>CAJQUN010000004.1:0-1469427 GCA_907163345.1 Haberlea rhodopensis | reverse complement strand
ATTGAAATTCTTACCTCAAGAAGACCCTTATCCTGGCCTTCCCTCGGGTTAGTTTCAGCTGCTTAACGGATATTTGACACCATTAAATGATGCATAGTATCGTTTTTCCCCTTAAAAGAACGGAGCAAACAAAAGTACAAAACCAAAACATATACCCCCACCTTCCCTCCTGTCAATTCCTCTGTCTCTCTCTAATTACCCAGAATTTATCTATCTACAATGGCTTGTTAGAAATAAGTGTGCATGTGCGATTGCAGATTTGCAGTTCAGCAAATCAATAATAAGGAACAAGTGGATTTTACAAGGTAAATCAACCATTAAATATTTATCAAAATGGTGACAAATATTGCAAGGATTTTGTCCTAAGTAATTAAAAGAGATTTTCGTACCAGTTAAAGCAATACAGAACATAGATAGCAATTAGTAAGATACCGTCTGGTTTGAAGCATGTGATAAGTAATATAATAATTTAAATTTATGATAATAAATAGTATAATATGATAAGTATAATGATTTAAAATTATGATATACTTGTTGATATGATTTTAAAATTGTTGATTAATTTTATAGTTTGGTATAATGACTAAAATAACATCAAAATTTTGAATGATAAATTTTTGAGGGAATTTCAAATTTCGAAGGGAGTTTTAAATTTTTGTGATTATGTCATAGAAAATTTTGCGAGAATTTCAAATTTTGAAATAGTAAAAAACAAGGTGAGAAATATATATATATATATATCATTTTGTTGTTAAGTGAGATTAAAAAATGATGAGATAATTTTAAAAAAAAAGAAGCAAACCAACATGGGACAAATTTATTTCTATGATAAATAAACTACATCCCACAAACCAAACACACTTTTAAAGGTAAAATCTCACATGGTTAACATTCATTGTGGCAAATTAGGACAACAAATACATTTTTAATGAAAATTAAGTTGAATAATTTATATATTCACATTCAAGTTTGAGCTTAAATTTTATTAAATTGATTCAAATTTAACACAAAAAAAATTGTATTACTCATATTATTGGTATATTGGAAAAAGTTATATATATAATGCGAAAAAAATATTATTAAAATGTGGTACGTGTATAATAGATAATGGAAACTATAAAACAAGTATTTGCTAAATTCGTTTTAAACGTTGCCACATAATAATATAATACTAGTGGTCGACGCATACGCGTTGTGTGTGCAATGAAATTTTAAATTTTATATATTATATATATATATACTAAATTTTTATATCTGATTTAAATATGCTATTTTATATGGAAGAGAAAAAGCCGTCGCACATATTTTCGGAAGGAAAAAAACTGGTGAAAAATTGGAACTAAGTTAGGAAGTTAATAAATGATCTTTCGATATTATCACTCTCTCATGGATTCATGGCTATTACTAAAGCAAATAGAAGATATTTTCAAACTCTAAGATACTCACAGATTATAACATAGTATAGATAGTATAGATAATGGTGCACAATAAAAGTTGAAAAGAAGCATTATTAGCCGTCTAAGTTTAGGGGAATAAAAGACAATATTACAAATCTATTTTTATATTCTTTCTATGTGGTTTAACTTTTTAATTTCTTTATGATGATTAAATTATTGTTTAAAATAAATTAATAAATACATATCTTTCTATAGCAAACATAATTAGTAGAGATTCAACAGCTGTTACTTTTCTTGTATTTATTCGAGTGATATATTCGGCTTAGGACTCGAACCAATATTTTAGAAAAATAAATTGAATTTCCAAATTGATGGAACTGGATTTTCAAATTAATTTGGTTAGTTTGGTTAAAACGAACTTTGATCATCCCTACATGCTGGCGGGTGGAGATGGTAAACATACTAGGCCACCCGTGACTTGGCAAGATCCTCTTGTCATAGTTATTAGTCGTGCCGACACGACACAACTAGTAGAGGTTCATAATTTATTTAAAAAAAATTTAAGCAATTAAATATTAAAGAATAAAATTATAAAAAATCAATGTGGGCCTTGCCGAGCCTAGCTTCTTAACAAAATAGACAGCGTCTATCCAACATGCACGTTTTGACATCTTTATCAGCGGAATAACCTTTTTTAATGATTGGATAATTATACACAACATAGTTTTGGGCTGTTTATTTAAAACAATTCTATGTTTCTTTTATTTAAAAAACAAGGTCAAAAAATTGTTTTTTAAATAAAAATATTTAATGTTTACAATTAAAATAAAAAACAGCTTAGTGAATTTCAAATTATTGTAAAATTGTCATCACTTAACATAAATGGCAAAAGAAGCATATCAAAACTTGTTTATGTACTTCTCTTTTTACAAGTTGTTTTTAAAGAAGCAATAATTGAAGTAAGAAAATCAAATATTCAAATTAAATTTTTTATCTGAATAGCAAATAAACATTTTTAAAAAATAATCAAAAACACCCCCTAATAATCAGATTTGTTCATGCGAAAAAAGTTGTATCAAAAAATATAAAGAAAGAAAGTAGGCGTGGCAGGGGGTTAACTCTTGACATGTCAAAACGGGTCAATCAGATCTAATATAGCTGGCCCAAACAAACAGTAGTCCAAATGAGTTGGGCCTATTTGGTCCGTCTACATGTGGATTGGAAAACTCCAAATCCAAACTAACTCGAGGCTGATTGTGGGTTGGGCTGGCCAACTCAACAAAAAATATTATTAATTAAATAACCCACCCAATCCAAAGAGCTGAATTTTCTTTTGTCCAACCCACATATTTGACGTGTTATATTGGGTTTATCCGATGGGCCCAATTCATTTTGATACCTCTAATTGAGTAAGTGCTATCCTTAGTACCAAAGAAAGTATCCAGTTGCAAAATTACTTTAATATATTTATCACTTGAATAATCTAATATTAAACGATCACCTTTCTCCAATCCAGAAAGAATAACTTTCGGCCCATTAAAGTCAGCGGACCCAACTTTACCGCCTAGTACGTGGGTCTTACTAATTCGGCCCATTTAGTGCACTTTGATTGACTTAATTTTTTCATGGAAAAATTTCGGGCGAGTACCAATAGGAAAAACATTTGGCAGCCCAATTTATAAAAAAAAATTCTTCTACTATGTCCAATCTCAACTGAAATGACAAAAACCAACATAGGTCCTCCTAATTCCCCAAATAACTCTCCAAACGTTTTCTGCTCTCCTTCAACAGCAATTTCACCGACAAATTCTCAGTTGGAAACTCACATGAACCGACAGATGGAGCAATTGCCCATGGACTCTCTTCTGCAGCTATCCACGGCTCCTAACGTTGCCCTTCAACGGCATTTTTCGCTTTCCGGATGCTTGGACCTTTTTACGAGCCCGGAGAAGTTGGGATCAGACCAGAAACTATTCAGTGAAAATCGTCACGAAAAGCAAGATGCAATGAAGCAAATGTCCATTAAAAATCTCCGATTGGTTTTGTGCTTGCATATTAAGCGATAGTTAATGGTTATATTTTATGTGGTTAGCTTGGCTGCAGATTGTTGAAGATAAATATAAATTGAAGAGATAATATTTTTTAAAAAAAATTATGTATAATTGATGAATATTTAAGATGCGTATGTGTGTGTCAATAAAGCTTCAATACAATTAGTCATGACTGTTTTGATATGATACCTTTTTGTTTGGATTGTACGTGTAAAATTTCCTTAAAAAATTAACTTTCCAATTGAAAAGATGCATGTAAATTACATACACTGCTAGACACAAATGGATACATGCACCAATAGACACAAGCGGCACATGCATATTATATTTACATGCACCGTATGAGTCACATGAGTCTAGCGATGCATGTAATTTACATGCACCGCTAGACACAAGTGTTGCTCTTAAAATATAATATGCATGCACTGATTGTGTCAAGTGGTGCATGTAAATTACATGCACCGCTAGATACAAGGTTCATGTATATTATATTTATATGCACCGTATGAGTCTAGCAATGCATGTCATTTATATGCACCGCTAGACACAAGTGGTTACATGCACCACTAGATACAAGCGGTGTATGTATATTATATTTACAAGCACCGTATGAGTCACATGAGTCTAGCGGTGCATGTAATTTACATGTATCGCTAGACACAAATGGTGCACTTAAAATATAATTATATGCACCGATTCATGGAAATATATCATTGAAAATGTAACATCATTTTATCTTTTCAAATCAAGGTTGAATTAGCTTCACTGGTAACGTTTCATAACTCGAGGATTGAAAGTCTAAATCATAGGATTTATAGATAGAGACTCCGTTGGAATCACTAAAATTTATACGTAACTTGTACTTCACTGATAACGTTTGAGTAATCTCAGAAGATGTTTACCCGGCCTCAGTCAGTTAATTCTTTAATTCCTCAGGTTTTGGGATCGGATTTACCACTTTTTTATTTTTCTTTTATTACAATTTGAATAATCGGCCGTAAACATTGAGATGAACGAGCAAGCAATAATGATGAGTCAACAACAACAGCAATGATGAGTCAACAATAACAGCAATTGATGAACATGAATAATATGATGAGTATAAATCCAACAAATTCTGGGTTTGTCTCGGGTGCACTCGGTGTTTGGTGCACCCAAGATACATACATGTGTATCTATATGTATGTATAGATACACATGTGTCTTGGGTGCACCAAATACCGGGTGCACCCAAGACAAACCCACAAATTCTTGGCAAATTCTCCATTTATTTGTAATTCGGCTTATTTGATTGATTGTATGCGTCTTGTCGATGGATGGCTTCGAGTCGGAGTAATGGCTTGTGGGCTCCTCTGCCACAATTTCAAAACCCTAACCCAGGTGCAATGCAAATCGATAAGTTATAAAAAGGGTGATTTAGTCATTAAAATGGACTAATTAGATTACGGTTTGATAAAATGGACTTATTTGAAATAAGTTTTTTAAATGATGTATTTAGTTGAACGAAGATTTTTTTGAAAGATTTAGTTTAAAGATGTTTTCAAATGTGGTACTTTTATGTAATTTCCTCTTTTTTCATTAGTAGATTTTCTTCGATATAAGATTTGATCACAAGCAATTATATATATATATATATATATATATATATATATATATATATTGTAATGCTTTGTGTAGGATCCAACTGTCGACATGAGAATGTTTGTATAGACCATATATATATATATATATATATATATATATATATATTTTGTAATGCTTTGTGTAGGATCCAAATGTTGACATGAGAATGTTTGTATAGACCCGACATGATTTCAATCTATAGATCAATTTAATATAATTTCTCTAAAATAATTGACATATTAATTTATATATGTTTTTATTTAAAATATTATATTTTAATATTAAATTACCTTATAAGTTGGATATAAACTAGATTCATATAAATATTCCTATTCGGATAAGTTTTTCAAAGGCATGTTCTTTTGTTGGCCTTGGCATCAGTGTCTATACTGGCTAGCTAACCTTCGCACGTAAGAGATCATATAATTTTCATTTTTTAATTATCATATTTTATATTATGAAATGAAGTGTATATATTGTTGCTTCTTCTGTCGGGTTTGTTTGATGATGCCCTTAAGGGTAGTGCTCTTAGGGGCATCATCACCATTCATTTGTAATCTTTTTTTAAAAAAGAAAAAAAAGATTCTAAATGGATGGTGGATGATGCCCTTGAGGGCAGTACCCTTAAGGGCAGCAACAATGAAACCCTTCTGTCGTCCTTTTTTTTTTTTAATTTGGATCTATCATTTCAACAGTCAATTTGAATGATTGATTTCATGTCTTTCACATTTCCATTTCCCATTTCATTTTATATTGTTTTCACAATTAATATTTTTGCCAAAATAAGACTATGCAATCGACACATCAAATCCTATTACTATTTTTGCCAAGTTGGGTATTGATAAGTCTCTGTTTCTGGACTTATAATATGCCTTTCTATACCCATTGTAGTTTGGGTTCATTACATACCTAAAAGTTTCAATGATCAATTTAGTATTTATTTTTTTAAAAATTTCCCAATTCAATCATCGACGTTAAATCGATCGTAAGAAGCAAATATAGAGGGACTGACTTGTGAATATATTTAAAACGTAAGGACTGAATTGAGAACAATTCATATCCGATTTAGTCACAAAAATTTTAAAAATATTTTCGAATCAGTCCCTTTTCATTTGCTTCTCATTACCGGCATAACATCGGGGACTAGACCATGAATTTTTTTAAAACTTTAAAGATTAAACATAGTGACTGAATAATTTAGGAACTCAACTGGCCAAAATTGTAGGGACGTTTTAATTAATAATAATAATAATAATAAAAGATAGATTGAGTAAATGTGTACGAAGTAAAAGTTAGCAGATCGATTTTACAATAAATTTTTTTATTTATAGTTTTATTAAATTAAAGATTAATTATGTTTGTGGTTTCTTTTGCGTCATTTAAAATATTTTATAAGTTCAATTTATATTCAATGTTTTTTTCTTCTTCAGATTTTATGTGAAATTACATGTTACAATTTGTCACCGAAATTTGGCATTGACATTGCTTTATGTTAGAAGTTAATTACTGTGATGTGGATTATGTTATTTTGCCACGCAATTAGCTTTCTCCCTCACAGCACACACACAAATCATACTAATTTGAAATATATATTATAAAATGTGCATTGTGGAGAAGATTTTATTTTATTTTATTAGGCAGAAACAGATATATTATATTAAAGAACAACAAGTACATTACAGACCCAGTGATAGATCAAAATACACAATTACCCAAAACAGAAACAGTGATGGATACATTTGTAGGGGTGTAAATGAACCGAATCGAGTCGAATATGCATAAAGTTTTAAGATTTGAATTCGGCTCGAAATAGTTATATTCGAGTTCGATTTGAAATTCAAATAGTTTCAAAAATTTGGCTCGAGTTCGGCTCGAATCAAAGCTCGAGTTCGAGTTCGGCTCGAAAATATTCGAACATGTTCGCGAGCTATTCGAATTATTGCTCGAAAATAAATATCCGAAAGGTTCGAAATATATTTATTTAATATATAATTATATTATATTAATAAAATATCAAGGTTCGCGAGCGGCTCGCGAACTATCGAACAAAGTAATTTGAGCTCGAGTTCGGCTTGAAAAAAGTTCAAACATGTTCGAGTTCGGCTCGAATTCGAGAATTTCGAATTCAAATCAAAATTTTGTCGAGCCGGCTCGAAAAATTCGTGAACATGTTCGATTCATTTACACCCCTATACATGTGCCATGCGCTGTAAATACAAACACCAGTACGAATAATACTAAAAGATCCAGGGATATAGTGCATAACAGCAGAATGAAAGATGCACCACTCACCAATTTAGTAATATTACTGACAAGAATACACATAAAGCATCCAATTAATTTATCATAATCTAATTATCATTGGGTGACTCGATTATATAGGATATGACAAATTTAATGTCAAAGGCAGATAGATAGATTCCGTAAGTGTGTCATTTGAGATTTCCAATACTAGTCTCAAACTATGATGACTAATCATCTCTCATAAATTGTTTTTAATAAAAAATTGTCATACATAGATGTTTTTAACAAATTCAGTCCCGCAGAAATTATTTTTTAACAAAGTGGTCACATAATTGGACAAGGCTTTGAGACCACTTTTGATTAAAAACAAAAGTTTGGGATTAGTATTGATTAAAATCAAAAGTTTGAGACTAATTTTTTTTATAAACAATTTACATGAGATTACATTTGATTAATTATAAAAGTTTGGGACTAGTATTACAAATACTCTATTTTATGTGATCATTTTTTAAATTTATCCTTTTAAAACATATCACAATTTAGTTTTTTTTTATTTAAAAAAGTGAAGGATTGTAATGCAAGGCAATTTGCAAGAAGAACAGAGCAGATGATATTTGTGGTATGCATTCCTGAAGATGTTAACATTCGAGTGCTCATAATGGCATTTGCGTGCGGTAAGAGGCAAATACTGTATACCCACCATAGATAAACTTGACTGGACGTACGTACAGCAGAGCTATTGCGTGGGCCTTCGAATTCCAGTAACCATCTTGTCACTCGCTGTCACCTTACAAATTATTACACAAACTCACTTGTTGGAAATTCTTGTATAGTTCGGATGGATTCAATGCATAAGAATTTTTCCCACTTGCTACCGTAATTAATCTTGTATTTACATTCTCTTTTCACCATTTCTATTATATATATCTCTCTCCCTTCAACTCAAGACAGAAGCATTGCATCATTCCACGGAATAACAAGATTTCAGGTTGTTTTTTTTACTTTTTATGGACCTGAAAACTTATAAGAAATTGATGTGATAATAGTTGGTGTGTTTGGTTAATAGATGGACGTTAATTGGGATTTGACTGAATCAGTCCTTTGAACATGAAGGGATACTGAAATATTTGGTGGGGGGTTTTGCTCTTTAGATATGGCATCGCTTATAAACCAAAATAAAGAGAGAGAAAAAAAGAAGAGAATTCTTGGCTTCCTTTGTTCAGTTATTTGATCCTGCATTCGAAATTCTGCTACATCAACTGAGTTATGCTACAGATACAATCTTTTGAGCACATGGGGTTTACATTTTTTTGCCATACCTTATATTGGAATGTAAATTTGTAGACAATATTATCTGTTTGGTCCTATGATAGATCTTTTGGCTAAAACTCAACCAGACAGGATACTTATCGCAGAGCTGACAGCAACAGTGACTAAACCTCTTGTAATTGTACCAGAAGATATATAACACATGATAACAAATACAAGTAGAAGAGAAATAATGGTCACTGCAATAATTGAATATTGTAATAATGATGAAAATGCATGGGTTTTGTGTATTTGATAAGCCAAGATTGGAGAACATGCAAAGTTATGGTTGAGAACTTGGACATAAACAAATATGAAAAGAAAAGATGCTTTTCGAAGCCCATAAACAAGAAGAATGGACAAAGAGGAAGAAAGGAGGAAAAAGTGGTGGTCCCAAGATTCTTCTAGACACGAGAGAGATCACATCGTGAATTCGTAGGAGTTGAAATTGAAGGGGGGCAAGATTGGTAACAAGAGTTACCCTATTTGAGAACTTTCATGGTTTGTTGAGGGGACAAAAGGCAGAAATCAGGGCAAAATATAGGACCTTGTGGCAGAAAACAAGAAACCTCGTGCACTCTTCTTGAAAAACCCACAAATCAAAACATCAAGATCCCATGTCTTATTTCACAAATAAAATTAACCCTTTTCCCAAAACTATGATTTGATGGGATAAATAATTCATCTACATATATAAATAAAATCAACGTGAAATAATGCCAAAGAAATTCACAAAGAACGAAGACAAAGGATTTTTATGGAAGCAAAAATGGCAACTATGCTAAGAACTTGGTCTTTTGTACTTTTCATTTTAAAACAACTAGTATATTTTTAGCGGAAGTACAACTAAAGTGACATTATAGGATTAATGCTCGAAGAATCAAAAGGTAAACTTGTCTCGTATGGAGATTAGACCATATTATTGGGACTTCTAACAAAAATGTCAAACAGCCCTAGCTCACTAAGATAATATTGTCAATCAAAATTTACATGTAACACAAAAAACATACAGATTTAATGCGCCACATAGCAATAGTTTCATCTGGAAAAGCTAATCAATATAATAATCAGATAGAGTTTTGGAATATTCTTACAAAATATTAATGCTAGAGTATAAGAATTACACAGATATATTATAAAATATAATTAAACCATAGAAGCATAAACGTATTAGAAATTAAACGTAGGTTGTCTGATCTTGTCAGCACTTGATCCAAAAAACCTCAGTGAAAGAATCAAAGGAAGCTTGGACGAAGATGTTTGCAACTCTCGAATAATCGGTGAAAAAGGTTTCACTGTTTTCCTCCACATTCCAAAAGTTCATCTGAAAATTAAAGTCCATGCAGGCTTAGGAAATTAGGGTTAGGGTTTCAGTAGGCTGAAAACATCGTATCTTTTTTAGTGCCAAGAAGAAACTGAGAAAAGGGGTTGATTCTGCCATCCCAAGAAAAGAGAATCGTTGAGAATATGAAGCTGGTAGCCTTCAGAAGGGTAATGAAGCCTCAACAAAAGTTTAGCTTGAGAAACAGCAAAAGGGCTCAACGCAACATTGATGAAACCAGAGCTTCGCAGCATTACCTCCCATGATCTGAATATTTCGCGTCTCTCTCTCCTGTTTTCTCCTTCTGCAGCCAAAACATCAGTTATTTCTTTACCAAACCATATCTGCTCCACCGCCAGCCTCTCCCGGCTGTTTGGCGGCAGAGTTGCTTCAAGAGAATCGAACAACGCCGCATAATGGTCTAGTGCTTCCACGAATCTTTGCTGAAAAAAGGGGTGGTTGTGATTAGCTTCCCTCTCCGCCACCGTGAATATTCTGGGATTCATGTCTTTGATCCGGTGGAGGAAGAGGCGGAGGGAATCGCGGTCCTTCAGCAGGCGGTGGAGATAGTGCATGCAGTTCACTGCTAGCGTTTCGTCTGGCAAGATGAGAACTGAAGAAGTTACAGAAATGGGGTCCTCATTTGTGAGGAGGATAAGAGGATGAAACTGAAATCTGAGGCCTAAAGAGTGAGCAAATTTCGCTAGACGATCGCCTGTTCTGATGAGGATTTCGAGGTCACTCCCTGTGGCGGTTATCCGCAGTGTTGGCGTCGGGAAATGCTCCGCCACTGCCTGCATCAGAGGCGGCCATTGTACGCCGTGCATGATGTCGAAATCTAGTATATGGATCGCTTGCTGTCCTTGTATTTTTTCCAAGATCGCTTGATTGGCCGTCAGCTGACAAAACCTAATGAATGGTGTCACTTGATTGAGCGACAAGTACGAGGAATGCAGGAGGGCATCATCGTTACTTGTAGAGCCGCTTGCGACGACGGCGGTGGATAAAGTGGTTGCCACAGGATTAGGGATCATGAAGAAACTTGCAGCGGCGGCGTGGCGGTTGAGACGGAGGGAAAGAGCTTTAGTAAACTGGTGGACTAATCTTTCTGTAGAATCACCAAAAGGTGTGGAATTTGTAGACAGAATAGAGATAAGGCGGTAAGCGGAGGAGAGATCAGACCGCGAAACTAGCTCCGCGCACCTTATCAGTAGCTGCCGCATATGGTTTGGCTGCGACACCAAGCTCCGTTGGTGGTGGTACACATTTGGCGGCGGCTCCTCCTCCTCATGAGATGATGATCCAAATGAACCTAACATAATGACGCCTATATCCAATGCCTAAAACCAATCAGCACTAAGAAAAAGTGCTATTAGTAACAAACCCTAAAAAGAGAAAGGGCCAAAACAAAATATAATACACAGTATTAACTATTTTTACACCTTTAAGAAAAGGGTATAAACTAAAGGTTGAAACACAGAGAATTAATGGTGGGGAAGAAAGTAAGCTGCTAGTGTTGGAATCTCGAATTCGTGTGTAAATTAAAGAACAAAATTACACAGTATATGATGGGATGATGATGATGATGGAGAGAGCTGCAAAAGAGAGGAATTCACTTGAAGAGAAGTAGCAGTATTGTGTGTGCACAGGTTGAAACAGTAAACCTCAAGTTGAATTTAGAAACACAACCACCAGAAAAGTAGCAAATGCGACTCTCCGGCTACCCAAATTAGTTGTTACATTTATACATTTAGAATTAACTCGAGTTCGAATACTGATAAAAATATTTGTCACTCCCAAAAGCTAAAAAAACCAAAAAAAAGTAGCAAAAAGAATAAATACTGGTAGACAGATAAGGGGGGTTTAAATGTGAAGCCCCTGAAATTTGCCTAATCATTTGCCTTTCCAAATCATGAGAGTCATTCATTGACTTGCTAAAGTCATAACACTAGTCATTCAAGGTCATGCAATTGTATCACTCAATCATGCCACCATTTAATCTCATTCAACCCTATCAAATGCTATCATTCAATCTCATTAATGACATTTAGTACCTTGCTCAAATTGTGTCATTAAAGGGCAAAAGTTTTGGTATTGATCAACTATTTTTCCTACAATAAACACCCAAAATCATTTATTCATTTTGTCTCATTTAATTAACTCATTCAAATGCCCTGCCCAAATCATGGTATCCATTTAGTTGCATGATCAAATTTGACATTAGCCATTTTATTAGCCTTTGATAACATCCATTCATTACCTTGATGTCACCAAATCATTAGTTTGCTCAAATCATGTCACTAATGGCCTAAACCCATTCTTTTTCCTTATCAATCATGACATTGATGATTATTCAATTATAATGGCCAAAGTTTAGGAACCTTACCAAATCATGGTATCATTACCTTGCAAGCATCATGACATTAGACATGCCAAAGTTTAGGAATTTAATTAATTTCTCATACTTTTATAACACCTCAAATCTCACCCAAAGAAAGGGCTATTCTTCCAAGAATCAACACCTTTGAAAACCACAACATATCATGCCAAGAAAATCTTATTCTACACTTAGCAATGTTTCGAAAATTCATCTTCTCACATACACAAGAATTCGAAAGCTTCAAGGCAAGAGAGGAGATGATTCGCACCACCTTCGTAATCCGGGATCCATTCTACCATGCTTTGTATATCCAACTGTAAGTGGGTTTTTGCTACAACTTCATTTCGTTTTCAAACCTTATGTATGTTTTAAATCTCGATTGAACAACCCTATGAAAAGTATATTTTTAAATCTAAACAAGTATGTGACATGATCATGAATGAAGGACCTTGCGGAGCAACGTGCTACGTGTGTATGAGACACCACTTGATTCGGCGGGGCAAAGTGCTACATGATGTGGGCGTGCCACATGCATGAGAGTCACCTCTTGATCCTTAAGAGCAAAGTGCTATACCACGGGAGCCACCTCTTGAATCCAATAAGTCGATATGTGAATATGTGGAGATATGTGTTAATATGTTTATATGCCAATATCTATGGATTTGATAAAGAAATGTTTAAAATGATTTCTACTATGAAAATATATGTGTTTTTATTATGTTCAATCGGCCCCTACTTGCTGAGTATTTTCCCAAATACTCACCCCTTACCTCCCCTCCCAGACAAAGACGAAAAGAAGAGATCGATGAAGAATTACAAGAACAATTTTGGAGATGATGATCCACGAAGAACCTTCAAGAATTTATTAGTTTTATTTACGCTTCCGCATATTTGATTTAATCCGAGACAATTGTATTTTGTAATATCAATTGTAAAGACGATTATTATTCTATATGGAATAAATAGACTATTCAAAATATAGAATATTATTTGGAAATGATGAAATATTTGATTAAAAATAATCATTATATTTTTATTTGAAAGAAAAATAATTATTATATTGGCATATATAAAACTGGGAAAATGTGTTTAGAGGAATTAAAATAAGAATTAACGATATTGTTTACTTGTAATTTGTGCATGAAAAATTGTTTTCAGAAACCAAGACAGACATGGAATAGGTAAATAGAACAAAAGTAATAACACCCTGAATTTACTAAAAAAATTGTTAATTAGATTTCACCCGTCGAATTTCACATGCAATTTGGGGACACTGTTATGGATGGTTTGGATTCACATATGTAAGGCATAATAGACCTATGGATCACCTGTTGTATCATTTTGGGTTAATTAGAACAAAAAATATAGCGGAGGCTTGAAAAACACTCTGGATGTGTGTGGTGTGTGGCATTTGGGAATCATAGGAAAACGATAATATTTAGGAAAAACTTTGTCAAACTATAACTTGATTGGTAATATTAAAATCAGACTTTGGAATTTGTTGACGGTGTTAATCCAATACTTGACACCATATTTTCAGTACAGTTTGGCTCCGAGAATCAAGCTTGTGTTTGGGGTTGAATATACAAATTTGTCCTAGGGTATTGGACTGTTGTTCCTCCATTCTTGTATTTCTTATTGTTGTATATGGTTGGTTATTGCTACAACATCACTCTTTCGTGAATTTTAGAACAAGTATTGATTTTTTTCAATGTTCGGGTCTAAGAGCTGCATGGTTAGATCATCTCTTGGAATATAAAAATCTATTATGTTAGTTAAATTCATGAATTTAAAGAATATGGTTTGATTACAAAGTCGCCGTCTCCAACACGTGTCATAATCCCATATACAAATGTATATAATCGTGACATATATAATAATCATGGTGATTAAATATGCTGATATCAAATAAACCCAATTAATGGGAATGGGAGCAAACAAGAACTCGGCGGCAAACAAATCTGGTCGGAAATGGGATTACAAAAGAGAATACTTTTAAAGCAGCTGTTGTAAACCAAATAGCAAACCAGCTTTTAAACATACAATTTTTTTAGAATAAGTGATTTTTTTTTTATATTAGAACAAATGGTCATACAATTGTCGCATTGTCTGTTAGTACATAATTTCCTAAAATAATAGGCAAGAGTCAAGACATCAAATGGTAAACCACAAGTAATTATATGAGATACAAGTTCATGTGTAACTATATTAGTCGATCTGCGATAATACTGAATACTAAACTCTTTTTGATGACCACAAAAAATAACACATATGTGAAACAAACCTGTTATAAGAAATTAATATGTTTTTTTTTGAAATGGGTCCATGCTTATATGAATGTTTGATTTGACATAGCGCCAGACCAATCAATTTTTTTTTTTCATATGAAATGGCGGAATTTTTACAAGTTTTTTTGGCTGCCATTCAAATTCGAACTCAAATCATCATAAAAAAAGGTATAAGACTTTATCATTATGTTAATATCAGAGTCTCCAGATCAATCAATTTTAGAGCTTTATCTTACAATATATTAGAAATATTCCATTTGGATCACGGATTCTGAAAAACTATGTTGCAATAAATACTCTTATCACTAACTTAGTGTTATGTCATATATCAAAATTTATTTAAAAACATAGTATGATACACAAGACGAGTTAGACTTACTATATATTAGCACCGACATACACATATTATTTTCGATTCATTATAACCCAAAAAAATCTTGTTCAAAATTTGAAATTTAAAATGATGAAGATGAAACAAACGTGAAAATACTTTATATAGAATATATGTGATGGTGTATGAGATTAAATTTTCGTTAGCAATTTTCAATAAAGGTGGGAGTGTTAAGAGAGAGAGAAGTGAAATTGATGAGTTAAAAAATACGAAATCAATATTCAGGAAAAATGGCACGATCAATAAATATGTGTAACAATAAAAAAAAATTTCAATAAAAATATGGGAGATTGCATTTTTAGATTTTTGAAAATTTCACCAAAATTATGTCATATTCAGACCCTCTTACATTAACATGGAGCAGATATATAAATAAAAAATTTTAGTTATATATATATATGAAATAAATTAATTAATAGACTGGCATCACCCACGTGGGGATACCAACTGTGTACGCCAAGCAAATCTTACACTCCAAACCCTACCCTTCCAGATCCCCCTATGTGAAGAACCTTTTTTCTTATCTTATATATTTCTAATCTTTAATTGAATTCCAAAAGCATATTACAAATACTTTGATTAATTATGTATTTTTTAAAATTTATGAATTATATTTTAGTTAATGACATGTATATATGTATAGCTTTAATATGTTTAAAATATAAATGTTCACAATATTTTTGAAAAATAAGAGAACTACTTTTTTTTTTTTTTTATATTGGGCCATTGTCCGGGCTCGAACCCAAGTCGTCCAAATGAGGGAAATAGGTCTTTACCACCTGACTAAAGTATGAGGCTCAGAACTATTAAATTTTTTTTTTGAATGAGAGATATATAAATGAATGTAAAACTAGTTACCCAAATCAGATGGTACAAATGTAGACAAGAATAAAGGGCAACTATTTCAGTTGTCTCTATAAGATATGAACCATTCATACATGCTACTGTTGAAGCTATGAATAATGCATAAGATAACAAAAAAAGTAATGGCCGATTGATAATTTTTATATAATACATCAAATCATGCGATCTCACATTCCCTACCCCGAATTCAAATGCTTCCAATAATATTTGTTCACTTCAATTTTGAAGACAAAACTGGTTCATGTATTTGACAGCTGCAGATGTCCAATCCAAGAAAACAAGAATGTAAATGGGTAACTTGATGGTATGCTATAGGCAATATTTTAAGGTTGTATACAAGGAATTATACGCATTTTACTCGTGAGATCCACAAAAAAAATTATGGGTCTCAGTCTCTCAGATCTGCAAAAATAAATATGCACACTCTGTAAAGACCCGGATCTTTAGAGTCATTGAGTATCTAATCCTTATTAAAAATCCTTTGGTTATTTAAAATTCTTAGTGTTTTAAGAACACTAAGTTAAGTGGAGATAAATTATTAGGTGGAACTCTAAGTATTCAAGATGATATAATTAAGTGTCCTAATGGGAGTCAAATCCTAGTTGGATGATGTTAGTTTGCTTCTAAACTCTAGCCAAGAGTTGCACAACAACAAGGAGTCCCAATTATTATCAAACCACTCCTTTTATCTCGGTTTTGAGCCAAATAAACCGAACCACCAAGCAAGAGTTAAGCGTGCCATCATCGCGTGCTTTGGCCAAGATTTACCTTCGAAAATCTGTTTTGATTTTAGCATGATTTCTATCCAGATTTGTTCCCTCAAATTGAGAGGACTCCAAGACAAGTTAAACACCTCTTTGGACACTCCTAAACCAACTAAACTCATCAAGGATAACCGCAAACAAGAGTTGAGCATAATCCAACAAGTTTCATCAGAAATCTGCTCAAGTGGTTCCCCGATTCTGGACTCGCGTGGCTTCGTTCAAGCCTGTCTGATTGTAGCCCATTAACCGAGAGTCCAAGCCACTACCAACCAAGAGTCCATCACCAAGTTAGAACCACAGAATCACTCACCATAGTCTGAGAAAGATCCAACCAAAAGAGAGGCAGCAGCTCGAGGACTCCTTCATCGAGTAGGAGTCTGCAGATTTGAGCTTATCTAAACCAAGAGTCCCTTTCCCTTTGAGATGCACGTTTTGCCTCTATAAAAGCAAGGGTTTGGCACCTCTTTCAGTCACCAATTCACCTCCCCAAACCAGTAGCAAGCCATAGCTTTCTGAATCCAAACAGAAGCAACAATCATCGAGTTCCTGAAACAGAATCAGATTGAGTTGAATCTTTGCATTCTTTCAGAGTCTGTTTCAGAGTTGATTGTGCCTTTTAACCAAGCCATAATCTGTCTATTATCTGTCCAAGCAAGTCCAGGAAGGAAAACCACGAACCAAGTCAAGTTTCGAACCAAAACCATCGAGTTTCCAAGTTCTGTTCTGTCAGCGAGTGTGTTCTGTTTCTGTTGGTATTTGACAGAAACGTTGAGTCGTTTTTATCCCAGCTTTGAACCTTCGAGTTTACCAGAAACCTTGTCCATAAGATCCTCTGTTAGTGTGTGAAAATCGAGCAGAGTTCAAGCAAGAACCATCGAGTTCTAACCATCATACCACCAGCATACCAATCTGAAACCAAGTCTGCCAAGTTGTGTGTTTCTTTTCCATATTCGAAGTATTCCAGCAGCAGTTTCCATCGTGATTCCAGGAGTGATTCAAGGGTTGAAACGTGGTGTTTCGAGTGTTGTTCGAAAGCCAAAGAAGTTACGGAAACGTGTGTTTCAATCCCTTGATCAAGCAAGCAAGTACCAAGCACTGTAAGTGGGCTTTTGTTAAGTATTCGTTTCGTTTTCAAAATTACTATGTACGTTTTTAAATTCCCAATCGATATGTATTATGTTGAAATTATGAAAGTATATTTTGTAGGCACGTTAAACTCGAAATCTAATTGGATTTGGATCCCCATGACCCTGATGCGGTGGGGTGTAACCGCTAAAAGAACCTTATACGGTGGTAATCCGTTGTTTCTGGATTATCCAGACCCTTTATTCGTGGGTTAGCCGATGTTATGACCTCATCTCTAGGAGGGATAAGTCTAGAGACTGATATCAGTACCAAGAAGAGAGTAGAATGCTTTACTGTGCTTAAGTATATGAAAATTATGAAACGATATGTTATGTCATGGCTCGTAAGGGCAAATCAAGTATGTTAAGATACATTCATATCGGTTTATGCAAGTTTTATGATCCAAGTTTATGAAAATTATATATATGTATGATATCGATTGTCCCCCACTTGCTGAGTGTTTACCAAAGCACTCAACCCCTTACTCTACATCCCCAGATAAAGCCGAAGAAGAATTAGAGCAAGAAGAAGAGCACCAATTTTGGGGTTGGTGAAATTAAGTCCACTGCGTAGAACAAGATCTTTTATGTTTTAAAGTTTTCCAATTTTAAGACAATTTTATTTATTCAGTTGTTAAGTTTTTAATTCCGCATTTCTTTATTCATTGTAAAGACAATGGTTTTTATTTTATGGAAAAAGACTGGCTTTTCAGTAGTTATGATATTATGAGGCTTATTGGTTTTCAAGTTGTTTATGGAAATCAATGCCGGTGTTATTGACCCCGGTCTCGGGGCGTGACACACTCAGGATAGCAGCGAATTTTCCAAGTCCAAGAACAAAAGAAGAAAATGGGTATTCCTCGCATATGCTATTGCCACACCATATTCTGATATCGCCATGCCTCCTATTTTGCTTTTTTAGGCACATCACAATTATTAACTTCACCTGTAGTTTGTGATTTTACGTACCTCAAAGTCCACCCTTCTACTCCTTTATTTTATGGGTAATGTTAATGCCAAAACGTGAAGTGTTGTTTCTAAAGCAAATTTTTTAAAATTTCATGTATATCCTTAAAGCAATTTGCTAAGCTTGTTTACTTCAACCCGATCCGTTTAAAATTGGTATCATAGCCTAGGTTGATTCTGGAAATACTATAATAATATCTTGAAGATTAATTTGTAACATATACGGAGGAGACGATTCAAAAATATGTCATTCATACATGTGGTACTTCCAAAAATTAGAAGCACTGAATAAGAAGCATATGGGAAGTTCAAAGCTTCAACCATAAGGAAAACTATTACGAGGAACAGGATTATGCACACCTGGCATAAACCATTACAAGAAATTGGAAAGGATGGCTAAGAGGCTCCATCAAGTGAACAAACTACAGTTCGAGTTAGCCGAACTTCAGGAAGACGATCATCCTGAACATGAAGATTAAAAGAAAAGTTGTTAACACACTCTCATGGATTCATATTGGAGCCATTAGAGTAATCATCAAGGCAACTTTTAAATAAGGAATTGATTCGTCACTCAATCTGACAATCTTCGACAAAAGAGTCATGAACCTCAAAGATTCTTGTTTAGGAGCAGTTGCAGGAAATTTGTATGCGGGAAAGATGGCTTTTAACATCTATCCGAAGATTGCATACAATTTGGGAGATCGGGATTTTAACAAGGTTCTAACTCTTCATCAACATTTTAAAAAGAAGTGATTTGATTAATGAAGAGAATAGGCCTTACGTCATCACCTACAAGGTGTCGTACGCACTCTCGAATACTCATCATTCAGAGGTATTCTTAAGAAATAAATTCATCGAAGTCCCTAGAATCTTCAAAGATTTCGCCAAAACAGTATTGCCGGATATTATTGATACTTCGACAATATGAGGGATCGACATGAGGATACAAGATCAACCTATTCTGAACAGAAGCATGAGCCTTATGATCGACCCAAGAAGGATGTCTTTCCAACATGATAGGTTAATCAGCAAAACAGATAGCAGTCTCGAGCAGAATTCAGAAAATCCCTGATGTATTCAAAACAACAGGAAAGCTGAAATGCCCAGAAGGCTGGAGAGAAGTGCAGATAAATTTTGACATTACAGAGAAAATAATATATTCCCTTGTGATGTCCTCTACTATTTGCAATAACCTACAGTTGGTAAGTATCAAGGAAACATTCAAATTGATGAAATTGATCTAACAATTGCAGGAACTGCAGGAAGAATCCCAGAACAACTTATTCTAGGGATTGAATTTCTCGATGAACATAAACCTTGGGAAAGATTCCAAGACGGAATGGAATTCACGGTGGAAGGAAAGAGATATAGGATCATATGACCACTAGTCCATTCTCCATATACATTCTCCATATACATCTCCGTCGGGATGTTATATGCAAAGTATTGGGCAGAATATTTTGCAGCTTACATTGACTCAGGAGCTGACATATGTACTGTCAGACGCGATATCTTCCACCAAGAGGATGGTGAAAAGTTACCAGCCATTACCGGAAGAGACTTTTTCAAGCGGATCCTTATCCTTAATGAAGGAGTCCAGGGAGCGAAAATAATCATCGGCGAAGCAGGTGGTACCCCGTGGTACAAAGTCAAAACTCCACCTATTTATTTTCATGATACAGGTGTTGATATGCTGCTAGGAAACAATTTTCTACAGACATTCAAGTGGTTCACCCAGGAGAACGAGACAAGGAGACTTATTTTCACAACCATTGTGATCATAAGATTATTGTGCAGCGACTACGGGAGACGTTTCACCGAAAATTCCCCATTAGATTTCGCAGCAAGCGCGGTGATGAATGAAAACTTCGACACCCTAAGATGAAGGATCATCGAAGATTTGGTGAAGCGATTATTCAATTTAGGCAACAAGGGAGTGGTCAAAAGAGAAAACTGTATTTTGATGGTATAAATGTAATGTCATTCAGATAACAGAATGAAGATAGGGATGAAGATGAAGAAAAAGTCAATCTCGACATCCCACTGTTACTAAAAAATGCATTACATGAGGAAGACATGCAACATGATGCTACCCTAGAAGAGCAGATTACTCTAGAGGAAGTAAAAAGGAAGATTCAAAGAAACTACAATGATGATCCTCTAGCATGGTGGGACATAAATGAGCTTACTACATCTTTGAAGGTGAAAACTGGAAGATAATATGAGTTCGTAAGGTACAAACCCATCCCCATGAACCAAGAAGACCGAAAAGATATGCAGATGATACTTAAGGAACATCTGGACCTTGGAATTGAGATTGACGAATCAGGAATCAGATTGCGAAACCATATTGTTGAAAAAGTGCAAGGATATCCGGATGATCTCAAGGATTTGAAGCAACTTCAGAGTATTCTGGGAGTTGTTAATTTTGCTGGGATGTTCATCAATAACCTAGCAAACCACATGAAAGTGTTCAGTCCACTACTCAAAAAGGATGTTAAGTTTGATTTGAATGAAGATCACAGACAAGTTGTCAAACAGCTTAAAGAAGTTTGCAGGCAACTACCAAAGCTTGCAATTCCAAACGACGTGGATGAACCGGTATTATACACAGATGTCAGTGATCATTAGTGGGCTGCGGTAGTTATGAAAGCCACACTAGATGGAAAAGTGCCATGCATATATTATAGCGGTCTATTCAACATCAGATGGCACATCAACGAGAAGGAGTTCTTTGCAGTTCGAAAGACTTTTAAAAAATGGCCATTATTTTACTTGTGAAGAAATTTATTTTAAAAATAGATAATACAAGTGTCAAGTCTTTTTTTGAAAAATAAGATTGAAAAAAAGAAAAGAAAAGGCTAGACTTTTAAGATGGCAAGCTGAATGCCAATATTATAATTATGATATTGTCATAGTGAAATCTGATAAAAATGTTCTTGCAGATTTCTTAACACGATACGGAGGGACACATTGCTAGCGATACCCTCAAACGTGTGAGGAATCTCAGGGAAAACCTGGAGATCCTGGAATGTGACTTTGGGACACTTTGTCTCAACGCTGAGGCCGCAGGGCGGCTTCAACGAGCAGATCAGGAACTTGTTACTGATCATATACGAACTTGCTTTAGGGACCATGAACGTCTGTTTGAAGTCTTGAAAGGGCCCATCCTCCAGGCCGCACCTCCAACGGTGCAAAGAGAGTGTTTAGAGAACGTGAATCATCTAACCCGAAGGCAATGGATTCAAGTACCCCTGTCACGAGTGCTGCAGATGATGCATTCCTTGAGGATGTACAAGTTGTAGCAAATGTTGAGGGTCATGTGTTATGACAATCTGAACCGTCAAATCAACCGGGTAAAAGAGGGAGAGTTGAACCTTAGGACAATGACTGGAACCTCTAGGGTTCAAACTAATGATAATTTAGTTTCTTCACCTATGAAGGATTAACGAACTTGGAAGAAACTAATAATCAGACTGGGTATCAACCTAGACAAAACTATTGTTGATATCTCCAAAAAATATCTGAGGGTTTGGATGAAACCAGGAAGCCATCCAAACGAAGTTCAAGAATGGTATAATTTCGGAGCTCTTGCTTCGGTTTATACTGTGGCACCAGCATTCTCTGAAATTTCAAAATTAGCAAAATGGATCAGAGAATCTGTTCACGAGACATGGGCCAATAATCCACATTTGGCTAGAGGAGATATTTTGGAGTTGTATTTTTTAGTGCTGATCCAGAACCAGCGAAGAAGGGCTTCATTGAAACTTTTCATTTTATCAAGCTCAGATGACGAGATGGAACGCCTTAAAAAATATAAGAATATCGCTAGATGGCATACCAGTTTTGGCTAGAACTATCACAGAAGATGAGGTTTCAACCAGACGCGCATGGGGTCTTTGGGTTTGTCTAACCGATGGACAAAGTCAAATACTCATTCAAGTTCTTTCAAAATTCAACCAACGATACTTTCATGCTGAATTCAATGACAGGAACATCAAGATTTTTTACGAACTCTTCGAAACAAAGATGAGAATTCTTTGGGATAATAAGATTCCGGCAGGAAAAGAAACTTACCGAAAATTCTGCAACATGGCACATGTTGGACGATGGATAGATCGAATTTGCCAAGCATGCCCAGAGCAAAAAGAACCAGAGTTCGGGAAAGGATTCCGATCCAAACCCGACAGATCGGAGGCAGGAAAAGACAATGGACATGTTGACAAGAAAGCCCGTTTTCCTAAAGCTCGAGGACCACAAAAACCAATAATGTAAAGATTCTACGACAAAGGAAAAGTTGTGGACCATTAAAAATTAGAGCGGTAACTGTTCAACACACTCTGACAAAAAATAATGGGCCACTCACGAAAAAAGTTGGCATAACCAGACAAATATGCCAAACCACGTGAAAGTGAAGGCGCATTCACGGGCGCACCTAACAATTATCAAGATTTGGAATCCGAAGTTGAAGTCCAGATTTATGCCTATATAAGGGCACTCATTCAGGAAGATAAGGACATCGAAAATTCTCCATAGCTTTTTTAGAATAAAAATTATAGTCTTCAAGCCTTTCGACTTTCATAGCTTGGTATTATTTCTTTTCTTGCTTTTTCGTAAACATCTGTAATATTGTTTTGTATTTCAAGTTTATGTATTCTTGAGTCAAACCTCAAATATATGAGAGGTTAAACAAGTTCGTCTCCTCCAAAAATGAGATGTTTTAATGTAATAGATGTTATAAGTATTTCTCCCAGATTTCTTTAAATCTTTCATATATCTGGTTTTAGTTTTACTTTACGCCTTACGCATGAAACGAAACAGGGTTGTGCTGGATATTGCTGAAGGGCTCTCTAACAGAACCATCGGTTGCGATCGTGTGGTTGGTGGTGAGCAGCCATCGTAAAACCTGATTGAGTACCCTTCAGTAGTTCGGTCAAAACAGTATTAATCAGTTTGTTAAAATTTAATACGGAAGCATGATGGGCTGATTCTTTATTTTCTTCGAATCATGAACTGTGAGTCCTTTGCAAAAGTATGATATTAGGTTCATCTCAAAATAACAGAAACTGATGGATTTCATGTTCAATAGCTATTTTTTTAGAGCTGAAGTTTGGAGGGGTATAATGGGAATTTTCCTAAAATTGCTTTGGCAAAAAAAAAAATTTGCTTTGCCATTAACATTAGCCATAGTTAGAAAATTTGATGTTTTCTCAGGGACAGAACTCTGGAGGGCATCATCATCATTGATTTGAAAGATATCAAATCAATAGTGAGATGGACTCCTAAAGTATGATTGGTGAGATGATTAGAATCAAATAAAATAAAAGATACCAAATCAATTGTGAGATGAACCCGAAGGTCATGTTTGGTGAGATGATTAGCATCAAATAAACCCACATGTGTCATTGATGATAGATATATCAGCAAAGTTTTAACAAACTTATATTCATTACACATCTTTGTTTGAGCTATATGACAAGTAAACATTTTTTGGGAAAATTACACAAAACATCATATAGTTTGGTCTAAATTTCACTTTGCAACCGTTGTTTGAAAAATTACAGTTTACATACTTAACTTTAATGAATTGTAACACTTTGCATGCTATTGACTCAACTTTGTATATTTATCGAAGATTTATCACCGAATTCGATCATCACCTAACATACTCAAACTTATATCAAGTTAAGCTAGTTATTCCAAAAAAGTTAAAAACAAAAACAACATTTTTAGTATCGAAATTTTCTAGTTCACTATTACGAAAAATAAAATTTTGACACCCCCAATATTAATTTTGATTTTTAAAAATTTACAATAATTTGTTTAAATGGCTCTAAGTTTGAATATGTAAGGCGGTGATGAAATGCAGCGATAAATTTTCAATTAAAACACAAAATTGAGTCAAAAGATGCAAATTGTTACAATTCATGAAAGTTGAGGATATAATCTGTAATTGTTTAAACAATGGTTGCAAAGTGAAATTTAGACAAAACTATATGATGTTTTTGATAATTTTCCCAAATAATTTTCTGAGTCTGGTGAGATTATACTCATTTTTCTCGATAGATTATTTCTTTACATCGATCCTCAACGAGAGCCCGTAAATTAAAATATAAAATCAAAGGATCTAATTCAAGTCCAACAAGTATTTAAACATAAACATGCTCCATTTGTTTACTTCCATAGAGGTGGGGAAAATGGCTGAATGTAAATTTATTGGCAGATGTACACTAACATCATCACATTTGCTATTCCATTCAATTCCATTTTCAACTTTGAAAGATGTGAAAGCCAAAACTGACATGTAATCAGAAAAACACTAGAAAAAGAATCTAACATAATTTACACAACGATCCGTGTGAAACGGGCAATTTGCACGTAGTCATTGGAGTTATCTAGTTTTCATTGACCTCCCTTCATCTCATTTGCTCGCAAGATTCTACGGAAAACTGCAAACCACGGTTTCTCATCTTTGTTTTCCTTTGCCAGTTCCGAAGGACGCCTAAAAGTTGATGAACGGTAAATGTAGCTTAAAATATGTGTTCTAAGATGATCTTCGCCACTGATTCTTTCCTTTTTTGGGGGGTAATTTAAAGGGGCTCCAGCTCTTCCTGCGCTTGGAAGTTTCACAAAAAAGTCCGGATGCTAGTGCTTGTTGGAGCCACAAATCAAACTCTTCCTCTTCATCCATCATCTCCGCATCCAAATCCCATGGATACCTACACGAATTGGACCTTTGAGTTGACTTCTCTAATCCAACCATGTTCACATGGAAACTGGGACGATGAGTGTTTGGCCTGCAAGCCATTTCCTAAAAGCCAAAAAAAGACATTCATCCCCAGTGACAAGAGATAACAGCTTATATTTTTAATCGGATAGTGATTTGCATGCCAAGATATAAAATAGATAATAGCAACATGAGAAGAAATCAGCAGCCATGGAAGCTTAAACAATAAAGTGGAAAATTAGACTTCAATCAAATTTCTTTGGGATTAAGGCCTGTATGATAATGATTATATTCTTCAAGCTTTGGCAAGTGGTCTAATAGAAGGCTAATTATTATAATCAAAGTACTATGATAATAAACAAAAAGGCTTTAGAACAATAATGCACCACTAAGAGACTATTCCTACACATTACTCCATAGTTGAACGCAGGCATCAATACGGAACATGTGTAAGATCCTCCTACTTTAAACAACAGATATGACATATACACCAGTATTATTGCTACAAAAAAGCCAGCACATACCAAATCTTCCTCCAACTGGTATATGAATCCAGAGCAAAGCAAGGGTACAAGTTACAAACTGACCTGACATATAGCCCACTCTGACACATCAAAGATCCTGCTTTCAGCGCATACAAATGCTCGAGGTATTTCCACCTATATAAAATAAGATACAGTTTACCACAAATACGCATGAAAGAGAGAAGATATTTAAAATTTTCAGATGTAGCATGAGGTAATAACAGGTAAAGATGTCAACAAGTATAGCAAGGGAATGAAAACAATGCACAACAAGGGTACAAGGGTCATGGTGAGAGGAAGGATGTTGAACTCAGTATCTAATAGAATTTAACCATCAAAAAGATTTCAAATAGAAGAGGTTAAAATCACGAGCTCGATGATGACCTTTTGAATCTAGTTCAATATAAATCTTGGTTTTGGATTAGGAATAGAAGCCGATCTAGATTTTATTATGTACTTTCTGATTGGGTGAACGAACCTAGAGTTTGTTTATTAGCATCTTGATTTAGGTTTTGGCGTGTAAGGATTCTTATTGTAAAATTTGGTAGTATCATTAGTACTCTTATCTATATTATATCTATTTTTCCGACCAAAAAAAAAAAACTTTTTGAAAAGCCTTTTTAGCCAGAACTTGTCTATGTTGTGATATGATAAAAATAGGTTACAGGCTGATCCATAAGTAACTTCAGAGAAAGTCTCAACATCATTCAGTATAACTTCTTACAGACCAGACAGCACAACAACTTCCTATTAAGCAAAGCGCAAAACCATGACATCAGGTACTAATTATATAAGTATCATGTACCTGATTTCATCATTATGTGGGCCCAGCATGATAATGCCATATAATAGCCATAAAATGTATTAATATATTGTACCAAGCACATAGAAAGCACATTCTAATCATTTCAACTGAAGATGCATAAAAAGAAATCAAGCAAACCAATCTTACCAAAAAATATACCTTTTGTGGCCGATTAAATACCAGTGACCCTTCGTACTCTACCCATCCATCACCATCTTTAGCATGATGGTATTGAGAGCAATCCTGCACCCAACAAAACCATCTTAACTTTTTATGCATAACACGCAAACGCTGAAATTATCTTCTTCTCAGAGAAACTTAACCTGACACCATCTTGCTTTGGCCTTTGATCTAGTCGTACAAACCCAGATGTGCGAATTGCCACACTTTGTGCACTGTATGCGCCTCGACTCCTCAGAGCAAAAGTCAGCAGTAGTCTGTGGAGTGTAGGTAAAGATGGTGAATCTTCTAAAAATTTCTAGCCACTTCATAATTCCAGGTGATCATAATTATCATGTGTACATCCAACCTCATGACAGAAATTGATTGTATGCATCAATAAGAGATATTTCCCAACGACAATAAACACAATACTACATTGAATGGATGCTCACAAACAAAGAAAATTCTCTACATTAATGATACTACAAAAACCGAGATGCTATGTAAAAAAAGTTAAAGAAGGAATGCAGGTAATACAAGGTGCAACTTGCAGAATTGTTTGATATTATGGTGACAAAAAGAATTCTTACAACCTTCTCTTATCTGCATAAACAAATTAGGTTATGTTGGCCCATCCACATATTTGTACCTGATAAGAAGTACTAGGTGATTTCTGCAGGACAATCTTAGATTCTTCCTTCTTGAGCTGCTCATCATAGTCCCTCTTCTTCACAGCATCAGAAAGAACCTGTAATAATGCCGACATGAGCAGCCATTGACTCATTGGTCACGACAAACATAAACCCTATCTCGGGCATCTCTGAGAAAAAAGCAAAAAAAATTAAAAAACTGACCTCATATGCACATTGAAGCTTCTTGAAAGATTCACTTGCCAGTGGAATTCCCAAGTTTTTGTCGGGGTGAACTAGCATGGCCTGAAAAATTGATAAACGATGAAGTCTAACTAACAAGATACACCGACACTGTATATCTAGACTAACAAATATATTCATCAACACACAACCACTTCACCCTATACTTTGATTTCATTTCTACAAGAATCTGGAAATATATTTCATGGTGCAAAATAAGATTATGGATCTGAGAAGGTTATCCCAAAAATGCAGATAAAACAATTTTTTCCATGTCAGATGTCATCTCTTGGAGCCATGGTAAGTGAAATATGACTTGTAGGCATCATAAGAAAAAGGTAATACATATCTAACTGTTGAATAATTAGTTAAAGATTTAGTATTTAAATCTTTGTGTTTAAACTTGGTAGGATAATATTATAAGTTTGGTAGGATAATATTATCTAGAGATTTGATTTGATTTGATTTAGATAGAGACAAATCAGGTAGTTTACTTCTATTAATCTTTATATTCACCTATAAATAGATAGTCATTGTAACTCTTTTATTATTCAATTAATAAAGAGTATTTTCAACTCTCAGATTATTTATTTTCTACATGGTATCAGAGCTTTAGGTTTGAAAAAAACTAAGGTTAAAAGTTTATCAAACCCTAGCCGCCGGCGAGTTGGTGCTATCTCAACTCAACCGCTGGCGGCTAGGCCTTCAAACAGTAGCCGTAAAGCAAATTCTAGCAGCAGCCAATAGCACGCGACTTCCGCTACAGTAATTTGGCGTTGCTACAGTATTTTCGCGTCTTGCTACAGTAATTCCGCGTTGCTACAGTAATTTCACGCCTTGCTACAGTAATTTCACGCCTTGCTACAGTAACCTCGCGTTCGCTACACTATTTCACGAATTGCTACAGTAACTCGCTACAGTTTTCGCGATTTTACTACAGTAACTTCGCTACAGTTTTTTCACGCTTTTGCTACAGTACTTCGCGATTTTTTTTTCTATTATTTTCGTGGCATCGTCGGTGTTTTTTCATCATCTATTTTAGGACAGTTGTGAGGATTCTCATGTGCCTATATCTCATCAGCAAGCTTGATCTCATAAACATCTATAGCCAAGCTTGAGGGGGGAGTAGATAATATCAAATCTATTGTTGAAGACTCAGTCTCTCAAAAGAGGAATAGACGCAGGCTCCCAAAATAAAGGAGGAGACGTAGACTAGCAGACGCAAACTCCAAAAAGAGGAGGAGACGTAGACTAGCATACGCAAACTCCAAAAAGAGGAAGAGACGTAGACTAGCAGGCGCAGACTCACAAAAGAAGAGGAGACGTAGACTAGCAGACGCAGACTCACAAAAGAGGAGCAGACGTATACTAGTAGACGCAGACTCACAAAAGAGGAAGAGACGTAGACTAGCAGCAGACTCACAAAAGAGAGCAGACGTAGACTAGCAGGCGCAGACTCACAAAAGATGAGGAGACGTAGACTAGCATACGCAGACTCGCAAAAGAGGAGCAGACGCAGACTCCAAGAAAAAGGAGCAGACGCAGACTCACAAAAGAGGAGCAGACGCAGACTCCAAGAAAAAGGAGCAGACGCAGACTCACAAAAGAGGAGCAGACGCAGACTCCAAGAGAAGGAGCATGACTCTGAGAAAGAGAAGGAAGTTTCAAACAAAAGTTGATAACATCTTGACAAAGGCTCTTCACTATCCTAAATTTGAAGACCTGAGTTTCAAGCTGAGCATGATAAACATATATGACTCAGCTTGAGGGGGAGTGTTGAATAATTAGTTAAAGATTTAGTATTTAAATCTTTGTGTTTAAACTTGGTAGGATAATATTATAAGTTTGGTAGGATAATATTATCTAGAGATTTGATTTGATTTGATTTAGATAGAGACAAATCAGGTAGTTTACTTCTATTAATCTTTATATTCACCTATAAATAGATAGTCATTGTAACTCTTTTATTATTCAATTAATAAAGAGTATTTTCAACTCTCAGATTATTTATTTTCTACACTAACATTGGAGAGATATAATAAAAGTAAGAGTTCGGTTGTGGAAAGACCAGAAAGGGAGGGGAGAAAATGAACCATGAGGAAGCGGAGAGAAGTTAATAGTTCACCAAAATCATGTCCAACACTTTTTACATGCAGTGGACCATTGCTTTTAGAGTAAAGGAGAATCAGACCATCAAGGTTCTTTTCACACGAGCATTTGAACATAAAATCAGTACTTTCTAGAATTACTACCAAGATATTAAATTCTGCTATCCTTGCTTTATCCATTACACCTAAAAAAAATAATAGGTTCATGTGAAGCCCTGGGCATTGCAGGATATATCCAATGTAGAATGAGCTGTTTGGAGGCTACTGACAAACTGCTAATAAGTTTACCAAATAGGGTGTACGGTGATATTCTACAAACAGAAATGAATGACGGAAATATAATACTTCCCTACCCTCTCATTCTTGGTAATCGTCTCTCACAATCCAGTAGTTCTCCACCATCAAAATATATCCCATACTCCGTCAAAAATAGTATATTTGAAATGACACGATAACCACTTCCTTCTTGGGGAAATGGTTTGAGAGTCCCAAAAGGTAGGAGCATTCATAAGATATAAGTGAGAATTCAGCAAATTAAATCATGATTGAGACCATTATATGAAGATATGTTGCTAAAGCACAATAACAATAAGCTTTGGTTTCAACAGATAATCAATCTTTCCTTAATTGCAGTTACCAAACCAAAATTATCATGATATATTTTTTTGATAAGAATCTAAAAGTTAGTTAGATGCAAAGTACAACTGGTTGGAATTTAAGAGTAAATTAATTCACATGGTTCCTCGTCCCCAACAAATAAGCCAATATTAGAGGAAGAGGGGTATTACTAGAAACAACTTAGCATAAAAAGTAACTCACCAGTATTGGAAATAAAAAAAACCATTTGAACAACATGTATACAAGGTAAGCATTTATATAGTTGTGGAGATTGAAGTACCAACCTTTTTCCGGTATTCCTTCTTCAATAGCATAAATTCAACTTTCTTTTGACGTGGAAAACCCAGAGCTTCGTAGTGATCACCACAGCTTAAAATCCGCTTCATCTCAATTATTGAAGAAGAATCTTTACACACCAATTTCTTAACAACAGGTTCTTTTGGTTTTTCAAGAAAAGATGAAGTATTAGCAGGTTTGCTGTCGGATTTACATGACTGCAACTTCTCTTCTTCATCAATGCGAGCAGAATATTCACACTCTGGGGGTGAATCTTCTTTTGCAAATGACTCGGGTTCTTTATGCTCCTCAAAATGTGTGTTTTCCCCCAAATTATCACACCTTTTGATCAAGTAGTTTAACACCTCATTCGATAGGAATGAAAGATTAAGTGCGAGTAACACTCCAAGCCATCCCACTCGAACCTTGACACAATACAGAGCATATACGGTTGCCATAAACACCACCAACCTTGCATGATTTAAGGAAAAAAGATAACCTGCATTCCAGAATTATGTTTTGTATCAGCACAATCATAAAGTAAAAGTGACAGCTACGCAGAGAAAAATTGGAGCAAGAAAAAATGCTAGAAACCAACTTCAAAAGTTCATGATGATAAATGAGAATGCTAAATCAGAATATTGACGGGGAAATATTTGATGGCCAAGAGATGCTCCAACTGGCATCCAAGGGAATGCACATGTTATAAAAAAAGAAAACTAATTTCAAAAATAGTTCTTAAAACCATAAGCAAGTTCAATTAAGAAACTGAGAATAACGTGTTGATCTTATGAATATTATCAAGAATTCCAAATATTATTGAAATCTTACTTATTTTCCCAAACAAAGGTTTGTTCTACGATTGGGGATGAGCTTGAAAAACTGTAGTTAAATGGCAAAAAGAATAAGAAATAAATCAATCATCACCATGTACTGTGCTCAATATGAACAAGGAGAAGTACATACCACCAATTATAAACAAGGTACCCGTAATCCAAAAGTTAGCATACATCCACAAAACTAGAATTGCAAACAGTCCAACGATAAAAAGTCCAGGAGTGTAGCCCAAATACTGAACAGCAATACTGGCAACTCCCTGAAAACAAAGTTGCAACCAAGAGTGAATCATTAGCATCCCTTTAGGAAGCTAAAAAAGTTCCAAAAGCGCCAGCTTTTGTAAAATGATGGTATAGCATCAGATTACGCATCTTTGACCAATAGAGACAACCAAGAGCAGGAGATGAATTATTACATACAAGAATCGAGTTGCATCTAAAAGAAGCATGCCACTTGACTATAATTACATATCAAAGGTGTGATTTTGATGGTCTTATTCGGATCAATCAAAACAGCACGTTTCCAGGTGTTTACTCGTGTTACATGGTTTTTTAAGAATTTACTGAACACCGTGTGGACACCAACCAAAATAAATCCAAAAGATCATGACTGCAATAGAATCATGTCCATTGGGATCGCCAGCAATGCAATTATTCAGAGACAATGTTAATAAGAAATTCCACTCAAACAATGCTTGAAGAACAGCTTGCTTTTAAAAAAAACTTAGGCAAAAGATATTCATCCATGAAATATTACAAAATATGAGAAACAATATCCATCAAGGCGTTCACACCAATAACAACTATTGCATATGAAAAACAATGGCAATCATTTTTGTTAACGCTCCAAACAATTTTGAAACCTTTATCATTCTTATGCGTAGCTATTATAAATATTTTCTTTCCACATAAATCTTATCAAATATAAGCATCTATGGCACTAGATCTGGATCACAAAATTTAGAAACACAAAATATATGCATGATTAACTTTGAAATCTAAATGTGGTGAAGAAGAATACATATGTATGACACCAAAAAAAGGAGCAGAAAACAGTAAACCGATAAACACTTTATCTAGACTGGGATGCGTACCATACTAAGCAGTAGATATAAAAGGCAGGACATTGATGTTAAGCTAAGAAAGCAACTCCACAAAATGACAAGCAGCGCCGCAGAACCCAGCCCAATAAAGGATTGGAAGCCTGTTACAGAGCAGTTTTTCCAATAAACCAAGAGAAACAGCAGAACTCTTCCAAATCTTTCACAGCCACAGCAAACCATTGGCCAATGCCGCTCCATGAAGATTCCAATCTTGTCTCTCAAGAACCTAAAATTTGTCCTTGGAACAGAGTAAAAATTCTTCGATTGCAACCATTTTAACCCTTGGTTGAACAACCCAATATCCTCCATCACCTAAAAACTCAACGAAATATTAATTAGGGAATGACTAAATAAACCACAAAACCGAATCTCACACAATAAACTCAGGCTTTGGTCGATATTCTATAAAACTTGTTCATAATGGTCTTGAGGCTGAGCTTCTCTAATAGTTTTTATCTCCAGCATCGTAATGCTACACAACCAAAGCATCCCATATTGTGATAATACTAGGAAAGCCTTTAATCTAACTCGATCTGCAAAGATTATGCTGCTCAAGAAATCCCAGTTGTTGAATTCCTAGTTTGATTTAGCAAATACCATAAAACAAAAGCAAAGGGACCCAGAATATTCCTCCTCCACACAGTTAAAGCTAAAATTTCGTGAACTCCACAGTTGGAAATTCAGCGAGAAATGGCACTAAAACACTGAATTGCTTCGCACATACGTCTCCCTAAAAGCAAAATCCATAAATAAACTCACAGCATTGTTCACTTTTTTGACCCCAACAATCCACCCATGAAAGAAGCTACCTTCAGAACACCATTCTCACACGGAGAAAACAAAAAAGGAACAAGAAAAATACCAAATTTCATGCAAGCAAAAACCCACCACACAAACAAAATTTAAGTAAAATTATGCAATTCTCAGGACAATGTTGAAGATTTTTTAGCTTTGATTAATGGGAGAAAAAGCGGCAACCCTAGGCTTTACTAATATTTTTTTTTTCTTTTCAGGGAATACTTGTGAAAAAGAAAGTGGAAAAGAGTATTAAAAAGTTTGAAAAAGGAATGGCGAGAGAGTGAGACAAGCAGTGATGACGAGAGGGAAAATGATGAATTTATTTGAGAGATTTTGGGGAATTTAATCTGCTTTTTAATGGAAATTAGGTTTTACAATTACCCTACTGTACGGTCAAAAAATTATTAAATGTGATCCACTTGCTTCATACATTAACAATATATATATATATATATATATTATTTTATATATAATAAGTGTCCAAGCCTGTAATATACATTATTATTCTAATGAATAGTCAAGGCTTGGTTTGTTAAATAAAATTCTCTTTTCTAATTAATTTGTTAACTAAATTTTTTTTTGTTGAATTAATTTTTTTTGTTGATGCATGGATTTGGCCTGAACCGATTAGGAAAAAATATATCGTAATTGATTGTTGATGGGTGCAACTTCAAATGCTATTTTTTCAGTTTATATTAATATGAGTATCATTTTTTTAAAAAAAATTAGAGTTAGTCATTTGATTATTTTTTTTCCATTCGATTACAGTAGCATGATCTTTTTTTTTTAAAAAAAAGGTTTGTTAAAGCCAGTCATTTGAAATGCTAATTTTGGTCAAATTAGGAAAAACATTCTAGTACATGGCACCGCGCTTTTCGCGATGTCAACAAAAACTAGTATATATATATATATATATATATAATCCCAAAAAATAAAATTTTTATATTTCTATCCCCTTTCAATAAAAAATCCTACCATTTTGTCCACTTCAACCGTACATATTGTGACGCAGCTCACGAATTGTGGTGAAGGTAATGAGAGTAGATAGAGGTGGGTTATCTCATTCATCTTAATATTTTTATATATTTATGTAAATAAAAAAAGACTTCATCCTTCTAAATTTTCTAAGCTACATTTATTTATTATAAATACTAGCGGACCACGCACACGCGTTGCGTGTGTAACATAATAAATCTATCCATTGGTAGGAGTATATAAGTAATTAGGCATTTGAATTTTCTCCAAAACAAAAAAATTAATTAAGTAAAAATAACAAATATATACAATTAATCAACTAAAAGTAACAAATAGTTAATTATCATTACCGAAAGAAATAAATATAGTATAGATGAATTGGTAGGGGTATATAAGTAATTTGACATTGGTCTATTTTGGTCGGACCAAGGTAGTTATTATATGGGATTTAGACTTTATAATATAGTATATAATAGTATATAATATAGTATAGATACATACAAAAAATGTAACTCGGGCCTCGTCCACGGTAGTACTTTTACAAATATGCCCCTTCCGTGTAGCATTTGGAATGAACTCATTTGAAGTGTTCAAACCTTTGCAGAACTGAGGTAGATCAAAAAACTTCACGAATCAAAACCATATTTACTTTATCCCAACAATCAGGAAAGTCCATCTGAATTCAACTTTTATTCTTTTCGTCGGCTCCTATGGTGCTGAGGTCGAAATTGTAGTATTGTTCGAATCACCTAAACTAGACGAATTGTAACTTGAAGCTTGATTATGTCTGGGCTTAGATTTGGGTTCACCTATGATCTTTAAGTCCATTAGATCAGAGATTAAGCCAGAAAGTGTTATTGAGTCCATTAACATCGTTCTCACCAGTAATCATTTGGACAACATTTGACATGGAAGGCCGAAGCTTAGGTGAATCTTGAGTGCAGAGTAAACCGATCTTCAAGAATCTTCAGGCCTGTTCAGCATCGAATTCTCCGTCAAGCGCTGTGTCTACTAGTGCTACGAGCTCGTTTCTCTTGTAAAGTTTCCATGCCTGCAACAAAATTTTGATGGTCATGAAAGTGTCAAGAGAAATAATCAGGTTTATATGTTCATGTGTTCTATATAGTGTTGTAGAGTCCCAACGCGGTATCTTTGGAATATAGTCATTTACTTATTAGTATTCCGAGCATACACTTTAATCTACTCCATAGTATAAACATGAGGCACACTGAGCAATAGGCCATTTCTTGGTCACTCTGCGTTGGTGTCAATATTAGGCCATGAATCCAGAGACCAAGCCTAAAGGGGTAGGACAAGTAACCTGAACAAATCTTTGGGAATGTCATAATTGCAACTCAGGGTGATCCAAGGGAATTTACTTCTTCTAAATATGGGTTATTCTTGTATTATAGACAAAGAACATTTCAAAAGGGCTTACGAATAGCGAAACTTAAGTAACACAGTGCTTGCTAAAGAAGTTCATACCCTTTCAAGAATGTACTGTTCTTCTGGAGGTATTCGCGTATTAGCGTTGTATCTTCCGCTTACTGTTTCAATAATCAGAACACCAAAACTGTCGACAAAACCATATTCAATTCTGATGCTTGCTAAAAATGAGATGTCTTCTTTTCGGTGGACGAAGGGTGCTGGGAGCAACTCTAGTAATGGCTCCGAGTGCTTGTGATACCTGAAATCACGAACAAGTGTGAGAAGGGTGCCGGGAGGGTGTCCCGGCGGGTCCCCTCCGACGCTCAAGTTAGAAATCGGAAAAGAAGGGCCAAATAACGAGATGAACTTTAAGTTATGAGTAGAGTGAATACCTTTTTCTCGTCAACAAACCTTGTATTTATAGGGAGATAGAAGGGAGACAACCTTTAACCGCATGTCAGGAGCGTAGGGGACATCTTCTGAAGCTAAGGGTGGGGACCAGGGTCTCAGAGCCAGGGACCAGTAGGTGTCACTCTCCCCGTACGATATGCTTGCAGCCTTTAGGATCTGATTTATGCTGGGGACCAGTAGGATGTCACTTTCCCCGTACGATATGCTTGCAGCTTTTTGTGATCCGATGTACTTGGAGATATGAGTTGTATATTGGATCTGATTTGTGAGGCCATGCTATGAAGTTTAGCTCGTCCATACCAACTAGGATCTTAGCTCGCCACCATGCCCACCAGGAAATTAGGTTTCTCACCGTGAGTGATACTACCCGAGGGGAACACAAGGGGACCACACTAGATGCCTTACGGAACCATCATATGAAAATAGGTGATGGACCATTACGCGTCGTGATTTCATATCACTACTGAGGTCACTCAAGATCTTTGTCAGACCTTTAAGGCTTATTTCCTAGAGGAGACGCATTAACACTTGGTAGCTTTGCATGCTTGATTAGTGGGGTTGTCTGGGAAGGCTAATATGGACCATAAAGGCCGTCGGGCAAGCTCTGAGCCCGCCTTAGGTGGCACGGGCGAGCTCTGAGCTCGCCCACTAGTTTGCCTAAACCAAGTTGTTGGCTTGCTAGGAGCTAGGTATGCTCGGAGCTAGGAGCTAGGAGTTAGGAAAGCTCAAAGCTAGACATGCTTGGAGCTTGACATGCTCGGAGCTAGGAGCTAGACATGTTGGGAGCTATGCATGCTGGGAGCTAGGCAAGCTATGCATGTTGGGAGCTAGGCATACTGGGAGCTAGGCGTGTTTGGGAGTTATGCACGCTGGGAGCTACGCATGCTGGGAGCTAGGCACGCTAGGAGCTACGCATGCTTGGAGCTTGACATGCTCGGAGCTAGGAGCTAGGCATGTTGGGAGCTATGCATGCTGGGAGCTAGGCATGCTGGGAGCTACGCATGCTTGGAGCTTGACATGCTCGGAGCTAGGAGCTAGGCATGTTGTGAGCTATGCATGCTGGGAGCTAGGCATGCTTGACTAGTGAGGTTGCTTGGGAATTATGGTGACTTAGCTCGGAAGGACCAACAAGGCCGAACAATCGAGACGAACTCGTCGGCAAGACCACCTTGGGCGAGCTCTTGGAGCTCGCCCTCCTTGGACGAGCTTGGAGTTCGCCCAAGGTGTGCCGGGCGAGCTCCACGAGCTCGCCCTCGCGAGCTCCCCGCATGGGTGAGCTCCAAGCTCGCCCTCCTTGGACGAGCTGGAGCTCGCCCAAGGTGTGCCGGGTGAGCTCCATGAGCTCGCCCTCCCCGCATGGGCGAGCTTGGAGCTCGCCCTCCTTGGACGAGCTGGAGCTCGCCCAAGGTCCCCGCATGGGAGAGCTCCTAGCTCGCCCACCTCGCCCAAGGCCACGTGGGCGAGCTCATGAAACTTGCCCAATGTGTTGGTCCGGCCACTTTTCAGGTATGTACGGATGAAATAAAGTCGATTTATGAGGTGTTTTTACGGGTTTGACCCGTCTGGGTATCAAATTCAATACAATTTTTGGAATATCAAATCAAGGAAAAAGAAAGAAAAAACAAAGAAGAATTAGAGCAGTAACATGCACACGTGAAACAGTTCGAGAAGATTTTAAAACTTACAGAGTTCCTGCCACGCGGGTACTGACATGAGTCATGCCTGCAGGAATGAGCTTTGCAAGACCAAAATCTGAAATTTTCGGGATCAAGTCCTTGTTTAGAGGAATGTTGCTTGCTTTTATATCTCTGTGGATAATATGTGGTCTCACTTCCTCTTGAAGATATGAGAGCCCTCTCGCAACTCCTATGCAAATTTTAGCGCGTGTTCGCCAGCTAAAGTAGATGTTGCTGTGACCTTTGCCTGCAGAAAGATTGTAAAGACAGACGTATAAGAGTGTGCCCACCTCATCGAATAAAAAATCTCTTCTTTAACATGTGATTATATTATTTGCAAATAAATTTTCACACTTGCTATAGTCGATTAAGGATAAAAATAGACTACGTTTGACGAAGTACCACACATTGAAATCTGGAACAAACCATGGCATGAGCCATACCAAGAAGTGTTCGTGCTAGGCTGTTATTCTCGAGGTAGTTATAGACAAGAATTCGGTGCACGCCTTCGACACAGCAACCGTAAAGCTTTGCTAAATTTTCATGATCTATATCTGATATCACTTGAACCTCCCTCACAAACTGTTCGATTCCTTGTCTCGACTCAGCAGATAGAATCTTTATTGCTGCCACTCGCCCATCCTTAAGTTTTCCCCGTCAATCAAAGAGAGATATATTAGATAACAGTCATCTACAAACGGCTAAAGTTATTATCTGTTCTCAGAAACATAGAGCATATACTTCAATGACCTTATATACGGAGCCGAATCCCCCCTCTCCGATTTTATTCTCTGGACTAAATTCATTGGTAGCAATTCTCAATTCCTTGTATGCGTAAAGATTAACATTGTAGAAAGAACCCAAATCCAAATTTTAAATAGACATTCACGTAAAGAAGCTTCATTATTTACCATCTCCAAACTCAGGATGTCTTGATACTTAATCCGCTCTTCTACAGTGAAAGAAAGACAGTTCATAACTGTAGGGTTCACCAGTCTTCCTGTCGCTACAGGTACAAATAAATTACTTTAAACTTGACAAAATAAACAATCTGACAAATAAAAAATGGGTTCATTTCACAACGGTTAATTGTTGGAAATTTGAATTGAATTAAATGATGTGTTCATTTATGTTGGGGTGTAATTTTTCATAATCGGATGCTTCTAAATAGTGTCTCTTAATAACACAACTAGGTATACTATATAAGAAACAACCCTTGAATGAAATAGACATGGAATTTCAAAATTCACATTATATTTGAAGATCAAAATTTGAGTAATTTTGTGAGTTTTCATCATTATTATGGTTGAGCGTTTTTAGACCTTTGTGGTTTAAAGAATTTTTGATTTGGAGTGCTCCTATCACAAATCATAGTCGTTGTATCTTGGGAGACAAATTGCCAAAGTAAACTGTTAGCACTGTAGCGGGGCAATATTGTCTTAAAAACAGAGATTTCCAAATCAAGGATAATAAGGTATTGTTCTTCCCCTCGCATTTATCTTCGATTTGATTGTAGAATTGTTGATTTTGGTTAAGGTTTGGGTTGGATTTGGATTTGGGGTTTTTTTTGGGTGAAATCTTAAAGTTTGTTATTGGTGTTTTTATTGAGTTTTAATGGTGTATCTGAGGTGTTGAAGGTGTAGGGGTGTTGGTTTTGAGTTTGGGTGTGAAAAACACCATGGAAGCTCGAGTTTTTCGGAAAATCGCAGGTCGCGATTGATCGCGGCTCGTAGGAAGAGGTTTTTTCGAAAATTTTGGAAAATATCGGGATTTTTGAATCGAGGTTTAATTAGCCAATTTTCGGGCCAATGTCTGCATTCCAATGGGAGTGCTATACCTTTAAAATGGAATGGTTGGAGCCAAGTTTTGATAAAGATTGGAATGCTCGATTTAATAATTGGTTAACTTTTGAACTAGATATATGGAATATTTTGGGTATTATGCATGCTTAGCCGGAGTCTTTTAAAATGGTTAATCGTCATGGATTGACGATGGTTTTAGAGGATTGTGAACGTGCTTTGGCACGTGGTTGCATGCTTGTAATTGATTATGAGTTATTTATGTATTAGCACATAATTCATTGGATCACGGGACTAGGACAAGGTTGGACTCGGACTACGGAATCATAAGGTATGTATAACGTACGAGCATAGCTTTAAATATATTATTGCAATTGTTGTACATTAATAATATATGGTTGTTGCAATCACTTGATATGCATTGAGAATTATATGGTGCCGCTTTTGAGCGAGCAATAATTGGGATGTTGTCGCTATTGAGCGAACATCGGTTATGACGCCGCTATTGTAGAGCGAGCGACGGAATAGAAAGTGAAATATATGGAATACATGTAATCATTATTTAATGATTTGATATTATTGATTATGGTATCAATATGTGGGAAACAGAATAGTTAATCAATGTAATGATTAACTGGCATTTGAGAATTTGATGTTTCAGTTATTTTGAGAACATGAACAGCACAGGGGATCCCGGATGAGGATGATGCCAGTGTCTTTTAATATTCATAGCATTTACTTGTGTAAATTATGAATTGTAATATTGTGCTTATTGGATTTGGGGTATTGATATGCTCACCCTGTGTGGGGGCTGTTTCTGTTGGGGCAGGTGATACAGGTACAACGATGGATTTGGAGTTGAGCTCGAGCTATGGATTGGAGGTGCTCTCAGGATCGAAGTACCAGTGACGGTATTGAGCACATTGTTTTATACATTTGATACACATACATTTATTGATGCTCGCATGTGAGCACTGTTATATGTGTATATGGGTTGTATAAAAAGGCAATGGCATTTCTCTTCATTTATGGGTTGCATGCAGTTATTTATTGAATTGCTAAATGAACTGAGAACAAGTTAGTGTATTATAATGGTGCATGATATGTATGTGGACTTGGTTGGGGGAATTGAACATTATATGGAATAATGTAAGAAATTTATTGTGGGCATGTTTTGCTATGGTAGCAAGTGTTTTTCCCCTACATATATGATTGTATGCACTGAACGCTTGGATTAATACACTAATAACGGGTTAAGGGCATGGGGGTCCTTACAAAATGCATGATGAGAATATGAGATTGGTGCATTGTACAATGTATACTTGTGTTAGTTGGATTATATGGGGAATTGAATGAGAAGATAACTAATGTCAAAAATTTTATAGTTGTCATGATATTGCTAGTGAAGCATGTATAAGAATTCCTTAATGAGATAAATATATGCACTAATATATGTGATAATGCACTAATAGCGGGTTAAGGGTGTGGGGTCCTTACACTTCCGATATGCGTGTCCGACACAAGGACACTTTTAGGGATTCATTGTACAATTAAAAGTTTTTGATTAAAATGAAATTTGAACGTGTTTGTTAAATTTCATGTTAATTGAATTAATATATATTTGGTGCTGGCATGAGATATACTATGATGATTTTACTAACATGTCATTATTTTCTATAAGACAATATGAGCTAGAAAAGAGAACAAAACATATCCCCAGTCTTTTTCGACAAAGAAATTATAATTTTCCATTTGAGGCTTATGCTCTGAGATGCCTAACCGACCTGGCCAACTACGGTCCTGCCCGTTTTACCACAACGATGACCATGTCGAGCAGTAAGTTTCTGTCCGTGGGCCTGTATTTTTTTTTATATTTTAAACATATTATGTATTTAGAAAAAAAATATTCAATGAGGACCATGCCAGCCCATGTGCCGGCCGGGCTCTGGTTCAAAACTAAACGGGATGTGTCAAACACGTTTTGACATCTCTAGGCTTGTGAGTTGGGACGGTGTTGTTGGCTTTTAATAATTTAGGAACTTTTGAAATGTTTAGAAAATTTGAATTGTTTTTAGTGTAAAAGTTTTGAAAACTAATGAGGTTCTATGGACATTACTCTCTAATTTAAAAAATTAATAGAAATCTATCAACTCTACAAAAATCTATCATTTTAAAAAAATTTATTAAAAATCAATAAAACTATAGGATGAATACAACCTAACATTTGGGGTAAAATGCATCAAGAAAGATATAGAAACTAGCCTATGACGATTAAAGGTCTATTAAGGCAATTGAAAGAGTTGGCCCAATAAGGAATCATCAACCATTTATCAATTTTATGAGAAGCCCAGTCCGTAGGCTGGTTCATACTATACAAGGGGAGTAAACCCAAATAGGGTTCCTTACGAACTACTTGATCTTATCTGAGCAGGAGGCGGAGGGAGAATGCTACTTGGAATTATCCTTTTTGCTGATGTGAAAATTAAGACGCCGCCCGTCGCCGTCGTATAACTGAGGGAGGTTTGAGGAGGCTCAGATTTTCATAAATCTGTCAATTGGTTTGTTCTCGTCGCCGTTCCCTCTGCTTCTACTGCGATGAAGACTGCCTGCAACCGAAGCCGACCACTTTCTATGGCGGCAGTGATGGATACACGGCTTTTCATTAAAAAAAATTATATTGTTTGTGCTTTCTTTTCTTTTCGTTTTTGGTGTTCCTGGTATTGTTTTGGTTCTATTATTTGCACCTGGAGATTGTTTCATTTGTTAACTCTCGCTTTAGAAAATGCTGATAATTCTCCTTTGTCAACAGGATTACATATGTTTTTCTTAGTTGAAGTATGTTGTTATTGATTCCTGTAATGCTAAATGACGATGCTTTGCGTGTAACCTGATTGTATTCTTGTTAACCATGGGGTCAAAATTATCTGAATCTGCCGTGCAAGTCGGAGTCATCACACAGACTCATTGCCAATCGCCTTTAGCTGATAATTTGAATTTCAATTCGTTGGCAAGTTTTGATTCTGAATCACCTATTAAACAGTTTACATTTTCTGTAATCATATTTAGTTCATGTTTTTTGGGGTCATACTTCAATGCAAAATGGTATGTACCAAATTTTGTTTGTGCTTATATTAAGGGGAACAATTAAGTTATGCATCTAATAAAACTACAGAATTAGGTAAATATTATATGGATGTGTACAATAGTTTTTTTTTTATAATAATAGAGTGCATCTCTTTAAAGATTGTTCAGCAACCAATTTTATACAACTATGTGTATGATATGGTGATGGGGTTATATTCTAATGATTGAACATGTTAATGAATTAATCTGTGGTGTTCTATAGATGTTATCTATGCTATATTGACTTCTGGATTTTTTTTGAGCAACTATTACAACCATCGGGGGTGCTGGGGACGATGACTCGATCACGAGACCTCCGAGTCCAATTGCGACCAGATTATCTACAAGTCATCGGTATATTGACTTCTGGATTTAGTTACGTGTTATCATGTAGTAAAGTTATATTATTATGGTATCATCTGTGTATATGAATCTTATGAAATATATATAAATGATGCTTATTGCTGATCATTGAACATTTGAGTTTATGTTGATAACCTTGATTTTGATGCTCCATTTTTCTTTACATGTACATAATACAATCTGTAGGTAATTTACTTTCGGCATTCCCACTAAATTTTGCAAATGTTTTCAGTGTCCTCACGTCCCCCACCACTATCCCACTTGGTGTTGTAGGCTTTGCGCCCGTTGATTATACTGCCTTGGATTTCATAAACCTTGAATTTGATATTTTTCCAAATCAATTAATTATATGTGGATTGAATTTAATTATATGGTCATATCAATTATTGAATGCCTTATTTTCATCTTAAACATAATGATTTCTCACCCACATCAATTTTGCACTAAAAGTTGGAAAATTTGGGAACGAATATTAAATTTTTTTTTTTTTTTAAAATGATCAACCCCAATGTTAGAATAGCATTATGGAGGTTAATGGTGGGCACGAGTCGGGTTTTATCGGGTTCGGATAGTTATAGGATTACCCGATATATCGGGTATGAAAAAAAATACCGATCATAACCCGATATGATTGAGTACCTGAATAATATCGGGTATTACTCGGGTACCCGATAAATATCTTTTTAAAAAAACAAAATATTAAATATAATATTGTATAAGCGTCTAGTGATGAAGTTGATATGCAAATCTAGTAGTTTTATAATAAAAATATCTTAACAACTTCGTCAAATTATGTAACAAAAAACAATATTTGATGTAAATACAACTGGAAAATTCTTCCAAACTAGACATGTATTTCTTGTAGAGGAAAAATATTATCAAGCTTCATAATGCACGACTTTATCAAGATTCTCACAAAGCGCGAAAACTGCAATACAATAAATTGCAACAAAGCAAAAAAATAATAATAAAACAAAATATTAAACTGAGAGGCTATATAACCAAAAAATTTAATGTCAAAAAATTATAGTCTCCATCTCGAACACCATGACATATTTGTAGTAGCATCAAATATCAATGATTATCGAATCGATTCCCGACTTAAAAGAAAGAAAAACAACTAAGCTTGGTCTTTGGTAAAGAGATTAAGACACAGAATGCGTACTGATGCTATTAACCCTTGTGGAGATTGGAGAGCATGAGTCGTCATACCAAGTTACCAACTCTATGTTAATATTATGGTTAATTAATATAGTAATTAAAAATTACCATAATAAAAATGGCGGGTACCCGATACCAGATCGGGTAGAAAAACTCCTACCCGAACCTGAGTTTCTAAAAAATTACCCAACCCGAATTTCCAAGGAGGTCATGTTTTTTTTTAAAAAAGACAATTGTGGAGAGGTTAGTTTCTTAATTGTTCCTACTAAAGTTTCCTTATTTAAAAAACTTAGTAAATAATAATGTATTGTTTGGAGTGAAAAATGTGATAAATAATATAATAATTAAAATTACGAGATGATGATAAATAATATAATGTGATAAGTTATATGATTTTAAAATGATATATATGTTATTTGTTAATGTGATTAAAATGAGATAAATAAGATATGATAATATTTTTTTAAGATAACAAATCAAACGTGAGAAAAAAATTAATCATAATATTAATAAGCCCTATCCCACACCCCCAAACACATCCTAAATGTACTCAATAGTATCATTTTCTTGTATTTTTCGTACTCTAAAAAATATTATACGAGAAAGATGAAGGGCTATGCAATTGCTACGAGTTCGTGAAATGATATCCTAAATGTACTCAACTCTCTCTCTCTCTCTCTCACGCACAAACACACTAGAAGCACCACATCTCGTCGATGAATTCAACATCCAGGGATGCTTATATCTGATGGGTTTTGAGCCACTTGCAATAATTTTCCAATTTCAGAAACTGGATTTTTACATGTGCTTGTGTGGTCAGTGTGTTTACATCATCTAATTTTCTTTCTTTTTTCTCCGGGAGTAATCGTCTTTCCTTTTCTACTTTTTTTCTGTTTACCATTTGATCTAGCTTAAATTTGAGAAAAGACTGAAAAATATGATCGTTAGTTTGTCGATAATAACTGTTTTTTTTTTTTTTTCGGTGGGCTGTGTTTTAGACTTTGTTATTCAATTAGACCAGTAGGAAGCTACAGCAGTTGCAAGAGTCAAGAGAGGAGCTTCTTTGCTTTCTTATTATTTTCTTGTTGAATCTCAATTTGTGTTTCCGGCGTCGTTGCTCTTTTTGTGCCGTTACATAATTATTTTGTGTGGTAGAAACGAAAAAACTAGACAACAAAATATTCTAAAATTATATGTTTCTGTGGAAGATTGAGGGTCACTGAAAGGTTTGAAAATGACTTTGTGCTGCCTTCATATCCTTTAGTATACTATTTATCCTTTTGTGTTGCCCAGTTATGCTGATGAAAAGCTTTGTTATTTGTTAATGGGAAATTGCTTGATTGCTTTCAGCTTCAATTCTCAATGTAGTCTATAGTTTGATGTTTAATTTTTTTTAGTTTTTCAAGATTTTGATCTGAGTTTCTTATTTTTTTACTCCACATTTTATTTCTTTTCAATAACATTTTCAAGAATATTTGGTGGGTTGATTGCTTTCAGCTTCAATTCTCAACTTTTATTTCTTTTCAAAAGGTTACAGCTATGTAATAGATCTAGGATATTACCTCTAATCTTTTGAAGTATATCCTCACGGTTTTTGCTCGTCTATATTGAGGCCGTAATGACCCAGCCTTTTAATGTTCACTCCACATGCAGGAAGTTGATGCTTTCTCTGCAGCGAATTTACAGATGGAGCAAACGAGGTCGACTTCCAGAGCCCATTGCTCAGGCTCAACACCGTCAGATGAATCATCTTTAGATCTTGAGAAATACTGTTGCAATCATTCTTACCAACCTTCATTTAGTCCACCGCTTCAACCCCATGCATCAGCTGGGCAGCACTGTGAGAGTAGTGCTCCATACTTTTCATGGCCCTGTCGAATAAAAGATGATGCTGAAGAAAGGGCTAATTACTTTGCTAACCTACAAAAAGGGGTTCTGCCGGAAACTCTGGGCCATTTGCCGGAAGGTCAGCGAGCAAATACCTTGCTTGAGCTCATGACCATAAGAGCGTTTCACAGCAAAATCTTGCGTTGTTACAGTCTTGGCACAGCAATTGGTTTTCGAATTCGACGTGGTGTTTCGACGGATATACCTGCCATACTGGTCTTTGTTTCACGGAAAGTTCACAAGCAATGGCTTACCCCAATACAGTGCTTACCAACTGCTTTGGAGGTAATAACAAAAATGACCAGGCTTTAGTCATCTGTCCTTCACCTCTTCGGTCGAATTTTTAAATTGCATTTTGATAATACAAATGAAGATCAAACCTGAACTTTGTATGAAACATTGCTAATTATTGATAATTTGCCATTCAAATTTTCTTTTACTAGTATCCCCGTTCTTTTGGTGCATGTATCTGTACTATATGATAAGGGAGAGAAAATCGTTGATTATTTTGGTCTCTTTGGTATGCTTATTTTGTTCTTAATCCTTTTGATCTATTTGTTCTGTTTTTATTTCCTTTAAATACTCCATCATCTAAAAATGATATAATATATTAGCATCTTAATTTTTTATCTGCTAAAATGCAAATTATTTTAAAAATAATATACTATATTATTTTTTGATCTTTAGAAGTACCAGTGCTCTATTAGATAATTCATTTAGTCATACATAATGTGCATTATGATCAGTATTCACAAAGCAACAAGTATCATGTTCAAACCTTCCATTATGATTAAGGAGTAGAAATGGAGTGACTTGCTGAATATGCTGTGCTTCTCTGTCTGATTCATCACTGTTCTGTATTGATGTTGAAATTACATCAATACCTTCAGGGCCCAGGGGGTGTATGGTGTGATGTGGATGTGGTTGAATTTTCATATTTTGGTGCACCGGAGCTCACACCCAAGGAACAATTGTACACTGAAATTGTTGATGACCTGCGTGGAAGTGATCCATGCATTGGATCAGGTTCTCAGGTAACTTGGAAACAACTTACTGTTCATAGTCTGTTTTGAATCACCCACTTCTTGGAAGATGGTGTACATTTCATTCATGTTTAGCCAATTTTTTTTACAGTATCTATACTTTTCCTGCTATTTGCAGGTTGCAAATCAGGAAACTTATGGTACCTTGGGTGCTATCGTGAGGAGCCAAACAGGGAATCGACAAGTTGGTTTTCTCACAAATCGTCATGTCGCGGTTGATTTAGACTACCCAAATCAAAAGATGTTTCATCCTTTACCACCAACACTTGGGCCCAGTGTTTATCTTGGTGCAGTTGAAAGAGCAACTTCATTCATCAGGGATGACCTCTGGTTTGGGATATTTGCTGGCATTAATCCAGGTTAGTTGTGTCCACCAATTTCCATTTGTATAATTATTTGTCAATATATATAAAATATCAATTTCTGCGTAACATCAATGTAGTAGTATGGGAGTGTCTACGTTTTCCTGTCTTTTGAGATGTTAGTCAACATCCCAATTTTCTAAGTACTGGATCGACTGAGGCACAATTTCACAATACTTGATTATACTTGCAGAGACTTTTGTGAGAGCGGATGGAGCATTCATACCATTCACTGATGATTTTGACATGACCGCGGTGACTACTTATGTGAAAGGGATAGGTGAGATGGGAAATGTAAAAACCATAGACTTACAATCTTCAATCGACAGTCTTGTTGGAAAGCAAGTCATGAAGGTTGGAAGAAGTTCTGGTTTAACCACGGGTACTGTACTGGCATATGCTCTCGAGTACAATGACGAAAAAGGGATATGCTTTTTGACTGATTTTCTTGTGGTTGGTGAGAAACAACAAACATTTGACCTCGAAGGGGACAGTGGAAGTCTAATCATATTAAAAGGTGAAAATGGAGAGAAGCCTAGGCCTATTGGGATTATATGGGGTGGAACTGCCAATAGGGGAAGGCTTAAACTGAAGGTTGGCCAGCCTCCAGAGAACTGGACTAGCGGTGTTGATCTTGGGCGCTTGCTCAATTTCCTCGAACTTGATCTAATAACTTCCGACGAATCTCTACGAGGTTGTTTAATTTGTATATCCTTGATATATTCTTACATGTATCGTTCATTCTAAATAAGATTTTGATCTTTTATACGTGGAATGACTATAGTTGCCGTTCAAGAACAAAGAGCGGCTTCCATGGTTGGATCCAACGCTGGGGACTCATCACCTCCGGATATAATTCTTCCGAAAGACAAATCCAAGCCATTGGGTCTTCAAATCCAGCATATCCCGTTGGAAAATGGTGCAGCTGGACCAGATATAAATTCATCACCAGTGGATTGTGCATTTGATTTGGAAGACGGTCTCAACACTGGTCCAAGTTTCGAGCATCAATTCATACCTAGCTTTAATGGTGACCCCATAATGCATCAAAGCTATCAACAACATAGGCTTGTGATATCCGAGAATCTCTCCGTATTGACGGATGCTTCAGATGAAGACATAAGCTTTTCCTTGCAACTGGGCGAGAACGAGCCTAAGAGAAGGAAATCCGAGCATGTGCCGACGAAGGAAGAACCAAAATGATTTCAAACTACTTGTGTTTTACTTCGATTTATCCGTTCTGAGTGGTCTGTTTCCTGAGATGTGAATTCCCGCCGGTTTCCATGTTGTAACATGTAACTAAATATCGCAACAATGAGCAAAGACACAAGTTGGTTTACTTGTTTCATGTACACTTAGGCTCCGTTTGGAGTGGTTGATAATATTAGTAATCTTTGTATTACTTGTCATATCCCATGTTTTTTTTCGATGTTTAACACAAATTATCCCACCATATTTATCATACTCTAATCCCACTTTATAACAAAATGACATAAATACCCCTTCCCGCATTTTTCATTATCTCAAAATTTGAAATTCCCGTCAAAAAATAATTATATATTATTATTATTATTACTATATTATTACTATATATATATATATACACACATGCACGCACATGTGTGTGTATATATATATATATATAATAATAATAATAATAATGTATATAAATTATATATATTACTATTATTATTATATATACATAAAGATATATATTATTATGTAATAATAATAATTATTATTATAATATGTTATTAATATATAATTTATATATATTATTATATTATTATTATTATTATGTATATATACACACGCACGCACGTATATTTATATATATATATATTTATTTATTATGTTTATAATTATATATTATGATTATATATATATATAATATATTATAATAATGTATATAAATTATATATATATTACTATTATTATTATATGTGCAATAAATAATATATATATTATAATTATGTTATTATTATATATATATATTATGATTATTATTATTCTATATTATGATTATTACTATTATAATATATTTATTATTATTATATTATAATGTAATAATAATATATAATATTATATATATTATTATTATTATATATTACACCCGAATATATATATATATATATATAATACTGTATATAAATTATATATATTATTATTATTATATATGCAGATAATAATATATATATTATAATTATGTTATTATATATATATATATTATGATTATTGTATATTAATATTATATTATATTATATATATACTAGAGGATGAGATAGATATACTATTAGATTATTAATATTATAATATATTTATTATTATATTATAAAGGAACAATAATATATAATATTAGATATTATATAGGATTATTATTATATATATACATACACCCGAATATATATATATATTAATGATTATTATTCTATATTATGATTCTGTATTATATTAATATTATATTATATTATATTAATATTATATTTTATATATTTTATGATATATATATATATTAATTTATATATATATTTTTATTATGGTTATTATTATTATTTATTTATTTTATTAATATTATAATATATTTTTTATTATTATATTATAATATAATAATAAGATATAGTATTACATATTATATATACTATTATTATTATATATATACTACATACATACGTATATATATATTTATTATAATTAATGTTATATTTTATTATAATAATAATAAGGGTATTTTCGTCATTGTATCAAATAATAATCCTTATCAACAATCTTATCCTCCAATCAAACAGCATATGATTTATCACATACTATTTTTACAATCATTTCACAACTTTTTAATCATTACATTACTTATCATATCCATAACTTCAAACGGTACCTTACAGTTATCTTGTTCCATTTAAGTTACGCCCATCTACCTGTAGTGCTATAAAAGTATGGATCTCCCGAGTTGTTTCTTCAAGCATTTGAAATTCTTAATACATATTTTATGAGCTAGTGATAATTTACCTATGTGGTATTAATAATAGATATTTTATCCCGTGGTTTGTAAATATTATTTTATCTCCATATTGTATCTCTAGGCAGTTTATCCACTATAGTTTGCAAATAAAAAGATTATCCACTGTAGTTTTCAAAATAAGCAGATTATCCTCTGTAGTTTGCAAAACACACCATATACGGATGTTGTGTTTTGTACATATTTACAAATTAAAGGGCGTACACAGCATATTTCACAAACCAAATGGGGTAAACTGCATATTTTGAAAACAACATGTGGCTAAACTGCTTATTTGGAAAACCACGGGGATTCGTTACAAATAACCCATTATTTCTTGATTTTTTCAAAATTCTTTTGAGAACAATAACAAAGTATGAAGCTAAAAAAATATAGTCAATCAAAAAAAATTACACAATTAACATATGATGTACGGAAACTCTTAAAAATCATTTGATTCAGTGTCGGACACTTTTAGGGCATCGACACCCCTCGGATACGCCACATGACATGTCCTTAATTTAAAAAATAAAATAAAATCGGGCATGAATGTCGGACACGATCGAGGGTGTATCCACACCAAAAGAACACTTTTGAGAATTAAATGTACAATTTAAAAAGTTTTTGACTAAAATAAAATTTGAAAATGATTGTTAAACTTTATGTTAATTGAAGTAATATACATTTGTAGTCAGTATATGTAATACTATGATGATTTTAGTGACATCCTTTATTTATACGCTTTTTGAAATTTAGTAACAATATTTTTGGTGTTATCTTTTATTTGGACGTACATGTTAAACTTTATATTAATTGAAATATATATATTTGGTGTTAGTACGAGTGATATTATGATAATTTCAGTGACATTCATTTATTTATACGTTTCTTGAATTTGGTAAAAATATTTTTGTTGCTTTTACATAATTTTAGAATTTAAAAAATGTGAATTTTAGTATTTTGTTTTATCTGTCCCAATCATGTCGTATTCTGAAAATTTTGAAAATTTGTATCGTCTTGTCTATGATGTTATTATCTGTGTCGTCGTGTGAGTGTCGGTTCATAGCAATTAACCACTCGAGGGCAGTATCGCCAATCAATAAACGGCATGCTGGGGTCTTTTAGTAAATACTGTAATATGTAAGGATCAGACAAAGATCAAGGAATTATTATTTAATTATGCTCTTTTAAAAAACAGTGGCGTTCGTATTCGAGGAAGAAGAAGAGCTCAAAGGAAAGCCATAAATTAACGGGAATTTGACTCAGTACCCACCTTCGATGCTTCGAAGGTTTCTCCCATATCTTATAATTTAGCACGATCTGTCTGTTTATTTTCTATATACGCTTATTGTTCAAGTTAAATGGGAGCTGGGGTTTCAGCACCACCTCAAATCCCGCATCTAGTGATGAATATTGGGCTGCTTATAATATATTTCGCATTTCCTAGATGGTTGACAGTTATGCTAAATGATTAAAGTTTGAAACTTTGTCTATTATTTTTAGATTATGGAAACTACCAAATAGAATTTGGTTGGTCACTGGACGCGCTGCTTCGCTATTTTGGCAGGGAACGGAAAGGGGAGTGAGGCACAAAACAAATTGTAATCTTTTGCTCCTGAAAGTTAATAAAAGACATATATATATATTTTTTCGTTTTGGTTGCTTGGGCTTGGTGGGTGTTCATGGAATTTTAGTTGATTTGTGGGTAGTTGAATACATTTTTTTGTTGTGGTAATGCGCTGTAGATTTCTCTTGGAAATCAGAACCACCTCTAGCGTATCTGGTGATTGGGTTCATATTTCATGAAATGAATTTGTGCCTTGAATTCAATTTTTGTATCTATTCTAATAATATCTATTAATTTACGCAGCAGGACACAAATAATTTGGTCGTCTTTCTCTCCTGTATAATTGGAGTATCTGCAGAATTCCATGGCAGGCAATGGCCTGCCAACATTGAGTCGAGTAAAACTTGTCGATCTAATACCCTCTGAAGGTCTTCCGTCGGATGCATATAAGTTGTCCGTCTCAGTTTTGTCCCAATCATTGGTTCAATATTCGGCTGCCATTATCCAATTACCTATCAGTGATGCTGCTCTTTTGAGGTCCTGTCTTGAGTCTTCTCGACTCTACTTTCTTAATAAGCCACCCTTTCCTTCCACAGATATAATTGATGATTCCCGTGAATGGTGCAAAACATCTGGTTACCACGCAGACCCTCAAATGTGGCAAGAGACTTATGATTTTAGACCTGGGGTCACTTTTACGCAACCCAATAATGAAACTGACATCCCTCCATCTGGTTTAGTTGACATATTTGGGCTGCTTGGAAAAGTGTGTAGGGGCGTATTGGATGCTATGACCTTTTATTTAAATCTCCGCAGTTCGCCTTTCACTGAAATACTGGATAATATTCCTTTGAGGGATCGGGAAGTATCATCATCTGTACTGTCCGTCTGTTGTCATGGAAGGCCTTCTTTTGTGCATCATAAATTGACTGCTCGAGAAGATGGACAACTAGTTATGTTCTTGGATCATGATGAGCATCAGGTTGACAGAAGCCTATTAACTCTTGTCAAGTCAGATAAAGCTGGTTTGCATATAAAAGATTTTCATGGTCATTGGGTTCTTGTGGATGGTGATCTTGGGCCTGATGAAGCAATTATATATCCTGGTCTTGCTTTATATCAGGCAACGGCAGGTTACATCAATGCTGCATTGTATCGAACAGATATAAGTAATCTGCAAGGTACAATGTATGGTCGTTGTTCTCTTGCATTCAAACTCATGCCTAAATCCATGACCACCTTCAATTGTTCAGAGATGCAAGCTTCTGGCTATGGGGTTGAAGCTCAATTCCTGCTTCCTATGCCAGTTGATGACTTCATGCAGAGATCCACCGATCAACTTCTAAACAGGAACAATTTTGCGACTTTCAATTTCCCAGCAACCCAAGAAGGTTGGGCTCTGTTCATCTTCTCCTTTGCCATCAGACATTTTGTTGTGTTTAGTAGTATAATTATCTCTGTGTGGATAAGTTATTTATTGTGCATATGAAAAAGTCTTTTTTTTTTCTCTGAAAAACACATTACTTGCTGTCTGCCGTAGTAAAATGTATGTATTTTTCTGCAATGCATTAAATATGATATGACCCATGTGGGAAATATTACTAGTCTGCAACTTTGTTAAAGAGTAGATTCACAATCAACTTGTTTAGTCTTTTCCTTTGTAAGTTATTTAAGACATCTATGACTATACGGTTAGCAATCTGGTTTTTAAATTTTTCTATTTTAAATGGTTAAGCACAAGTTCCCACCCTTCCATGCATCCAAATTAGATGATGAAACATAATGTGTAGTTGAACATGAACTATAAATGAGGGAAAGAAACTAAAACATCATTGGTAGTGGTGTGTAAAAGACTTCTGATGATGATGTCTCTATTAGACTAAGCATGTTTCTGTTGGAATTTGAGAAGCAAGCTTTGATTTGTATGTTAAGACCAATCTTGTATTGTATCAATGTCTCTTAGTAAGTTGAAGGATATTTTAATTGGACTGATGTTCCTTTGAGGAACGATCTTTAATCATAACTTTTTCTAGTTGTTAGAGTATGGAATAGTTGTGAGAGCTTGAATGATTAATATTATTGGATTATTAAGGAAAAACAAATAAGCACCTAAATTTAAACATGTTCTGGAGTGAGATTTACTTAATCTGTTTTTGTTAGAGTAAGGGGTAAAACATTCTAATAACAAGAAGCGGAGATTTCTTGATTTGCATATGATTAAACATCCCAATGTTTTTAAATTAAAATTGGTTGAGTCGTATTACATCTTCCAGAGAATTGTAAGTGAGTAGTTATTGAACGTCTGAGGTAGAAAAATAAAAGAGTAAATAAATAGAGCAGTTTTGCTGTCAAACGTGTGGAACTTCTACTTCTAAGTCAAGTTAACTAAGAGGAGATGATATAATTTGTATCATTAATGGAAGAGCCATCGTTTATTCCTCATTTGTTTTTTCTTTAGATTCCATTAAGAAAAATGGCATGAACGGCCATTTTCAAAACAAAGATTGCTTCATAAAAAAATTCCCAATTGTACTAGTTGCTCTCTACACGAGGTTTATAATAACAGGTCCTTGGATTGATGAAATGCTGGTACAGGATCTACAAAACCAATGATGGTGCGGAAGAAAAACAGTTTGAGGGATAAACCTCTTCCACCCTCGAAGAGGCTACGGCTCGAGGCACAGAGAGTTCTAAAAGAAAGGGTTCAAGATATTGCTGATAAGAAAGGCATTAAGTTGAGATTCTGCACTTTGAAGGAATGTGAGAATCACATCCAGTCACTCGAGAGTCCGTGTGCAAATATAAGGATGGAGATTGGATGGCCACCTGGAGTTCCATTTGTGCATCCGCATGATCTCCCTAACAAAGCAAAGATTGGATTGCTTGATACCTATGAGCCTGGATGGTCCGAGACTAATAGTATTGAGTAAGCTTAATGAAATGCAAGATACCATCTCAATAACCGGTAACTTTTAGTACTTTTATCGAGTTTTTTTTTTGTAAATTTCCTGATCTTTCTTTGTATGTTATTTTCATCTCTGAGTGCATGTTTTTCTCCAAGTAGTGTTTCCTGCCTTCGAGATTCGAGTTGTGATCTTTGTTGTTCCCTTTGCTGCTGTTCTCCATTTATAAAGAGAATGATTTTTTATTTTTTTTAATTTATCCGTAAATCAAAATTATATTGCACAATCAAAGTTGTAGACATACTCTGGGCATACGGCATACCTATACGAGAATACAAACATCAAATACCAAATCGCTCATGCAAACATATCACCTATGACTCAATCATAAGGATATAAATTTTTCATACAACGAAATACATGAAGAGACAATGTTTTGATAATAAATAGAATGTAAACATTGAATGATGCTGTAGGTCAAGCTTGTATAATGATGTAGAGAATGAGTTCAATGTAAAAAACTTCATTGAATTTGAACATATGAAAACTATCCTGGTTTTAGATTCTAATGCCTTCAGAATTTGCAGGAGTCAGTTCTCATTCATGGCGTCGCCAGTCTGAGACTCCTTAGCAGCAGTTTTATGCCTCGTGCTGATGTTGCTTTTTGTCACCAGAAATAGAATCTATGTAAATGCACAGATCTTGAGAATTGAGTTATAGAACATTGTGCTATTTGATTTTCTGTTTTTTTCTTCTGCTTAAGCTTCCTTGTTCCATCTTTTAAGACACGGTTTGATTCAAGTGATAGAATTATGTATAGATAAATTATACCGTGAGCATTAAAGTAATTGGATAGCATATATAACAGTAAAGAAATTCTTGGTTTCAATGGTATTGAGATTTTTACGATTATAATTAAATGATGAACTGCGTTTTACTCATTATAAATTATAATATGGTTTTCCAATTTGGGTCCATTTTCGTTCACCCTCTAAAGTAGTTAATGACCCGATTTAGTCACTAAAGTTTAAACCATTGATCTAGGCGTTATGATAATGTCCTTATATATATATACACACTTGTGAACTTGATTTGATTATTTAAAAAGCCAAGATAGCAATTTGGATTGCCAATTTGCCAGTGTCAAACAAATGACATCTAATGCAGAAACCAAAAAATATACATCTAAATGCCTAGTGTCTCCTATAAAGACAAGTTAATACAAGAAGCAGATGCATGTTTCTCCAGACAACATTTAAGAATGGTAAAACAACTATGGTGATTCTAACGTGAGATGATGTATCTGATCAGTTGAAGAGCATAGACAGACTCCTCTCAACAAGAGGAGCATTTTTGCGCCATCGTGACTAGATTTGAAGAGCGCATCTGCTTGAATTTTCAACTACCAAATCGTTGGTTTTCAAATGGTAGCTCTATCGGTGTAGCATTGCCATAGAACTCTTCCAAGTTGTAGAAAGATCTTTGCGGAGGAAGAAATATATGCACAACTACATCACCTGAAAAGTAAATATATGATTAAACCATACAAACTTGTGTAATGATGCCCCCCATATATGCCTCGAATATCCAATTTGTAGCAATAAATAAAGTGGCCGAATATCATATTGCTCACACAAGGTGATCCTAACAAGATCTTCAACTAATACAGTTCCGAACATTGTCAGAGGCATTCTGAGAATTCTAGTTGTTTCTTATTCGCATGAGACACTTACCAAAGTCCAATAATGTCCATGAATTGGGTTTGAAATCTCCAGACGCTGTTCTTCCATATTGTGTTTCTGCTAAATCTCTCATTTTGGAGCTGGATAACAAAAAAATCTTAATAACTATCAATGAGAAGGTTGATGATCAATGTATTTGTCACAGCCACCAAAGATTAGAAAGAAAACAACTGCCTTACCCAATGGCATCAATTTGAGGCCGAGAAAACGCGGTGGCAATGATGAAATACCGAGTCCAATACACCAGAGGCTTCACAAAGAGAACTCTTAATTCTGCTGCCTTTACATCACTTGCAACTTTAGCCAAAGCAAGAACAACTGCATCGACAACAAATATCTATGAATGACAATCGGTTTGCAAAAAAGAGTAGAAAAATCAAAGGAAAGATAAGCCTCTTGTTGGAAAAAAACAGTCATTGGGTTAAAACTTTTGCAACAAAATTGGGGTTCAAAATGGGGTGAAATTCCCAGGCTTTCTTTGTCACACATCAAAATACAAATGAAAGAAGCTTACAAGACAAGCTTTCAGCATCATCATCAACCTCTGCACTAGCAGATTTTTGGTCATTGCTCCGGAAGACCACTTTCCCGTACTTTTTGAACAAGTCATCATACATATCATCAGTATCTTCACTAACATTCTGCAAGGAATATCTATCTATCAATAACTAATGCAAGTTTAGCAATGATTCCGGGTGCTGAGTTTCTGCTACCAAGTACCAAGAATGACTTTAAGATTTGAAGGCATTAACTGATGCTCGGAAATCAAAGATGTTTTCCGTGAACATGAGCGAAGAACTTCAAGTACACTAGACTCCCAAAACACGGGAAATCATGATACACATGTTAGTAACATATGAATTAAGCATAAAGATGTTACTAGTTCATTAAGGATGTTACTAGTTCATTTAGTGGCCCATAAATTCCACATTGATTCATCTCCCCCATGTCATAACTTATGGAGAATCTCTATGATGGTTAGAGCCTATAAATACCATGTTTTGGGTCCCTATGCCAACAATCTAATTAAGCCATAAAACACCATCTAAAGTGAGATTGTAAAGGCTTAGAAGAGCCAAGACTAGAATATCTTGTGAGCAAAAAGCAATGGCTGGAGGTATAATATTTATCCATTTTATTCCGCATTTGATTTAACAAAATGGTTAGATCGTTAAGAAATTACTTACAGTTGGTATCAGAGCATGTTATTGCCTCTGCCTTGCTATTGTTTTACTCTCTTGCCATGCCAATTTTAAAATAAAATAAAATATATATATTTTGGTGTGTGGAGACTGGAAGCTTAGAAACCGTCTGGTTTCAATTGTTGAAGATGAAATTTTTTTTTAGGAAATGACAAATAATGGAAACAAAGGTTATTTGGTTGTTTCATAATTGCTTTCAAGGTTTCATTGTATATATATACACACATGTATTTATAGTTTGGTTTTGTGTGGTAAAATTATTTATTTTGTTGTTTGTACGTATAATTATTTTTGTTCAATTATACATGCAACATTAAGTTAAATATTTGGTACATTAAAGTTTAAATATGTCTGCATGTGCATATGATTGTATGATTTAGTTTTTATGTGCTAAAATTATTTATTTGTTGTTTTTGTATGTATAATTTTTATTGTTTAATTATACATGCAATATCGGGTTAAATAATTTAGTACATTAAAAAATTAAATTTGGTGTTATTGCTTAAAGTTTGTGCAATTTATATGCACATATTTTGTGAATTAAATGTTGCGTGATCCATATAATTTTAATTAATTAAGGAGTAGCCACAGCATCTTTAATTATGCAAAATTATATATTAAGTGTTTTGGGATCACATTATAACATTACTTGTAATTTGTCATATTTAATATAATAGATTTTCCCACATGAATTTTTATTATATTTGTATGATTAATTAGGATAGAATATCAAATTATATTTTCTATTGCCCACAGGAATTAGGAAAATTAACATAATTTGATAGTTTTATCATGTAGTTATTATGAATCTAATTGAGTAAGACCTTAGCCCACAGGCAAGTTTTACGTCACTAGATTCATATATTTTTAAGCATGATTTTACATTGGTAAAATATGGATTATGTTAATTAGTCTCAAATTTTGGATTCTAAGCATGTATGGTGATTTTTATGCAGTTATGCAATCTGCGAATTTCTCTGATTTTAAGTGTGATATTCCCGAACTAAAGGGTGATAACTATACAGTTTGGAAGGAGAGAATTCTTCTTCATTGATGGTGGATGGACATTGATTATGCCATAAGGAAAGACGAACCACCTCCGATTAATGAAATCAGCATTCCTGATGAGGTTAATCTTTATGAAAAATGGGAGCGATCTAATCGTCTCTGCGTAATGTTCATAAAGACTAAAATCTCTGCTGGTATTCGAGGTTCCGTCGAAGAACATAAAAATGTCAAGGCTCTACTGAAGGCTATAGATGAGCAGTTTGAGACTTCAGATAAAGCACTAGCCAGCACCCTAATTATGAAATTTTCATCCATGAGGATCACTAATGTGAAAGGTGTGCGTGAGCATATTATGCAAATGAGGGACATTGCAGCTCAACTAAAGACTCTTGAGGTTGAGATGTCTGAATCTTTCCTTGTGCATTATATTTTGAACACTCTTCCAAGTCAATATGGACCCTTTAAGATATCCTACAACACACATAAGGATAAATGGTCAATTAATGAACTTATGACCATGTGTGTTCAAGAGGAGGGAAGATTGACCATGGAAAAGAGTGAAAGTGTGTTTATGGCAACGGAAAGAAAGGACATAAACCAAGCCAAATGGAAAGGGAAAGGTAAAATACCGCCCCAAGGTGGAATCAAAAAGGAATCTAAGTGTTTCTTCTGTAAAAAGAAGGGACACATGAAGAAAGATTGCACCAAATTCAAGAAATGGCTTGAGACAAAAGGTAAACCAATCTCATTTGTATGTTATGAATCTAATATGGTTGATGTTATTTATAATACATGGTGGATTGATTCTGGTTCTACAATCCATATTTCGACTACCTTGCAGGGTATGCGAAACCTAAGGAAACCAGTGGAAAGTGAGCAATGCATTTATTCAGGAAATAAGATGCGCTCACACGTGGAAGCTGTTGGAACATGCAGTCTAGTTCTAAACAGTGGTTTTATTTTGAATTTAGAAAAGACATTTTATATTCCTAGTTTTTCTAGGAATTTAATTTCAGTTTCAAGACTTGTACCGTTTGGTTATTCCTTTAAGTTTTCAGAAACATCTTTCAGTTTATATTATAAATCCGATCTTGTTGGGAATGGTACATTGTCTGATGGTCTTTTCTCTATTGATTTACAAAATAATGCTACTTATGATACTATGCATGTTTACACTGGTATAAAACGATGTGTTATGAATGATGATTCCTCTATTTTGTGGCACCGGAGATTGGGTTATATCTCCATAGATAGGATTAAGAGATTAGTGAATGATGTAGTACTTAGTACTTTGGATTTTACTGATTTCAGTACTTGTGTGGACTGCATTAAAGGAAAGCAGACCAACAAGTCCAAGAAAGGTGCTAAGAGGAGTACAGACATATTAGAGATCATACATTCAGATATTTGTAGTCCAGTAACGGACTTGCATGGTCCGAGATATTTCATCTCTTTCATTGATGATTATTCACGATATATGTATATCTACTTGCTTCATAACAAGAACGAAGCACTAGACGCCTTTAAAGTTTTTAAGGCCGAAGTAGAGAAACAATGTGAAAAACAAATTAAGATCGTGAGAACAGATAGAGGTGGAGAATATTATGGTAGATACACTGAGGATGGACAAGCACCTGGTCCATTTGCGAAGTTTCTTCAAGAGCATGGGATAGTTGCCCAATACACTATGCCTGGTTCTCCAGACCAAAATGGTGTAGTAGAAAGAAGAAACCGAACTTTAATGGACATGGTGAGGAGTATGCGAAGTAACTCCAAGCTTCCTGAATCCTTGTGGACTGATGCTCTTAAAACGGCAGTGTATATATTAAACCGAGTTCCAACTAAGGCTGTCCCAAAGACACCATTTGAATTATTCAAAGGTTGGAAACCAAGTTTGCAACATATACGTGTTTGGGGGTGCCCGTCTGAAGTAAGAGTTTATAACCCACAAGAGAAGAAACTAGACCCAAGGACCATTAGTGGATATTTCATTGGATATGCCGAAAGGTCAAAGGGTTATAGATTCTATTGTCCATCTCATAGCACTAGGATTGTGGAATCAAGAAATGCGAAGTTTCTTGAGAATGACTTGATCAGTGGGAGCGATCGATTTCAGGACATTGTTTCTGAAAGAAATCATATTGACGCTCAAACTTCCACTCCAAGTGATAGATTGATCATCATTCGCAACACTCCTCAAGTTCAAACGGGTGTTGGACAACCAATCATTGAAGTTCCACAAGCTGCTGATAATATTCCAATAGATCAAGATGTTCAAGAATTGCCAGAAATTATTGAACATCCAGTTGAACAACATGATCCTGAGGAAACTGTTGATACAACATTAAGGAGATCTGCTAGAGTAAGGAAATCAGCAATACCTAGTGATTATGTTGTGTATTTACAAGAAGCGGACTATAATGTTGGAGCCGAAAATGATCCTGAAACGTTTTCACAAGCCATGAGTTGTAAAGAATCAAGTTTATGGTATGATGCCATGAAAGATGAGTTGAATTCTATGGCATCTAATGGAGTCTGGGATCTTGTTGAGTTGCCTGATGGTGTAAAAGCCATAGGATGTAAATGGGTCTATAAAACAAAGAAAGACTCAAAAGGCAACATTGAAAGATATAAAGCAAGACTTGTCGCTAAAGGATTTACTCAAAAGGAAGGAATCGACTACAAGGAGACCTTCTCTCCTGTATCAAAGAAAGATTCACTTCGTATCATCATGGCAATAGTTGCACATTTCGATTTGGAGTTGCAACAAATGGATGTGAAAACAGCTTTTCTAAATGGAGATCTAGAGGAAGAGGTTTACATGAAACAACCAGAAGGATTTTCCTCTAGTAGTAGTGAGCAATTGGTGTGCAAGCTCAAGAAATCTATATATGGATTGAAACAAGCTTCCCGTCAGTGGTATTTGAAATTTCATGATGTTATCTCTTCATTTGGATTTGTAGAGAACATTATGGATCAATGTATATACCAGAAGGTCAGTGGGAGTAAGATTTGTTTCCTTATTCTGTATGTGGATGACATTTTACTTGCAACCAATGATAATGGTTTGCTACATGAGGTGAAACAATTTCTCTCTAACAACTTTGATATGAAAGATATGGGTAATGCTTCTTATGTCATAGGCATTAAGATACATAGGGACAGAATTCAAGGAATTCTGGGCCTATCTCAAGAGACCTATATCAACAAAGTTTTAGAGAGATTTCGGATGAAAGATTGTTCACCAAGTATAGCTCCCATTGTGAAGGATGACAGTTTCAACTTGAACCAGTGCCCGAAAAATGATTTTGAGAGGGAACAAATGAAGAACATTCCTTATGCTTCTGCCGTTGGAAGCCTAATGTATGCTCAGGTCTGCACAAGACCTGACATTGCATTTGTTGTTGGGATGTTAGGAAGATATCAGAGTAATCCAGGTATGGACCACTGGAGAGCTGCAAAGAAAGTAATGAGGTACCTTAAGGGGACCAAAGATTACATGCTTATGTATAGACGAATCGATAATCTGGAAGTGATTGGCTACTCTGATTCGGACTTCGCTGGCTATGTTGATTCACGGAAATCAACATCAGGATACATTTTTATGTTTGCTGGTGGAGCTGTATCTTGGAGAAGTGCAAAGCAGACATTGACTGCTACTTCCACTATGGAAGCTGAGTTCGTATCTTGTTTTGAGGCTACATCACATGGTGTATGGATGAAGAGTTTCATTTCTAGACTTAGAGTCGTTGATTCGATCTCTAGGCCTTTGAAAATGTATTGTGATAATTCGGCTGCAGTTTTTATGGCTAAGAATAATAAAAGCGGTAGTCGAAGCAAGCACATCGACATCAAGTATCTTGCCATAAGAGAATGTGTTAAAGATAAAACAGTGGTTATTGAACACGTTAGTACCGAATTAATGATTGCTGATCCTTTGACAAAAGGCATGCCACCACTAAAATTTAAGGATCATGTAGAAAGAATGGGACTTGGTTCCTCTATGTAAATTTCGTTATAAGCACGAATGTTTGAGAAACTCTATTTGTGATATTCTCATATTTTGACTTGTGTACACATTTATTTTGAGAAATATCATTGATGTTTGGACCTTGAATAAACATATGGTTTATTCATTAAGAAATATGGACTGGGATTTGAGAAACATGATCCATTGTGATACATGGAAGATAATACTCGTATTAAGAGAAACTATCGCCATGATTCATGTATTTTTGTTTCTTACTGTGGTGAATGGTGAAATATATGGACCAAGTGGGAGAATGTTAGTAACATATGAATTAAGCATAAGGATGTTACTAGTTCATTAAGGATGTTACTAGTTCATTTAGTGGCCCATAAATTCCACATTGATTCATCTCCCCCATGTCATAACTTATGGAGAATCTCTATGATGGTTAGAGCCTATAAATACCATGTTTTGGGTCCCTATGCCAACAATCTAATTAAGCCATAAAACACCATCTAAAGTGAGATTGTGAAGGCTTAGAAGAGCCAAAACTAGAATATCTTGTGAGCAAAAAGCAATGGCTGGAGGTATAATATTTATCCATTTTATTCCGCATTTGATTTAACAAAATGGTTAGATCGTTAAGAAATTACTTACAACACATGCATAACATTTGCTTACCGCGTGGTTATGCTAGCGTGTCTTGGTTAATATACTACCAAGTTAATTGAAACTCGAAAGCAATAGGGAGAGATTCAAAATCTCAGCTGAGATTCAAATGGAAAAAAATAAAATGCTGAATTTTCATATATACGAGTATTACGACACCCGAAAATAGGTACAAGGCCAAGACGAATCGATCCACACAGACGCAAAATTGCTTGATGTTCTTACACTAGCGGTTCGAGTAAAAAATGGACTGCAAGTTAAATGAGGTGTGAAATTCTTACCGAGCCAACAGCCATGGGTGAAATAAACTTCTGAGAGCTGGGTATCTGTAAAAACTGGTGCTTGCAGAAGCAAAGATTCCTGGGTTTAGCCAACAGTCCACATTTTCGCCCAAAATGGTCTCCGAAGATGGGATTTTCGGAACAAAGAAGGGCTCGGTGGTGGGTCGGCAAGGAGTAAATAATCATTTGCGGCTAATTGTGAATGCGGTCTCAGAACATTTGCACTCAAAGCTACCAAAAATTGTTTCTTGTAATGGTTGAACAGAGTAAAGATTCATCAATCCTGTTCTCTGTGAAATTATCTAATTCCACGTTCGGATATGATCCAGTTAAGCTCTGGATTGGGCCATTATGTTTTGCCACCAGCTCATCAGTGGGCCCAACGGCCCTACAATCCATTAGTTAAGGCCCATATGATTTCTGATTGAATTGCAAGTGAGCCCAACAAAATATTTATTTATATACCGCGGAAATCACAAGCCCTAATTTAGCTGAACCTCAGACCTTCTGTCCAGGCTCCGTCCACCGGCAGTGCGCACACATACGCAGAATGGTGAAGTTTCTGAAGCCGAACAAGGCGGTGATCCTTCTGCAGGGACGGTTTGCTGGTCACAAAGCTACGATCGTGAAGAACTACGACGACGGCACTCGCGACCGGCCCTACGGCCACTGCCTCGTTGCCGGAATTGCCAAGTACCCTAGCAAGGTCATACGAAAGGACTCTGCAAAGAAGCAGGCGAAGAAATCACGGGTGAAGGCCTTCGTCAAGCTCGTTAACTACAATCACATCATGCCCACGCGATACACGCTCGATGTAGATCTTAAGGACATCGTCACCCCTGATGCGCTCATCTCCCGTGACAAAAAGGTGACTGCTTGTAAGGATATCAAGTCCAGGTTCGAGGAGAGGTTTAAGACTGGGAAAAATCGTTGGTTTTTTTCCAAGCTCAGGTTTTGAGGTCAAAGAAATGAAACTAGTGCTATTTTGTTGTTTCGGGTGTTTCATTAGGTGCTATTCCGATGATATGTCTAGCTGTTTTGGCTGGCGAAGTTGTATTTCATTTGTGGATTATATGAGATCATTTTGGTTAAGGTATATGTGATGATAATAATGCTGAAATTGCGGATGCAACTGAAACCAGAGGAAAGTCAGTACTTCTTTTCGTTTCATGTTGTATGCTTGTGTTTACGTATTAACTCAGTATTTACCGTCTTGCATGTTGCTTGCGTTAGCTTTAGCAATTGGAGTCTTATCTGGTGGCTTAACAGCTACTGTGAAAGACCACATATTTGAACATGATGAGTTAATATTTTTTTGCTGCACAAGTTTCTGTTTCCTCTCTGTTTTTCTCTATTGAAATTGGAGAGCAAGGCTTGTCGAGAGCTTGTTCAAGTGCTATCTCCTTTGGGAAAAATATTGCTGTGCGGAATGCATGGCGGCATGGGTATCGTGTGTTTAATACAAATAGATAAAAAAAAAAAACATTGAAAAAACTTGTGGTTCGAAGCATGTGGTGCTAAAAACTGGGGATAAATGTTATGAGTATGCATGCATATTAATGCTTTTTTAAAGGCTCGAACCTCTGAACAACGCAGGTCTATTCCGCATTTTTGTGGCTGTGTGAAATTGAATTTGTGCATATTATCCTTTATATATGTGATAAGAATAGACTAGATTCTCACTGTTGTTTTTTTTTTATTGTGATAAATGGAGACTCAAATGGAGCAAATGTCTCATATATTTGCGAAAATACTACCAATAAGCGTGCATAGAATTAAGAAAGAATGGAAATAATACGACCCATTTACATGAGATCTATATATGGCTTCAGCAGACGGGCCAAATCTTTATTACAACCTAGTGTGCAAATAGGCAAAACATAACTATCATAGTTTATCAGCTCTCTCATCAGAAGCAAATGTCCAGACAGCAGCAGCAACAAAGTCCAGCCAGACTGTGGAAACAGCAGAGTTCCAAAGTTAATACTGAGTATATGTTGACTAGAAGAATAGATCATATTATACAGATGTTGAGGATCTTACCATCCTTTCAAGAATCCATCTCCTCTGCTCTTGGTCTCCACGGGCATGCTCTCTTTGTCGTTATCGTCCTTCGTAGGATAACCTATGGGTGGGGGAGCCATGACATATGCACTGTTCTGTGTTGGCGCAGAAGGGTAGGAAGCTTGGGGACAAGGTTCAAACGTATAATCAGATGCTAATTTTGCTTCCTATTATTTTTTTTATCAAGAAAAAAGTGGGAAATATTCCGCCCTGTTTCATCTATCTATTCTTGTTGTTGAGAATTGAGATGACCTTTTTTTTTTTAATTTCAGACAGTTTGAAAGTCCGGTGTATCAAAATATTGTTTAAAAAATCTGTATGTTAAGATTATAAACGGTGAAAAACATCTTGTTTCATGCTGTAGCCAGATGACACGTTCATATAGCAACAGAAAAGATTATATAACCCTTACCAGGAAGTTGGTTTTGATCGTATTGATTCATGGTTCAATGATGTAAAACTCGCTTGTCCTTGTGTTGCCACGAAATATGTGACAATAAAAGGTGTCGATGGATCGCTACTAAGACGGCCATGGCGGATATATATAGGCATTGATTAGTGATGAATATTCTTCATAAATTATAACGCCCACGAGGAAGAAAATTCTACCTCAAAGCGTGTACGTCTAGATGATTGGGGAGTTCTCATATCCACGAAAGGCATCGCCCCGGCACCACCGATTTCAAATTTTTTTTTTTTTTTTTTAAAAAATTGCCTTTACGAATCGATTGGTACTATTCCTTCGCTTAGCTCTTTTACTATTCACAAGCTCAAGCGCCACACCAAACATTAAAATATAATGAATATATTGCTTCGAATGCTACAGATCGAGCGACAACATATGGGTCGTGCCGACACGGCCCGTCACTGTAGCGACACGGGTCGAGCGCCCATCACTATAGCAATGCCGGTCGCGCCGCCATGGCCCGTGGCGTGCCATACTAACGTCAAGCCTCGTATCATCCACCCCATTTGACACCTTTACTTTCAACAGGTTATTGCCATATTTGGACTTATTTAGTCCTCGAAAAAAATAAATGCAATATTAAAATTTCCGTCTTTTTTATCTCAGTCAAAAAAAATAAAATTAAAAGATAATAAAAAGTTATTTGTCGATATTTTGCATTAAAAATATCTTTTATTTAAAATACCATTGATTATATAGTTTTAATATAATTCAACTGAAAAAAAAATCAATCAACAAAATATAATATTTTTCACTGAAAATTTAGAGTATGAATTTTGATCACAAATTTCATATTAAGAACTAAGAATAATTAAGATAATTCTAAATTAAATTATTTCAAGTTTATACGCATATGTATATGCTTGTTTTTGTAGTATAGAATTACCTATATATATATATATATTTAATAAGCCAACAAGAGAAACTGTTGATTTAAACAATATTATTTTTGATGATTTAAACAGTATTATTTTTGATTTAATAAGTATTTCAGTATTGGGTATTTGTTGGGCTTTTTTGGTTTGTTATTTTTTGGTTTGTTTTTAATTTGTTTTCTGGCCCAATTGTTTTCAATTTTTTTCGCATGCTCTTATTTCTTTCTCGGTCCAGCCCATTTATTTTTCGTCCTTTCTTGATTTTGTTTTGTTTTGTTTTTTTTTCACGTTTCTTCACGCCAGATGGTACCACTCCGATCCTATCATTGTAGTACGGTGGCATTAAATAAATCTTACTGTTCGTATGTACTGTGTTCATTAACAAGCCATTCTTTTGATTTTTTTTATAATTTACGGATGCCATTTGTCCGGGTGGTTGCCTTACATCTCTTTTTGCGTGAGTTTTTTCCAAAACGATTTTCATTTGGTGGTCTTGACAATAATATGTCAAATCGGGTCCTACTGTTTGGATTTGATGTCTTCTGTAGCGAGGCCATGTTTTATACATACATCGATGCATGTCATACATGTTGAGCTACGATTCTTTGATACACTGTTATATTGGACTCTCTCAATTATAAAGGTTGTACATGTTCGTGGCCCTTATGATTGCTATGATTTGTTGATACGGGGATTGGTGGTGTTTGCAGACATCATCCTATGGATTATTTGTTGAGATTGTTCTGGATGGCGCCTGCTGACGTCATCTGCTTGATATGATATGATGCCAAGAGCTGGGATGCAGTGACGCTTTGATGACACACCATATAGACATTCATTTGCTTGACATGCTTGAGCTATTGAGACATTTCGACTTTCATTTATTTGCTCTGAGATACCCAGCGGATGGGTGTATGATACCGACATGACATGCATGTCATTTCATTTCATATAGCATGTTATAGATAAATGTTGTATATTATATGATCGTTCCATATTAGGCTTTTGCTCACCCCCAAGGGGGGTTGTTGTTGTCTTTGTGTTTGGACAATGACGGGTAGTACAGGTGGTCAGGATCCCAGACATGGTACATCCCACCACTTGAGAGGTTTATTTTTCTCCTTATCCCAGTTGTATATATACCAGGGGTGTGTCCATGGAGTGTGAGGAGTTTATATATATTTAATTTATTTTAGCCCACTATGGATATGTGTTTACTAGTTTGATTTGTGTATGCTGGTTTATGTTGATAGATATGAACAGATGATATATATATATATATATATCTATATATTTTCAGTATATGTTTATTGGTATTGATGGTATGTTCCTCGTGTGATGAGGTCATGCCAAATTTTTAGGGACACGTGTTAAAAAAATGTTAAATAATTCTTCTGTTGTTTACGCTATAATTATCATTGTGTGATCATTAATCACATACTTAGGATTGAGCCTTCACAGTATGGTATCAGAGCATAACTGGGAATGCTCTATTTTTTAGTCTTGTGACACTTGAGTAGGCACAAATAAATATGTGAGCATGTGTATGGTTTTTGAAATTTATTGCTCTTGTTCGATTTGACTTGAGTTATTTGGAAATATGATTTTCTACGTTGTTTGTATAATTGAGTTGGAATTTGTTGTTGACACTTGAGTTTGTAGATGTTTAGAAAAACAAGAGGTCAGGGTTAGGGCAAGACACCTGCTATTGAAGCTGAGGCTGCCATTAGTAATAGTGTTGAGCGTGAGATTGATCAGTTTGAAGAGATGTCCGTGGACCTTGTCATGGCTCGATTTAAGAATTTGCATCCGCCCAAATTTCGTGGAACAGAGGGTTCTGCGCGAGCTGAATTGTGGTTGAAAGAGATCGAACATCTATTCAGAATGATTGAGTATCCTGAATATCGTAAACTGCCACATGCTCTCTATCAATTGAAGGTTAGTGCACAATCTTGGTGGGAAGCCGTTGAGATTGGTTTGGTTGAAACTGGTGTGAAGTATCTTGGGATGTCTTCAAGGCTCAGTTTTTGGAGCAGTATTCACCTCCATCCTATTATACTGCTCAAGAGAATGAGTTTAATAATTTGTGACAATGAAACATGACAGTTGAAGAATATACCTCAAAATTCTCTATTATGTTGAAATATGCACCACATGTGGTGGCAAGCCCAAAGGCAAAATTTAATAGGTTTGTCAATGGGTTGCATCCTACCCTGCTTACTTTGGTGACTGCTGACTCGCCTACCACTTATGCTGATGCAGTGGAAAGGGCAAAGATGGTAGAATCAGGACTTAGATGGGGAGGTCCACAGTTTCTTCCTCTGCCACCAGTACCTACTCAGCAGCCTACTCTACGTCTTATAGGCAAAGTCTATAAGAAGATAAGTTATTCTGGTTCTTCTTCATCTTGATCTTCTAGTTCATTAGAGAGACGTTTTCGTGGTCCTTCTTGTAGTATTTGTGGTGGAAGGCATCCAGTGGAACAATGTCGTAAAGTCTTAGGTACATGTTTTCATTATGGACAAGCGGGTCATTTTGTACGAGATTGCCCAAATCGAGACATGTTTCCTTCGCAACCTCAGCTACGATTTCCTAGTGGCCCCATTACTTACAGACATACTGTTCCTACAATTTCTATTACTCCTATGCCATCATTTCAGCAGTCAAATGTTCTACAGTACCGAGGATCTCGAGGTCAGACTATTCCGGGTCCTCCTCAGGCCAGAGTGTACGCCATGACTGAGGATCAGGCGAAGGAGGCTCCTGATGGTATTATTGCAGGTATTTGCACATTATGTGATTATCCTGCACGTGTGTTATTTGATACAGGAGCATCCCACTCATTCATATCGCATGCATTTGTTGCATCTCATGATATTATATGTACTTCATTTGATTGTACTTTATCGATAGCCACACCAGCAGGGAGAATAATCTTGTCTGAGCAGGTTGTGCATAATTGAGTGTTCATTTATGAGGATAACGTTCTATTCTTAAATTTTATCATCCTCCATATGCACGACTTTGATTGCATTGTTGGCATGGATGTTTTTTTCTACCAATCGAGCTACTGTTGATTGTTGTCATGGGGTAGTTCGATTTCGACCAGTTGATGGACCCAAGTGGAGTTTTTATGGCAAGCCAAAATTCCATTGGTATCTTCTCTTGAGATATCCCGACTTTTATTTAGCGGAAATGATGGTTTTCTTATCTATGTTGTTGATGTATCGAAAAAGGAGCCCTCTTTGTCTGCTATTCATGTAGTAGAAGAATTTTCTGATATCTTTCCCGATGAGATTCCTAGTTTTCCTCCTCATCAAGAAGTTGAATTCAATATTGATCTTGTTCCGTGTACTGCACCTATTTCCAAAGCTCATTATCTGGCACCGTTGGAACTGAAAGAATTAAAAGGCCAATTACAGGATCTTCTCGATAAAGGATATATTCGACCGAGTATCTCCTTGGGGAGCTCCAGTTCTATTTGTTCGAAAGAAAGACGGTACGATGAGATGTGCATCGATTATAGGCAACTGAATCGGGCAACTGTGCAAAATAAGTACACATTACCTCGTATGGATGATTTATTTGATCAATGATGGTTGAAGGCCATCCCTCACTTCCTAGTTTGCTGCTTTCAAACTTTTTCTACAGGTATATTGATTGTTGTTCATTTTCTTTGTTCGATTGCTTCTTTCGCCCTTTGCTGCAGTAATTTCAGTTTGGGTTTCTCATATGCTAACTCCTAAATCACAATTTTGTGAAGTCACCAAACTTATTTACCTACAAACTAAATTACATTTGCAGCAAAAACCTTCATTTGAGCTGTCTGAAAAGCTTACTGCAGAAGCTAATCAATCCAGAGGTAATTATTTGATTCCCTTTCCCAATTAGTTAAAGTTTAACGTAATGCTCTTTTATATTCCACTTCTGATTGTCTTGAAGTATTTATACTGTTTTTATGATCTTACTGACAAAGATTATGAACCTGTTATGCAAAATTGATGATGATCTTCATCGTGCATGAGTTTGTGTTTATTGGTATTCAGTTTTCACTATGAGCGGTGCCATAGCTAGTGTTGAATATAAGATTTTAAGTTAATAAGAATTTGTAATGGATTTAAAGTCATACACAGTATAATCCCTGTCCAAAGTTGAAGCACAATTATCAATAACCGTTTTCACTATGCGCGGTGCCATAACTATTTTATGGGACTTTAACATAGTTTTCCGGGGTATAACGCTCTATAGGAATTATTTATGTACAAACCTAGGGAATGTAAAACCTGAGTATACTGAAAGACAAACCAATTCATTTCGTATAGAAATACTCATACTAGTTTACCTATATGGGATACACATGCAATTCGGACTAGTTGTACCTATACTTAAAACAGTTCGATGCATAATCAATTCATTATTTTTCAAACAAATTGTTTAAGTAAAAGGATATTGACTATGCTCGCTGGAAACCAATATTATATTGTGTATCGTTCTCGAAAAAAAAAAAAAAAAAGAAGGGAGAAGGGAGTAAGAATCACTTGGAGCTAATAATGCATCACAAAATTAACCAAACCTTCAGATCCTACGATTGTGCTGTGTAAAGTTTCTCGACGATTACATATGAGCATGGCAATTATTTCGATAAATGACCAAAAGATGTAATAAAACCACAACTTTTACGAACAAAATGGATTTGTATAACCGCAGGCAGCTGCAAAAGGATCGAGCAGGGATCGAATATCCTCCCAATCTTCATACCTTAACAACTCATCAATGCCGATACATGACACAGAGCTTGCAAATGATGAAGAAGCAGCTGTACCTGGAGGGGTCATGTGGCCTAAAAATTCTTGTTTTGCAGCGTTTTCGACATGAGAGAAATCGGGTTTCTGCTGTTCGTTTTGCCCGAGACTACAATAGAAATTTCGTGGACTGTTTTGGTTCAAAGAGTCCACACTGCAAGTTTTGGAATTGGATTTATCAACTGGATTGATATAACTTGTACTCGTTTTTGCTGCCATTTCTCTCAAATCTGCTGTGCATGGTTTTCTGTGTGAAGCATTTCGCTTTAGAATTCGGCAAAGGGTCCAAACTTCCTGTCAACAACACCCAATATATTTATGTTAATATAATGATCTATGAAATTAAAATTATCAAATTTTGTCCAACAAAATTTAGACCTTGATCCTTATTTACGGCCAAAGGTATATTAAAAATATATTATATTTGTACTTAGTTTCTTACAGCAGTAACCACATTGAATTTTGTGGTTTTGTTATGGCTTGGAGATGGCGGAAGCCGGAATTCATGCATCATCCAGTCGGTTTTGGTTCCTTTTCCGGCACTTCCACGGTAAAATACAAGGGATTTCTTGAGCCCAATGAAGTCACCTCCGGAGGAGTGTACGGGTTTGTCAATACCTGTCGCCTTCCAAAAACCCGAACCCGTCACTCTATTGGGTCGGATACTGTTCCTGTATTTTCTTCCTCTTTTGCAGAAGAAGTACCACTCATTGTCCCCTACGTTGTTGGATTCTGAATTCCCAGAAAATGAAAAGGAAAAGAATTAGCCATTTTTCATGCATTGTTCTATCTTTGATCAATTTCAAGACTGTTGCACTCATAATTTTAAGACAACATAATTTGTTACTTAATTTATGACAAATTGCGAATGACCTTTTACCTAGTTGACATTAAGTCCTCGATTGAGGCACAAGGTCGAATGTTCGACCCTCTCCTTCCCCATACATAAATAAAATTATGACAAACTTAAGCCCGCAACTCAATATAAGTGTGAGAGCCTATCGAATTAAAGTTTATCCATTCAGGTTAAAGGGTTAGTTGTTGTTGTTCTTGTTATATATACACATTATTTTAAACCCTTTACTAACTACTAGATAACAAAGACATGCCAAAATTCTTTCTAACCATTACTTCTAGAAGCAAATTAAACATAATAAAATAAAATTTCAAAATTAATTTTAAATAAAAAATTATTCTAACATCATTTCATTTCAATTTTTTTTTGCCAAATACAAAATTATGTTTGAGATTAAAATTTATTATACAGACACCCGTGTGTAAAGAGTTACTAGTATATGTTGTTAAGAATATATGGGGTTCCAACGTAAAACCAATTGGTAATTAGTGGAGTAGCTCATGTATCTTATAAACAACTAGCATAGCTTATAAATTCACAATGTGTGACAACTCTCAACACGCTCCCTAAATGTCAAACACGTAGATTGATAACTAGGATGACGGTGAGCATGCGGGCGACATAACTAGTCATATGAAAAACCTGTTTTGATAGCATGCTAAAAATTCGTGGGGTTCCTACTCATAACGCATTGGTTATGAGTGGGGTAGCCCATGCATCTTATAAGTAGCTAGCATAGCTTGTAAATTCCCAACATGTGACAACTCTTCATATGTGTGTATATATATTAAAGTTTATTGTAAATTATAAACCTAGATTGTTTTGATTTTCATCGAATTTAATATATTTTGAGACAATCATGTTTGAGCTCGACAATTCAAATATAAATCAAATGTTGATCAAGTATTCTTAGAAAGCCTACAAGTGGCTTCATTCGTTTGTATTCTAATTCTATCAAGAAAATCAATGATCATATCATGCATATATGATATGTGAAGTATAACTAACAAAATTTAAGCCAAAACAGCACACATACTTGGAAGATCCCATGGATCATACTTGTAGATGTCTGCCTGCTTGATAAGTTCGACACTTATCCGCTTATTCTCCACTTTTCGTCGAAGATAAAACCCTACTAACTCTTCATCCGTCGGATAAAACCGAAACCCCGGCAGCGGACCACAATCATCCACTTCCATTAGTACACTGAGTACCTTTAAGATCAGTGGTGGTGTTTTTAGTTTTAACTTTGATTAGAATGGAAGTTTCTCTATGATGGTGATATATAGAACAAAAAGTTGATGCTGAGGGTTTGAAGAATAGTGTCTCAAGTGGAAATGGCCATATCTTTTCATTTGTTAAGTTGGTCAAGTCAATAGAATTGACTTTCCGTTTCAAAATTGGCCCACAAGTCTGAGATTTTTGAATTTGAAGGGGTCTTGATTCTTCCATTGCTTTAGGCTTCAATTTATTAAAGATCAAAAATCTGAAGGGGTCTTGATTCTTCCATTGCTTTAGGCTTCAATTTATTAAAAAAATCTAGCTGGTAATAGTTTATCTTCATTTTGGAGAGATTTGAGTTCCAATCCCGTAGTGTGTGAAAAAATATTTAGTTCTAAAATTTCTTTTATTAAAAAGCAATTAAAGATTTATTTTGTTAAAACTAAATTGAAATTAAGAACATGGGTTGGGTTTGAGTATCAATATCTCGTTGTCTCTAGCAAAATTGCTGACATATTCAGCAAAAAAGATTTGTTTGTGTGTTGATTCGATTTGGTTTTACATGTTTTGAATTCAAATTGAACTATTATTATGACCAAACAAGGATTTAGTCTGATCGGACTTCTGAGGTCTAATTTTGTTAGATGAGAATCTTCTTATCTAAGAGTTACTAACCTTTTAAGGGTAGTGCTCATGGAGGTAACAACAAATATACCAACTCTTAACATACTAAGATATATGAATATAAATTAATCAAAAAATAATGGTAGATCAATCATGACTACTAGTATTATCTGCAGTTTACAGAATGTTATTTGGCATTTGCACTCCAAATAAGGGGGAAAAAGAATTGAGAACCCAAAATTAAATGATCATATTACAAAGCAAAAAAGCATTTTTCAACATTATTATTTTGATTAATTAATTAATTGTTAATTTTCATATATAATTGCAAAAATTCCATTGTTTTATATTGTAACATTAAAATTGTTGTTAAAATATTGTAAAATAAATTAATTCCAATTTTGCCATTGTTACGCTTAAGAAATAGCCAATCTCATGGATTATGATATTACTATGACAGCAACAAAAATTGTTCTGGCAATAATATTTATCTTATTACTCGGTTTTTTTTTTTTTGGTCTTAAAATCTATAGTTTGAGAATATAGTGGAAAAGAATGGTGTTTGAATATTTCACTTCAATTTTATTTGATGTCCCCACAAGTTAATATTATGAGTTTTAGGAAAAAATAGTAGTTGAAATAACATCAATTTTAACTTTTATGTGAGGATATCTGCAAAATAAAATGTGAATTCAACATTTTGAAAAAATTAACCAGTCTTAAGAAAACAATGACGATGAATAAATTAAATTTAAATGTGATTGGTGTAAATATAATTTAAATTATTTCGAATTTTAAGTTTGGAACTACATGAATATTCATGCTTCCCTCACGTAAAATAAAATAGACAAAAAAATAAATAAACAAAACCAATAAAACATTATTTTATATATTTTGGGATAGAAAAGTCAACATATTTGACTCGGCCCTCCTTGGACCGTGCTCAGATTTGGCCTTGGACTCTCGATTGGAAAATAATAATAATAATATAATAAATGGTATGGTCTGTTATTGACGAAGTCGCGCATTTGAAAAATGTGACGCTTTTGTTGTTACAGGAAAAACTGACGATTTCAACTAATGGTGCTCATAATATGTTAGAATTTTGAAAAATTAGAGGTGATAAAATGCAATTAAATGTATTTCATCATGTTAGAATAAAATGAAAATTCTCTGAGCCTATCCAACCCTATTTTGCTCTCAACGACCGCCACCCAGTCATGATGGTGCCGGCCGACTTATTACTGTGGTCCCCATCTTCGCCATAGATGACTACCTTTTTCTCCAAGTTTCAGCGTCTTTAGCATCCATCTGCTCCGATATTTGGCCAATCTGATTTCGGTCTGTCAAACACATCTCACATCCTTCTCAGACCCCAACAGTCGTCTGCGTCCAACCACGCTTTGTTGCTCTCTGCAACCTGCCGGACCATGACCTCTGGCCCGTCCACAAACCTGAACAGCTGTTCAGCACCAAATTCAACCAGTCATGTTTTTTCGTTATTAAAAGTTATCGGTCTACTCCCCTCGTTGCAATGATTTCGGTAATTTTAATAAAATGAATGATATAATGTCATCTTTAATTTTTTTTTAAAAAAGATGAAATTGAATACTTAAAATACAAAGCAAGGTACCAGACAAAATGGAAATGTTAAGCTTTTGAGAGTGTAAAAGTTGAGTTTGTGGTGTCAAACGGACCGTGCCGATACGATCCGTTTAATCGTGTCGGCATGAAACTATGTGTATTATGCGTGCCGTACCGTGCCGGCACGGTTTGAAAATGGGTTACGCGGCCCATTACCACAATAGGCAGGGTCCGGCACGGCCCCTACGTGCCGTGGCACAGCACGGCACATTTCAAGTTTTTTTATTTTTTTTTTATATTTTTGGCTTACTGATCGATCGGCACAATAGTGTTGAACCGGTCAAGTAGCGATCAATCGTCAGTTCTAGTGTTGATCAACCGGTCAAGTAGCGATCGATCGGCACAGAACTGACGATCAATCGCTACACTAAAAAAATTGTACAGTTTCGTGCCGGCCCACAGACCAGCACCCTATGGCCCGGCACGGCATTGTAGCAAAACGTGCCGTGCCGCTGACGTGCCATGCTCGTGCCGTCCGCTCCAGTTTGACATCTATAAGTTGAGTAATTGAAGCCACTGAAGGAGAATATGAAATTGGTTGTAAAAATGTACAAGGGTCAAAAAATGCAATTTTAGCTTCATTAACGTATATTCATGAAACTCTTTGAAAAACATTTCCCGTATTGTTCGTGTGAAGTTAAATTATAGATTAGGCCTGTAAGAAATGATATGTAGGTCTATGCCTGAGCAGTTTTAATATGTAAATTAACATCGGAACATTTCTCGAGACCGATCTTAAATTGAATTTTTTTTATGCGAGCTTGGTGCCCTTAGGGTGGCATCGTGTCTGTTTTTAGTATAAAAAAATTAAAGGACACTTGTCATTTGATGTCGCCCAAAGACACCATCCGAATGGACCAAGTTAAACAAACCAATTGAATTGAATGACTTGAGATTCCCATTTCCCAAAATGACAGCAGTTTGGATCGCAGGGAGAGAATGAATTATCTGAGGAAAACGAAATGCAGTTCTGTTCCAAATAGTATTTCATTTTTCTCGTGCCCGGACACACATATCATTCACCTACTAATTAGGAAAGCAGACAAAAGATTCAAGAATCCCACAAGTCCCAAGCGTAAAACCTTTTATGCATGCCACACCGGGAAAAATTAAAATTAAAAATTCTTTACAATCGTCACATGGTTTACATCATAACAGAAGGCCTGCGTTATTATTTGCCGATCAGACCATCAGCTAATAAATCATGCATTTCAACGCCACAACAAAATTAAAAGCAATTACCCAGTATAAGCAACCAATAAAGCTCTTTTACCTGGGGTAAGGCTTTGCTTTGCTTAAGCCCCATATCATGTCTCCCCTGGAGAAAAGGGGGAAGGTTTCAAATTTTTCGCCATTCTACACCAAACTAGATAAACTCATTCCAATAGAACTAGCGCATGTTGCGGCTAAGCAACCCTTGAAATGATACATAAAGATCTTTGTTATCCGTTCCAAAAATCTCCTCTGCCTTTCTCAAAGTCTCCTGAATGTAGGAAAAATAATGGAACTGTTCGTTGAAAACGAACTGACAGAAACTAAAATATAGAATATGATACAAGGATGTAACAGAGTGACTTGGAGATACCTCTCTAGATTGTCTTTGTGCATTCAACTCCTTAACGTTGGTGAGAAACGCACTGAACTGCTCCAAAGATAGACGACTCCTGCATTTGGCAATTTAACATATCCTTGAAAGATCAAGAGACTGGGCATGTCTATTTTTTTTATATTTATACTATTTCGTTCCAAATCATGTACATTTTAAAAAGCGTATTCATTTCCTTTATTTTTCTTCTATAACCGAAATAATCTCACATTACAACAACATATCATTGTCATAAAAAAATAATAAGATTGGATTTCAATCTAGTTTTACAACACATTTCGGCTACAAATGAAATGTTACTCACCTGGCTTGACGAAAGAATTCCTTTCCATCAATTCTAGGAGTACGAGCTACAAGTTTTAAGTACAGAAGAAAACAGAAAATTTAGGATAAAGATATGATAGCTATAGATAACAGATAGTTATCTAAAAGATAAAAATTACAAATACGCATCTCCATCTCAAAACGCATTAGGATTAACATTTTCAAAAACAGTTGAAGACCTGACAGTGGGCGCCCACGAGGAGGAGAGTTCGTTGCAGATGATTGCTGGCTTGATGGGAACCAAGCGGAAAGAGAACCCCGTCCATCGTACTGTAAAATAGGAGAGTTGGTGCCAGATGTCTTCTGAGGAGAGCCAGCAGCTGGGTACTTTCTCGGTGACACACTAGCAGATAGCATATTTGGAGTTCCAGTTGGAGTAAGTCGGGGTGATACATGGCGTGTCATAGAAAACCTTTGTACACCTTCCTTAGAGACTGCCAATTAAAATAAACGATAAAACCATTACTTACACTAGAACCTTGGAAGCAGTTTTGCTGATGTTGAACATCACATGAACCAAGATTCGGGTTCAATACCATCATCATTTATGTTATGATATTTTCGGTAGCCATTCGTCTCCTCATCTACATTTAAAGCCATAGGTAACACTGAATCACCACTTGCAGATGAAAGAAGATCAGAGAGAAAAGATACAATTCTAAATGCAGAAGACACATATAACACATGGGCAAAACTTAAATTACCAGTCGTGGAATAAACCTTGGGAACGGCTAGGTCATAAGTGCCGCTATCAACAGTCTCAGTCCGCTGCGATGAAACTTAAAGCTTTTAGCTTCACAGCCAAGACAAATCAGATAGGTGACTAACCAACATAAAGTTTAGTATTGTTACAGGTGAGTTTTCATCATTCAACGATTGCATCAATTGCCTCTTGAATGTCTCCAGCTGTCAAAAGAACAGTTGAATAGTTTGTCAGTTGTACTCATAAACTGAAAGACCATGGAGCTAAAAACTCATAATCAAACAGCATTAATAGAAATGAAACCCCAATGAAAGTCAGCTATGATGTTTGTAGGCTTCAAGTAAAATATGAAATTTGGATTTTTGAAAAATCATCAAATTTTTATGGGATCAACTTTGCTTCCAATTCCACAACCAAATTTGTATCACCATACAAAAGATTTCAGAAAATACCATAAGGAGCATACATTCAAGAAATACAGGAAAAGGTTCATCTACATGGATTGCAAAATGTTTAATTAATACATGTCCACGGTCATTAATGGGATGATCGTATTACTTAATTTGTTTTTTGAACGTACTTCACAATTGACATCCACTGATTGAGAGTAAATTTAACTTCATTTCATGTGTAAACAACAGATGTCAAATTAAAAATGATAAATTTGTAATGATGTCTATGGCTTCTTCAGCTACTAATATCCTAAAACATTTCTTCAAACACCATATTACAAACTCAAAAGATCAATTTATCGACAATCAAACCAGGTTAACCCAGCAAAAAACGACCTGGTGCAGCACTCCTCAAACAAAACAAAAAACCTTTAAATTTCATATGTAGGTTTCTTATAATACAATTTTTGCATATGTGCTCCATGTACAAGTAGCTTCCCCTTTATCAATTCTTGTCACTGCCACCAGATGGAGTTCTCAAGATTGTTCAAACAACAAAGATTCTACTTTTTCCTCGACAAGTAAATGTTATATATATATATATATATATATATATATATATATATTGATCCAACTTTTATGAGTTCAAACTTGACAACAAAGTAGTATCTGCCTTGGTATCAATACAATGGGTTCACAAGCTCTAAAACCTAGTCCACAATACCCTTTACGTTGGGTATTAATTCTTAAAATATATTATTTCTCATTTCTGACTCATACATTGGGAGATATGTTTATATAAAAACTATCGTTGGTCAATTCATTGGGGTTTTTTATTAAATTAATCGAAAAAACAAATTAATTTAACAAAATATCCTAATTTTAAATTCGTTTTTAAAGTAACCCAAACCGCCATCTCGGATGGCGCCTTCATGTAAAGGCGCCATCTGAGATGGCGCCTTTCGTATCTGATAAAAAAATTAATTGAAGGCGCCATCTTGGATGGCGGCTTCAAATAAAAAAAATTTTTTTTTTATGAAGGCGCCATCGAAGATGGCGCCTTCTCGGGTATAAATACCGCGGCCGAGCCCTTCATTTTTTCATACCGAAGCGAAAATCACATATCATCATAGTTTCTTATCTTATTTTTATCGTTAAAATTGTTCAATCTCCAATCTCAATTAACCACTCTCGAAGTATTTTTCAGGTAAAAATGTTGTTATATTATTGATTTTATCTTATTGTTTTTATCATATGGATTTTATAAATTTATTAATTATTTGTAATATTTTATAAATTTTTCAGATATGTCGATTCAAATATTATTATATTGTGGAGGTAATATATTACAGGATTTGGATACCATTAGATATGATCGTGGTCCAATAAGAGTTACCACAATATCTCGCACAATTAATTTTATGCAGTTGTTGACCGAAATATATAATATCACGGGCATCGATGGCAACCAGTTTCTTCTGAAAATACATGTAAGACATATGTTTAGAGATTATGCCGGGGTACGACAGACAATTTTGCCAATCGATAATGATTATAATTTAGCATGGCTATTGGATTCAGAACAAGGTCTTAGTTGCTTGGAACTTTACATAGAAACGGAACAAAGAAACTATGATTATATTCCAGAAAATGTAGATTGTTTGCCTGTAGTTGCAGAACGACCGACTGTCTCCGGTAGACACCACGATGACGATCCAATAGATGCTGATGTTATTGCTCCTGAGCCACTAGCAGACAGTTTCGCTGAATTGGGAAATGATATTCAGTCAGAACCAGATGATATTCCGTCCGAGGATGATGCTGATGACGATGAGGTTGACATTTGTGTCATGTCAGAAACAATTGCAGATGAAGATGAAGGGGTCCCAATCACCCAGGAAGTGTCAGTTAATGTACCGGAGACAACCACGACAACTAGTCATGTCCTTTATCCAACAATTCCATTCTTCTCAATGACACATCCTGAAGTATTTGCAGACTCAGTAGACATTCCAACAGGTAAATGGGGTAGTTATTACGATTACTCCAAAGGGGATCTGCATGTAGATATGGTCTTCAAAAATAAAGCACATCTGCAGGCAGCTGTGAAGGATTACTCTGTACGTGTTGCAAAACGAGAGTACCGCGTTGTGAAAAGTACAAAAACATTGTGGAAAGTTGTGTGCAAACACAGTACAGAAGATGCACCTTGTAGATGGTACATGCGCGCCTCGTTGAAGAAGAAAGTTGGATTATTCAAAATAAACAAATATGGAGGTTCTCACACCTGCCTTTTGAGTGAGCTGTCTATCGATCATGCAAATTTGGACAAAAACATGATTGCCGCCGCCGTGTCGGAGTACAAAATTACGGCAAAAACTTAAAATTTGTAAATCATCCGACGGTTTGACATTATCTCGAAACTATAACTAATTTTTCAATAAAAACTACCAAACAACAAAATTTAAAAACAACCAACAACATATTTCAAATTTTACAACTTTCAAAAATTTAAATTCAAACTTGTAATGTTACCTGAAATTCAAAAATGTTGAACAAGCAAGCTCCAGAAATGATAAATCACGATGATTTTGTAATTTTTGCACAAAAATAAGCAAAGATCTGAGATGAGAATGAGAAATTTCAGAGAAAAGCCGATGAGAAATGAGGAAGAAGAAGAGGGGGCGGATTTATTTTTATACTGAAGGCGCCATCCAAGATGGCGCCTTCATAAAATATTAATTTTTTATATGAAGGCGCCATCCAAGATGGCGCCTTCAATTATTTTTTTTTTCAGCTACAGAAGACGCCATCGCAGATGGCGCCTTCACCTGAAGGCGCCATCTGGGATGGCGTTTTGGGTCATTTTAAAAATGATTTTCAAATTCGGATTTTTTGTTAAATGTTTTATTTTTTTCGATTAATTTAATAAAAAAGCCCAATTCATTGCCTTCCTTATTTGGGAAAGAAAGGGATATGTAAAAGAGATGAAGTAAATCTACCAGACAATTCAAAATAAGAAAATCATTTCCTGCCGTAGCAAATTACAAATGTACTTGACACGAATTACCTTAGCTAAGTCCCGACCCAGCTTCTTCGCTGTCAATGCCAAGGAATCCCTCTCCTTCAGTAGCCTCATCTGCTAACAAACAACCAACTGGAAAAATAAAAATCAATAGAATTAAAAGGAAAAAACCTAAATTTGTTTCGAACGAAAATTAACATTATCCTCGCGCGTGATTTTCAATCGCAATTCAGCTTCCTCGTAGGCCGTCTCTAGCTCAGACACCTTATCTTCCAGCTCAACAATCCGCCGGTCTTTCTCGTGCAGTTTCTGCTGAAGCCGAACCTCCTCCGTCTCCAGCTTTGAGACTCGAGACGCGATCGCCATGGAAGTGATCTTACGCGCCAGATCTAGCTGGTCGTAAGGGTCCGTCGGTATCACCGACAATATATCGTCGGGTAAATTGAAGTCTGGCCCCACCCTGCTGCCATCACCTCCTCCTTGCGCCATTTAAGAAATTCGTGCGAACAGAACAAATCCTAATCCGAAAAATCTGAAACTTTCAGAAAATCAAAGGAATAGTGTAGGGGAGGAATTTGACGTTGTCGGAGAAATCTATGTAAGAATCTTGATCAACCGAAAAAGATGAACCCGAAGTATATATCATATTAATTTGAGATTATGCGTTTGGTGAGATGGGCGTTTGTTTTGAAAAATTTTTGGGTTTCCCTCCTCAACGGATCTTTCCAAATCCTAACCTAGAAGTTGTCGTTGTCTTGATGAATTGATGCCACTTCGTGTAAAACGCATTAGAAAATATATTCTCACTGAAAAATACTGCTATTGTCGCAAATTTCAGTTCGAACTCATTTAAGATGAAAATTAGTTTTTTAAAATTTTAAAAGCAAACCAATGTAGGGCTGGTTAATGGATTGATCCGATCTGGTTCGGTCCGAAACCAACCGATTTCTGATTCGATAATTTCGGAACCGGTCATATCCGTTAAAGAACCGGATCGGATCCGGTTCCGGTCCAACCGGTTCCGGGTTGGAAGTTTTTTTTTATTTATTTTTTTTCGAAAAAACGAGGTTATATTTACCTAAATAAAAAAATTACTTTTTTTTAAAAAATAACGGATCGGTTCCGGACGGGTCGAATTGGACTAATCAGTCCAGATTGACCCGACCCGTTAAGCAGCCCTAAACAAATATAATCAATCTACTTAAATTTAATTCTTTAATGAGATATATATATATATCGGATAAAGGAATATATATAATATTATATTATGAAATGTCATGTCATTTTACAACATATAAACGAGGAAATCTCAGCTCGGCCACCGGCCACCGGCCACCCTCCCCTCTACCATGCTTCCAAAGCTTGGTTTATTTCGAAAATGGGATTATATTTATAAGTTTGAGTAGATAAACAATACTTTTTTTTAATTTGAATGATTAAGATTGGAATTGTAATTATGATTAGATGATAAATTACGTTTTGTCCTTAAACCTTTATAATAATATTATATTTGGTTTGAGATAATAATTTTGATTATTAGTATCTAATATATGCATGGTATTTTTATAATTGAGAGTATAACAATTTTATAATTTAATGATATTATTAATTATATTGTCGAGCTAATTTTTGCATCCTACTTAACTTTAGGAGTGAAATCTATAGATGTGTATTCAATTATTAGGTTTACAAATAAAATACTTTAAAATTAAATTGATAAAATTTTATTGTATAGTGTGTAAAACTCAAACCAATTTTGCTATGTTGCACGGATATGAATACGCGGATACGTAGATATGAGTATGATTGCACGGGATTTTCGAAATTTATAGGATACGATACATCTGGATACGGTAGTTTTTATTTATTTATTTATATATATAAATATATAATTAATAATATTTGTAAGAAATCAAGTTTCAAGCATATAATCAGCATTAAACATATTAGAAATCAGAATAAAGTTACAAACTCCCCAAATTCACGACAAATGGTAGAATATTAATCCAGGGCATCTAAAGATTTCAAGCATATAATCGACATTAAATACATTAGGGTGGTTAGGAAATAGGTATTAAGTTAAATAATTTAATTTTAATTACAGATTCAACCCTATTTTTTAAAAAAATTCTGAAAGTTCTCGTATCTAATCCGTGTCGGATACGGTCACCAGCGTATCTGGACCGTATCCGAAATGTATCCGAAATAAAAACTTATTTTTTGTCCCCAGATACGCCACGTGGCATATCCGATACGTATCGTTGCCGTATCCGCACGTATCTGTATCCCATAAATATCCGATACTTCACCGTGAAATTTTTTGGAGTATCGGTGCAACATAGCAATTTTGTAGAAGGGAGATAGTTAAATTCGAAATTTTCATCCTTCCTTATTAAAATAGACATGGATTTTGGCTGTATTGTGAAAGCGATTTCCTAAGATATTGATTTCTCATTTACTGATCACACATTGCAATAATTGATTCTCTTATAAGATCCATCGTATCGTAATTATGAAAATCAACAGTCAGCTTTGGTGTTCGGCTATAATCACGTGTATTCATTTATCACACATGCATCCATATAAGAGAAAAAAGGGGAAAAAAGGGGTTTTAATAAAAGAGACGACAAGTGGCAGGGGCGTATCTTACCTTGGGTAAAGTCGGGTTTTTGCGTGAGAGAAATTTTTTTAAGAAGATATCACTTTATATTTAAAATCTTGTAATTTTATAATTAAAAAAAATTAAAATATATTATGTCCACAAAAAAATATTATATAAGTTTTTTGTCGATCTGATTCTAAAATATTGGTGATGTGCTTGCAAGTAGGTTGTTAAAAATAAACAAAAACGGGTTTTTCTATATTAATTATATTCTTTATGGATTCAATTTTGTTAAAAGGCCACACACTTAATAAATTCTAAAAATATATTTAAAAAATCTAAACAAATACTTTTCTGTCGCTAAATCCTTGTCTATCCACTCGGTCTGGCATTTTTGTGGTGTAAAATATAATTAAATACACAAAGCCTAAAATATGAACTCTCAAAATTGAATTATTACTTTTGGATGAATGGGGTGTTTTAGAAGGCGCTTTCCGATCTACGATCCCTCATAGTTTTGAAAGTAAAGTGCGTGGATGGCAATTTATTTCATAAGAATCTATTTAATCACGAAATGAACTTATTGGGACTTCAATAATGACAGAAGCGTAGAAATTTGGTTCAAACAACGACATAAAACGTGTTTCATTTAATTAAGTGTGGCCACCACTTAAATAACAGCCTCCATTTCACAAAGCCATCCACTCAATATAAAGATACTAGTTAATTTGGCACCACGCAAGGTGTGGTGCCAGTGATCTTATATCTGGTATATATGTCCAATAAAGCGTCGACACAAGTTCAACAGACAGTTCTAGAGAATAAAAAGATGGTTCATACGCATTGAACATACAAAATCGTACGTGTATAAAATCAAATAGGTTGGAGTAAACAAAAGTCTTCCCCAACAGCACACTATAGCAAGAGTTGTCATATGATATCCTTGTAGGGCCCAATAGAATCTCTAAACAAAAGTCATCTACGAAACAGTAGTAGATCGCATCAGATATCACAATAAAAGTAAATCTCAATGAACTCCAAAAAAACAATCAAAAGTTGTTCGCAAGAGTTTTCAAAATGATGATGGTTCATTTCATAATGCAGATATGTGTTCGGTTTCTCATAGCAGTAGCGAGCATCTCATAAGAGGAATTATAGTTTATATTCATTGTTGTAGTTGCATTGTTATTTTAGGATATTGCCCTTATATTACCCAAATTATTATCAAACAAGTAATATATAATTATCATAATTTAATATTTTCTAATTTTTTTGATATAATCTCCTTGTACATTAAGGAAAATTTTGATGCCAAACATCATAACAAATGTAACCGAGAACAATCACATATAGCAACGGGTCGTAGGTAAGCCAAAACTCAAAATGTATACAAACAAGCAAAACTGACGACCTGTAATCTACCAAAAATTCATTATGCCGAATATTTTATAAAAAAATATTATTAAAGTTTGCCACAACGAAAAACTTATTTTTAACTCTTTTTTTTTTAAAAATAAGTTCACATAAAAAAGTATTATTAAAGTTTGTCACGACAAAAATCTATTTTAAACTATCTGTTTTTTTTTAATTCATACTTGACAAAATCAACAAGGCTTTTTCTAAAAAAAAAAAAAAAAAAACATTTAAAATTTTAAAAATTGAGATAAGAGGGATGCACTATTGGGTCAATGGTTTTGATATAGTCTTCTTATACATTAATGGAATATTTGAACAAAGGTAATACCATATATCAACAATGGGTCGTAGGTAAGCAAAAAATCAAAATGTACATAAACAAGCAAAATCGACGACCTGCAATCTATCATAAATTTATCATGCCGAATATTTTATAAAAAATACAAAAATAAATGAAAAACTAAAAAAAAAAAAAGGAAATAATTTTTTTTTAAAAAATAAAAAAGCGACGGCCGAATATCACAGGAACAATAACCTATTGAACAAATAATAAATAACAAAAAAAGAAAATAACAAAAAAAAGGGAAAAAAGGGAAGGGCAATAACCTATTGAACAAATAATAAATAACAAAAAAGAAGAAAAAAAAGTGAAAAAAGGGAAGAGGTTACTGTTCATTGGAACAGTAACCTCTTCCCCTCTTATATATATGGTATAATATGTGATGCCAACTTTCTATAAATAAAAAATGTTGTGCCCATATTGAAAGGAACACACAACATTCTTATGTGATTTATTGTATATGAATTATACATATATATATATATATATAATAGATTTTTTTTTGCTCTTAGCACATATTAAACCGCGCGATAGACAATCAGGGCAGTTGCATGACTCAAGTTCAATTCCCCCACACATAGGTTGATAAAAAAATGCACTACATATGTATATATTTCAAAAATGTTTGTTAATATTAGGAATTTTGTGTGAAAAAGCATATGTTGTGCCTGATTTTTCATTCAAAAAATAATATATATTTTAAGTTTACAATGTTGTCCCATGATTGACGGTTTCAGATGCCACATGCATCTTATTATTAACGAAATGTTATGTATTTTATCCATTACCACATTTAAGTATAGTAAAAATGTCGGGGTATTTGGCTAACGTAGAAATACTAGAGGTTAATCAAGTAAAGATTGGGCCTAAAACAATAAATTATGTATTTATTAATTATGTTAACAACAGTAGTGCATATAGGTTTTTGGTAAAAAGATTGAAATTTGGGATGTGCACAAAGACATAATCATTAAATAAAAAATATTATATTTTTTGAAGAAATATTTTCTTATAGAAAAGGAAATTTGTCATAAGTAAATGATGTTTCAAGTAGCTAATGGCGAATCAAACGAAACTGAAGATGACCAAAATAATAAAGATTTATGATCCTGACTTCATGATATATGTGTTAGAAAGTGAACCAAGGTTTGTCAATGATTTATTATCTAGTTCCGATGCTTCTACTTGGAAATATGCTATTAATAACGAGATTGGATCCATGATGCAAAATCATATATGAAAATAGTATATGAATAGAATACAGGGTGGTGGCACAAGAGGCATGGACGAGGCCAGGTATGAAAGTTGGATCTCAACAACCTCTGACCACAAGATTTTTGTGCACACAATTGTGGTACACAACGTTCCGCTTGTCCTCTCCACTTAAATAAGGAACAAACCTTAGTACCATATACAAAAGCCATTGCTCAAAATAACATTCAATTAGTCTACCCTCTTAATCTCTTCCCCTACACTTTTAATTGCCCAAAAACAGTGAGTGTCTCACAATTTTCATCTGAGATGGACCTTACATATATATCAACACAAAAAATGAGCTACACCAGATATATCAACTAAGATTCACCGAACCATGGTAATCCCATTTTTCTACAAAAAATTGCCCACTACTCTTCTCTTTAGCATGCTACGTTTTGATATCACAATTGATACAATATATTCCAATCTGTTATTTTAAATTACCTAGGTGGATTTTAAATCCATTCTCGATCAAATTAAACCGTGTTAATAATTATGATGAATTTCAGTCCATCCAAGATGAGTATCGTTTGAGATTTATTTATTTTTAAACAATTTATCTTCCAATCTTATAGAGTTTATAAATTCTTTCAAACAGCTGTTATTGAGCTATTATTGTTATAAATGCAAATTAACTGTGACAGTGAAACAAATTATTCTTGTGTGAACCGGGTCCTACAAAAAAGATATACATGTTGTCTAATTTTACATCTTGAGAGCTCAAAAATTGAACTTCACAATAAAATCAATGTATTAAACTAACATGCAACATTGCAATGTGTGATTAGAAAATGAGAAATCAATATCTTAGGAAATCGCTTTCACAGTACAGCCAAATCCATGTCTATTTTATTTTATCAACTCACTTATAAGGATTCGTTGTATCGTAATCATGAAACCAACAGTCAGGATTGGTGTTCGGCTCACGTCTATTCATTTATCACACAAGCATCTATATAAAGGTTTATTTGATATTGTCCTTCAGGCAGTGTAGTCATTAGATTGACACACCCAACATTTGGGTGTATCAATCTAATGGTTTGGGGTGCTCAAAAGGTAGTGCCCTTAAAGACACCCCCAACATAATCCTACATAAGATATCCCCAGGCATCGTCAGTCACACGGAAGCCGAAAAACCGTGTTAAAAAAAAAGAGAGGGTTTTTAATAAGAGAGACAACAAGAGGCAAGGGTGGGCAAATCCGGGCTTTTGCTCGACAATTTTTTTTAAATATGATATCACTTTTATTGAAAATCTTTAATTTTATAATTTAAAATTTTGTTATGTCCATAAAAAAATATTATATACATTGTTGTCGACCTGATTTTAAATTTATCGTTATGTACTTGCAAGTAGGTTGTTAAAAATAAAATGGGTGCTATATATTAGTTATATTCTTTATGGATCCAATGTTGTTAAAAGGCCACACACTTAATAAATTCTAAAAAAATATTTAAAAAATCTAAACAAATACCCTTGACCCTTCTACCAACTAAATCCTTGTTTATCCACTCGGTCTTGGCATTTTTGTGGTGTAGAATATAGTTAAATATACAAACCCTAAAATATGAACTTTCGATATTTGTGGAGGGCAATTTATTTCATAAGAATCAATTTAATCACGAAATTAACTTATTGGGACTTCTATAATGACAGAAGCGTAGAAATTTGGTTCAAACAACGAAATAAAACGTGTTTCATTTAATTAAGTGTGGCCACCACTTAAATAACAGCCTAATATACTACTTACGGAGTTTTTTTGCACGTAGCACATATTAAAACCACACTATATAGATAACTAGGACAATAGTCTAATGATTTGTCTACACTCTTGTGGGGTTTTTTAACAAAATAACCCCAAATAAATAATTAATTCTCAAAATAACCCAAAATATAAGTTATTACACAAATAACCTTAACCCCCAACTGTGTTGGCGTTTTCACTAGAAGACGTCAACTCAATTGGCGTGACCAACTTTGAAAGTTGGTCACGCCAACTTGGTTGGCGTGTCCAAGACACGGCAACCAAGTTGGCATGACCAACTTCCAAAAAGTTGGCCACACCAACTTTCTTCTCCTTTTCATTTTTTTTTTTCCTTTTTTTTTTAAATAAAAAATAAATTTCAAATAAAATAAAAATATATACAAGTCCAATATTTATATGAATTTGCTTCGCGCACAATTCATAAATCAACTCAATATGATTAGTCTAAATTGTCTGATATATTATTTTATATGTTTTTTCTCTGTAAAATAAGCTATGTTACACGGACCCATTTAAAATGATGCTGCTGGTTGTAGATTTTCTAATTCTTGGTTGTATGAATTTGGTTTGCGCACAACTTATTAATGCTGGTTGAAACTGTAATTAAAATTATATTATTTAAAAGTGGTTAGAAAATAGGGATTTAGTTAAATAATTTAATTTTAATTACAGTTTCAACCCTATTTTTTTTAAAACATTTCGAAAGTTCCCGTATCTAACCTGTGTCGGATACGTTCAGCGGCGTATCTTGACCGTATCCGAAACATATCCGAAAAAACTTGTTTTTTGTCCCCAGATACGCCACGTGGCGTATCCGATACGTATCGGTGCCGTATACGCGCATATCCGTATCCCAGAAGTATCAGATATTTGACCGTGAAATTTTTTGGAGTATCGGTGCAACATAGAATATAAGTTTATTTTTGAATTGGTATATAAGTTGAACGCAAAACAGATATATCAAAAGCATTTTCGGCTACAGGGGATGGCACATGTTTGAAGACACTGGCCCAGTTAAAATGGTGCTGATGATTGGGGATTTCTTAATTCTTGAATTGAATAAAATATATAAACCGCCATAAAAGTAAGCATTTTCGGCTGCAGGGGATGATGCATGTTTGAAGACACTGACCCAGTTAAAATGGTGCTGAAGGTTGGAGATTTCCTAATTCTTGAAATGAATAAAAATATAAATCATCACAAAAGCATTTTCCGGCACGGCCGACCAGCCAATTTTTATATTTTTATATTTTTATTCAAAATGTTTATATTTTTATTCAATACAACCAAGAATTAAGAAATCTACAACCAGCAACACCATTTTAACTGGGTCTGTGCAACATAGCTTATTTTACAGAAAAAAAACATATAAAATATATCAGTCAATTTAAACTAATCATAACGAGTTGATTTATGAGTTGTGTGCAAATCAAATTTATACAGATATTGAATTTGTATATATTTTTATTTTATTTTATTTTAAATTTATTTTGTATTTTAAAAAAAGGAAAAAAAAAGAAGAGGAGAAGAAAGTTGGCGTGGCCAACTTTTTGGAAGTTGGCCACGCCAACTTGGTTGGCGTCTTTTACTGAAGACACCAATCCAATTGACGGCTACGGTTATTTGTATAATAAATTATGTTTTGGGTTATTTTAAGAATTAATTATTTATTTGGGATTATTTTGTTAAAAAACCCAAATGACGTGCCTATTTTTTTCATGCAAAAATAATATATATATTAAGTTTACTATGTTACGATTTCAGATGCCACATGCCTCTTATTATTAACGAACCGTAATGTATTTTATATACCAACAACAATAAAAAATTATTTAATCTCGATTAATTATGATAGGCTACATAAAACATATTGAATCAAGTCGATCATGCAAGTAGTCAGCGGCGGATTCAATAAGAGGCAAGTAGCCCCGCCTTGCCAAAAAAAAAAAAAATTACCTTATAAAAATTGAAATTTTACCCTTAAAAAATTGCAATTACCTCTTAAAAAGCACATTTTGTTCTCCCTTAAATTATATTTTGACCCCTAAAATATTTTTTGGCATAAAATATTTATTTCAAATTTTTTTTGCCACTACTTTTCAAAAATCCCACGTCCGCCACTGCAAGTAGATGATCTCTAAAAGCTTCTTGCGAAGAATGCATTTTATTCATATAACATCAAATACGGTGAGTATATTCGAATGAAGAATGAAAACCAATACACAACTGATCTTCTTAACAGGATTTAAATCTTGTGATGAAATTAACATTATTAATTCTTCAACATTATTTGGAAGGGGGGACAAATTTTTTGAAATAAGAAATGTAGGCCTAGAAAAATTTTAGGAGGTCGAAAAAAATTGAAGAGGGTTAAAACAATTTTTGAAGGATAAATTGTAACTTTTGAAAGCTAAATATAATTTCTTTTGAAATATTTTTAAGGTACATTTTTTTACATTTTTAAATTATACATTTATATTATTAAATTAAATATGAGACAACTAAAAATGTTCTTTTTATTTTGAAATCCAAAATGTTAACCACATTGTGTAAATTACTCATTTATGATATAAAATAAATTTCATGCAAACATAAATTTATCCGCACATGACAGCTGTGTTCAACAACTAATACATATCGGTATAATTAGACATGCAAACAGAAAAATCTAAAATGTATTTCAAGAATATCCAAATTAGCATGCACTCACAATCTCATTGACAACATAATATATGATGAAATTATATTATCGGATTATTTAAACATATAGCATTTGTTTTATTATGATTTCGAAATATAGCATTTTCAATTTTAGATATTTGTTTATACTTTCTTTTGCGTGTTTGAAGATATTTTACAAATTTTTTTTTTTTTTTTTTAAAACCACAAATCGAAGATATGTTTGATTAAAGTTATATTTTTAATTATCCCAATGAATTACATATATTTAAAGGAAGATTTATATATTCTTGTAAAATATAATAATAATAATAAAATTATTATTAATAAAATATTGACGGCTTATAACCTATCTAGCACAGATCATAATTATCATCGGAATGTCTTGTGTTCGAATCTCTAACTCCTATGTTCAATAATTGAAATACTTGTTTAAAAAAAAATAATAAAATATTTTATCCATATAGCAGGAAATCCGCAAGTGATTTAGAGTCATCGTACCTTCCCTAACTAACACCACAGCAATCCCCATACTGTCAGTGTCAGGCAAAGCGACAACAAAATAAAAGGCCCTCCAACTCCAGCCATTTCATTTCATCCGCAAGAGCATTTTCAAGAGAGAGCCTAAAAAACAACCAAAGAATATCAGAAAAAATTCTCACACATTCTTGAATCAATGGCCCTTTATGCATATCTTGGGCTTTTTTTTATTCTCATCAGTGTAATTTTTCTTTATTTCTTGACGATTAAAACCCAGAAGAAGAAACTGGCGCCGACTAATTGGCCATTTCTAGGAATGCTTCCGGGACTTCTTCACAATTCTCATCGACTCCACGATTTCGCAACAGATTTGTTAACGGAATCGAATGGGACATTTGAGTTCAAAGGGCCATGGTTTTGTAACATGGATATGTTGATTACGAGTGATCCTGCAAATATTCATCATGTTCTCAGTAAAAAGTTTTCGAACTACCCGAAGGGTCCTGAATTCAGAAAGATTTTTGAAATCTTGGGAGATGGGATTTTCAATGCTGATTTCGAGTTGTGGCAATTTCACAGGAAAACAACCCTTTCCCTAATGACTCAGCCCGAGTTTTACGGTTTCTTGGAGAGGGCTATTTGGGAGAAAGTTGAAAAAGGGTTGATTCCAGTTCTTGACGGCTTCCTGAAAGAAGGGGTTGATTTTGATTTGCAGGATGTGTTCCAGAGATTCACTTTTGATAGCATTTGTAAATTAGTTTTGAATTATGATCCAGAAAGTCTGTCCATTGATATGCCCTATATTCCTTGTGAGAAGGCCTTCAATGGCGCTGTGGAAGCCCTGCTGCATAGGCATATATTACCTGAGAGAATCTGGAAACTCCAAAAATGGCTGGAAATTGGTAAAGAGAAGACTTTGATAAAATCCTGGAAATCTTTCGACGAATTCATATATCCCCGTGTTTCGATCCATGATGGTGTAGAAGAAGAAAACGATGGTTTCAACTTGCTGAAATCTTTCAAAAGGAAACATGAAGAGATAAACAACTGTTCTTCAAGTGGTGGTACGAGAAAATTCTTGAGGGACACCTCGTTAAGTTTGATGCTTGCTGGAAGAGATACAACAAGTACTTGTCTCGCATGGCTTTTCTGGTTACTTGCGGCAAACCCTTTAGCTGAATTGAAAATTCGACAAGAAATTGAGGACGAATTGCACGAAAAGGAGGATAAGAAATGGAGGAACTTCAGTGTAGAGGAGTCCAAGAAGCTAAATTACCTCCATGGAGCTCTATGTGAGTCTCTCAGGCTATTCCCTCCAGTGGCCATGGAACACAAAGCTCCAATTCAACCCGATATTCTTCCGACAGGTAATCACATTCCTGAGAACAAAATGGTTTTGCTTTCTTTCTATTCAATGGGAAGAATGGAGATGATTTGGGGGAAAGATTGCCTGGATTTCAAGCCGGAGAGATGGATTTCAGAACGTGGAGGGATCAAACACGAGCCGTCGTTCAAGTTCCCGGCCTTCACCGCCGGGCCAAGAACTTGTCTAGGTAAAGAAATGGCTTTTATTCAGATGAAAATGGTGGCTGCCGCTGTTATATACCATTACGACATTGAATTGGTGAAAGGTCACAAGGTTTCTGCAAGTGATTCTATCATAATTCAAATGAAACATGGATTGAGGGTTAAGTTGTCCAAAAGGAATGTGCACTGAATCGATCTAAATCTTCTGTTATACTTGATGATATAATTCTCTACTGTTATTAACTAGATATGCATTATGTATTTCGGACATATGCTGAATTGTTATTAGTATATGTAAAGCTAAATAATGGATATGTTCGTATGCTGTTTAATTGCATTTAAGTTCATTTCCTCTTCCTTATTAACAATCTTTATTATTTTACATTTCCTCAACTAACAATTCAAGATAAGTTTTGACAACGAGGACAATGGCTTATTGGTTAGCCAACCAGATCTCGTTATAATGATTTAAGTTTGAGTCTCCCTCATCCCATAGTTAGGATTGTTCAAAAAATAAATTATAGCCAAGTTTTACGGGGTTGAAAATTTTGATGAGCTTGCTGATTAGTACATTTTTTATGGTAAAAATGGTTGATTTTATACTTATTTTGAAAATTGACATGATTCGACCGTTACAAATTGAAAATATAAATAAATAAACTTGACCGTTGGTATCCAAGAGCGCTCCTTACCTGCACTCTCTTATTCCACCTTCTGTCAAATCTAATACCCTCTCCACTGTAAATAATCTCCAAATCCATGGCCGATTCAAACAATACAACACCGATAATGTACCCAAAACCTCCACATCCGATCCACCAAATCGCTGAGAACCCCACCCACAAGCTTCTCCTAAAGCAATGGCTTAAAGAACAGGAGCTGATCTTCAATCGTATCTCCCTAAAACAAACCCAAATTGACTCCACCAGGAAAGAAATAACCCAACTCTGCTGTCTCTTCTTCCTCTTCCATTCTACCGCCTTGATCCTCCTCTTCAGCGCCACCTCCCGCGGGATAGATACCCACCTCTGTCGTAGATCGTGGGTCCCATCACTCTGCTCTCTTTTCTCCACCCTTGGATTCATATGGGCCATTCGGTACAAAAAAGAAGTCGAATCCCATTTGGAGAAGATGCTGGAAAGGGAGAAAGAGGATTCGAAGCTGTTGGAGAAGTGTGTGGACGAATTGAAGAGAAAAGGAATGGAGTTTGATTTGCTGAAGGAGGTCGATGCTTTGAGAAGGGCTAAGAGTTTGCGAGTTGGATCACAACCTGTTAGGAAATGGTCGAGCCAGGATTTCGTGGTTCTATTTTTCTTTGCTGCGGGATGTTTGGCTCTGGCTCTCACCAGGCTTGTTCTGTGTGGTTGATGGATATATTTGGCTTTTCATTTCTTTGATTTTTAGCTTAATTTAAATTCATAGTTTTGAAGTTTGATTAATTCATGATATGAAAAGGAATATGTTGAACATATTGTTCAGCTTTTGTTTGATAAATCTCGGAATTATTTTTTTATTTTTTTAAAACTTAAAAAATATTTTCAAAAGCTAAAAACAAATATAATTGTAAATATCTACACTGAAAAACCTATTTAAAAATATACCAAAACGACTTTCTCAGCTCATCCCTCCTTTAAGTTCACTTGTAAGTTTCCATAAACAACACACACCATCGGATCCAATCAAGAACATAAAACTACTCCAATTGCTGCAAATAATCCTCGATCTCGGATGGGGTCAGAAGAATCCTACACATAGAAGCAGACTCCATTGTGAACAAGCTACTACAAACGTAACACAGGCACAAAGTGTTCAGAAAAAGGAGGGAAGTATGGCATACTTGAAATTTTGGTCATTGCCAATCACACCAATCTCAATATTTTTGCCAGATATCTGTCCCTCGAATCTGGGAAGTGTCATGTTAACAAAGTCAATAGGACAGAAAATTATCAAACATCCAAAATGAAGGCTTCAAAGTGCATGCAGATAATAAATTTACTAATGCTTTCTCCCACAAATCGGGGCACAAGTTACTGAAGTGATCCTTTGGTGGTGCACCTAAGGGAACAAGAAAACATGGAACTTAAGACAAATGCACCCTGGGAAAAATACTAGCACCTCACTAGAATATGGAGATGCCTTACCCCTCTTTCAGTGTCAATATTGCTGTGTGCACAGCATCGTCAAGTTCCATATCATCGGTATACCTGAAAGAAGTATGTCGACGAATAAAATCACTGGACAATATTAAATCAAAACACCTCAACAAATCATCAGTATACTACATATGGCCAGCCAGTGGATTAACTATGAAGTCAGAGACTCGTAAGAGGACAGAGCTTTCTTTATGGCTTAACTATCATCACAGCACAAGGAAGAGCCACACGTATTTCTATGAAGCTGCAGCTTTCTTTTTAATAGTGTGAAAAATAATGATAACCAACCTCTTCTCCAGAAATGTCTTTGCATTTGATACATTCTTCCCCATGGCTGAAGCCTTCCAGGAGAAGTATGAACCCGACGGATCCACCTATGGAACCAAAATATAAGAAATTGCTCACTATTGGTTCTTTTCAAGACATGCCACATATTTTTTGCTTCACTGGTCAAATTAGCTTAAATTAAGGTACATGCAACGAATTCCTAGGTAGGTCTTCCTGACCTATAAGTTGATCTTGATGTGAGGGTTTGGGCTGTTGTGCGGTTTGAAAAGGCTTTAGTTGCACAGTTACCATCAACTATAAATTTGGTAATGCATCAAACACTCGATCCCACAATTGGTATTATAGTCATGATCATGTATTCAATTCTCATGAATTGCTAGTTGATGCGATTATTAGAAGAGGCTTGTTGTGGAAAAACAAGTAACCCTATTGTTAGAAGGACCTTGACTGATGTACGATTTCTAAAAAAATCAATTTTGTTGTTACTACTAGCTATAGCTTTTATGAGAGAATCAAACATTCATTCCCACACGATGCATATGAAGCATAACTGAAAAAAACAAGGTGATGATTGCCGCCTTAGCTGCCACTTAGGCACACAATTACCCCCACCCCTCACGATAGCTAGAAATTGAAGAAGATGGAGTAGAAGAAGACTAAAACTGTCACAAACTAATCAAATGTAACTTTGTATTTTATAAAATTCAAAAATCAACAAAGATGTGAGATAAAAGCGATGAGATGCAGATCCAGAAGAAGACCAAAAAAGTCGCGTACTAACTAAATGTCACCTCGTAAAACCAGTAATCCTGAGGTAGATGAGAATAAAACAGTAATCCTGAGGTAGATGAGCATGGTGAAGCAGAGCTCGATCAGTGGTGAGTATATGCCGGTGACGACGTTCAGCCGTGCCATTCTGTTGAGGGGTGTTAGGGGCAGTAGTGAGCCAGCTCACACCATGGGCTGCAAGGAACGGCCGAAGAGCAATGAATTCACCTCCATTGTCACTGTAAATTTTTTTAATAAGATACCCAAACTATTTTTCCAAAAGAGTCTTAAATTGTGGAAAAATAAATGCAACTTGCGATTTGACGGTCATAAGAAATAACCAACAATATTTACTATAATGATCAACCAACAGTAAGTCATAACGAAATCCATCTATGGAGGGCACAGTGGTGGGTCCCCATACATCAACATATAAATAGTGTAATGGATGTAAGCCAACAAGTGAGGAGTCATTAAACGGTAAGTGTTCAGATTTATTAATATTGCAAGAATCACAAAAATGCGGAGAAACATGTTTTGTCCTAGAAAACGGTAACTTAAAATGTGAAATAACAAAAGAACTTGTCCGGGAGGAAAAATGTCCCAGCCTAGCATGCCATGTGGCTGCAGTTGAACGAACACCCAGGTGAGCAAAGTGTGCTGTAGACAGTAAGTTGAAAGATGGAGGACGAAGATGGTAAACACCATTTTCACACGTTCCTTTGGCCAGAACCGCCCCCGTTAGCTGATCTTTTACACGGAAATGAGAGGGGGAAAATTCAACATAAACATCGTTAGACTTGGTGAACTGATGTATGGATAACAGATTTCTGTCGAGCATTCGGGACACATAGTACATGAGGCAATCTAAAAGTACGATTTGGAAATTGAATAATACCAGTATCAGTGTGAGTGATAGGGAGGCCAGAACAATCAGTGATTTGAACCTCGTGAGTTCCATCGTATTCCGAGTGAATAGTTAAGTTATTTAGATCAGCAGTTAAATTGTGATAGGCACCAGAGTCCATGAGCCAAGGGCGGAATTATGCATACCAGGCGAGGAATATGAAGGAGATATACCAGTACTAATAAATTGTCCAGTGGGAGAATGAGCCATGTTTGCAGTGACGGAGACTTTACGACAATAACGTGCGATATGGCCTGGGTGGCCACGCAACTGACAGACAACCTGGGAACGTTGCTGGTTGGTCCATCGGTTGGTGGGGCGTGAGCGGTTGGAGCCACGGCTAGAGGAGCCACCGCGCCCTCACTGGCTCGGAAATTGATTACGAGACTGCTGGTACTGTCGAGATGAACCGCGATCATTTTGTGGTGAACTATTGGTGGCTTGGACATTATCAGCAGTAGCAACTAGATTAGAAGCGGCAGTGTCAAGGCGACGTATATAGAGTTCATGACCGACTAACAGATCGTAAAGCTCTTCAAAGCGCAAGGATGACTCTCTTGCATGAATGGGGCCAGCAATGTCAAGTTATAACGACCCGAGGCCATTGAGGACATATAGTGTAACATCATCATCAGAAATTGGCTTGTCGGTGATGGCAAGCTCATCCACTTTGGATCTGATAAAGTGCAAAAAGGTGCTCACAGATTGAGACCCAAGTGAAGCACGGGCCAAGTCATCCTTAATTTGCATGACATGGGCACGTGAGCGGTTTGCATATAGGCGCGTCAAAGAACGCCATGCATCCGCATAAGTGGTTGCTGAGGCGACTAGCGGAAGGATGTCAGCGGCTAGGGACCCAAACAGTGCAGCCAATATGAGTTGGTCCTGTTGCAATAACAACACCGTTAGCAGCTGCAACCACCGAAACATAAGGATAATACGATTTTTTTATTAAATGTTTTCCTTCCCATTACGCGTGTTACTTAAAGAATGATGAAAATAGGACTATATATTCTCCGTGAGCACCATAATAATGCCTTTTCTGTTGACTTCAGGATAGAGATCCAGATATATTTTACCCATCAAGATTTAATTTCAAACCCATAACGCAACCCTTTAAATGATTAGTCGTAGCTAATAAACGTAATAATCTTGCAGTTTTGAGCTGAATTTATCCCTATTAAAATTCAAATTTTAAAGCTTCGACTTCAGAAATCCAAAAAAGTCATGCCATATTGGCGCTTTAGCATTCTCTCATGTTCTTAACACTGTAGATGACTTTCTCAAGTTATGAATACCAGGCCCATGTAGCATTTCACTTCGCCCATGTTAACACTAATGAGGATCCTAATCTGTTGCATAATTAAATACAGTGCAGATATAATATTCAAAATTCACTTTTAATTCCCAAAGACGTCTGACCAGATCCAACGGCAGTCAAGGCATGTTCAATTTGAACGAGTTTTCCAGAAGGGCTGAACAATGATTGAGAAATAATACACCTAAGCTTATGTACATTAACTTAAAACAAAGAATGCGATCACAAGCTTCCATAAGCCATTACCTCATACCTGAAAGTAGTGAGAGAAAAGGAATACTGGCTATCACCCATGATTTCTTGATTTAAACTTTAATATTTGAAGAAATAACTGCAGAGTAAAGAAAAAAGGACATAAATTTAAACTGACTATTCCCACAACCAATATTCATGTGAATTCACAAAGATTTGAACCTTCTAATGCTGAAAGATTTATCGAGACACTAGAAAAAACTAGTCCCTAACAAAGACTCAAAATCGACAATTAGCATTTGAAGTAGATACAGTATGAGTCGAATGGTTTATTTTTCTTCCAAAAAATTTTTAGTTATTAATATCCTCTAAGGATCTAACCAGATGGTAATCTGGGAAATGCACCAACGAAGATTAAAACCCAATCGATATGTCCAAGAATATTGTTGGGTTTTGGCCCATTACCATTATATTCTTTGTTGGGCTTTGGCCCCCCCTTTCTATTGCCTATAACCGAGCCCCTTTCTTATTCCCCCTACACCATTCATCTCCCCATTCCAGAAGCTTCGTGCGTCTCCTCGGCTGGCTCCAGAATCTTGGGACTTGCTCCCCTCCTCTTCGTCTCCCTCGGTGCTATTAAGTTGGCTTGGTTCCATGATGAGGTAACTCTCTGATATTCGAAATCCTTAGTGTTTTTCGTCCCCCCTTTTTCGTCCCTGTTCCAGAGTGGTTCGGATTTGAGGCGTGAGCTTTTCCCTGCGGTTAACCTTGGTGGTTCTGACTGTGCTTGGCTGGTTTATGCTCTGTGTAGCCTCCATTCCCTTCCTTGGTGTATCCCTGTGTGATTCCCGTTACTGTTCCCCTTCGGGCAGTGCGTTGAGTGTGGCTGTGAGTCTTCACCTGTGTGGTTAGGCTGTAGCCGTGTGGTGTTGTGTGTGTTGTGCGTGCTTGGTGGCTGCCGTGAGTCCATTCGGGCAGCGGGTGTCTCCAACCTTAGGATACGATACCTTGGTTCCAAGGGGACAACGTTGAAAGGAAACCCTGCTCGACCTGAGCTCTAATTCATTACTCTTGTTTAGATTTTCAGTTTATAGTTTAATTGTGAAATTGTATACTGTGATTGCTTCGTTTCTTGATTGCAGGTGATCAATCGAGATTGAAAGCGGAACGTACACCTTACAGTGGTATCAGAGCGTTCCGTGCCTGGTGGAGTGCTCGGTTGGTCTCGGGCAGTGCTCGTTTGGTCTCGGGCAGTGCTCGGTGGACGTCGGGCAGCAGCAGGAGTGCTCGGGCAGACCTCGGGCAGCGACTGGAGTGCTCGGTTGGTCTCGGGCAGTGCTTGGTAGGGCTTCGGGCAGCGGCTGGAGTGGTCGGGCAGCGGCTGGAAAGCTCGGGCAGCTACTGGAATCTCGGGCAGATTCCGGGCAGAGTACTTCGGTGCTTCGGGCAGTGTGATTTCGTCACCCCAGAGCTTTGTCTCTGGGTAGTAAGTGATTATTTTAACCTTTAATCATTTTACCATTTTGTTTCTAGGTGTTTGTGTCCTTTACCCGTAGGAAAATCTCTATCTGAAAGCCCCATGCTCGTACACCGTTGAGTGTATTGTTATCTTGTGGGTGATAGCGATTTTTCCTTCCCTTAGCTTGATTAATTCTTTCATATTGTTTTGTGCCTTGTGGTCCTTGTTTCTGCTGATTGGTTGTTGAAATTGTGTGTGTCTCTCTACTTATTTGTGATGGCTTCAATTTCTGGATATAACCTTGAACCTTTTAATGGAAAATCTGATTTTTCTATATGGCAACAAAAGATGAAAGGAATTTTAATACAGCAAAAAGTATTTAAAGCTATTGACGGTAATTGGGCTAAAAACATTACAACTGCTAAGAAACTTGAAGATGACGAATATGTTTATTCTTCTATTATTTGAACTTATCTGACTCTGTGCTCAGGAAGTGTGGTAAACTATCATCTGCTAAAGAACTTTGGGAAAAATTAGAAGAAATGTTTACTGAAAAATCTTTGCCTAGTAAACTTTTCTTGTTGGAAAATTTTTTCAGATTCAAGCTATACTTGAACAAAGACGTAGATGAGAATTTGGATGTGTTTACTAAGTTAATTCAAGATATTAAATTGACAGGAGATAAGAACATTGACGACTATTCACCTATTGTTCTCTTAAATGCTATTCCTGAAAATTATAGTGATGTAAAATCCGCCATTAAGTACGGTAGAGATTCTATTACATTGGATACTGTAATGAACGGCTTGAAAAGCAAGGAATTAGATTTAAAAGTTAACAAAGGAAATAGACAATCCTCTGGTGAAGTTATGCACGTTCGTGGTAGATCACAACATAGGCATAATAACAATAACCAATATCAAAAAGGTGATAAAAGAGGAAAGAGTAAGGCTAGATCGAAATCTAGGCCTAGTAAGAGAAAATGTTACAATTGTGGGGACCCAAATCATTTCATAAAAGATTGCCCTAAAAAGAAAAACCAGAATAAAAATGGAAATCAGACAAATGAACAAGCAAACAATGCTTCTACCTCTGGGGAAAACATGGGGGATATTTTTATGGTGACTGAATTATGTGATTCTGTGAACTCTGTGCTTTCATTACATGTGTGTGAAAATGAATGGCTTATTGATTCAGGTTGCACTTATCACATGACACCACTTAAAAATTTGTTTTCTAGCTACAGAGAAATTGAGCATGCTGTTGTTTCTATGGCCAATGAGAAATTGTGTAAAGTTTCTGGTATTGGTGATATTTGTCTGAAATTTGAATCTGGTTATTCTGTGACTTTGAAAGATGTTAGACATGTTCCTGCTTTGTGCAATAACTTGATGTATTGTGCTGTTTTAGAGTCTGATGGTTATGAGGGTAAATGGGGAAATGGTTTCATGAAAATTATGCGGGGGTCTTTGGTAGCTTTTAAAGCTGAGAATAGGAGGAATTTGTATGTTTGCAAAACAGTCTGTGATAAAATCTGTGCTAATTCTGTGTCAGATGATTTAACTGATTTATGGCATAAAAGGTTAGGTCATATGAGTTCTAAAGGATTAGAGATTTTACACATGGATGGTTGTTTTGGTAGGGATAAATTGTCTTGCATGACTTTTTGTGATTCCTGTGTGTTAGGCAAACAACAAAGAGTTAAATTCCATATCTCCCCTTCCCCTAATGTGACTAAGTGTTCTGATATACTTGAATACCTGCATGCTGATGTTTGGGGACCTTCACCTGTCCCAACTCAAGGTGGTAATAGGTATTTTTTGTCTATCATTGATGATTACTCTAGAAAAGTGTGGATTTTTCTAATGAAGAATAAATCTGATGTTTTTGATAAATTTAAAAACTGGAAGATTTTAATTGAAAACCAAACTGGAAAAAAAGATTAAACGACTTAGAACAGATAATGGAATGGAATTCTGCAATATCTTGTTTGATGACTTGTGCTGTGAATCTGGGATTCTGAGACACAAGATTGTGCCCTATACTCCCCAGCAAAATGGTGTTGCTGAGAGGATGAACAGAACTTTACTCGAGAGAGTTAGAAGTATGCTTGCATCTTCTGGACTCTCAAAGAAGTTCTGGGGCGAAGCTGTCGTGACAGCTTCTTATTTGATAAATAGACCCCCTTCCGTGCCTTTGAATGGTAAGTGTCCCGAAAGTGTTTTTTCTGGTAAGCAATTAGATTTTTCAAATCTTAAAGTGTTTGGTTGTTCTGCTTTTGTGCATAGGAAAGGAGACAAACTTGAACCTAGGTCAGTTAAGTGCGTCTTTCTTGGTTATCCTGAGGGTGTAAAAGGATATAGGCTTTGGTTAAGATGTGAACCTGGTTTCAAAACTATTATAAGTAGGGATGTCACGTTTAATGAATCTGAAATGCCTTGCTTGCTTCCATCTTTGCCTGAATCTGACTGTGTGTCTGAGTCTACACCGAGCAAGGTGGAGTCTTTGCCTATTGTTACCCCTGTTATTGAAAACGATGTGCTCCCTAATATGAATCATGAGAACTTGCCTGTTAATGAACCTGATTTGCATGAAAATGTTGACGAACATGTGCATAATGAATTGGTTGCTAATGAACATGAAGATCTGCATGATTATATGTTGACTAGGGATAGAGTTAAAATGAATGTGAAACAACCTGCTAGGTTTAATGATTTTCACCTCACGTCGCATGTTTTCAATATGTTTGAGTCTATTGATAATTGTGAGCCTAAGACCTATAATGAAGCTTTGAAATCTAAAAATGATGTGCATTGGCTTAGTGCCATGAAAGATGAAATGCATTCTTTAGTTGTGAATCATACATGGACTCTTGTACCTAAACCTGTTAATTGCTCTTTGGTAGATTGCAAATGGTTATTTAAGGTAAAGAATGAAGTTGATTCTGTTAGATATAAAGCTAGGCTAGTTGCAAAAGGTTTTACTCAAAGAGAGGGTATTGACTATACTGAAATCATTGCTCCTGTTGTTAAGTTTACTACTGTGAGGATTTTATTATCACTTGTTGCTCACTTTAATTGGGAACTTAAACAGATGGATGTTAAAACCGCTTTTTTGCATGGTGACTTAGATGAAAAGATTTTCATGAAACAACCTGATGGTTTTGTTGACTCAAAGAACCCTAATCATGTGTGTTTGCTTAATAAATCTTTGTATGGCCTAAAGCAGTCACCTAGGCAATGGAATAAGAAGTTTGATGAATGCATGCTTACCTTAAAATTTAAAAGTAGCTCTTTTGATCATTGCTTGTATTTTAAGGATAAAATGTCAGTGCCTGTTTTCTTGTTGATTTATGTGGATGACATGTTGATTGCTAGTCCTTGTCTGAAATCCATTGAGCATATTAAGAACTGTCTAAGTGATAAATTTGATATGAAGTTCTTAGGAGATGCTAGTAGAATCCTAGGCATGGACATTGTTAGAGATAGAAAGGAATCTACTCTCTGGTTAAAACAAACTTCTTATGTAGAGAAAATTTTAAAGAAATTTTCCATGTTTGATGCAAAACCTGTTAACGTGCCCTTAGCTGTTCACTTTGTGCTAAGTAAAGATCAAAGTCCCAAAACTGATGCTGACTTTGATGCCATGAAAAATGTACCGTATTCAAATGCAATTGGTTCTATAATGTATTTGATGGTTAGCACTAGACCTGATATTGCTTATGCTGTTAGCTGCTTAAGTAGATACATGTCTAATCCTGGTGTTGTACATTGGAATGCTGTTAAGTGGTTGTTGCGATATTTGAAAAACTCTATGCATTATGGCTTATATTTTTCTAAATATGCTGATGGTGTTAAGTTGAATGGCTATGTGGATTCTAATTATGCTAATGATAAAGACAATAGAAAATCTACTACTTCTTATGTTTTTACTTTGTGTGGAGCATGTATAAGTTGGAAATTGCAGCTGCAGCATATCGTTGTCTTGTCGACAACGGAGTCTGAATATGTTGCTGTAACAGAAGCTTTGAAGGAAGCTGTCTGGCTGAAAGGTTTGATCTTTGAACTTAGCTTGCTCGAAGGTAAGGTAATGGTATTTTCTGATTCTCAGTCTGGTATTCAATTGTGTAAGAATCCTGTTTTTCATGATCGCACAAAGCATATTGATGTTAGATTTCATTACATTAGGGATGTAGTGGCTAATGGATTAGTTAATCTTGAAAAGATTCCTTCTGAATATAATCCTGCTGATATGTGAACTAAGTGTTTACCTATTTCTAAACTTTAATCATGTCTTAAAATTTTGAATTTTGATACCGGTGATTGATTAGTGTTGCTAACTATTTTGATAGTTTATAACTGCTGTGTGCGTGTTATAGAATTGTTACCCCGGTTATTGACTTTAACCTCTTTGTGTTGGTTATTGTCTGTATTCTTTGACTGTGCTGTGTGCTATGACAAGAATCTGGTCCAGACAATGCTTTGTGTGTTGTGGGGCCCCTTTGGGCGATGATGAGTCATCTATAGGGTTTTTCTTACGTCGAGGTGGAGCCGGTATTGTGCCAAGGTGGAGATTTGTTGGGTTTTGGCCCATTACCATTATATTCCTTGTTGGGCTTTGGCCCCCCCTTTCTATTGCCTATAACCGAGCCCCTTTCTTATTCCCCCTACACCATTCATCTCCCCATTCCAGAAGCTTCGTGCGTCTCCTTGGCTGGCTCCAGAATCTTGGGACTTGCTCCCCTCCTCTTCGTCTCCCTCGGTGCTATTAAGTTGGCTTGGTTCCATGATGAGGTAACTCTCTGATATTCGAAATCCTTAGTGTTTTTCGTCCCCCCTTTTTCGTCCCTGTTCCTGAGTGGTTCGGATTTGAGGCGTGAGCTTTGCCCTGCGGTTAACCTTGGTGGTTCTGACTGTGCTTGGCTGGTTTATGCTCTGTGTAGCCTCCATTCCCTTCCTTGGTGTATCCCTGTGTGATTCCCGTTACTGTTCCCCTTCGGGCAGTGCGTTGAGTGTGGCTGTGAGTCTTCACCTGTGTGGTTAGGCTGTAGCCGTGTGGTGCTGTGTGTGCTGTGCGTGCTTGGTGGCTGCCGTGAGTCCATTCGGGCAGCGGGTGTCTCCAACCTTAGGATACGATACCTTGGTTCCCCGGTGACGACGTTGAAAGGAAACCCTGCTCGACCTGAGCCCTAATTCATTACTCTTGTTTAGATTTTCAGTTTATAGTTTAATTGTGAAATTGTATACTGTGATTGCTTCGTTTCTTGATTGCAGGTGATCAATCGAGATTGAAAGCGGAACGTACACCTTACAAATATTTTTTTTTTACTACCACTACACCTACAGACACTGAAAGATTTGCGATAAGCTCCTAGAATCACTGGAAATATTGAAGATCAAGGAGTCAAAATCATATGAACATTGAAATGCTGCTATAAAAACTGCTCACAATTGCAGAGTAGAATACCAAGGGTGACGTTTCTTGCACGAGATGAACGGATTTTGATCGAACTTCCAGTAAGCCATGATGTTGGCCAGAAAAAAAACATGGGCCTTTATTGTTTGAGTCTAGTTAATGTGTGTTTGGATTTGGTTACTCATTTGGGCATGATGATTCGAGACAATCTAAATTCATAGGAAACTACATATGTATATCTCTTCTCAAAACATCTTTCAGATAAATCTCATATTTCAAATAATCTATCAAAATATATTCTTTCCAACTAAATCCAACTATGAAAAAACTTCTCTAAAATATGTCCATATTTTATTTTCTTTTACATACAAATCTTTGTTCATCCATTAATTACCCATGTTACATCGTTTATGTAAAAAGAAGCTTATCTCGGTTTCTTTTCAAAGGAATGTTGAATTTTGTTGTGCAATAGATTCTGATTATCCAGTGATGATATACCAACATGTTGCTTTAATTGTGTTTCTCTTTTTCTCCCGTCAAACATTTTTTGGATGTTCTTTTTATGTTGTTATGGGTTTTTCGTGCTTCAAATAACATTAAATTGTTATTTCAATTATGGTGATATTATCTGTTTGTCAAAATGTCTCTTTAATTAAAGAAATTTTTTATACCAAATTTGGAAAAAGATAACGTTACAAAATGAACAACAACTTCATCGTAAACAATGAATATACCTGATGAATGTTATAAACACGACAAACATACTCCACATATGAATCAGTAAATAAACTTTTCTCCGGGATTAATTGTTATAAACATGGAAAAAATATGTGTACTGAATGAGTCTACCGGTGCACGTATCCAACGTGTTTTTTTATAAGTGTTTTTTTTACACTTGCACCGCTTGAGTCTAGCGGTGCACATATCCCAAATTACTATAAGAATACAACTTTGATGTGCAAGAGTTTTGATATATGCACCACTTGAGTCTATCTGTGTATGTATCCAATGTGCACGAGGATACATGCTCTGCTAGGTTCAAACGGTGCACGAATCGCAAATGAAGCTTTGAGGGTACACATGTTTTGATATGCACACCATTTATACCATAGTTTGTTTTCTTGTGTTGACGTGTATATGAACAAGAAGCTTCTTCCAATGATCGTTCGACATTAGCTGCAATAATTTGTTTCATTGAAAGCTCAATTCTATGTTTTGGATTGATTTTTCAACATTAACCATCGCGAAGCAACAAAATCTAATAAATCAAACTGAAAAATTAGAAAGGAAGCTTTAATATTATAACATTTTTCTTTACATCTTCTTGTATTTTAAAATAATTTATATTCATGATATCGTTCTGGGGTTCGAAATTGAAGAAGATGGCGTTATGTTTTTGCAATTGAGGAAGAAGACGTTATATTTTTTTTTATAACAGTATAATTAGTTTGGTCATTGGACTTAATTGAAATTTTTTTTTTTTTTTGTATATTAGCCCGAAAAAGGCTTGTAATATTGGTATCGGTCCAAATTTTGTCCTTTAATTTATATGGTAAATTAGTTTTTTTTTTTGGAAAATTATATTAACATTCTATAGTTTAGTCCAAATTTAATTTTTCAACTATTATTTGAAAAATTACAGTTTACCTCATAAACTTTCATCAATTGTAATACTTTGCATCATAGTGACTCGAGTTTGCATTTTTGTCAAAGATTCATCACCACATTCCATCATCGACGTACATTCTCAAACTTAAAGCCGATTAAACTAGTTATTACAAATTTTAAAACGATCAAAATAATATTTGGGTGTCAAAATTCCATCTTTCAAAATTTTGACAACCCCAAAGATTTGATTTTTTTAAAATCCGTAAAAGTCGTAAAAGGTAAGTATTTATTTTGGATGCATAAGCGATACCGGTCATACCACATAGGTAAATTACCAATAACTCAAATGATAAATTATAAAATTAAACATAACCAAAAAAACCGTCCTAATAGTTCCATTCAATATTTGTTGTGTAACAATTGGGTACAGCCTCTAGAATTATAAATATCGGGTCAAGTGTCCCGATAACACTAGTACACTTGTCCCATTTAATCTCGCCAAACTAACATTATTGGTTTTCTGGACCAGAAAATTTGTTGACAGAAATAATTCTTGCTCACATGAAAGCATAATTAGCTACAAATTTAGTGCCATTTAATCAGTGATAATGACACCAATACATAACAAAGATAATTTGTTATTCATCTTGAGTTATGGTAGTAGCGATGATTATTACACTTTTAACTACCGTCTCTACAAAACCAGCTATTACAGCGTTTATCCCAACACGGTCTGGTAAAAACCAGACATGACCCAACAAAACGAAAACAGCAAGAAGGAACTTAAGCTTCATTGAGGGCAAGAACTCCCGGAAGCATTTTTCCCTCGAGAAGTTCCAAGCTGGCACCGCCTCCAGTTGAAATATGGCTCATTTTGTCTGCAAGACCGACCTTCTCAACTGCAGCAACAGAGTCGCCTCCTCCGATGATAGTGGTTACCCCCTTTCCACTGAGTTCTGCTAGTTTCTTGGCGATAGCCTGAAAAAGAATATCAGGAGCACCAGATACCAAAAGAAGTGATTTTTCAAGCGGACTAATAACTGACAATGATATAAAGAAAAAATTGGGTGTTCAGTGCCGGAAACGATCAGATTAGGCGAAAAATAATCAGATTAAGCACGACCCAGTTTAAAACAAGAAGTTAGCAACGTAGATTCTTTTGTTTTTTTGGGGTTAATGACAGGCCAGCTTACTACAGACAGGTTCTTCTATATTCTATCAGTTTATTCAATTTCAAAATAAGCAATAAACATAAAATAAATCATTAAAAATACATGGGGTTCCAACTCAAAATCAATTGATGATGACTGAGTAGCACATATATCTTATAAAGAACTAACATAACTTGTAAATCCCAAACTCTCAACATGCCCCCTCACGTGTGACATTATATAAGTCAAACACGTGGATTAATAACACAGGCGACGGTGGCATGCAGACGGAATAGTAAATCACATGAAAAGCCTTTTCTGATAACATAGGAATAATACATGAGGGGATTTAAACTCAAAACCAATTTGGTGATGAGTTTAGTGATGAGTAGAGTAACCTCTATATTTTATGAAGAACAAACCTAGTTTGTAAATTCCCAATTTGGGATAACTCTCGACACAAATGGTCTGAGCCAAACCAATTTATAAACTACGAGCTAATTCAATGTCAACCCGACATGATAGAAAATCCAGCTGTAACTTTAGCCAGATTTATCCATGGAAATAAGTTCGGCTATAAGTTGGGCCCCCCTATTCCTTTAACACCCTTCAACAAAAATGAATCACAGGGTTTATCACTCAATAGAAACTTCAAGTCGTACCTCCGTTCCAGCAGCAAATTTATCAAACTCAAACACACCCATAGGTCCATTCCAGATGATCGTCTTGGTGGTATCTAATGCTTCACCAAATGTTTTGATACTATCTGGTCCGATATCCAAACCCATCCAACCATCAGGGATTCCGGACGCTGGAACAACCTTGTAAGAGAACAAAAAAAATTTATTCCTCGAGTAGATGTTAACAAATACTCTTCAACTGCAACCATTTAAATGCTAACCACCAGAGTATGGAGAACTAGCAAATGGTTGCTTTGATGTTAGTTGGCAGTGAAATGCGGACCACCCAAATGCAGGTAAAATTAAATTCACTTGTTAAACAAAAACTGCCTACCTTGCTGTTAGCATCAGCAGAAAACTTGTCTGCAACAACCACATCAGAAGGTAGCAAGAGAGAAACCCCCTTTGCCTTGGCCTTCTCCATGAGTGAAGTGGCCAGGTCAAGCTTGTCTTCCTCCACAAGTGAGGATCCCACAGCAAGTCCTTGAGCTTTGTAGAAGGTAAATATCATTCCTCCACCCAGTAAGAGGATGTCTACCTTCTGTAACAGTGACTCTATAACACTAATTTTGGTGGATACTTTTGAGCCCCCAACAATTGCGGCAAATGGCTTTTTGGGGTTAGTCACAGCCCCAACCAGATAGTCGAGCTCCTGAAAGCAAAATCAAGTAGCAAGAATATTACTAGGATACACAAGTTTCATTTTAAAATAAGCATCACCAACAGTTACGATAAGAAAATCTGCTTCTTAACCTGAATAGAAGTGGGGGTATAAATTTTCTAAACAAATTTTTATTATGACAGTAGACAACATCAGACTGTTTTAAAGCGACCATATTGACCAAGTAAATATCAAAGTGATTAATAGTTATATCAAAATACAAATGACAACTTATACAAATGACAACTTCGATATATCAAAATATAAAGTTAAACACAACACAAACCTTCTGCATAAGGAATCCAGCAACAGAAGGCTTCAAATACTTGGCAACTCCCTCTGTTGAAGCGTGGGCTCTATGAGCAGTTCCAAATGCATCATTGACGTACAAATCAGCAAGTGACGCAAGCTTCTTTGCAAACTCAGGATCATTTTTTTCCTCTTCTTTGTGAAACCTAACATTCTCCAGGAGAACAACACCTCCGTCAGGCAACCCGGCTACCAACTTCTTAACTTCTTCACCAACACAGTCATTCGCCATCTTGACCTAGAAATATTACACGCACCAGATAAACAAAAAAACAGCTTTGCTGCACAATAAATAGATCACCTTATAAAACCTTAAGACCGACATACCTCAACTCCAAGAAGTTCAGAGAGTCTAGGAACTAGAGGCTTCAAACTGTACTTTGGAGTCACACCTTTTGGGCGCCCCTGAAACCCATGTTATGCTATTTAATCACTTAATATCATAAAAACATCTCTATATAATTGTTTCCAACATCGCCACATTTACACATTTTAGCATCCGGAGAACCTTCAACTTCACTTCCATCTATCAATCTTTCACAAGATTTTCACATTGCAAAGTTAACAAAAAAAAGGTACAGCACATGGATAAGAATCTATGAATCATTAATAAACTTCTTGCAGCAACACAAACAATGTATTCATCACAACATTACTAACATGTATTGCCCGGACGTTGAAACCTATTAAACAAAACATCTTAAAGATGCAAACTTTTTTTAAAAGAAGATTAAAACTTCAAACCTTGAAGTAAGACATTGGAGAAAAGATTTTTGTTATAAACTAAAAAATAAAAGGCAATAAAATTTGCATTTGATAGATAAAACTACTTAACCCATTGTGATTAGCACACAAAAGTCATAGAACTTATAAATAAATTATCCACCACTGATCTGATAATAAATAGAATTGATCCGAAACAACAGCAGAAAATGGCTAATCCATCCAGGAAAAAATAAACTTAAATAAGACGTACGAGGTGAGAAGAGAGGATGACTTTGGCACCACATCCAATCAAGTGCTTGATTGTGGGAACGGCAGCTCTAATTCTGTTATCATCGGTAATATTGGAGTTATCATCCAAAGGCACGTTCAGATCCACTCTAACAAAAACTTTCTTGCCCTTCAGATCGGCTTCCTTCAACGATCCCACGCTCTTCTTCGTCGCCATTTCTTTATTTCACACAGCAAATCATAAACACACACAAAATCAACAGCTAAAATTATAAAATCAAACAAATCATATCTAAAAATATGATTACAATTTCTAAGATGATCGATTAACGGAGCTTACGGTGATTATATCAATTGGAGAGAGATTGATTGCTCAGATCAATGTCTGTGAGTTGTCAAGAGATCACGAGTGTGAAGATAGAAGGATCGAGAACGCTTTAATATATGTGAGAGAAACCTGGCGTAGGTTGAGCCAGGCTTTGCTAAATGGGCCTTTGGTGCGTAGGGCCATCTTCGATCGGATTGCAACGTGCCAATTAATAAATATTATTATATTTATAGTCTTCATTTGGTACGCACGATTAAGATGGAAAAAGGCATCGATTTACCTCTTAGAAGGGAAATTTCGCCTGGCGCCATTTCCCGGACCTAGCAGCACCTTTCTGTTCGGCGGATTCTGGATCCTATTGTGTTTTGAGATCCTGTTTCATCGTGCTCGTGCTTCCCAACTAGGGAATCTCGAGCTAGCTTTCAGAGATTTATGTCGGTCGGTCCTAGAAACGGCGGCAGCGGCGTGAGGAGTTAACGACCGGACAAATTAGGTCATTTCTCAAGAACAATAGCTCGATAGTCATACCAGTGATTTGGAGGAGATCTCTCGAACGGCGTTTGTCTCAGGATTTCATTTTTCAACATTTTCCCGAAGGCCGTTCACGCGAAACTGCATCCTCGTTGAGGTGAAGGATAAATGAACTACATATGAACAATATGTTTGCAAAGAATATTCGTTTACAATTTTGCCATTGACATCAAAGAAGAACTCGCATTTTTCCATATTTAGATTTAGCTGCTACCGTCGATGGCCAATCATTGCCGGCTACACCAACTATTTCTCCTACTGTTGCTCATATTTCCACTCCTCCGGCTCAAGCTCCAGCAAGTTCTCCGTCGACAGTCTCAACCTCACGACCGACAACCGCTCCAGTTCAGTTGCCTCCATCTCCAGCACCCGAGCTTGGGTCTTCACAGGCTCCGGCTTCCGCACGCTACCCGAACTTCATCTAAGGAGCCTGCTCCCGCACTTGGGCTGCTCAGCCCACCTGCGCCACCAAGCAGGGCTCCCGAACCCAGCTCCGATTGTAAGGCCCTCGCTAGCTTAACCCGCTATTAGTGCATTATCACGTATGTTAGTGCATGCATTCATGCCAATGGGGAACTCTTATACATGCTTCTAGAGCATTAACATGCCATCTATAAAATTTTGACATCAATTCTCTTAATGTTCAGTTCCCATACAGTTCAACTTGCATAAGTATGCACCTCATAACACACTAACGTGTTCTCAATTCATCATGCAATTCCCTTAATTAATTGCATGCAACACATAAATGAAAAGAGAAAAGCTCATAACCTTTATAGAACTCATATACACATCAGAATGCTCACATGCGAGCATGGAAAGTGAATGTGTATATAATGTATAAAGCATACTACTAAATACCAACATTGATACCTCAGCCTTGGAAGCATTTCCAATCAACAGCTCGAACTCAACTCAATAATCACAATATCACAATTCATGATTTACAGAATATAAAGCTGTAAATGTAAAAAATACTCCATATATACTATCGTTATCATATGGGATCCCACGTGTTGTTCATGTTCTCACAATAGCCAAAACCATCAAACTTCCAAAATCAGTTAATCATTATATTGATTAACTAAACTTATCCTCACCATGCCAATTTCATAATCAAATATGGCTAAATCATTACACTAATGATTACAGAAAATCATATACAACTCAATTAATGATTTCGCATTATCACCACATCTTTTCACATCGCTCGCTCAACAGCGGTGGCATCACAATCCAATGCTCACTCAACAGTGATGGCATTACTCATTGCTCTCTCAATAGCGACATCCCATGATCCTCAATGCATATCATAATGATTGCAATAACAATATATTATTCATACACATGACAATAATATATATATGCTCGTACGTTACAAGTACCTTATAATCCAATAGCAAGAGCCAACCCTTGCCTTTGCCTCGAGATCCGGTAAATTATTCGCTAAACATAGTTAATAACTCACAATTAATTATGTGCACAATCACATACCCAAGCACGTATTCAACCTCCAAATACATCATCAAGTCATGATGATTAATCATTTAAAAGACTCGGGCGAAGCATGCATCGGTTCCACAACAAGCCAATATTTTTCCCTAAACCCGGCCTCTCGATCGATCGGCCACGAGCTCTCAATCGATCGAGAGCCACATAAATCTTTGCAACCAAAAATCGTTCTCGCTCGATCGATCGAGAAGATTGCTCGATCGATCGCCCGACATTCTCGATCGATCGGTCGTTTTGCTCGATCGATCGAGCTCACTGTTCATCGTCGTCAAATTTTCCAACATCGCAAGATTGATAAGTGTATTTTATACACTTATATTTCCTCTTATTTTACATGGTTTAGTGCTAGTTTTCGATCAGAATTACGCTTTCGATAGTAACCCAGTTAACTATGTGATTTGTCGACTAAAAGGGTGCAAAGAGCGGATTGAAAGGATGAATTGAAGTCAAAATTCCAAGGTTTCCATCAAAGAAGTTGGCGTAGCTATGCCATTATCGTGGCGTAATTACGCCAGTCACGCGGGAAGCCATGTTTTTAACACATCACCAGGCGTAGCTACGCCAGTTTTGTGGCGTAATTACGCCAATAGAGTTTTGGAAATTTCTACTGCTTTCCTTATCTGATGCACGGGACTTAAAAGGGAAGAAAGAAGGAACGAAAAGGATTTGTTGAGCCTTACGCATTGTTGAGTTTAATGCTTAATTTATCTCCGAATTATTTATGAGTTTTGATGATCAACAAAACTTGTGTTTGTTATACTAATGTGTCTACTTGGTGTACAGGTTTAGATGATTGAAAAGTGGATTGTTTGAAGGAAGTCAATTGTGCAAGGCGTCGGGCAGATCGCCCCAGGCGATGGTGATCATCGCCTCCGGCGATGGCAGCCAAGAGGGACATCACCTCGCACGTCGACTGAAGCGACGCCGAGGAACGCGCGCATGTCAAGATCGCCTGAGGCGATGGGGAGAACGCCTGAGGTGATGCAGAGTTCGCTTGAGGCGATGAAGTGATCGTTTGAGGCGATGAATATTTCTGAGCAACCAAAGCTACGGTATTGATTTTTGGTAACGATCGCCTGAGGTGATCGGGACATCGCCTGAGGCGACCAGTGAAGATTTTGACCGTTGGTGCGCGGCGATGGAGATCGCCCGAGGCGACGGCTGAGGCGATGCAGGAGTGATTCAATCCTTAAGTGTAGCAACGGCTAGTAGGATCCTTGGAGGCCTTCTACACTATAAATATTGATGTTTTGGAGCAATTTGAAGATAAGAAACAAGTCTATAAACTACAAGAAAGCTTTGCTCATTCAAATTTATTCTAGCATTGCAAACTCCATACACTTGTGTTGTATTGGAGTTTGTAATTTATTTCTTGTGTGAAGAGCTTGTGTTCTTCGTGTCGTTACACCATGAAGGTGTTATTTAATTTTTTGTAAGGTCCTCCAACACCGACGCAAGTTGGAAAATTGTATAAGTCATCAACAAGTGAAGTTGGTGCAAGGTTGTGGCTATCCTTGGAGCCCTTAAGGCCAAGAAGACTCGTGAAGAGTGTGGGTAACTCGGGAAGAGTTTTGTGTGGCTATCCTTGGAGCCCTTAAGGCCAAGAAGACTCGTGAAGAGTGTGTTGTGGCTAACTTGGAGGCCTTAAGGCCAAGATCAAAGTTGTTCTAGTGGAACCTCGGTTAAACGTTTTCTAACCGGGAAGAGGAGACGTAGGCGATTCATCGCCGAACTTCTATAACAAATTCTCGTGTTCTTTATTGCTTTATTTATATTACACATTTATTTATTTCTTCTTATTGTTTATTTGTCGATTGACATCAAGTCTTCCGCACCGCAAACTTGACTTTTTGCAAATTCATTTTAAAATGTTAAAGTAGCCAAGGAACCTCATTCACCCTCCCCCCCTCCCCCTCTTCGGTTCCAACAAATGGTATCAGAGCCATTTGATTTTTGCTTTAAATCAAAAAATTTCTATGGTTAATCTAGCAAATGAGTTTGCTCAAGGTCAATCGACAAATCGACCTCCGCTCTTCACGGGAGATAACTACGGATACTGGAAGAATAGAATTTCTCTATACATCCAATCCGTAGATTATGACCTATGAAAGATTATTGTAAAAGGTCCACACATTCCTTTAAAGGAAGTTGGTGGAATGAGTATTCCCAAATAAATGGACGATTTTACAAGAGCGGATATGATTTTAATTTCTCAAAATGCTAAAGCTATTACATTTTGCATTGTGCTTTAGATATGAAGGAATACAACCGGATATCGATGTGCTCAACCGCAAAGGAAATTTGGGACAAATTGCAAATTTGTCATGAATGCACAAACCAAGTGAAGGAGACAAAGATTGATCTATTTCAACTCAAATATGAAACCTTTGAGATGGAGTCCGGAGAAAACATCGATTTAATGTTTAGAAGGCTCACTCAAATCATCAATGAGCTTGCCCAACTTGGAGAGAAGTATCCTCCAAAGCAAATATGGAGAAGAGCACTAAGAGCCTTGCCAAAGGAATGGGATGCAAAGAGGACGGCTATCATTGAATCCAACAAAGGAGATAGTGTGCCATATGATCTTGATGAACTCCATGGAACATTGGTGATCCATGAGCTTGAAGTATCAACCCGGAAGGGATTAAAGGAGGAAGATAGATCCATAAGAAAGGGGCTAGCCTTGGTCGGGAGGAAAGAACAATCAGATGATGAAGATGATGAAGAAATGATCTTGTTCACTAGAAAGTTCAAGAAATTCTGCAACAAATACAACAAGCCAAAGACCTTCAGTGCCACCAAACATGATTCAAAACAAGAGGTAACATGTTATAATTGTCAATATAAAGGTCATTATGCTAATGAATGTCCTAGGAAGAAGAATGAGGATAAAGGGAAGAAGAAGGCTCTAATGGCCACATGGAATGATAGTGACTCCGATGAAGAAGAAGTAACAAACCTTTGTCGCATGGCCAAAGATGATGCAAATGACAAGGAAGAGGAAAGCGACGATGAGGTACCATCTTTTGATGAATTATTAGAAACATATAATGTGCTTATTTATCTTCTTGGCAAAACCAAGATGAGTAACAAATTGCTCAAGCTTGAGTTAGCCAAGAGAGATGAAGAAAATAATTCATTGAAAAATGAATTAAATTCTTTGAAGAAATCTTTTTGCAAGTTTAGTGAAAGTAGTTTAAAATTGGAAGAATTGCTTGGCTTGTAACGATATAGCGTCGATAAAGCCAGACTAGGCTTTTCTAGCAAATCAAAAACTTTTTCAAACTTGTTGCCTAAAGCTAAGCATAATTTCCCTACTTGCACTTATTGTTGTAAAAATTGTCATACAAAGAATAAATATAGATTTGCTAAAAACCAATACCAACCTAACAAGAGGTGGAAATGGATTCCAAAGGCATTGATGAAAGCTAACCCGCAAAAATCAAATTGGTACCAAAGAATCCCAAATCAAAAATTTGTTTTGTAGGAATAACAAAGGGATGGAGGATGAAGGCACTAGCACCTCAAGGGAGGAAATCATCTTATGCACCACAATAGAAGAAGCGCGAGGTAAAGGACCGATGATATAAATTCATTCTTATCATCCAAGGTAAATCTATTTCGAATTATAATTGTGCATTTAAAAAGAGCAATTCAAAATTTCATTAGCACAAATTAACTGTGACCAATAAATAATGAAGCTCAATATTCATTGATAGTAAAATGTATTTCCCCTTAGCATATGGATATTTAAATTGCTTTAATGCATGATGTATGCTTATCTCATCATGGTAAATATCTTGATGTGCCATGAATTCACTTTGAATTTGAAATGTGCAATTATGTGATTAAGCATGCTATCATTGTTTGGATGCTCAATCTTGGATCATAGTAAAATGGATATAACGAAAATATGACCTTAATGATTTTATTATCATTAACTTATCAAATGATGCTTTGAGAATTTTAATGTCTATTGGGCATGAGTGCATGAACTCTTAGTAGAACATATGCACACTTTGCACATCTAGAATTCATTACTGATTGCCTCTCAATGATTTAATCTTATGCTTGTTATGGCTATTACATGCTTGATGAAGAACATGTGTAAATTGTTAGACTATGGATATATGTCAACTTATACTTGTGCTATGATTATTTGAATTTTGTGCTTTTTTATTATCACAAAAAGGGGGAAAATTTTGTGATAAACTTGAAGCTTAATAAATGCATGATTTGAGGGGGAGAGCTTAATACATGCATGGTTTGAGGGAGAGAGTTTTTGTATCATGCTTTACTTGTACGTGATATGCAATTGTTAAGGGGGAGTCTTGTTTACTCACATTTCATTCATATTACATCTTCAAGTTTATCAAGTTTCGTGATCATCAAAAAGAGGGAGATTGTTGAGCCTTAAACGCATTGTTGAGTTTAATGCTTAATTTATCTCTGAATTATTTATGAGTTTTGATGATCAACAAAACTTGTGTTTGTTATACTAATGTGTACTTAGTGTACATGTTTAGATGATTGAAAAACGGATTGTTTGAAGGAAGTCAATTGTGCAAGGCATCGGGCAGATCGCCCTAGGCGATGGTGATCATCGCCTCACGCGATGGCAGCCAAGAGGGACATCACCATGCACGTCGACTGAAGCGACGCCGAGGAACGTGCACATGGCAAGATCTCCTAAGGCGATGCAGAGTTCGCTTGAGGCAATGAAGTGATCGTTTGAGGCGATGAATATTTCTGAGCAACCGAAGCCACGACATTGATTTTTGGTAACGATCGCCTGAGGCGATCAGTGAAGATTTTGACCGTTGGTGCGCGGCGATGGAGATCGCCCGAGGCGATGCAAGAGTGATTCAAGCCTTAAGTGTAACAACGGCTAGTAGGAGCCTTAGGGACCTTCTACACTATAAATATGGATGTTTTGGAGCAATTTGAAGATAAGAAACAAGTCTATAAACTACAAGAAAGCTTTGCTCATTCAAATTTATTCTAGCATTGCAAACTTCATACACTTGTGTTGTATTGGAGTTTGTAATTTATTTCTTGTGTGAAGTGCTTGTGTTCTTCGTGTTGTTACACCGTGAATGTGTTATTTGATTTATTGTAAGGTCCTCCAACACCTACGCAAGTTGGAAAATTGTATAAGTCATCAACAAGTGAAGTTGGTGCAAGGTTTTGGCTATCCTTGGAGCCCTTAAGGCCAAGAAGACTCGTGAAGAGTTTGGGTAACTCGGGAAGAGTTTTGTGTGGCTATCCTTGGAGCCCTTAAGACCAAGAAGACTCGTGAAGAGTGTGTGACTCGTGAAGAGTGTGTTGTGGCTAACTTGGAGCCCTTAAGGCCAAGATCAAAGTTGTTCTAGTGGAACCTCGGTTAACATTTTCTAACCGGGAAGAAGAGACGTAGGCGATTCATCGCCGAACTTCTATAACAAATTCTCGTGTTCTTTATTGCTTTATTTATATTATGCATTTATTTATTCTTCTTATTGTTTATTTGTCGATTGACATCAAGTCTTCCGCAGTGCAAACTCGACTTTTTGCAAATTCATTTTAAAACGCTAAAGTAGCCAAGGAACCTCATTCACCCCCCCCCCCCTCTTCGGTTCCAACAGGATTCATTCAGAAACACACATTCAGACTTAGAGAAAGGAGGCTAGGGTTGGAGAAGGAGAAAATAAACGACGACGGCTCGGAGCAAAAAGTAGAGATTTCATCACGAGACGGAGGCGCTCATCGGAGAACGAAGGATAGCTTTTAAATCGTTTTGTATTTCTAAACTTTTATTAGTTTTTATGGATTATTTAAACATGTCTATCTGTTTAATTCATTCTAGGGTGAGCTAATTCTATTTTTCTAGGAGAACGATGTAGCTTGTTTTGAAACTATGCTTATTATGAATTGATTGAAGTATTTGGATTTCCATATGGTTTATTTGTGTTTCCCTGTTCTTAATGCTTTTAATCTACTGGTCATGGATTGAATGATGTTATATTTGTGATCTATCACTCGAGAGAGGGGGTTGTGAATAGGAAAGAAGGGATTCATATCGTGGAAGGTATATTGTTCGAGATGCCTATAACTCCATAGAAGTCGTTAAAGGAATTACTGTGCAATTACAATTGTTTGATATTTGATCTTAGATAGAGATATCAAGATTAATGTTAAATGATTACTTCTGCTTAACACTCGAGAGAGGGAGTAGAAAATAAATAAGAATTCTCGGCTAGTAAACTAGGAAAATCCATAATATTGAAATCAAGGAATGATAAGTGTAGTGGATGAACAAGTGAAATCGAACTCCTAGATTCGTCTCTAATTGATATCTCCCCAACTCAAGATTTGATCATTGTTACTTAATTGATTTTTCTTATTAGCATAAAACACTCAACCATTGATTCTCTAGATAAAGCAAAGATTATTTTAATTCAGTACTTAGATTTAACTTTATATTCAATCTCTGTGGGTTCGACATCTTTTATACTAAAACTTGACCACCGTGCGCTTGCGGTAAAGGATTTTTACACAACAGCGATCGATCGCCAAAACTTTCTGGCCATCAGCGATCGATCTCTATGTTTCATGCGATCAATCGCCTTCTAGCGATCGATAGGTCACAATCACGCGATCGATCACTCATGTGTTAAACCACCTTATGTTTTTGTCTCAGCATCGGCGATCGATCGCCCCCTGACTAGCGATCGATCGCGATACTCTGAAATTTTCAGAACATGGCGATTTTTGAGTTTATCTTCATGGTTCCAACTTCTCATCTCACAATTCAACATTAAAACTCACTCAATCATGATATAAATATGTTTTCAAAAGATTACAACTTGGTTCATGGTATTCCATCTCCTACCAACTCACACAAGCAAAATCACATGCTTCAACATGATTACTCTACACATAAATGGTACTATACAAGCTTACACCTCATAAACTCCTTACCAAATCTACAAGCACTTCAATTAGGAGCAAGTTCCTCCTTGATTCTCAAGCCATCAATGGAGAGAAATGTAAGAGAGTGAGAGAAGCTTGTAGGATTTTACTAGGTGAAATATGGTGAACTATGCTTTTCCAAATCTTGTTTCCTATATTTATATTTAGTAATTAGTAATACAACTCATGCCAAGTTGATTCCATGTGGTCTACCATGCATCAAATCCATACCTTCCCTGTAGAGTTCTTATTAAACCATGTTCATATCAGTTCATAATTGTTCCCAATTATGTTTGGATAATTTCTTTGGCAACTATAACCATAAACATTCTTCATGTCATCATGTATCACATAATCCATTTCATGTTTTATACTCGATTCAACCCAAACTCGAGTCCACATCATCCCATAATTATTTCATAATTACTCAATACTTCAACATAACATGTGTGATTAATTTCTAGGCATTACAGTTCTAAAGTTGTTTTCGTTGTAAGAAACAGAGAAGGAAGGCCAGATATTTATACTACAGAAGATGCCATCTGAGATGGCGCCTTCTTTTAAAAAAATATTTTTTTTATTGAAGGCTCCATCTCACATAGCGCCTTCAATTATTATTTTTAATGTGAAAGCGCCATCACGGAAGATGCTATCAGGTGACGAATTCAAATGAAGTCACTATATGTGAAGGTGTCTTGAGTTAGTTTACTAATCGTTTTCAAAATCGATAATTTTGTTAAATTCAATTGTTTTTTTTTTAAAATATTTTATTAAAAACCCCATAAACTGTAGACAGAAGAATAAAACCAATACGTCAAAATGCATGCTGCTTTTGTGTCATTAATAATTATTAAATTAATCATCTCAAGAATAACAATGGAGGTCAAACTAGAAATAGTCACGCCAACGGTGTAAAGTTGTAAGCGGAAGAAGCCGTTTCAAAACATGTTTGATATTTTTTCAAACCCAAAATCAAGCCCATATTATTTCATGTGCTACTTCGTGAGTCGTTCGTGATCTTTAATATTTTGTTAATATAATATAATTATATATTTTTTGAATAAGAATATAGTTATATCTTAATATTTCGAGCATTTATTCTAGAGTACTAGTTCAAATACGCAAACATGCTCGAATCTTTCAAGATGAACTCGAACTTGATATTCAACAATTCGAGCTTGAATATATATAATTTGAGCCTTAAACTTTTCCCGATTCAGTTTATTTATAATCCTGTCATATCCCTCAAATAAAAATACACATTTACCTTTTTTGAAAGTCTTTGTTTTTCTAACTTAATCATCACTACAACAGGATTGAGGCACAAATTACAACCAGGACTAGTGAATTTATTGTGTTCAGAGCTCGTACTTCCATTCTATTTCTCAATGAATTTGGTCGTCTATGGAGTACAATAAAATGGAAAACGTAGCAGTAAATATTAGTATATTTCAGATATAGAGCGTGTATAATACAAAAATCCTTAAAAATTCCTTGAAAGCATTTTGATAATGGCCTCTAATATTTCAATACAGAGTAATTGAGTAGCCTTACTACTATTATAACTGCATTTCTGTTGTATCCTAAATCGCTCTTTCAATTCCAACTTCAGAATTTTTTCAATATTGATTTAATATCACAGAAGATAGAGACAAGAGAAGAATTGATTTAACAAAAGAGAAAAGAAAAGAAATCACATAAAAATACATTCCACCCCTCAATTTTCATTACTCTTTTATAGTGATTCAACAAGAAAAATGGAACATGCACACCATGAATCCATATTCTACTACATTTCCTCTTTTACAAAGTGGAACGCATTGATGTTACACAATACATACGGTTGAAAGAATCGATAGAACTTCGCCTTTACATTTACACTGAAACCGGAACAGCTTCATCGAGGGCAAGGACACCCGGAAGTTCTTTGCCTTCCAAAAGCTCCAAACTGGCACCACCACCAGTTGATATGTGGCTCATTACATCAGCAACTCCAACTTTCTCTACAGCTGCAACCGAGTCTCCACCTCCGATAATTGTTGTCACTCCCTTCCCGCTAAGTTCAGCCAGCTTATTTGCAATTGCCTGCAACATATTGGCATCCAAACCAATGATTTTTTTGTTCTTTTTGCAGAAACGCAAGATTTGAGATCATTCACTATAATTGAACTTGAAGAGTCATATATAATGTTAAAAAAGGATGTTGTCCGCCAATTTTGATCATTTGGCACACAATAATCCACATAGGAGAGTTCGCCGACAAAGCCGCTTGGTTTTTTAAAGAATTTTAGTGTCTTCTGGTCAGGTGTATACTATCATGTAGACCACGTATAGAGTTACAAAACATAAAGGTTTTTGGCCAATAAATTACAGGGTTAAACATGATTGTAGATTTTGTACTACTTTTAATTAGATATGGTATGTAATCCACAATCAGCAGGGCCAACTGGAAACTCGATTGCACTTGTTTACAAGGGCCAACATAAAAGCTTGAGATAATAGAAACATATACTTATACTTTAATTACCTCAGTGCCTTTAGCAAACTTTTCAAACTCGAACACTCCCATTGGGCCGTTCCAAATTACAGTTTTCGTAGTCTCTAAGGCATCACTGAATGTCTTGATAGAATCCGGTCCTATATCCAATCCCATCCAGCCATCTGGGATGCTAGATGCTGGCACCACCTGCAAAATTCAATCACTATTTCAAGTCCCAACAGTTGGAACACTATCCAAAGATCAAGTGAGAGATTCTCCCTTTTCTTTGCTTTCTATTTTAATAGTTGTGATCGATGTTGAAAACGCAGGATAAATGGCATCAAGAGCAACCATTTTATCTAAATATTTGAGAGTTAAAAGAAAAAGGACCTTGGATTCGGCATCTGGGGCGAACTTGTCCGCTATAACCACATCAGTGGGTAGCAAAAGACTCACTCCTTTGGCCTTGGCCTTCTCAAGGAGCGACGTTGCAAGACTTAGCTTGTCTTCTTCTACCAGGGACGATCCCACCGACAGTCCTTGTGCTTTGTAAAATGTAAAGATCATTCCTCCACCCAATAGCAATATATCACATTTCTCTAGAAGGGATTCAATCACTCCAATCTTGGAAGACACCTTAGAACCGCCAACAATGGCAGCAAAAGGTTTTTTTGGGCTTGAAACAGCCCCAACTAGATAGTCAAGCTCCTAAAGCAGCAAAAGTATAATAAAGTTCAATGGAAAAGAAAATAAAATTCTAAACAAGCAATATATTTAGATGATAATCATCAAATGTTAATGAGTGTGCAAATCAAAAAAGTACTTTTTGTAAAAGGAAACCAGCAACTGATGGCTTCAAGAATTTTGTAACTCCTTCAGTGGAGGCGTGTGCTCTATGTGCCGTACCAAATGCATCATTTACGTAAAGATCCGCCAATGAGGCAAGCTTCTTCGCAAACTCGGGTTCATTCTTCTCTTCCTCTTTGTAAAACCTAACATTCTCGAGCAGGAGCACACCACCTTCAGGGAGTGAAGCCACCAATTTTTCAACCTCGGGACCAATGCAGTCATCAGCTTTTACAACCTGATTCAGTATGCCCCAACATATTATTGAAGAAAGGATCCAATTACTCGGAGCAGCCTTTGAAAAAAACTCTTACGAGGTAATGTTTCCTCTTAAAATACTATCCATTTGTTAGTAATTTCTTTGGCCCAAAAAATGAATACCTGAATTCCTAGCAATTCAGATAGCCTGGGAACAAGGGGTCCAAGACTGTACTTAGGAGTGACACCCTTTGGCCGTCCCTGAAATACCAAGAACACAATAAGAGCGACATTCCTGAGTCCAGACATCCACGTATAAGATAATGTTGCAAAAACGGATATTGGATATCCTTTTAGCTTAAAACAGATGGAAACACATCCTTTTTGCTTCGTTTTCAATAATTTCAATACCATTCCAATAATCAGAAACTAACCAAAAAACAAAAAAAACTTGGTTGTAATGACAGCAAACAGTAGACAAATGACAATACAAATTCAAATCCAGAAGCATATTGAGGCGGCAAGCATCACATTGTAGGTAACCAAAAACAACCAGTCCTCGTCGATATGACTATAATGGTGACTAAGCAGATGAGCAAATCAAAGTCAAATTAAATTCATAAACGAATAAATCACATTCAATAATGTCACTACGAATATACGTGGTTCAAACTCAAAATCAATCGTTAATATATTCTAGCTTATAAATTCCCAATGTAGGCATGTGTAACATTATATAAGTCAAAACATTGACAACGCGCATGCTCCGATACCATATCATGTTGAGAATACACGGGTTTAAATCCAAAATAAATTGTTAATGGGTGGAGTAACACGTCTAGAGGAAATATAAATTGTAAATTGACGATATGAGACTACTCTCAACAAACTTTGGGAATATTATTCAAGAATTAGAAAAAACAGTGAATCGAGTATCATAATAATTGACTCACCAAGTGACTGGAAAGAATGACTTTAGCACCATTGCTAATCAAATGTTTTATCGTTGGGACAGCAGCTCTGATCCTAGTATCATCAGTGATCTTCTGATTTTCATCAAGAGGTACATTAAGGTCAGCCCTCACAAACACCTTCTTTCCCTTGAGTTCCTCGGCTGTGAGGTCACCCACGCTCTTCTTCGCCATGGAAACAACATCCCTCACTGGCTTGGCCGATGATTTGTTGAAAGATCGCAGTTTTGTGGCAATGTGATGACCAAGAAACGGGTCCACAGCAGCGGCGGCGAAGCCCAGATGACGTAGCGGAGCACTTCCGAAGAAACGGGTCGTGGGGGCATTGAGAGAAGCCCTGGTTGTCGTGGATGAAGACTTGGGAATGTTACAAAATGCAGGAGAAGCTGGTGTTGACGCCATGAATACTCCCTCTGTGTGTACGTGCCAGGGGAGCGGGGAATACAAAGAGAGATGGGTTGTGTGTGGATATGGGTTCTCTTATCGTGGAGTTTGAGGTTGGTGATGTTATATGGTTTGGAAGCTCATTCTTTAGCCTTTGCTTATCTTGTACTATTTAACGTATTATCTTTTTTTTTCTCTCTTTATATATATACTAGTGGTTCTTGGCACCGTGCAAGGCACGGTGCCAGGTGTTAGGTGGCAGGGACAATTATACTGGGCAAAGAAAGATATTTTACTAAATAAGATTTGCGTATTAATTTTGAAAGAGAATGAACAAAGAGACAAATGTTAACAAGGTAATGGCAAGCGCAGGTTCTACGGTAAAACAAAAAAAAAATAAAACAACACTCGACAGCAATAATTAAGAATCGAGAATGATTATGCTCACCTAGCAGTAGGTTGAAGCTGAGGGTTCTTCTCCAGTTTAGACAACAATCCAATCAACGCATTCGCCTCACTCATGGTATATCCAAATGGGTTATCACTCATGGTATATCCAAATGGGTTATCTATCTTCAACTGTTTCACATCTTGTACCAAAATTAGTGGCCTAGAAGTTGCTCATGCAAGTTAAATATTAAAATTACTATAGATCATATATTAAAGAACGATAGCAATGACCGTAACTACAAATAAGCAAGTGGATCCAGCCATAAGATTGTTAGGCCCTAGCAGGGGCAAGGGTATCCCAAAATAGCAGTCATTAGCAAAAAGGACATCATCGCAGTAGACGACATCCGATAGAACAATAAATGTCAACTCTAACAGACCACAAAACTAAACAAAAGTCATCTTCAAGAGTTTTCAAAACGATAATGTTTAATCATAGACCAAATATGCGTTCGGTATGTCATGGTAGGAGATGACATCGCATAGCTAGTCAAATTTCTTGGCTTTAATTATTCTTCCCCTTGTAGACGTTTTCGTTTTCGTCACTTCGTCGGCAGCATCTGCATTGTCCAAAACATTCAATTTCTTTAGTGTTTATAGGAAAAATTGCAGAAAAATGTCAAGATGATGTTGGATAGGTGCACAGGGACAAAATCACCTTCGATGTGGCTTCCAGCTTGGTTGAGTGGATCTCCAACTTTGAGGTCGTCCTCTGAGTCATCGTCGTCAATGATGGCTCGATGCAAGAACCTCTTCGTGCTTTTTTTTGGTTAGCGCTAGCAACTGCATAAGTTTTTTCTTGGGTTACAGGGAAATTTTTCATCGTAATAGCTTTTCATGCGAAATCAACATTTAAAATAAAGCAGCCGAATTATTGATGAAGATTACCTTTTTCTGACTTCACGAGTAGGGGGATGTCAACTTTTGCTCGGTCTATTATATTTTCTTCGGTTGTGGACGAGCATGGGAACTTTTTAATAGTACACGAGCATTGTCTGCCTGGACAAGATCTACAGATACACATATAGAAATATGTAATATGTTTCCCAACAATATGTGACAAGCATTGTGCATGTATGAATTTTAAATGCAGACATATATTTGAAAGTTTGAAACCTAAAAGAGGCATACCGTCATCAGAAGGAATTGTGAGGAAGAAATAGAGAGCCGAGGATAAATAAACCATCTATGAAGAAAGATAGATAAGAGAGGATTATATTTTTCAAAGTTTATATAAATATTTTATTGGCACGAACATAGAAAATAATAACCAATATGATATTTATACATTTATTTTAATAAAAAAATAATTATAAAAATAATATTAATTTAGTAAAATTAAAAATAATAATATAAAACAAGTTATCTAAAAATAAGTGCAATAAATATAATATCAAATTATTCAATACTTTATCCATCATTATTTCCTAGGAATCAAATTTTATAAAATGATGATAAAAATAATATCTTAATCATGGTAATCCAAATATTGATATACAAATTTGAGTAAATAAATTAATTAGTTTATTTATCATGTTTAATCTCTTTAAGTTATGCTCTATATTTCTTAACAATGTTACGTGAATATATCATGTTTATAATTAAAATGAATATAAAATCAAATTAATATGAATGTGTCCAGATTTCATTTCCAACATAATATTTGAAAGTAAATTTAAAACAGAGAGTATGATTGTTCTAATTAGTTATTATCTTCTTGTAATTGAATCATTTAACATACACACTGAAAACACATGTTAAGGTTATATGTTAAATATGTGGTTCTTTTTAATATGGCCGAAGCACATTTTTATAGTAAACAAGAATTAAGTTTCTATTACCTTATGTTTGGTTGAACAAAAAATGGATTTGAAATTGAAATTTGGATTTTTAAAAATGGGACGTATGGTTCAAAATTTAAAATTGTATTTATAAATACATTTATTATTTGGAGAAAATATATGTGTGGCCCGCAGCCCAATCAACAAAAGGGCCCCATTTCTTTCCAGGAGCCCATGCTCGGTGAGTGGCCCAACAAAGCAAAACAAATAATTGATTAAGGAAAAGCCCAACAAAGCAAGAACTGTTCATAACTTTATGAAACCAGACTCAGATTACTGTTCATAGAGTTTGGCACTTATTATATTGGTTAATATATATATATATATATATATATATATATATGACTCGAATTCGAGTAGTCCAAAAGAGGGTATTTGCTATGACTCGAATTCGAGTAGTCCATATGACTCGAATTCGAGTAGTCCAAAAGAGGGTATTTGCTATATATATATATATATATATATATATATATATATATATATATATGTGAGAACCCGATTTTTCAACCAATCAATAACTAGAGTTTGGTCAACTCAACTACACGGTGTTTTGGTATGCGTAATTATCCGAAATTTAGTCCAACACAACTACATGATATCAATATAATATTATAAATTAAATGATAATATTGAATTATGTTAAAGATAACAATGAATCACATTAGCCCAATCTTGTAGATAGCAAAATACTTGATAGATAATAATCTAGCTTACAAAATATTAGAGAGAAGACATTTTCAAATTCAAAATACTTATTAGAAAAGCATGAGTTAATAAATACTAATAAATAATTTGTGAATAATTAGGAATCATGTCATTATATTTATTAGCCAATAAAACACTTAAAGAGATAAATCCTATTCGATTTAATCTTGTATACTTTTAGCTAATCCTAGAACTTAGTATTTTTATAATTAGAGTGTGTATATGAGATAAGATAATATTGGGTTTATATATTCAACCTTTTAGACTTTTAAAACAATTAAAAGTGTGGAGATAATTGAAAATATTACTAAAGAATAATAAGTGATCTTTTTATCAAATATCTTAGCTAGTAAATCACTTAAGTAAATAATCTTGTAAATCTTGTTAAATAATTAGCTAGATTCCAAAATGATTGTGAGATAATTATTTGAGATACAAAATACTCAATACTCCTAGGATCTTTACCTACCAACTCAAGCTACTTAATTTTGTATCCATAAATCTTGATGATCTAAGCCAATTAATTCAAAGATTTCAATCCTTTGTTAAGCAATACCTAAAAATCGAAAATTCTATTATTGAATCAAGAGTTTTGGGAAAGATTTTTAAACCATAATTTTCAAGGATCTTAACCTCCTTAATTTCGAAATTTATGCATCATATTTTCATCAAATCTCCACCTCTTTAGCTATAAAAATCTGCACATATTTTATACCATTAAGTCAAGAATTTGCATCCTGATTTTCGAAAAATCTGCACCACTCTTTACCATCAAAATCTGCACTATCTGGCAATAAAAATCTGCACAGATTGTATACAATAAATTCAAGAATCTCAGCCCTCATTTTCGAAAATCTGGAGTCATTAAACTCTGAATTTCAGCACCTCAATTTAGCCTCAATCTTTAACATTCCAGCCAAGAGTCATAGCAGCCAATTTTCGAAAAAGTCAGTCCAAGTCCTTTCGAAAAAAAAATACCCCAAATCATACCAATAATTCGAACACTTCAAGGCTTAGGAATGAAGGATTTCGCGTCGTTTTCGCACCTTTAATCGTTCAAACATCTAAATCGCTGTAAGTGGGTTTTTGCTAGTATTCGTTTCGTTTTCTAAAAATGATTGTATGTATGTTTTAAATCTCAATCGATATGAATCTATTTTGAAATTATGCAAGTAGTAATTTTTAAGCACTTTAAACTTTGAAATCTGATTGGAAGTGGATTCCTTTATGACCCTGATGCGGTGGGATATAACCGTTTACATGACCTTATACGGTGGTTAACCGTTGTTTCTGGAATGTCCAGACCCTTTATTCGTGGGTAAGCCGATGCATGACCTCTTCTCTAGGAGGGATAATTCTAGAGACTGATATCAGTACCAAGAGGAAACTAGAAATTTAATGTGCTTAAGTATATGAAAATTATGAACGATTGATATGTTATGATTATGGCTCGATGGAGCAATTATGTTAAGATGCATTCATATCAATATATGTAAGATTACGTTTGAAATATGTTTTGGAAAATTATGAAAAAGTATTATTATCATATCGATTGGCCCCTGCTTGCTGAGTGTTTACCAAAACGCTCACCCCTTACATCCACTCCCCAGATATAAGTGAATCAAAATCGAGAGGAAGATCAAAATCAATTTTGGAGATGGTGAATTAGATGCTATTGTTCAAGATGCCGTTGCCAGTAATTTATGAAGCTTCCGCTGATATTTGTAAGAGTTATTTATTTATTTTTGGAATAATAGACTGGTTTTCGAAGAATTCTGTATTACGAGGCTTGTTGATTTTGAATTGTATTTAGAATCAACGCCGGTGTTATCGACCCGGGTCTCGGGGCGTGACAATATATATATATATATATATATATATATATATATATATATATATATAAAAGGTGGTGTGGAATTTTGTAAACATTTTGTTTAGCCACTGTCCGGACTCGAATTCCAGTAGTCCAAAAGGGGGTATTTGCTATCCCATGGGATAATGCCCAATATGGTAGATGTATATATTCTATCTAATATTAATTAGAATATACTCATCCAATGGATGAAACTACCCCAAACTATTCCATGGGATAGTGGGTAACCAAGAATAAACCGCATATATGATCATGAAATGCACTTACACCACAAAACTTCAAACAAGGGTAACAACTGATTTTTTAAAGGGAATAAATTAATTCTTTAGAAGAAGATGCACATATTTTTATAAGAACGGTCTATGAAATTTTTAAATTTCACATTTAAGGGTTTTTGTCTTTCAGATCTTCGGTTGATTGTTCACTATATACTATCCCATACTTAACTGATAAAAATCAGTGTAAAGTAATTAATTTAAGGGCAACCAGAGGCAACTAATGCCATCGCTTTGTTACAGCTAAATGTAGTAGGCCGAAAAGTATCCTGTCTTGATGAACACGTACTAATTTCTGTCTACTCGAAGGGGTGTGGATATTTTCCAACATATTCTTTGTTACATACCATAATTCCACTGAATGTAGTGGGACAAATAAATACACAAAACAATGCAAGTTTTCTTCACAGGCTACAGCTTGCTGACAGGAATTCCAGCTGGTTCAGCACGTGATCGGTTCTCCACGACCCGAGATAGTTGCTTGATTGCCTCCTTGGGCAGGTGACGTGGCTGGCTCAACCATAGCCCTCCATCAACGACGAGGGTTGTCCCATTGATATACTTGCCTGCATATAGAATTCAACGCCCGCAAGATTACCTTGGGACCAAAAGGTTGCCAAGAAATTGGTCTTTGCAACTCTGATATAGGCATTGCAATTGCAACAATTGTTCATTATTATCCAATGGAAGCTATTTTTGATAGCACATATTCACCACGATAAAATGGCATGGATTTCTATAATATTAAGGTCAATGAGAATATAACAGTGAATGCCAAGATTACACACCAGCAACAGAGGCAAGATATAGAGCAGCCATTGCAATATCCCACTTCTCACCAACTTTATAAAGCGGCATAGATTCAGCCCCTCCGCTGTTTATCTCTTGAGGCAGAAGTTTACTCATGCCTGTGGTATCTCCTATAGGGCCTGGTGCAATCCCATTAACTCTAATATCATAGTCCGTACCCCATTCGAGAGCTAAATTTCTTGTGAGGGCATCAACGGCGGCCTAGAGATACAAATTGCTAACTTAATAAGTTTTCAAGAAAGTTAAATTGCTTGAACAGACAGGATGAAAATCGATAGACCTTAGCTGCAGAAACATGGATTTGATACCAAGACGCCGTGTAGTGTAAAGTGGCGCTGATGTTTAGTATAAATCCTCCGGTTGACGACGTGTCCTTTCCCGGTCCACCTTTCTTGAGATATTTTATTGCTTCGTGACACATGGTAAATGTTCCGACAGAATCAATATCCATCACTGCACAGATCGATATAATCAAATAATCTTAATACTTACACTCTTAAACGAAACCAAAACCCAGCAAGCTTTACTATGCTTTATTACAGACACAAATGGTATTAAGGTAGCAAAAGGATGTCTGATACACCAGGCAAGGTTGCCTATTGTCGAGCACCTTGTACTTCAAGTCACCTTGGACGGGAATTTCCCTCGATCTTTGCATACGGACGAATTGTTTCTTTCATGCATTTTCAAGCAAGAAATTGTGCTAATTAGATTCAAAAACTTGTTAACCTTTTGTTGTGTAAAAAATTGTGGGAACGGATTCATTTTGGTCGAGCCAAGATACCAATTCTCCATACTTAAGAAAATATTGATCGGTATCAGATTATGAGTCACGCCAGCACTGATATAATGATCATTTTTTGCAGATAGCAACAGTACAACCATCAAGATTAGGCATTGAAACACTTAAAAACTCAATTTTCATAAAGTTCAAAAATAGGCATGAAAAGTGGAAGACAAAGGCAAACCATACCTGTTTTAAAACCATTAGGTGAAAGATCCTCGGAGGCAACAAGAAAATTTCCAGCAGCTGCATTCACAAGAATGTCCAGCTTCCCAAACTTCTCCACGGTTGCCTCCACCACTCTCCGTGCATCTTCAGGTTTCCGAACATCCCCTTCAAATCCAACCGCCTGAAACCCTTAATGAAAGCAAACTGCTAATACCATTTAAAGAACTACAACAATTGCAGAGATACTGATTACTGATCAGAAAGGAAGAACTTTTACGTGGATTCCAAGGGATTGAAGTACGGAGACGGCGTCGTGGATGACGTTCTTGCGGCGGCCCATGATAGCGATGGAGGCACCGTGTTTACCGAAATGGGTTGATAGTTCGAACCCGATGCCCGACCCGCCTCCGGTCAATAGAGCTACCTTGCCTTTAAGTATATCCGGCTTGAATGGAGACTCCATTTCCAAATTCTTCTTCGATGCTGCTAATATACAGCTCATTTAATTCTGATAACTCTGTATATGTGCCACCGAAGATAGGTCAGGTTATCGGACAAGTCAGATGTCAGCAAAGCATCTACCGAACGAACCTTCCTTCGTCGGGTTTTTTAATTATCTGACCCAATAAAAAAATTGAATTTAACAAAATAACTCAAAAAAATTTTAGTTTATAAAACTAACCTAAGTCGCCATCTCACATGGCGACTTCTACTGAAAAATAATTTTTTTAATTAATGTCGCCATCTCAGATGGCGACATCAATAACAATTTTTTTTAACTGATGTCGCCATCTGAGATGGCGACATCAGCTAATTTTTTTGTTTTTGAAATTTTCGAGATGCATTACTGTATCAGTGATTTCCTATCCAATGTTTTGAAATTTTCGAGATGCATTACTGTATCAGTGATTTCCTATCCAATGTACTCTACAGACATCCATCTGCTTTATATATATATAATATTATTATTTTAATGTTATATATATATATAACATTATTATTATCATTTATTATTTTAATACTTTATACGTGTGTATATATATATATGTGATTATTATATTATATAATAATCATAATATAATATATTTTATTATTATTAATATTTATTTTTATTATAGTTCGAGGGTATTTTAGTTATTTTATAAACAATTAAATTTATCAAACATCTTACCCATCAATCAAATATCAAATAACTTATCACACATTAAAATATTGTGAAATAATTATTTTAATGTGTGATAAGTTATTTGATATTTGATTGAGGGATAAGATATTTGATAGAATAACTAAAATACCATTGAACTATAATACAAATAAATAATAATAATAAAATATAATATATTATGATTATTATATAATATAATAATTATATATATATACGTATAAAATGTTAAAATAATAAATGATAATAATAATAATAATGTTATATTATATATATAACATTAAAATAATAATATATATATATAAAGTAGATGGACGTCTGTAGTGTACTATTGATAGAAACTCGCTGACACGGCATCTCGAAAATTTCAAAAACAAAAAAATTAGCTGATGTCGCCATCTGAGATGGCGACATCAGTTAAAAATTTTTTTTTATTTGTCGCCATCTGAGATGGCGACATTAATTAAAAAAATTATTTTTCAATAGAAGTCGCCATGTGAGATGGCGACTTAGGTTAGTTTTATAAACTAAATTTTTTTTGAGTTATTTTGTTAAATTTAATTTTTTTTTGGGTCAGATAGTTAAAAAACCCTTCCTTCGTCCCTGTTGCCGGCCTGCGTTTGTCAGAAGGCGAAAAGTTTATATTGGACTTTTCCATTTTATTTGGCCGACTCTCCCCCCAACCAAAAATTTAAGATTAATATTAACGAATATAAAAATTAAACATTATCTTTTTATTCTTTATTTTTATATTTTTCTTTTTGAAAATGTTTATTCTTATACTTCTCTATGTAAACTATGGGTTTTTTAATCAAATATTCGATTTTCGAAAATCATTTAACAATTTAACCGATAGTTTTTTTTATTATCAAACTAATCTAAGTCGTCATGTCAGATGGTGACTTCATTTGAAGTCGCCATCTGACATGGCGACTTTAATAAAAAAAATATTATTTTTATTTCGCCATCTGAGTTGGCGACACCAATTTAATTTATTGATGTCGCCATCTCAGTTGGCGACATCGATTTAATTTATTGAGGTCGCCATCTGAGATGGCGACACCAATTTAATTTATTGATGTCGCCATCTCAGTTGGCGACATCGATTTAATTTATTGAGGTCGCCATCTGAGATGGCGACACCAATGTATTTTAACTTTAACCCTAACCCTTTTCCTCGCCGCCGCACTCGCTCATTCTCTCATTTTCTTCTGCTGCGAAAATTTCTTCCATCGTTCATTTTCTTTCGTCCGCTTGTTCTCAAATTTTCTTCCAACGTCTCTGCAAAAATCAAGCTATTTTTTTCCAAAATATTTAAGGTAAGCTTTTTTATTTTGTTATTTGTGTATCGTAAATAAATTATGATTTAGATATATTTAATAGGAGTATATTATTTATTGGTGTATATTTTGATGATGTGAATAATTAAAATTCAAGTTGACTTCGGAGGGCGGCGGTGGCCGGCGGCGGCGGTGGCCGGCGGCGGCGGTGGCGGCAGACGGTGGGCGGCGACGGTGGGCGGCGACGGTGGGCGGCGGACGGGTAGTTTTGTAATGTTGAGATTAATGTTGTAAATTTTTGTATTATATTTCATGATGGATTAAATGAAACAACCAGGCCCGGTTGACACACATCTTTTGTCGTTGCAGTCTTCACATCGATCTGAGGATGTATGGGCATGTGATATGGATAGTATACTTCGTGTGAGAAACCCAGATAGCTATTTTTGGGATATGTGTCCATTAGATATACGTGTTGTTAATTTGTTGCACGTTATTGGATTTTATGGTATCTATATGTGTCGTAAGATTGAACTTGACATGCACCTGATCACGACTTTAGTTGAGAGATGGCGCCGTGAAACACACACGTTTCATTTTAGATCAGGAGAAGCGTCCATCACACTGCAAGACATTGCAGTAATATGGGCGTTGCCAGTAGATGGCATCGTAGTGTCTGGAATAGATTATGATAGGACTCTACCTGAATGGCAAGAATATTGTCATATATATTTAGGATTCATACCAGATATCAAGGATTTTAAATGTGCGAGGTTGAGGTTAGTTGTTTTGAAAAATCATTTGCTGCAAAATCCCTTGGGGGTACATAGTACGCCAGATGATGTTGCTAAGTTTACAAGGGTTTGTGCGTTATTGATGTTAGGGGGGATTATGTGCCCTGATTCCTCAGGCAATTTTGTTAGGTTATTGTATTTACAGAAGTTGGAGGATATCGACTCTGTCAGTACATATAGTTGGGGCAGTGCTGTGTTGGCATACTTATATCGTGAGTTGTGCACGTCATCAGAGAAAGGGAAAAAAGTTATAGGTGGTGCATTGCAACTCTTACAGGTAAATCAGATGTTTGTTTGTTTTAATAATTAAAATATGTTTCTGGTCAATCTAACTTTTGTTATTGATGTCACTACAATAAATGAGATTTGGGCATGGTCACGAATCCCAAGTTTGACTCCGCAATTGGGTAGCGATAGATCTGATATTGGGCCAATAATGGTCGGCCCAGACAATGTGTTACCTTCTGCTCCATATGGTGTAAGGTAATACGAGTATGCATTGTTTTATAATTGATTTTATATGTTAATGCATTTAATCATTTTATTTGAATATATACAGGTGGTCATGTCATTTAATCTTTACAGAAACTGGGAGTCATTCCATACGCATCATAAGGGACATCCTCGATGACCAGCCAGTAACTCAAGTAAACATGCTGTTAAATTAGTTTGTACAAAAATACACTCTTTTCATAGTATGTAAAGCAATGTTGTTTTGCAGTTTAATTGCCAGCCGTACCCTGATGAGTACACTGAAGGAATCACTGAGTTGAGGACATATAAGGGACCGTTGATTTTCTTCGACATAGTTGAAATGCAACGGTCTGATCGAGTACTGCGACAATTTGGGATGCTACAAGATATCCCAGAAGATCCACCATCGGGAGATGAGGCATTGCATAATGTTGGTCGAAGGGGAAATGTCAACAAAAACTGGAGCACTAGGCATATAGCACACATACTTTGCTGGGAGAGGGCAAATGATCTACGTGTAGACAGACCATGATTTACTGACGGTGGTTACTACGTTGTTGGCGGATACAGTGAGTGGTATGAACAAGTCACACGTAGATACATTGGGCGTCAAGAATATTTTGTACAGACAGGATATCAACATGGTGATGGCCCGGCATGGCAGCATGTGGTACGTTAATTACGTGAAATTTTATTTTTATATTTGTGTTTCGATGTATAAATTTTATATGGACTTTTTTACTTTGCATATTGAGCAGATGGAACAGTTAACTACAAGCTATGACCGACATCTGGCTGATGGAGTGCCTATTACGACAGAGTCGATGAGGCAACACAGGACTATGTTCGACAATGTGGTGCGAGTGGCTCGTGAACGACGAGACAAAAACTTCCCGCCATACAATGAAGTCCAGCCTGTTGATACACGTCGGTTCCATGCAGGCACTCCATCTACACATATGCAGACAGATATTGCAGGTCCATCTACGTGGACAGATATTGCAGGTCCCTCTGCACATATCCAGACAGATATTGCAGGTCCATCTACGTGGACAGAGCCAGATATGTGTACAGACTATTATATTGATGTTCCTGTACAATTATATGATTTATCTTCCTTCACGCCATATCCCCCCATGTCCACTCAACCCCAGTTCAGCAGCATGGGTACAGATGTCAATCTTGGGTTTGCGACATATGCAGCTAGGACTTCACCTTTCGATGTCTCGCCAGTTCTATTCCCTCAATTGACGCCAATTCAGCAGCCTGCCAACACACCTGTGGCAAGGGAAAGGGGCGAAGAAGTCGTTCAACAACGAAGAGTTAGAAGACAGACAAATCCTCCTCCTTGTGGTACTGGAGGAAATCTAGCTCCTCGTCGTCGTCGGTGAAGTCATCATTATGTTGTAAATAGTAACCGATTCTTATAGATTAAATTTGAGAAAATATTTGTTCTTTGAGCATACAATCGACATACAATAATTTCGTAATTAAAAGTACAATAATATCATAATAATGTAACGTAAACATACAATAATGTCACAATAACGTAAAATCCTTTACACAATAAACATACAATCAATTACACGTTAAAAAATTTATTGATTTCAAGAAATTGAAGCACTTTGTCGTCTTGCACGGGCTTCTGGCCAGTCCATCTCATTCTGAATGCGCGTTGTTCGATCTCGACCTACTCTTCTGTTTTTTCGCAGAGTGGAGTTGTGGTACAACTCAAAACATGGGGTGTCCCAATGCTCCTCCCCCCACATTGGTTCGAATTCTCCTTGATATGTGCTCCAATATTCATTCATATTGTAATATGGCTTCACAAAAATTTTAGCGTTTAAGCCATACTTTCGACACACTTGGATCACATGCGAGCAAGGTATTCCGAACTCTTTCCATTTTCCACAAGAGCATTCCCCGGATTTTAAATACACAACATGCGTATTACCCCCACGTCCTGCTTGTACTCTTGTGATAACAGAAGCGGTTAGACGTCTACGATCGAACATCTGGACATCATGATGGATGGAATGATAGTCAGCACGACCATATCTTTCGAACACATAATCTGGCCATTCTTGATTATTTTGAATCATTCGCTCTCTCTTCTTAAGCCGTTCGAAAAAATATAGCACACAACGATCAAAAGTTAATTGCACAATGACGGTGATTGGAAGTCGACGAGCACCTTTCATAACTCCATTTATGCATTCTGACATATTTGTGGTCATGATACCACAACGCCAGCCTCCGTCATGAGCAAGCGACCATTGACACTTATCAATACGACTCAAGTAATCAAAAGCCCTTGGTTCTATAAGTTTAATCTCTTCCATTGTGCGATCAAATTTTCTGACCTGATTTTCTGATCCCGCTCTCCAACACAAGTCTTTCAAATGAACGGATTTGAAGCGACTATTAAAGTTTGAACAAACATGTCTCAAACAAAATCGATGTACTCCAAGGGGTGATTTGAAGTCAGGAATACATTCGACTGCAGCAATGAGGCCTGGATGACGGTTAGAAATCAAACATACACCACCCTCAGATCTTCTCACAATATGCTTGCTAATCATCTCCAAAAACATCTCCATGACACAAAGTTTTCTTCGTCAACAATTGCAAATGCCAAAGGTAAGATTTGATTATTCGCATCCATTGCCACGGCAATCAACATCTTATGTTGATATTTCGTATACAGATGTGTTCCATCCACACTTATTACCCGGCGGCAATGTTGAAATCCTTGTACACATGGATGGAAGGCCCAGAACACGTAATTCAAAGTCTTTTCTATTGGTCTGGCATTTTCAAGGTGAACCCACTCAACGACTGTGCCGGGATTCCATTTTTGCAAAGCTCCCATATAGTAAGGCAATTTCCTCACGGAGCTCTCCCATGTTCCGTACACATTCTCAACAGCACGTCGTAAACTAAACCATCCTTTTACATAGGAGATCTCAAATCCATATTTATCTTTCACTGTTTGAATTACATACTTTATTTCGTAAGCTGGACCACGCCGAACAATTCCCACTAACAAGCTAGCAATCATGTTTTTGTCCAAATTTGCATGATCGACCGACAGCTCACTCAAAAGGCAAGTGTGAGAACCTCCATACTTGTTTATTTTGAATAAACCAACTTTTTTCTTCAACGAGGCCCGCAGGTACCATCTACAAGGCATATCTTCTGTACTGTGTTTGCACACCACTTTCCACAATGTTTTTGTACTCTTGACAACGCGGTACTCCCGTTTCGCAACACGTACAGAGTAATCCTTTACAGCTGCCTGCAAATGAGCTTTATTTTTCAAAACCATATCTAGATGGATATCCCCTTTGGAGTAGTCGTAATAACTCCCCCATCTACCTGTTGGAATGTCTAATGAGTCTCCAAATACTTCGGGATGTGTCATTGAGAAGACATGAGTATTTGCTGTGGTTGTGTCTGGTACATTATCTGGCACTTCTTCAATATCAACCTCATCGTCATCAGACTCATCCTCAGATGGAATTCCCTCCGGTTCAGTCTGAAAATCATCTCCAAAATCCAAAAAATTGTCTGCTAGTGGCTCGGGAATAATATTGTCAGCAACTATAGGAGCATCATCTTGAATCATAGAGGTAGTTGGTCTTTCTGTATCTACTACAAATGGACCACTACCACTTGTTGGCATTTCTGGAATAAAATCATAATCTCTCCGTTATGTTTGTATATACATCTCCAAACAACTATAATTTTGTTCAGAATCCAATACCCATGCTAAATTGTAATCACTGTCAACGGGAAAAATTGTTTGTTTTATCCCAGAAAAATCACTAAATATATTACAATATATTTTCAGAATGAACTGGTTACGGTCGATGCAAGTAATATCATATACGTCGTTCACTAACTGCAAATAATTAATAGTGCGAGATATTGTCATGTCTTTCGACGGACCACGATCATATCTAACAGATTCTGAATCTTGTAATATATCGTCTCCCCAATACAACAAAACTTTAATTGACATACCTTAAAAATAAACACAAATTTTATAAATTAGTACAATATATATAATATTATTAAATTTAATTATTTGTATAACAACATACCTGCAGAGAAAATATTCACGAATTCTGAAGAGAATTTGAATTTTCACGAATTCTGAAGAGAATTTGTTCGAAAGCCGAAGAGATTTTGCTTTATATTTCAAAATGAGTAACATTTTGTTCATTTTTTAAAAGATGTCGCCATGTCAGATGGCGACATCAGAAAATAATATTTTTTTTAAGAATTTTTATGGAAGTCGCCATATCAGATAGCGACTTCACCTAAAATTGCCATCTGACATGGCGACATCGAAAAAATAATATTTTTTTAATAATTTTTGTAGAAGTCGCCATGTCAGATGGCGACTTCAAATGAAGTCGCCATCTGACATGGCGACTTAGGTTACTTTAATAATAAATAAAAAAACGATTATTTTATTAAATAATTTTTTTTTTCGATTAAGAAGTTAAAAACCCCGTAAACTATATCTAATTCTATATTTTTTTTTATCATTTTTAAAAAATATAAATCATTATATGTTTTAAATTAGCATGCTATATTTTTTCAAGTTTATGACATTATACTTTAATCATTATTATATAGATTTTGATTTGAAATTAATTTAATTCTATCAAAACCAAGTATTGATTTTTGTTTGACCTTATTATTTATATGTGTTAGAACGTTACTTAAATTTATTTTTTGAAAAGATCACATGTTAAAAAATATATCAAATATAGCTGATTAATATTATTTTTCAAACTACCTCAATAATCTAGTTATAAAATACCAAAACAAAATCTTAAATATTAACTTCAAGAGTGAATATACCCCTCTAATAGATGAACGATGGGGTAGCAAAGACCAATTTCTTGTTCGCCACTCTGCAAATAAATTCTGCAAAAACATGCTAAATTTACAAACCACAAACATCATCTCACCTCTGTTCTAGATTTTCAATTCATCTCATAAGGCCATAAGTGTCACGCCCCGAGACCGGGGTCAATAACACCGGCATTGATTTCCATTACAACTAGGAAACCAATAAGCCTCGTAATATCATAACAACTGAAAACCAGTCTATATTCCATAAATAAAGAAATCATTGTCTTTACAACTGAATCAAAAACGTAAAACTAAAACTTAACAACTGAATAAATAAAATTGTCTTAAAACTTGGAAAACTTTAAAACATAAAATCTTGAACTACGCAGCGGACTTGATTCACCAACCCCAGAATTGGTGCTCTTCTTCTTGCTCTAATTCTTCTTCAGCTTCATCTGGGGATGTAGAGTAAGGGGTTGAGTGCTTTGGTAAACACTCAGCAAGTGGGGGGCAATCGATATCATACATATACATAATTTTCATAAACTTGTATCATAAAACTTGCATAAACCGATATGAATATATCTTAACATACTTGGTTGCCCTTACGAGCCATGACATAACATATCGTTTCATAATTTTCATATACTTAAGCACAGTAAAGCATTCTACTATCTTTTTGGTACTGATATCAGTCTCTAGACTTATCCCTCCTAGAGATGAGGTCATAACATCGGCTAACCCACGAATAAAGGGTCTGGATAATCCAGAAACAACGGATTACCACCGTATAAGGTTCTTTTAGCGGTTACATCCCACCGCATCAGGGTCATGGGGATCCAAATCCAATTAGATTTCGAGTTTAACGTGCTTACAAAATAATACTTTCATAATTTCAACATAATACATATCGATTGGGAATTTAAAACATACTATATGATTTTTAGAAAACGAAACGAATATATATAACAAAAGCCCACTTACAGTGCTTGGTATCGTGCTTGATTGATCAAAGGTATGACACACTTGGATTCTTATCTCCTTGGCTCTTGAACCACACGATAAAAATGTCCAAAACTTGAACCAACTTCTGGAATTCGAACAGATTGCTTAACCCTTCTTTGAACTAGATTGCTAAGGTATTTGGGTGGATTAAGTTGTGAATAAGGCTACGAATTGCTCGGTTTCAATCTCGAAACTTGCTGATATATAGGAAGGAATTTTGGACAGAATTATAACTGGCTTTGGACTGAGTTTTCGAACAGATTACTTGCTGAGATTTTCGAACAAAAGCTGCTGGATTTTTCAGATTTAAGGGACAATAATTCTAGAAACTCACGGCTGGAATTTGTTTAGAAACAGGGTGCTGAAATTCGAATGGTTTAGGAATATCGAAGAGCGATGCTTAAACGTTTCTGAAAAATCCGATGAACAAAATTCTGAACAGATTCCGGAAGAACTTGTACAGATTTCTTAAGGCTTTTCGCAACAGATTGTTAAGGTGAAGAGAATCAGATTTCAAGGCTGCAACTCTTCGAAAATTCTGGACAGAATGGAGCTGAAACTTTCGGCTATTGATTCTGATTTTCGAAGGAAGATTGGTGGTATGAAAGTGGTATGTAACCCTTGTTTATATAAGCTGGAAGGACTCTTGGATTGTTGGAACAAAATCTGATAAAGGTTGGAGCAAATCTATGCAGATAGAGAAGAGGTGAGTGAAGGGATTTTGGCTGATTAATTGGAGGTGTTTCAATATGGCTTGGAGTCTTCGAAATCTAGGAACAAAACCGATAGATAATGATTCCGAAGCCAAGCGAATTAATGCGCTGAAAATCGAGAATTAAAGGGGTGAGTTGAGATGGATGAGGACTCCTTGGTGTATTGAAACTCTTGGCTAGAGTTTAGGAGATTTGGAACAACTTCTAACAAGAATTTGACACCCTCTAGGACTCTTTATTAATCCATCTTAACTACATTAGAGTTCTAGTTAAACTCTAATCCAATATAATTTTAGTTAATTAAAAGAGTTTAACTTGCAACCATTACCTCCAATGTTGGATAACCTCAAATCCGGGTTTTTACATCCCTCCCTCCTTATTGTAAGTTCGTCCTCGAAACTCGAGTCAGCTTGATCATGAAAAAGATAGGGATATTTCTCCCGCATTGATTCTTCCATTTCCCAAGTAGCTTCTCTTTCCGTATGGTTTGACCATTGGACCTTGACGTAAGGAATGGTCCTTCTTCTCAGAACTTGGTCCTTGGTATCCAGAATACGGATTGGGATTTCTTCGTATTTCAATGTCTCGTCTAAGTTCCCTTGAGTTACTAGGGGTTCTGCTTCAAGTACATGACTTGGGTCGGCAATGTACTTCCTTAGTTGTGATACATGGAAGACATTGTGAATTCTTGACAGATTTGGCGGTAGTGCTATTTTGTATGCTAGCGTTCCCACTTTTTCTAAAACTTCAAACAGTCCCACATATCTTGGGTTCAACTTTCCCTTTTTGTCGAATCTAATTACTCCTTTCATTGGTGAAATCTTTACATAGACTTTCTCACCAATCTCTATATCCACGGGTCTCCTTTTCAGATCAGCCCAACTTTTCTGTCGGTCCTGGGCTGTCTTAAGTCTATCTCTGATAATAGCTATCTTGTCGGTAGTAGCTTGTACTAACTCCGGTCCTGTGATAGCTCTTTCTCCTACTTCATCCCAATGCAATGGTGATCGGCATTTGCGCCCATAGAGTGCTTCATACGGCGCCATCCCAATACTACTGTGGTAGCTGTTATTGTAAGCAAACTCGACTAGAGGTAATAGTTCGCTCCAATTTGCAGTAAAATCCAATACACAAGCTCTTAGCATGTCTTCGAGGGTTTGGATAGTCCTCTCCGTCTGGCCATCAGTTTGTGGGTGATAAGCCGTGCTAAGAGTTACCTTACTTCCCATAGCTTGCTGAAAGCTTTTCCATAAACGCGACACGAATCTGGGATCTCGGTCCGATAGTATGCTCACAGGGACTCCATGCAATCTCACTATATTGTCCATATATAGCGTTGCCAACTTATCCAAGTTGTAGTTCATGCGGACTGGTAGGAAGTGTGCTGACTTGGTTAGTCTGTCAACAATTACCCATATTCCGTCATGGCTCTGCTTTGACTTTGGTAGTCCCACGACGAAATCCATGGAGATGTGATCTCATTTCCATTCAGGGATTTCCAGAGGTTGAAGAAGTCCTCCGGGTCTTTGATGCTCAGCTTTGACTTGTTGACATACCAAGCATCGGGCAACAAATTCAGCTACATCCCTTTTCATTGCGTTCCACCAAAAACTTCCTTCAAATCCTTGTACATCTTTGTACTCCCAGGGTGGACTGAAAACTTTGACTTGTGCGCTTCAGACATTACTTCTTGTCTTATGTTATTCACATCTGGCACGCACAATCGTCCTTTCATCCACAGAATTCCCTTGTTATCGATCTCAAAGTCAGTAATTTCCTTCTCCCTGACTTGTTCTTTTAGCTTGGTTAGGCTCGGATCTTGATCTTGGCTTAGCTTGATGGTCTCTCGAAGACAAGGTTGAGCTGAGACCGTAGCTAAGATTATTTTTCCTTTGCCTTTCCGGCTCAAAGCATCTGCTACTTTGTTTGCCTTGCCGGGGTGGTAGCTAATAGTGAGATCGTAGTCTTTTAGAAGTTCGATCCATCGTCTCTGCCTCATGTTGAGTTCCTTTTGAGTGAACAAGTACTTGAGGCTTTGATGGTCCGTGAACACTTCGCACTTGGCGCCATACAGATAGTGTCTCCAAATCTTCAAGGCGAACACTACTGCGGCTAACTCGAGGTCATGCGTAGGGTAGTTTTGCTCATGGGGCTTGAGCTGTCTTGAAGCATACGCAATTACTCTTCCTTCCTGCATGAGTACACATCCTAGTCCTTCTTTAGATGCATCACTATAAATAGTGAAACTCATGTCTTCAGTTGGTAATACCAGTACAGGTGCAGATGAGAGCTTTTCCTTTAAAGTCTCAAAGCTCTTCTCACATTCTTCACTCCATATGAACTTTGCGTTCTTTTGTGTGAGCCTGGTAAGAGGTACTGCTATTGACGAAAATCCTTCGACAAACTTCCGGTAGTAACCAGCTAATCCCAAGAAGCTTCGGATTTCGGTCACTGTCGTTGGTCTATGCCAATCCAAAACTGCTTCTACCTTTTTAGGATCCACTGACACGCCTTCTTTTGATATGATGTGTCCTAATAAAGATACGCTTTCTAGCCAAAATTCACATTTGTTAAACTTGGCGTAGAGTTCTTTTTCTCTTAGTGTCTGGAGCGTAAGACGAAGGTGTCGTTCGTGTTCTTCGTTGCTCGACGAGTAAATGAGTATGTCGTCGATGAACACTACTACAAAGTCGTCCAGGAATGGCTTGAATACTCGATTAATCAAGTCCATGAATACCGCTGGCGCGTTTGTCAAGCCAAAAGGCATCACCGTGAATTCGTAATGCCCATACCGCGTTCTGAATGCGGTTTTCGGCACGTCTTCTGCTTTAATCTTTAGTTGGTGATAGCCTGTCCTTAAATCGAGCTTGGAAAACACTTTAGCGCCTTTGAGTTGATCGAACAGGTCATCTATCCTTGGAAGATGGTACTTGTTCTTGATTGTGATCTTGTTCAGCTCTCTGTAGTCGATGCACAATCTCATGCTCCCGTCTTTCTTCTTTACAAACAACACTGGAGCTCCCCATGGGGATACACTTGGTCTGATTTGTTTCTTGTCCAATAACTCCTGCAGTTGTTCCTTAAGTTCCTTCAGTTCGGCTGGAGCCATTCGGTATGGTGTCTTAGAAATTGGTGTAGCGCCTGGGACCAAATTAATATCAAATTCCAATTCTCGGTTTGGAACAGAACCGGGCAGCTCTTCCGGAAAGACATCCGGAAATTCTTGTACAACGGGTATGTCTTCTATCTTGGGTTCATCTTCCTCTTTAACCTCGCTTATTGTAGCTAGGTAAACTTCTTCACCGTTCTTCACGGCTTTCCACGTTGTGCTGCTGACAGAAGGAATTTTCGTTCCTTAGTTTTGCCGTGGTATACGATCTCTTTCTCGCCTGGAGTCCGTAGTTTAACATTCTTGTTACGGCAGTCTACTACTCCATGATGTTTGGATAGCCAATCCATTCCCAATATAACGTCAAAATCCACCATTTTGAGTTGAATTAGCTCAGCATTAAACTTGATGTCGTTAATACTAAGATTACAATCTCGATGTATGCTATGTGCTATAAGGGTCTTATTGGCTGGTGTTGCTACGTTATATGGTTCACTAAGCAGTTCAGGCTTAAGGGCTAGTTTCTTAGTAAACCTCTTAGATATAAACGAGTGCGTGGCACCACAATCAAACAATGTATACGCAGGTAATTCGTTTAAATAAATGGTACCTGCCACAACGTCGTTTGCGTCCTCGGCCTCATCTCGCGTTATAGCAAACACTCTGGCGTTCGGCTTAGTCTCATTTGGTTTACTATGAGGGCCGTTATTCCTTACAGTCGTCCCCCTCATATCAGGTTCGGGACACTCAGCAATTCGGTGACCTGTCTTCCCACATCGGAAACATGCACCTTTTCCTCTGAGACATTCTCCTAGATGGTTGAATCCACAGTTCGAGCACTTAGGGTACCTCTGTTGAGTTGGGCCTACTGTGGGTCCCCTTTGCTGGTTGCTGGACGGACTAGGCCTCTTGAAGTTTTGACTGCTAGAGGTATGCTGACTGGTGGAGGGTCGCTTGCGTTTAAACTCTTCCTCGCGACGCTTGATATCTGCTTCAGCCCTGATGGCGGCTCCCATTAAATCTCCGAAATTGGTTGTCTCGAAAATTGCCAGGGCGGATTGGATTCGACTGTTCAGTCCGATCCTGAAGCGATGTAGCTTAAGGGACTCGTCTGCCATGATACTCGGTGCATACGTTCCCAGCGAGTTAAACCTTGCGGTATAATCCACCACCGTCATATCTGTAGTCTGCGTCAGGTTTTCAAACTCTCGCAGCTTCTGGTTCTGGACCGCAGTTGGAAAGTACTGCTTTAGAAAGGTACTTCGGAACCTTTGCCATGTGATTGGTCCCGCTTCTAACATAAGTGGTGACACGTTTTCCCACCACTTCCCAGCTTGGTCGATGAGAAAAGACGTGGTAACTTCCACCTTGATATCATCCGGTACTTCCAACAGTCTATGGTGGTTCTCTATTTGCTTCAGCCAGTTCTGGGCCATCTCCGAGTCTGAGTTGCCATCAAAGGTTGGAACTCTGTTCTTCCGCAACGATTCATAGTGGTACTTTACACCTTGCGGACGTGCTGGCTGTGCTTGAGGTTGATTAACAGCAGGGTTATTCAAACCTTGAAGTGTTGTGGCCACAATGGTGGCTATTGCTGCCAAGTCTTCACGACTCAGTCCCACCCTCGGAGGTTGTGGCGGTGCAGGTGGAGGATTCTGATTTCCATTAGTTCTCTCCTCATTAGAGTTGGGAGGAACAGCATAGTTTGGATTACGGTTGTTGCGGGTTGGACGTCCGACCATTTCCTACAATAACACGAATCTAAAATCTTTGTGCGGAGATAAAACGATAGCGGAAAGATAAAGAAGACATGATAAACAAAATGATACTTTTATTAATCACCGGAAAAATGTTTATCACAACTACTGAAAAGGAAAATGCTGAATATTGAAATAAAATGAAAACAAAACTCCTAAACAAAGCTTCTAAGAACTATGGATCTATCACTTCTCCACTTCCTAATTCTTCTACGACATCTTCCTGCATGGGTTCTTCCTCAGGGTCTTCGTCTGAATCTTCATCTGAATCGACAACATCCAGAAGATTTCTCATGTGATCATTGGCTTCCCTTAGATCACTGTTGACATTCAGGAGATGAGTGACTATACCCCAGTAACCATTGCTTCTTATAGACAGGCGATGGTTCGTATTTTGAAGTGAGAGAATATGATCAGCCATTTGATCCAGCTGATGTCTTTGGACTACGCATTTTTACTCTCCAGTCCTATGGAGTTCGTCTATTCTAGCTACTTCTTCCTTAGATTCCTCAAGCTGCTCATTAGCTTGATGATGATAGTAGCTAATTCTATGGACATCGCCTCTCAGATGTTCCGCAACTTCTATCAGATCAGCTTTAGCTTCCTTGAGCTTCTCAATTTCTTGCTCCATACTGAGAATCTGGACAGATTGCGCTCGGGTTGTCATCACCTAAACCCAAACACGGAATTAAATACTTGACAAATCATAAAATCAAGTATCAAAAGCAAGAATTCGAATTCTGGAAATTTTTTTTTTTTTTTTTTTTTAAAAATTCGAAAATTAGGGTTCTAAAATTCGAAATAATAGGGGTTTCGAATTGATCCCTAATCGGAGCTTGAAATCCAAAATTGCCAGAGGGCTAATGATCGACTTGCTTGGAAGATCTCACGAAAATTTTTAATTTCAAAAACGATCAAGGTACGATCTGTAAATCGGGGAAACGAAATAATTTGGGGGTTAGGGTTCTTGGATTCGAACGAGAAATTGATCGGGCAAATCAAATCCGATCGACATGAAACTTGGACAGAATGATCGACTGGCAGAGGCGGTTCGAATGGTATACTCGTCGACGGCTATCGTGGCGGCAGGCGGCGGCGACGGCTTGAAGCTAGGGTTTCGAATTTTCTTAATTTCGAATTTCCGAAAATAGAATTTTAAAAATTTTTCGAAATATTTTTAACAAAAACAGAACCTAAAATTTTATTTTTAAAAGTCGAAAATTCATATTCACGTGATTAATCAGATTGGACTTCTGATTATCGTAATTATCGTGAATTGATATTTTTCCCCAACTGTATTTATTTCACCAGTTGGTCTATTTCAACCGGGATTTTCTCTTCTAGTATTTTTATCAACTAGAATTCTTTTCCCAGCGGGATTATGGAACCTGGCTAGCTCTGATACCACTAAAATGTCACGCCCCGAGACCGGGGTCAATAACACCGGCATTGATTTCCATTACAACTAGGAAACCAATAAGCCTCGTAATATCATAACAACTGAAAACCAGTCTATATTCCATAAATAAAGAAATCATTGTCTTTACAACTGAATTAAAAACGTAAAACTAAAACTTAACAACTGAATAAATAAAATTGTCTTAAAACTTGGAAAACTTTAAAACATAAAATCTTGAACTACGCAGCGGACTTGATTCACCAACCCCAGAATTGGTGCTCTTCTTCTTGCTCTAATTCTTCTTCAGCTTTATCTGGGGATGTAGAGTAAGGGGTTGAGTGCTTTGGTAAACACTCAGCAAGTGGGGGACAATGGATATCATACATATACATAATTTTCATAAACTTGTATCATAAAACTTGCATAAACCGATATGAATGTATCTTAACATACTTGGTTGCCCTTACGAGCCATGACATAACATATCGTTTCATAATTTTCATATACTTAAGCACAGTAAAGCATTCTACTCTCTTCTTGGTACTGATATCAGTCTCTAGACTTATCCCTCCTAGAGATGAGGTCATAACATCGGCTAACCCACGAATAAAGGGTCTGGATAATCCAGAAACAACGGATTACCACCGTATAAGGTTCTTTTAGCGGTTACATCCCACCGCATCAGGGTCATGGGGATCCAAATCCAATTAGATTTCGAGTTTAACGTGCTTACAAAATAATACTTTCATAATTTCAACATAATACATATCGATTGGTAATTTAAAACATACTATATGATTTTTAGAAAACGAAACGAATATATATAACAAAAGCCCACTTACAGTGCTTGGTATCGTGCTTGATTGATCAAAGGTATGACACACTTGGATTCTTATCTCCTTGGCTCTTGAACCACACGATAAAAATGTCCAAAACTTGAACCAACTTCTGGAATTCGAACAGATTGCTTAACCCTTCTTTGAACTAGATTGCTAAGGTATTTGGGTGGATTAAGTTGTGAATAAGGCTACGAATTGCTCGGTTTCAATCTCGAAACTTGCTGATATATAGGAAGGAATTTTGGACAGAATTATAACTGGCTTTGGACTGAGTTTTCGAACAGATTACTTGCTGAGATTTTCGAACAAAAGCTGCTGGATTTTTCAGATTTAAGGGACAATAATTCTAGAAACTCACGGCTGGAATTTGTTTAGAAACAGGGTGCTGAAATTCGAATGGTTTAGGAATATCGAAGAGCGATGCTTAAACGTTTCTGAAAAATCCGATGAACAAAATTCTGAACAGATTCCGGAAGAACTTGTACAGATTTCTTAAGGCTTTTCGCAACAGATTGTTAAGGTGAAGAGAATCAAATTTCAAGGCTGCAACTCTTCGAAAATTCTGGACAGAATGGAGCTGAAACTTTCGGCTATTGATTCTGATTTTCGAAGGAAGATTGGTGGTATGAAAGTGGTATGTAACCCTTGTTTATATAAGCTGGAAGGACTCTTGGATTGTTGGAACAAAATCTGATAAAGGTTGGAGCAAATCTATGCAAATAGAGAAGAGGTGAGTGAAGGGATTCTGGCTGATTAATTGGAGGTGTTTCAATATGGCTTGGAGTCTTCGAAATCTAGGAACAAAATCGATAGATAATGATTCCGAAGCCAAGCGAATTAATGCGCTGAAAATCGAGAATTAAAGGGGTGAGTTGAGATGGATGAGGACTCCTTGGTGTATTGAAACTCTTGGCTAGAGTTTAGGAGATTTGGAACAACTTCTAACAAGAATTTGACACCCTCTAGGACTCTTTATTAATCCATCTTAACTACATTAGAGTTCTAGTTAAACTCTAATCCAATATAATTTTAGTTAATTAAAAGAGTTTAACTTGCAACCATTACCTCCAATGTTGGATAACCTCAAATCCGGGTTTTTACAATATGTTATATAAGTTAAACTAGCCTCCTAAATCCACCCACAGTACCATATAGAGCAGCATCTGCTAGATATACTGCACAACTTCCAAAAAGTTTAATAAACCTCTCAGCAAGAGTACAGTAGAGTTGAAAGTCGCCGTCACCCTTTCAGTCATGGATCACTTGGCTGCTGAGTATGCAACGGTGGCCAGGCCATGGAAGGGAGCGGTGGTCCCGACTGTTGACCCCCATAAAGTGCAGCTTGATCAAGCTGTGGATTGTGCTGGGGAACATAGTAATATGAAACTGCATCTGCAGACTGCAGTAGATCCCATTAATGTGATAGTAGCTCTAATGATGCCAAGTCCTCTTCCTTCAATCCGGTACATCTTCATATTTCTCTTTTATTTAAGAATTATAGTTGATAAATTCAAGAAAATAATTTTCGAGGTCGGGATATAAGTTGTCACTTTTCCATACGATGAATTTCTTTACTGACGTGAGAATTCTTTTATAATAATATTTTTCATGATCAAGTCTGAAGCCAATCAATATTTTTATTTTAAAATAATAAAGTTCATTCAACTAAAAGGAACAATTGGTGGAGAGGAAGGACAACCAGTGATCCCTCATAACTAATATCTGTGAATACAATAAGTTTTAGCAAAACGATAGTTAATGTTCACAAATCTACAAATCTTTGCAACGGTGAAAAATCCACTAGATTTTCCCGACAGATGCTGCCGCTTGGTATAGCTATCAAGAATTATTATCACCTAATAATTAGCATTTATGAAGCTTTAAATATCAAACAAGTTGTCCAACATAAACAATTCGCACAGACTGGCAAGAAATTGCTGGTAAGAAAACCAAATAGGTTAATGATACAGAATATTACCTAAGCAACGTGGTTTGAATCACGGACGGAATGGGGTGAGATCGATTTGAAAATGTTGCTTTCCCTTGCTAACCTTCTATGAAGATAAATGCATGTATTAAATAAGGATAAGATTTTTGCCTTCACCAGACATCTCACCGATGGGAGGGGGGAAACTCAATTAACAGTAGAACAACAAAGTAAAATGGTTTCAAGCATTATTTACAGAACCTACATGACTGATGATTCAGTGGGGGAGGAATTGTTGGATTAAATGGATTTCTTGTTGAAACGCATTATTATTTTGATTGGGAGTGGAAGCAAAAGTGTGAGCATGAATACAATTAGGGACATACCTATTGAGGGCTAGAAAGAAGTCATGCTATTTCAAATGTAAAAGAATTCAAATTTTAATGTAATCGGTTAAAACAAATATAAATTCACCACCAATACAATAGGTTATCTGTTGGACTAAATTATTAAAGCCACCATTGTTAACATATAACGCAGGTTTGGAGAAACTTACAGCAATGGCAATGAGTTCTTCCAACAGTTCCTCCAAATGGCGAAGAGGCTATAGTAGCATAAATGAACATGGAAACAATTAAGATTCCTATATTTGGATTCTTCTGCGAATTGAATTAAGAGCACCTATGAGACATTTCGAATCTATGAAACTTACCCACTGAGTTGGACCATCAACAGGAGCATTTAAAGGGTCGTCATGAACCTAGGCAGATAAATTATGATAAAAGTATACCCATCAAAAAGAAAAAAATTCAGAATGCTAATAAGAAATATAAAGAATAATTCTCTCTGTTATCAGACAAGATAAATTTTTACAATCGGAGACAAATCCATGCCAGGTGGAAAGGATTCGTTCTGTACCTCCATAAAAATGCCGTTCACTCCAACAGCTACCGCAGTCCTGGCAATGCAAGGTATAAGTTCTCGAAGACCACCACTAGCAACACCACCACCTTCCAGCTGTACAAATAATAGAAATGCTAATCATCGACTGGTGATAAAGCTCAGTGTAAAAAAGGATTGGCTGCTTTGAGAAAAGGAATGATACACGGCTTTCTTAGATAAGAAAGATCGTGGCACTAAGGCCATCTTTTTTTTGGTGGCATAGAAAAACCCTATAAATCGTGTGAGAAAGTCATCTAGGCAGAAATATGATATTATGTAGCATTATGTCATTACATAACTGCCTAGTGACACGTATCTGGAACGACCACCAATTTTGAAGCCGCGATTTGAAAGGAAGAGAGAGCTTGCCACCAAGATTATTCAAAATGAGTCAAAATAATGAATGGTGGATGATTGTGCCAGTCAATGCAAATGTCGCCTGTAATACATACCTTTCTCCCAGCAGGTTGTTGTAGCGAATGGGTTATGTCGGCCACCTGAAACACAATTATTCAACTTAGAAACTATCCTTTAGGAGGTTATCATACACTTAGAGGAACAAGATGTGCTACAGAGGAAATGATTCTACAGACTATGTTTATTAATGTGCCAAAAGTAATGATATAAGAGACAGATACACATGGTTTGACAGTCCTACCACGGGACAATTGGCCTCCCTTAACCACTCCAAATTTCGTGGATCAACAATCAAGTCATCTGTACAGATCAAATGAAGTTAGTAAAGTACTGCTATGGCCTATGAACATGCTAATTTCACTGTAATAAATTCAGTCTCAGGGCCATTTTAAAAGGAACAAGCAAGAAACCTTCGTCCATTGCAATCAATACAACATATTTTACGACTAAAAAACCTATTAACTTTTAGTGCATGATGTGAAGAAATCCTATCCATGAGATCAAAATTTTTTGTTTCGGGAAAAGGCTTTGTAGGATCAAACTTTACAGCACACGTTACTATCTTAGCTGTTCATCTAATACTAGGCGCTGATGAAGTTAATAAACTTACTGTAACCAAACATTGTGCCTCTCTCACAAACCATAACATTTTCATTTCCGGTCATCCTTATCTTTTCAGCAGAGTTTGCCATGACCTACAAAACCAAATGACCATAGTGCTGACAAGAGATCTCAAAACATGGCCATTTTGCGGTAATTTGGAATTCGGAGGAAAAACAAAAGGACCGGGGATGTAAATACATACAGAAGGAGCACAAAATTGCCCTTTCTTGATATTGATAATCCTCCCAGTTTTGGCAGCTGCAACAAGAAGATCCGTCTGTTCCAACGAGCAATAAGAAAAATCGATACTGGTGGCATAGTGGCTATGGCATTGAATAAAGGGCTAGTGCTGGACATTACCAAAATTGTATACACAAGTACGGAAGTTTTTGGTCATCCATCAGCGTATAATTAATTTTACCTGCCGGCACAAGAAAGCAGGAATCTGAATTATGTCAGCAACTTTGCCAACAGCTTCACACTGAGAAAAATCATGTTAAAAGTCAGGTACATATCTGTTGAAATAGAGTAACACAATATGATAAAAAATCACGGCAATCCGGAACTAGAATCTCAAAATTATGCCCTAATCTGGCAATAGTATGCAAGACAGTAAGAAACATTAAAGAAATCTGACGTTAGATAAGGAACTTGAGTAAAGAGTTTTACAACCTGCAAATTCAAAAGTTCGTTCTATTCTTTGAAAATTGATTTTTTTTTGACATGCCATATTTTTCAGTTCTTTCGAATTAAGAATACCAAGAGGGAAGCAAAACCGTCTTGTAGATTATGGGCCAAATAACAGATTGGGGCTTGCCATTAGGTCCATGACAGCTAAAGACTCTTAAACAATGTCTCTATTAACCTAAGGCTTTCCAAAGATTGCAGGACACTCGCTCAAGCTCGAAGTTACTCATGAAAATGTGCTGCCTTACAGGAGGATATCTAGCGCCACTGTATCACAGAAACTTCATTCAGTAATCGAATTCCACATACCAGGACATGCTCCAAGCAAGAAATATTTTCTTAAGTATAAAATCAACATATATGGAGTATGAAAGATTCATCTCTCTCCTAAGAGTTTCCTCGCAAAAAAATTAGCAACATTGTTCTGCAGGAAGAACTCAATTGGACAAAAAGTGATTTAAATTCCCATTGTCGAATCGAACCTGGATTGCCTCATGTACATCAGTAACTACTGGAATATCATATGTGGTTTTCACTCTCTCAAGAATCTGCAACCACAAGAACAGGAGAGCTCAGTGCAACTTGCATTTCATAAATCCGACATAAAAATTAGCTAATTTGATTACAATACACATGAATATACACACTCTAACAGTAATACCAATAGATCTCTACCTTCAATCCCTCAATCAAGCCAGGTCCGCGAAACGACTTGGAAGATGTTCTATTAGCTTTGTCAAAACTCGACTTGAAAACAAACGGCAATCCAAGTCTAAAAGAGACAAAAATCATGAAATTCATCATTTTTATGAACTCGTCAAACACAAATTGATTTGAATCAAGGCATTACTTAGAAGTGATAGCCTTGATCTGCTTCGCCATGTAGAGGATGTGATCCTCCGATTCAATCACATTTGGACCTGCTAGTAAGAAAAATGGCTCCGCTGTCTGTTCATCAAAATTTGAAAGTAATTAACATGAAAATGTACGAAAATGAAAGAGAATATCAAATTCAGAAATTGCAGACCTTGAGCTGATTGAAAAGCGCTACTGACGATTCCATTTCTACTCCAACAGTCCAACTCGTCGTTGAAAATAGTAAATACAGAGAAAAGAATAAGGATTTAAAGGGTTGAGGAGACAATCATACGCCGTCAAATCCAAATGCTGTATTTATTGTTGTGCAAGTACAACTCTCGCGGCTAGGAGGTATAGTGAAATTTTCTAGAGTGCGCTTGGTTGCTATGATAGGATAAATGATTGATAGATTAAAAAGTGGATAATGGGTTGATAAATAAACTAATGGATAAACTATATTGTGTTTGGTTCGTATGATTAGTAAATTATGATAAGTAATATTGTGTTTGGTGTAGTTGATAATATGTGGTAAAGATTAATTTTATTTGTAAAATGACAAAAATACCCTTGAATAGGTTTTGCACTTAATTTTTATTATTTTATTTTAATTAAATTTTAGTTAATCAAATTAAATTTAATTATATAATTTAATTATTAATAAAATATTATAATGAATTAAATAGTATGTATAAAATACTGAAAATATTATAATAAATAATATATAATTAATTTGAACTCTTAAGTTAATCTCAAATTATAATGAATATATGTTAATCAAATTAAATTTATTTCGAACCAATTCAATTTAAAAATATACCCGAGCATCATCCAAATATGAAAAATATAAAACTTGCTAAATTTAATATATAATTATTATCAATTTAATAACAATAAAATTTAATATATAATTATTACCAGTTCAATGAAAATAAGTTTTGAATTTCTGAGAATTTTAGGTTCGTGGAATTTTGTAAATCCTTCATAATTTAATGGTAATTATTATCAATTTAATAACGATAAAATTATAAAAATTATTATCATTTTCTAAATAAAAAAAACATGACAATATCATGATACAAATAAAACGTGACCACAAATTTATGGTATACCGAACTTTTTCCTAATCAAAAAAACTGAAACACAAAAAAGTATTATTTTACTTTAATCATTTAAATTTAAATAATTTAAATTTAATTTAATTATTAATAAAATTTAACAGTATATAAAAATAAATTATAAATATTAAAATAAATATTACAGATTAACTAAAATATTAAATAAAAAATCAAATGAAGGAAAAAAAGTGAAAAGGGCAATTTTGTAAATTTACCAATTTATCTAGAACAAGTTTGAAGTTGGTTTAGCAATCCCATGTCCAAGAAAGGATCCAATTTCTCACAATTTCCCATGTCTATAGTGCTTAATCCCGGGCCTTCGGGATTAGACACTTAAGCTAATCCCCGAACCAAACATGGGATATTTAAGTTATCCTGTTGCAGATATTATCCGGTTCGGGTTTGGTTGGATTGTGATATAGCGGATAATACATATTGGGCCTTTGGCCCATATTTACCGTATATCTCCACAATGAACAAATAAAGACTTAATGCGAGTAAATTCTACATACAAACTACAAAGCACACAAATCATTAAGGTTGTATCTTGATGAAATAATTTCATTTCAAAAATAAATTTGAAATAATTTCAATAATCTAAAATTTAAAATATAATGGTATTGTTACAAAATACATTAAAAGTGAACATGCGATATTTGAAATTTATGGATTTTAAAATTACCCAAATAATTTGAATGGATTTGAAATGCAAATCCATCAAATTCTTCCATCAATCTGGAGTTATATGGTATAATTATGGTGTGTTTATGAAGGAAAAAAACTATTTTTATGAAAATTAATTAAAAAAAAGTTGTTGGAAATTTACAATTTATTTTTTTATTTTGTTTTATTCATATATATATATATTACTATAGATAAAACCTAATACAAGTGAATATTAGTTTGTGAATGGTGTGTTTGGTAGGGGTGAATGGTGATTGGGTGAGATTTTTTTTTATGGGTAAAAATAACAATAGAGAAAAAAGTCTACAAAGAAATGCCAAGGACAAAACCACTCACCTAACCTATCGCAAAAGAAAAACCAACGCCGACAAAAACTAATCAAGCCAATGTTTAAGGTGGGTCAAAAATAAATTTATCCAGACATCAAATTCTTCCATCCATCTGTAGAATATTTAATAGTTTACCAAACACATTATTATTTTATCTTGTATTATTAATCATAAACATCAAACACAAGATTATTTATCATTAGTTTAATAAGCATCTAAATTATCAATCAGATTATCTATCAATCACTTATCATATAACACCTACCAAGCGTGTCCTAAGTGTTTATGTAATGGTTTGACAGGTATTTAAAATTTATAGATATTAGCGGACAACGCACACACATTATGTGTGTAAAAGAATGATAGTAATCCGTATAAACCAAGTTACATCTACACAATTTTTTAGTGCCCATTGTTATTTCATACTAAAGCCATCCATCAATCTGTAATATGTAAAACACAAATCCCATTAAAATAAGCATAAATAAACAAAAAAAAACCAAGTCACTGAAACTTAAAACATAGTTGGAACTCATTTACTATTTTGTTGTGATAGTTATAAAAAGATACCAATCTCTTGTGATAGGGAGCTCACAATTATTTAGAAAAAAAAATCATGAAAGCGGTCCACAATGCTAGTTTTAGAAGAGATTAAAAAAAATAAGTAAATATTAAAGTACGGCTACATATGCACAATAAAATTGTATACATTAGTACCATTAGAGATGTCAAACGGAGCGGACGGCACGAAGCACAGCACGAGCACGACACGTCACGGAACGGCATGGCACATCACGTATTGCTACAGTGCCGTGCCGTGTCGTGCCTGTACCATGGGCCGTGCCGGGCCATAGGGGCACGATTAAATGGCCGGCACGTCCCGTTTGACACATATAGTACCATATTTAAAAATGATTTCGAGAAGCTATAAAAAGGAAATAAGATTTGTCTTCATTTATAGAACACTCTACAAAAGCCAATTTAGTTTGCATCAATGTAACAATTGATGACTAAATAACTCTAGAACAATAAACTTTGTTGGCGCTAAACTTTTGGATCCTAAAAAGGTAGTATAGAAAAACGTCCACAAAACTTTGATCTTGCAGTCAACAATCAAAATGAACGTGCCAACAGATAGAAGATAAAATCCATTAAATTTCACAAAAAAAATTTATCCACAACTCATCAAAATCATGCATAAAAAAGCTTAACCATCTACGATCTCAAAATCTGTGCATCTTGTTGCACATAACAAAGCAAAATTTCAAGAAATTGAATAGATAAGCACACTAAGAAACCCGTCTAATGACTTTGTTCGATCATCTTCTGAGTATACCAAGGACTCACAGTTAATTTAGTGGAAATTGAAAAGTTAGCAATAAACTTTGTTTGCTCAATTTATTCCTCACCAAAAGAATTTCAGAAACATTCAAGGAATATGAGGAAAGTCCTTGTATAATACATGCACAACAGTTCAAGAACCTCGGAAATCCCATCAAACTCTAGGAGATAGAACTTGGCAGAAAAAGACCCAAAAAGGTTATTCATATATATTTTACTATAGATAAAACCTAATACAAGTGAATATTAGTTTGTTAAGGGTGTGTTTGGTAGGGGTGAATGGTGATTGGGTGAGATTATTTTTTTTTTATGGGTAAAAATAACAATAGAGAAAAAAGTCTACAAAGAAATGCCAAGGACAAAACCACTCACCTAACCTATCGCAAAAGAAAAACCAATGCCGACAAAAACTAATCAAGCCAATGTTTAAGGTGGGTCAAAAATAAATTTATCCAGACATCAAATTCTTCCATCCATCTGTAGAATATTTAATAGTTTACCAAACACATTATTATTTTATCTTGTATTACTAATCATAGACATCAAACACAAGATTATTTATCATTAGTTTAATAAGCATCTAAATTATCCATCAGATTATCTATCAATCACTTATCATATAACACCTACCAAGCGCATCCTAAGTGTTTATGTAATGGTTTGACAGGCATTTAAAATTTATAGATATTAGCGGACAACGCATACACGTTGTGTGTGTAAAAGAATGATAGTAATCCGTATAAACCAAGTTACATCTACACAATTTTTTAGTGCCCATTGTTATTTCATACTAAAGCCATCCATCAATCTGTAATATGTAAAACACAAATCCCATTAAAATAAGCCTAAATAAACAAAAAAAACCAAGTCACTGAAACTTAAAACATAGTTGGAACTCATTTACTATGTTGTTGCGATAGTTATAAAAAGATACCAATCTCTTGTGATAGGGAGCTCACAATTATTTAGAGAAAAAAAATCATGAAAGCGGTCCACAATGCTAGTTTTAGAAGAGATTAAAAAAAATAAGTAAATATTAAAGTACGGCTACATATGCACAATAAAATTGTATACATTAGTACCATTAGAGATGTCAAACGGAGCGGACGGCACGAAGCACAACACGAGCACGACACGTCACGGAACGGCATGACACATCACGTATTGCTACAGTGCCGTGTCGTGCATGTACATGGGCCGTGCCGGGCCATAGGGGCACGATTAAATGGCCGGCACGTCCCGTTTGACACATATAGTACCATATTTAAAAAAAAAATTCGAGAAGCTATAAAAAGGAAATAAGATTTGTCTTCATTTATAGAACACTCTACAAAAGCCAATTTAGTTTGCATCAATGTAACAATTGATGACTAAATAACTCTAGAACAATAAACTTTGTTGGCGCTAAACTTTTGGATCCTAAAAAGGTAGTATAGAAAAACGTCCACAAAACTTTGATCTTGCAGTCAACGATTTAAATGAACGTGCCAACAGATAGAAGATAAAATCCATTAAATTTCACACAAAAAATTTTATCCACAACTCATCAAAATCATGCATAAAAAAGCTTAACCATCTACGATCTCAAAATCTATGCATCTTGTTGCACATAACAAAGCACAATTTCAAGAAATTGAATAGATAAGCACACTAAGAAACCCATCTAGTGACTTTGTTCGATCATCTTCTGAGTATACCAAGGACTCACAGTTAATTTAGTGGAAATTGAAAAGTTAGCTAACTTTGTTTGCTCAATTTATTCCTCACCAAAAGAATTTCAGAAACATTCAAGGAATATGAGGAAAGTCCTTGTATAATACATGCACAACAGTTCAAGAACCTCGGAAATCCCATCAAACTCTAGGAGATAGAACTTGGCAGAAAAGACCCAAAAACACTTCTCATAACAATAGAATTTTACTTGATAAGCAGTAAAAAGGGTTATCACAAAGCAAATACCAAACTGATGATTAATCTTATTTAAAAAGACGCCTTCTATTATTACTCAAAAGTAAAAAAATATACCATTCACAGATGAAATGGACTGCCGATGTGGTATCATATGGTGTCGAGTAGCAGCTAAAGTATCAATCGAAAGAAAAAGATAAGACCTACATTCAAATCCTAACTTTAGTCTCTAGTAATACTCTTGAACATTAAGTTTTCATCCTGGATCATTTTGCGAGTATGGAGAAGAAAACCTTCTATTTCTCCTCAGCCCATTTGTTCCCAACTTCCTTATTTGAGTGCTGGATGCTATAATAAAATGAAATAAATCATTATCACTTGACTAAATTTAGTCAATCCTAAATAAAAAAGTTTTTTTGTCATACTATGGCATTATTTAAAGAAAAAGGAATGACACAAACAACAAATATATCTTACATATTTTGATTATTTGAGCTTGAATTTATTTCTCATTATTTTATGATCAATCCACCGAGGAAAACATATTCAAATACTTTTTACATTTTTGTTTTCAATTTTTTTTAAAAAATAAGAGTCAAACTATAATTGTTGGTTAACCGTAACTGACGGTTCATGAATCATATCGGAACCGTCAAGGAATGTTAATGTTAATGGTAGATGTTTTTTAAACCGCCGAACCGATGGTTCTGAACCATCTAACCGTCGACTCTGAATCATCTAACCGGCGATTCTGAACCGTGTTCAGGGCTATAGTGCCCTTTAGTAAATTTACAAAATGGATATTTTAGTTAATAAAGTTGTAGTTTTGTAAACGTATTATGTATGAAAATACTGATTTTTTTCATCGATCCATAATTCTTATAGTGTTGAAATAGCTATATTAGTGTTGAAATAGCTATAGCGTGAAATACCAAAAGGATAATTCACACAAGTGAATAAATGAGATTCCATTTCTATAATGTTGTCTGATTAGATACAACCCCTACGGTACGAAATATTTACTCTAAAACATCGCTGCACTCAAACTCTCAAAATATATTAATAAGAAAAGGTTTACACCAAAAACCATAGAAGATAAATCCAGTTTACGAAACTCTCACGATGTACGGGATCTGAGAGGTGTCGTGTTGCTTGGATTTATTGTACGCAACATTCCCCAATAATACAAGATGTTGTTTTTGCGACTCGAACTCGTAACGTACATGTCACATGACAAGAACTTTACAGTTGCGCCAATGTTCATTCCTACACCAAAAACCAAACTAATTACATAACAATTGTTAAGAAAAAATACAAATCAGAAAGTAATTATAATAAAAAGGGGTGAAATTTAGCAATAAAGAACAAAAAACTATCTGGACAAGAAAAAGTGATCAAAACAAAGAGAACGATAGCGACATCATGAGGGCTATAGTTCGATGAAACCTACTTTGTAAAGCCTTGTAGCACATCGGGATTGCATGACAACATCTTGTCTCCATTTTCCAGCCAACTTGCCACTATAAATTTATTAAGCACGTAGATCGGGCAAAATTGTTAAACTTGATAGCATAATTTTAGGCTCTCATTTTTTTATATATAGTATTTATAGTCCTTACCCAAAAAACAAAAGGGAAAAACTGAAATCGTCGCTTGATTATTTATTTTTTTAAAATTAAAAGTTTAATGCCTTGTGAATAATCTAGGATAGTATATAATCCTATTCAAGAAATATTTTTTTTTTTTTGTTTCCAATGAACTAATATTTACATGGACATTATGTGCTCATCCCATGTACTAGCTACTATAACCAAAATAGAAAATCTCATAATGATACACCGTGCAGTTAAAGTATGTTTACATGTAGTATCAATAATATGTATTTTACATAAGCCTTTTACTCTCTTTTGGTATTCGTAAAGACACTAACCCCCACTAGTTTATAAATAGACAGTTTACCTATTATATGGTTTGCAACATAGCATGCAAGGAAATAATTAACAGATTACAAGAGGTAAACTATATATTTTTACAATAGTTCAAAATAGACATTTTGCAACATATTGTTTGCAACATGGCATACACGAAGGGTATGTTTTGCATATATACAAATGACAAGGGATAAATTGCATACTTATTTCAAACCACATAGATGTAATCTGGTTATTTGGAAAACATCGAAGTTCATTGCGAATAACCCCTTAACAAGCAATAAAAATAATTTAATAGCCACGTACCTTTTCAATTTTAAACAAAATCGATACATGTATTGTGAAATAGAAAATCTGAAATATATTACAACTCTTTACGACACGGTTCTTCTTCTTTCATTTGTTACCATCCAAAATATTCCACAAACGAAGCATTAGCAAGAAATCACAAACTTTTCTTCCTACAAAAGAAGGTGGGGAAAGACACACTTACCACCTTAAAATCTCAGAAATCTTCATCATCCCTTCTATTCCACCATGGCTAGTCTTCTGCACCATTCTCATAAGCTTATAATCCAGTCATTCCTTATCCTGCTTTTAATCCCGGATAGAGTTTCCGGTGACTGCACGTGCAACAACGAAACCGAGCAACGCGAGAAGAATGAAGTCCTCAAGTACAAACTCTTGGCCATCGTTGCAATTCTTGTTGCTGGTGGCGTTGGCGTGAGCACCCCCCTTCTCGGCAGAAAAGTTGATATCTTTCGACCCGAAAACGACTTATTCTTCATGATCAAAGCATTTGCTGCTGGAGTTATTCTAGCCACTGGGTTCATTCACATTCTTCCTGAAGCATTCAGCACCTTGACATCTCCTTGCCTCAGCGAAAACCCGTGGGGGGGATTTCCTTTCGCGGGTTTTGTAGCAATGATGGCATGCATTGGAACACTGGCTGTGGATACGGTTGCGACAAGCTTGTACAAGAAAATGCATTTCAACAAGTCAAAGCAAGTGAATGTGGATGAAGAAGATGGTTATGATGATGAGCATGTTGGCCATGTACATGTACATACTCATGCCACGCATGGCCATGCTCATGGAGCTGCCATACCATCTCTTGATAAGAGCGCGTTGGACCTTGTCCGACATCGAATAGTATCACAGGTAGGTATAGGTAACAATGGAGATATCTATTTTTTTTTCCTTGGGGAAACTTTACAATAAACTCATACTTAGCTTTGGGTTCACCTCCGACCCTTGAATGAAATTTGAATAACTCATCATCCTTTATTTGAAGGCGGCAATTTCACCATGGATTTATTCGACCTCGAAGTTCTTGTTTCAATTTTAAAGGAAAAGAAAAAAAAAATTAGAGATATTTTTGTTTTGCTTTTCAGGTATTGGAACTGGGAATTGTGGTTCACTCAGTAGTAATTGGAATTTCATTGGGAGCTTCACAAAGTTGTGATACAATAAAACCTCTGATGGCTGCTCTGTCATTTCACCAGTTTTTTGAAGGAATGGGGCTTGGTGGCTGCATTTCCCAGGTTAGTGGCGCAATTTTAGGAACCGAGTATGTAGTAATGGAATACTTCTTGGCTACCCCATCATCGGCTAATACCTACCACTCTTTTTGACTTGTTTGGTTTGGATATGGCTAAAGTATTCTCTGGTTGCGTTATTAGGCTGAATTCAAGTCACTAACGACGATGACTATGATGCTGTTCTTCTCCCTCACAACTCCGACAGGAATTGGGATTGGAATTGGAATTTCTGGAGTTTACGAAGAGAATAGCTCCACTGCTCTTATAGTGGAAGGAATATTTAACTCTGCATCAGCTGGGATCTTGATTTACATGTCCCTGGTTGATCTATTAGCAGCTGATTTCATGAATCCCAGGATGCAGAGCAATGTTAGACTTCAGTTGGGAGCACATACTTCACTACTTCTAGGTGCTGGATGTATGTCTTTTCTTGCCAAATGGGCATGATTCCCAGCAACCCTCTTCTCTATTTTGTTTCCCATTTGATCATTTTTAGTTGGAAATGGAGCATTAGCACTTGTATGAAAAATCCCATCGGTCAGTTGGACACCAAAGATTGCCATAAAACGCACTGAGTGCTATTGTTTCCTAACAAAATACAAATATAATATTAGCTTTAATATAATTAATAATAATAAATTACTTGAATTCTAATTTATTAGCAAACATATTAGAGCTCATGTTGAATATCAACTCAAGCAACTCTAGTTTGAACATGATCGAATACAAAAATGTAGTCGAGAACTGATTATGAGAGATGACAAAATATTAAAAGGGGATATTGTTTCAACTTTTTTAGAAACTAGTTATTGAAAAACCACATATTTGTTTGAAATACAAAATCCTTGCGAAAAGTTCGAAAATAAATTCTGTAGGATCAAGCGCTTGCCGCTTTACCAAAAGCTATAACTGTTGTAATAGTGCGACTCTAATCTTTAAATCGTATAGCGTGGGTAAACAAAAAAGTGCAACAAACTCAATCCTCTTGTTTCGGCTAAAGAGGCTGCTAGACCTTGTGAAGTTGGTGATTGTTCGGATGATGATGGTTCATCCTATTCTAGTAACTCTATTACTTTGGGTGAGGAGGACTCTGTTTCAGTGGCTGATTCTACCCCTGGACCTCCATCTTGTGATGGTATTGCTTTTTCTTTTCCTCTTTTTGTCTGAGAACCATCTTCTATGAGCTATCAGCTCCTAGCAAGTCTCCGGTTGCTCCTACGTCGCGGGGAACCAAACAACCTTTTCCCACTAATCGCAATGGCAGTAAATTTGTTGTGCTAGGAAGGCAAATGTAGACACTGACTTGATTTGCATTGAATCTAATAATGTGGATGATAGTTCAGCCTAGGTGTGAGGGTCCAATCTTAATTATGTGATTAATGATCACATAATGATAATCATAGCGTAAACAATGGAAGTAAAATTTTCGGCATGACATTATCGTACGATGAACATATCCCCTATATCAATAGACATATATTGAAAATATATAGATATATACCATCAGTTCATATCCATCAACATAAACCAACATACACATATCAAACTAGTAAACACATATCCATACTGAGCTCAAATACACTAAATAGAGGTAAACTCATCACACCGCAGGGACACACCCCGGGTACATAGACTACTTGGATAAACAGGAATAAAACCTCAAGTGTGGCTCCCACCGGACGTGCTATCTTTGGGATCTTGGCCACTTGTATTACCTACCATTGTCCACACACAAAGACAACAACAACCCCATTGGGGGTGAGCCAAAGCCCAATATGAACAATCAAAAGAAATACAACATGTATCTATAACATGATATATGAAATGAAATGCAGTGCATGCCATGTCATGTTGGTATCGTACACCCATTCGCTGGGTATCGCAGAGCCAATAAATGATAGTCCAAATGTCTCAATAGCTCGAGAATGTCAAGCAAAGGGATGTCTACATGGTGCGTCGTCAAAGTGTCACTGCATCCCAGCTCTTGACATCATATCATACTGATGATGTCAGCAATGCGCCACCCATAACAGTCTCAACGAATAGGGAAAATCCATAGGAAACATCACCAATCCACAAATCAACAAATCATAGAAATCATAAGGGCCACAAATTCCTATGCATTTCAGGCAACTTAATGACAGTCATAGCATCGTGTACAACCTTTATGATCAAAAAATCGTAGCTCAACGTGTATGTCATGCATCGATGTATGTATGAAAATGATGTATGTTAACAAAATATTTACTTTCATACATCGACATGACAATCATGGATGCTATTAATGCCACATAATATAAATAAATCACATAGACACGTAATTTCAAGTAATTCACATAAGTCATCAAATCATATATCAACTGATATAGATACCGATCGTATGTTACCTGATCGCAACATACCTTTACTTCTCGATATACGAGGGTCGACTTGAGCTTGTAGAGTCGATGTATTCAGTTAAAGCTCCGGCGGTGGCCGGTGTAGAAAGTTCAGTCAAGGTGAGGGGAAGATAATCGATGTCCGGGCCTCGTCCAATTTGTGGTTGAATCGAAGCAATCGATGAAAACCAGAAGAACCCTAAATGAAGCGGTTTCATTCGTTCCAGGCAAAATCAAAGCACTTTTCGCACCTTAAATCTTGATTATCTGGTATAAAAATGTGCGCCTCTGATTTGTGAACACGGTGGTAGGTACGTCTTGACGAGAGGTGGTCAGAAGGCGGCGAACGGAGTAGATAAGTACACGGTAGTCGGTGGTCGGTGGTCGTCAGCTGACTGCGTGTTTTCGCACGTTTTAGTGCATGTTTCGTGATCTGGTGTGTGTTTTACATATTTTACTCTGTGTTTTTCATTAGGGGTGCTTAACGGGGCAACCCGGTTCGATCTGATCCAGAACCGACCGGTTCTGGATCCCTAATTCTGAAACCGGTCCGATCCGATAAGGAACCCGATCGGATCCGGTTCCGGGTTGGACCGGTTCCAACCCAGAACTGATTTTTTTGATTTTTTTTCCTCTAAAAACAAGGGAAATTGTTGCTTGGAGGATTCGAACACGCGACCATCGTCTTCTACTCTAAAGCTCTAACCAATTGAGCTAATGAGACTTTTTGTTTGTAAACCAACCTCAAATATTTATATAAATTTAAAAAAATTTATTTTTTTAAAATTAAAGGATCCGGTTCCGATTCAACCCGGAACCGGATCCGGATCCGTTTAGTCCAGAACCTATAAGATACCAGTTTCGGAACGGTAGAACCGATCCGAACCGGTATCTTACCGATTCCAGACCGCTTCGGAATCGGTTAGCCCGATTTCGGTTCTGAACTGGGCTAACCGATCAGGTTTCGAGACGGGTCTGAATTGACCCGGCCCGTTAAGCACCCCTATTTTTCATCCTACACCGATATATATTAATTCTCGACCAATTATGAACATCGGGGTGTCATCGGTGTACTGGTGCATATACATCATATGCACAGTCCACACCTGACTTCGTGTCCATATTTCAATCACAAAAATTAAATCTATCAATTCAATAAAAATATATTTACTAAATTATTTTAAAAAAAATTCAGTGTTAATCCGAATATTTCAAGAATATATTTGTCCATTCACTATGTTATGACCAGATTGTCAATTGACAGTTATATTGTCTATTCCACTTCTAATTAATTAAATTCTAATCATTAACAAATTAATTTACAAATTAACGTTAATCAAATATTACACTAAACATCACGTTTCGATCGCTATCCGAATATGGATAATTATTGCACTCCACAATCTCACTCCAATAATTGCAATATCTTGCAACCCATGAGAATCGAACACGTGACATTGATTTTTTGATACCATTTGTAGAATCAAGCGCTTGCCGTTTTACCAAAAGCTATAGTTGGTGGTAATGTTGTAACTCTAATCTTTAAACCGTATAGCAGCTTAAGTACCACGCTTCAATCGCTCTCCAAACATGGACAATTATTGCGCTCCAACAAATTAATTTCGCTAACGTGGTTTGAGATTCAATTGTCCCAATAGCATCCATTATTCACCAACATTTCCTTCTTCATTACATGGTTGACCTTTTCCAATACAAATAGTGTACTTTCGCAATGAAACTATTTTACCATAAAATGTTACTTCTAAAATTATAGTACCTATGTGAATTTTTTTTATAACAAATAAAATGTCAAAATTTAGGATTTCGAATCATATTATTTAATTATTAGTATTCTTTTAGTTTTTTTATTGCTAATGAAATAGTTGGCGTCAAGTTTTATATACAAGTTAGGATATATTATCTTAATAACATTATTGCTTCTGATTTTAGAAACTAATATGCTCCAACTTTATTTCAATGATGACAATCAAAAGTAAAAAATTCCATCAATCTTCCACCAAATTAAACAAGCATATTATGGGGAAAACCTATAGGACAGATACTGAAGCAAAACTAAAGGTTATCCATGAACCTTTGTGCAGACATATTAGTTTAGCCGCCATAAGTTTGAACCACTAATAGCAAGAATTTAAGTACCTCAAGTAAGTCTAAGAATAAAGTGATAAAGGGATGTGATTTCTGTGTTCAACTTGTTCCTATTCGGTGCGTGAAATGAGCTATTCGAAATCAAGAATATTCTCAATTTCATCATTCAAAAGTCATTGTAATTGTTTGAATGCATTTTGGTTTAGAGAGATTTCACATTTACTCCTTTATCTAAAACCTTGTATTTTACCAAACAACAAGTTAGAGGTTAAGATTAGGACAAAGTTTTACAATTTTTTCAGTTAAGCACGACTGATCAGAACCACTTCCTAATATAACAGTATTAGATCGATACCTGCATTAACTTGTTCAGATGCACACAATATGTCTGCTAGAACAGGAGATCCTAAATGACAGTTTTAAATCTTTGATTCGCGCTAGCTAATACGAGGCGTACATAGATAGGGTGATCAAAATTCCAGCTCTTTCAGTATAAAAAATTACAAAAACAAACATTGCAATCTTAACTTCTCAGTTTTGCGATGAGACTCGATGAAATTAGGTTCATTTCTCACAGAAAATGTTGGACGGTGCACATGTTAAAACATGTGTTAAATTTGGACGGTGCAAACTATGGACGGTGGCCGCAAAATGAACAATTTGTTCATTGTTCACACTTGAATTTGCACCTATAAATAGATGCATCCTTGTTCATTCCATAGCATCCCAACTCAAGCAAACAAAAATATAGTTCTTGAGTGTTTTCTTGAGAGAGTTAAAGAGATTGTTCTCTTAGTTATAATCAGGGTCGGGTTTGTGAGAAATTGAGTGCTTTGTAAACACTTGTAAAGATTTCTTCATATAGTAAATATTTGCATCAGCTCCGTAGACGTAGCCTATATTAGGTGAACCACGTAAATTGATTGTGTTCTTGTTGATTATTTTATTCCGCAATGTATTTTATTCTCAATTGCTTCGGTCCATCCCCAACAACTGGTACCAGAGCCAAGTTCCTTTTTTTTTTTTTTGCTGGGTGGAGCTTTGCTGTGGTAGGCGAATACCTATTGGCTAAGGAGGTTCTGTCTAGGAAAATCGATATTTAAGTGGGACCGGTGTGACCCCACCAATTTTCCTGGGAATCTTGAAGTTCTGTCTAGGAAAGATCGAGATTCTCTCTTTCCTGGGAGCTTACTTAGCGTGTACTATTCAGGCTACTGTTTCATCAAAGTATCAGAAGCGATGGCTGGAGAAGATGGATCGGAAAATACGGAGGATGATGAACGGGAGCTCCTTGACCGACGGGTGTTAGATGTAACTCGCTTAACACTAACAAAGAACGTGGCACATAATGTGGCAGAGGCAAAAACCACAGAGGAAAAGATGTCCATTCTTTCGGACATGTATGAAAAGCCATCAGCAAACAACAAGGTGCTTCTCATGAAAAAAAATATTCAACTTGAAGATGGGAGAAGGTGCTTCTGTGCCGGCACATATCAATGAGTTCAACACGATTGTTTCACAATTAACATCGGTTGAAATCAGTTTTGATGATGAGGTCTGTGCACTTATTCTTCTGGCGTCTCTACCAAATGCTTTCTGTTGGCAAAGGAAAATCACAATTCAATGATGTCAGAGACCGAGTTCTTGCTGAAGAAGTTCGCAGGATGGATTCAGGTGAAAGAACATCATCGAGTTCTGCTCTAAATCTCAAGAACAGAGGCAGAGGCAGGAGTGCCGAAATGAGTTCTAACAAATGGCGTAGTAGGTCCAAGTCAAGAATTAGTAAAGACGAAAATACATTTGAAAAGAAGTTGAAGTGTTGGAGCTGTGGTGAGACAGCCCATTTAAAAAGGAACTGCAAATCAATAAAGAACAATGTTAATGTTGTGACTGAGGAGTTACATGATGCTTTATCATTATCCATGAAAAGTCTGGTTGATTCCTGGGTTATGGACTCAGGAGCTTCGTTTCATACCATTGGTAATCATGATGTATTCTATAATTACATTGCTGACGATTATGAAAGAGTTTTTCTAGCAAATGGAAAACCTTTGGAAATAGTCGGTATGGGTGATGTATGTCTGAAGATGTCAAATGGATCATTTCGGAAAATTTACAAAGTAAGACATGTACCAGGGCTCACAAAAAATCTTATCTCGGTGGGACAGCTTGATGATGAAGGTCATAATGTGACTTTTTGTGATGGTTCCTGGAAAGTGAGCAAAGGAGCCATGATTGTTGCTCGAGGAAAGAAAATTGTAACCATTTCTATGAAATTTAGTTGTAGACATATATTAGCAGCTGTGGATGCTGGAGCTAATTCAAGTCTATGGCACTGCTGTCAAATGGGAAGCTACAGGAATTAAAGTTTGATGAACATAAGCTATGTGAAAGTTGTATCTTTGGAAAACAGAAGACGGTGAGTTTTTCAAAAGGCGGTAGAGAACCGAAAGTAGCAAAGTTAGAGCTGGTTCATACTGACGTATGTGGACCATCTCATGTGACATCCCTTGGAGGCTCAAGATATTATGTCACATTCATCGATGATTCGAGCAGGAAAGTAGGGGTTTATTTAATAGAAAAATAAATCTGATGTTTACGAGATCTTTAAATGGTGGAAAGCCATGGTAGAAACTGAGACCAACTTGAAGGTGAAGTGCTTACGGTCTGATAATGGAGAAGAATATGAAGATGTTGAGTTCAAAAATATTATTCACAGAACATGATCAATATGGAGAAAACCATTCCTGGTACACCTCAACAGAATGGTATAGCTAAAAGGATTAACAGAACCCTGAATGAACGTGCAAGGAGCATGAGATTGCATGCTGGATTACCACAATCATTTTGGGTTGATGCATTTAACACTGTAGCTTATCTCATCAACTGAGGACCTTCGGTGCCGCTTGATTACAGAATCCCAGAAGAAGTCTGGAGCGGTAGAATAGTAACCTTTCTTTCTTGAAAGTGTTTGGATGTTTATCATATGTTCATATTGACTCAGCTAGCAGAACAAAAATTGATCTGAAATCCAAGAAGTGTTTCTTTATTGGTTATGGAGATAACGAGTTTGATTATCGTTTTTGGGATGACCAAAACCAGATGATCATTCGGAGCAGAGATGTAATCTTCAATGAGTAAGTAATTTACAATGACAAATCAATATTGAAGCTGGAGATGAATGTCCTGAAGTCAAGAAGATAGATGAAGTGCCATTGATAGATATCCCTGTGAATGAGCTGAAAACTGATAACCACGAAGATAAAGAGACTATTGCACAAGATGTGGACCCAAAACTCCAGTGAATGAACTCAGGAGATCTTCTAGAACAAGCAGACCACCGCAGAGATATTCCCCTGCACTTCATAATATTTTGCTGACAGATAAAGGTGAACCGGAGACCTATGAAGAAGCGATGCAAATTGATGATTCAATCAAGTGGGACTTAGCCATGAATGATGATCACTATCATCCAATCAGATGTGTGAGTTGAAAGAACTTCCAGATGGCAAAAAGGCATTACACAATATATGGGTGTATCGGATTAAAGAAGAACATGATGGTAACAAACGGTACAAGGCAAGACTTGTTGTAAAAGTATTTCAACAAAGGTAAGGTGTTGATTACACAGAAATTTTCTCTCCAGTGGTAAAGCTAACCACTATTAGAACTATATTTGGATTAGTGGCGAAAGAAGATTTCCATATAGAACAGTTAGATATAAAGACGACGTTTTTTCATGGTGATTTGGATGAAGAAATTTATATGAAGCAGCCACAAGGTTTTGAACCACAAGGTAAAGAGAAAATGGTATGCAAATTTCAGAAGAGCTTGTACGGTTTCAAACAAGCTCCAAGACGGTGGTATAAGAACAGACTGATAACTGATGTTATGTGAAGAATGTTGACGATTCTTATATCATTCTACTGTGGTATGTAGATGATATGTTGATAGCGGGAGCTTGTCTGGAGGAGATTGATTAACTCAATAAAAAGTTATCGAAAGAGTTTGCTATGAAGGATTGAGGAGCTGCAAAGCAAATCCTTGGAATGTGGATCATAAGAGATATGATGAATGGACTCTTGAAATTATCTCAAGAAGAATATGTCAAAAATGTGCTCAGCAGATTTAGCATGGATGAAGTTTAACATGTGAATACTCCTTTGGCTAGTCATTTTAAACTAACCAAAACACGATCGCCCTCAACGGAGCAGGAGCAAGCTTATATGAATAAAGTTCCTTATGTTTCTGCTGTTGGAAGCCTCATGTATGCAATGGTATGCACTAGACCAGACATATCACATACAGTGGGAGTTGTGAGCAGATTTATGAGCAATCCAAGAATACAACACTGGGAAGCAGTTAAATGGATTATCAGGTACTTGAAAGGTACTATCTCTGTGCTTCAAGAGGTCAAATTTGAGCTTACAAGGTTTTGTCGATGCCGGCATGGGGGGTGACCTGGACGGCAGAAAGAGTACTACTGGGTATGTGTATACATTAGGTGGTACGACAGTAAGCTGGGTGTCTAAGCTACAAAAGATAGTTGCGCTTTCGACTACTAAGGCTGAGTACGTTGCAGTGATAGAAGCTAGCAAAGAAATGATATGGTTAAGAACATGTCTTGAAGAATTGGGTCTGAAGCTTGATGAAAGCTCGTTATATTGTGATAGTCAAAGTGCTATTCATTTGGCAAAGAATCCTGTTTATCATGCTAGGACGAAGCATATACGGGTTCGATATCATTCATCAGATCAGTTCTGGAAGATGTAGTCTTGATGCTTGAGAAGATTCCTGTAAGTAAAAATCCAGCTGATATGTTAATGAAGGTTGTGACTGTTGACAAACCGAAGTTGTGTTCGACTTCAGTTGAACTGCATGCGTAGAATGAGATATATGAGCCGCTGCATTGATGATGTGAAGACAGGATTGAAATCAAGTCTTCAAGTGGGAGAAATGTTGGACAGTGCACATGTGTTAAATTTGGACGGTGCAAACTATGGACGGTGGCCGCAAAATGAACAATTTGTTCATTGTTCACACTTGAATTTGTACATATAAATACATGCATCATTGTTTATTCCATAGCATCCCAACTCAAGCAAACAAATATATAGTTCTTGAGTGTTTTCTTGAGAGAGTTAAAGAAATTGTTCTCTTGATTATACTCGGGGTCGGGTTTGTGAGAAATTGAGTGATTTGTAAACACTTGTAAAGATTTCTTCATATAATAAAGATTTGCAGCAGCTCCGTGGACGTAACATATATTGGGTGAACCACATAAATTTATTGTGTTCTTGTTGATTATTTTATTCCGCATTATTGATGTTTTATTCTCAATTGTTTCGGTCTATCCCCGACAGAAAAGACATCAAACATAGGAAATTTTGAATTTTGATTATTCGAAAAAGGACAACTAATAAAGAAAAGAATCAAGTCATGCACCATCATAGTCTCCATAGCTCTCCAATTCACCTAACCAAACAAGACAAGCAAAGTGAAGTGTTGATCTGTGTTATGGAAGAGTCAGTACCATACAATTTGTCGAAATCTTTTGGGCAAGCATCGTGGAATTCTACTCCGCCTTTATGCCTATTTCGCAATTATTAACTTGAGTGATCGATCTCCTTTTATGAAGCAACCTAGTGTAGTTGGTATGTGATTCTTGTGAGTTTGAATGAAGTATGCCCTTGACACGCTGATTATATCGATACCAAAAATATCAATCAAATCCACACTCGCTATGGCTTCTTCTATGCTACATGGCTTTGAATAATGAATGGATCCCCATAAAATATGTGAGACTCGCATGATCCAATAATTTTGAATAAAAATGGTCAGGTATAACATAGAACTTACTCACTTAACACGTATTCTATGCAGGGAAAGTGATTTCTGAAATCAAAGTATTAGATTCGCCTCAATCAACGTATTGGGTTATTAGAATTATTGATCTTGTTTTCAAAATCCTATAATTTGGGTTTGAATTTTGTGGCATTTTCTCTTCTGATTTCCATATCTTCATGGGTTCGGGTGACGGCTTCCACATGTCGTGCATACAAGCCCCGTAATGAAAATTGAACACTTGTAACTAGACCTTCAGTTCAAAAAACCTCGACCCTTAACCTTATATTTCCTTGACGGTTGATTACGGTTCATGACTGCCGGTTATGGTTCCGGTTACGATTTGACCATTATTTTTTTTAAAAAAAATATTAAAATTTGAAAAAAAAATGTAAAAATTATTTGAATGTGTTTTACACTTTTACTCAATGGATTAAACATAAAATAACATGAAATAAATTCAACTCAAATAATCAAAATGTATCAGATATATTGTGATTATTAATATATATAAATTATAACACTATTTAGATCAACAAAGCTCTTATAGCTTGTGGTTGAATCTAATTATTCAACTTAGAGGTCTCAAATCTACAGAATAACATATGTTTTAAATTTTAAAATGTAAAAAATAAAATTAAAATAAACCCTTGAACTTCCGGTTCATAGGTTAGAAAATTAGACGGGTCGACTACAGGTACAACCCTTCGAACCGTTGACCCGATTGATCGGTCCGTTGACCATGCACCAGTTTCGGGTCATTTATGACCCTTGGTCGGATCTAGTTGTAACACTCAACACTTGCGTAAATTTACCATGATTAGCAAGTCATTTGATAAATGTACACCGAACGAGCTTACTAACTTTGAAGGAAAATATTTAACTTATGTTAAGAAAGTTCATATCTAATGTACAAAAAAGGTTAATAGTTCTTATTCTCCTTGTTGCTAATTTTTTTGTCGGATTAAAAGAGTGGAGAGTAGAAGAGGTTGAGGCTAAGAGAAGTTTGAGTAGAAAGCAAGCAAAAGAAAAGGGCCGCCAAAATTCTAACTTTTGGATTTTATCTCATGTCAAGGCAAGCATATAGCCATGCACTCTCACTAAAAAATGCACTCAATTTATTGCTTTTCTCCCACACTTTTACATTTCTTCATACACACATTACTTAATAGTTAGTGTTATTGTAATGTGTGCCAATTGCAAAGTGGCCTGACCTAAAGGTTACCCAACGACAGGGCCTAAATCAGGGTCGGAGCGGAACTAATATTATTTGCGACTGGTCAGATTAGATAATGCTAGAGTGCTGCGATTATTTAGAGGGTTGAGCTAAAATATAAAATTTCTGAAAATTGTTATTAAAAAAAAGTTTTTCTTACGAAAAGTTGCATGGGCTGGAGTGACTCTAATCCATAGGGAACTAAAGGGCGCCTGCTGTCTAAGTGGATGCTCGTTTCTTTAAAAAAAACTAAAATTTAATTTCGCTTCTAGAATATCGATGAGTCATACCCTTAATTTCCCAAAAAAAAAAAAAAAAAGTTTGTCCATATAGAATAATTATCTAGAAATTTAAGTTCGTTGGATGTGTGATTATTAATATACACTACATAGGGTCCCAAATATATTCTTAAGAGAGATACCAATGTAGATTATTTCTTGTCACCTTATAGTTTTCGTCCCACTACCTTTCACTTTGGTCATTCTATATAAAGCCATCAATTTTGTTGATGACCCTTTTGGGGATCAATACTAGCTTATAATAGAATTGAGTTTCCTAGTTTTAGAAGCCTATAATAACAATATACAAATAATTATTGGCACTTTCTTGAGTTCTCAATGGAGAAAAATGGAGTTCACATGAAGTCATGCATTTTACTAGCCCTGTATGCATTTTCTGCAGCCATTTGTTCTATACATTGTGGTAAGTCGTGTTCTCATTTCTCTTCACTTGGCATTTAGTTTTTGGTAAGTTTTATATGACATGAGCCGATTAGGTCAGGCTGGAGCCGTCGGATTTGCAGTGTGGACAATGTCTACACTACAGCACCGAATTTTCCTTTAATTTCAGAGTCACAAGCTCGCCTCAGACCTGATTTAATTCTTATTATTTTCGTGAACCTGATTTAATCCATTTTATTTACCGTAAATCCCAAATGGTCATATACTTTAGAAATATCAAAACCCATCAACAATCAAATTTTTTCAATGTGACCACATTTTGTTATCCCAGTTTCGAATGAAGCCCCCCTCCCCCCCAACAAATCGGTTTGCACCATTTCTCCACAACACTCCCAAATTATTTCCTTTGGATTTTTCTCCTGCGGGGTTCGAAGAGATTGCTTCCATTTTGGTCTCCATCACCAATCGATTGCAAGTGTTTTCCTTCTGCTATGACAAATCATTAATTTGAAGAACCTTAAGTTTTCTCCGAAAATTTAAACCACCAAAATTTGAAAATGTGGATGATTTATATCTCATAAATTACGAAAATGAGACAATGTTCTATCAATATCCCGTGCTTTGTTGTTTGTGATGTTGAAATATTGATTAAGTGTGCGGTGATGCAATACATTGTTAATAAGGGCAAGAATTTCGGGAAGCACAAGTAATGAAGGAAGAAGAACTGGAGTAGGTCGAGTGTGGGTGATTTTGGGGAAATTTGAGTTTGTCGATATGGGAATTGGGTGGCTTTTGGGTAAATTTGAAATGGGGTTATTTTTAAAACGTTGGATTTTTGATGGGGTTAATTGATAATTTATGTATTTTCTGTTAGTACTCAAGGTCGATTTTAAAGTCGAGACTGATTTGGGATAACTTATGAAAGTAGAGGGACTAAATCAGGTTCATGAAAATAATAGGGACTAAATCAGGTATGATGGTAAATAATAGGGACTATCCTGTATATTATCCCTCATATTTATATACAGGGGCGAACCTACTCGAGCAAATGGGGCAAGTGCCCCTTTTGCCCAAAATCATGTGTCCGCCACTGTTTATATACAAGAACTTTTTTATGAAACCGCACTAGTTTGGAGTACTTCTTTGCTTGCAAATTTGTATTTCAACTTCAGCTAATTAATCACTTGATACTTGATCAGATGCAACCAAAACATTTCGAAAATATAGAAGTGGGAAGAACACAAGAAGTTCAAGCATTAAACCTACAAGAAAATTACATCAATACAAGAGAAGATTAGAAACGAACTTGCCACTGGATTCATCAAATACTGAACCTTATGTAAGTTCCCCATTCTCCTTACCACCCTATGAATCTCTTCCTCCTTTTTCCTTTCGCGAAAATACCCCTCCATTTTGTGCTTATCCCCCTTTTACCCCTCAGCCACCTTCTACAATACCAACCCCAGTCTTACCACCAAGCCCAGAAGGCCCAACCTTCGGCCCACCTCAGAGTACCCCAATCCCAAACCCACCAATTATTATTATTCCGAGCCACCTGGTATAATTCCCAATCCATCCACAGATGTGCCTACTCCAACTCAACCGGTGCTATGCCCGCCCGGATCACCAAGCTTCATGCCTAGCCCGCCGAGTTATGAGCCTAGCCCGCCATTTTATACTCCATCTCCTTATGGATTTGTTCCAAGCCCACATATTTTCTTGCCACCCATAGTTTTCCCACCTCCGTCGGTGCCACCACCACCTTACACGACCACGGTCATAGCCACGTGGTGTGTAGCCAAGGCTGCGGTGCCCGATCCGATCATCGAAGAGGCATTGAACTATGCTTGCGGGTCTGGAGCTAACTGTGATCAGATTCAATCGACAGGATCATGTTTTGAACCAAACACATTATATGCGCATGCATCCTATGCATTCAATAGCTATTGGCAAAGGTCTAAGGTGGCCGGGGGCACATGTGATTTTGGAGGAACGGCGATACTTGTCACGGTTGATCCAAGTTTTTAATAACTTAATTTTTTAAATATCATATCAAGTTAAACATCATGATGATTTGAGAGCTATAGATATCTTATTTGAGTATCACCATTTCAGTTTGAAAATTTATCATTCGAGGGCCAAAATTACCCACCATTATAGGTATTTAGAATTTAAGTGGATGGGGACAAAAAACAATAACGTTAAAAAATGAGGAGGAGGGGAGGGGGAGGGGGTGTTAGAGGTGGGAGGCAAAAGTAGGTTGGCAAAATACGAGTTAAGGGGGAGATGCAATTTGAGAATACTTGTTCTTCCTTATCTTTATTTGAGTCCACCTCTGGCCACGGATCGCCCTTAATCATGTATATACTAATGATGTGTACATTTCTTGTTCATTAATTGCAGGTTATGATGGGTGCCATTTTCTTTACTTCTAATTTTTGAAGAAATTTTAGTGGATGAATTAAAGGATTGAGAACATACATACGACCAGTGTTCTTCATTTGGGCAACGATTTTGCAATATAAATTTCAATTCATAAGGACATAAAACATTTATTTTAGATTGTATGATTTCTTTTGGTTCAAATACCAGCAAACACGAGCTTCCAGCTTTGCCGGAGTGATAAAACTCATTCCCTTTGGGTTAACTCGTCTCTTTCCCACTAAAAAAAAAAGTATACCCACGAACACCATCTGAATGACATTACAATTTTGGATTGAATGCAAATGACTAAAACAAGTTTGAATAAAAATGTATACACACGCTTCCTGGAAGATTTGGATTGAGCGGATTTAAGAACAAGGAAAAGTAGCAAGAAAGGGTATAACTGTCAAGACAAAAAAGTGGAATAAAATCGAAAGATTTGAAATACAGGTAAAATCTCTGATTCTAAGACAGCCTTTATGCCCGTTTTTCAAACTGATAAATATTAAAAACTATACAAGTACCAAATTTGTGCATAATCACATATTCCTGGTGTACAACTACAAAGCTCAAGATATTCAGAATAATAAACAAAGTTCAATTCAACTGCATGAGATTCACATCTTTAAGAAGGAATGTGTGGAACGAGAACGAGGACGAGGCAGTGATTTCGAGTGGACCATTGATAACGCACATGAACCGGCTTAATGACCTCCTGGATTTCGATTCCATGACAAATAAGACGGATCTCCAAGTCGCCTGCACGAGAAAACATATGATTGACGGTAATCCACTACAACAATACATTTTTTATGTATCTCTACAGTGATATTAAGACAGATTCTTAAAGAGTAATTATCTCGGTAATGCCAGCTATCTGAGGTAAAAAACGAACTTCAATAAAGTGGGGATGTAATAAAATAAGAAATGTTAGCAAATTATGGATCGGTTGGGATACAAAAGCTATCACTTTAAAAAAACACTCTACTGATCTCGGGTTTCTACATGTTTTTTTTAAAGAAAAATCCATAGACAACAATTTTAGTGTTTGGTTTTGCTGAGAAGTGTTCTTTTTTTCTTTTTAACAAGAAAGCTAAATCTGGTGCTCAATCCCGGAAACTACAACAAAAAAATGTCCTTGGTCAAACAGCGCCTCTATCCGAACATACTCTATATATCGGAGCATTTGTAAAGTATGTTCATAACAAAAGTTTTTTTTAAAAACCAACTCGTGAGGATGTTCTCGGATGTTTATTTAGCAAACAAAACACCAGATGAGCTCGGACTATTAGGATTCATAAATTATGGAGCGACTCAACCAAACTAGTTAAAAAGAATTTATACTTCTTCGTGAGTGACGAATAAATTGGAGGTGATAAATAAGAATATGACGAGAAGGCAAAAAAAAATAATACCTTGGCTTAATCAGATAAAGAAGAGCAAAAACTATGGCCAAACCGAGGCACAATCCACCCACTGTGAGATATGCAATACCCACAAAGTCATTCTTCCCTCCAAGCCAGCTTGTGGTAGAAAGAACAAGTTTCTTCTTGCCATTGAAACTGTACGTGTTATAATTGTTACCTATAGTCACGTTGATGATATCACCGGGTTGAAGATCCACTTTTATTCTCCCATACAATTTCCTAAATGTGGGAAGAGCTGCAGTTCTCATCCAAACCATAAGGTCCTCCTGTTCATTCAACTGTTGAATGGAAACGTATCAGATAGATAATTAGTTTTTTTGTGAAGAGCAATTTAAACTTTAAATAGAAAAAAAGGACACAACTACACAACTTTCAAATTATTGAAAGTGACAGTTAACAAAGTTATAATCGATCTTGCAACTTTATACTAAAATCTGTTGAGCTTGCAGTTGCTACCACTTTCAACCTTTTCCTTCAATCGGATGCCGAAACAGAACAGGAGAGCATAAATTCAGAATCGTCGTAGTATCTGATTGCAATTTTAATATGCTTACGTTTGACTTGGTGCATAATATGTAAATGAAAAAAAATGCACTGCTATAAAATGAATAATGCCTTCTATCTAGCTTCATAAGTCCTCTCCACTCTGGCCTGCACCTCACTTTTACAAGACATGCTCTTAAGAGTATCCCAATGCAGGTCAAGTTTTATTCAGATAAGTAAGAGTAAAAATGATATGTAGGCTTATAGAGCCAGAGGCTTACTGGTAATGAAGGATCAAGAGTTCCACCACCAACTAAAGTTCCATTCTGAAAATTTTTCGGCAATACATTTTTCCCAAATTTCCTATCCCTATCACTCTTCCACGAGATATCTGTCTTGTTTATGTTCAACTGCTGGTTGTTGCGAGTTAGACCATAAGTATCATTAAACAGACTCCATGCGATAAGACCACAAGGAACAATCGGCCTCCCATCTACACTTGCCTCAGGCTTGCAAGGATCAGTGTCCCCCTCATTTTTCGTACTTCTCAACTGCTGATCACTTCGGCTCTTCACATATCTGAAGTTAATCATAGATAGAAGAAAATATAACAATTCTTGTAGGATTCCGAAATACAAGATAACTACATAAAGACTACTAATATGTTTAGTGTCATGTACATTAAATTAATGTGAGAAAGAGAGTGGGTATACATAAGGAAAAGATGCATGACCAATTTATTTGAGTGATATTCCGGGACCCCATTTACGATATAACACCAACAAAGACTCATCCCCATACTAGAGTGTAAGGTGTAAGGGTAAACAACAAAACTCAGTGTTGTCACAAAAGCAGAAGAAAGACAGTAAACTCTACATTATCCGTACCTACGATGATTCTGGTAAAAACTGTCAAGTTGGTAATACACGTGAATTGGCTGCTTCATATGCTTTAAAACCTGGTATTGATGATTCATTAGTTAAAAGTTAAGAACTCACTAGTAATATTTTTTAAAAGAAACCAATATGAGGGACAACGAGGCAAAGAGAGTACAAGCAAATACTGACAGTAACTCACCCTGAGAGTTCTATAGCAGGTTTTGTCTCGAGGGCCTTGAATATACCCAACTTTGTCATTTTGTGATTCAAACGGAATGCATTCAGTCTCATATCTATCAACAATTTCAACAACCTTTCCAATATAAAAGAAAGCTCGGTCAGCAAAGCACTGTGAAAGTAAAGTAGCCGATAAATGAGTTGGAGCATACATCTCGTGAAGCAAAGAGGGAGACAATCCCAATGGGAATGAAGACAATACCAACAAGTAAGAACGTTGCAATCACCTGCACCAAAGAAAGTAGAGCATGCAATCATTAGGAGAAATACTCTAAATGTGGATTAATGATCATTAAAGGCACACATACGGTGCAAACAATCCGAATTGAACCAATTATTACACTTATATTTTCTTGTTTATGCTTTAATCTTTTTTAACAGAAGAGAGGCTTAAGCCATTAGGGGAGAGCTTTATTAAGCATTCTAGCTAGCAAGCTCATTTATTTTTAATATACTTATCAAATATTAATAAATATAAATATTAAACATCGCGAGCCTATCAAACAAAATAATTGGACCCAAATTCAGCTCAAATTATATTCCAAACTCGGCGTCAGGTTAATAGTTTTGAAACAAATCAAATAATATTCGAGCCAAATCGATTTGTTTACACCCCACACTAGAACTAGCAACACTTACCCATTTAGGAGTAAGAATAGGTTTGCATGCTGGAAGCTCCTGTTGCGTAAACCTAGAATCTGAAGGAAAAAAAACACTCCACTTCAAATGTTCTAAACCAGATTGTGATCATAAGCATACATTTTTTTTGCTAAAAACTCCTTATAAAAGGTCGATCAACGTGATGTAATCCAATGATAAACATATAAACAATACATCAAAATTTTCATTAGAGACAATACCAAACCAATGCATCAACCAGTCCATATCATAATAACACTTACTGTACAAGTTTGCCGATATGAGGTTCTTTTTTTTTAACTTAGCCTACATGAAGTTAATATTTATAGGCATATTTCAAGGGTTTCACATGATTTCACAAATTAAAAGTACAATTGATGTGCTATCAACACTATGTCCTTAAATGGATTAGAGGTGAGAAGACTACACCACAGTGTTCAGTTGCACCTAAACTTCTATGAGTTGCAACGCTATTGCTTTGTTCTGTGAATTAAAACCTTATTAAGAGTAATCTAAATGATTTCAAGAGATTTAAATTCTTATTGCAAAAATTCTTCAGGAAACTTCCAAGGTATTAAAGTAGATTTCACAGAATCTGTCATGAAACTTCTCTCTAACCCCCTTCTAGATAAATTTATTGCTCAGCAACAGAAATTCTATTTAAGTCAAGTAAACTATATATGTAATCTGCTTCTTCAAACATGGAAAAATATAGAATATTTCCGTTAACAGGGGGAGTCCTAGAAAAAGGAATTTACTTGTATATCTTTGGTTAATTATACTCTCATTTTCTTTCACTAGATTGTAATTACTTACAAAATTGAAATTTATAACACCTTAATAATTAGTATCGATAAATTTATCCTATATTTTCACACCAATTATGTATATACCAAAAAATTTACTGAATCCAAATATAGCAAATATTCATGACAAATCTAAAGTTCTCTACCCAGCTGATCTCAAAAACCTCCTGAAAATCATTTAAACAAGATAAGTATAAAGCAGACGACCAAGAACAGATTACGCAATCCAACACCTAAATACCCAGAAGAATTTCCATCTGCATAACAAGATAATTCACGAAACGCGACTTTAAAAGTTATAGAAATTGGGTTATAGAAAAATACACTTTGGTCGCTTGGTATTTCTTCTAGGCCCAGTCGAATCGCCCGATCCAGGTCCTCCGCCACTAGATGATGGAGTATTCGAATTCATCAAGCCCGCAATAATTTTCTTTTCTCTACTTGAATTCAGAACTCACAACAGCCACAGAAAAAAAATATATCAAGAAACAAAGACGATCAGGAGAAGAGAAAGGCAGAGTTTAACAAAAAGAACGACAGATATTGGAATCCAACAGCTCCGATAATCAAACCAAAAAGTAAAGAAAGAAGAAAACAACAATGAAGGGGGTTTGGTAAGCTGGGTATAAATGAAACGAGATGGCGTGGCGCGACTCAAATTGTCACGACTCACGCCCTTATTCTTTGACTTGGAAATGTCTCCCCAACAGGTTTCACCGTAGACCCAAAAAATTATTAATGAAACCCATCAGATTGGAGTGACGCATTCCTCTCTCTAGAAGCCCGAAGGAGAATTTGGGGACGATGACCCAGTCAAGATTGATTGAATTTCGACGCGTTTCGAACTCGATATTTTTTATACTTGAAGAACGTATCATAAATGGAGAATATTTTAAGTAATTCATGAAAAATCATAAAACTAAACTTTCTTTAAATATACTTATCCAACCTTATATGTTTTAACTTCTCAATATCACTTTGATCTTAGGCTTAACTCCCTATCACATACAATTTTACCAATTTACCCTTAAAAGTAATAAAAAAAAGGGGTTAATTTCACAATACTCCCTAGGGTTTTAAATATTTTTCAAATTTTACCCAAAGTTTTAAATTTCTTCTAATAACCCGATCATGTCTAAATATGGATAATTACATATGTCTCCCTTGTAGAATAACTGTTTTACAAATTTTTCTCTCTAGTTTGAATAATTACATTTGTCTCCCTTGTACAATAGTTGTATTACAATAAAGCTCTCTAGTTTGTAAATATATGAGGAAAATTACAACTACATCCCCTGTGATTTGACATAAAAATACAATGTAGTGGAGGTAGATGTTATTTTCAAACTATAGGAGCTAAAACGATAATTATAAAACTAAAAGGGGTTTATATGAAGTTCAGAGCTTATAAAGAACCCCGAGCATCTACTTGTGATCTGACACGAAGCATAGCTCTCGGTAAGGGGCAACTTGTTGTTGACGAGGGCCTGAGGACAAACCATGGCTTTAACCCAAAACGAGTTAGCAAGCTGATAGGTATCATTTGTTGTGTCCCTCTGTTATCCTGTGGGGGATGGCCTAGTACGACGTTGAGGTCGGGACACTCCGGTGAGCCTGTAGTAGGACCCTCATACGCTAGGCTTAACCTTTAGGCTCTGATGGGGTTCAGAGAAAATAGAATCAGAGCTTAAGTTTATTCTGGAAATATTAAAATAATATTTTGAATATTGATATTATTCTAAACGGATAAGACAATTCGAGAAAAATAGATCCGAACGAATGTTCGAGTTGTCACTCATACAGGTGGTGCTTCCAAAAATTGGAAGCACTTAATCAAAAGCATCTGGCGGAAGCTCAACGCTTCAACCAGAAGTGGAAAGTATTACGAGGAACAAGTCTATGCCTACCTAGCACAAACCATTACAAGAAACTGGAGATGATGGTTAAGAGGCTTCACCAAGTGAACCGCAAACTACAGTTCCAGTTAGTCGAAGTTCAGGAAGACGATCATCCTGAACATGATGATGTTACTCGAGACCCAATGATCCAACAGGGCCCGGACCAGAAGAATAGGATGGGCCAACTTTTCACGAAATCGAGCCGGATATCTCAAAGATCTCCAAAGATCTTAGAGAAATTTAGAAGATAGTGCAGTGTTATGGATACTTACAATATCATGTCCCCGCACAGATCCACCAGATCCAAACTCAGATGGATATCATGATTAAACATCGGGGGGAAATTCTTGAAAACATTCGAGATGTTCAAACCAGAGTCAATGAGTCGGAATCACAACCAAGTCCTCCAGGAAGAAGACAAGTTGGTGGATACCACCATCCTATGGAGCATAACCTCTTTTACATCAAAAAATGGAAAGCCGATGACAGACACTGAAAAGATGATTGCCATCATCCGAGGAGATCCAATACTTCCTAGAAAGTAATGGAAAGAATTATCTTGAAAATCTACATGATATTGTAGAGTCATTTGCGAGACTTAATCTCATAAATCTAAAAATGAACCAGGCAGATGGATCAAGAGAGATAGCAACCAGAACTACTCAAAATCCTCCACCACAAGGATCACCTGAGACTGAAAGTTTTGTGTCACATAATACACCATCAAAAGATTAACACATGCCTCATAGTGGAGACTTCACTACCGGAGGTTTAGATCCCTCAGTTGGATACATCAAAGCCATACGAAAAATCTCAACTATATCTGATACATCCATATGGTCTTATGCTCAATATGGATATCTTGGATTTTAAAAATCGAGAAATATTGATCGATGAGTGGGCGTCCGCTATGAGAATCACAACAGGACGCTTGATCTCAATAAAGAATGGTTCATATTACTTCTTAATATGAGCTTGGAATGATCAGCTAAAATTGCTTGGCAACTCACTTCTCAAAGCATCAAAGATGAAACTTTAGCTGGAGAGTCACTAAAATCAATTGTTGACAGGATGGCAAAGCTATTCAAAAACCTTTTCATTGGAGTAGGATACTTCAAAGGACTGTAACAAGATAAGGCTAAGAAGTACAAACAAGCTATTTATAGCATTGAACTACATGACATCTTCAATGTAGATGAATACATCAAACTCTTCACAGAGTATAGATGGAAGGCCAAGATTGATGACAAAGATGCATCCGAACTATTTGTTGCCAAAATTCAAAGCATGTGGAAAGAAATGCTTATCCAGGAGTGTATACCGCAAGAAACGGAGATGGTAGCCAGGATAATGTCATTTCTCAAGGTCAAACTTGCAGAGTGGTGTCATCAAGAAGCACTTACAAGAGATTAAGATGAATAAACAAATCAGTTCCTCTTTGTTGTGTCCAAAAAACATACCTACTATCGTTGGAAGCTACCCCAAAGGCGGAAGATTAAAAGGCACATAAATCATCCATATGCCCGAAGAAGTAGTTTGAGAAGAGTTAGGTCTTCATGGAGACCTAAAAAGTTCTAGTCAAAGCAGAAAGCCCGAAGTTACAGATCAGGGTAAAGATCAGAACCAACAAGTACTAGCAGATCACCAACAAATAGAACCTTCAGGCAAACTCACACTAGAGCGAATGAAAGTTTGAAAGATTGTAATTGATGTACATGCAGAGCAAGATGACATATCTCTACAGATTATCTAGAGAATCAAAAATGAGGAATGCAATAGTTCGAGCATACCAAAGAATTCGAGGATGTTGTTTATTTCTAAGATTTGGTGCAGGTATATCAATTTAAGGACATACCCTCAGATGAAAGCATCTATGAATAAGAGATTTATTCTGACAATGGAAGTGGAACCAGTTCAAAATCAGACTGAAGGAGAATCCTTCAACACATGATCATAGAAGAGCATTCGGGGTTTTGCTCTCATACCCCTGTTTCTCATAAAACTCTTATGAGAACCATGAAAGAAGAGTCAAAGCTTCAGATGTATGATGGATTTACGATTGGAACAATGGAAAGAGCCATGGATATGATTGGTCTTCGAAACAAGAAGCATCAGATTATTCATAAGGTGACAACATGTGAATTTGCGATCCTGATGGAATTCATAGGAAACGAAATTGAGATGCAGTTAATCCCCTACATAGAAATCCAGAAGAAGAGAAGTTGCTAGCACACTCTCATGGATTCATATTGGAGTTATTAGAGTTATCATCAAAGCAACTTTCAAAGAATGAATTGATTCGCCACTTAACATGACAATCTTTGACAAAAGAATCCCAAACCTCAAAGACTCTTGTTTGGGAGCAGTGACATGAAATTTGTATGCCTGGAAGATGGCCTTCAACATCTATCCTAGAATTGAGAGATCGAGATTTCAATAAGGTTCTTATTCTTTATCAAAATTTTAAAATGAATGATTTGATGAAAGAAGGAAATATACCTTACCTGATCACTAACAAGATGTCTTATGCACTCTCGAATACACATCCTTCAGAAGTATTTTTGAGAAAGGAATTTATCGAAGTCCCCAAAATCTTCGAAGATTTTGCAAAAGCGATGTTGCCGGATATTATTAATACTCCGACAATTGGAGAGATAGACATGAGGATACAAGACCAGTCGGTTTTGAACAGAAGCAAGAGCCTTATGATCGAGTCAAGAAGAATGTCTTTTCAACAGGATATGTTAACCAGCAACTATCCTGGAGAAAAAACAAAAGGCAGTCTCAAGCAAGATTCAGAAAATCCCAGATATTTCAAGCAAGATTCAGAAAAGCCTAGATATCTTCAAAACAAAGGGAGTTCTGGAGCGTCCAGAAGTATGACGAGAAGTTGAAATAATCTTTGACATTATTGAAAATGATAACATCTTTCCTTGTGATGTCTAATATTATTTACAACAACCTACAGTTGGTAGATATCAAGTAAACCTCAAAATTGGTGAAATTTATCTAACAATTACCGGGACAGAAGGAAGAATCCCAAGAACAGCTTATTCTTGGGATTGAGTTTCTCGGGGAACTTAAATCTTGGGAAAGATTACATAATGGAATGAATTTACGGTGAACCAGAAAAGATATAGAATCTGATGACCACAAGTCCATTCTCAATATACATCTCAGTAGGGGTGATATACTAGAAGTATCGAGCAGAATATTTTGCAGCTTATATTGATTCAGGGGCTGAAATATGCACTGTCAAACGAGATATCTTCCCTAGAAGTTTGTGAGAAATTACCAGCCATTACCAGAATAGACTTTTCCAAGAGGATTCTTATTCTTAATGAAGGAGTCCAGTAGGCAGAGATAATAATCGGAGCAGACGATACCTCATGGTACAAAGTCAAGACTCCACCTATCTATTTTCATGATACATGTGCTGATATGCTGCTAGGAAATAATTTCCTAGACATTCAAACGGTTCACACAGGAGAACGAGACAAGAAGACTTATTTTCACAACTCTTTGTGATCATAAGATTATTGTCCAGAGACTAAGGGAAGCATTTCACAGAAAATTTCCCATTATTTTTCACAGCAAACACGTGACGAAGGAAAATTTCGACACCCAAAGATGAAAGATCAACGAAAATTTGGTGAAGCGATTCTTCAATTCAGACAATACAGACCCAGTCAAAAGGATACTCAGACTTTTGATGGAGAAAACTTTATGTCCTTTAGAGAATAGGAAGAAGGTAATGTTGACCCAGAAACTCTGTTGATACTTAGGAAGGTGTTAGTTCCGGATTTTAAAGATGACAAAACATACCAGACCGATCGAGCCTATGACAAAACAGACCATACCAATAAAGTCTATCTTAAAACAGACCAGATCGATGTAAACCAGACTGACCAGATCGACGTAGATCCAGATCGATCAACAAGATCGGACCAGACCAGCTCGATACAGATCAGATCAGAACAGACGAAGTTAGTAAGCATTTAATGCTGAACAAGACCAAGGACTGAAGATTACTTTAAATGGTAAATAGACAAAGGAGAGTCTATCTGACAAGCGCCAAAAGAATAGACCAGAAGGGAAAGTACCTAAAGAAGAAGACTGCAGCTTGTTCAGATACTGACCAGAGTATAGAGTTGCACACAAAATGAAATATTGTTGTTGGCAGAGACAATTATATATAGGTGCAACTGCAATAGCTCAAGGAGAGGACGAGACACAAGAGATTCAAAAACGCATAAAAGATCAATCAACTTTATCAAACATTCAGTTGAGCAGAACGCTATCATCGAAAGATTTCAACTTATCGATCTGCTCAATATTAGAAGCACTGCTTATCGTTTTATTTGATCACTTAAGGATCATTTGTGCTTAGATTAAACCACTCTTTCAATTGTATTTTGTTCTAAGATAGAAGAGTGGTTCATTTGTAATTGTCAGACAGATTGTGTCTGAACAGATTGAGAGACTAGGAGTTTCAGTCTGGTAGTGGGGTAAATCCAGCTGAATAGGGGTTGTACAAAAGGTTATATTACTCAACGTCGTCTAGTGAATCCTTCCTTGATTGGAAGAAGGGGAGACGTAGAAGGATTTACCTTCGAACTTTCAGAAACATATCTCGTCTACTTACATTTCGCACTATCTTGCATTTCATAGCCATCAACCGTTCTTACTAGCTAAGAACAGACCGTTTCCGCACTTTCATTTCAGTGGTCTGTTCTACTTATTTACTAACTTGAGTGAAATCAATAAGAATTAATTTTTGGAGGAGTGTTCATTCACCCCCTCTAAACACTCCCGTCCGATCCTAACAGAAGGCATTACAAGACGAGGTTCCACAACTTGACGACCCTCAAAGAGTAGATTACTCTAGAGGAAGTGAAAATGAAGATTCAGAGGAACTAAAATGAGGATCCTCTGGCGTTGTGGGACATAAACAAGCTTAAAGCATCTTTGAAACTGAAAGCTGGAAAAGACAATAAGTTCGTAAGGTATAAAACGATCCCCATGTACCAGGAAGCTCGGAAAGATATGTAGATGATACTTAAGAAACATCTTTACTTAAATTAATCTCAGCAGAAGTTTCTCCATACAGCAGTCCGGATTTCTTGTTCGAAATTATGGAGAAATAAAGAGAGAAAAACCAAGATTGGTTATCAACTACAAAGGAATCAACGAGATCTTGGAATTTGATGGATAATATATCCCAAGCAGAGAACATTTCGTTAATTGTATCAAAGATGCCAATGTGTTTTCTAAGTTCGATTGCAAGTTTGTATTCTACCATATTAAGATGAAGGAAGCTAGCAAAAGGTTTACATCATTCTCTACACCACAAGAACAATAAATGTCATGCCAATGGGATTAGCAAATGCTCCCCAAATATATCAGAGGAAAATGGATAATCTTTTCAAGACTTATTTCAGTTTCATATTCGTGTATATTGGCGACATCCTCATAATGTCAAGAAACATAAAAGCGCATCTTAAACATTTGGAAACGAAAGGGTATTCAAATGGGGCTGGAATTGGTATCGTTTTTCAGTGCTTACATGGGAGCTAATGTGATAATGATATATGCATTGGAGTTGTTTCCAACGTGTGTGAGGAACTCGGCCATGTCGATCGTGCGGCAGGCGGGAATGCTAAGCGGGGTTCTCGGCCCCATGTTAGTTGCCGCCGGCAAGAAAAATGGGTTGATTTCTTATGGGGTGTTTGGGGTGACAATTGTGTTGTGTGGATTGTTTGTTGTTTGGCTGCCGGAAACCAAGGGGCGAACTTTGTGCGATACAATGGAAGAAGAGGAACTAAGGGATACTGAGATACGCTTTTAGAAGGTATTCTTGATTTTGATGACTTTGAATTGATCTATTCACTAATTGATATAATGGATGGTTTTGAAATCTAATATATAGAGTTATTTGAAATTTATCCCTCAAATTCTTTTCTCAAATCCAAATAACTACACCAAACACATAACAGAATACGGGAATCTGAAGGCTGCAAACCTGCAACACTTGAAATATAGTCATACATAACCTGACTCTTATGCTACAGTTCTAAACCTAACATTTTGACATCTAAAGAAAAATAAGGTTATTTGTCCCAAGGTGTTTATAAGACACTACGCATACAAGGAGACATATGAGTTTAGTCCCTAGGGAAACAAGTAAAAGAACCAAATAAGTCGTATGTTGTTAACTGCAGACCAATCAAACTTCAATCAAGAAAAGTGACTGTGGCTGCTGGTACGAGGTCTCAAGCCTGACTCCAGTATCGAATGGGTATTTGCTTTGCAGCTTTGGCGTGTGCTACATCAGTGCTCATTCAAACCTTTTTTCTCGACCTCTGACCAGGGGCATTCAACCGATGAAGTCAACTGACAACCGGAATCTGGGGTTAGTGGCTCGTGATGAGAGAATGATTCATCAAGAGAGAGGCTCTTGGCTGGGCCATGTTCTTTGGCAGGTTTGTCTGTAAACGGCGATTCACATGTTGGACCAGGAGTCGCTGGGTCAGTTTTAGTATCTGATTCTGGGCAATTGTCACAAGAGCCAGGTACTTCCAATATAACTCCACTGATGCGCTGTTGCTCCTCAATTATCTTCTTTAAGTACTTTCCTTGGGCTTCAATCCGCAGCTGTAGCTGTCGTTGCACCTGTAAAATTATTTAATAATGTAATGTGAGGATGCAATTTCACAACAAAACGATGCAAGAAATCTACCTTAAATATCATGACAGTTCTCGTTATAGGTAAACTAATACACGCAGTTGTGCAGGAGAATGTCATCTTAAATCTGAGGGTGAAAGAGGAAAAGCAGAAAATAAGCAAGATTTCTCATTTCATTTCAGGAATCTAAAAAGTTTTTGTATATACTATATCCTAGTCGTTCACACAAAATTGGGGACATGATTGAGTAGCAAATGACAGTTTTTGAACAACTGAATACTGATAATAATCTTTTCTGAATGAATAATTGTTAAATGTCAGGGTCTAAGATCTATAGGGGAAAACATATTAATTATGAATCTCCTGAGCATAAATTTCCCAAGGTTTATCAAGTTTCTATGCTGTTCAATACCAATGCAATTCCAGGAGTTCCACAGGATACTTATAGAAAGACCAGAAATGCATCACAGATGAGCAAGATCATTTATCGAACAGATCGATCTCCCATGTAGTTTACCCCTGTAATAAACAAAATAGATTTTCCAGGGGTAAAACTCTATACCTCTAATTGCTCTTGAAGCCGCTTTTGAACCTCCATCTGCAGCTTGAGAGCTTCAGTTATTTGCATCCCACTACAAGAAAAACAAACACATTCTTGTCGGTACCAAATGGATCATTTAGTAAGTCGATACCACATGGGTGAAGTAATCAAGGAAAGAGAGAAATCAGAAACAATACCTTACATGTGGTAGAATACAAAAAGGAATGTTAACGTAAATGATTGCTTATTGTTAAGTCCAAGTAAATGTAAGACAGTCGTTCACATCCAGAAGATGATCCAGCGGAAAAGCTGAAATAAAATGAGGGAGAAGATTCGACTTACGATGAACCATCCAAGCTGGAAAGCAAGTCCCCAGATTCTTTATTTCCCAGTTTTTTCCCTTAAAACATAAATTACGAGTATATGTATGAGTGAGCCAATGGGAAAGGAGACTTTACAGTAAAACAATTTTATAATTCAGTATATAATGACTGACTGGATATAAAGAACAATACAATATGACAACATACCATCAGATGAAGAATCTGGAAGATATTTGGCAAGCCGATATTTCTGTTTGCGACAACAAAATTAGTGAAAGCTGCCAAGCAGCAGGATACACAGATACCCACCGAAATGAATTTCATGGTACGTATACCTGTAAGTGGCTCTTTACATGGTAAATTGTCATCCCTTGAACTCCCATAACTCGAAGAACACCTTTTGGAGTAGCACCTGAATTAAGGAAATAATATATCAGGAACTTTTTGCCTTATTGACTGAGTGAATGATGATTGCTGCAGATGTTACTCCATTTAAAGGCATATTAACAATCCCTCAGGGCTAATATTGCAATTTAGTGTTATATGATTGAAGATGAAAACAACTCACGGTCTGGACCACCAAGTTGGGCCACAGCATCAACAAATCGATCATGAAGTTCATGTGTCCAACGAAGCCGCTGCTTAGAAGCGAGACTTGAGTTGTTACCTCCACAAATACGCTCCATTGTTCTGGAATCACAGTCTAATGATTGACTTTGGACGATTGCATTACAGTGAACTGAGCTCGAGCTAGGAATGCCTTGGTGTTAATGCGTATTTCATTAATCTACGGAAGACAACAAAATCACCAACATCAATACTATCATGCCCAATACTATTAACATAAAGATACATATTCATGATCCTTAATAATGAGGTAAAAAAGTAAGCAACATTAGAAAAAGTAGTATAAGAGAACAAATAAAAATTATTTGGTTATCACAACTTTAAGAATTGTTCTAATCCATTAATTTCTTCTTTTTTTCCTTATTAGGGTTGACTGATTGACGATGAGGACTCAGGAGGGTCATAACAATGAGCGCTAGATCTTCCCCGAGAACATAGTAAGATTGGTTAGGAGGCCGTACGGCAGCAAAATGAGCACTAGATTTTCCTCAAGAACATGGTGTTTTGGTTATTAAAAACTTAAGCATTGTCCTAATCCATTTAGTTCAGTTTTCTTCGACATGAGAGTGGACTAATGGTGGGGGCAACGTGCACTATATTTTTCTCGAGTGATAAATGAAGAACTTGATTATCGTTCAGCACATTACCCAATTAAAACAAACTTTTATTCTCGCAGCATTATTATGCTAGAGTTGTAAATGTCAATTAAACTGAATCTCAACACCAAACTCAATGCTCTTTCAATAGAACACTTATTTAATTATATAGTATAACATTACATATCTAAGAATTAACCTAAAAATCCCTAAGATTCTGCCAAATCTGCTAATTACCATCTATATTACAAATCAAATAATATCATATCAAATATTACTATATCTATCTATATAATATTTATGTAATATCCTTGACATCCCCCCTCAAATTGATGCTGGCAGATCAAAAAGCATCAATTTGTTGATCCAAATAATCCGCCGCAGAAGAATCAACACCCTAGTCGGGCAAATCCGTCGCAAACACTTGTTCAAAATACGTCTCGCACCGCTTCAAAAGTATAAACGCACAACATTCATGCAAGACTAAAACGCACAACTACCGTGCAAGGCTAAAACGAACAACTACCGTGCAAGGCTCAAAAGCACAACAACCGTGTCAGGCTAAAACGCACAGCTACCGTGCAAGGACACCGCAAACGCAGCGCCAAAGTACCGATCACCACATACACTAGAAGTGTTGTAGTCACTCAGGTCCCCAAAATCGAGCAGAAGCCACAAACGAAGATTCCACCCCCGGAATAAATGATGAAGAAGATATCCAACGTGCAGTAACAACAAATCGCGAAAGCCAGATCGTAAAGCAACGAGCACTAAAGAAAGTGTCTCTGGAACAGGTACATGGGAACAATCATCAATATTAAAGTTGCTGAGGTAAAGACCCTACGCGATCGATGCCAAAAAAATTCCAAAAGCCCTAAACCACCAACCAGTTAGTGACCCAACACGGATGTAATATTGGATCGAGATGAACAAAACCACTGCAGGGAAGAATAAAAAATTCCAAAGATCAGTGGAACGAAAAACAGACGCACAAAACCGAAGACGCAGACACCTCTGCGCACCAAAAGCAAATCGTGGAACGTGCACACCCAAGGAAAGTTTTGCCAAAAGCGTCAAACGGATCGACCGAGAGCAAATCCAATTGATTTGCGAGCACCCACAGAAAATTAATCCGAACAAAAAGATCCAACCACTCTGAGAACAAATAGAGGGATTGTGACCAAATTCCAAGAACCCACACAACGCTTTGGTGATTTCACGAAAGAGTATCCCAATGAAAATCACGATCACTCCAAAATCAAAGAAAGGAGATTGCGGACGGGAAAATGTGATGAACAGTAACACGATGAACAGTAAAAACTCGATGAACAATACGAGGTGAATAGTCGCGATGAGCAGTAATCGCAAACCCAAGACATCGTGCAAGATTTGGCCGTTGAAAATCTGACGGGAAAAAAACAGATTGTCGCGCAAACAGTACGATAAGGGAAAAAAAACAAATAAACAACGACAACTGCCTGCCCCCACTGCTCCCGCCGGAAAGAAGACGATTAAGCCTGGGGCTGAAGCCCAGCGCAGCCTGTAAACCCTAACTCCCTCTTTGTTTTAAAATGGCTTTGATACCATGTCAATTAAACTGAATCTCAACACCAAACTCAATGCTCTTTCAATAAAGCACTTATTCAATTATATAGTATAAGATTACATGTCTAAGAATCAACCTAAGAATCCCTAAGATTCTGCCAAATCTGCTAATTATCGTCTATACTAATATCATATCAAATATTACTATATTTATCTATATAATATTTATGTAATATCCTTGACAGTAAATACTATGTTTGACTTTAACTTAACAAAAGTTGCAGATCTCACACGAGAGGATTGTTATAATGAAAAGCTAAGTAGTTAGGTATTTATGGAGCAATGGCATATTTTTAAAACTTGACAACAACGACATCAATTACCTTTAAATTTGATAAAAATCTTAGTGGAACCTAGGTGAAGTAAAGATTCGAACAGGTTGATTAAACCAGTGAAGCACAAAGAGACCATCTTATGAGGGAGAACAACTTGAGGGAATTGCTCATCTGATCCTGAATAGAAATAATGACTCCAAGAGATAATGTGAATGAACATCCTGTGAATTATTTCATAATGTGGCGCTCCTGACATAAGATCAAATTAAGAAGAAAACCTAAAGTTTCTGGAATGCAACACTCAGTGGTAAAGTTCTTTCAACCTCCAAAATTACAAAATATTGATAACTCGGGAGAATTAATGAAAAACTTGACCATTAAGTATAAAATAAGTCCCCCTATTTTAAAATTAAGCGTCATTAAATCACAAATTAGGCTCATAGACAACCTGACGTCTCCCATTTTAGTTCTCAAGTAGATCAGAAGCTCCAACATGAAATGCATAACTGGAATAATTGGCCAAACTCCAAAACCAAGAGAACATAGTGTACCAGAAAGTGATGGGTAAAAGCAAATTCAAACTACAGAAAAAATAACATAAAAATAAAACGAAAAATGAAAAACAAAATTCATACACAGATCTAAGAAATTCCACGTCCCGATCCTCGAAACCTTCGAAGCACTTTCAAAAAACGAATAATTCTACGTAACACAGCTAAGCTCACACCAATTGGCAACCCAAATTCCTTCAAGAACACACAAAAAATAAAAGTAATAGAACTAACCTTGATTAAAAGCTAATTCAACCTTGTTAGGAGGGTCGGTATAATCATAGTGAGCTAAAAGAAAAACAGTAATTAAGTCTTTGAAATTTGGGGAAGAAAAGTCGTTTCAAGATTTACAAGAGGAAGTTGTGGTGACCGAATCTTGTACCAACTTCAATCATGAAGACGTTCAATTATTTATAGAGTATATCAACGGTTCAGATTGTACCTTGAGTTTTGATGAATTGACCGTTTTACCCTCGTTCTATGACTCACTTATAGATGTTGTTTTTAGGTAAGATAAATTTATTTATACTAATGTGGTAAAAACACCTCAAGGGGTGCCCTCTCATTTTTATTTTATCTCTTTACAAACTTCTTTTAAACACTTATTCATATAATAATTAATAATATCATATGAAATTTAATATTTAGAATATTAAAAAATCACAATAATTATATGTATTTATATTATATTGTTGTGAGAGAAAGTACAAAAAAATTTAGATAAAGAAAAAATTACACCAATATGATATAATTTATAAAATAAAAATAAAAATTCATTTTACATAAAATTATATTTTATACTAAATTTATTATTTATGTACATACTAATTAAACAAATGGAGCTTGAGGCCTCAAGTCCTCAACCAGCCACTCATAAATAGAGAATGAGTAGTGTTATGTGTTGCATACATCATGCATTGTGAATATTTTAAATGAAATATTCGCAAATATATGATAAGATCTACCACTAAAGACAATACATTAGGATATGTCTGTTGTACAGTTGTAATAGGTGCACTTGAGGTTAAAAGAATAACTTCACTCATTGTAATTTTCTTCCCCTACAAAATAAAAACTTCCAGCGGTCAGCTATGTGGAGGGTTGCCCGCTGCCCGTCAATGCCAAACGACAAGGAATTGGACATTGCGAGGCCACGGAATCTTCTACAGTATATTCCTTTGGAATACGACTTTGTTTGTACTAATGCACCGGTCCGCATTGTAGAAATAAAATAATAAAATATATTTTATGTGCTTCTTCACATAGGACTTACGTTAATCTTTCCCATATATACATGTAGATATATGAATGTAAATATAGAATTATTTCTTAATGAAATTGTCAAATAAAAAGTTTATTATAATAATTATTTTAATGACTTTTATGCAATTAGTTTCACAAAGAGAAAATGTAGATGAAAATTTATTGGCCAAAGTTTTTTCATCCTAAAGTTGAATTTTTATAGTAGAACAATATTTTTGATTTCATATTAATATTTTCGAAATTATCGTTTCATATTATTTTGGTTTTTATGGGTTGGGAGTCATTTTCCGGGCCATGGATTCCTAGCAGATTGCCGTATTGGATATGATTCAAGTGGATAATGGGAAGCTGCAGGTGATATTTTTGTCCCATTTGCCTCAAGGCCGCAGGTTTCTTTGGAGCATAACCATAAACTTTCTTTGGCCTTTGTTTTCGTCATCCATAAGAGCGGTACAATGCATCATCTACACCATATGTTTAATATGTGTTTTGTGCACGAACACTAGATGTATAGTCTAAATGTCCTCAAGACACTGTTCTTGAGGGCGGTATCAAATGAACCCTTTCCTTGAGCAACTCGAAAAATCAGCAATGGCTTTTAGGCTACGTAGCAAATTAAAGACCAATTCAACGGTAGAGTAGCAGTCAGCTGATTTTCAAGAACAAAACAGTTTCTTTCTGAGACTATGCTATCGATTCTGATAATTACTCATAAATTTGCCACTTCAACTTCCATGTATGGTTTGCTCTGTACTTCCATTTGTGCGCTCAATGCCTTCATTGAATTGGTCTTTAATTCCATTGATCTATTCCTTTTCATGTTTCACCCCAATCTCCAAGAATACCGAATGCGCTCATCAACAACAGGACACACTTGGAGCAAAATGCACTCATTTAGAGACATCCACAAATTCAGTCCAAGGCTAAATTATATTTTGAGACAGTATCCAAGTAAATACAAATCATTATATGAACAATCATGACCATTAATAATTCACATTGGCCTTCAACCTATTTAAAATCTCACATGCAATATGGCATTAGGTATGTGGATCGGATCCCTTCCATTTTCTCTGTTGTATTTGAGGGTAAATTCTGCTAGAACCTCAAACCATCCCCTTTTCGCCTAAGCATGTTTTCTGTGTTATCCACGCTATTAAGCCAGAGTTATGAGTTTAGAGGATGTGATCAAATGGATACTCATTGTCCATGCTCGACACAGAGAAGGGGAACAGAAGAATAAGGAATGCACTATGTATTGTAATTTAACTTCAAAGTAAAGAGTTTTGTAACATTAACAGACGTTGCTCTTACAGCTGTTTTTATTAAAAAATAAAAACCCAAACTTTAACTAAATTCTGACATATGTCTGCAAGCAATAAAGCAAATAAACAGGAGTTCTTCACAAATATAATGAGAAACATAAATTAAAAATTCAGCAAGTCAATCAAGACACATATAAAAACTTGTCGTTGTTTATCCTGCAATTATGTAAGTTCAGCAAAGAAACTTGAATAAGAGCACCAGGGTAGTGTTGAAAAGCGGACATTAACCATTCTACAGGCTACAAGATTAGCAGCATGTGGATTACCCTGATTCCCTTTGTTCTCAAACTTCAACTATCCAACCTTAGCAAACAAATTCAGTTACCTTAGGAGTGAAAATAACATTTAACTAAACTCAAAAGCAGATGCAAAATTTTTTAGTACCTGTGCTTTCTAAATGCCATCACCACACCATTTAAGGTTTTTTCAGCAAGCTCATTCTCCAGTCCAACGTTATTATTAAGTTCAAATAATGGCTTCAACACTATGATGTGGGAAACAAGATAAATCCCACAATAGCTTGAGACCACAAGAAAAGGATTGATCTTTTGACAACTCACACAGCAAGGATTCTCATCCTTCGGGGATATATATGTATTGGAATTTGTCACAGACCACCAGCTTGTGTCTGGAAAAACATCCTTGACCAGCCCTAACTTACTTTTAGTAAAACATATTAGGTCCGACTGAGAAATTATTTGGTCAATTCTACAATAGCAGCATACCATTTCATTATAAGAGCCTTACAGCAACAACAAAATTTTGACACTTTTTCACAGTAAACTGAATCACTATTACTTGGACTGCGACTCCAATTTTTTACTAACCTTCCTTACAAATGTATAAACTTTCACACCAACTCTAGCCCCATTACAGGGGCTATCAGTAAACACAACCTTAACGTCAAAGAACTTGTTAGCCTTCTTAAAGAACACAGATTCCTTCTTCCACCTCTTCAAATGAGCCATCAAGAAAATCATTTCTTTCTCACCTCCCAGCAGAAAAAACTTGAGGGTTTGAATCAAAGGCTCGTAGAGATGATCATGGTACACCACATCAGACGCCAGTATTATATCATATTCTCTGCCAATGGTTTCCATTTCTTCAATGTTCCCCCATGATAGCGGCGCCGAGTTGACATCCCCGCCGCAGAACTCCAGGACTCCGGAGTTGGCATCAATATTATATTTCATATTAAGTAACACATGAGGGAGATCTGTGATAGTTACACTGGCTCCAAGCACAGCCGCCGCAGCGATTCCTACCACTCCGGTACCGGAGCCCAGCTCAAGTATACGGAGGCAACGGTGTTGGTGGGTTTCCAGCAAGGAGGAGAGATCAGAGGTGGTTGAGTGACCGGCACGGCAGCGGTCGAGGAGGGTGATGAATGTGGTGGCGGCGGGCCAGAGTTGGAAAGAGAGACCTTGTGAGGGGAGTTGTCTGATGAGTATGCTGGAGTTGATGGAATTAAGATGCTGAGTTTGTTGATCCAAATGCAGCGGGATCGATTGAGTTTCTTGGCGATTTTGTTCGTCATCTGTGTCAAATGAGATCGCTTGAAACATCGCGAATTGATGGATTACGGCGCATCAGTATTTGGGTTTTGGCGCATTCCATAACCCCTTATTTCTTCTTTTATTAATTTAGATTTTTAAAATACGATTTTATAAATCTTTTTAAAATAGTGTAATTCTTTTTAACAATAATAATAGTAGTTTATAGTAGACATAACAATGAGACGAATTTAAACTTGGACCCATATTAAACTCGTTCTTATGGATGGATATAAATCCACTCAAACGGTTTTTACTGACCGTGGTGGTCGTGGTGGTTCCTCAAATCCACCTTTATTCCAAGAAAATTATGATATTTTTGCCGAGTTTGATAATGTTTATGATGTTGAAGAAGCGGAACACGTTGCAGAACCTGCGGCCCCAAAATTCAGCCCCCGACGGGTCATCCGCTACCACTGCCGCTTCGAGTCGCACGAGTAACCGTCCTAAATGAAGCAGGGTTTGTGATAATTTCGAGACAAAACCATGTACGAACGAATCTGTTGTTATTTGTAAAATATGCAAAACCACATATAATTATAAAACAGGTGGTTCCGCTGGCGGTACCGAAACTTTTAAGAAACATCTAGTTAAAAAATATAATTTTGACGATGTTAATTTACAACCATTAGGTAGAGAACCAACCCAACTTCAAATTAATCCTCAGTCTGGCACTAATTTTATCTTAACACCGAAAAAAAAACAAAAGATTATTCGTTCGTTTTATTGTAAGATGTGAACTTCCCTTTTTGTTTTCTGAAAAAGATGGCTTTATTGAATTTTATTTTGGTATCCAACCATGTTTTAGACATATTTCTAGGCATACTTTGAAAAGAAATATTGTGGATGTGTTTCTTGATTACCTTAAGACTTTAGTTGATCATCTTTCTTCTATTAACTGCAGATTAAGTTTAACTACTGATATTTGGACGAATACCGCATTACTTTCTTTTCTTGTTATTACTTGTCATTGGATTGATGATAACTTGTGTTTACAGAAAAGAATTTTGTCACTTGATGAATTAAAATCTGTACATACTGGTTCCAAATTGCTAAATTTATTGTAAATGTTTGTAGATTTTATTGAATTGCAGATAAAATTTGTTCGATTACACTTGACAATGCTTCAAATAATACGGCGGTAATGCGTGAACTTAAAAAATATTTACGACTAATGCTTAATAGTGTTTTTTTCATGTTAGATGTGCATGTCATATAATTAATTTAGCAGTAAAAGATGGTTATGAAGATGCTGAATGTAGTAGCATAGACAAACTTAAAAACTGTTGTCAATGGATACGACAGTCACGCATTAAGCGTGCTTGGAAACATACGTGTGCAAGTCAGAACCTTCGGTTTACTCTTTTTCCACCGCCCATTTTAAGTCGGTGGAATTCTTTGCACAAAATGTTAGAATCGATGTTACCTTATCAAGATGCTTTAACTTCTTTTTATAACTTTATCAATTGCCTGAAAGTGATGAAAGTTATATATTGTCTGATAAGGATTGGTTTTTTGTTATTAATTTAACTGCTCTGTTATCAAATTTTAAAGATGAAACAGATCGTTTCTCCGGTGTTTGTAATCCTACTTCTCATTATTTTCTTCCACTTGTATTTAACATGTTTTGTAAATTTATTGAATTCAGAGATGATATTGAGTTGACGTCGTTCATTTATCGTATGGAGGAGAAGTTTAAAAAATATTGGGAACAAATTCCACACGTGCACTGTATATCTACATTGTTAGACCCAACTCAAGGTGTAGGATCTTTCGAAACTTTATTTGAATATTATAGTACGTTTTTGGATAAGGATGTTGACAATCAAAAGACGCCAACCATGCATTCTCTCCAAAATATGTTTGGATTGTACCATAGTGAACAGGGACAGAGCTCATCGTCACGTGTAGTAGGAGGAGAAGAAGAAGATGCTAGTCAGTCAAAAAGCGGAGGGATTAATCTGTTGAGGAGCCTTGGAAGAAAGAAGCAGAGTGTCATCTACCTCTTCAAATGAGTTGCAATTCTTCCTGGGTCAAATGTTCATCATAGATGAAAATTTTGACGTACTAGAGTGGTGGAAAGCAAACGCAAGACAATATCCAGTTTTAGCCAAAATGGCTAGAGATGTATTTGCAGTCCAAATATCCAGTGTCGCATCACAGTCGGCATTTTCAACTTGTGTTCCACTCATTGGAGACTTTAGAGTTTCTCTAAAACCAGAATCATTGTGCATGCTTACGCTGCTAAGAGATTGGTTCGATGCTGAGAGAAGAAATAAGAGAGAATGAGGAGTCGACGAGTTCGGCAATGAAAGTTCCGAAGAAGAAGAAGAATTGGCCAAGACTATACTTATAAATTATGATGAATAATGTATTTTATTATAAATTTCAAATGATGTATATTTTATGTTGTTTTCCATATTCAATAAATGATGTATTACCCAGACCAATCCGAAAATTTGGATCCGGGGTTCTGAACCGGAACCCGGTTCCACCCAAATGGAGCCTGGGACCGATCGGATTCGGTCCGAATCCGGTCCGATCCGGCCCGTGAACAGTCTGATCAAAAACCTCCCAAACCTACCTTGTTGCCATCCCTAGTTTATAGGGCTTGGATTTCACACTATGAAACTTTAGTAATAAGAATTAATTTAATTTAATCGGACAAATATGATATTTGTTACCACATAGTAGAGATGTCAAACGGAGCGGACGACACGAGGCACGGCAAAAGCACGGCACGACGCGGAGCGGCACGACACGACCCGTTTTGCTACAGTGTCGTGCCGTGCAAAGCACGGCCCGGAACATGGGCCGTGTCGGGCCAAGGGATGCCAGCCCATGGGCTGGCACGGCACGGCACGACACTGTTTACAATTTTTTTTTAACCAGTGATCGATCGTCAATTATGTGGCGATCGATCGCTTAAAGGCAGTAGGCTATGCACAGGCTTGGCGATCGATCGCCACATAAATGGCGATCGATCGCCTAGAGGCAATAGGCTAATACACAGGGTTGGCGATCAATCACCACAAAAATGGCGATCGATCACCATTGACCAACGGTCAAAATGTGTTGAGGAAACATTTTATCCTCTTAATCTCTAAGCTCTATATACTTGAGACGCTATACTCTCAATTTGTTCACAAGAAGAAAGAAGTTCGTCTTACGTTTGCCAAGACAAGCACAAGCAACAAAGCCAATACTCATCCTAGCAAATATTAGGTAACTTATATTTTTGTTGCATTAGATAATTGTAGTCTATATACATAATGGCCGATTCATCTTATAAAGTGAATTATGATGATGAAATATATCAATTTCAAGAAAATGAAGAAAGCACACTAAATATTCAATCATCAAATAGAAGAACTTCAAAAAAAAAAGAACTAGTAATGTATGACAACTATCGATGTAGAAAATGTTGAGGGAAATAGATCAAGGACAGTTTGTAAAAAATGTAAAAAAGATTATGCATATTCTTCATCTGGTGGTACATGTCATTTACTAAGACACATGGCTACACATGAAAGAGAACCAACTGATGGTAACCAAACTACTCTTTCACAATTCTGTACTGGTAGTAGTAGTTCAAGTTTAGGTATTTTCACTTATAATGTTGAAAGAGATAGGAGAGAATTAGCTAAATACATCGTATGGGCGGAGAAACCTTTTTCAATGGGGGCGGATGCCAAATTCACTAATTATATTCATTTAGGTTTGCAACCTCAACATAAACGATTTTCAAGGAATACTATTAAATCGGATGCATTCACAATTTTTAATGAATATAAAGCAAATTTAATTACGTATTTAGGTAATCTTTCATCGAAAGTAGGACTAACAAATGATATTTGGACAACATGTATCATATCTCTGTGTTACATGACATTGGATTGACGATAACTGGATGTTACATAAAAAAAAATTTAGGTTTCACAAAAAATGATTGACCTCATACGGGTGGAGTTATTTCTAATGCCATTGTAAGGCCCTCGTACCATATTAGCGTAAATCATGTTTAACTTCTCAACAATTATGTGATTCATCTTATGTTAATCATATGGTTGAGAATAAACACGAGGAATATTATCTTTGATAACAACTCGATATCATACTTAACATTTTGTAAATATGATGTCCCAATATTTGATAATGCGAATTAAGTAAAATTTGTACATTAATTTGTCACGTAATTAGAAGTTAATTAATCAGACTATAATGTAATTAATGAGAATATAATATAATTAATGAGAGTGGAAATTGACATTGTACGTGTCAATTGACGGTCGGGTCAGAACATGGTGAATGACAAATATATTTTTGGAATATTCGGATTAACACCGAAATTTTATTAAAATGATTTAATGAAAAATATAATTTGCATTAAATCGAAAGATTTAATTTTTGTGATTCAAATAAGGACACGAAGTCAGGTGTGGGCTGTATATACATGCACCAGTACACCGGTGACATCCCGATGTTCATAATTTGTCGGGAATTAATATATATCGGTGTAGGACGTAAAACATATAGCAAAACGTGTAAAACACACACATATCGCGGACACACACTAAAACGTGCGAAAACATGCACAACCTCGCGATTCACCGACCACCGTGTACTTATCCGCTCCGTTCGTCGTCTTCCGACCACCTCTAGATGAGACCGACCTACCACCGTGTTCACAACTCTCAGGCGCACATTTCCATACCAGATAATCTAATTTTGGTGTTCGAAAAGTGGTTCGATTTTGATCTGGAACGGAGGAAACCGCGCAGACTAGGGTTTGAGGAACTCTGGTTCGATTTCTTCGATTCTACAACAAATTGGACGAAGCCATATACCAAACCTCTTCTAATCACTTGGACGAAACTTTATACACCGGTCTCCGCCTCTACCGCCACCGTAGGTCGCCGGAATTGGAGGAAAGCCGTGCGTGAACTGTGTGCGAAATTGGGTAAAATTTGATATCCAATTTTTTCGACTTTGCTTCGACAATTACCATTTAATTTGGACTATAATTGTCGAATAATAATTTGAATTGGTGAAAAATAATTTAGCAACTTAAATTATGATGTAATCGCATCAATTTAATTACGCTACATTGGTTAAGCTGTGACTAAAATTGATAACCCATTTTGAATGATTGGTTTATTGAATTGTGAATTATATTACTCTGTAGTGACTACTTCGACCCTACAAGCTCAAGTACCCTTGTAGATCGAGAAAGAAAGGTATGTTGCGATCGGGTAACATACGACATGTATCTGTATCATTTGATATATGATTTGTTGACTTCTGTGAATTATGTGAGATTATGTGGCTACGTGATTTTATTTAAATTATGTGGCATTCATAGCATTCATGAATTGGCACATCGGTGTATGAAATTAAATGTTTTGTTAACACACATCAGTTTTTATACATACATCGATGCATGACATACACGTTGAGCTATATCCTTGAATACCCTCATATTTCTTGGATTCTGATATCAATAATTGGGGATTGGTACTGCGATACTATGTTGGCATTACATGGCCCGATATGCATAGGGAATCGTGGTCCCCTTTGATTGATATGATTTGTTGAGACGGGGATTGGTGGCACCTTGCTGATGTCATCCGTCTGGATATCCCTATATGATTAGGTGATGTCAGGACCTGGGGTTGGTGGCGCTTTGCCGACGTCCATCCGTCTGGATACCCTATAGGCTTGACAGACTCGAGCTCTTCTGATATGGTTGGACTTTCGTTTATTGATTCAGATATACCCAGTGGATGGGTGTACGATATGATACCGACATGACATGACATGGCATGCATTGCATTGCATTGCATCATATATCATATTTTATAGATACATGATGTATATTCTATGATCGTTCCATATTGGGCTTTTGCTCACCCCCAATGGGGGCTGTTGTTGTCTTTGTGTGTGGACAATGGCAGGTGGTACAGGTGACCAGGACGCCAGAGAGGGCACGTCCGGTGGGAGTCACACTTGAGGTTTTATTCTTGTTTATCCCAGTAGTCTTTGTACCAGCGATGTATCTCTGTAGTGTGATGAGTCTATGTATATTTCATTTATTTTATTTTATCCTAGTTTGATTTACATATGCTGGTTTATGTTGATGGATATGCAATTGGTGGTATATATATATTTTCAGTAGATGTTGATTTGAGTTGGTGGTATGTTCCTCGTGCGATGAGGTCATGCCGAAATTTTTAGGGCCACATGGTCATATATATTAAACAAATCTTCCGCTGTTTACGTTATAATTATCATTGTGTGATCATTAATCACATTATTAGGATTGGGCCCTCACAGCCATTATGCAAGTTACTAATGAATATAATATTAGTAATAAAATCTTCTCTATTTCATTTGATAATGCAACTAATAATACTGCTGCAATTACTATATTAAAAACTTATTTGAAACCAATTTTAAATGGTGATCTTTTCCATATTCGTTGTGCATGTCATATTTTAAATTTGTGTGTGCAAGATGGATTGAAACCACTTGAGTATCTCAATTGCAAACTAACATCATTCAAAGAGTATCTAATCCTTAAAAGCATTAAAAACATAACACAAACTCAAAGATAGCAAAAACTCAATCAAAAACTGGAATTAAAATTGTGGGTTCATACAAAAGATCTCTTAATCTCGATAAACGACTTAGCTTAGCATAATAAAGCAAGACCAATATTTTATCATATTAAACAACACAATAAACATTGAAACTTGAATAAACAATCAAACAAAGTTCAAAAATACAAAAAATCGTTAGGCGTTGACTCCTTTGAGTCGATTCGCTATCCCGTCTCCCACTGCGTTTCTTGAATCTCCAACTTGTATGTGGTAGTATCTCCCAAGTGGGTAAAATCAGATGTCAAAAGTCCACTAAAACTGCATTTTATAGTGAGAAATCCGAGCCCATCCAAACCTGAGACAAAAAATAGCCCATAACTTTAAAAAGGAAATTTTATTGCGCATAACTCTGTTGGTGTTGGAATCGAAGAGGGGGGGTGAATGAGATTCCTTGGCTACTTTAGCGTTTTAAAATGAGTTTATAAAATAAAAATATTTTGCGCTTGCGGAAGCCTTTAGTCAATCGATAAATGCAAAGAATAAAATAAATAAATGCGTATAGGAAATAAAGCAATAAATAACAAAAGGATTTGTTATAGAAGTTCGGCGATGAATCGCCTACGTCTCCTCTTCCCGGTTAGATAACCTCCAACCGAGGTTCCACTAGAATAAACGATATTGTCCTTGAGGGCTCCAAGTTAGCCACACAACAACTCTTCCCGAGTTTACAACGCTCTTCCCGAGCACACTACTCTTCCCGAGTACACAAGCTCTTCCCGAGCACAATACTATTCCCGAGTACACAAAGCTCTTCCCGAGCTACCAACACTCTTCACAAGTCTTCTTGGCCTTAAGGGCTCCAAGGATAGCCACACACTTGCACCAACTAGACTTGTTGATGACTTTAGAATTTTCCAACTTGCTTTGGTGTTGGAGGACCTTTACAATAACTCAACACACACCTTCACGGTGTACCAACACGAAGAGAACAAGACTCACACACAATAAAAGAATTACAAGCTCCAATACAATAACAATGTATGGAGATTGCAAAGCTTAATTCAAATATGAATGATCAAGACTTTGTAGAAGTTTGTAGGCTTGTTCCTTAGCTTCAAAATGCTCCAAAGCATCCATATTTATAGTGTAGGAGGCCCCCTAGGCTCCTACTAGCCGTTGCTACACATAAGGCTGAAATCACTCCTCGATCACCTCAGCCATCGCCTCAGGCGATCTCCATCGCCGCGCTCCAACGGTCAGCATAAATCACGGATCGCCTCAGGCGATGTCCCGATCGCCTCAGGCGATCCAAATTAAATTCCAATGCCGTAGCCTCATCAGCCTAAAATCATGCATCGCCTCGGGCGAAGTCCACATCGCCTCAGGCGTTCCAGCCATCGCCTCGGGCGTTCAGCCCATCGCCTCAAACGATCTTCCCTGTGCGCATGCCCGCGCATTGCCTCGGCGTCGCCTCTGTCGATGTGCGGGGCGATGTCGCTCCTGGTTGCCATCGCCTCAGGCGATGGTCACCATCGCCTGGAGCGATCTTCCTGGTGTTGCTTGCCTAGCCATCGCCTCTGTCGATGTGCGTGGCGTTGCCTCGCCTGGCACCCATCGCCTGGGGCGATGATCACCATCGCCTAGGGCGATCCAGGCCAGAATATGCACACTTGATTTTCTTCATTCCATTCCACTTTTCATCACTTAATCTGCACACTAAGTAGATGCATTAGTACAAGAAACACAATTTTTGTTGATCATCAAAACTCAAAGATTGACCGGGGATAATTTAACGCATTAAACGCAACCATGCGTTTAAGGCTCAACAATCTCCCCCTTTTTGATGATCTCAAAACTTGATAAACTTGAATAAGTAATATGCATGAAATGTGAGTAAAATAACTCCCCCTTAACAATTGCATAGCACATACAAGTTAACCAAGTAAAACATTAAACAAATAACTCCATGCATACAAAGGCTCTCCCCCTTAAACTATGCATGTACTAAGGTTCAAGTTTATCACAAAATTCTCCCCCTTTTTGTGATAATCAAAAAGCAAAAAATTCAAATAAACATAGCATAATATAACAATTTTCACATGTTCATCATCAAGCATATAATAGGCATAACAAGCCTAAGATAAAATCCTAGAGATGAATTACAACCATGTGTTTAAGGCACTCAACAATAAATTCTAAATGTTGCAATGTGTGCATATGTTCATGCATTCATGCCCAATAAACAATAAAATTATCAAAGCATTATAACAAATCATATAATTGCACATTTTCACATAGCATATTCAAATTTGAATGCAAGACATATCAAGTTACTTACTATAAAAAGATAAGCATACATCATGCATTTCAACAATAATGCTAAGGGGTATTCCATTTTACTTCAATGAATATTGAGCTTCAATATTTATTGATCACAATTACTTTGTGACAATTAAATTTTGAATTGCTCTTTTAACATGTAAAAAGTAAATTTTACCCTTGACGACAGGAGTTCGTTCTTGTCATAGGTCCAACGCCTCGAGCCTCTTCTATAGTTGTGAATAATACAAATTCCTCCTTTGAGTTGCTTGGTCCTTCATCCTTCATTCCATTTTTGTCCCTACAAGACAAATTAACAATAGGAGGATCTTTGGTACCCATTTGATTTTTGGGTCCTAGAGGGTTAACTTTCAATGGCACTTTTGGAATCCATTTCCACCTCTTATTAGGTTGGTATTGGATTCTAGCATACCTACACTTATTCTTAGTGTGGCCATTTTTGCAACAATAGTTACAAGTAGGAGAATCATGCTTTGCTTTGGCCAACAAGCTAGAAAAAGTTTTTGATTTGCTTGAGTAGCCTAACCCGGCTTTGTCAAAGCTACAACGTTGCAAGCCAAGCAATTCATTCATCTTTTTACTACTTTCACTAAATTTGCAAAAAGATATCTTTAAAGAATTTAATTCATTTTTCAATGAATTATTTTCTTCATCTTTCTTAGCAATCTCAAGTTTGAGCAATTTGTTACTCATCTTGGTTTTGCCAAGAGCATCAATGAGTTCATTATAAGATTCTAAAAGTTCATCAAATGAAGGTACCTCATCGTCGCTTTCATCTCCTTCATCTCCAAGAGCCATTAGACAAAGATTGGTGGCTTCTTCTTCATCGGAGTCGCTATCACTCCATGTGGCTATAAATGCCTTGTTCTTGCCTTTGTCCTCATTCTTCTTCCTATGACATTTGTTAGCATAATGGCCTTTTTCTTGACAATTATAGCAAGTTACCTCATTTTGGATTCTTGTTTGGTAGCATTAGAGGTCTTTGACTTGCTATGTTTGGTGAAGAGCTTCTTGAATTTCTTTGTGAACAACATCAACTCTTCATCATCATCATCTTCTTCATCATCGGAGTGGTCTTTCCTCCCAATCAAGGCAATCCCATTTCTTTTGGATCTATCCTCCTCCTTTACTTCTCTCCTTGTGGCAACTTCAAGCTCATGGGTCACCAAAGTGCCATGGAGCTCATCAAGATCATAAGATGCGTTCTCCCCTTTGTTGGACTCGATAATAGCCGTCCTCTTTGCATCCCATTCTTTAGGTAGGGCCCTTAGTGCTCTCCTCCATATTTGCTTTGGAGGGTACTTCTCTCCAAGTTGGGCAAGCTCATTTATGATGAGGGTGAGCCTCCTAAACATGGAATCCACCTATTCTCCGGACTCCATCTCAAATGTCTCATATTTGAGTTGTAGAGGATCAATCTTGGTCTCCTTCACATGATTAGTTCCTTCATGACAAATTTGTAATTTGTCCCATATCTCCTTTGCCGTTGAGCACATCGAGATCCGGTTGTACTCCTTCATATCTAAGGCACAATGCAAAATATTAATCGCTTTAGCATTTTGAGATATTAAAATCATATCCGCTCTAGTGAAATCGTCCATTTCTTTGGGAACACTAATTCCCCCAACTTCCTTTAAAGGAATATGTGGACCTTTCACTATGATTTTCCATAGATCATAATCTACGGATTGGATGTATAGAGAAATTCTATTCTTCCAATAACCGTAGTTATCACCCGTGAAAAACGGAGGGCGATTCGTCGATTAACCTTGAGCAAACTCATTTGCTAGATTAGCCATAAAAAAAATTTGATTTAAAAAAAAATCAAATGGCTCTGATACCACTTGTTGGCATCGAAGAAGGGGGTGAATGTGATTCCTTGGCTACTTTAGCATTTTAAAATGAGTTTGTAAAATAAAAATATTTTGCGCTTGCGGAAGCCTTTAGTCAATCGATAAATGCAAAGAATAAAATAAATAAATGCGTAAAGGAAATAAAGCAATAAATAACAAAAGGATTTGTTATAGAAGTTCGGCGATGAATCGCCTACGTGTCCTCTTCCCGGTTAGATAACCTCCAACCGAGGTTCCACTAGAATAAACAATATTGGCCTTGAGGGCTCCAAGTTAGCCACACAACAACTCTTCCCGAGTTTACAACGCTCTTCCCGAGCACACTACTCTTCCCGAGTACACAAGCTCTTCCCGAGCACAATACTCTTCCCGAGTACACAAAGCTCTTCCCGAGCTACCAACACTCTTCACGAGTCTTCTTGGCCTTAAGGGCTCCAAGGATAGCCACACACTTGCACCAACTAGACTTGTTGATGACTTTACAATTTTCCAACTTGCTTTGGTGTTGGAGGACCTTTACAATAACTCAACACACCTTCACGGTGTACCAACACGAAGAGAACAAGACTCACACACAATAAAAGAATTACAAGCTCCAATACAATAACAATATATGGAGATTGCAAAGCTTAATTCAAATATGAATGATCAAGACTTTGTAGAAGTTTGTAGGCTTGTTCCTTAGCTTCAAAATGCTCCAAAGCATCCATATTTATAGTGTAGGAGGCCCCCTAGGCTCCTACTAGCCGTTGCTACACATAAGGCTGAAATCACTCCTCGATCGCCTCAGCCATCGCCTCAGGCGATCTCCATCGCCGCGCTCCAACGGTCAGCATAAATCACGGATCGCCTCAAGCGATCCAAATTAAATTCCAATGTCGTAGCCTCAGCAGCCTAAATTCATGCATCGCCTCGGGCGAAGTCCACATCGCCTCAAGCGTTCCAGCCATCGCCTCGGGCGTTCAGCCCATCGCCTCAAACGATATTCGGGCGTTCAGCCCATCGCCTCAAACTATCTTCCCTGCGCGCATGCCCGCGCATTGCCTCGGCGTCGCCTCTGTCGATGTGCGGGGCGATGTCGCTCCTGGTTGCCATCGCCTCAGGCGATGGTCACCATCGCCTGGAGCGATCTTCCTGGTGTTGCTCGCCTAGCCATCGCCTCTGTCGATGTGCGTGGCATTGCCTCGCCTGGCACCCATCGCCTGGGGCGATGATCACCATCGCCTAGGGCGATCCAGGCCAGAATATGCACACTTGATTTTCTTCATTCCATTCCACTTTTCATCACTTAATCTGCACACTAAGTAGATGCATTAGTATAACAAACACAAGTTTTGTTGATCATCAAAACTCAAAGATTGACCGGGGATAATTTAACGCATTAAACGCAACCATGCGTTTAAGGCTCAACAGTTGGGATCGGTCGCTATGTCCATGACGATCGATCTCTTCTACTTTTCTCTCTGGTGACCGATCTCTGTCTGAGTGGCGACCGATCTCCTAAACCTTCTGCCCCGATGCGATTGATTTCTCCTTTATGGCGATCGATCGCCTCCTGTATAAAATTTTCCACACTTCATTGCATCATGGCAATCGATCTCTTCACCATGGTGATGGATCACCATCCACATCAACTCTTTTCACCTCCATTCTAATTTATTGGCTTGTTTTGTTCCTTTTGCACCTTCCAGTCCATAAATGAGGTTTTTCGGGTACTTCATGCACTTTCACTAGATTCTTGGAATTATACAAAAATACAAACAAAAGCGTAAAATCGTCCAAGAATCACTGTAAAAATGGCAAGAAACATATCAAATATAAGTGCAAATATGGCCCTTATCGATTTTGAACATAAAGTATGTACAATTTGCATACAAACCAAGTATCATCCTCTTAACATTCATTTGATACCACCAAGTGCTTTTAAACACACAAATAGAGTACTTTTTGAACATAACCCGAGTACGTTTTGAACATAAATAGGTACAGTTTGCATACAAACCAAGTATTTTTCTCTTAACATTCATTTGATACCACAAAGTGATTTTAAATAGACGAACCGACTATTTTTTAAACATAAATATGTTTTGAATTCTTAATGTCTAGTGTAGATTAGGTACATTCTGAATGCGTACCAAATAATTTTTGAATTCATAATGGGTATCAGAAGAACCCAAGAGTTTCCCTATTTTAGAAGTATCACACATTTTATAGAATATGTTATGTTGAATTGTCAATGTCAAATTCTATAATGGTTGGAGCGCTCAATTGAAGATGCCAAAAAATGATGTCAATATATACATTAGTACAACAATAATGGTGGTCGATTGAAGTTATGAAGCGTCAAGGCACACTCGACGACTAATAAATGTTTTAACAAGCATCCAATTTAAATTTTTCAATGTAATTACCTTTTTTTACTAAGAAACGATGTCAACATTCCTTCATTGGCCCAATTGAGACCATCATGCTTTTAAACACACCAAACGAGTACCTTTTCAATATAGCACGAGTATATGTCAAATGTACAACATGTACATTTTGCATATAAACCAAGTACGTTTGTCTTAGCATTCTTTGTTTGACACCAAGTGTTTTTAAACATACCAAACAAGTGCCTTTCAAACATAAGACGAGTACATTTATAGCATAAAATATGTACATTTTGTATTTAAATCAAGTACAATGAAATTTTCATCCCCTTTTTTTGGCAACAATTGAGACCTGCTTATCGTAACACACAACAAGTACTTTTCAAACATAAGACGAGTATATTTATATCATAAAATATGTGCATTTTGTATTTAAACCAAGTACTATGAAATTTTCTTACCTTGTTTGACAACAATTGAGACTTATTTTTTGAAAGACACAACGAGTACTTCGTGTACATAACCAGAGTATATGTCAAGTGTAAAATTGGTACTTTTACATACAAACCAAGTACTATGAAATTATCTTCCCGTGTGCGCGAGCGACCGCCTTGTGTTTGGCCCCCAACTGAGACTACTTCTGCTTTTTTAACTCATTAAACAAGTACATTTTCAACACAAAGTGAGTATATATTAAAGACAACATAAGAACATTTTAATACTTTTCGACATTCATCGTTGTTTGGCCCCGACTGATATCACTACTGCTTTTCAGCGCAAAAAACGAGTACTTTTGGAACACGAAGTGATTTTATGTTAAACACGATAACAAGCTCATTTGAGTTGCAATTGCTTTTCAATAAACACAACGAGTACTTTATGAATACAAATCGAGTATCTTTTAACTGGAAAATAAGTTCATTTTGAATACAAGCCAAGTACTGAATTATCATTCATTGTTTTGACACCAATTAAGACGATTGCTTCTCAACATACAAAGAGTACTTTGTGAACACAAATCGTGTATATACGATATGTAAAAGAAGTACATTTTGAATACAAACCAAGTACTTTGAAATTATCATTTCTTTTTTGGCCTCAATTGAGACAATTGTCTTTCAACACACACAACGAGTATTGCTTGAACGCAAACATAGTATATTTGAAATGTTCAACATATACTCTTTGAATACAAACCAAGTATTTTTGAATTATCATTCATTGTTTTGGCCCGAATTTAGACAATTATTTTTCAACATACACAACGAGTATCTTGTGAGCATAAACCGAGTATATGTAATATGTAAATTAATTTTCATTTTGAATATTAACCAAGTACTTTGAAATTATCATTCATTCTTTTGCCCAATTGAGACAATTGCTTTTTAACACACATAATCAGTACGTTTTGAACTCAAACTGAATATCTTTGAAATGTAAAATAGTTTCATTTGGAATACAAACCAAGTACTGAATTATCACTCGAGTATTTTTTGAACGCAAACTGAGCATATTTGAACTGTACAATAGGTACTTTCTGAATACGAACCAAATACTTTTGAATTATCATTTCTTGTTTTGGCCTCAACTGAGACAATTGCTTTTCAAGACACATAACGAGTAATTTTGGAACGCAAACCGAGTATCTTTGAAATGTGCAATAGGTACTTTTTTTAATACAAACCAAGTACTTTTGTGTTATACTATATGTTGACATCATACCTTTCAACTATAGCCGTTGTTGCGGGCTTCATTTTCATCAACCCATAAAGTGCAGAAATGCCATGTAAACATGGACATGCAAAGCTGAAATGGTTTAAAATGAAGGCAAAATATTGTCCGAAACAATTGAATACCGTAAAGATGCTAAATTCCAGAAAGCTTAACCAAATCTGTAGTAGAAATTCATTTTTTGCAAAAAAAATCGACAACCCAATTAAAATTCATATACCCAATCCAAGAAACTCGATAGTTTATAAATACTAGAGATGCTAAATTCCACAAATCCCAATAATTCATTGATTCCACTTCTCATTAAATCTATTCTCTATTTTTTCTGTCTTCACATTCTGTGCATCTTGTATTTTGAAGAATGATGAATCTTGAGGGAAGAAATCAGATGAATCAGAAAGAAAAGTGAAGAGAATGATGTATCGATTTAAAAGGAACGATCAATTTATAAAAAATAAAGGTTTTTTTCCAATCATCTTTCTCTCGATCTATTGGTTCGTGAGAGGAAAGAGAAATGATGTGTTTTATTTTGAAAATATGTAGCAATAAGGGGTATTATTGTAATTTGATGGGATTGATGAGTTAAAATAAATAAAAGTTAGAAATTAGGGAGTTGAAACAAATATAATCTAACATAGGGACTGATGTCTAAGTTAAATTGTATTTTATACATTTAATACCAATTTATCATATAGTTAAAGATGGCAAAACGGGTGGGTCACTCGTAGCACGTTCCCGTGCGGCTGCACTCCAGAAACCATATTCTTTTAAACCTGAAAATAAAAATAAACAAAGCAATTCATAAAATAAGTAGGCAATTCTTATGATATAATTTATTAATATATATATTTTTAAATGCTTACTTGCATTACGAGGCTTGAAGAAAATTATAACTAATTATATAAAGTAGTTTTTTAGGTTTTCTAAACTTATATAGGATGCTTCCGACGTGAATTTTGGATTAACTTTTTGATACAAATCTTCTTTTGAATTTGGATTAATTAATGATATTGTTATAATTTATCATTGTAACATTTTGTGCGTTTTTTTTGATTTTTATCAGTTTTTATCTCTCACTTATCTATTCGTGTACATTCACCTATCTTGGAATGCAGTTACCTTTTACGACTTCACGGTCATCGAATTGGTTTGAGGGGACTCAAATTCGCTTGGATGATCATTGTTTTTTCCTGGTCAAACTCGGACAACTTATGCTCTAAAACTATAATGCAATAATTTTTGAAATCTCTATCTAGAAGATAATTTACCGTACACAACAGGCATATTGTTTTCTAGACTCCTCTGTTTTACCTATTAGCTAATAAGTAATAACTAATTACTTATTTTCCATAGTAATTAAGGAAGTGATCTTGTGTAAATTAAAATATTAATTACAATTAAAAATAGTAAAGCATATTCCAAGATCTTTGCCCGAGCTACATAGTATAGTAAGAATCAATCAATCATTTGAATAAAAAACATTTAAATTATTATTAATTAAATAATATAAGTGGCATACATCATCCCAATTTCCATGTCGTTATCAAATCATCTCCCTTGAATTCATTTCTCAACACACACTCCCAAGTCCACATTTTTATTGATTGAAATCTAGTATTATACTACGGACTTCGAGTTTACTTGGTGTGTAGGCGGGTGAGTGAAAATGGCGGCTGTTGCATCGTCGTCACCTATCGGATTCAAGAAAATTTGTGGGTTTTCAGTTTCATCATCTTTTGATTTGAATGGACACGGCAAGCTGCAGTTTAAGTCCGGTCTTTGTGCATCCAAATCGGATCTGTTTGGGGGTTCTGTTAACGTAAATCGTAGAGAAAGCAGTAGAGCTAATGGAAGGAGAAGAATGCCGGTTCCCCGTGTGATTTCTCCAAAAGCTGTTTCTGATTCTAGTTCTTCCCAAACTTGTCTTGATCCTGATGCTAATTCTGTATGTATGCTTTCTCATTTACTGATTTGTGTTTCCTTAATTTTCTGAAATTGTGCCTCTTTTATGATTCATTTAGTTTTTCTGGTTGGAGGTTTGTTGATTTTATTAAACTTTGTTGCAATTTGATTCCAATACTCCGGCTGACCTGGGATTCATTATTATTTTATGTCTTGAAATTGTTATATTGTGATTGATTCTTAGATGATTGGTGTGTATATTTTGTGGTGTTCTTAAACTGCACGGTGGTATGTATCTTGATTCAAGGGACATGGTGCAGATTGACGTTTTTCTTTTTTATTTTCTCGAAATTGTTCTTCGTTCAGTTTTGTTGGCTGGCGTTCTCTTGAAAAATTTGTTATGTCTTGAAGTTATTATTTAATAATTGATTCTTACAATGGATGTTCATATATCGAGCTGGTCTTCTGATAAATGCATGATGCCATGAATCTTGATTCAAGGGAAATGCTAATTCAAAGTGTATAAAATTGTAACTTAACTTTGTTATTATTCATTCCAAGACATTATGAGGATTCAATTATTGTCTTGAAATTGTTATATATTTGATTCTCAAAATGGTGTATACATATTGGATTAGTGTTCTTAAAATGCATGATGCTGTTTATTTAAAATTGTTTCTAGTCAAATGAAGATCAAGTTGTTTTGTCTTGGAACATAAAAAGGTCCCGCTATGCGCGGGTCCGGGAAGGGGTCGGACTACTTTGGCCTGATGTAGGAAAATAGAGAATTTCAATTCTAAGAATGAGCAATAAGCACTGATTTTCTTGCTAAAAGGGAGGATCTTCACAGAATTCTTGAAATTGTTTTACCTGTTGTTTCACTATTCACCATTATCTATGCTTCTGAATGCACATTAATTACATGCATTCGATTCAAATTGCACTCCAATCATCACACACCAGTTGCGAAATCTAAGTATATGGTAGAGGATGTAACTAGTATGTTTGTTCCCTTTATTGTTGGATGAATGTAGGAACTTGAGTGGCAAAGGCTGATTTTCTACAAACTTATGTTGTCAACACCAAATATTGCAAGATCATGGTGGTTTAAATTCTTCATATGTTTTATCATACTTGTGAGAGTGTTGGATTCTGTGACTTTTTAAGTTCGTCTAGCAATGCCTCTAGATTCTGCTTGAACTTCTTTTCGCAGAAGATATGTACAAATATCTCCATTCTCCAACTAATATTCTAATATATGAGCTTGGAATCAGCAATGTCCTCAAACGAATCAATATTCCTTGATGTTTGCTCGTGCAGAGTGTTCTGGGAATTATTCTTGGAGGTGGAGCTGGGACTCGACTTTATCCTCTTACAAAGAAAAGAGCAAAACCCGCTGTCCCTTTGGGTGCGAATTATCGCTTGATTGACATTCCTGTTAGTAACTGTATGAACAGCAATATATCAAAGATCTATGTCCTCACTCAATTCAATTCTGCATCCCTCAATCGCCACTTATCACGGGCATATGCAAGTAATATGGGTGGTTATAAGAATGAAGGGTTTGTTGAAGTTCTTGCTGCTCAGCAGAGCCCTGAAAATCCTAACTGGTTCCAGGTAAGAACAATAGGAGAACGTACTATGAAATCTTGTTAAGCAGGCTATGTTGGGAAAATGATATTTTTAACCCTCGCGAAAATCCCAAAAAAAAACATATAACCCCCTATATAAAATTAATGATTTTTTAGAACCCTGAATTTTTTAAAAATCAAGCATATTTGTCCCTTTTGCAAGGGTTCTGCGCCTGAATTCAAAGACACATGGTGTTAAAACATTATTTATTTTACATAGGGGGTTTTATGTTTTTCAGTATTTAGGGGGGGTGCTTAATGCAATTTACCCGTCTAAAACTTAATAATTTTGCATATAAATATGTCTGACAACCCCAATTACACCTTTTAAAGTCTTCATTTCTCCCAAGACTTCAATTCAAATGGAATACACTTGAGAAGGTTGGCAAATTCCTTATTGATTTCTTTATTACGGGATATTTAGGGCACTGCTGATGCTATAAGACAATATCTATGGCTTTTGGAAGAACATGACGTTCTTGAATTCTTGGTTCTTGCTGGAGATCACTTGTATCGTATGGATTATGAGAAATTCATCCAAGCCCACAGAGAAACTGATGCTGATATTACAGTTGCTGCACTGCCAATGGATGAACAACGTGCTACTGCATTTGGTCTAATGAAAATCGATGAAGAAGGAAGGATAATAGAATTTGCTGAGAAGCCAAAGGGAGAACAACTGAAGGCAATGAAGGTATAAATCCGAACAATCATCAAATTTCTTATATTGACTCTTTTAGCATTTCTTGAAAAGCTAAATGACTGACCCATTTTTTCATCTGTCTCTCGTGATTATTCTAGGTTGACACCACGATTTTAGGCCTCGATGACAAGAGAGCAAAGGAAATGCCTTATATTGCGAGTATGGGTATCTATGTTTTCAGCAAGGATGTAATGTTAAATTTATTGCGTGAGAAGTTCCCTGGAGCCAATGATTTTGGAAGTGAGGTTATTCCAGGTGCTACTTCTGTTGGCATGAGGGTAAGTCACGTTAAATATTCATCATTTTCCTGGTTCACGAGCAAGTCATACTCTAATATATTGGTACTTTCTGTCTGTTACAATCTTTTATTTTTCAGGTTCAAGCTTATTTATTTGATGGTTACTGGGAAGACATTGGAACTATTGAGGCTTTTTACAATGCGAATTTAGGAATCACCAAGAAGCCAGTCCCAGATTTCAGGTCTGTTGCTGCAACAACTTATTGTAGTAAATAACAAATCATACTCCTTCCACCTCACCAACTGACCTAGATTTACGTTTTGTTTCATCTGCAGTTTTTATGACCGTTCATCTCCAATATACACACAACCCCGCTACTTGCCACCTTCCAAAATGCTTGATGCTGATGTTACTGACAGTGTCATCGGTGAGGGCTGTGTTATAAAGGTAAGATTTTACATCACATACAATCAAAGGAAGATGATGAAGCACAGAATGAGCTTAACTTAAATGCTGGCTTGTAATCTTGGCAGAACTGCAAGATTCACCATTCTGTGATTGGTCTGAGATCATGCATCTCCGAGGGTGCGATAATAGAAGACACCCTGTTGATGGGAGCTGATTATTATGAGGTAATATAGTTGATCAGACGAGCTAGGCAATGCTTGTTTCTTTCCTGAAAATAATTTCATTCAGCAGAAACATAAAAAACATATCCACTTATTTTACAAGTCTTTCCCATGAAGATATTTCAACTCATTTTCATATTCCCCGATACATTCATTATTTTATATGCAACTTTTTATCACTACCAAAAATAACCATATTACATTATTTACTATACCATATATTAGCACAACACATTATATTTTAAAATTTTAAAATAACCATATAACAAGTAAAAATTAAATAACCAACACATTATGGCATGACTTTTGACATTTACAGTAGAAGATCTCTCCTTCCAAAAATATAGCCAAGCATACTTCGCATTCATCAATACATTTTCCAGAAAATGCTGAAACATAAGCCAAACATTCCCTTGTAGACTGTAGTTCCACTCTGTCAAATTGAATTCTAGTGGGTTTGGACAAATTATGCATGCTTTCTCATAAAAATGAGTAGCTATCTGCGACTATTTGATAGTTCTGTTAGTAATCTTGCTTGTTCCTCTGCACCAGACTGATGCAGACAGAAGACTCTTGGCTGCAAAAGGTAGCGTCCCAATAGGTATTGGCAGGGAATCTCACATCAAGAGGGCGATAATCGACAAAAATGCTCGCATTGGAGACTATGTCAAGGTAGATATCTTGAATGATTATTTCTGGCAATATCATGCTTGAATAATCTTATTTCTGTTGATCAAAAGACACTATTTCGAACATTGGGATGGTGCTTAATGGCTGTGGTGATCATTTTACAGATAATTAATAGTGACAATGTGCAAGAGGCAGCTAGAGAGACAGATGGATACTTCATCAAGAGTGGCATTGTCACTGTGATCAAGGATGCTTTGATTCCGAGTGGGACAATTATATGAAGATGATGGATGACCAATTGTCTCAAGTTCCTTAATGTATTTCACTTTGTTCTGTTGGATTGCACTTTCTCGGAACATTTGTTGTAGGATTTGTTTTCCTGCAGTACCGGCCCAGAAAAATATGATATTAAAATGTTTTTAAGGAACATGGCATGTCTTGATTTGCAAATTAACTGCACAATATGGTATAATTTTCATGTTAAAGTGGAGATTATTCATTGTCCGAACAATTATGGCTACAATTGACCAACTATAATCGATTAAACCCTCTAACCAATCCCAATCAACTGCAAAGTACAATGTTAATATTAATTGGACTAAACTTGGCCCACATTTTAATAAAACTGCAAGCATTGGGTTGGATAAAAGATTCAATATAACCTGCGCAAGCAGCTCCTGCAGAAGTCCTTTTTTAATCAAAGATTAAAGTTAGGATTGCATTCGGTAATAGAGAGTTACACCCCAAACTAGAAGTATAAGGATGCTCTAATATAATAGAGTTACAGATTCTTAACAACCTAAATTCTATTTTTAAATTGTTGATTCCCGTACTAAAACTTGATGAATGAGTCGTCAATATAATTCTACCATGCATGCAAAAATTATAAGGTCATTAGATATAACAAAACATCGAATGAATATTCAAGTATGACTTGTGCAACACCTCAATATGTCCGTCACATGGAAAATTGATCATGTCAGTACACAAACAATACAAAGGTAAACATTAGGAAGATGATGCCAGACAGAATGGAATTCAAAATGAAGTTGGTTTTGTCTCGAAATCACGAAAAGAAATTGGTACCCAGAAAATTTAAAGTTCCTTGATGTGATTCTCATGTCATTATTTTTGCAGACCTCATATAAAGGCTATCCACAACCTTTTCCATATTTGAAATAGTTTCTAACGTTGCGGGATAGATTGCATCAGTTTTGGGATCGTCAAATATGATTAGACATCCGGCACCTTGGTCTAGAGTTCCTGCAAATTTCTTGTCCAGAATCATCTGAGATAGTTTCTTTTCCACATGGTGAGATGGCAGCTCAATCAACTCTGCAATATGTGCAATCTCAACTCTCGAAAAGGGCTCGATCAACCTGCAAAGGTTTTGCTCTAACAGAGTGTCATAAAGGGAAGAAAGGTGTCTGTGAACAATTGGGTCTTCCTCCAGCTGAGTCTTGAAATTCTGAAGTGCGATTTCAAAGAGCTTGAGAGAGCGTTTTGAATGAGCATCAGCAACAGCTCTCATTGCATCAAGTTCTGGTCCTTGATATTGTAAACCTACCTTAGGCGACGATATGATTCCTGCCACATCAACAGACTGATTAACCATAATTTTGCACAGTAACATATATTTGAGACTGAATATGGCCTGGCGATCTTCAAGGGCATTAAATGCTTCGAACGCTTCGAAGAAGTAACTGTAAGCAGTTTTGTAGTCCTTTTCCTCCGCGTGGAGAATCCCACTCTGCAAATCTATAGTCCCCTGCTGAGCTGGAGGGACATATATAGCATTGGCGGCTGTCCTTGCTGCTGTAAGTGCAGCCTTGGCTTTGGGAAGATTTCGCAGAGAGAAATGAAGTTTGCTTTCAAGCAAGTCAATTTCTACAAGCAGTAGCTTGTCATCTAATCTTCTGACCTCCTTAATAAGACCTGAAAGGAGATTCAGTGCTTCAGAAAATTCCTTACTGTCCATCAGGAGGGCTGCAAGCCTTGCCTCAATTCGCTGCCGCAGAAAAGTTCGCTTTTCAGCACGTGTCCATTGTACTATTTCTTTGCAAAGTGTGATCTGAAGATCAGATGTATCAGGTATTTTAGCAACCGCATCGACAATTCCACGGACAATCTTTGCGGTTTTTGCCTTTGGGATCAAGGAAAAGAATGGACGTAGCTTGGTGAGGAGGTCTCGAAGTTCAGCTGCTCGACCCTCTTGTCTAAGAAGATCCGAGAGATTGGTGATGCCCTGTTCCTTTATTCGGAGAGCTTCAGAAGAAGATGAAGGGTTTTCAAGAATCTGGTAAAGAATGGAGATTGCCTCCGATGGAGTCTTGGCTTCAGCAGCCTGAATGAGTGAATCAGTAGTGGCAGGAAGATGTGAAGACATGATCGCGACTAATAGATTTCGAGGCCCTGCAAATATAAACTTGTTATTATAACCAATATATAATTAATACAATTGAATAGTACATCTCTGCAACCATGTAATACCGGATACTAAAAACAATTACAGTCCAAAACCTATCCCACAGACTAGCCTCTCTCTCTACCATAGAATTAAGTAAGGAACATTTGTGACAACAGGAAGGCATATCCATAGTTAAGAATCAAATGAAAAAACACCATCTGTAAGAAGCGATACAACATAGCAAAAAGAAAAATTATTTTTTCCCAAAAACATCATTGAATTATAGAGGAGTTAACTTGTTCTACGGTAAGTCAGTAACCATCTCACAATGACAGAAAATATGAGAAAAAGAAAGATACAGGTACACACAGTACTAACTACTAATGCAATCAAGGGTTCATATATCTGAGACAATTTCCAAAATGCTAAAAAAAGAGGGCAGTTCTGAACTGTGACCGAGTCACCGAAGCAATGAAATTAATTGAATTTCTTGTACAACGATGAAGAAGTGATGGGCTCTTTCGAACCGTTGCTAAACTTAGCACAACATAACTAACATCTTTTCAGTGAATTGACATAGCAATGATACATGACTTATATCTCCTTGGATATGATTTACTTAGATTCTCGGGTTTGAAAAATTCTTTTTTGACATGCTAGACTAAACCTTGGTAGACAAATCATCACCAATTCTACACCTTACCAGATCCGCATAGCCAATCATAAAAATAAATAAAAAAAGTCAATAAATATTTCTCTTACTGTTTGTGATCCTTGATCCAAGCCACTTTATTCAGCTATATAAAACCTCAGAAATCACGAGATTTTTAATACATACGAATTTTTTGTCAAAGTAAACGGCCAGTTTTATCAACCTTGCAGCTTGCAAGAGTACATGCGTGTTCATTCCTTCAAAACCAAATACGGTAAAAAATGATACCTTAAGCACTAAAGTGTAAACACAATATAAAACATTGCAACTCCTAAATAAAAATATAAGAAAACTACGCACACGAACATAATATAAAATCATAATTCACTGATTATACAAATAAAACACATCAAAGGCAAAAATCAGAGGCTTAAAAGGTCGCAGTAAACAGAAAAATATTACTCCGATTAGTAGACTATTGCTCCTCAGTTCCAACAAAATCAAATTGATAGGTAGGGATATAGAACTAACAGGATTTATTACAGAGAGAGAGAGACAGAGAAAGAAGGAGATGTCACCTGAATTTAGCAATATGCTTCGTGAAGACAAAACCCTAGTTACCGAATTTAAGAGAGAAATGGGAGAGAGAGCTTGCGAGATGGGCAACGATGTTCCAGCCCTCGATATTTAAATATATTCAATTTTCAGTATTTTTCACCCAAGATTGGTTATTTTACAAATAACCAAACATGACAAAATATAACTAATCAACTCTTTTGTACGGGAAAAACTGTTTTTTTTTAAAAAAAAAAAAATTCCAAAAAAAAGAAAAATTCCAAAAATACATCGAAATTGGAGGATTTTCAACTATGTTGCATGGATACGGATACGTGGATACGCAGATACGGGTACGACTGCACGAGATTTTTAAAATTTGTAGGATACGATACGTCCGGATACGGCAAATTTTATTAATTAATTTATATATATATAAATATATAATTAATAATATTTGTAATAAATCAAGTTTCAAGCATATAATCAACATTAAACACATTAGAAATCAGAATAAAGTTGCAAACTCACCAACTTCACGACAAATGGTAAAATATTAATCCAGGACATCTAAAAAGTTCAAGCATATAATTAGGGATGGCAATGGGGCGGGTCCAAACCCGGACCCGTATTGAACCCGACCCGCCGGGGCGGGTCGAAACCCGCTTCAACCGGGTTTGAAAGCGGGGCGGGGCGGGTCCTGGGATTGGCCGAACCCGCCCCGCACCCGCCCCGCTATGCATTTTTAATTTTTGTAAAAAAAAAAATTAATATTGAATATACATTTCACTTCTTTGATTGTATAATAATGTGTTATTGTTTAATTTCATATCAAAATTCATGTGTTTATGGTAAAGAAGTTGAACATTTTGAATGGAATAAAAACTAAATAATAAATATTTGATAGTTTAAAGATAGTTTTACGATGCTTATTATAAATATTTACTAGAGGAAAACATTAAATTCAATCTCAAAACTCAATTTTTGTGTTTCAAATTAATTTCTACCAAATTTTTTTTTTATAAAAAAAAAAAATTGTTTGCGGGGCGGGGCGGGTAAGCCCGCGAACCCGGCGGGTCTAAGCGGGGCGGGGCGGGTATGGGTTTTATGTGTAGCGGGGCGGGTCCTGGGATTGGCCAAACCCGTCCCAAACCCGCCCCGTTGCCATCCCTACATATAATCGACATAAACACATTAAAGTGGTTAGGAAATAGGGATTTAATTAAATAATTTAATTTTAATTATAATTTCAACCCTATTTTTTTTAAAAAATTCGAAAGTTCCCGTATCTTACGCGTGTCGGATACGGTAAGCGGCGTATCTTGACCGTATCCGAAACGTATCCGAAATAAAAACTTATTTTTTGTCCCAGGATACGCCACGTGGCGTATCCGATACGTATCGATGTCGTATCCGCGCGTATCCGTATCCCAGAAGTATCCGATACTTGACCGTGAATTTTTTTGGAGTATCAGTGCAACATAGATTTTCAAATATACCTCAAACCGTTGTTTGAGGGAGCGACGTAAATATTCATGAGGGGTCGTAGCAGCCGCCGTAGAGGGCGGCCGCTCATAGAGTTAGGAGCCGCCCTCCGATAGGGCGGTCAGTCTTTGGCCCCTGCTTTTTCTTTGTCCCGTACTCCTTCGTCAACTTATACGTCCCTTCCCACTTCATTTTATCGTGCATCCGTTCCTTCACACTTCGTCTTGTTGTGCACGCGTAAACTTTCATTTATCTTATTATATTCATACCGACGAAAATTAATCATATTATATCTGAAATGTTTGTAAATATTACACTAGTGAACTTTTACGAAAATAAGTATCTTAAATGTGTATAAATAACATGAAGATAATATGTTTTCGACACCAGAATCATTCAAACAAACTTTTCTCTTCAATTTTTTTGGTGCATCAAAATTGTGCGAATCAAAATTTTCTTAATTTGTTCAAAATGGATTCGATTTCTGTGCTGCTATATTTTGGTGGTAATATTATTATTGGAAACGGATCGGTCGAATATAGCATTCCACCAGTTAGAAAGTTAGAATTTCACGTTCTATTATTTTATTTTATTTGGTTCAACTAGCACATAAAAAGTTCAACATCGATCCAACGATGTTTAATATCAAATTGTCAACCAAATATTCATTCATGGAGAAATCGTCTTTGAATGAAATACCAATCAATATTGTAGATGATGATGTTCTACAATTTATAATGTAATGTCCCAATATGCAGATGTTGCATTTGTACGTCGAGATAGAGGCAAGTAACGATGATTTTGGTCTTGAAGGGCCAAAATCAAATCTTTCATATGTCACTGAAGGATTGAGCAATATGGTGGTCAATGATCAACCTTCTACTTCTAGCGGTCGATATGTTGAGCAACAACAAAATTATCCTTATTTCGAGCATGGAAGTGGACCTTGGGATCAATATATAACCGACTCTTCTGAAGAAAATCCTATATATTGGACAAACACATCACAAGTTTGGGGATTACGAGAAGAAATTACACCAATTCATGATGTATTTGATCCTGATGTTGGTGGTTCGGCGCATACAATTATGTTGGCAGCAACTGATGGGCCAGCCACACATGACGTACAAGGAGATAGTCATCGAGATGTTTACATGAGTGATAGTAAACCCGATAATTGATCGAGTGATTCTGGAAAACATGATAATGAGGCTGATGAGATGCATGATGAAGACGATGATAATGTCCATGCATTTCCCGTTGAGGAGACAACATCCCGTGAATCACCTTACGGGGCGAGACATATACAAGACGCACCATTTTTGCCAAGCACGAATGAAATGCCACCATTTTTTAATGCGGTCAACGAAGAGCGGGTTCCTGATTCGATTGATGTACCTTCTGGATCGCGAACCAGATTTTACAACTCGGAGGTCGGAGAACTGTCCGTGAACATGATTTTCAAGGATAAGAAAGATCTGATTGCATACGTGAAAGATTACTCTATTAGAGTTGTCAGGCGCGAGTATTGTGTTGTGGACATCACATGTACTCCGTGGAAATTACGGTACAAAAAGACTTATTCTACCGTAAGGTGTAAATGGGGTCTTCGAGCGTCTTTGAAGCCCAAAATGGGTTTTTGGAAATTAATGAAGTATGGTGGTCTTCACACATGTATCTCGAGTAATGTTGGTATAGACCACCACAACTTGGACAGTAATATGGTGGCAAATACACTATTGGGGATTGTACGATGTGATCCTTCGTACGAGATTAAGTATGCACTGGTGAATGTTAAAGATAAATATGGCTATGATATCTCGTATACGAAGGCATGACGAAGTTTGCAACGTGCAGTTGAAAATATTTATGGTACATGGGAGAGCTCTGTGCGTCACTTCCAAAATACATGCGTGTGTTGTCAATGTATAATACAAGAACAATGGTGGAGTTGAGGCATTTAAGATCTAACAATCGGGCGGTGAATACATTGAATTATGTATTTTGGGCTTTCAAGCCATGCATAGATGGGTTTCAACACTGTCGCGGAATCATTAGTGTTGATGATACTCATTTGTATACAAAGTATAAGCATAAAATGTTGATCGCCGTCACACTGGATGCCAACAATTAGATATTACCGTTAGCGTTCGAGATTGTTGATGAAGAAACATACGACTCATGGAAATGGTTCTTGGAGAATATCGGCCGACATGTTATCTTTGGTGCAACCGGTGTATGTCTTATTTCAGATAGGCATAAGGAAATTGTGCGCGTGGTTGAGGATCTACCAATTTTTCAACCTCCTAATGGTTTGCACCGTTTCTATCTAAGACATGTGTGTTCCAATTTTAATTCAAAGTTTAAAAATATCCATTTGAAATATCTATGCTGGGAAGCAGGCACACAACATCAGAATTGTAAGTTTGATGCCACAATGGAGGCAATCAAAAACAAAAATATTATGGCATATAGATATTTGGCAGGAATTTCAAAGGAAAAATGGACTTTAGCCCACGATGGGGGTTGGCGTCGTGGGGTAATGACTACCAATATGTCAGAATGCTTAAATGGTGTGGTAAGGGTGCTCGAATACTACTTATTTCCGCGATATTACAATTGACCCTTCAAATGCGTTCAATATTTATTCAACGTGTCACCAAAACTCAACGTATGATTCACAACAATCAGCCCTGGCCTGATTATGCATTTAAAAAATATGAACAATGGTCTAGAAAATCCATTGAGCATCGTGTTACCCGATATGATGTACGTGATCAAACTGCTTCAGTTGCGACCGGTGGAAGACCAAGTCGGGGGCAACATGTTCAAGTTGTCAGAATATCAACAAATGAGTGTTCTCTATGGTAAATGGACGACTATTTGAATTCCATGTTCTCATGCTATTTGTACTGCCAAATATCATTCGTTGGATCCTACCACACTTATTCAACCATGGTATAGCATGTCCCAATACTTAGCAACCTACATGGGAAAATTTAGTCCTCTTGCAGACATTCGATACTGGGATCCACCCACATTTGAATTGAACCACAACCCTGTAAGACGTGAAAGAAGAAGGGCCAGTAGAAATAGCACGAGTCGTTTGAGAAACGAGATGGATAGACATGTTATTAGGGATAGACAATTACAAAATGCGGAGAGGTAAAAGTAATTATATTTTTATGTTATGTGAAAAACGTATTTGTGTAAATTATATATATATATATATATATATATATATATATATAATTGTCCAACTTTGACAATTAAAAAATAGTTTACATTTAATATATGATATAAATAATTACAAATGTTTAAGTAAATAATTCAAGATGAACATAATATTAGTATACAAAATCATACAACTACAATTTGCCATCGGTTCCACGATGACGTTGCCTGCGATTTCGTTGCCCTCCACGCGGACCATTATTACTAGGATCATTTTGCTGTGTTGCAATCCTAGTTACTTGGGATATATTTTCATCAGAATAACTCGGAAACTGGATAGGTGTTGGAATGTTTCTCGATGGTTGCATCTCCTCAAAATTTCTTTGGTATTCAAAACCCATTAGAGATGTATAATTTTGAGCCTGTGGGGATTGTGGAGTATAATAACCTGCATTATCGAAAACAGTATATGGACCAGCAGCAATATCAAATCCACCGGAAGGCCCAACAAATGATGCAAAACCACAAGAAGGCACATCAAATGATGCAAATCCACCGGAAGGCCCAACAAATGATGCAAAACCACCAGCTGGCCCAGCAATTGAAGCTAATCCACTATATTGACTAGCAGCAATATCAAATCCACCGGATGACCCAATAACATCAAAACCACCAGAAGCATCAAAACCACCAGATGGGCCAACAGTGTCAAAACCACTGGATGGGCCAGCAGATGATGCGCCATGCACAAATCCAACAGATGGGTAGAAACCAGTCCCATCTACGCCATGCGCAAATCCACTGCATGTAGTCATCGTCTGTTGAGTTTGATCTACCACATGGTTTACCAGTGGTGACATTTCTTAGCCTCCTACGCCACGTCCTAAGATGTATTTTGTGAAATTTGGCCCAATCCATATTACGATGACCAATTCGGGTGACGTCATGTAGGTCATTATCGTCAAGTGCAGGTGATGGAATTGACTGTCATATATTGAACTGTCGCATCACCCGGTTAGGACGATGCATCTCCACAATTTGGAAGCAGATAAAAGGGCAAACACTTCTCCAAATATCATTATTATATGTAGTAATAATGGAATTAACATCAGCGGCCTCTGTGTCATACACGATCCAGTTAAACTGCACATCGTTAAAATAAAAAAATGGTCAACAAATATATTGAAAGCATCATACATTTTCAAAATTCAATTACATAATTTAGGTTTACCTCGTCATTACTCATTTGGTCGAGAGAATGTCGTATAATTCTGACGAATGTGTTGTTATATGGGTGTGACGAAACACAGTGTTCCACCTATTATAAAAAAATGTTAAATATTGCAATGTTTTATCATTTTAATATTAGTATTCAGTAAAAATTAATTAATTATTACCGTGCACCGTAGGGAGCAACAGGATCATTCTCAGGGACAACCAAAGTTTTTAATTTTCGGTAAGGGTTCAGACATTTTATCATATTTCATGCCCAAATCTGCCAATAAACATAAAAATAATTTAAAATATTAAACGGGTAAGGAATTAGTAAGAGAAAAATATTACATATACTTGAAAAATATACAAAGGTCAAGTGATAGTGCATTTTCCTATCGTTGATGCATTGCACATTTCACGGTATAAATAAGTCAACACTGCACTGCCCCAACTACATGTGTTCACCTCTTCCAAATCTTCAAGTAGCTGCAAATACATGAGCTTTACAGAGCTACTATTATAACCTGGAAGCAAAATTTCACCTATAATCATCAAAACTATACACCGAGTGTACTTTATTACATCCATCTCTGAGCTCATAACAGAAATACGATTGGCTCGGCAATGATTGTCTATAGCGGTCATTCATAGGTGACCGCCTTTAAATTTTGCTTCTGGTGGCTCAAATCACAGTAACTCAAGACATGTGTCTTGCAATTCTTCCACACGTTGTGAATCTTCTACCCCAGTTACTGGTTGACCATCAACTTTCAGACCCCAAATTATTGAAATATCTTGTAAAGTGATGGTAGCCTCACCAAATCTAAAATTAAATGTATGGGTCTCAGGCCGCCATTGCTCAACAAAAGCGGTAATCAAATGATTATCGTACATATAATAGCCAGATTGCAAAACATCGTAAAATCTCATATCAGTGATATGCCTCCAAACACAATCGCGTAACACGTTCTCATTATACAACCCTCAGATAAGGTTATCTGTACGCTTCACTTTTAGAATATTATCAATATTCTCGGAACAAACAACACTTGAGATTTGCGTAGATTGTAGATATAATACAATTGAATCTTCGGGACCTCGATTTAATATCCTAAAATTAATAATAAAAAAATTAACACACATATCAACCATTTATAATATTAGTAAAAATATATTATACGTACATATTTAAAAAATAATGAATTTTTTGATTTATTTTAAAAAAATTATGTAACAAAAACAACACATGAAAAATTTATAATATTTTAAATAATTTACTAACCTTTAAGAATGAAGGTGAACGAAGGAATTTTTGAAGAGAGGAAACGAAAGCTGTGAAGTGGAGAAACGAAAGCTGTGAAGTGGAGAAAAAGTATAGATGAATCTATATGATACAATTTTATCACATATTTAATAGAGGTTTTCGAGTTCTGGGTAGGGGACGGTGACATTTAATTGAGTAGTTGGTTGGTTTTGGTTGGTTTTAATTTGGTAGGTCGACGGCTCTAATTTACGTAGCGACCGCTACATAATAAAGAGCCGCCCACTCCACTTCGTGGTATAGGAACCACTTCAGCATGAAGCGGCTCCTCAAAAGTATCACACCGCCCCCTCAAACAATGGTTTGAGGTATATTTGAAACCCACCCAATTTCGATGTATTTTTTTTATAAAAAATTTAACTTTTTTTTTTTAAAAAAAACCGGAAAAGCTGTATGTATCAAATTTAACATCATTTATACATCAATTCAATATTAAAACATAACGTCTTTTAAATAAAAAAAATACATAAACTAACACATTAACCATTTTAAATCAATCATTTTGAGTAATCAATAAGTGAGTTCCAATCCAGGTCCACATTAATATTTTGCCTTTCATCTAATATTTACATGTTCATTTAAAAGAAAGAAATGATTAGAGGCGAGCAAAAGGGGGACTGAGTGTAGGGAGACTTTTAAATATACTCCCAACTCAAATCCAAATTGTTTAAAATTGAAATTTTAGTATTTTTGAGTTATTTATTGTTTGACTTTTCATTGTTGTTAAACTGATTATAAATTTCGCAATGTAATTATAAGAACGGTTTTGAATATCTATACTATATATAAAGTATAGGTTCGACCATGTGAGATCAATGCGCTTTTACCATATTATTCGTTCAATATTCATAAATTACAGTCTTACTTTATTTGCGAAGTACCATATCACCCTTCCAAAAAATAAACCACCCTTTTTTTCTAAATTAAATTAGAAAACAAACCTTCACAATTACCACCGTATTTTACAAAACAACCAACTGTACATGTACTCATACGCATGCATCGACACTAGTAGGTAATTACGTTCTTCGTTTGCTGAACTAAATAGGTTAAGTACCATTAAGATGGCAACGAGAGGAGAGATCATTAAATGGCGCACGTTTTTATCTTTATTTTATAACATTATTATATGGCGCTATATTTTTGTTGTTAATATTGTGTATTACATGAAATGTAATAGACTTTAGGATTGTATGGAAAAGCACATATTATTCATTAGCACATACAAATATTTATATTGTTTACAATATACAAGATTGATATCTAGAAGAATATATAATTAATTTGTTGCCTAAGATAAAGGGATAACAATTGATTCATATCCTTAATACGCCCCCGCAAAATTGAGATGCCATCAGTCACAGAGATTTTGTAATGTAGGATCAAATCGTGCGCGATGAAGAGGTTAGTGAATATATCGGCCAATTGATCTAGAGTGTTGACATGAGAAACAGTCAAAATGCATCTAGATGATAAGTCACGGACGAAGTGAAGATCAATGGAAATATGCTTCATACGCGAGTGCATGACAGGGTGCAAGGCCAGACGAGTAGCACCAATGTTATCACAAAGGACGCGAGGCGGAGTGGTTAGACGAAGGTCAAGTTCTCGAAAAAGATTTTTGATCCAACATACCTCAGCAGCTGCAGATGCAAGTGCACGATATTATGCTTCAGTAGAAGAACGAACAACACCTTGTTGCTTGCGTGAACGCCAAGAGATCGGATTGAAGCCAAGAAAGATGATATAAGCCGATGTAGATTTATTATCACATCGGTCACCACCATAATCTGAATCAGTGTAGGAAGTAAGATGAAGACTAGAGGATCTACGAAGAAGTAGACCATGATGAATAGTTCTTTTTAAATAGCAGAAGAGACGTTTGACTGAACCCCAGTCATGATCAGTGGGGGATGCCATGGCCTGAGCTAATCGATTGACGGAGAATGCAATGTCTGGGGCGAGTTAAAGTTAGTGTTGAGTCTTAAACGCATGGTTGTATTTAATGCTTTAATTTATCTCCGGATTATTTTTGAGTTTTGATGATCAACAACACTTGTGTTTGTTATACTAATGTGTCTACTTAGTGTGCAGATTTATTGATTGGAAAGTGAATTGATTGAAGAAAATCAAGTGTGCAAATTCTGGTATGGATCGCCCCAGGCGATGGTGACCATCGCCCCCGGCGATGGCAGCCAGGAGCAACATCGCTACGCTCATCGTCAGAGGCGACGCCGAGGCTCGCGCGCAGGGGGAGTTTGCCCGAGGCGATGTCTTGATCGCCTGAGGCGATGCGTTGAACGCCTGAGGCGATGTGTGCATCATTTGAGGCGATGAAGATTTTGGACCAGCTGAGGCTACGTCATTTTTTTTCAGTAGTGATCGCTTGAGGCGATCGGGACATCGCCTGAGGCGATGTTCTAGGCGATCGAGGAGTGATTTCAGCCTTATGTGTAGCAACGACTAGTAGGAGCCTTGTGGGCCTCCTACACTATAAATATTGATGCTTTGGAGCATTTTGAAGACAAGAAACAAGCCTACAAACTTCATCAAAGCTTTGCTAATTCAAATTTCATATAGCATTGCAATCTCCATACATTTGTTCTGTATTGGAGTTTGTGATTCATTCTTTTTGTTAGAGTCTTGTGTTCTTCGTGTTGGTACACCGTGAAGGTGTTTGTTGAGTTTTTGTAAGGTCCTCCAACACCAAAGCAAGTTGGAAATTGTAAAGTCATCAACAAGTAAAGTTGGTGCATGTGTTGTGGCTATCCTTGGAGCCCTTAAGGCCAAGAAGAGTCGTGAAGAGTGTTGGTAACTCGGGAAGAGTTTTGTGTGGCTATCCTTGGAGCCCTTAAGGCCAAGAAGACTCGTGAAGAGTGTTGTGCTCGTGAAGAGCTTTGTGTACTCGGGAAGAGTTGTACTGTGGCTAACTTGGAGCCCTCAAGGCCAAGATCATTCGTTCTAGTGGAACCTCGGTTAAAAGGTTTTCTAACCGGGAAGAGGAGACGTAGGCGATTCATCGTCGAACTTCTATAACAAATCTTTGCGTCTTTTACCGCTTTATTTCATTACGCATTTATTTACTTCTTTATTTTATTTATTTATCGATTGACTTTTAGCCTTCTGCAGCGCAAACTCTTTTATTTTGCAAACTCATTTTAAAAAGCTAAAGTAGCCAAGGAACCTCATTCACTCCCTCTTTGTTTCCAACAAGTGGTATCAGAGCCATTTGATTTTTGTTTTAAATCAAAAAATTTCTATGGCTAATCTAGCAAATGATTTGCTCAAAGTCAATCGACAAATCGCCCTCCGCTCTTCACGGGTGATAACTACGGGTATTGGAAAAATAGAATCTCTCTATACATCCAATCCGTAGATTATGATCTATGGAAAATTATTGTGAAAGGTCCACACATTCCTTTAAAGGAAGTTGGGGGAATAAGTGCCCAAAGAAATGGACGATTTCACAAGAGCGGACATGATTTTAATATCTCAAAATGCTAAAGCTATTAATATTTTACATTGTGCTTTAGATATGAAGGAGTACAACCAGATCTCGATGTCTCAACCGCAAAGGAGATATGGGATAAATTGCAAATTTGTCATGAGGGCACAAATCAAGTGAAAGAGACAAAGATAGATCTATTGCAACTCAAGTATGATACATTTGAGATGGAGTCCGGAGAAGAGATTGACTCGATGTTTAGAAGGCTCACACAAATCATAAACGAGCTTGCCCAACTTGGAGAGAAGTACCCTCCTAAACAAATATGGAGAAGAGCTCTAAAAGCCTTGCCAAAGGAATGGGATGCAAAGAGAACCGCCATCATCAAATCAAACAAAGGAGAAAATGCATCTTATGACCTTGATGAACTTCATGGCACATTGGTAACCCATGAGCTTGAAGTGTCAACAAGGAAAGGAATAAAGGAGGAAGATAGATCCAAAAGAAATGGGATAGCCTTGGTTGGGAGGAAAGATCAATCCGAGGATGAAGATGATGATGATGATGATGAAGAGATGATCTTGTTCACTATAAAGTTCAAGAAGTTCTTCAACAAACATAACAAGCCAAAGACCTCTAGTGCTACCAAACATGATTCCAAACACGAGGTAACTTGTTATAATTGTCAAGAAAAAAGCCATTATGCTAATAAATGGCCTAGGAAGAAGAATGAAGACAAAGGCAAGAAGAAGGCCCTAATAGCCACATGGAGTGAGAGTGACTCCGATGAAGAAGGAACATATCTTTGTCTCATGGCCAAAGATGACATAAATGATGAAGAAGATGAAAGCGATGATGAGGTACCATCTTTTGATGAATTGTTAGATTCCTATCATGGATTATTGATATTCTTGGCAAAACCAATATGAGTAACAAATTACTCAAACTTGAGATAGCCAAGAGGGATGAAGAAAACAATTCATTGAAAAATGAATTAAATTCTTTAAAGAAATCTTTTTGCAAATTTAGTGAGAGTAGTTTAAAGATGAATGAATTGCTTGGCTTGCAACGTTGTAGTTTTGATAAAGCCGGACTAGGCTTCTCAAGCAAAACTAAAACTTTTTCAAGCTTGTTGGCTAAAGCTAAGCATAATTCTCCTACTTGCTCTTATTGTTGCAAAAATGGTCATACTAAAAATAAATGTAGGTTTGCTAGAATCCAATACCAACCTAACAAAAGGTGGAAATGGATTCCAAAGGTGCCAATGAAAGCTAACCCTCAAGGACCCAAATATCAAATTGGTACCAAAGATCCTCCAATTGTAAATTTGTTTGTAGGGACAACAATGAGATGTTGGATGAAGGCACAAGCAATTCAAAGGAGGAGATTATCTCATTCACCTCAATAGAAGAAGCGCGAGGTATACGACCAATGACAAGAACGCACTCTTTTCATCAAGGGTAAATTTATCTTGTGCATTTTAAAAGAGCAGTTCAAAATTCATTGGCACAAATTAATTGTGACCAATAAATAATGAAGCTCAATATTCATTAGTAGTAAAATGCATTACCTCTTAGCATATGCACATATAAATTGTTTTGATGCTTGATGTATGCTTATCTTTTTATAATAAGTATTTTGATATGCCTTGAATTCAAATTTGAAAATGATATGTGAAAATGTGAAATTAAGTGATTAAGCATGCTATAATTGTTTAGATGCTCTATCTTTGATATAATGCTATCATGATCTTAATAAATTTATCAAATGTTGCCTTGATGATTTTAATGTTTTTTGAGCATAAGTGCATGAACTCTTGGTAGAACATATGCACACTTTGTAAATATTTAGAATTCATTGTTGATTGCCTTAAACGCATGTTTGTATTCCTCTAAATAATTTAATCTTATGTTTGTTATGGTTATTACATGCTTAATGAGGAACATGTATAAAATATGGCTATGTGTCAACATATACTTGTGATATGATTATTTGAATTTTGTTCTTTTTGATTATCACAAAAAGGAGGAGAATGTTGTGATAAACTTGAAATTTAATACATGCATATTTTAAGGGGGAGAGTTTTTCTTGTATGCATGATTTGAGGGGGAGAGTTGTTTGCTTTATGCTTTACTTGGTAATCTTGTATGTACTATGCAATTGTTAAGGGGGAGTCGTGTTTACTCACTTTTCATGCATATTACATATTCAAGTTTATCAAGTTTTGTGATCATCAAAAAGGGGGAGATTGTTGAGTTTTAAACGCATGGTTGTGTTTAATGCTTTAATTTATCTCCGGATTATTTTTGAGTTTTGATGATCAACAAAACTTGTGTTTGTTATACTAATGTGTCTACTTAGTGTGCAGATTTATTGATTGGAAAGTGAATTGATTGAAGAAAATCAAGTGTGCAAATTCTGGTATGGATCGCCCCAGGCGATGGCAGCCAGGAGCAACATCGCCACACTCATCGTCAGAGGCGGCGCCGAGGCTCGCGCGCAGGGGGAGTTTGCCCGAGGCGATGGCTTGATCGCCTGAGGCGATGCGTTGAACGCCTGAGGCGATGTGTGCATCATTTGAGGCGATGAAGATTTTGGACCAGCTGAGGCTACGACAATTTTTTTCAGTAGTGATCGCTTGAGGCGATCGGGACATCGCCTGATGCGTGATTTATGCTGACCGTTGGGGCGCGGCGATGGTGATCGTCTGAGGCGATGTCCGAGGCGATCGAGGAGTGATTTCAGCCTTATGTGTAGCAACGGATAGTAGGAGCCTTGGGGGCCTCCTACACTATAAATATTGATGCTTTTGGAGCATTTTGAAGACAAGAAACAAGCCTACAAACTTCATCAAAGCTTTGTTAATTCAAATTTCATATAGCATTGCAATCTCCATACATTTGTGCTGTATTGGAGTTTGTGATACATTCTTTTTGTTAGAGTCTTGTGTTCTTCGTGTTGGTACACCGTGAAGATGTTTGTTGAGTTTTTGTAAGGTCCTCCAACACCAAAGCAAGTTGGAAATTGTAAAGTCATCTACAAGTAAAGTTGGTGCATGTGTTGTGGCTATCCTTGGAGCCCTTAAGGCCAAGAAGACTCGTGAAGAGTGTTGGTAACTCCGGAAGAGTTTTGTGTGGCTATCCTTGGAGCCCTTAAGGCCAAGAAGACTCGTGAAGAGCTTTGTGTACTTGGGAAGAGTTGTACTGTGGCTAACTTGGAGCCCTCAAGGCCAAGATCATTCGTTCTAGTGGAACCTCGATTAAAGGTTTTCTAACCGGGGAGAGGAGACGTAGGCGACTCATCGCCGAACTTCTATAACAAATCTTTGCGTCTTTTACCGCTTTATTTCATTACGCAATTATTTACTTCTTTATTGTATTTATTTATCGATTGACTTTTAGCCTTCTACAGCGCAAACTCTTTTATTTTGCAAACTAATTTTAAAAAGCTAAAGTAGCCAAGGAACCTTAGATACTACAAACCACCAATAGCTTGTCTGTATTCAGTTGGATTGACAGAGCCAGAGGTTGAAGTGGGCGGTTGAGCTGCCATGGGAGTACGTAGGGGCTTAGCACCATCTATGTGACGAGGACAAAGCAGATCAAGTGTATACTTGTGTTGAGACATAAAAAGTCCATCTTTGCAGTGCGCTACTGCAATACCAAGAAAGTAGGATATGACACCCAAATCTTTGACAACAAAGTGAGTTTGTAGATGATCAATGACTGAAGTGATGAGGGATTGATTATAGCGAGTGATTATAAGATCATCGACCTATACTAGAACAAATAGGTGAGCTTGGTCTCGGTGAAGATTGAACAGAGATGTGTCGAAGAGAGACTGAGTGAGCCCGAAAGAGGAACGACGAACTAAGGGCCTGATACCAAGCTCGGGGTGCTTGACGAAGGCCATAGAGAGATTTCTTCAGTCGGCAGACATGAGATGGGTGAGTACTATCAATGAATCCAAGAGGTTGAGCCATATAAACGGGCTCCGAGAGAGTGCAATGGAGAAATGCATTGCTGATGTCAAGTTGACTCATGGGCCAGTTCTATGTTAATGAAATGGAGAGAACTGTGCGGATAGTAACAGGCTTAACAACATGACTGAATGTTTCAGATAAGTCAATACCAGGACGCTGGAGAAAACCTTTGTCAACCAGTCGGGCTTTATATTTGTCAAGAGATCCATCGGGTTTTCGTTTGATGCGAAACACCCATTTGCATCCGATTATATTGGAATTGTTTGGAGGTAGAACAAGATCCCAAGTACCATGATGAGATAGAGCTGTAAATTCCTCGGCCATGGCAGAGCGCCAATTGGAGCCAGAGAGAGCCTGCGCAATAGTGGTTGGTTCAGCATTAGACGGAAGCAGATGTTTGGTGGTAGCCTGAAGTGACTTGGGCTTGAAGATGTTATTTTGACTACGTGTTCGCTTACCATGAGTGCGAGATGGTTCCGGAGCATGAGGAGGACTGGTACAGTTAACTGGAGCATATGATAAAGGAGGCAGTCAGAGATTGCGCAATATTAGCGGAGGGTGACAATTTGCGACAGTAAGGGGCGATATGACCAGGATAGCCACATAGTTGACAGACAATAGGAGAACGTTGTTGACCACCACGGCCCGAATTGGTGTTGCCACGCGAGCGCTGGTTGCCACGGCCCGAAGAACCACCACCACGTCGTATGTTGTTGTAGTCGCGCTGAGATTGGTTGGGACGCGTAGAGGGGCGACTGGTGGTGTTGTGCTGGGCTGGCGCTTGCGATGCAGGATTGGCCATAGCGACAAGAGATGAATTTTGAGATTCAAGTCGCTTGAGGTAAATTTCGTGTCCCACTAACATATCATGTAATTCTTCAAAGGTTAGAGATGATTCACGGGCACGGATTGACGCGACAATTCTCGATAAGAATGGCCAAGGCCATTGAGAACATAAAGGGTGGTATCATCATCCAGATAAGCTTGTCGATAATAGCCAGTTCGTCCATCTTGGATTTTAATTGTTGGAGAAAATCGCTGACAGATTGCGAGCCAAGGGTCACACGGCACAGATCATCTTTGATCTGCATGACACGGGCATGTGAGCGGGTGGCGAATAAACGGCTCAACGTGGACCAGACATGGGCCGCCGTGGTGGAGGAGGATACAAGTGGGAGGATTTCGGGTGAAAGTGACCCAAAAATAGCAGCAAGAATTGATCTTGCTGGAACCAGGGTGTCAAACCATCAGACTCTGGAGTTGGTGCAGTACTGCAGTATGGTTTGCATCAATATGGTTGGATAGGTTATAACCATTTAAAAGAGCAACGAGGTGGGCACGCCATGAAGGAAAGTTTGAGGCGGTTAGCGTGTATGGATGTGTTGATGCGCTGTTGGGGGGACAACTATGGTGGCTGGGCCTGAAGATTGATCGGTAGTGGAGGAAGAAGACATGGTAGATGGCGGCGTGGTGTAGCAGCCGTAGGTTTGGAAGAGAGCGAAAAAAATCTCGTGAGAGATTTAGGCTCTTGATACCATAATAGACTTTAGGATTGTATGGAAAAGCACATATTATTCATTAACACACGTAAATATTTATATTGTTTACAATATACAAGATTAATATCTAGGAGCATATATAATTGATTTGTTGCCTAAGATAAAGGGATCACAATTGATTCATATCCTTAATTAAATGTTGTTATAGCTAAGACCACATAAGAAATCCAAATAATCATTCACATTCAAGTCGTAGACCAATCCAGGATCCATGGCTCTGTTCGGTCTGATATGTCCAGATCCAGGGGTCGCCTTCTCATAGTCAAGCATCTTCTTGTTGTCTCTTGTTCTTGCTGTCACGAGTTAGATTATTGACACATTCGATCAGAGAAGGCAAGATTATTAGGATTAAAGATTATCAAGACTTCAAGATTTTTTATTCCTTCCGGTGGTCATACTTGCTGATCCAATTGCTGCTGGGCTCCAATTCGGGATGGAGGGTCTTGATTAGCCCGACTATCCCAGCAACGTGTGGACATGACATAGAGGTTCCAGATTCGGAATTGAAAAGAGTTCTCCGCTTATCAAATTCTTCTTGCGTGGCGCTTACTCCTTTACTTTAAGCAGCGATGATGTTTACTCCTGACGCTGTAATATTAGGCTCTCAAAAACATCTTAAGTAACAGATGATGTTCCACAGTTTTCTAAATTTTGCAAACCTCGAGTATTTCCATATTGCTATCTTTATTTTTAAAATGTAATAAAATCAATTGATATGCTCAACAACAACAACAACTAAGCCTATAATCCAATGGATTGAGATGGGCTATATGAATCATAGAAGAAATCAAGTCAGGTCGCGCACATACGTCAGTCTTCTCCAAGTGCTTCTTTCGATCAGAATATCCCCGTTGATCTCTTTGGACTCCAAATCTGTGTAAATAACTTCGAGACATGTCTTATTCGATCATTTCCTTACTCTCGTGAAAAGGCTGTCATTCCTTACTCTCGTGAAAGGACCAAAATTCATGGACTATACTCGACGATCAGGTACATTACCGAGCCTACTATAATAGTTCGAACTAAATAATTTAGAACAGACATGCGCTTATCTGTGATATAATTGTTAAAATATAATACATTGCATGCTTTAATATAAACAATTGATGATTTTTCCAATTATTGTGCTCAACATATTTGAGCAGATCATGCCATTTACAATTGTGGGTATAAGTCGTAAATTTAAAATATTTCTCCTGTTTTATCTCACTGAATGTTTTTAACTGAAAATACTATAGACAAAAGTTAGTTATTTAACATGCCGTGTTAAATAAAAAGTTCCAGAGACCTGTTGCTTAGCAGTTAGCATTACTAGAGGGAAGATGATAATTAGCCAAAAACAAATGGAATACTATTTAAAGCTCTTTGGAAAAAGACCCTCATTCATTCTTTCCAATTGAAAACAAACCAAAGCAATCACAGAGAATCTTCCGGCTTGAAACGAGGAATCTATCAATGCCCTTTTTGTACAAAGAAAAAGAAAGCTAACTTGTTGCTTAACAAATGAACAAAACAATATGTTCTTGGCAGCTGACATGAGAGAGGTTTCTTTTGTAAACCACCAAGCATGTACCCAACTAAGAATCATCGACTTGAGAATGAAATACGAAGCTTGGGAATGTGGTTGTAATGTCTCTATCGATCAAAAAGGACTAAGGATTAGTTTCGGCTCAGGCCTCCAAATTGTCTGCCAGAATTCATCAAATCGAATAGAAATTTATAGAATTCTTGACAATGAAACTTACTTGAGATATTGAAGGGTCATATTCTTTAAAAGAGATGGATGCCTCATAACAAGGCTCCTCCAGTCATCGTTGTCGATTTTCCCATCATGTTTGGTATCAGCTTCCTCAAAAGTCTGAAACCAAGAGATCATATAATGACTAAGATTAGTGGATGGAACTTTGCTCAAACGCTATGGTTACATCATTGCTTGGAGCAGATTGCAAGCATAATCGCGTGAAGTCTCTAAATATCATCTCTCCTGGCCATTTAAAAACTTTTAAATGCCCAATTCATTTTGAACTGTAAAACAACCAAATGCTAAAGAGTGCTATCAGCCTATGGTGTCACCTTGTCGATGATGCTCTCTATCACATCATCCGAAAGGTTCATGCCAGATTCGGCCAGTGTCGCCACCACCATTTGCTTCACCTACAATAGGCGTATAACATGATCATGGTTCCCGCAATATAGCCTTGAAACAATGGAAAACAAATTTTCAGGACACATCAAATTTACAGGTTAATAATTTACTATTTGAGGACAACTTTCTCTATTTTAGAGGATATAAAGGACCTCGAGTATGCAATATATCACAAACTATCAAGTAGCAACTAGCAAGAGGTTCCGATTCATGTATCATCACTGAGCTAGACGGAACGAAAAATTAAGGTTCGATGAGACAAGTGAATCCAAATCCTTAAAAGGTTTTGTTTTTGAAAATTTTAACTTAAGAAATGATTTTGAGAATTTGATAAGCACGATCATGATAAAAGAAAGACCTGAAATTACAGGTAAAGGATAATTCAAAATTACCTAAACAAGAGACGAGAATTTATATATGAACTTGTAATTATTTGCTCCAAAGCCTTCAATCCAAACATACCACAAACGGATTCCAAAAATTCTTCACACAAATTTTTTTGTTGTTTCTCTAGAAAAAGAAATTTACCTCCCGTCTTCCAATGACGCCTTGCTGCTTGAGATCATATAATTGGAAAGAAACTGTAGGCATCATCAATTTGGAGAAACATCAGATGAACACATGCTTCAAAACAAAACATGAGGGAAGGTAACATGTGATACACGGCAAAAAAAAATCAATTTAATGGATATACAACTATTTTAAGTCTTTTCTCCTGAGAGGATTAATAAAATGCCACGACGTTTTAAATTTATATATTTGAAAGAATTACACTTCAAGTATTTAATATCCATTATCTTTAAACAATGATGGTGTCCGGATGAGTATCATTTGGTAGGTAAAGACAAAGGTAAACCTCATTGAGACCAGAATATGCGACTTTCTCAAAAATATGATACTCACAATGGATCTTGTCTTCAATTGGAGCATTTGGGTGAAATACTGAAAGAGCACGTGCAAATTCTTCGAAATCTAACAACCCATTGTGCTTGACATCAAATAAGTCAAAAACCTAGCAATCAATATGACACCATTGTTAAAAAACTCTACTAGAACACCAAAGCTAGTCAAGTTAACATCTATAACAAAAATTAATTTTTTATATAAAGGACAAAAACAATGACAGAAAATTATTACAATTAAAAAAGTATTATCAAAGAGTAAACATGATCAGAAAGGTGCCAACTATGACCGAGATAAAGGACAGAACCTCGTGGGCATGAAGAACTAGAAGTATTAGACATCACCATGGTTTTTAAACAAGAAAGTTACAGAGACATTTGAAATTGAATGAATAATTCCCTTAGAACAATACAATAAACGATAACTAACCCTGTCCGCAAACAGGCTCTGCTTTTTATTTGTTTTAAATAATCCAAGCTGGAACTCTTCCTGTAAATAACCAAAAATAAGAGACAGGTATATCAAATAAGACCCAGAAAGTGAACCAAAAACCAAAATAGAAGTCATGGGAAAAAATAACTTGTATGGTGATCAAGATAAATGGCATTCATTACCTTGTTGATGAGCCCATCATCGATCACAGCGCTGCTGATCTTTTTAAATAGTTCGTATAAAGCTTCTATTTCGCTAACACTGACTGCATCAGAAGATGAAGCGTAATTGAACCAGATGTACTGGTTAGCAAGCAATCATATTTTTATTAATTATCTGCCCGTGCACTAGATGACTTTAATAATAACAAATAGAAAGCTCTGAAAATTTTGTAACCAGCTTACCAGGATTAAATATCTTTAAAACAAACAAAACATCAACATATCAAGGAGCTAGTGCGGATTACCTCCCTCTGGTTTTGAAAATAAAAAGACTACCCTGTGATTTAAAAATAGGCATTTTACCCATCGTGGTGGCAGATTACTCCCTTTGGTTTGAAAACAAACATTTTACTCACCGTGGTTTGCGAGAATTGAAATCCATGGAGGTGTTATTTTGCACCTATTCACAAATCATAAGGGGGTAAAGTGTCTATTTTCGGAACCAAATGGGGTAAAATGCATATTTTCAAACCACAGGTAATCCTATTTTCAAAACCACAAAACCACGGGGTAATTCGCCATTAGGCCACATATCAAGGAATTTCAATCTGACTACAATAAAAACTGGAAAATTCAAATAATAAGGTCACTTACATACTGTCGTCCTTGCTAGAGCTTCGGGATTTTCCAGGCCCCAGGGTTGTTTGTATATCTCAGAATCACAGCAATTTGCAACAGCGAAAAGTATATGCTTTATTCCATCTAGGCACTGCACCATGGTCTTTCTCCAGAAATCATTACTTGATGCCTGTATACCAATAAAGTTAATTTTTTTGTTCAATACCCAACATAACTAAAATAGATATAGCAGTAAATGTATCAACTGGTGTACAAGAAAATAACGAATCTGCTCAAAGATTACTAATACAGGAAAAACAATGAGATTTTAAGATTAATCATTAGGTTCTTTCTAACTCGTGCAAAATCAGATTGTTGATATCAAATTCACCACATTGAAAACAGTTGAAAATATAAATTCAAATTGAAAGCAGCATTAAATCTAGCATGCATTCCTCATTCCAACCCAAAAGATTAACCCACCAATATCATCCAAAGAATATCTATCCATGGCTAATTTAGATACCAAATTCAATAAGAATCGTACCTAATAAGTTAAACCTAAGGTATCCACACAGATTAGTGTACGTATACATAAGAGTATACAAAAGAACGTACCTTCTAGGCAAAACTGGGAAGAAAAAAATAGAGAGGGGACGTTATTCAAATGGGTTTTACTGTTTACTGAAGTTCAAATCTTTGAATGATAATTGCAATCCAATTAAAGGGTTTTTGTGATTCCAATCCTTTGTTTCTCCAATATTAAAGAATGTAGAAAACGATTGGAATCGATTGCAGGTGGCAAGACTATTAATTAAAGAACGAAAAAATAATGGGGCAGAGATATTTTCAGAAAAATAGACTCCTCCATGTACGGAAACCTAGAAGAGGGTGCTGGTGGGAGCGAGCTGCGTTCGTATCCCTGCGTGGGGGTATCTACGAAAAGAAGATATTGGCTGCGGCTACGGCTATTCGTCGGCCAAAGGATCGTTTTTCACGTGCGGTACATGACATTTAATTTATTTTATTATTTATTTTAGAATTATTATTATTTCATTATATACAAGTATATCTTCTTTTTTTCTTCTTCGAAACACCGCAAGTTTCACGATGGAACGTTAGGCAAACCTCTATCTGTTTATTTCATGCAAAAAAAAACCAAAATATAAGAGGAGAACTATGCCAAAACCTCTCAGAAAAGTTTAGAAAAATTTATTACAAATTCTAAGATATGAATACTCGTTCGATACATTTTACACGAGCATTTTATTCTATAATCTAGCATATGAAACTGTAAAGAATGAGCACGGCGATACTCCAAAGCTAGATTAGCTAATGCATCCGCAACTGAATTGCCATGTTGGTAAATGTGAGAGATATATAGAATGAGTAGCCAGAATTAGATTAATTTGGCTAAGGGCTTGGCAAAGACCCCAATGATCAATACCTGCTCGAATGATGAAAATCGAAACAAGCGAACCAGTTCGACCCATAAAGGGAAAAAAATGATATATACATATATTCAATCCTTGAAGAATAGCAAGAATCTAATCTCTGATATTCGATCCAGTATCAATAAAATCACAATAAGCCAAAAGAACATTGCCTCCATGATCACGAATAATACCACCAATTGAACAATTTTCAGGATTACCACAGGAGCAACCATCTGTATTCAATTTAAAATACCCAGTAGGCGGCTTATGCCATTTGATAATAGAAAATCTAGAAACCATAGATCTATGAATCTTGATATTCCACGAATTAGCCACGATAGAATGTCTTTTTCATTGTGAACCCTTGAGAAATGATGTACAAAGAAATATGTGTTTTTGAATAGCCAAAATAACTCGAGGCGCCAAAAAATAAATATGCTTATGTTTAGAATTGTTTCTTCCCACCCACAAAAACCATAAAACTAGGAATTGTGTCAATTCCTTTACATATCCCTTGCATTTTCATTGAGCATCAATCTTTCAAGATTCAATATTATGTGGATTTTTCATAGAAAATAATACCCCGAAGTAGTTTCATACCTGATATGCAACTGGCCCAAAGAAAAAGAGATGATCTCATGTATTTCAACCGGATACTAAAATATTGGATATGTTTTCCCGGGTCGGGTTCATAATATGAGGTATTATTGCCACTTGGTCTTACAACTTCATTGTCAAGTCTATGTCTTATAGTCTTTGATGTTGATTCTGAAGTTGAAATAGATTAATCTTGTAGACCATTCTTGTTGATGCATCATCTTTCTTATTGAAAAAATATTTCGATTTTTCATTGTAAACTATTTGTAAGCAAAAATATTTATAATTTTTTTTACATTTGCATAATAAATCCCATCAAATTAAATTATGGTACACATATCAATCATAGATTACATCACTCAATAAACTCCATAAACTAACAAATATTAAATATACCAAATAAACTGCATCGAGAAAATCTTAGAAATTATAGAAAATTATATCTTCAAGAAACCATCAACCTCAACATCCAAAAATTAATCCCAACAACAATACGCATTCTTACTAGCACATACAACACTATGACGTATGCAAAAAACCCTAAACGAGCAAGCAAGCTTTGTTGATTTATTATATTTTGGGTTGCGTTTTTAACAATTAATTGGGCTAAAAAACGTATTTGGATTGAGATTTCTAACTTTCATTGACCCAATAACTAAAAAACTAATAATTCTAATTTTATTCACCTAACTTAAAATTTCTGCCCGGCATTGCCCATGGCCAGTTACGCTACGCACTTGGGTGCGGGATGCATGGTTGCTGCAGTATGTGGGTGCAACACAAGCCAGTTACGCTACGCACTTGGGTGCGGGATGCATGGTTGCTGCAGTATGTGGGTGCAACACAAAAAGAACCTATTGTTGTCGGAAAACCATCAACCTTTATTATGGACTTTTTACTTCAGAAGTAAGTAGTTGTTATTCATCATTCTTTCCTGTGTTTGGCGCTAGGCATGCAACTCTAAGAGCTCAAATGCCTTAACATCTTAATCTGGTGCCGCAGATTTAACATCCCCACTTCAAAAATGTGTATGGTTGGGGACAGACTGCTGGTTGTAGAACTCTACTTGTCTGTCAGGTTGAATTGACAATCTATCTAGTTTCTTTATAATTAGTTTTTGATGTTGCTTATTATTTTCTGTCTTTATTTTGCAGGCGTTACTCTTGAAGACCAATCAAATCATATTTGGCCCGAGTATTATCGTTTCATTATTAGATTGATCGATGCTTATTTCCAGCCTGAGTAAGATATACATATATGCAACCATTCCTTGTATCAAACTTCAGGTATCTGATGAAATTTCAATTCTGAAAACTTATTTTCGTTTAGATAAATAAATAATAAAAATAAAAAACTTAATTCCTGTTAGATTGTTTATTCTCGTTTGAGGTATTCGATGACTAAAAATGAGAGCAATCAAGGGTCTGTTTGGATGGCTCTTTTCTTCTTGTATTTTCTTTTTTCTATATAGAAGACATCCGTTTGATCAATTTTTGCCTCTTCACCCTTTCATTTTTTTTAATGCGTACAAGCATATGATAGTCCAATTCATCATTTTTAAGCACGACAGTTTATTTATTTATTCCTAAATTGGTTTTATGCGCAACATGCCCACATGCAAAAAACATATAATATTTTCAATAATTATTGTCACGAGCAAAAAAGATATAACTTTTGATACACTAAATTAAAGAAATTGTTCTCATAAACCATAATTTTTAATGCTCAAACACTTCATTAGAAACATATTTTTGGGTTTCCGAATCTACCTTTTTCGAAGGTGTTGCTTTTAGAGAAAATAGAAAAGAATGCATGGGATGATGCGGTTAGAATATGGCCTGGAAATACCTTTTTACACGAGATCCTTGTCAATATTAATAGTCAAGCTGTCACCTTAGCTCTAAAAGTTCCAAAAGTTCACGACTTCATATGCCCAAGGAAAAGTACTTTGAAGTTTAGCAATAAGCTTTTCATGAGGTGTTTCATTCGACTTTTGTGTGTCCTAAATTATTTTAGAAGTATTATAGTATGGCCTTTTTGCCCACTGATGCGCCCTAATTGTTTTGGTTCTGAGTTCATATTTTCTCTGGATTATTTTTCTGAATCTAAAAATCTTTGCCCTAATGTTTCGACAAGAACATTCGTTAAGGACGGATCGAATTGTTTTTTTATGATAATTTGGGAATAATATGAGCCAGTGCACGAAGCTCTCGTTATGAGAAGGGGTCGGATAACTTTGGGCCTAATGAATAATATGGGCGTCTAGATTATGAAAAATGGTGGGATACGCAACAAAATGATATCTTATAATGACAATGAGTGCATGAAAAATAATTTGCATACCCCAACCTGATCATAATTTTAAGTTCAAATTTCAGTCAATACCAAAAAATACTTTCTAATTACATCATATTACAACACAACAAAATTTTAAAATTTAAATATGTACATAAGATTGGAAAATAATTACGACGGTGACCTCTACCATTTATGTGGTATAATAAATTAAGTTGTTCTCTAAACAAAACCAAACATGGCTTTTTTCAGCCATAACCGTAGAATAGAATAAAGAAATGATGATAGCACCCCTTATTATATTCTCACTTTTTCTATAAAAGGCACCATTTGCTAGCGGGTTTTTGCATCACAATTGAACACAAGTTTCTATTAAATCTCTCCACATCTTCTCTGTTTAGTCGTGTGGCTTCAATTTCACATCTATAAATCATAACCTATACTATGTTTAGGAGCAAGCCCCTGTTGGTAGACCCGACCACGGTTCAGAACCGCCGGTTAGACGGTTCAAAAAACATCGACCCTTAACCTTAACCTTCCTTGACGGTTACGGTTCATGAATACGGTTCCGGTTACGGTTAACCAACGGTTACGGTTACGGTTTGACCCTTATTTTTTTAAACAAAATTAAAAATATTATTAAAATTTGAAATAAAGTGTAAAAAGTGTATGAATGTGTTTTCATCCATAGATTAAACATAAAATAACGTAAAATAAATTCAAGCCCAGATAATCAAAATGTGTAAGATATATTTGTTTGGTCAATATATATATTATAACACTATATTTAGATCAACAACGCTCTTATAGCAGAGTAGTTGAAGCTAATTATTAAAGTTTGAGGTCATTAGTTCAAATATACACCATAACATATATTTTAAATTTAAAAATATAAAAAAAAATTAAAATAAACCTTTGAACCACCAGTTCACGGGTTAGCAAAATCATGACCCTTAACCGGCCCTTCTATAGACGGGCCGGTTACGGTTCCGACCCTTCGAACCGTTGACCCGGTTAACCGGCCCGTTGACCACTGGCCGGTTACGGGCCGGTTCAGGGTCGATGATGACCCTTGGTCGGGTCTACCTGTTGTAATCAAGTCTCATAGTGCTTATACTCACGGTCACATCCATCGTGCTTGCGGCGGATCAGGTGGTGGCAGAAGGCGGAAAGGGAGGCGGAGGAAATGGAGGTGGTGAAGGTAGCAAAGCTTCCAAGGGGTTAGGACTTAGGAGGGATCGGAGGTGACAAAGCATATCGCCACCACTTCGTCGCATAGCCTTCACCATTATCTTTTTTCTTTCTCATGTTCAGCTTTCTCGTTTTCTACTCTATGTATTGAGCTTTTACAGTAGCGTAAAGGATTCAATTTTTTTTCTTTGAAATTTTAGCGTCTTACAACATATTTTAAAACACTGTTTAAAGGTCCTTTTGGGAAAAAAATGCTTGTGTTCGAAAGCAGCAGTAATCAATCACGTTTATGATACAATACACATGCCCACCCGAAATGATAAATAATTCTCAAATATTCGAGCAGAAGGTTTAGTTCAATCTCTCTTAAGAAACAATAATACAAATAATGTAATCTAACTTGCATGAATTTTAGGATATACATTCAATCAGGAAACTGAGCTACATAAATGGACAGCTGACAGGGTACACTATCTTTCGATGTACATTAGATCTCACAAGTTACAGGTACATAAACTCAATTGCCACAACCAACTGCAGACGAAGTGCCGCTTCTATCCTATAACCAGAACTTCTATGCTATGTTGTAATCTACTGCAAAGCTATTGCACGTAAAGTTATACCGGTTACCTGTTCAGAGGCATTATCTCGTAATGCCAATTTACCAACTGCATAATGAATACTGAATTGCAGAAGCAGGTTTAACTATATCTGCCTGGCCGTATTTTTTTTCCAGCACGCTGTTTCCACGTACTCTGCATTGGGAAAAAAAAGAAAGGTTTAATATGCAGAAAAATGCATAATGCTCAGAACACATAGCTGAAGTTGTTAAGCACCAGAGTCTCATCATCAGAAAGCTCTGTATCAGCAACAGAAGTAGATGATTTCTTGTCAGCTTCAACTATCGCTGGTGCAGGGGCATCCATGGTGTCTGTTTCTTCATCTTCTTGTCCAGATTGTTCTTTGATCTGATCTAGCTGCTTCATGTCTGAAGAAGAAACTGCTTCATTATCAGATTCATCAGCATCAAGGGGAGATCCACCAACATGATCACTTTGAGTGTCTTTAGAATCGTTCTCTTCCTCGGGATCTTCATCATTCGAACCCTTCTCACCATCTTCCAGTTGTTTCTTATCCTTGTCAGATGGCTCCTCCGCAGATAAAACCTTACCAGATTTTTCATTCTGCTCCTGCTCTAAAGTGTTTTGGAACAACGGGAAGAAAAGTCAATAGAGAAGGTAAAACCTGTATAAACTGAACTGACAAAAAAAATGAACTGCTAAGCAAGGCAACTGAAAATGATCAAGTGACCAATTTTTTTTATTTTTATTTTTTAAATCTTGGTAGATACTTCCCAGTGAGAAATAATCAAGCATTCACTGAATGCAGCCATCAACTATTACAAAACTGGTATCGCGAAACTTCTTAATATACAATGGCAAACAACTCGATTGTTCACCTGGGTCAGATTCAGTCGTGGATGGTTTGATAAATTCAAGATGTGTTACATCTGGGCTTCCCCCAGCTCCCATAGAAGATTTTATCCTTAACATAGTCCTTTGCTTTTGCTTCGGACTTTTGCGTGGAGTTCTTTTCCCTCTGCCTTGGGATGATGGAGATCTGCAAATCCATTGAATTACATAATATAATGACAAAGCAGAGACGTAAGTATTTCGAGTCTGCTTAAAGCAATAACCTACTCACTTCTCTTCCACTTTTTTCTCCAGATTTATGCCTCCTATAGATTTGTTTTTCTTCCAAGATGATCTGCAAAGTCAACAAACTGAGAAAACATCCAAGTATCTACCCTCTTGCAACAGAATCGATAAGTTCAAAGGCGTATACAAACAATTAACAAAAAAAGATAACCAAAAACAATGTGTACGAGGCTTTGTCATCTCATTCCATGCCTGGAAGGATGCTTTCCTATGTATCATTACATGGGTATTTTCGATCTTAACTGTGTTCTTAAATAAAATAAAAATGACCTGTGGGACAGGTTGGACATAAGAGTCGCCCAAAATCCACGGATTGCAACTTAAATCTCAGCTATTGTTATCGTAGTAGCAAAAGATTGGATACCCATTTGTGCACTTTGGGTTAGCAACACTTAACGATTTGATCAATGTGGTTATCATATACATGCTCTCATTCAGAAAGCTCCAAAAGAATTATTCATATTGAGGTTCCTAAAGATCTACAAACTAAAAGCAATGCTTGTTCTGTATCCCCAAACCCAAATCTGATTCCCCAAAATAAAATAAAAAATCAACCCCTCACTTTCAGTCATTTTCCCAAAAGTACATTTTATCAATTTCTACACTTCTCAACACAGTTACTACACATTTATTTCAACTTTTCACCAGTTCCAGAAAATATTTGATTATATTTTAAAAAAAAATTGAAAATATCTCACTTGAATTATTCATCTACACAGATATCAATTCAAACATAATTTATACTATTCACTGACATACCGTACATAATTTGCAATGCACAGTAAAAACTGTCTCAGAGAATAATAGTATAATACCAAACATACCTCATTATCTCCAATCTCAAAACATTTTCACAGAACATTTCTCAAGAACATAAAAATTAAAGTCGAATATTGAGGAAGTGTCTTAGGCATCTATCTCTATTCACCTGTCTAGCATATAAAATAAACAGTGTTTCATTATTTGTTATATTGAAGAGTTCGTCTTATAGGGCAACTCATGCATGTCCACGAAAAGAAACACAGAAATAGACAAGGACGGGGAGATGGGCGGTTGAATGTGCATTATAAATGGACCAGTCTATATAAACATTTATGAAGGCAACACTTACGCTCCTTTAGGATGAAAACTCTTTGATGAACTAGATCGCTGCACATGATGTTAAAGACATTGTTAGATCTTGTGCAAGAACATTTACTGGACACAAATCAATAATTGAAGAACTTTCTCATAGGACCAAAAATAGTTCAAGAGTGTTAGACCTTGTCACTTTTTTTGCCATTATCAACAGGTTCCCAACGTTCCTTGTCTAATCTAAGGACTTCCACATCTCCATCCTCATATAAAACCTTTGAATCAAATTGATAAAAAAAAATTATTAGGATATTCTAGCAAGAAAACTGGAAAATAATTTTACAACATGGTACAAAATAACGAGGCACTAAAAGTTCAGCTTACCACGTGCTTTTTTTTCTCGATATCAAAAGATTTCACAATACCTTCGTAAAACCTATATAAAGTCATATAAGAATAAGCACAACATCAGGAACAATTTTAGAATTACATGAAGTGAGTGGAAAATTTATCCTACCAACATGAAACTGACAATAACAGAACATCAAGTCAATGCCGACCCACTCTTCATGGATGAGTGTTTAAAAGTCAATCATATAATGTGGAGCAGCGGTCCACAACAATGACATAGATGTTCAAATTTGGACAAGGTGTCAATAAATCATGGTTACCGAACTTGGCAGATGATCCTGCAGCCGTAGAAGGAGAAATTACAAGGAAAATGATATCCCCATTTCCTCCTCATTTTCTTGGTTATCGGTGAAGGTCACTGGTACTATGAGGTTTAATAAGTATGGCGCTAAAACTATTTTCAGATCAAATTCAAAAAGAGAGTTGATAAGGAGGAAACACTTCCAAGAGTGTTGTATCACAAGGAGAATGCTTTGATGCCTTACTACAAGAATGACATCTCAGTTCCTTTATCTTTGGGAATATGATCGTGAAATGTAGATCATAGAAACAAACAAAATCAATAACTTACTGCTTATCCATTGGCCACCAAACTTTTATAGTTCAACCAATCAAATCCTCCATGGAACTTCCGTTGTCCTGGGTTGTGCAATCAAACAAAGTAGAAACCAAATTTGAGTAAAGTTAAGTAAAACAGAAGCTGTGACTTAATTCAAAACAAAAACAGTAAGAAACTAGAAAATATATATCTGAAAAAGCAAAAGAATTCTCATCGATATGAACCAGTGATTCTGGAAAAAGTAAAGTTCAATGCAGTTGTAGGTCCTATGATTCTGAAAAATCCAATGAAGTCCTTGACCAGGGACGGAGAATTCCCAATAACACTGGCGGCCAGTCAGGCCGTGATCACGGTGAGAACAGGCGCTTCCCAAAAGGACAGCCTGGGCTGAACTAAGATAGCGCTTCCCAAAATGACAGCCTGGGCTGAACTAAGATATGAACCACAAGATTAGCTCAACGCTTCACATGAGAAAGCATGTGGTATGTTTAAATCTCACTAGACTATTTCAGCGTACAAGAAAATGACCAACATTAAAGTTTAAGGTAAAATTGGCAATATAACGTGTCTGCATTTACAAACAAACTATCTCACAACATAAAGCTGTGAAGATAGGACAAAGCAACCTTTTGTAATCCTGTGACACTTTTTTCTTTTTGCTTCTTCATTGATCCCAGATTGGAAAAATTAGTTGGGTGTGGGCTAGAAGAATCTGTGACTTGCTTAGGCTTCTGCAGTATATTAAGGGAAAGTAAGAATATAATTATGAAAATCATGCATTTTAGAAATTTCATCAGTGTAAGTCCAACCTTTGCATCAACACTGGAGTGATCAAATACGTCAGTATTTCTGTAAGTCCGTTTACTTTTCTGCTTTGACAAAGAGCTGGATTTATTCTTTATACAAGCAACCAACAACTCTGACTCCAGGGGTTCAGCAGTTTTTTCTTGCATAGAATGATCCTTATCGATTTTGTGCGAGTCAATAATAATATCATCCTGATTTCCATTAGTATGCCCCTTAGAATCCTTTGAAGTAATTGCTGGACGAGACTTGTGAGCTTGAGCAGATAATGACCTCCTACGTTTAGGGACAGGAACATTGGTTGTTTCACCTGACATTGATTTCCTCTTTTGAAGGTTTTGGCCGCTTTTCTTTTTGTTGACATATTCATGCCCATTGTTTGATTCTAACTTGCTACTTGTACCCAGATCAGAATTTATTTCCTTCACCATCTTCAGGAAATCAAAATTACACCCTTTTTCTGCTTCAGCAGATGAAGACTCATTCTTGACCTCTTTTTTTGTCTTTGCTATCTTGGCTTTCAGACGTTTCATTAACTTGCGCAAAGGCATTTCACTCTCCTCGGTGTCACTGTCCTTCATGATATCATCCTCAGCAATTTCCGAGTTAATCTGAAGTAGAAACACTTAAATTAGTTAGATGGAAACAGATACAGTCCATTAAGCCACTGCATGGAATTCTTACAATTCCATTAGCTTCCAATTTGAGTGATTCAAAGTGAGCCAAGACACTCTCCTCAGCCAACCAAGTCTTCGCTTCACCAACCTAGCATCAAATATAGAGGATAAGAATCAATGACAGTAGCATGAGAGATATCATCATAAAGCTGAATTTTCACCAAGTCTGTTTAAATAAATGAACATCACCCATTTATTAATGGGAAAGCACTTGGAAAAGAAAAAGGTCTTGGACTTCTAAGAATCACATTCCTGGATCCGGACAAGTACACATTTAAGCACATTTTTTCACTGTTATGAGTATTTTTTTTTTATCAAGCAAATTAAATTTATTAATATATGAGTACAGGGTGTATTCAAAAAGTTGCAAATAACCCATGCATACGCGAGACAATCAAGGCAGCACACCACATGATAGCAGCTTAACAATTCAAGATATACATTATCCATGAGCTGAAAACCAGACCTACATGCAGAGACTTAGAGGAAGACCAAATGCTTAAAATAAAGTTAAACATGAAGAAAAAAAATTCAAGCTGGTAATTTCACTTCATAACTCCACAGAAATGCAGTAGAAAAACTTTTTATTATAACTTAGGTGCACAAAAAGCAACATAAAAAAGTTCAGAGCCATGGATGTTAGCATAGACCTCACCAAAACATCTTTGCTCCAAATTAAAAATGTTGAGAACACGGGAAGGAACCAATTGTAACCCAGTATGGCAACTGAAAGAGAAATATCACTTGAACAAAACATGCATCAGGTATAAACAAATCCTAGTAGGGAGAAGGAAACATTAATCTTCTTGCTATCCATTCATCTTATCAAGACACACGAAGGATGTCACTTATAGAAGAGCGAATTTGATTACACATACCAGGGAGTCATTGTCTTCTTTCTTCTCGGCCAATTTATAAAGCACAGGAGGTAGGGTCACTGATGCACTTGAGTATTGAGGATCGGTTTCTTTTGAAGCCAACCTCTAAATAATTGACATACCAAGATCGCAAAGAGCATACAAGTTCTGTAATATGTAAGTTTCAAATTATAAATGGCATTAAAACAACAATAACCTAGCGAAAATTCTAACAATAGCATTCTTCTCATTTTTTCAAATAGATTATCTCAATATTTTTTCTGTCAGTGATAGCATTAAAAGACAAACTTTGTAGTTCTTGATAGCAAACCTTGGATTTAGCTGAATCAAAAGCATCTTCCGAGAGTTTGATTTGTAGAAAAGTTGATTTCAATTGTGAAGTGCTCTCCTTGTCCTTGCTAATACTGACTTCAGATTTACCATCTCCATCTCCATCTCCATGCACCAGCATAGACAGGAACACATACAGATGCCTGAAACAGATATAAATGAAATGCATATAGAAGATAAACTTCATTCACAACCATAGCCGATGCAAGTATGTCATAATCTTGTTATTGCATTCATCTCATGCATTTCCACACGAATCTGAATTACAGCTCTTTCTGTAAAAAAAAAAAAAAAAGGCATGATGAACACATAAAGTGAACAGTAATATTAAGGCCATTTGTGGTTTAACCTCGGATCTAACAAAGGCACGTTTAAGTTGAGGCCAAGTGCCTGTCATACAGTTTATGGATGCATACTTGCCAAATGTAGCAAGGTTCTGAATAGCATACTTAGCACTCATCCGTTTTATACCTACTTTGAGCATATTTAATGCTAACAGTAATTTCAGTTACATTTCAATGCATTTAGCAACTAATCTGATTTCAGAAACTGAAAAATAAAATCACATACCAAACTGAAGCATAGTTGTTCTATATGCATATTAATAACATTGCACTTGTTAAGTGATCCCACTCTCAATGTTGCGTTCTGCTTTTTTGAACTACTAAACTTCAAAACTAAAAAGAAAAATATAAGGCATACCTCGCAATTCTTAGCACTTAGGCATGAGCAAAGACACTTTTCACAACTATTGACCCACATGCCAACCACAAGGCATATGAGCATAATTTCTGGGAATATACGGTATTTTGAATACTGCTATGTTTCCAAATACCCTCTACGTATGAGTTCAACAAGGAATTTAATTCGAAGTTAGTATTCAAATTCACATACATCTGATGGATTTCAAAATCTTGTGAATTTGGACAAGGGAAAACTTAAAGGAATAAAGCCAATAGCAATGCACCAACCATAGAAAGAGGTAGAAATTTCAGCACGAAACATCTAGCCTTAGAGGCACTGCCATGCTAAAAGTTTGATTTCTCACAACAAGGAGACTTCAAATAAATAATGACAAACTGATATTCATTACTTGAATTGTTTTGACTTCTTTGAATCACAAACCATCATCGAAAATCATAAATATCAATCCAAAAGTACCTGTATAAAGCTTCAAACATTTTGGCATCTTTGCATTCATCAACATTAGGAAATGTAGGATGATGTGCAAGGGAATGGACCACGTATGGGAGAATGTACTCTGGATAAAATTGTGAAGAAATTCCATCAGTCTGCGAGGGAATTTGGCGTGCTTTACTTTGCCAACACATCTGAACGATATCATTCAAATTATGTTTGTTCTGCCATAGATACGAGAATTCAATTAAATGATTTCGCCACGTGAATCTGCTAAGTAAGGTGCAGATACATATCTATAATTATGTATCACATTTACAGACATGCAACTATGTGGATAAAACAAAATAAACACTGAAGTACACATACTTCTTCCAAATCAGACTGCTGAGAAGTAAAGTCAAGCAGGAAGGCAGGCATACTTGGGGTCCAAAATTCGGTCTTTTACATACTGACGAACCTTGTTGAGAAGTTGTCTCTTTACCTCAGGAAAATCATCCTACAAACTCCAAAGAGAGAGGGGAGTGAGAAAAACAGTCTCCATTAACTGTTTAAAGGCATTAAGGCAACAGAAACGAGGAAAGTAATCCTTTCCATTCAAGTACTCCACCTCTGAAGTTCTCATGGTCAGATAAAAGACATCAACAGGAATTTTATGCTCCCAGTGTATTGATAGGCGAAGAACAACTTTTGCTGCGGCAAGCTTCAAATGAGCCATATCGACCAAACTGAAACATGAAAGAGGAAACCCAATTGATATGAGAAGCTTTTAAGAATTTCTAGGTTAGATGAAGTAAAATTGCAGGACTACCACCTCCTTATAGAAACTCTTTATGCTATACTAACTATTACCTTGATTTAATATCCCTTGAGTATTCACCAAACATAAGTATATTCTTGAGGATCAGAATGAGTTCATCAATCCCAGAACGAAGGTAAGCATCTTTGACAGGCAAATAGCTACAGAGAATTCACATGCATGTGTTAGCAATATGACCAATATTTAGTGGATGAAAAACAAATCTCTGGCAAAATGACCTTTAAGGAACAAAGTTCACTTCTACCATCCCAAGAATCAGCTGCCTTGTCTCCTTCCATCTGATAGAGATGTGCATTTTACATTAAATTCTTAACAATAAAAGTCAACAATGGATGCAACATTCTTATATCAAAAGGCATACTCGGCTGCACTCCAGAATGTGTTCCTTAATGAACTTCTCAACTTCTTTTTCTCTTGTTTCGAACACTGGCGTAGCAGCTTGGGCTATGCACCCAAGAGACTGGAGTACAGCAGGTAAATGCGACTTATCTTCAAGCATATCAGCCAGCCTCTGTTTATTTTACCCAAAAACACAGTCTGAATCATCACTATTTACCAAAAATAAAATGTAAATAAACATCCTAAAGTAGAAAAGAGCGGCAGATGGAAATAAGCCAAGATAACAGACTAACAAAAAGCAAATGGAAACCTTGTAAAGAACAGAAAGTGACATGAGCCCCTCATCTTTCGTTATGGATGCCAGGGCATTGACAGCATATTTGGCCTGCCTTCGGCTACCCTCAATGCATATGCGCTCAAGAATAAGGTCTAATGATCTATAAACAGAAGTACGTCATTTCAACAAAAAACACAGAATAAAATGATGGTCAAGGCAAGGCATACGGTAACATTCAAACCTTGACGAAACTCCAAGTTGTTCACGAATAGTTCCCCCAGCCTTTGCAAGAATATGCAAAGTACCTTCCTTTATTATTTCATTGTCATCCACGAGAAGATGTACCAAATCTTCTTCTATTCCAGCAAGCATTGAAGGACAAAAACGTGCAAGAATCTATTCATGGCATCACATAAGAGAAAGTGAATTAAAATAAAATATTACAAAAGTAGCTTTGAGTAAGAAGCACACAGTATGGATGTAAAGTTATTTTCCTGTGGTAGAGGACATACTGAAAAACATAGTTCATATTATTTCCTTGGACTCGTGGTTATAAAAGAGATTCATAATGTGTTGAACACGTTTCAGCTCATGATAGCTTATTTTGTAGTTCGCTTCCAACCAACACAAGCATGAGAGATTTTTGAATATCTACGTTTAAAGAGTTTTAGGGCATGAGCAACTGAATGGAATGCCCCTTGCAATCTACTTGATGTAGACTCAGAGGTACTGGTGCAGGATTTGACAGTGATTGTTCAAATTTGGTTTGGTTTACACACGCGTTTGAGCCATTTTTTGTCCACTATAATAATTAGCTCGAAAGATATGCTGAGGTATAAACAATGTTGTAACATGAAACATTTGATCATCTGTATAGCACACATAAAGAATCAGAATATACCACTAGTATAGTCATGCAGGACAAAATCAACTCGTTACTCCCAGACGATTTCTGTACACCAGCCTCCAGAAGGATTTCTCTAACATGATCCTTGTTGAAAAGTAAACAAGAGCATTTCAAAGAAAGACTGCCCAGAAATTCATAGAGTTGATGCTTTGGGCCAAGGATGCTAAGCAAATCATCCTGCATACAACAACAACTAATTCTTTGATCACAATGGATTGGGGTAGACTACATGAATCATAGAAAGAATCAAGTTGGGTCGCACAAATCATCCTGCATGAGGTTGAAAAAACCAGAAAAGCCCTCACACATTGGTTTGCAAGCAATTCTAAACTAAGTTCATTTAAAAAATGACTTCAACATCAGTAAAATGTCTCACCCGTGAACTACACGTTTGAAGCCAGCCAAGGTTCGGGTCAAGAAGCTGTGTCAAGATTTTCCATATGTTGGAATCTTTTAATTGGTCGAGAATCTGAAAATTCTCCTCTGCCTTTGCTGGGTCGATGAAATAGCGAGACATAACACGGAAACAGTACATTACTTTCTTTTGTTGCTCCACCGCATCACATTCCTGAATGTAAGTAATCACCTAATAGTACTTATCAAAAGATCTTTGATGATATAACTAACCAAGGAACCAGAAAAGGATAATTTATTAGCAAACCTGAGACGACGGTCTAAAGGAAAGGTACTTCTGCATCTCTTGCTGTAACCTATAACACAATTTATAACCCCGTGAAACCAGCTGCTAATATTTCATGCAGATTGAACACAATATAAAGTTCATCCAAAAACTCCCCAAAAAATTGTCAACAAAGGAACTTTGGACAGACCTTTGTTTCTGCTCTAGGATCTTCTCAAGAGCCTTAACCTCAACTTTGTCAAATCCAGAGAAGAGCTTTATCCGATTTAGCACCTTATCTTTAACAGAAAAATCAGCTGGGAACAAGGATAGAGATAGGATGGATTCAACTATATCTGATCTGCAAAATAAAGATTAGGGCGGTCAGTATGACATGAAATAAAATGGAAAATAAGTAAAGCCCACATTATCAGCCACCTGGCATATTATCTAGCCTGTGTACTCACTTTTCCTATAGCTGTTTGAATTCTCAAAAACAACTCCTTGATTTATATATGATGGTGCAGTGGAGACGGTTGTTAGAAAACAGTAATTTATTCAAAACTTTTGTTTGGGTCCTCCATACACTGGCAATCAACAACGATAAACAAAATCTACTGCAACTACAAATTCAAAGAGTTACATGAAATGTTCATCATAAAGAATCTCAACACTTTCCGAACAATCCCGGCCACCTGGCAAATTTCTAGCCTAAGTACTCACTTTTCCTTCAGTAGTTTGAATTCTCAAAAACAACTCTTGATTTATCATTCGATGTTGCAGTGGAGATGGTTGTTAGAAATAACATACCTCGTTCATAGGGAGTTGATCACCAAAATGGTAATTTATTTGAAAACTTCTCTTTGGATCCTTCATACACTTATAATCAAGGAACAAAAAGCTAAATCTACAGCAACCACAAATTCAGCGATTATTTACCTGACATCTTTATCATAAAAGCATCTCAGTACTTCCCAACAATCCAATCATACTCGGCGTTCTTTGTTGAGTCACTGGATATGTTAATGCAAGATGCCCTGTATATGTCAGCTAACCTCTCTAGAGTATACCTTTTAACCAGAATCTGCATATGTTTGCAGCAAATCATTGGAACATGAGCAATGCAGCGGCCAAATATGAACAACCAAAAAGATGCACACACGATAGGCATACATACAGATTTGTCTCGAAGGCGTTCGGCTACCAGCTTGATAGTTTCAACCGGTATGGATGAGAGGGGGCAGCATGCCACATCACAAACAACAGAGACAACTTGTTTACGAACATTTTCATCAAAATCCAACAAACGGTCACAGAGCGCAGCTGGAAAATATTGAATAGTAAGAATTACAGACCTCAGAGTCAGAATTTATAATTGGCAACAGCTGCAACAGAACGCCTTACAGATTATTTGAGGAGCTTCGACTCGTGAAGGATAAGCTAGAAGAAAGGTCTTGACATGCTCAAGGACAGACATTCTGACCTCCACCACTCTATCAGTCATCCTTTTCAAAAACTCCAAAAACACAGGCTGGAATGTGTCAGAAATAGTAGATCCTGGTAGAGTAAAGAGGTCACCCACTAATCTCACTGCTTTCAAACAAATGTCCAGTTGATCACTCTGTTAATGCCAAACATATCCAACCATGAAGAGTAAAAGATCTGTGAAAATAACTCTAAAAACAGATACCACATCACAATCTTTAGTCTTTGATACTCTCTCAAACAACATAGATAGCATCATACCCTCAATTTCAGAAAGAAAAACATGAACTGTCAAGTCATAAAATAACCATGCAAACATTTTGTCTGCCAATATAGAACAGGATAAAAGTATAAAAGCGTTCGAGTAGTTTTACCAGAAGCTCTCCAGTCAGATAAGGAACAACTCCAGATAAGATCTGAGGGGCACAGCGGTAAACATCATAGAGTACTCCATGATAATTAATCTCAGAATTCAGGAACTTCTTGTCTCCTGACATTGATGAAACGAGAAACTGCTTTATGCCAGGTTCCAGTTTTTCAGCACAATGCTCTATCACATTCATAGAAAGCTTCCTTGCAGCTGAGTTTACATTCTAGCAGCCAAAGTTCCAAAGTTAAACTCCTGTTAGAAAGGCATTCAACTTGTTGAACTTTCCGTGAGGACAAAACATAGACTCTTACCTCCTTGTTCCCTAAGACAGACAATATAATAAGTAAAAGGTTCTCTGGTACATCCTCACTTTCTTCTAAGAGAACCTCCATAATTGTCTGCATTGAAGTCAAAACATTCTGAGGGATAATTCGTCGAGCCGCCACATGAGATTATCCGTGCTGGCCTTATATAAGGCGATGAATTCGGACAGTTGTCGTTGTAACGATTGGATGTGATACCATTGTTATGATTTCAGGATCACGTTATGGGATGTGGGGTTACTATTCACGAGTTACTATTCATGGGTTACTATTCACGACGAGTCACACTGTTCACGGGTTTTGGTGGGGGCAAGGTGTGGGGGGGGGTGGGGGGGGGGTGATTGATCGAGAGCTTTTTTTTTTGTTTTTTTTGGGGGGGGACAATAGTTGATAGATAACACGAAGGCAGCAACCTTCTTTAAGATTTTATTAATCAAAATCACTCTATTTATAATAATAGAGTCCAACAAAAATCAAGATAACACAATCCCTAAGATAAACCAAAATCCTAAATAACTTTAAATAAAGATCATATCAACCTAGATAAACTTCAATACCAACCCTAATAAATATAAAAACTAACAAAGATAATTATCCACGATCTTCCAAGATTTCATTTCCTTGGATCGATGGGCTCTTGATTTCCGTACAGAATTCATATGACTCAAAAATGCATTCACAAATACTGTCAACCAACACTAAATTAATTGTGCATAAACAATCACTAAAATCGACTGTGCGTAACTAATATGCAAGTGAAGCCACTTCGTTTCTATGGTCTTGAAGAAAAAAGACTGTATTTATACAACACTAGGTTATATACTCCTCTGTTTCAATTAGATGCATGCACATATTCACAAGCACCATAAATAAAAATTTAGAAAGAAAATCTTAGAATAGAATAACTGTAGAAGCCAGAGATTTCCCTTGTATACAATGACATGTTTTTATAATCTCCGTGATAAAATGCAAACAAATATAAAAATTACTAGTAAAATATAACACAAAATAAAGAGATTCGCTATTAATAATGTTATTCAAAAGTAGCATTTTTGAAAGATTGAAACTTTCTGCCTTCCTTCCCCTGAAAACTCAATCTTGACACGGTTAATTTGAGAGCCTTAAGAAAAAAATTCAAACTTTCTGGTCCCATCCCCCACCCACCACCCAAAAATGACAAGCATAAAAGAAAAAGAATTAAAAAAATCGCTCAGATTCAGACCCTATAAAAGAACCGTCATTCAACCCCAATAATCACCAAGTCAGGTTCGATTAAAACATCAGTATGCTCCTGAAAATTGACGCCATGGGCATACAAAAATGGATAACCACAACACAACAGAAATAACAAAGTTGAAACACCAAGACTCGAACTATTTGTTTCTCACCACGATTTAAGCTGAATAATTCCTCGAAGGCTAATTCACTACCAATTTCACGAAGCCGTAACTTTCAAAATGACACAAACATAAATTTACAAACGTAGCTTCATAACGAACACGTTAACAACCGCACAAAAGAATGCTTCTACCATAATGCGAACGCAAAAAAGCATTTAAACAAAAAAAAAAGTCTCACCTTTAAGACCTTAACGAGAGCGTCTTTAGAAGCTGGAGGACTTTCGAGCTTCGATCCCAGCTCGCTGCTTTGGAGCCATAAAATTCAAAATTCCTCACACCTTGGAGTTCTAAATTAGCAGGATTCGCTGCGTGTTTTTAGTGTGTTCTACTGTGTGTGAATTGGCCTTCTTATGGGATGTGGTCTAATTTCTAGCAAGTAACAAGTGAAACAAGCGGCCGTTCGGGGGTTCACCACCCACGGGTTTAAGTCGAGTTTTAGTTTCGGAGTGTTTTGCAAATATGACCTCTAAGTCATGATATTTGCACTTTCAACTTCAATCTTTCTTGTTATATCATATATGGTACATCAACTTTTGAATTATTTTCGTTTCAGTCCAGTGTAACGTTGTTTGTTGTTTGGTATCTATATATATATTTTTATTTAACAAGATAAAATTATTTGGTAGTGGATATTTGTGTGAGCCGATATATGGACCAGGGCAAACACCCAATACATGCAAGAATTTCGCGACTTCAGGCTTCCACAAGCCACATCAAAAAAATCCTCGAAAGATATCACTTTCCTTCCATTCATCCACCACTTCATTCCAGGTATATGGACCAGGGCACACACTCAATCCATGCAAGAATTCCCCGACTTCAGGCTTCCACAAACCACATCAAAAGAATCCTCGAAAGATATCACTTTCCTTCCATTCCATCCACCACTTCGTTCCAATTACCGCTTACACAAAGAAGGAAGCATCAAAACCAACAGAAAAGGATCGCAAGTCATTCTAATTTCCTCTTACCTTAAGTATTATGCATGTGATTGAAATTCACTTGAAAACAAACACTTCCCTGATATGAACTTGAAAGAGGATAAAGAATTGGACAGAAATAAAACTTCTGTCTAGAATTGATTCTTACTTTCTTAATGCAGCATATGCCTAAAAGCACTCTCCAGGGAATACCCAGTCGAATAGAAGCCAATCAGGCAATCACATGTAGGCCAGCTGCAATAATTAAGATCAGTAATTGTAACCAATTTCTTTCAGAAGAAGAAGAATCGAGCAATGGAAAATAACAAAAAATGAAAGAAATGATTATCCCAGTATTAATAATGTCTTCTAATTATATAAGATCTACCTCTCAATGAGCTCTTCTTCAACGATAACTTTGTCACCCAAATGCACAATCTACACGGTTGGAGTACAATTAGAAGCCATTAAACAAATTAGAACCATAAAGTGATTTAAAAGGCTAACACCACACTTGTTGCTATTGCAATCAAAATAACATGAGCACAATGAGAATAAAAAAAGTTCTATCAAACACAAATTTCCTTATTGCGGAATATTTTCTTTCACATAATTCTAACCACAACTCATTCATTGATTCTTCAATATTTTCGGACCTCCACTTAGTTTCACTCAAGCGGTTGGATAGGATCGTTGTTCTTTTAATGGGTTAGGTACTTACGGGATTATTAACTCTTACCCTTTTTAAGAGAATGTTAATAAATTCCAAAATCCATTTCGTCGATCATATCAAGAAAATCAGTACTCATCAATACCTTAGGGCGAAAAGTACTGAGATGCATGGTCTGTGAAGAGGAAAATGTAAAGACAAAAATGAATATAATCTTGGATCCACGGTACCTTCTTCTCCATTACACAAACCCTTATAGTTATTTTCTCCTGAATACCATCCTCTTCCTCCACCATTTTCGTGATAAGAAACACAAGAGAACTTAATTAAACCCAATTTCTGTACCTTCAACTCCTCTGATTGATTTCTTCAACGCTGTTGATAATCAACAAAGAACACCAATGAACCGACATTGATTCTTATATAGTTACAATCATTGCAGTAGACGATCATGTTATTCCTCACCAAAAAATCAAGATTTTCATAGAGAACGGGTGAAAATAAGAATTCCGAACAAGGACGTTTCTTGAATATAAAGAAAAGGGTGTGCGGAAATGGACTCGCAGACAGAGAGTCTAGAGTTTCACTTTTTCCTAAAAGTCATGGTGGAGAAAATAGGTGGCTTTTGTTCGAATATATATACCAAAAGAGTAGGCTTTCTAACGTTCAAAAGCGGAAAAAGCGGGGCATGAAAAGGCAAGATGAGTCTGTAAGGAATGACGCGGATTCTCTTTTATTTATTTCAGTTAAATAACATTTATCAATATTATTACTTGTTTCGTCAAAAAAAATTACTACTATTTATTCCGGAGGGCGCTTATTATAATTTCTCAAAAATTTGATTTTCAGATTTTTAATTTAATAATTTTACTCATAGGATTGGTAGAGTAATTCTCTCCATTTTTTTAAAAAAAAATTATATATTTTATTTATTTTATATAACAAAACATGATTTCTTCCCCCTAAAATTTTCCTAGTCTTAAAAGTTTATTTCACTCTCACGCAAAAATCTTGACAAAACGATGCACACGTTTTGCGTATGTAATGTAATAAATAAATATTCTACATTGCATATGCATAATACTTTTTATTTTTAAATATTTGATTTCTTTATGACATTCTATAAAATCAATTAGAATTAAAAAAAGTTAACGAAAAATTTGTACCGCAAACAGTGAGGTTATGTTTGGATTGAAGTATTTGAAATGAGTGCATTTCAAATAGCACACTAGATTCTTCTTTTATGTTTGGGTAAAATAACGAGGTAGATATTTCAAATTCCGCACTTTTTTCAATGCATTTTCTTTATATTTTGGATTGATTTGAAATAACATCAAATTACATGTCATTTCAAATCTGATAATTAGATTTCAAATCATTTTCTCTGAATCATATCTGTTCAATCCAAGTGTAGTAAATTTCGTACCAAGTGCACTCCCATATAATAGCATGTGCATAGAACGGATTACTCTGTTTTACTCTTAACTAAAATAAAACCAAAATATTCAGATACCCTTTTTTTTTCCCTTCTACACCTGCTCCTTGCACTGAGTAAATGGATCCACAAAAGCCAAAGGCATCGCAGCACCCTGTGATGGACCAACATTGCCAGGATCTTTCAAGAACCCATTCATCATCGGAGCTCCAAAAAAGCCATGGTGATGCGTCACGTGAAAACCCGCAGGAGGAAATCCCGGAAACCCAAAAGAAGCATGATCGGACGCCGCCCTCTTCATCATCGGCTCCCCTCTCAAAGAGCCGCGCTCCCCTCCATCAAACTCGCGGTACCGGTACAGGTACAGGGTCATTGGCTCAATGTAGTCGTCGAAGCCGAGTTTGCTCATTGCCCATAGAACGTCCTCGGCCGTGATAGTCTTCCTCTGCTCGCGCTGGCACCTGTCATTGGCTTCGCTGGTGATGAAGCTGATGTACTCGGAGACACATTCTTGGATTGTTTCCTTTGCATCGTCCGAGATTTTGGCTTGCGGGGGAAGTATCTTGCGCATGATACGTATTACATTTGCGATTGGCATGAAGCGGTCTTGCTCGCGCACTGTGCATTCAGCGTCCTCGGCAGTGTTGTGGTGGTTCGCTTGAGGCGACGGCTGCCCCGTACTGATTTCTGGGGATTTCATATCGGTGCATGAATTTGCAAATGATGGGACAAAAGGATTCATTTGAAGCAAAAAATTAACAATAAATTAAAGTGAAATTAACTAGTGTAAGAAGAAAAGTAATTAGATGGAGAAAAGCAGATAAAAGCAACAATAAATTATACTGATCAAAATCTCAAAAACTTTCGAGAATTTTTTTTATAAATATATAATTGTTCACTTCTTTAAAACTAAATCCGTTCCCTGTTCAAATGCATGGATGGAGTAGGAAAATGCCAATTAGAGTTGGCTGTGTCTGAAAATGCATTAGTAACGTGTAATTTCAAGAATTCGGTGGGCCAGATATATTGCATGTATGCCACTTGTTATCTATTTGTCTTTTTAAGAAAGTGCTATTCGTCACATGCTCTTCCTCCATTATCGATCTTCGATTTCTTACACTGATTCCGAGGACTCAAGAGCGTCAACAGAAACATGGAGAAAACATCCATGCATGCGTGCCCTTATAATTAACTGTTATAATAAGTAAGACCGCACTGATTGGGACGTTCTTGCTACAGAAACATTGACAGATGATCAATGGAAAGAGATGAGTCTGAAAATTCACACATTTTTTTTAACAGAAAAATTCATACATTTATTTGCATGCAAGTAAAATGGAATTTGCAGAAGGGTATTTCACTATTTCTTTCAGTTGGTTCTTTAATTTCTTGAGAGCAATTGAAGGGAACAAAACCTACTATATTTTTTCTTGGAATTAAAAGGATAGATGAGTCGATCACGATCATTTTTTGCTGGGAACAAACCCATATGGAATTTCATCTATAACTTAACAAGAACAAAACTTCGGGCAAAAAACTAACATTTAAGCAAATATTTTCTCTTGAAATAAGAAAAGAAAAAGCAAAAGCCCAATCCAAGATTTACCAGAGCGAGTCCGTGGTAGCTTTTGGTAGCCATGGAAACCTCCATTTCCTCCGAGTTCCATCTCTCTCTATATATCTGTCTTTCACACACAGACACATATACTGAGATTTTCTATTAAGAAAAACTGAAAGATGGAGAGGAATAAATGGCCAGTGTCGCATTAATTTATATAGAACCCAACCAGAAAAAAATGGAAAAAGAAGGAAAAAGCAGACGGCACGTGGCAGCAGGCGTTGTGAACGAGATAACGACATTCGCCGGCGGGAAAATTGCTTTAGCTTTCACAGTTTCGGCAGAGCTGTGGAGGATTAACCGGTAGAGACAGACATGCAATCACCCAGATATCCATTATACGTACACACACATATATATATATAGCTGTTTGTTAGTAATTTTGGGTTGATATCTTAACGAGCATGCATGCTTAATTGCTTTAATATCATCGGTTTTAGAGTTCCAATTCAATTCAGTTCTTCAGGTGGAAAAGAACGGTTTCTTGAATTAAGATCATTTATTGTTTTACTCGGAATATGAAAAAAAAAAAAAAACCCTTCATATTTACATTTATCTCACGGAGCCCTTCAATTTCATAATCATGGCATCGTTGCTTGAAAATTGTGATAATTCAAATTATGTGATTTAAATAAATAAATATACATATGGGCTAATTTAATTAAATAATATAAAACTTAAAAAAAGTTTCAAAAAAAAAGTTAAAAGAAAATGATTTACGTTACTACCGTGAAACGCGATCATAGTTCGTGTTTCTTGAAGAAACGTGAACGGGGTTCACGATTCTTCATCAACATTTAAAGAAAATGGTTCATCGGACTGTCAGCGTCATTTTGACGCATGTTTATTTTTTTAAAAGAAATGCGAAGCAAGTTTGCGTTTCTTCAAAACAAAAGTTTATTTTCTAAAAAAAAATGATCGGAAGAAACTTGAGGCAAGTTCACGTTTCTTCCATACAAAAAAAATTGTTTCTGGCATGTTTTCATTTCGTGGCTCTAATCATGTTTTCTGATTTTTTTTCCTTCTATGTTTCTGATTTTTTTAATTGTTTGTTTAAGGTGGGTCAATCATGTTTTCTGATTTTTTTTTTTATTTTCCTTCTATGTTTTATGATCTTTTTAATTGTTTGTTTAAGGTGAGGAATTTCATTGGATGAGAGTGTGATTAAAGGAAAACGATTGTATAAAATATGGTGTGAGCTCTATATATGAATCAATTTAATATGACTGTCTAAAATTTTTTATGATAGTTTATATATTCTATATTTAAAAGGTCTTGTATTTTAATGTTGAGTTGGTGTATAAATGAAGCCTAAATCGGGTGTATACAAGAATTTCCCGTGATTAAATGTATCAAATCTTGGTTATAAAATTATAGCCTTTATTAATATTTTTTATAATTTTTTGGGGGTTTACCGTAATTTGTTGTATTAGAAAAGGCGACCAATAACAATAAAGTAGTTTTTATTTATGGGTATTCCCTTTTTATATTCTTTTGCTTTAACATCAATTTGAATTAGTAAATAACAAATACAGTTATTATCGAGTAAATTGCATTTTTAGGCACATTAATTTTTTTTTTTTGGAAAAAGTTTAAATTTTTTTAAAAAAAGTTAAAATAATTGTTGCAGTAGAAATATATTGAGTGTTTTAATAACATGGTGATATTTTGACTATTTTAGTATGTAACTAATTTGTGTTAATAAAATAATTTTGTCAAAGGGGTATTATAAAATTTTAAGAAGACACACCAAATTAGCAAGTATATAATACCCTCAACCTTGATAATTGGGAAAATTTAATAAAATAATATAAAAATAATAAAAAATTGAAGTAATAATGCTGTTTAAAAATATTTAACAAAGTAAGGTTGAATCGCGAACACAATTCACGATTCTTTAAAAAAAAAAAACCAAGAACTGTGAACCATTCGCAATTTTCTAAATAATTAAAACAATAGAACTGTGAACCATTCGCAAGAACATTGTTCGCGATTCTTGACAAATATAAAAAATCGGGCACTTTGTCTATGATGATCTGTTCCTAATCAAGTGTTTAATTATCACATGAAGATTATGTTTTTGTAAACATCGGAAGATTATTTAAAATTCTGCCAACAAGTAGCTCTAAAAAGAAGTGGATAGATCAATATGAAATGTCCAACATGTATGTCATATATCGATGTATAGTTATCAAACTGCAGTTGCCAACAAGTGGCTCTAAAAAGAAGTGGATAGACCCGATCCGACAGCAACGCGCGTGACTACAGTTGCTACCTAAACTGCATGTCATCGACGTGCCCAGCGTCCCCAACACTCAGAGTAAATCAACTCAGTCATTATCAAGGATATCAAAGAAGTTGATAGATCAATATGAAATGTCCAACGTGTATGTCATATATCGATGTATAATTATCAAAATTATGTGTGTTAACAAAACAGTTATTTTCATACATCGATATGTCAGTTATGAATGCTCATAATTCAATTTAAATCACATAGCCAACTAATTTCGCGTAATTCAAATAAGTTCAGCAAATCATGTATCAAATAATACAGATACATGTCGTATGTTACCGATCACAACATACATATTATTCATTGTTCTAGAAGCTGAATATGGTCTTCTTAGTTCGTGGAACTCCCATGTCGTGTATTAATCTATCAAATTCATACAATATCATTTCATTACTTCTTTGTCACTAAAGTTACCTCAACATACACATAATATACTCTTTAACTTGAGGGGGCTAATCATATATAAGCTATGTAGGATAGAAGTATTCTGATTCTCGTATACTCATTCTTACCATTTCTTCAGTTCTAGAGTTTTTAAGATGTCTAATCATCATTAAAATCCCAATAACACATTATATTTCATTGAACACAATTCACATGATATTATATTTTTCAATTATATCATTCAATATTATTTGTCACTTGAAAGCTAAACTCATAAGATCAATATAAAACGGTAAAACAGCCAGATTTCAAACTAAAAGATGTAGAATTTTGACAAGTACTAAAATCCACTAAACTCTCAACCTCAAGTCCCAAAACGATGACAGAACCCAAATCTCCAACTATCATGCAATCACCCCTAAATTGCAAGAATCCTAGTCTGCGCACTTCATCGCTCTTGGCCAAAATTCGACGAATTTCGAAGTTTCCACCGTGGATTCTTGGTATGGAAACGTCCAATGGAGAGAGGGGAAGGTGGTGGTGGGTCGGACTCGTCGAAAGGTGGCCGGACGGCGGTGGACGCACAGTTAACCGACGGGTCACATGTAAGAAAATTATGACATTTAACCGGCTCGCCTATAGACGGGAGCGTCCAACACATCGAACTGTTGACCCGGTTAACCGGCCTACTGACCATGGAGCGATTTCGGACCGGTTCACAATTATTTTTATGACTCTTGGACGGATCTAAATGGAAGCTTTATAGAATCGTTACGAAGCTATGCGACTAAAGATTGATACCATATTAAGAGGCTAGTTTGAAACGCGTGTTCGATCCTAGTACAGAAAACACATCAAGATTTTTTTAGTCTGCGACTGCCGACTATACGTAATGCCATTTGCCACTTGAAAATACAAAAACTAGTATGATACTAACCCAGCTTAGAATTCTCTCCAGGTCATCCATTCTCCGTCTCACCCGTTCAAGAAATCTATATATATACTCTCAGGAACGCCCTTTCTCCACTCTGAATCCACCCCTTCGATCCCAAGGTATTAACGATTAGAATCCTTCAGTTGTGTTTTGAATTTGATAATCAGCGATTTCAAGATCTGTTTGTGGATTAAGAAAGTATTGGATGCTTCTTTGGTTGTTTCAGGGAAAACTAACAGGTTTAGATTTGGAATTTTCTCGAATATCAGGTCCTCCATGAGTTCTTCCACGTCACCAGTTTTATCAGAGAAGCAAGTGGAGAGAATATTGGATGCAGAAAACGATGACCATGGAGGAGTGGTAGTTGAAATGACCAATGAGCAATTGGATCCTGGTGTATTTGCTTCTTTACTCAGAGCTTCACTTTCCCATTGGAGAAAAGAGGTAAAACAAAAATTACTGAATCTTCAATGATTTTTATTTATGAAGCTTGGAGTTTTGTTTAATCAGTTAGTGAAATATTTGTTTTTACTTGCATTCAGAGCATTTGTTCGTATGATATGTTATGTTACAGACTTCCAGTGGATTGTTTTTTGTTTTTCGGTTAAGTATTGTGTTTGGAATGAAGGATTTTAATGTGAAATTGAATCCTTTGTCTTTAGTTTTTTTTTTTTTTTTTTTTTAGGACACTGCAATTGTTTCATAAGTATAACACAATCCCTTAATCCAGACATTCAATGACATTTTGTTACTAGGCTCATCAAAGGATCTTGAATGAAGAAGCCCCAAACTTCTGTTAACATCAAGTTATGGACTTAAGTAAACATCTCTAGACTCTAAGAGATACATGTATGGTCTCACGTGCAATTGGTGTTGGTATGGAATGGATAATTTGAGCAGCACCCATTTAATTGATACCTCTAAGAGAACAATGGAGACGTGTGATGGTAGAGTCAAGCTAGTAAGTGTAACCACAAGTTAGGTTAACCAGAATTTAAGAAACTACCGAAAGCTTTATAACAAAGGCATAATTATGTTGTTGATAAATACTTATTTTCCCCCAGTCTGGTTTGAATCTCATGTCTTTATTTCTTTTGCTTGCATTTAGAAGTTGTTTGGGGTGGCATTTTGGGGGAGATTGACGAGTAAGAGTGAAGTGACACGCAGGCTTCAAAAGAGGATTTTGGTTGAATTGGGAATAGGTCGTGTGAACGCGAGGCTACTTTTTTGATTAGCCCATTTGTCCCCGAGATCATGATGCCTCATGCATGACTAAAGTAAACACAACATTTCGAGAGGATGGTTGTTTCTTTAGGTCGTTTTTGTCAGATTTTACTTTAGAGAGAGTTAATTTTCACTCTGAGATGAATGATATTGCAGGGAAAGAGGGGTGTGTGGATTAAAATGCCTATTGATCTTGTGAATCTTGTTGAGCCGGCTGTTAAGGTAAGTTCTTCAGTATTATTAGTTAGAGTTATTCTTTTCTTTTCTTTTTATCAAATAGGGTTACTAACAAAATGCTTTCTTATTTTTGCAATGTTTTGTTATCATTGACATTTTGTGTATCAGGAAGGATTCTATTTTCATCATGCAGAACCTAGATATTTGATGCTTGTGCATTGGCTTCCTACTAGTGCAAATACTCTGCCAGCTAATGCCACACATCGAGTGGGCATTGGTGCATTCGTCTTGAATGAAAAGAACGAAGTATGCCCATCATGTTTATTTTTTGAATTTCCGGTGTTGCTTTGATGCATGATATTATATCATTTCAACTTTTTTAAGCGTATAAGTTACATCTTTTGAAAGTATGAACATGCATTTTCATAACCAGAAAGGTGACTCAAGCATATGACTAAATCTGAAGAAACTTTCCTCTTTAGTCTGAGGAAGGCAAAGGTCCTTCTAAAGCAACACATATTTTTACGAGACCTGTGACCACAAATCCATGAAATAGAGCAAAATGTAAGAGGGAAACCCAAGACTTAATACGAAGGGGGTTAATTAGAGACCACTTACATGAGTAGCTTGTAGTGTTGCTTTTTTCCCCCAAAGATCCAAAACCTTTTATCACGGCTCCTGCTCCTGCATACCTGGATTATTTGTTGTACAAAAAAACTGTAGAAAATAAATAATCTAAGAGTTGAAAATACTCTTTATTAATTGAATAATCAAAGAGTTACAATGACTATTTATTTATAGGTGAATATAAAAATTAATAGAAGTAAACTACCTGATTTATCTCTATCTAAATCAAATCAAATCTCTAGATAATATTATCCTACCAAACTTATAATATTATCCTACCAAGTTTAAACACAAAGATTTAAATACTAAATCTTTATCTAATTATTCAACACTCCCACTCAAGCTGAGTCATATATGTTTATCATGCTCAGCTTGGAACTCAGGCCTTCAAATTTAGGATAGTGAAGTGCCTTTGTCAAGATGTTATCAAATTTTGTTTGAGACCTCCTCCTCTTTCTCAGAGTCATGCTCCTTTTCTTAGAGTCTGCGTCTGCTCCTAGTTTGTGAGTCTGCGTCTGCTCCTTTCTCGGAGTCCGCGTCTGCTCCTCTTTTGTGAGTCTGCGTCTCCTAGTCTACGCCTCCTCTTCTTTTGGGAGTTTGCGTTTGCTAATCTACGTCTCCTCCTTTATTTTAGGAGTCTGCGTTTGTTCCTCTTTTGAGAGACTGAGTCTTCAACAATAGATTTGATATTATCTACTCCCCTCAAGCTTGGCTATAGATGTTTATGAGACCAAGCTTGCTGATGAGATGTAGGCACATAAGAATCTTAACAATTGCCCTAAAACAGATGATGAAAAAAATCGCGAAGTTACTGTAGCAAAGTCGCGAAATTACTGTAGCAAAAGTCGCGATTTTACTGTAGCAAAAGTCGCGATTTTACTGTAGCAAGACGCGAAATTACTGTAGCGGAAGTCGCGTGCTATTGGCTGCTGCTAGGATTTGCTTTACGGCTACTATTTGAAGGCCTAGCCTTCGTCAATTGATGCACCAATAATAGATTTGTGTGAGCAGTAGGTACACATAGTACATATGAGAAAGTAAACGACCGAGTAAGGGTCGAAATAATAGAGGAGTCAATATGAGAGATATGCAAACCTGTCCCATCAGCAATTTGAACCTCATCCCCATCATATTCCGAGTGTATGTAGAGATTCTGTAGGTCTGATGTTAAATTATGAGAGGCACCAGAATCAACAAGCCAATGTGTGTGACCAACAAGAGATTGAGGAACTGGTGAAGAGACCACAATTTGTGCCATAGGTTGTAACTGGCGACAAGTTCTGGCGCCATGTCCCTGAAAACCACACAATTGACACGTAATGGGAGCGCAATTGTGATTAGTATTAGTACCTCCAGAGGGGCCAGATTGGCGGTTGGGAGCACGCTGTTGCTGTTGATTCGAGACACTCCCTTGGTTAGAGTCACCACCATTGCGGCCTTGAGACCCACGGTTCGAGGTAGACTAGTTGTTGGAGCATGAATTTTGGTGTGAAGGATATGTCGATTGATTAGCAGTAGCGACAAGGTGAGAGTTTGTTGCATCAAGACGATGCAAATATGTTTCATGACCGACAAGGAGATCGTGCAATTCCTAGAAAGTAAGAGACGTTTCGCGGGCACGAATTGGGGCTGCGATTTCATACGTAACACCTAATCCATTTAGGACATAAAAGAGTGATGTCGTCATTGGATAATGGACGATCAGTAAGTGCAAGTTCATCCGTTTTCATATTGACAGGTTGGAGGAACGCATAAGCGGATTGCGAGCCAATAGTGAGATTGGAGAGATCATCTTTCAATTGCATCACTTGAGTGCGTAAAAGGTTAGCAAATAACCGTGAAAGGATGTTCCATCTAGCCGCTGAAGAAGATGCTGAGGAAATAAGGGGGACTAATTCAGCAGAATCGAGCCAAACAAGGCTGAGAGGAGCAACACATCTTGACGCTTCCAATGGATGTGCGCTGCGACAGAATTAGGGTCGGACCCTAATGTTGGGCAAGCATAGGAGCCATCAATGAATCCAGGTAGACCATAATAGAATATGGTTACTTGGGCACGCCATTAAGGAAAATAGATGGCGCAAGTTGGAGAGAAGTTGTTGATGGGCATTAATAGGAATAAGAGGAATACCCGAACGAGCCATCGATGGGTGACTGATGTGGTGGTGGTGAAGCCGTGGCTTCACTGTTGACAGAGTAGAGGAGTCGGCTGCCATTGGCTCGGGAAATTAGGGTTGAGGAAAAAATTGTTGCTCTTTAGATATTTAGGAGGCTCTTGATACCATTTAATCGATCCCCTCGCTGGCCCAACAAATCAATGACCTTATCAAGCATAATGTTAGAAGCTCCTTCCCCAATTGCATCATCAGTATCAACGTCACTCATTCCACTGTCAGTGCCACTAGTGTTGATGCGAGTCTCCTCCGCAACCTCAATTTCTGCAATTTTCTTATGTAAGCGATCTTTGGTTCTACCTTTTCCATGACCAACTTTAGGAACAGCAGGGCTCTGAGAAGAAATCAAATTGGCGATTCTCTTTTCAAAGTTTTTTGGTGTCTTCCGAGGATTCAAATATATTTGCAGTAGAGTAAGATATATGCTGCCACAAGATTTTGCTGAATGTTGACCAACTGCGGACTCGTAAACCCGATCGCAATAGGACAGTGCCAGTTCAGGAACGTTAAGCTGTAGGTTTTCACTCTCTCTCAAACTTTTTTTCACAGATAAATTTCGGTATGCTTCACTGGATTTTCTCAAAAGAGGACCAAGAAAAGGTAGTAGATTCTTTATTAATTGAATAATCAAAGAGTTACAATGACTATTTGTTTATAGGTGAATATAAAAATTAATAGAAGTAAACTACCTGATTTATCTCTATCTAAATCAAATCAAATCAAATCTCTGGATAATATTATCCTACCAAACTTATAATATTATCCTACCAAGTTTAAACACAAAGATTTAAATACTAAATTTTTATCTAATTATTCAACAAAAACATTTGTTGCAGCTGCTTGAGTGGTAAAACAGTTCTCTTTTCTCATATCTTTGGAAGCCAAGTATTGGCACTATATGCAGACTTCATTCAACTTAAATGAACAGAACCCAGAAAATAGAAAAACTGGATCTATGATGTTGGCCTTTCATCATATATGAAATATCTGCTCGCATGAATGAATATAAACATAGGTTTGCTATTTTAGACTCACTCTCTGATTCGACAGAATGAATGATAAATAGATTATTGATGGAACATGAGACGAGATATTAGTACTTAGATTCATTTATCCTGAACTGAAATGTATCATAATGCTAGATTGTTGGATGGGATTACGGTTCATTGTTTTTGATCTTGCTTTGTCACCCCTACAACCCCACCCCCACCCCACACACACACACACACACACACACACACAAAGAAAAGTGAAATTCTACTGCTGCATACGCTCATGAAATGAAATATACACTCTTTTTACACTTGGTTGGAATCCTATACAGGTTCTAGTTGTTCAGGAAAAGAGCGGCAGATTTCGTGGCACTGGGGTATGGAAATTCCCAACGGGAGTAGTTGACGAGGTAGGTTCAGGTGGTAAGTTTTATGTCATTATCTAGAACAAATGACTAAATAAGAAACGACACCTTCAACATTCCCAACCTTTATTATGTTCACAGGGTGAAGATATATGTGATGCTGCAGTCAGAGAAGTAAAAGAAGAAACGGGAGTAAGAGCAAATTGGATGATATATCTTTTAAACTTTGATGTATAAGTGTATAACAAATCTTAATACATCAAATTGTCAATGATTTTCTTCATTCCTGTCCTGTTTCAGATCGACGCAAAATTTATTGAAATTCTAGCATTCAGGTACATCTTTGCTCAAAATCATACTTTTTCTCAAGTTATTTGACACATGGGCTACATCTTATATTAAACAAGCCTGCATCAAATAAGTTTGTCAATTGATACTGTGCAGGTTGTTTTAATCACTTTTGTGTTTTTTAACTTCTTTGTCCGTTTTCTTGAGTTTTTTTTTTTGTTTATATTGTGTTTCTTTTGTAACATAAAATTTATTTGGACCCCCAGACAGAGCCACAAATCATTCTTTGAGAAATCAGATTTATTCTTCGTCTGCATGATGCAACCACTCTCATTTGACATCCAGCCACAGGAAGCAGAGATTGAGGCAGCACAGGTTCTCTTTGAATTATCATCCTCAAAGAAATCATGCATTGTTATTAGAAACCAATTAAAATATAATGTTCTTATAATAGTTTTAACATGTTTCCAGTGGATGCCGTATGACGAATACACAGCTCAACCGATTGTACAGAAACATGAGCTTCTTAGGTACATTGCTGATATATGCCGACTAAAGAAAGAAAAGGGCAATCTGAGATACTCTGGATTCTCTCCGGTGCCTACTATAACGGGTTTTTCTGATAACAAGGGCTACCTGTACTTAAACAGGTATGACCTCAACCCTTTATGAGATCAGAACTCAGCAGCTATATATATCTGTCCATTAAACAGATTGTTTAGTCAAATTTACAAAAGTAAGAATCTGAGGCCTTTGGGACTGCAATGAAAAATTCACAGTGCGGCAACATGGTAAACTTTATATGTGTTATTTATTTTATTTCCATTCATAAATGTACTCGGTACTTGGTGCAACTCAAAAGCCGAATCTAGTGTGCAATGTAAATCCTAGGAAAGCATTGTGCTAATTGGCTGGCTACAAAGATTGATGATTTCAAGCAATTCTGAAACTCAATTAAATGTATTCAACAAGATATGTTACCTCGTGAAGTAATGCATGCGGTACATTTAATATCTATCAATATAGTAATTCTTGTATATTAAGATTTATTCTTCAAATTCTTTGAGAAATCTTGTTATCCCTCTTTAAGGTTGAAATGAAGGATTCTTTAGAAAACATGTGAAGTGCAACGTACTTTGAGAGTACCTGGGAGATAAGAAACCAGGGTGACTATTCATTTGAAAATTTCAGATATTTTATTATTGAATATTGAGTTTTAGATGAATGATATGCAATAATTCACACTCGAACAAGTTTTTACCGCTTCATGTAAATATAAATATTGTTGGAATTAATAAATGAAAAGCCCAAAAGTTTTGTTAAAGGGTACAAAATTGGTAAGTGAATTTGAATGATAAATTGGCTAAAAAAATCCCACATTGGAATTTTGAGACACATATGGTTTGTTTATATTGAGAAACAAATCAATAGAGTGTAGTTAAGTGGAAAAGATGGGTGCTCCTCGCGCGTTCGTCCGCTCCGCTCATCTTGCCGCGCCTCGCCGTGCGTGTCGCTGCCGTGAAGGCAACACTATCTTTTTACTACTAGGATTTCTGAAATGCCTTATCACCTACCTGACTTTTCACATCTTGCTGAGTATTAAGTTTGAGACTTTTCACCTCCTGCAGAATTGATGTCATATTTAAGTGTGAGACTTAAATCCGTATTAAGTGTGAGATTTAGTATCTGATGTTAAGTGTTAAGACTTTTCATCTACCCCGCTAAGCGTTAACACTTAATTTCTGAGGACTTTGGGAGGTCTGCTGCTCAGCTATATAAGCTGCTTCAGCTCTATTGTTTCATCAATCTGAAATCATTCTTCATTCATACATTTCATATTGTTTGAGAGTATTACACACTACTAGTGTTTGAAAGAGTATGCTCTGAATTCTGCTTCAATCCGAGCAGAGGTGATTGAGCGTTGTACCTTGGAACTCACTTATCCAGGAGGCTAGAAACTTAGACGGGCAAATTTGAGTTTACGAGCACACGACTTGCTGTGGCCTCGTCCAGAATCGTTTCCAGATTCTTGTTCTTAAGTCTTCAATTTATCGCTGCTGCCGCAAGTCTACTGCTTTTCTAGTTCGATTTATTTGTTGATGTAAGTATAATATTTCTATATACAATATAGTTTATTTTCCATCACAATTGTTTAAATTGATTCGATCCTTCTAGTTAACTAAACAATACAAACAAATATGGTATTTTAAATTTATGCTATATAAGTATGTTCTACATGGTACGTTGATGATGCTCCTTAGGGCCATTCTAACCCTCCACGTGGAATGTTCCAATATGGGGTTGTGGATGGGTGAGATTGCCCCTCACATGAAATATTCCACGTTGAGGGTTGGAGATGGTGAGATTGCCCCTCGAGGCACTACCTTTGTGGTAGCATCAAAAAAACCTAGAGGAAATGCGAGTTTCTGATAATTGTGATGGGGGTTAATGTATGGTTAAGGTAAGAAGCCAAAACACGCTATCAGCACTTACTATCTCCTAATCATAAACAGCACTTACTATCTATCTCATAATCATAAACAATGGAAAGATAACTAAAAAGCGTTTTCAAACAGTATTTGATGATTAAATCGCTTTAACCCAAAATAAATGAAACATTCGCTCTTTTGGCCTCCACCACTCGAAATTTTCTTTTCCTCTTCTCCTAATTTCATCGTAGCCCTTCATTGTGACAAAGACATATAACCACCCTTTTCGTAATCAAGATTTTTTTGGGGAAAAAATTACATTTGCTTCCATTTTTACTTGATTCTTGGTGGGACATATTCAATGGGTTCGATCTCGTTGTAGAAAAAAATGGATGTATTTTACATTTATGGTGAGATATTTTGTATTTACGGACTGATGTATTTTATTCATATTTCTTTAGACGTTTGATCCCTTATAATCCCATATTTGAAGTTATGATCGGATATAGTCATTAAAAAAGACTCGATTTAATACATTTCTTTTTTGACCATAGGTACTATATTGGATTTGAATCCAATGGTTTCATGGCTTTAGTATTCCCAATTCAAGAATTGATCAACCTGTTGAAAAACGAAAATCACATCTTCATTTTATCATATTTGTTTATTATTGCCTATACAATATAAGATCCACCCTATCAGATCTCAAGCAATTTGTTCGATTATTTTAAACTTTAAATTAAATTAAATTAAATGATTATTAGAAGTATAGAATTTATCAGTTGAAAACGAGGAATTTCAAAAAGTTCCGCCTCGTGTTTCGTGTGAAATTATGAAATTCAGATAATATAATCTAAAAACCTCATTAATTTAATTTTTTTATATAATAATCAACGATCCCACCTATTCATTTCTCTATTTGAGAAGGCCAATCACGTTTTATTTTTTATTAGTTATTTTCTACAATTACAAATATTTTTTTTAAAAAAACCATCATTTATCTAGCTCGACCTCGGCCCTTGCATTCAATTCAATCAATGTGGACGGATTACACATCTACTTGTGATACTCCCAAAAAGGGTGATGATTTGCAAAGTATCAATGAGGAGTTAAATTACCTCTCCTTATGCTCTTCAATGGACTAAATAACAAGATATAGATCCTGAATGACCTGTTAAGATATGAAATAAGTGTTAGAAGGGTGCCGGAAGATTTTTCCGGCGTGTCCCCTCCGACGCTCAAGTCAGATGACGAGAAATATGAGGGAAAATCGTAATAGAATAGCTGATGTATGTAGGCGTGTATAAGCGAAAAGCATACCTGAAATCCTGAATTAGCTTGCTATTTATAGGCGTTGTTTCAGGATGTGCAATTTGGACTAGTAAGGCCATGATCTACACGACCCCTGAAATATCGGAACACATTGCATGATCAGTAAGGCCATGATCCACATCATTCCCTAAAATCCCGGAGAGGTGGGTGTAATCGTTGACCATGTTAATACATATGGCCGATAACTTGACCTTAGTGGATTGGACTTGGTCAATACCATCCCAAAGATCGGGAATTCTGAAGATGATCTTATCTATGTTGTCGATTAATGTCTATAGACTAGAATTCAGCAAGCTCGGGAGATCGGCCATATACATGGCGCTGAGGCGAATGTCCTGATCACATGAGCTCGGGAGGTCGGTCATATACAGATGCTTTGGCCACGTGAGCTCCGGAGGTCGGTCATATACATGGCGCTGAGGCGAATGTCTTGATCACGTGAGCTCGGGAGGTTGGCCATATACATAGCGCTGAGGTGGATGCTATGTTCACATGAGCTCGGGTGGTAGGCCACATACATAACGCTGAGGCGGATGCCTTGATCACGTGAGCTCGGGAGGTCGGCCAGAGGTCTTGACCACGTGAGCTCGGGAGGTCGGTCATATACATAATGCTGAGGTGGATGCTTTGATCACGAGAGGTCGGCCATATACATAGCGCTGAGACGGGTGCTTTGACCACGTGAGCTCGGGAGGTCGGTCGTATACATAACGATGAGGTGGTTGCTTTGACCACGTGAGCTCGGGAGGTCGGTCGTATACATAACGTTGAGGCGGATGCTTTTGGCACATGAGCTCGGGAGGTCGGCCATATACATAGCGCTGAGACGGATGCTTTTTGTGTTCCAAGTTGGGTGATTTCTCGAGCGAAGCTAAGCATAAGCTCGGAGGGTATATCTTTCTCCCGCAGGGTATCACAACCCCCCTCCTAAGTCGAGCTGACCTTTTTGATCGGAAGCTCGTAAGTTTAATTTGATTTTTAGGCTTAGCTGAGCAGGGAAACTCTAAGGCGGGAAAGATGGTATTCAAAATTCATATGTATGATAACTGTTAACTATCGACGGTCCATCTCCCGAGGCATATCGAATGAGCTGACGGAGCTCGAACGCTCGTTTATTTAGTAGAAAGGAGCTCAGACACTCGCTTTTTACTGGAGCTTGGATGCTCGCTTTACCACTTTCTTAATATTATCTAATCCTTTTGTGGGTTGGAGGTCGTAAAGCTCAGAACTTGGACATATCTCGTAAAGATATGCTGAGACTTGTATAGCCTTTTCGTATGCGGAGGTCGAGCGAATTTGTGAAGCTCGGACCTTGAACATAGTTCGTAAGGCTATGCTAAGACTCGTAAAGTCTTTTTGTATGAGGATGTCGAACGAACTCGTGAAGCTAAGACCTTAGACATAGCTTGTAAAGCTATGCTGAGACTCGTAGAGCCTTTTTGTATGAGGATGTCAGACGAACTCGTGAAGCTCGGACCCTGGACATAACTCGTAAAGCTATGCTGCGAATCGTAGTCTTTTTATATGAGGAGGTCAGACGAACTCGTGAAGCTCGGACCTTGGACATAGCTCGTAAAGCTATGATGAAACTCGTAAAGTCTTTTTATATGAGGAGGTCGAACGAACTCGTGAAGCTAGGACCTTAAACATAGCTCGTAAAGCTATTCCGAGACTCGTAAAGTCTTTTTGTATGAGGAGGTCAGACGAACTCGTGAAGCTCAGACCCTGGACGTAGTTCGTAAGTTATGCTGAGACTCGTAAAATCTTTTTGTATGAGGAGGTCAGACGAACTAGTGAAGCTCAGACCTTGGACATAGCTCGTAAAGCTATGATGAGACTCGTAAAGCCTTTTGTATGAGGAGGTTAGACGAACTAGTGAAGCTCGGACCCTGGACATAGCTCGTAAAGCTATGCTGAGACTCGTAAAGCCTTTTTGTATGAGGAGGTCAGACGAACTCGTGAAGCTCGGACCCGGGACATAGCTCGTAAAGCTATGCTGAGACTCGTAAAGTTTTTTTGTCTGTGGAGGTCGGACTAGCTCATGAAACTCGGACCATGGACGTAGCTCGTAAAGCTATGCTGAGACTCGTAAAGTCTTTTGTATGAGGAGGTCAGACGAACTCGTGAAGGTCGGACCTGGAACATAGCTCGTAAAGCTATGCTGAGACTCGTAAAGTCTTTTTGTTTGACGAGGTTGGCGTAGAGCTCGGGACATTACTCGTAAAGCTATGCTGAGACTCGTAATGTCTTTTGGTCTGAGGAGGTCGTCGTAAAACTCAGACTTTGGACAAAACTCGTAAAGGTATGCTGAGGCTCGTAAAGTCTTTTTGTCTGAGGAGTTCGGCGTAGAGCTCGTAAAGCTCGGACCTTGGACAAAACTCGTAAAGCTATGTTGAGACCCGTAAAGTCTTTTAATCGACGTAGGTCGGTTATAACCCGTAAGGTTAGGTAAAGACTCATAAAGTCTTTTAATCGACATATGTCGATCTTGAGATGGTGAAGCTTGGAGACTTGGGGCCTAGGTCGGCTATAACCCATAAGGTTAGGTAAAGACTCGTAAAGTCTTTTAATCGATGTATGTCGATCTTGAGCTGGTGAAGCTTGGAGACTTGGGGCCTAGGTCGGCCATAACCCGTAAGGTTAGGTAAAGACTCGTAAAGTCTTTTAATCGACGTAGGTCGGTCTTCAGCTGTGAAGCTTGGAGATTTTGTTTAGCTATAGTTGGTATCTTTTTGAGTCATCTTCATTCATTAAATTCTTCTCCGGAAGTATGTCAATATGGTGTTCCCATGACCTTAGGGTTGACCCCACCAACATCTCGAGTTGACCCTGTAAATACATTCTCTTTACTTTTTTGGCATGCAATTAATTCAGCACAGAACACAGGGTCTAATTCCTTAGTTATCTTCGCCATCATCTGAGGAGATGCAAGCACTACTGATTCAGACTCTTTATCTATTCAATTCAAAGCTTTTTCTCCCAGTGTTTGTTTCAATGGTTTACCTCCCGCAATAATGCTGACCTGATGCCGAGTTCTCTTTCCTTCCTTGTGCATAGATGTCTTCTTTCCTCACAGGGTTGGAACTGGTACAACACGATTTGAGAAGATCTTTGACCCAGTCAAGTCATTCCCATAGTGGATAGAATTATATTGAAATTCACATCATTTCATGAGTATGGGAATCGGGAAGTCCAAAACTAATATCCTGGTGATCAATAGTTAGATCGTCCTGGTCAACCTAAGAATAAGAGCTCGGTAAGCTCTATTGAGTGGTCTTGCTAATTAACCCAAGCTGACAACAATGCTTGCATGAGACCGGGAACACGATCATCCACATTGCGCTAAAGCTGATGCTTTCATGAGGTCGGGAGGTCGGTCATCCACACAGCTAAAGTGGATGATTTTTTGTGTGTGAGGTCGGGAGGTCGGTCAACAAAGCTGAAAGGACCCTAGTTCGATGAGAGATTAGCATATAGTTATGTCCCTTCTCTCGTAGGGTATCAAATGTAATGATGATTTCAGTTGTCCAGGATTATTTTTCCCCTTGGATGTTCTTCTTCCTCATTGTCATTTTTTTTTCCATTCATATCCACACCTTAGCTCGAACGTTTCCCACAGACGGCGCCAATTGATACTCCCAAAAAGGGTGATGATTTGCAAAGTATCAATGAGGAGTTAAATTACCTCTCCTTATGCTCTTCAATGGACTAAATAACAAGATATAGATCCTGAATGACCTGTTAAGATATGAAATAAGTGTTAGAAGGGTGCCGGAAGATTTTTCCGGCGTGTCCCCTCCGACGCTCAAGTCAGATGACGAGAAATATGAGGGAAAATCGTAATAGAATAGCTGATGTATGTAGGCGTGTATAAGCGAAAAGCATACCTGAAATCCTGAATTAGCTTGCTATTTATAGGCGTTGTTTCAGGATGTGCAATTTGGACTAGTAAGGCCATGATCTACACGACCCCTGAAATATCGGAACACATTGCATGATCAGTAAGGCCATGATCCACATCATTCCCTAAAATCCCGGAGAGGTGGGTGTAATCGTTGACCATGTCAATACATATGGCCGATAACTTGACCTTAGTGGATTGGACTTGGTCAATACCATCCCAAAGATCGGGAATTCTGAAGATGATCTTATCTATGTTGTCGATTAATGTCTATAGACTAGAATTCAGCAAGCTCGGGAGATCGGCCATATACATGGCGCTGAGGCGAATGTCCTGATCACATGAGCTCGGGAGGTCGGTCATATACAGATGCTTTGGCCACGTGAGCTCCGGAGGTCGGTCATATACATGGCGCTGAGGCGAATGTCTTGATCACGTGAGCTCGGGAGGTTGGCCATATACATAGCGCTGAGGTGGATGCTATGTTCACATGAGCTCGGGTGGTAGGCCACATACATAACGCTGAGGCGGATGCCTTGATCACGTGAGCTCGGGAGGTCGGCCAGAGGTCTTGACCACGTGAGCTCGGGAGGTCGGTCATATACATAATGCTGAGGTGGATGCTTTGATCACGGGAGGTCGGCCATATACATAGCGCTGAGACGGGTGCTTTGACCACGTGAGCTCGGGAGGTCGGTCGTATACATAACGATGAGGTGGTTGCTTTGACCACGTGAGCTCGGGAGGTCGGTCGTATACATAACGTTGAGGCGGATGCTTTTGGCACATGAGCTCGGGAGGTCGGCCATATACATAGCGCTGAGACGGATGCTTTTTGTGTTCCAAGTTGGGTGATTTCTCGAGCGAAGCTAAGCATAAGCTCGGAGGGTATATCTTTCTCCCGCAGGGTATCAACTTGGATTCTCCATATTTCACAAAACATCATATATATTAGTTGGAGTATGAATCGAACACTGAACTAATCGAAATTATCTTTCAAAAACTGTAATATTAAATTACTTTAACATAAAATTAAGTTTAAAACCCTATTGTTATTTCTCTTATTTATTATTTCAAAATAGAAAGAAAAATCTGTAATATTTTATAATATAATTATCGGATAGTTGGGCGTTCAAAAAGAAATGTTATTGTCAGAGTAATTATTCTTGCTGCCAGAACAATTTTCATGTACTCTAACAACAACAATAATTGCTATGATAATATCATAACAAAAAATATTTAGGTGCACCCGATGTACCAAAATACCAACACACATAATTGTGTATGTGTATACATGTATAAATTGATACGTGAGTTGATATTTGATGTATCGGGTGTATTAAAACATTTACCATATCATAACACATTCAAAAATTGTGATGTGAACTCCATGATATACTTACGAGATTGGGATGATGTAACCTGCATCCCACACGGCCACACCCATTGGGGCCCTCTTCTTGCTCGCCACTCTCTTTACTTTCACATCCCCAATTATTATTTTTTTTGAAACTCCCAATTTTTATTTTTAACAAATTAGGAAACCCGACACTAACCATTTACTCGATGAACATTAACAACATAACACATCTCCAAACTCACAGGACAAGATTGATTCATTACATTACATGATTAGATTAGAAGCTATGATATGACATCACCACCCCCTCCTCCACTTTCTTGTGATCAACAATCAAACTAATACTATTTCGTACAATCAAGATTCCAGTAAACGAGATTCATCCATTAAATCTAACAAACCCCTTCTACTTGTCTTCTTTTTTCGCTTTCCATTTTTTTTCTTGTTCAGCATGCTTTGTACAATTGTACTGGGATTATGCTGAATATGAATCCGTGAACAAGATTCTTGGTGGGGGGTTTCTATTCTTCTGTTGTGTTTTGCAACAAGAAGGATAATATAATGGGGAATGCTAATGGAAGGGAAGAGGATGGAAGTGATGGCCCATCTGAGGTTGAGGATGAGGTTGGTGGTGGTGGTACGCAGGTTAGCATGGCGGATCAATTTGGTGGGCAAGGTGGTGAGTTAATGGGGCAGTCGCCCCCACCAAGTCCTAGGGCTTCGCAATCTCCCTTGATGTTTAGACCACAGGTTTGTATTTCCTCTTATTTCTGATGGATTCTTAAGAAAAGAAGCCTTTTTATGTTTCTTGTTATCTTTCGGTAACAAAAACTTGTTCTTATTTGATTATGGGGTGTAAAGATTGAATCTTGCGTTTGAATCGAGCAGAATTTGTGGTTTTGAGAAGTAGCGAGAAATTTTATCTTGTGGGATATTGTGTAGTGTATTATCGATTTCTGTACCCTCAAATACTGGGCTAGATCTGAAAGTCTTTGATGGTTGGATTTATACATCTTTCCATCCTTGGTAAATATTTTTTTCAGATTTTGTGGTGTTGGATTTCGATTTGATATTGTATGTTCATTGAAATTTGATGGAAAATAATAGTTGGTTATCAAGGTTCTTTGATCTTAAATGACTATTAATCATGGTAGGTTGATATTTTGTGCACAGAATTTGGTAGGAGAGATTGTGAGAGTTACTGGATATTCTTTCAATCAATTTATTTTGTTGAAATCAACTATCCCGTATGAAAGACATCCATAAACTAATGGTTGCCTACAATTCCATTCCAAATTTGCAACTACTGTTCAAGATTGTCAGTCTGTGTTTCAACACCGTGCTTGCTATGACAAAGAAATCTCTGCATTTGTTTTCCATATTTGATGTGGGTTGGCAGATTTCAACCAGCCAAGTATGCTGGTTTATAAATGGAACTATGGGTGTGCGGCCGCTGTTCCATTTAACTGCATGATGTCTACTTTAAAGATATCCGTCTTGTCTGTATTTTCAGATGCCAGTGGTTCCTTTACAAAGACCTGATGAGTTGCAAATCCCCAATCCTTCATGGATGCAAACTAGCTCAGCAGCATATGAAGACATGAATACCGAGCATGGAATTCCGACTATGATCACTTGGAGCTATGGAGGGAAGGAGGTTGCTGTGGAGGGGTCATGGAATGATTGGAAGACCAGGTTACTGTCTTCTTTTGCATAGGCATTGTTTAACTTGATCTTGAATATCTTAAACAAATTCTGAGTCCTTGGTTTTTATTTAGGGAGCCATTGCAGAGATCAGGCAAAGATTTCACCATCATGAAAGTGCTTCCTTCAGGATTTTATCAATATAGGTTCATTGTGGATGGGCAATGTAGGTATTCCCCAGATCTGCCATGTGATCAGGATGAATCTGGGAATGCATATAACACTTTAGATTTGCAGGTAACTACTGTTTTCTTTTATTGATGCAGACATTGTAAGCTTTTTACCTTTTCACAAAAGCTACAATGTATGCGAAGGCCGTGAAGTCCAAATTTTTTGTGGTTGCAAAATGCATAGAATTCTTTCAAGAACACACCTTATTTATCACTGACACTGAACTTTGAATGATTTTGGCATCCCAATGTGAATGAGCTCTTCAAAGATAGAAATTGGTGGCTGAACTGTTGTATTAAGTTGGGTAATTTCCCTTTTCCTTTAGTTGCTTTATCATGTGAGTTAAACTCTGTCGCCCATTATAGGTTACCAAAACCATATAACCTTTTGTAATCTAGACATTAAAAAACGGACATTTACCGTTTATATATTGAAAAGAGTAGATGAAGGCGCTTTGTGCTTAGAATTGAAAGTTTTTAATGTATTTTACACATTTTCTAAGTAATAGTTCCGTTCTCTGTAGGGAAGAGCATACGATTATCTATAGCTTCACTGTACCTCAGAATCTGTTCTATACCTTGACCCACCTATTTCTTCAAGGAGACTATTGCAAAAAATAAGTTCCGGTTTATCATTTATATGATATGTTTGCTTCATATATCTAATATCAGAGATCGAGACTGTTCTAAAGCCAAGGAAATTCTACTGTTCTAAAGCCAAGGAAATTCTACCCACAAGTGGAATATCATGTTTGTTTAGGCGTGCTTCAGTTGGTGGTTTATCAAACTGGACTGCATGCTTAATTTATCTTACCATTAATACAAAAGAGAGGCATGGGTATTTAAATAGTGTCTGGGGGAAGTTCAGAGTTGATATGGATAATCGTATTGTTAGTCCCAAGGGGAACCCAACATGGGCTATGTGTAAATACGAGGAATGCTGCTTATAATAAAGTGTGGTTTGTAAATTAGTGTTTCGGCATATCTGTGATGGTGATACCTGTCTGCACATGGGCGTAGAGCATTTCTTTGATCACAGTATTTTGGTCGAGTAGAAAAAGAGTGCGTTGTGGCTAACACAAAAGTATGTAGGAGATTCACGTAGTCACTATGACACTACCTTACTTTGTTATTTACAAGAGATCCGGCCCCCTTCTTTTCCCAGACCTCGAAGATATTTTGAATTTGCTCTCTTGTTTTGGGGTTTTACAATGATGTTCTGCAGAATAAATTTCTGAAATATGAAATGATTTCCTATAGTTTCTTCGAAACATATGCTTTCCATGACATACCATCTAACTCATGATGATCTTCAATCATCATGTGTTTATAATTTAGTCTATCCATTTATGTGGATTGGCTTGGCGCACTTGCTTATATGGGAACTCTGACTATGCTGCAGGATTATGTCCCAGAAGATATTGATAGCATTGCTGGTTTCGAACTGCCTCAATCCCCAGATGCCAGCTATAATAACAATCAACTCAGTCAAGAGGATTTTGCGAAGGAACCTCCAATGGTTCCTTCCCATCTAAATCTGACTTTGCTCAATGCCCCATCCCCACAGTTGGAGATTCCGCCTCCTTATTCGAGGCCTCAGCATGTGGTGCTGAATCATCTCTACATGCACAGAGACAGGAGCCGCCCATCGGTGGTGGCACTTGGTTCTACAAATCGATTTCTTTCTAAATATGTGACTGTGGTTCTGTACAAATCCACACAGAGGTAAAAATTTCTGTTCGTGGACATCAGTTTTCATCTTTTACTGTAATTGATAGAACCGACAGAGACTTGCCAGGCGTTAATTGGTCATGTTTACCTTGTGATAATCCAGAAGAGGGAACATTAGAAAAAAATTTCTCCTTTCTATTTACCCTTCTCCCTATGCTTGTTGATATTCTGATCCCAAATACGTTCTGCTCTCACAGTTCTTGGTTCATCGAACTTCTTGAAATTCTGATGTTTTATTTGTGGAAAATACCGATTTTTTTTTATTTTTTATTTTTAAACAAATTTTTAAAATCTGTTTTGGTTTGAATCAAATATGGAACTAGAATCGAGCATTTAGATACATTCTGGTTCTAGTTTGGTTATGATTCTAATCGATTTGAATAGAAACAAATTTTTTTAAAAAAAAAAATTTGTAATCAGCAACACTTAATTTAAGTATTTAACAATTATATCACAAAATATTATGAATATTCAATCTTATTAAAAAAAGTGAGGTATTTTAGTTTATATAAATCAAGAAGTTTAAATTATGACTATGAATAATCAGGGCATTTGAAAATCAAGATTAATACACATTTAATCGACTTATATATGTTAAAGCCAGTAAAGGAGCCTTGAAAAAAAGTTTGGGGGCGAAATTTTTTTTTAAATTTTTTTTTAAAATTTTTTTTTTTTTTGGGGGTGATGGCCCCTGCGCACCCCACTTTCTCATTCCATCTCCATTGCACACCAAATTTGGCGTGTAACTGGAGTCCAATCATGCGCCATTTTTGGCTTCTTATTTTAATTTTTTAATTTTTTTATAAATTTTGTAACTTTTATGATTTGTAATTTTAATATTTAAAAATGAAATTGTTATAGTCTTACACATTACTTGGAAAATAATTTATTAATTACTGATTTATAAAGTTAATATCTATTATAAATATATTTATTTGTTAAAAATTATTTAAAACACAAATTTAGTATGTAATTATATTAATAAATTGGTAATAGATAACTGAGTTTAGAAAATGATTGATGTAAATGAAATTAAAAGGAATATTCTTTTTGGAGTAAAGTTTGAAGTAGATGGGCTGGAGATGTGTTTTGTATTTGATGCAAAATTTATACTATTTGGTGCAAAAATTACGCTAAAATAAAGTTTGTGGTTGGAGATTGTATCAACCCCATGTTACTATGCTGATCATGAATTCACGAAGTCTTATTATTACATGGTAGCATTGTAAAACACACTTCGTCAAAAAGTAAGATGGATTTAGCAAATTCAATTAATTCTTTTAACTAAAATAATTACAAAAATAAAATAATAAATTTGTAAAACAAATAGATAAACATAATAATAATAACGATAAAAGATCCGATGTGACTCCAATGGTTTGTAATAAGTTTGGTGGGTTGAAGAACCTTCAAGTATACGTCAAATGGGATTATATGTAAACCATTAGGTCTCTCACTTGTCATGGACGCATATAATTTGGTTGTTGAAAGCGATGGCCTAAATTATTTATTCCTTCTTTTTCAAGATTTTTTTTTAAAGCTTTTTTTCAAAAACAAAAAAAAAATACATTTTGCAAAGTGGCATAACTTGATAAATCCAATATTGAACTAGGATTGATGATCGTACGAAGAGATTGTGGTATTTTTTTTTCTCAAAGTTGTTTGATTTCAAAACTAATAATGCAATTTAAAAAGAGTGGATGGTGGCATAAACTAATTAGCCAGTAGAATCAGCATTGATCTTTAAATTTCCATCAAATAAAATTCTTAGGCATTTGGTATATTTAACGAAAGTGGAACAAGATATAATTTTTAATTACTCATATCTCACTTATCGTATCTCATTTATAGTAAACATGCTTATGGCATAAACTAATTAGCCAGTAGACATCAGCATTGATCTTTAAATTTCCATCAAATTAGGCATCATTAGGCATATTTAACGAATGTTGGACGATACATAATTTTTAATTGTCCATCTATCACTTATCATATCTCATTTATATTAAAAATGCATATGGCATAAACTAATTAGCCAATAGACATTCATCATTAGGTATATCTAACGAAAGTGGGACAAGATATAATTTTTAATTACTCCGTCTTTCACTTATCATATCTCATTTATAGAAGGAAATGGTGCCTAAAGAAGCGACGAAACAATATTCAAGATTCACGCCTTTAGAGTACACAAATCTTGAAACGCGTTTATGGATGCCCATGTGGTTTGCATGCCTCCATAGTTGTTACAATCTATTATAAAGCCTTAATATTAAATTTTTTTATTGTCGGTTGCATGATCAAGATCTAATTTTTAGAGTTGTATTTGAAATTTAAACCACGTCAGTTTTTAATTTAAATAAATGGTCTTAATTGAAAATTCAGTGAAAGTTATATAAATTTCATTAAAATTCGACAATAATATGCCTATGTGCTCTCACAATACCATTGTAAGTTCCCACTGTCAGCTCTCTCAGATACTGCAGATAATAACCAGCCATGACAGAGAAGGTATGCAAGTTTTTCTTTAAAGATTATTGAATAATGTAGTGAATCTTGAATGATTCTTCATGGTTAATTTATTTTGGATTTATAACAATTGTGGTTGCCTTGCCTTGAAGTTAAATTTTGTCCATTAATGGATGATACAGGTGACAACTATGGTAATCAAGGTTGATCTCCAGTGTCCTTGCTGCTACAAGAAGATCAAGAAGATCCTCTGCAAATTTCCCCGTAAGCATTGTACTGCCCACGATAGTTTTTTAACGCAGAAATAATAGTAAAATCTGATAAAAAGATGTCAATCAATTTGGAGAAAATTTTTAGTTAAGTTTTGGCCTGGGAATTATTAGCATCATCGAAATTCTGGATCATTTGACACGCCATTGTTATCCATGAGCTTGCCAATTCATTTTTTAATGCTGAATTCATAAGTTATGGATAAATGAAAACAAAAGGATTTGTTTGTAAAATCTTTTACAAAATGCAATTCCCAACTTCAAATTGATTGAATCTCACGGTCAGATCTAGCGTTGATCTATCAGTGTCCTGTTGATAGTGGCTAAGTTTCTTGAAAATAAGAACCTGATTTGTATTACGTGATTGTGAAATTTCGGACAAGAGAAATTCGGGACCAGGTGTACGATGAAAAGGGGAACACAGTTACAGTGACTGTGGTGTGCTGCAGCCCGGAGAAAATCCGGGACAAGATTTGTTACAAAGGTGGTAAGGTTATCAAAGGCATTGAAATCAAAGAGCCCGTAAAGCCAAAGGTCCCCGAGAAGAAGAAAGAGCCCGAAAAACCAAAGGAACCAGAGAAGCCAAGGGAGCCGGAAAAGCCGAAAGTTGTGGTAGTTGAGAAGCCGAAGGAGCCAGGAAAGCCTAAAGTGGTTGTGGTAGAGAAACCTAAGGAGCCGAAGTGGGATGGTGGGAAGCCTGAGGATAAGCCCAAAGAAGCTCCGAAATCAAAAGGTCCTGAACCATCTCCAAACCCACCTCCGCCGGAACCGGTGAAGATGCCTGCAGCAACTCCGGTAAACGGATTTCCACATCCCGCGATGGCTTGCTACGGGCCGAGTTACGACGGATATGGTGGCGGTGCGCCGTACTACCATGGTTATGGAATTCCACAGCCTCCACAGCCAAGCTATGATGGTTATTATGGATTCGGATATGGGTACCCGTATGGTCGAGGCTGCAATTTTAACAGGTGTGATTCGTATTTTAGTGAAGAAAACCCTTCGGCTTGCTCAATTATGTGATGGGCAGTTGGTAATTTTTTTTTTTTTATAAAAACTTTGCAAGTTTTACGTATAATTCAACCTACAATACAGTATGTGGCACATTTTAAATAAATTTTGCCATTTATATGGTTCGAGTATACAATGGAAAAAATAGACATGATTGGATTTGAGTTCGAATATGTCTTTGATTTCTCTATTTGTCCGAATCCCCTTTTTGCTTAGTATTTTAGCGACCCACCACATTCACATGTCTTACGCATATGGAGATACTGATGAGCCCCAAGTGCAAGAACTTGTTGAAGTGAGGAAATTTCTGGAGAGTAATTTTAGTTTGTACAGGATTAGAAATTCCTTGAATGAAAAAGGACTTGCTCGGGATCATGGTCCGTCGTAGTCGCCGTCGTGATGTCCGGAACAGAGGTCTCCCTTCAAGTTCCAACAACATTTCACGGAATGATCATGATTATTGTCACGGTATTTTTAATAATTAAAAATAAAATTAATTAAATAAAAGTATTTAAAAATTATTGAAAAAAATTAAATAAAATTCTGCTCCGTTCCTTTCCGGCCATGAAACCGCCGTTTCACTCTTCAAAATCTTCGTTCCGTTCCGGCCATATATACGTACTCGTTTTAGCCTGAAACTTTCCAATGGAAGGAGTCGTCCCGTTCCGTTCCCGTTTTTGCAAACCACGGGATCAACCTTGGAAGTATCCACAATCCAATACTTCTGGTTCATTTTTATGCTGCCCGGCAACCTTCAATCGGATATTCTAGAAGAAGCCATGGCGCATTTGGAATTTGATTCTTGGTAGAAAATGAGGCAGATTTGGCTTGAAGAGCAAAAACTTTGCATACTGTTCTTGTCCTTCACCATTGATGCATCTTTTAACAAGTTTGTGCTTGCAGGAAAACGCAATTCATTTAGATATATATATTTAATAAGAACATACGATTTCCTAATTGATCCAAAAGACAAAATCCTGTGGTTTCTCAAGTAATTATAAGAAGCTGGTTTGAAGATTGGACGACAATCATTTCGACTTTAATCCCTTTGTACGAATGTTATTGATGTTTCAGCATTCGAAAGACTCATGATATCTCCAACCCAAAATTCTATTTTAACATAAATTTTACACTAAAATAGCGTAAGTTCTGCACCAAACACAAAACTAAAACTAAAAAATGATTAAATAAATTAAAATCAAGCATGTCCACTTACAAGTAGCTTAAATTTCATAGACATAGGCAAACAAGATCGTTGAGTCGCCCCTTATATTGAAAATTTTGCTAAAGATGTCATTAAAGTTAGTTAGGAAAGTAAGTTACTCTAAGCAGGACGAATCTTGAATTTTTGTCAGGAGGGCAAAATTAAGCCTAAGGTCATGATAAACATTCGGATTAAAAAAAATTGAAGGACCATGTGGCATATTAAATTGTTACGACGCTATATCAAGTTACTAGTTCAAGAAAAATAGTAATATAAATTAAGAGAAATTTAGTTGCTAAACTAAAATGTATAGTCTCTTATTACACTTTTATCATTAATTGTTATCTTTATATAGCTCACTTTTATCATTACTGATCGTAAGATAATGAATCGAAAAATGAAACCGAATATTATCTATGTGTTTCAACATGTTTTGTAATAGTATGAATTTATTAAAAAAAACTTATATTGTTTCCAGAGAATTAAGAATGTTTTAACATTTAAATTCACAACTTATTAAACTTAATACGTTGCTTAATAAAACTTAGTTGTTTGGCGCCCGCAAACGCACTCAATGCGCCAGATCACGACCGGAGCGTCAATGCGTAGTGTGTCTTAAAGCGTTGCACAAGCACTAATCGTCAGTTCGCGATCGAAACGCCAGTTCGCCAAGGGATAGGAGGATTATGTGACTTAACTTCAAAATTTCAGAAGAAAAAAAAGTAATGTTTAAAAATTAAAATAAATAATTTATATGTTATGCGAATTTTATAATAAAAAAGTATCAACAACAATAATCTAAAAATTATCCTACTAAATGATGTCGGCTATATAGATCATCACACGTCATTGTACAATATCTCCTGCTAAAGCATCATCTACAATTAAATAAATTTATCCTATTTTATCATTATCAACCAAGTTTTTTTTGTTTCCCTCTTCCTTATTATTATTATTAAATAGCAATTTAAAAAAAATCAACACACATTAAAATATAATATGAGTAACAGTAATTTGAGTTGGAGAGAGATTAATTATAACTACCAAATTAATTACATGCAACCACTCTCCGTCGCAGTATCTATATACTTTCAGACACAATCAATGAATGTTCTAAACTGGATATTCAATTGGGAATATCCTACCCCAAATGACACTGTGTTGTATCAATTATACATTAAAAATATTTTAAATAGAATGTTCTAATATATGATGAGATTTATTGTCTTTATGGTAGCATCAAAGTAACTAATTCAATCGAAGATACAAACACGGTCGGTTACCCATTATTTGATGTGACATTTCTGACCTTAAATTTGAGAGAGCTTAAATTAAGTACATTTTAATTATGAAATATGTTATATACGATCTCACTATTTAGTATCTTGGTATTTACTAATACCCGGTACATATAATATGTGATAACTCTAATGAATCAAAATGATGCTAGGGTTTTTCATTGAATAGCTTAATGGAATAATACATCATAAATAAGTTTATATAGAAAAATTAATAAAAGACTAAAAAATAATCTACCCTTAAAGATAAATAAATAATGAATCTAATCTATTTAACAACTCCCCTCAAACTCACGATGCTGCTGTAACAACCATCGAGAGTTTGCCAAACAAAAAATGGAAGCACGAAATGGAATGCGATTTTGTAAACAAATCAACAATCTGCATGGAAGAAGGGATGAAAGGTAATGTGATAATGCCATGTTGATAATGATGTCGAGTGACATGACAATCAATCTCAATAAGTTTTCTTCGCTCATGGAATACTGAATTGCGCACAATTTGGATAGCACTCTTATTGTCACAATATAATTAGGTAGGCTGACAATGAACAACACCCATGTCTGCAAGCAACCAACGTAACCAAATTACCAAACTATCTCATAAGTAGAAGTCATTGCACGATGCTCTGCCTCTGTGGAAGATCGAGAACAACATCTTGTTTCTTGCTCTTCCAAGAAACAAGAGAATCACCCCAAAATATAAAATCCAGTAGTATACTTGCGACCTGTAGGATCGCTGGCCCAATCAGCATTAGAGTACGCACGCAAGTCGAAGGATGAAGTTGACGAGAGCAAGAGACTCTGAAACTGAGTTCCACGAAGATACCTCAAATACGAAGAACAACAGCACAATGAACTATTGTAGGCTGAGTAACAAATTGACTGATAATATGAACTGCATATGAAATATCTGGACGTGTAATCGTGAGATAAACCAAGTTGCCAACAATAGTGCGATATTGACTAGGATCTGGCAAAGGTGGACCATCGGATGGAGAATACCGAGCATTAATCTCAATAATTGTATCAACAATCTTATTATCAATAAGACGAGCTCGCTCAAATATGTCAGCTATATACTTAGACTGTGAGAGAATATAACCTTTTGGAGATGAGGCAACTTCAATGCCCAAAAAGTAAAGGAGGGAGCCCAAATCCTTCATTGCAAAACAACGAGCTAACTCTGACTCCAATACAACAATCCCATCAAGAACATCACAAGTGATAATCATGTCATCAATATATAAAGAAAGAAAGATACGACCTGCAACAGTGCATCTGATAAATAATACTGAGTCATGATGGCTAAACAGAAACCAAGTAAAGTAATCACAGTAGAGAACTTGTCAAACCAGGATCGAAGTGCTTGTTTGAGACCATAAAGAGCCTTTATGAGTCTGCAAACTTCACCAGGTTGATGAGAAATACCAGGAGGAGGAACCATGCAGACTTCTTCTTGAAGGTCGCCATTCAAGAAGGCATTTTTTCACATCCATTTGAGATATTTGTCACGCCCCGAGACCGGGGTCAATAACACCGGCATTGATTTCCAATAACAATGAAAAATCAATAAGCCTCGTAATATCTTAATAACCAAAGCCAGTCTATTTTTCCATAAACAAACAACCATTGTCTTTACATTTGAATAAAAACGCGAAATAAACTTAAACAATTGAGCGAATTAAAATCGTACTTAATGATAAACTCTTGGGAACTAAATCTTAAGATAACGCAGCGGACAAATCACCAACCCCAGAATTGGTGTTCTTCTTCAGCTTCAACTTCTTCCTCAACTTTATCTGGGGATGTAGAGTAAGATGTGAGTGTTTTGGTAACACTCAGCAAGCGGGGGCCAATCGATATGACAATAATATAGTTTTCATAATTTTCCAAAACATATATCTTAATCAAACATATATTGATATGAATGCATCTTATCATAATTGCTCCATCGAGCCATAAACATAGCATATCAATCGTTCATAATTTTCATATACTTAAGCACAATAAATCATCTAGTTTCCTCTTGGTACTGATATCAGTCTCTAGAATTATCCCTCCTAGAGAAGAGGTCATGCATCGGCTTAGCCACGAATAAAGGGTCTGGACATTCCAGAAACAACGGTTAACCACCGTATAAGGTCATGTAAACGGTTATATCCCACCGCATCAGGGTCATAAGGAATCCACTTCCAATCAGATTTTAAAGTTTAAAGTGCTTAAAAATTACTACTTGCATAATTTCAAAATAGATTCATATCGATTGAGATTTAAAAGCATACATACAATCATTTTTAGAAAACGAAACGAATACTAGCAAAAACCCAATTACTGCGATTATAGATGTTTGAACGATTAAGGTGCGAAAACGACACGAATTCCTTCCTTCCTAAACCTTGAAGTGTTCGAATTATTGGTATGATTTGGGGTATAGGTTTTCGGCTCTTGATGAAGAATGGGAGGAATTTAATGGCTAGAAAACTTGGCAATATACAAGGTCAATCCATCGAAAATCTTATGCTGATTGGAGGAGATTTTAATTGTTGCAACTTTCAAAAATAAAGAAGTGGGAATCCTTAAATTATGGAATAATATATGAGCAGATTTTTAATGACAAAAAAATGGTGCATATATTTTCGAAAATAAGGGGTATGAGATTCTTGAATTTATGGTATAAAATATGAGTAGATTTTTGGTGAGCATATGGTATAAAAATTGTTGCATAATTGATGTTATATTTTTCGAAATAATGATGCCATATTTTCGAAAAAGAAAGGTTGAGATTCTTGATTTTTATGGTATAAAAATCTTTCCCCAAAACTCTTGATTAAATAATGAAACTTTTGATTTTTTTTGAGTTAATAAAATAGGATGGAAATCTTTGAATTATATGGCTTAAATCATGATATCAATACTTGCATAGATTGTGATGGCAATTATAGCACCTAGGAATATTTAATTCTACAAGAGAATTTAAATAATAAAGTTTAAGTCATTCTATACCATTTAATAATAGTATACTAATAAAAGTTTTAACTTGAGCCCAAAATATTAATTAATTGAATACCTCGAATTTTCGGGTCTTTACAATATTTGCCATTGACGAACAGAGGCAACTACAATGAGAGTGTAAATAGTAGTCATTTTGGTAACAGGTGCAAAAGTCTCGTCATAATCCATGCCATACTCTTGAGAGTATCACTTAGCGACCAATTGGGTTCTGTATCTCTCAATAGATCCATCTGACTGGGTTTTGATTTTATAGAACCAACGGGAACCAATTGCTCGTTTTCCTGGCGGTAAAGGTACCAAGTCCAAAGTGTGAGTTTGATGTAGAGCAGTAAGCTCCTCGGCCATCACATCCTGCCAAAGTGGGTCACAAACTGCCTCTCTATAGGATGAAAGCTCAGAAAGACGGTGAATAGAGGCTAGAAATGAAATAAAAGAGCTAGAATTACAAGAGTATGCAAAATCAGGTAGTTGAGTAGATTTACAAGTACGCGTAGGATAGCGACGAGGAGGAGGATGAGTATCCGCAGTCTTAGAAGATGATTGAACAAACGTAGGATGAGATGGGTCAATTGATGTATGGGGAACCAAAGTAACAGCATCAGCAGAACTGCAACCGCAATCAGTACATTACATGAATCATAATCTAAAGTGGGAGTAGTTGAGTGCAGAACAGGGGGTGAGACAACGTTGGTATCAAGAGTAAACGGATAAATGCACACGAGATCAGACCTGGTCATATTATGGGAACTAGCAGAGATAGAAAAGAAAGGTATATGTTCAAGTAACACAACGCGACGAGATATATATAATTTTTGACTAACTGGATTAAAACAATGATATCCTTTATGTCCCACACCATAACCCAGAAAGACACAAATAACAGACCGTGAAGACAATTTACTACACTCGACATGAGGACGAAGTACAAAACAAGTAGAGCCAAAAACACGCAGGGAAGAGTAATCAGGAGCATATTCATATAATTTATCAAAAGGTGACAAACCCGAATTGTGTGATATCAAAATCCTATTAATCAAATGAGCAGCAGTAAGAACCGCTTCTCCCAACTCACTAGGAACATTGGCAAACAATAATAGTACAGTTTCAACAATGTGTCAATGTTTCCTTTCAGCAACACCATTATGCTCAAGAGTGCCTGTGCAAGCAGTTTGATGAAGAGTTCTATAAAAAAACAAGCAAGTCAGAAAAAGGCATTAGAAGTATATTCCCACCCAAATTACATCGAAAGCACTTGATTGTAGCAGAATGCTGAGTTTTGACAAATGCTCGAAATTCATTGAAAATGCTGAGGAAGTCAGAGCGACGTTTCATAAGATAGACCTAAGAATAACGAGTATAATAATCAATAGATGAAACATAATATCGTGAACCCCCCTTTGTAGTTATTGGAGAGGGTCCCCAGACATCAGAATAAACAAGATCAAATGGAGCAACCGAATAAGAAATGCTTTTAGAAAAGGTAAAGCATAAAATTTTGGTAATTTGCAACCACTTACAATCAGAAATATCACGAGTTTGTAAATTTCCTAATACTCCTGTAGATGCTAAAAACTTAAACCTAGACGCTGAATTGTTTGCAAGCCACGGATTTGTGAATTGTTATCTACGAAGGTTTCAGAAGAATTTGCAAGGCACATATTTTTCGCATATATGATTTCACGTAGATAGATAGGAGAATTCGGGCAGATGATTTCGTTTGCGAGCGTACATCACCGGCTCCACATAACGTTCCAGGATTTATGTGAAGATTCCCCTAGTGCAAGATTCCGATGGTTGCGGCTATCGACGGTAATTGGTAGTGGCGGGAGGAATGAGTTTAAGAATGTGGTGTATACGGTGGATACATATGCTTTTGGAGATGTGTGAGATTGTATTTTGGTAAGAATAAAAGAACTAACAGATTACAATTTTTAAAAATGGACCTATGTGAATAAAAGTTTCACAAATGTGTATGTATTGTTTAGAAAAGTTGTTTTTTCTCTGAATTTAGTTGAATTATTGTTTTGACAGTAGTACCTTTTTTAACAATTTCCTCTATGTATTTTGTGTCGTTTGCGATCAAAAGCCCAAAGGTCAAAAGCCTCTTGCATCCCACATTGTTAAATTATATTGCTTTCGCCTTTTATAAATATGATTGACATGGTAATACCCTGCTTGTATAAAGGAGAGATGGTTGACATCTTCCCCGACAGGGACTGGAATTGCTTTCGGGTTTTTCTTGTTAACACAGATCCGGTGGATCTTTCACCCAATTTTTTTAGTAGTATCTGTTTTCTAAATTCAATTTTGTAGTGTTCTAAATTGGTACACTGCTTTTGATTAAATTAATTATACAATAAAATATTAATATTTTTAAATATCAAAAGTTTATTTTTGTCAAAATAGTGTATTCTTAACAGAGAAGGATAATGTAATAAAAAATCTACCGGTAATCAATGAAGGAGTAATTTATTTAAAAAAATCATATAAGGACAGTTATTTTATTTTATTTTTTTCGCCAAAAATAAAAAAATTAAAAATTAAAATGAATACGTGTTAAAATATCATGTAACACTTGTTCTTCCTACGAAAACGACGATCTGTCGGTAAGAACCGTTGCTCAGCCCCACGGGCACAGTATCTAATTTCAATTTTCAAACTTAATTAAGGCGCCAAACTATTTTTGAATTTTCAGACAGCGCCCCTATTAATCGTCCGACACAAATTGTAAATTCATACCTTAGATCTATCAAACCTACAAATGCTAATTCTTTCCTAAAATTTTACGCCCTAATAATCATCTTCCATATTCAATTCCCGACAGAATAATTCACGAAAATGACTTCAATCAAGCCTGCAACTCGCTACACAAATAGCCTATACAGTTCCACAAAATCCGACGCTTCATCATCCGCTGAATTCCCTTCAACCCGTGAAACCTCACGGGCCATCACCAAGAAAATCAATGGCCCAGGGGCGGCCCAGTTTAATATCAGCTCCATGGTTAAAAAATTGGTCGAGAACAAGAAGGCCAAGAATTTCAGTAGGGACACAAAGTTTGTTGTGGCTACGGATTTTTTGGCAGACGATTTGAAGAGAAATGGAAAAAGGGATACTGGATTAAGTGGGCTACACAAGAAGTTGTTCAAGGGATCATCATCTGCCGGAGCGAGAAGGGGAGAGGAGGGTTCGAGAAAGGCGTTGACTGAGGTGAAGGAGAATACGAGGACATTGGCAATGGTTCTGAGAAGTGAGAGGGAGCTGTTGAGATTGAACAAAGAACAGGAACAACACATTCATGAGATTAAGCTGTTGCTTGAAGAGAAAAACCAGGAGGTAAATTTCAGCAATTGATTATTTTCTGTTAGGATTACGCGGGATTTGAGTGAGTTAAAAACTTTTAAATTCTTTTGTTATATTTGAGATCCCTGTTTGTTATTGTGTGCATGTATTGCCATGAATAAATAATTGGAAGAAAAGGAGGAAATTGAGCAATAATTTTTGGTAGTGAAGGCATCAGATCTGCATCCCACTACGTTTAGATTTTAGATAAACAAAAAAATGTCACAATGCTCTAGAAAATGCTTTCTTGATTACCTGAAATGACTGATCACTCATGGACTGGTTTGTATTATTTACCCTTTGCAGAAATTGATAGCTTAAACTTCGCTCTAGTACTCCTGAGTTTTTGTAAGCTCGAGATATTGATATTCCACTTTATTATGAAGTTTATTTGTTTCTGGTGGTCCAAGGATAGTAACGAGCAGTTTCGGTATCCTTAAATGTTTCCCTGAGAAATTCTCTAGTACCCCATCAGAGAGTTTGGTTTTCCCAATAAAAATAGTTACATCCGTTATGTTCTCGTGCTCACTTATATCGGTGGGTGATTGCTGTCATGGATTAGTTCGATTTGATGTTGTGACCCTTATTTACGTGGGATGGGATTTGTATTTGGTTGCTCTTGTTTTGATGCCCTTCCTAATAGGTATTGTGTGCATTTCATTCATTCATTTTCTTTGCTTGTTTTCTGACTAATTTCCCCAAGTAGCGCGACTGCTGCTGCAAAATCATTTTCTGATGGTAAACGCAAGAATCAGGTTTTGCAAAAATGACAAACTTTTATGCAATTAATGAATGCGTTTCTTCATACTACTCGATGTGAATGGAACAATCTCTGAACTCTTGAACACATTGGAAACGTGTAGCATTTCATTGAGTGAAGGTCCTACCACAAAATGAATACCATATTTTAAAATCGCAATCATATTTCAACAATTTATCCTTTAAATCTTGGTTAATGTTTACTAGAAAATACTTCTTAGCGGATAAGCTGTTCTATTTTTCAATTTAATAACAAGTGTGAATTTTTTAGGTTGAAAAGCTGAAAGATTTGTGCTTGAAGCAAAGGGAAGAGATAAAGTCTCTGAAGAATACCATTCTTTTCCCCGATGTCTTGAACTCTCAGCTTCAGGACCTTTTGGAGAAGCAGGGTACAGAGCTTAAACATGCAAAACAACTCATTCCAAGTCTTCAGAGGCAGGTTACCTCACTAACTGGACAGCTGCAATGTCTTGCTGAGGATCTTGCAGAGGTAGCATTTTCATTCTTGTTATAACAAATATCAAACACAAATATGTATCTCCCCTGATCAAAATTTTATCATTGATTTTTGAGAAAAAGTTTCCATAGTTCTTAGAACTGACCTTTATCTAGTGGCTTCTGAATTAAGTTAGTCCCACGTTGTAACATAATAATCCTAAAAGTCTTGGACAGTTAACTACCTTAACTTAATTCTTTTGTCATGTTTGATGTGCACTTACCTTTGTTATAGAAACAGCTCAATTTTGCTTCTAATTTGAGGATAATGCTTCACTTTTTTTTTTCTTATGGTCGCAGGTCAAGGCGAACAAATATTCTTTACAAGGTTTAAGTGATGATGATTTCAGTTCTCCTAGGACACCATCATATGATCAAGAAGACACAGCTAATTATCTGGTAAAACCATTATTTAACTATTGAATCCAAATTAGAAAGCAACGATTATTATTGTGAATCTTACTGTGTTCTTGATTATTGGATTGTTACCGCAAGGTGAGTTTTTTCTCTCTCCTTATTTCTTGAATTTATTAACCTAAGCCTGCATAGAGAATACTGCAGTCCATAGTTTTTTTAACATATATATGTAAAAGCTTGACAAGCTATTCTCTGTTGACCAGTTTGATCAAGAATTCAGTTCCGGGGATTATACGACCCCAAAGAGTGTAGATGACATGTTTTTTAAAGATATAAATCCCTGCCTGACCCCTTGTTATTCCGAAACAAAGTCCAAGGTATCCAACCAACTTTACAACAAAAGCTTGGCTTCATTATTTTTTCGACCCCGTTTTTGTATGTATAGACTAAATATAATTCAATTTCTTGTAGGAATTTGGTTTTACTGATTCCCCTGAGCGTAGCTTATCTAAACACAATGTCCAAAAGTCTCGTCAAATTGGATTTGTTACTTGTGGAACTAAGCTTTCCAAAAGTTCCGAATGTTGCCAATCATCCAAGGCTGAAAACCGTTTAACCCGCACTGCTCGAAGGTCTGATGAAAGTAAATGCATTTATGGGTTGCAAATGCATCAGAAACTTTTCTGATCGAATTCTGCTGAATTTTGGTGGTGCAATTCAATATGTTCCCGTTATCCTGTAATGCTTTGAATTCTTGAACCTTTATATATTGGCAGAACATAAAAACCATTTGCGTGTAACGAGATATATTCAGGTAATCATACCGAAGAAAATGGTCCTATTGTTTGCCATTTTTGCATGTCTAGGACTACATATATAGTACAATATTTTACTTGTAATATTGTGATACGCCCTCTGAACTTTGAAGCATTTTTACTTGGTTGTTATTACCAATTTTTGTTCAATTTTTGGTAGTAAGTAGACCGGTGGTTTTATAGGTCGAACAAGGCTGGAACCCTGACTCAGAATTGGTTGAATCACCTAGTCCTACATGGTTAAAAATTGTTGCCAAACATGGTGCAAGCTATACCAAATAGGCTGCAGCAATCAATCAATGTTTAAAACGTTGCCAAACATTGCCTACGGCTGCCAGATTTGACAATGGATTCCAACAAGAAGAATTTGTTTGACAATAATTAAAAACTAACAGTAAACAATTTTTGGTATGAATATTTTCCTATAGACTATGAAATAGAAATTAAAAATATGCTTATATTTGGTTGACAATTTAGTCTTTATCATTGACAACATAACATAAATTATAATTATTTATTGAGTGACAATTAATCATAATTTCAGACACAAAAACTCACACACAAAGATATGTGTAATTATAACGCAAAATTTCAGATATATTAAGATGCATATGATAACTCAGGCTTAGCATGTTGTATTGTCATTCGGCTCCCCCTTCGATTGACGATGGTTCGAGTCTGATTGTGTGCAAAAATGTTTCGCCCCTCCGCAATCTAAAAAAAAGATGCATATGCATCAATTTATTATAATTTTGTTTGTGGCAAGGACACAATTTGTGCGAAAAGTATACAAATGATAGAGAGAGGACCATCCTTCTATCGACAGCCATAAATGAATATTGACCAATTTTTCACCTAACTAGATCTGAAATACAAATTTGGTCTTCTTTTTAAACTAATATGACAAATGAGATGCCAACAAAATCATATATATTTCCAATCACTATGATTGGGCATTCACAAATTATAAACTAAGAGATGAGGACTACGATTATCCCATTTGGGCATTGCACTCTATGTTGTTATAACATCATATTTTTTATGAAAATTTGATAATTTGTATTCTATAATATGAATTATCAGCTAAGATAAATGGCATTTTTTAAATCAATTTTTAACTAAATAAAATTAAACATTGAAATATTATTTAGAATATGAATTTTAAAGTACTATTATCATTCACGAAATAATCACATGCTCCTGAAAACATAATTTCTTTAAAAATTGATTATGTCCACCACAAGCTCTAGTGGTAATAATTATTGGATTGGTCTCTCAATATATTTGCTGGGAAAATATAAATTGAAAAATAACATTATAATTTTGAATCCTTTCATTTATTATTCCCCTTCAACAAAATTCAAAAATCTCAAAAACATCATAGTCAAAACTCCCATGTTCTCCTTGCTACATTTCTTTTCTTTTCTTTTTTTAGTGAAAAAAGTAATATATTAACTAATTTATAACCAACTTGTCAATTATAATCAAAATATAAAAACAACAACTCCACAGAAATCAACAATATAAAACGTGGAACCAACAAAAACCAACGCCTCGGGCAAGTGAAAACGGGACGCCATGTGGAAAACGAAAGTGAATCACTGCAATGAGCACATGACTGGGACCAGAATGGGGCATAAAACCACTATAGCCAAACCCAGTTCCCTCAAACCATTAAGGCCAGAGTATGACAAGTAAGAGAACTGTCTTTCAATATAGATGAAGGTACAAAGATGAATAAACGAGGAGCATAATCTGAGAAAGAGACGACAAACACACAATCATTCGCATCCAAAACCCTTATGAAAAGCCATGCCACTGGATGACAAGAAACCAGCAGACCTCCTAGTCAAAAATAGACTTTGCGCCAGCAATGAAACAGACAAAAAAAGTCACCACCAGAAATATGTAGTACATAGAAAACCAGTGACATACACGATATGACCACTACACACATAACCACTACACACATAACCATACCTACCAATAAACACAAAAGTCAAAAAACATAGACTATACAAATATAAAACAGTAGTAGAAAGAGGGAATTCGCACTATAGGTTATACGTACGCAAAGTAATGCTCAAGTTGCCCTCAAAACCCGGGCATGTCGACCAAAGATCCTTGCTACATTTCTTACACGAGGATAGCCAAACATCACTCTCTCCTTACATACATACATTCACATACGAATAATTTTTTTTTTCTTTTTCTAGTGGTGATGGACAAATATATTTACGAATTTGAACTTGAGTCTTGTGGAGGCACGTCACAAAGCAACTGAGCTAGCCTGTTTTGTCCATTTACATACGGATATAATAACACCATTTTCACCTATTTTTATGATGTGAATAATCAATCTCCACAGCTCACACTAAATTTCTTTTTCCACGTTCTCTTTCACACAACATTACTAAATATATAATATTTGGCAATTCTATCAAAGACTGAATTTTGGTAAACGAAGTAAAGGAAAAAGAGAAGAAAAGAGGGGGCCTTCTGCCCTCTACTTCTATGTCTTCGCATCCTATCAGATCTTGAATTCAATATAATTTTCTTCTGGGTATTTGTTGTTTGGCAGTATAAGTTCATATTTTGCGATGCATCGATCTTTCTTGATTGCTCATAGTCAAAAGTTTGAATCTTGAACAAATTTGTAGGGGTTCTGGATTGAGTGTGCTGTTGATTCTCGATCTGTTTGAGATTAGATGGTCTCCTTCTGAATCAAAATATACCCATTTTCAATCAGGGAATCGCCGGGTTTCTGTTGCAATTTGTTTCCTTGAGGTTTGTTCTATATTCAATCTACATTATCTGGTTTTATGTTTATTGTGCTTTATCATTTTGATGACCGATTCTATGTTGAGCTACATAGTTAAGACATGGTAGCTGGATTGTGATATGGAATAATATAGTGTCTAAAATTACTGCACTTTCCCCTAGATCCATTACTTGCTCTTAACTTTGTACTTGGTGCGATGGTTCTGAAAGTGGGGTGATATTGATTGATATATAATCAAGTGTCTTATATTGCATTGTTTCAATATAATAAGTTGTGGATTGATTGATAGGAATAGTATATACAGAGAAAATGGAAATGGATTCCGGAAAATTGTTCATTGGTGGGATCTCTTGGGAAACCACTGAAGAGCGCCTGACAGATTATTTCCAAACTTTTGGTGAGGTTGTGCAAGCTCTGATAATGAAAGATAGGATTACAGGTCGTTCCCGTGGTTTTGGTTTTATTGTGTTTGCCAGTGCTTCTGTTGCTGAAAAAGTTCTGAAGGGAAGGCATATTATTGATGGCAGAGCTGTAAGTCATGCATTCTCATTTGGTAAAGCATTCGTGAATTGAATTTGTGCTGCATTGTTTGGTATTAGTTTCAATGAATTTTATCAAAGTTCATTAGGCAAGCATATAACCTGTCCAGGTTCTTAAGGTTGTCTTCTATCAAAATTGCATCTATATCAACAGTGGGAGTACTTGGACAGTAGCATTATCATATTATCAGATTGATTAATATGCACATTCATCAATCACTATAATATTTCAAATTCATTCATGATTTATTAAATTCATCCAGTGTGATATACAGTTTAATTACGTGTTGTTACAGAACATGAATTATTGTCATAGAATACTTGGTGTTGCTCGACTCTTCGGAATATGTATAAATAAAAGGTTAGGAATCAAGAAGTTGGATTGAGAACTAGTACTTCAAACTTTAGTTAGTTTGTTTCTCCTGTTCATGAACAAGACATGTAGCTAGAACATGCACAGAATGAACTTATAACGAGGACTTTGTATGAGCTGTGTTATATAAAAGAACTTTGTACATGCTGTGATATCAAAGTAGTTTTGAATGCATGAATCTTGGTGAAGTTTTTTTTGAGAATGAAACTCTGAAACCCTATGTCCTCAACTGTTGCTTTATTTTCTTCGCTTTCTCTTTGGTTTTCTCAGTTCTTTTGGCAAAATGCAAACAGTGCAATGGTTTACTAAAGCATGATTGAAAATGTGGCAAAAATTGATGACAGAAATTCATTTGAATTAGAACTGATTCAAGATAACCCGGCGGACTCAATTTTCAATGGTGTTATGTAATATTTTGATGAGTAGTATTATTTGCATTTCATTTGTGTTTTGTGGACTCCGCTTAGTGAATGATTATTTTTATCTTCTTCATAAATGGAGTGTGAGTAGCATTAAGTTGAGTACAAATAACATTAGCATATTTTGACACCATTAAATTTACTTTGTTTTCATTCATCAGGTAGAAGCTAAGAGAGCCGTACCTAGGGATGATCATCAAAATTTTACAAGAAACAATGGCGGTGGTGTCCGGGGTTCACCTAGTTCTGCCCGTTCTAGAAAGATTTTTGTTGGAGGTCTTGCTTCGACCGTCACAGAAACTGAGTTCAAAAAGTACTTTGATCAATTTGGAACAACAATAGATGCCGTGGTGATGTATGATCAAAACACCGGCAGGCCTCGAGGTTTTGGTTTTGTTACTTATGATTCAGAGGAAGCAGTGGATAGAGTTTTGGCCAACACATTTCATGAACTCAATGGAAAAATGGTTGAGGTTAAGCGGGCAGTTCCCAAGGAGTTGTCTCCTGTTCCAACACGTAGTCAACCAGGTGGATTTAACTACGGCCTCAATAGGCTGAGCAGTTTTCATAATGTTCATACGCAAGGCTATAATTCAGGCGCTGCAGGAGGCTATGGCGTTAGAATGGATGGTCGATTTAGTCCTGTAACAGTGGGCCGAAATGGATATCCTCCACATAGCCCATCAAAATATAACATAGGACTAAATTTAGACTTGGGGTTCAGTTTAAACTATGGGGCAGTGGGAGATTCTGTTTATGGTCCTGGACGTAGAGCAAAATCTCATCATACTGGAAACTCAAACAGATTCATCAACTCCAGTGGAAACATTGGAAGTTTTGGCGACATGTGGGATTTCTCTCACATTCCAACACAAGTTGAAGGAACTGGTTCTTTATTAAGTGGAAGTATCGGTTATGGAAGTGGTGGAGAGAACAATTTTGGTGGTAGAGAAACCAATGCTAGAAACAATGGAGGTTCTACTGGCTCAACACTGTCATATTTTTTAACTAATGATGTTCGTGAGGCAGGGTTGGAGTATCTATATGAGGCTGATTCCTTTTCCGGAAACCGGAGCAGGCGTTTATTACCCTTAGAGATTGAGGATCCGGCCTCATTTAATAACATGTTCGAGACTAAAGCTCCAAATGTTACCCCTAAGAATTCAATTGGCTATGTCGGGGACTATATTGGTGCGAATCGTGCTACTAGATCAAATAGAGGTGGCTGTTTTATTTCTTATCTCTGCTATACCTTTTGCACTTTTCTTGCTCAACCCATTTTACCAACAGCTATATCTTGAACTATTCTTTGTATTAGTCCACCTGCAAGTTGTAACCAAAATTGTAGTTTTGTGGCTTACAGATAGTCTTTTTTTTGTTTATAAACAGGAATTGCAGCCTAGAGAAAATACGTCTAATGGAGGAGCAAGAATTACACATGTTCCTGGGTGAAGTAGAGGTGATAGTAACATTGTTTTTCTATCATCAGCTTTTTGCGAGATCCGAACTTGAGCTTCATATAGGTTTTGTTTGAAATGTAAAATTGGATTTGTCTAGTATGTCTCCATACCCAACTATTTAGTGAGGTTATATCTTTATATAATACTAGTGCTCATATGCACGCGCTACACGGTGTTGTATGTATGTGCAGTCCTTTTTTTAATGTTGTTTTCGAGTTTAATACTTTTTTTTTGAGTTTACTGAGTTTTTATAATTATTTCGAATTGTCAATCTGGTGATGGCAAACAAATCCAAAAGAAATTCTCTAGGCTGGCAGTATTTGCGGCACGTGCATGAATCTACGATGGAGCACAGGCTTTGGTTTAGATCGACATTAAAGTGGTTTTTATTTATTTATTTTTTACTGAATTCTAATTGCATGCTTTTGAAGTCTCCAGGTTTTATATCATTATAATTGATTAAATTGAATAATAAATAATTATTTTATAGGAAGACGTGAAAACTATATCAAAATATATCCTGGAAAAAATAAAGTGGAAATATATATATAATCATAAAATAATAAAATATTTTTAAAAAGTGATATAAATATGAATTAAAAGGTAATCACAGATATACGGAAATATCTGTTTCAAATTTAAAATAAAAATGAATCAGATTGTATTTTTTTCCCTAAAAAAACAGTATATTTTTCAGAAAATAATAACATAAAAACACAAACATGCGGCAAGCTTGAAAATATATGAAAACCTGTTAAAGATAATCTTGAAAATAAAATTTCTCACCCATTGTCGATATATTTTCTAATATCTATTTTCTGATATTCAATTTAATGTTAAGGGGGGTGAATTTATGGATAACGAAAGGGTCAGATGTTCCCCTCAATTTATTATTATTGTTATTATATATATACTAGTTTATTGGCACCGCACAAGGTGCGGTGCCAGGTATCAGCATGTTGGTCAATTTTTTCTTAAGGTGCGGTGCCCGGTACCAGCATGTTGGTCAATTTTTTCTTAAGTTGATCAAAAATAACATTTCAAATAACTTATTTTAACAAACATTTTTTAAAAAAACGACAATGCTAATGTAATTGAATTGGAAAAATAACAAAGGACTTGCTCTAACTTTTTTTTTAAAAAAATGATGCTCATCTCACTAAAAACTGGAAAAAAAATAACATTTGTGAGCATGATTAACTAATCAAGATATATTTTCTCCTAGTCGGTTTAGGCCAAACCCGGTCATCAACAAAAAAAATTAAAGCGAGCATGCTACTGTAATTGAATGGAAACAAAATATCCAAAGGACCGACTCTAATTTTTTTTTAAAAAAACATGATGTTCATCTTACTATAAATTGAAGTTGCGCGCATCAACAATCGATTAATATATTTTTTTTCTAGTCGGTTCAGGTTAAACCCGCGCATCAACAAAAAATAATTTTTTGAAAAAAAACATTTTTTTAAGAAAAAAAATTGTAATAAATAGTGAATTACTATTTATTACTATTCCTTGCAATAGTACTATTACAAACCTTGCACACTTAGTGAACTCTTACACACTTATATAATAGGTTGTAAATAAATATTAAAAATAATATTAATAAATAAAAAAATAAAAAATAATCAAAAATAAAAAAAATATTTATTAAGAAATTAAAAAAAGTCACTGTTACACTATTTATGGGAATAGTGAACTCTTAGACACTTATAATAGGTAAAAAAATAAAAAATAATTAAAAATTTAAAATAAAAAACATATTTTATTTATTAAGAAATTATAATAATAGGTAAAAAATAAAAAATAAAACAATAAAAATTTAAAATAAAAAAAATTTTATTTATTAAGAAATTAAAAAAAGTCACTGTTAAAAAATAAAAAATAATTTAAAATTTAAAATAAAAAAAAAATTTATTTATTAAGAAATTAAAAAAAGTAACGGTAAAAAATAAAAAATAATTAAAAATTTAAAATAAAAAATATTTTATTTATTAAAAAATTAAAAAAAGTCACTGTTAAAAAATAAAAAATAATTTAAAATTTAAAATAAAAAAAATTATTTATTAAGAAATTAAAAAAAGTAACTGTTACACTATTCATGGGAATAGTGACTCTTAGTCACTTATATAATAGGTATAATACAATATACTATTTTTTGCTATCATAATGTGGATTTGAAACCTATACTTATTATAAGGGGAGCCTTTTACAATCATTGGGGCAAAGCTCAAGGCTCGTATCATTACTGTTCTTCTTAATAAAAAATACTTGATTTGTCTATTATTACGCTTGATACCTAATATGGTATCGAATAACATGGGTGGGTCAACCTTGTTTTATCTAAAAATCATAATCACATATTTAAACTATGATGTTATATATGTGCTATATCATTATTGAACTTTAAAAGCATATTTAAGGGGAATTAATCTCACGTAGTTATTGTATAAGATTAACTTCAAAAGTATATTTAAGAGGCCTTTACGCCGGTATCACCGTTCAAGTCGCTCAACAATTTATAGGAATAAACACTGTCATGTACTATGGTCCTACAATTGTTCAGGTTGCTGGATTTACTTCTAACAAGACAGCCTTGGCACTGTCTCTTATTACTTCTTGTCTGAATGCCGTTGGCTCTGTTGTTAGCATGTTTTTTGTCGACAGACTCGAAAGGCGAAGGCTGATGATAATATCTATGTTTGGTACCATCATCTGCCTTGTTGCATTATATATCCTGTTTTATGAAGCCTCTGAACATGCTCCACATGACGGTAGCTTTGAATCCCTCCATTTTGGTAGAAACTCGACATGTTCAAAATTGTTGAGTGCCTCGGATCCATCGTCCTGGAATTGTATGTCGTGCCTGAAATCGTCCTCGGATTGTGCTTTTTGTTCGAATGGAGACAACAAGGTAAGATTTTCTTGAATTTCATTTCCTACGATTGTTGTATCGTGCTGATTTCTGTTCTTTTGTGTTTTATTCTTGTTAGTATACTTCCGGCGCTGTTGGGCTGTCACGGATGACATAAAAGGTTTCTGTCGAGGAGAACTTCCATACCTGGTACACGAAGGGTTGTCTGAGTAAGTTTGGATTTTTCACTGTCCTTCTTGGATTGTACATCATATCTTACAATCCAGGACTGGGAACTGCACCATGAATTGTGAATTCTGAGATATATCCTTTGAGTGAGTGCAAGCTAATAGCAATTATAGCAATCTTTATTTATCACAAGTGACCGATCAAATTAAACGACCCCATTGTTAGTTGCACAATAAAACTAGCCTTAGGCCCACATCTGTTGCGTCTCTCTAACCTTTAAATCACCATTTACATCATAGCAATTGAAAGATGAAGCAAAACAGGACCAGTGGCGTCAATAAAAACTGGCCTTAAACCATGAATTCACAAGTATATCTGGAAAGAAGTTCCAACTGGATATATTAAGGAATGCAGGAAAAAAATTATTGACGTTCTTTGGGTTCAAGTTCAGAAATTTCTTTGACGACTTGTGCTTTATCGGCTTCAAATTGTTCATCCTCTGCACCGAAAGGAGCAAACGAGTTAAAACTTTCATGGCGTATACAAAGAGTCAAATATTTGCATTTACATTCATCGGTTGTACCTTTCTCCGTTTTGAGATCAGCAAAAAGGCGTAGAAGCTTGCTTCTATTTGTCACTAGGATACTGACAATATCTGGGGGCTTGTTCTGATTAGCCACGAATAACTGCACAGACTTGTGTGAGTCGCGCAAAATGAATGACTTGTTTTGAATCCAGCTTAAGGGAGGTTATACAAATCGTACCTTAAAGACATGAAACGCTTCAATCTGAATACTCTTGCTCGATTCCTGACATAAGAAAAGAATCCTCACTGTCAGACCAGAACACATGAATAAATATAAGACATATAGGATTTCAATTCTTTCAATAACTTTTGAGGGGAATTGTATATTCTAATCTATAACATCAAATAACTGAAAATTTGGGCACCTGATGTTATTTTCAATAAACTTGGTTGTTCAGTTTAATCATTTGTTTTTTTTGCTCATAGAATCTACCATCCATTTCTTTTCTTTTTTTACAAACACAAGGCGAGGTTTTGTTTCCAAAACAATAAAGCAACCATACTCTGAGAAGATTCATGAGGATCCTTAAGTTGTCCCGCGAGCTAACATATTGGATCATCACAGCCGAATTTGAACGATCCAACAGGATGTCTCCCAACAGCTGTTAAAAATAAACGCACCGATCAGAATTCAATAATCAAGTATAGAAATGAACTGTGTGAGAAAAAGACTCCCGGTATGTATAGCACCCAGCAGTTATTCATTTGAATCACTTTAGTAATTTTGTAGTTCGTTTTGTTCTTGATTTCTTCTGGAGGTTTAGGGAGGAGGGTTTGTCATGTGAAATTATCACGTAGATAACAAAAAAATGGAAGGATTGCGAAAAGCATTACCTTGATAGCCTGCCTTCTAGTGATATAGTTGGTAGATTCAAGCAGCTTTGAGTTATATTCTGCAAAGAACTACAGTGAAGCAACCAGGAGATCAAAAAAGTGGATCTTATTCAAAGTCCAAGAAAACATTGTTTCTTTCAAATGTTAGTCTCAAAGATCGGATTTTGACAGAAATCTGAGTACCACATTTGTACAGAAGCGGAACTGTTTTACTTATGAGAAACGTAAGCTCTATAAACTAAACCACAGTCTCAAAAATCAAATCACAATGTTTGATGAACGCACTATTTCTCAAGTACATACCACATTTCAGGAGGGTGTTCGACACCCATCGTGTACAAAAATCAGCCCCCCACCCCCCACCCCCCACACAAAAAAAGATAAAAAACCTAAGAAAAAAGTACAAAATCAATATCAGTGGAGATGCATTTCTAAGATGAGCATTCACTCAAAGCCAAGATCACTTACCCATTCATAATTCTTGGAAAGAAATTCAGAAACAGTGGACTTATGCCTAGTCAGTAGTTCCTGTAACAAGATATGCGATTTGAACCATGTTAGTGGTACACCAATACCAGGAAGGAAGTACATTGTGAATGAAAAAATAGACTTTCATCCCATGTCTCATGTTTGCACTGCTATTTTTCCGTTACTTAAAAAATTAGCTAAATACTCACGGTACATTGTGTTTCTGTCATACCTTGAGAGTTAGGGTATGGAGCATGAGCAAAACATAAATCTCACAGTACAGTTAGATATCCATTTCATCATCTTATCCAAGGAATAAACATGGTACTGACAATGCAATTGCAAACTACCAACCTAATATCCCCTCTTCGACTTCAGACAATTGGATAATGTAGCATGCAGGACATCAACCAGTAAAAGTTAAGTATAAAAGAGTTGATGAGCTAAACTAACCTTAAAGGTGGCTGCAGCATCGGAAGCAATGTCAAAACTTGGAAGTTGTATAAAATCAAAAAATTTCTTCATATGTTCTGATTCCAAAACATACCTGCAAATGAAAGCTCACCCTTGAACAAATATATCTAGTTTTTACAAATGCAGACATCCAGAACCAAATTCCACATATGCTACTCAGATACATGCTAAATGATGCACAACGGCTCTCAATTTATTTAAATTAAGAAACACTGACACACAAAATTCGAAAGAAAAAAACAAGTGTTTGGATTTTCCAAAAGACAGGTTGTTTATAAAGTAGTTAATCTATTTAGTTCTAAAATAAGTTACAAACTAAAGCAAATGTACATAGCTTGAAGAAATTTGTGGTGCAATGAAGAAAGTACGATAAAGTTAGCCAAATAACATTCCATATCTTATGACATTTACTGAAAAATAACATTAACTTTATTTTATCCCAATGGAAAATACCATGGGACTAGCTGGAAATAATACTCGACACAAAGTAGTATGGAAAAGATATCATTTCTTGTTATGAGACACACAAAAGAATAGCCCATCACAGTTTAATAACTGCATCTAAGCATAAAATGTCATAATACCGTGAAATGGTATTAATCTAGAATGACATGGATTGCCATATAAACTTCAGAATTTTATATTTATTTTAAAACAATTTCACAGAAGTAGATATTTAAAAGAGGATGTAAAATGAAGTAATTCACTTACCTTGCAACACTTTGGTGGCGAATGCATTCCCTCAACATTGTGCCATAGTGTAATGCCATATCAGTATTTTCACAACTAACAGGAACATAAAAAAATTGAATTCAAAGTTAGAAGATGAAGAATTAAGCCCCACCCTTTTAGCGCATGCACTCTAAGAAATGAATACTAATCAAACTAGATGTTTCCAATTGCAAAGCAAGGAAAATGTCGACGGAACCTTTCTCAGATGTGAAATGATTGATATCCAACAAAAATGAGCAAGGGGGGAAAATAACAGTACTAAATTTAATTCGATATTCTTAAATACCAAGTTCCAATTTCCAACTCAGAGAAAATTCATTTACCAAACTACAGTTTAGTGTGAAGTCTTCCAATGCTAACTTACCCTGTAAGCAACACATCCATCAAATCTATGTTCTTTTCCAAGTAATCACAAGCAATCAACCTAGACTGAACCTGCTGCCTCTGCAGATTCGCAACAACCTGCGTTGCATCTTTGCGGGTCTGTAAAAGTTAATCTTATTGAGAACAGAAGACTTTTCAATATTCTCTCTAAGTGAATAGATGGGATAACAATTCGTCACACAGTATCCACAAACAAATGTCAAGTATTTCCGTACTTTATGTGGATCAAGTTCATCAATCAGATGAATTAAGTTGATGTGAATGCACAAACATTCAAATTAAACCTTTTACAAATTACCTCCAAGTTCAGGTTGGGAAGACATGTGATTAGTAGGCGTAGAGTGTTCTCCCTGAAAAACTCCTGCGTCAATTGCGCACAAGCTTCTGCTACAGGCTCAGTTTCACTATCACCGTAAAGGATCAACTTCAAATCTCGCATAAGTCTGCTTAATTCCATAATCTGGACCGGATAAAAGGTGAAAAAAAGGAAGCAAGACTGTTGATAAAAAGAAGACGATAGTCGCAGGAGGCTATAGGAGCAACAATGGTAATTAGAAATTTAGAATGGACCCCAGAATTTGGTCCAAAGCAATGTGTTTTGCCATTTGGGGCCAAACTTTATTCTTTAGATAATTAATAAATAAAAATCGAATCTTTTGCACCCCAGTTGTACCTGGTCATCCTTGTAAAACACTTCAAAGATGAAGGATAAAGTAATAACAAATCATCGAAGCAACAGTATCCATTAACATTTAATCAAGATTCTACCACAACACCAACCAAAAAATAAAGGCAGACAAGTAAAAAAACAATAACAAATCAAGAAAAATATAGATATAAACCTTTTCGTCGCGTTTGCTCTCCTTAGTGTCGACAGCACCACGATCAACAAAGATGAGTAGATCGCGCGTGTGACGCACGATGTCGGCTGGGGTCTTGGACTTCGACTTATGGACAGCCTTCAGATTGGCATTATCAGCGCCACCCGCATCGTTAGTTTTAAGAAGCGAAGGCCTCCGGACAACCGCCGGGGGCGCCGAGGCCCGCTGCGGGACCGGCCGGCCTCCGCTTGACAAACACCCTCCTATTTTTTCTGAATTTTATATCCCCCAACGTGACTTTCGACGATTGACCACCGCAACTAGGTTAATTTCCCGATCTTTCGAATATTTGCCCAAATTTTCGGGGTTATTGAAGATCATGGAGGAATCGTGGGCATTTGATTTTGCTACTAACACGTGGGATAATCCATCTCTTGAATGCTACTCATCGATGATACCATTTTCGTCTTTAAAATTTTATGTTTAATGAGATGGGATGAGAAAGTTTTAAAAATAATAATCCTATAATTTTTATCAAATTCTAATTCAATTTCCCAATAAAATAACATATATATATCCTTCCCATATTTTTTACTATCACAAAAATAAAAATTTCTGTCTTATTATTATATATTATATTTGTATTATTTCATTATTATTATTATTATTTTTTATTTTTTTATTATTATATTTATTATTATTATTATCATATGATAACACACACATGTATATATATATATTATATTATATTATGTTTATTATATATATTATTATGATTTTATTAATATATAAATAAATAAATAAATATTATTATTATTATATACATATATATATATATTATTATTGGTATTATTTATATATTACATATATTATATAAATATATATACATATACATATATATTATTATATTATAATTATTATATATATTATTATATAATAGTAATAATAATTATTATTAGATTAATTATTATTATTATATAAATATATATATATATATATATATATAGTATTGGAATTATTTTACATGTATAATATTGGGTTTTTTTAACTTTTTAGTCGGAAAAAAAAAACTTATTTAACAAAATAATCGAAATTTTAAGAACATTTTAAACTAACCCAATACGTCATTTGAGATGGCGTCTTCAGTCGTGGTTAAAAAAATATAATTGAAAGATGGCGCACTCGTTAAAAAATTATTTTTTTATGAAGGCGCCATTTCAGATGGCGCCATCATCAATGTTTTTTTTTTTGCGTCGGCCCTTCCTTCATTTCTTCTATTCTTCCTCCTTTTTTCTTCATTCTCTCCTCGCAAATTCTCTCAAAAAATTTCAAACTCTTGAATCTTTTTTTGTGCCAAATTTTGAAAATTATTGTGGTTTGCAATTTGTGGAGCTTAGTTTGTTTGTCATTCTTGAATTTGAGGTAATATTACAGCTTTTTAATATAAATTTTTGAAAGTTGTAAGATTTCAATTATTTTATTGTTTGTGTTTGATTTTTGTTGTTTGGTAGTTTTTTATTGAAAAAATAGTTATAATTTGGAGATAAGGACAGATCGCCGGATGATTTACGGCGTTGGAATGTCGGCATGTGGCTGCAATTTCCGGCAGGCGGCGACGGCGGCTGGCGGTCGGCAGCGACGGCTGTTGGCGGGTGGCGGGTGGCGGGTGGTGGTGACCGTGTTTATATTTTTGTTGTGTAATATTTCAGGATGGATTTACAAATAGCACCAGGACCGATTGACAGCCATCTCCTATCATTACAGTTGGGCAGGTGATATTAATTCTACACTTCGAGGCAGAAACCCTGATAAATATTTTTGGGATCTTTGCCCTCTCGATACTCGTGTTGTGAGTTTGTTGGACAGTGTTGGTTTTTATGGTGTTTATAGGTCTGGTAAAATTGCACTTGACTTTCACCTCATCACGGCTTTAGCTGAGAGATGGCGCCGTGAAACACATACTTTCCACTTTAGATCCGGAGAGGCAACCATCATACTGCAAGACATTGCAGTGATATGGGCATTGCCAGTAGATGGTATCGTATTATCCGGTATTGATTATGATAGGAGTATACCTGATTGGCAAGAATATTGCCATATGCTTTTGGAATTTACACCGGACTCTGCACACTTTAAAGTTGCAAAGTTGTACCTATCTGCAATAAAGAATCATTTGGTGAATAATGCTCTTACTGAGCACAATACGGTAGGAGATGTAGTCCTATATCTCGGGCTTGTGTGTTATTGATGTTAGGTGGAATTTTATGCCCTAATTCGTCCGGCAATACTGTAAAGTTATTATTTTTAAAGAAGTTAGAGATATTGATTCAGTTGGCAATTATAGTTGGGGAAGTGCCGTATTGGCATATTTGTACAGTGAGTTATGCACTTCCTCGATGAGAGGAAAAAAAGTAGAGATGGTGCATTACAGGTCGTACATGTGAACTTTACGTTAGCACTTTTCAAATGTTTGAAATATTTTTATCGTCATAATAACTAATATTATTCTTGACAATATTTTAGATTTGGGCATGGTCAAGAATACCTGGTTTAACTCCTCAACTGGGTGATGCTAGATTCGACATTGGCCCAATCATTATCGATGAGGAGAATAGCTTACATGTTGCTCCATATGGTGCAAGGTAATATTATAATTATGTTTTGTGCTATTTTATATGTTTTAATATATTTATAGATTTTGTAATTGGGGTTCTTTTCAGATGGGCATGTCATTTAAGGTTTACGGAAACATGGAGGCATTCTGTACGTATCATTAGGGACATTCTCGATGAACAACCATCAACTCAAGTAAGCAATATATTAGTTGTGTTTGTTATGAAAAGTAAATAATGTTGTTTATATTATTTTAATCCAATTTTGTATTTGTAGTTTAATTGGCAGCCATACTCTGCTGAGTGCACTGAACGTCTGAGCCACCAGTTATGGACAGATGCAGACCCATTAATTATGTTATGATATTACCGTCCTGATAGGGTTCTTTGTCAATTTGGAATGCTACAAGACATCCCCACAGTTCCACGATCACGGGATGATAAATTACATTCAGTTGACCGAAGGGGAAGTATAAATAAGGATTTGAGTGTACACCATGTTGCATATATACAAAAATGGGAGATGACACGTGATTTATGTGTGGACAAACCACTATATTGTACAGTAGTGGTTGGATATAGTGAGTGGTATGAACGAGTCACACGTATATATATTGGCCATCAAAGACAATTTGTACAGACTGGATACCAACATAATGACGGCCCAGCGTGGCATCATGTGGTAAGTGAATAGATTTAAACATTGTTTTTTTTTAATATGTCATATGGATTTATAAATTAAAAATTTATTTAATGTTATTCATTTTTCAGATTGATCAGATGCATCAGTTAAGTGTTTGTCGCGATCGCTATCCTGCTGAGGGAGAATCTGTTATAACGTTTATGGAGTCGATGAGAGAGCATCATAGGGCAATAACGCAAAATGTGATGCAAGTGGCTCGTGAACGACGAGACAGAAACTTCCCACCATACGAAGAAGTTCATGAGCCTGATGAAGAACCAGTACAGTCGGTCCATGCATGCAACGATAGTGATATCACAGGTCCTTCTATGTATGCACCTATCTCGACAGATGCGGCAGGTTCATCTATGTATACACCTATACCGACAGATTGGGCATGTCCATACATCTTTTACTTGTTATTATGTCCCCGAGCCACCTATGTATGATCATTCATCATTCATCATTCACTACATATGCTCCGATCTATACACATCAGGGTACAGATGTCGGGATTGAATTTGCACAATCATATACCACATCTACGAGTCTCAATTTTGATGTATCACCTGTTGTATTTCCACAGTTCACACTATATCGTCCACCTACTGATGTACCTGTGGTACAACGGAGGAATGACCAAGTGGATAGGAGACACAGAGTTCGAAGAGAGATCATTCCTCCTCCTTGTGGTACCGGAGGACATTTACAACGAGGCCTCGTGGACGTTGATAACATTTGTTGCCTTCCTCTTGTAAATATTTGATAGTTGAAAAAAATATTGAACAATGTTGTTTTGTGAGCAATTAAACATATACTAAAATCGTGTTATAAACGAACAACCAAGGTACTATGATTTTGTAATTAAACTTACAATAATTTTCACAATAACGTAAAATCATTTACAAAATAAACTTACAATAATTCTCACAATATGCTTGCTAATCATCTCCAAAAACCATCTCCATGACACAAAGTTTTCTTCGTCAACAATTGCAAATGCCAAATGTAACGCTTGATTATTAGCGTTCATTGCCACGACAATCAACATCTTATGTTGATATTTCGTATACATATGTGTTTCATCCACACTTATTACCCGGTGGCAATGTTGAAATCCTTCTACACATTGATGGAAGACTCAGAACAAGTAATTCAATGTCTTTTCTCTTGGTCTGGCATTGTCAGGGTGAACCCACTCAATGACTGTGTCGGGATTCCATTTTTGCAAAGCTCCCGTATAGTAAGACAATTTCTGAACAGAGCTCTCCCATGTTCCATACACATTCTTAACAGCACGTCGCAAACTAAACCATCATTTTGCATACGAGATCGCAAATCCATATTTATCTTTAACTGTTTGAATTACATACTTTATTTCGAAAGCTGGATCACACCGAACAATTCCCAATAACAAGCTAGCAATCATGTTTTTGTCCAAATTTGCATGATCGATAGACAGCTCACTCAAAAGGCAAGTGTGAGAACCTCCATATTTGTTTATTTTCAATAATCTACTTTTTTCTTCAACGAGGTGCGCATGTACCATCTACAAGGTGTATCTTCTGTATTGTGTTTGCACACCACTTTCCATATTATTTTTGTACTCTTGACAACGCGGTACTCTCGTTTTGCAACACATACAGAGTAATCCCTTACAGCTATCTGCAGATGAGCTTTATTTTTAAAGACCATATCTACATGGATATCCCCTTTGGAGTAACCGTAATAACTCCCCCATTTACCTGTTGGAATGTCTACTGAGTCTGCAAATACTTTGGGATATGTCATTGAGAAGAATGGAATTGTTGGATAAAGGACATGAGTATTGTCGTGGTTGTCTCCAGTACAGTAACTGACACTTCTTGGGTGATTGGGATCTCCTCATCTTGGCCTGCAATTGTTTCTGACATGACACAAATGTCAACCTCATCGTCATCAGCATCATCCTCAGATGGAATATCATCTGGTTTAGACTGAATATCATTTCTCAATTCAGCAAAACTGTCTGCTAGTGGCTTAGGAGCAATAACATCAGCATCTATGGGATCGTCATCTGGATCTCTACCAGAGATAGTCATTCCTTCTGCAACTACAGGCAAACAATCTAAATTTTCTGGAATACAATCATAGTTTCTTGGTTCTGTTTCTATGTAAATTTCCAAGCAACTATGACCCTATTCTGAATCCAACAGCCATGCTAAATTATAATCATTATCTATTGGCAAAATTGTCTGTCGTAGCCCGGCAAAATCTTTGAACATATGTCTTGCATATATTTTCAGAAGAAACTGGTTGCGGTCGATGCCAGTGATATTATATATTTCGTTCAACAACTGCATAAAATTAATTGTGCGAGATATTGTGGTACCTCTTAATGGACCGCGATCATATCTAATGGTATTTGAATCTTGTAATATATTACCTCCACAATACAATAATATTTGAATCGACATCTTTGAAAAAATTATTAAATATCACAAGTAATTAATACATTTCTATAATCAGGATGAAAAAATCAATAATATAACAAGATTTTTACCTGAAAAATACTTGAAGGGTGGCTAATTAAGATTGGAGATTCAACAATTTCAACGATAAAACAAGATGACAAACTATAAATGCTATGTGATTTCCGTTTTTGTGTAGAAAATGAAGGGTTCGGCCGGGCATTTTATAGTCAAGAAGGCGCCATTCATTGTTGGAGATTCAAAAATTTAACATCACGTCTGTTCGAATAGAAATGCCATTCATTTTTATGCGGCCATTACAAAATTCTAGTGTTTCACTACCAGACCAGTCTTGGTTTTCTGTACATTGCAGTGGGGATGTTAAGACTTAAGATAGATTGCTTCCGATTTAATACAAAAAGATGTCTTGTTTGTTCCGGAAGTCTAGTTTAATCTCATTTTTGTCAGTGCTTTCACCTCTTCATCTAGATTTACCACACTTTTATCCTGATTATTTTATTATTTAGGACCTTCGCAGCCAGATCTAGATTGGCAATGGTGAAAAGGTTGATGGGCTCTATGTGCCACACTTGTGAAACTAAAGGATAACTTAGCGGATCCGTTGACAAAAAACATTAGAGATCAAGTGTGTGGCTTATCAAGAGGAATGGAGTTAGATCTTAGAAAAGAAATTTCATAGTGTTAACCCAACCTCGTGGAGATCCCAAGATCTTGGTTTAATGAGACAACTAAATTATGAAAATTTGAGTTCCCACTCGGGAAATTTTCCCAACTCATTCCAAGGATGAAAAGTGTTTGAGACCTACCAAAGTAGTGAGGTTAAGTTTGGTACTTTTAATGATTTATATACTTGAAAAGGTGGAGTATGGTAGGACACTCTTAATAGGAGATCACATATGTAGGTGTGAGGAAGGTCCGCCTCGATGAAACACATATGAAACCAAGATGCGTTCCATGGTCAATACAGACATAAACGGGAAACCAAAAATGTAGAGAATTTATTGTATAGATACTATGCTTACACGAATCGCCAAGAAGTTCAAGACATCATATTCACTTCGCGGCCTAGTAAACCCGATAAGATTCTGCTAAGGAAGGTTCAAAGCCAAAAGCTATCTTCTGATGTAATAATTTTTTCATGCGAATTCTCTTTCAACATTATATGCGTATATGCATTAATTTCATTCATGTGGAGATTTTTAGAAATTTATAAGGCTTAATGAATTGAAATTAAACAAGCTGAAGATCGAGACTTAATGAATTGAGATTAAGCAATGCTTAATAATTTGGAATTAAGCAAGAAAGATACGAGGAAAAATCGAACATAAAGAAAAAGGCGAAAAACGTGAAATCCGGGCATAATGGGAGGCGCTAGGGCGTCTCCTGCACTGCCTGGAAATTTTCATGCATTGAAGGAGGCACTAGGGTGCCCCTCGAGGAGCGCCTAGGGCGTCTTCACACCATTTCATACAAAAAAGCAACCCTTGACAAGGGAGTGCAACTTTTCTTGAAAAACCATTTCCAAATGACGTCTTTTTGTGATATCCATTGGACAAGTATAAATACATCGCATCCTGGAAACATGATATTCATATCTATAACATAATATAAAAGAGCATACTTGCATCATTTCTGTAATACCCTTGTCCCATATTGATTGATGAAAATTTAAAGTGGTTTATAAAGGCTTAAAATGGACTATTATAGCAACTTGGGTTAACCATTTTCGTAGAGCGATGATGAATACGAAGTAGTTGCTATAAGAGCCCATTGTGCAGTCGCGCTTGCGTGGGCCTGGGCCCGGGGTGTGACAGAAGGGTATCAGAGCGGGTCACCGGCAGAAAACACCGGGAGATAAGTGCTATGCGGGGCAAAGTGCTACGTGCATGGGAGCCACCTCTTGAGCCTAAAGAGGCAAAGTGCTACACTACGGGGGCCACCTCTTGAACCTGCGGGGCAAAGTGCCACGCGCGTGGGAGCCACCTCTTGAACCTGCGGGGCAAAGTGCTACATGACGGGAGCCACCTCTTGAACCTGTAGGAGCCACCTCTAGATTCTCGGTACCGGTGGATCGATGAGTTAGGTGGCGACGAGGACGTCGCGTTCTAAAGGATGGGTGATTGTAATACCCTTGTCCTACATTGATTGTGGATGAAAATTTAAAGTGGTTTATAAAGGCTTACAATGGACTATTATAGCAACTTGGGTTAGCCATTTTCGTAGAGCGAGGATGAATACGAAGTAGTTGCTATAAGAGCCCATTGTGCAGTCTCGCTTGCGTGGGCCTGGGCCCGGGGCGTGACAATTTCATATCTTGTTCTTGAAGAATAGTGTTTGCAATATTTGTGGTTGTAGAACTTGTGACTTGGTATGCTGCTATCACGGTTGAAGTCATTGTATCATGGGAGAAGATTGCCGGATTCTATAAGCAACGGGAGCGGGGCAAAATCTTTTTAAAGAGAAAGCGTTCGTCACTTGCCTCGACTTGATCTTTATTACTTTCATCTTTCAAACTCCTGCTGTTTGAAGCAACGAACAACGCATACAACACATATCATACCAGGTAACAGCAATTCTAACAACAGAGAGTGCACCTCTGAATACTATGTGTTTCAAACTCTGAGCAATACTCAACGTCAGCAGCTCATGGCCTTTCTTTCCAACAGATTATCATTGAATATAATGCCAATGACACTTCAAACATGAATCCTGGTTCCTCTTACACATGTACATGTTTGTCTGTCCATGCTCATTCAATTCTTTCTAGTCCTCATATTTGGATTATAGATTCAGGGTCAGGGGGCTTCACGTCACGTCTGTTCCAATAGAAATGCCATTCATTTTTATGCAGCCATTACAAAATTCCACAGGTTCACTACCAGACCAATCTTGCTTTTCTGTGCATTGCAGTGGGGATGTCAAGATTGGTTCCGATGTAATACTAAAGGATGTCTTATTTGTTCCTGAATTCAAGTTTAATCTCATTTCTGTCAGTGCTCTCACCTTTTCATCTAGTTTTACCGTACACTTTCATCTTGATTATTTTATTATTCAGGACCTTCGCAGTCAGACCTCGATTGGCAAGGGTGAAAAGGTTGATGGGCTGTATGTGCTACACATGAATTTTGCTGTTAATGCACACATTCAGTCGTATTTACCAGTGTCAATAAGGTTTCTGCACAAGTATGGCATAATCGTTTAGGGCATTTGTCAGATAACAAATTACATAAGTTGAAAGATCAGTGTCCTTTAGCAAAGCATAAAAAATCGCCATTTACCATTTGTATCTCATAATCGTCCTCATTTATTCAGCTCAAATGGAAGAACAATGAGAATGAAAGAAGTTAACAGGGAGAAGAATTAGAAGATTCAGAGTTCTTAGACCCTAACTGACTTTATTTAACTAGTGTTCACAATCAAGCAAGGCTTTACAATTCAAACTATATATAGACTTTACAATTCAAGCTATATATTGGGTGTTCACTCATAACAAAAGTCTGATGTTATTACGCTTATTCCTCGATTCTTTGATTTAGTTGTACTCAGTTTGGCAAAAATATCAAGGAATTTCGTTCCGACAATGCAGAGGAACTTGCATTTACTGATTATTTTCATAAAAAAGGGGTGACAATTTCGTGCTTTCTATTTTTCAGTTGAGTTCCTTCTTGTTTTTGGGCAGATTGTATTTTGACAGAAACTTTTTTTTCTTGTTTTTGGACAGATTGTATTTTGACAGCAACTTATCTCATCAACCGTACTCCTTCACCTATACTATCAAATAAGTCTCCTTTCGTTTGTGGATTACTCTGGTTTCAGAGTGTTCGGACGTTTGGCATTGAATATATTGACTAAGGCAAAAAACAATTCAAATAAATATTAAATATTATATGGTTCAACGTTAATCAGTACTCCATAAAATCCATATCATGACAGATCAATATCCTCAAATAATAGTAAAAGAAGTAAGGTTCCTGAAATGTCTATAGGGCTGCTCATGCACCATTGCTCGGTACCTGTGCGACGTCTTCCCATTCTTGGCCGACACCACAAGCCGAAAATGCAACCCATTGTCGCCCACTTGCGTGGCTCCTTCGATCACACGTTCAAATTTCAACTTAGTTTTCGCCTGCTTATTATGTTCTTTCACAACGTATTTTCCAAGCTCCACCACCTTGGGATTTTCCGGATACCGTAGTTGTACCCAGGGTCCGGCTGCCCCGCTAACTTTCAGATAATTACAAGCCAAGATTGACGAAAACAACATCAGGATAAGGAAAGAGACTGATTTCTCACAACCCATTTTGATTAATTTCAGTTTCATGTATTTTGGGTTTATGATATATGTAGAAAATTTGGGTCTTTCAATTTTGATTTTTGTTTGCTTTTTTCAACATGTGGAGACTTTGTATTCAAGACCAGCGCTAATGTTGGTTGGCTACTTTGGATTTGAGAAGAGATTATAAAGGGGAGGGTGGATAGGTTGTAATTATTAATTAAGATCTTTTGTAATTAGTTTTATTTAATTTGCCTCGTAAAAATTTAAATACCAGACAGATTGACAGGAAATTACATCTCTCTTTTTTAAAACTTTGGGAGATAAAAAATCGTACTTTATCTAGTTTAGCATAAAAATATATATTGTTAATAAATTTCTTATACAATTTGTACAATAACAATGTTTGAGATACTGTACAAATCAAATACAACAATCAAACATTATTTATCAGGTCAGAGTAAAAATTATAATCTCAGGGTCAGAAACAGAGCTCGAAATTCCTTACTAATCGAATTTCGATATTTAAAGTGCTTCGGATTTCAAAGATTTTCGTCAGAATCAGAATTTCATAGTTTGAAAATAGTTCACATAACGATTGAATTTTAAAACACATACAAGTTCAAGCGAAAGAATGAGTTTAACAAAAGCCCACTTACCAGTATTTATTCTAACTAGTGAATGTTGGAGATTGGTTTTTATGGTCGTTTGAATTGGTTTATTGAGGACGAACAAAAGCTGATGCTTTCCCACATAGAATATGCATAGTCTGTTTGCAAAGGCCATAGACAGAAATCTAACCGTTGGATTGTGCTAAAATTTGGACAGCATGTTAAACATCTTAGGTATATTGTGGATGGTGGAGATTCGTATAAGGTGTCGTTGATATTTTTGAGTTAATGGTTGAATTGAGAGGGAGAATTTTCGAAAATATTGCTTGAAAATTTTGTTTGCCTTTGGGAGAGATTTCAAGATTTCTTCCTTCTTGGAAGGATATATTCTTAGTATTTGAGATGTAGGAGGATCTCAATTGATTACAAGATGTGACAGCATGATCCTTATTTTCATAATTAATAATCATCTTCCTTTTGATAAAAGATTTTAACCTAACTGTTGCACTTTCCTTTGATGAATGATTTGTTTGTCACTTTTGTTCGTTGGAGATTTTGGGTTTTCACATGACATCAAACTAACTCAAAACTAGAAAAACGCTTTTATGCATCGGGTCTGAGACATACACCAACTCACATATAAATATATCTATATTAGTGTATATATTTGTATGTGTATGTATATTTGACTTGGTGCGTGCACCAAAGACTTTGCCCAAAAAATTGTTTGTTGGGCCAACTTAACAAAAGAATTTAGATTAATCTTCTGTAAAAAATTGAAATCTTCGTGATACCTTTGCCATTGATTCAGATTGTGCAGATTTTGACGAGGTCCGAGGGACAATAAATAAAGGCTTAAGATAATAGGACAGCAGGTGATATGCTGCAACTCTTAGTGGGAATTTTCTTTCACCTGAAGTCGGAAATTGTCCTGATCGGTAATTCTTTATATCAATTATCAGGTTAGAATTTATTTCATATCTGATCTGAAATTTGAAGGTTTTTCGTTGCTAATTGATATGAATTTTCTAAAGTTTTAACTTACCGAAGAAGTGGTGAGAGAAAAAGGGTAAGTCGGGCTAGGATTAACCCCACCTGAGTCAATATGAAAATGTTAGGCCCACATTGCCACATGTTTTTCAATGGGTGCAAAATTTTATATTGATCCCGATGTGGTTAATCCTAGAACTTTGTGCATAGGGATCCATACGAAAGAATTATTGGACTAGTATGGGCAAGCACCATTTGTTTTCTATATTGTGTTGCTGTCTATTTTATAATTTAAACTATATTATTAGAATTCACCTTTCTTTACAACAAAATTCCAAAATTAAAATTATATATAAGAATTTTCTGCTACTGGATTCTAGGAAAAATATATTTTGATATGGCATACATATTACATGAGGACCTCAAAATCAATATCATATTTTATTAATTCCATGCTAGTTGTGATCACATTCCATCAGATCGAACCACACAACTTGGATTGAAGTTGGTTTCGGTTGAATTGGAAAATTTGTTGATGCCAGTCAATGCATGGATTATAGTAATAGTATTACTATTAATTTGACATCTAATCAATAGTTAGATATATCTAAGGTAATGCATTTAGGGGTAACGTCAAATAAATCGGATTAATTTAAGTTAATCTAACTTCCAAATGAAACAATTATGTGAAGATATGACTTTTCATGCGGAAAAATATTTGCACTCTTGACCATTGAGAAATCCCAAATTTAACTTTAACCACACACAAAGATCCAAATCTAACTCTAACCACATTATAATATACAGAATTGGAAACTTTGATGATGTTTCGGGCAGTGTCCTCAAGAACAGCATCATCATTGATCTATCTGACATTTTTCATATTAATGGTGAGATACATCTAAGACAATGTTTTTAAGGACAACATAAAATAAACTGGTTGAATTTAAGGTAGTCTAACTTCCAAATGAAACAATTATACGAAGATTTAACTTCCTCGCGGAAAAATATTTGCACTCTTGACCATTGAGAAAATCCAATTAACTTTAACCATCTAGAAAACCCAAATTTAACTCTAACCACATTATAAATTTATAATACACAGAATTGGAAAGATGATGCTCAGGACAGTGCCATGGAGTACAACATCACTATTGATCTAGTATTTTTCATATCAATTGTAAGATTTATCTCAGAGCAATATCCTTAAGGATAATATAAAATAAACTGGTTGAATTTAAGTTAGTCGAACTTCCAAATGAAACAGTATTTGAAGATTTAACTTTCTTGTGGAAAAATATTTGCACTTTTGATAATTGAGAAAACTCTAATTTAACTTTAACCACATTATAATATATAGAATACAACACATAAGATGAGAATCATTCCATATGATTATGGCTCCATCAACTCTGCCACGCAGCTTAAACCAAAGGAGAACCATTAACCAGCTTCTTCACTTACTCCTCACTCTTTTCAACCGGAACTTCTCCAACCACCACCGGTTCAGCCTCTTCAAGGGCCGGAGCAGCCGGTTCATAGCTGGTGGGCTCTTCTTTTTGAATCTCTTCAACAACAGCTGGCTCCTCTGAGACCTCCACCTCAGGATCTGCTTCTTCTGCTGTTGGTTCCACTGCAGGCTCTTCAGCAGCAACTACTTCAGCTGGTTCTTTTGTCGAGACTTCCTGCTGCACGTCTTCCGGTGGTACTTCCACGTCTTCAGCCGCTACTGGATCCTCGATCAGCGCCTCCGGAGCGGGTGGCGTAGCCTCCACCTCCTCCACTTCTTCTGGGGCGACGATTTTGACTGTCTCTGCAACTGGTGTTGGAATTGTCACCTACGTATTAAAAAGCATCTCAATATTATTTCCCAAACTACTTGTATTATTTTCATGAACTGATCAAGAATCGAGTTGACATGAATGAGACGGGTTAACTTGATGGATTTGAAGGGAAACTTGAATTTTTAAACGAATCACATATAAAGTTTTAAACCTTTTTTTTTCATACGAGCACACATCAGCACATGCGTATATACTTCCATCTAGCTAACTATGATTCATCAAGAAAGCTATCAAATCTTGACTGGTGACGAATAGATGATCAAACACTCGTAGTTAAAAGATTTTATGTAGATCCTCAAGATCAAGTATATTCATGCAATATTTAGTTTGATTCCATAGCTAAAGCTTCCCAAGATACAAACTGTCAACTATAACTCCTTGATTTACATCCAGTGCAAAAATATCTGAAAAGTTTCAAGATAAAAGAGTCAAGGTATTATCATGAACTTGATCAAGAAAACATATAAAAAGGGTACCTCAGCTGTGGCCATTATGTTTTGGAAAATGATAAACAAGTAAATAAAGAAGAGAGTGGTGAAACTGTGATGAAAACTAGAGAAATAGGAAGAGAACTAAGAGAACTACAGCTAATATATTTAAAGGGGTGAAGAGAAATGATCATTTCGAGGGGTATTTATGGGGATGAAAAATCATTAGTGTGATGAAATAAATAATTGGAACAAAGTTTAGGAGCAATAAACATTATTAGCCAGTTGGCATATCAAGATCAGGATGTAAAGGAAAGGTGGACCTGGCGGTTGGCTACTTTGCCAAAAAATTTCATTCAATTTACATTGAATGCGAAATTTTTTTTTTCTGAAATTTTTAAAATATATTTATATGATGTTGGAAATTTTGGAGGGTTAATGAATTGAAATTAAGCAAGATAAAGATTAGACAATGAAATCTCAAAACAATGGAGAAGGTTTGCAACATTTGTGCTTGTGACTTATGATTTGTAGTGCTACTATTACAAGAAAAAGAGTCGTTCGTTGTATCTTAGGATAAGATTGTCGTATTCCGTGTGGACCTCGTACTAGACAAAATCTTCTTAAGAAGATAGTGTAGAACACTAGCCTTGACTCAAACAAATTTCTGTCATCTTTAGATATTTCATCCTGCTACAAACAACGACTCCAACAATAAGATCCTTGTGGAATTGAACATAAAGAATCTAAACAATGGGTTTCTGAATAGGCAAAGACACATGGTGGAGGCCAAATTTACTCTGTCTGTCGTTATCTTTTCTTGTATGGCTTGTTCTGCGCTGTTAAATGCAGGAGCAAGTGGCGATTACTCTCTCATCATACTCTCATGTTCTGCTAATTTTCTTTTCATTAAAAGTACTTCAAATCCTAATGACTTTATCCCATTTTAGTGTTAAAATAATATAAAATTTCAATATCAATTAATTTCGTATTTTTCAAGTTAATTGTTAAAAAATATATTCAAAGATATATGAAATTTATATTTAAAAAAAAAAAACAGAGAGACAACCAACATATCCGTGGTACCCAAAATATAATTTGAAAATATTGAAAATGGAACAATATATTTCCTTACTGCGGATTCACATGTTGGCATGGCGTCCAAAAAGGCAACGCCCCATTGAAAAAGTGAATTCCGATTTCAAAATATTGAATCTCGGCGGGGCCCATTGGGCCTTTGTATTAGATGCTTTGTGAGCAGCACACTGCACACTCGTGACTTGGGCCCATTTACATGTACCACGTTGGATCTTACTCATCACCGCTGTGGCCGCAATCTTGCCCCCTGTTTACTCTATTAATTTATTATTATTTTTTGTGTTGAGAAGACGAAATCCTAGAATTTTTATTGCGGATAAAAAATTGTAGCATTTTTAAATAGATGAGACAAATACATATACAAGAGCAGCTGCAGCTAGGGATGGCAACAGGACGATTATGGAATATGTTTGGCCAAACCCGAAAGCATCCCCGCCACAAGAAAAAAAAAATGGCAGCCCAATGCCTAATCTGGAAGCTAATCCCTAGAATCCCCGCTTCTTCTTTCGTTCTCCATCTCCAATATTGATCATGGCATCAGATACTGGGATCGGAGCAGGCTCATTAGTCGTAATATTAAGGTTTAAATTTGAAGAAAAAAACCCAACATTTAATAGTATTTCTCTCGAAGAAAGCTTATGTTACACCAGAAAAGCCAAACAAAACTTATTCAGGCATGCAATCTCTAAGATCAATCATGCGGCTGAAATTAAGGCTAACATTTATTATATAAATGAGAATGATATATATTAATAAAATAAAAAAATGATTAAAATGAATATTTATATGGGACGGGTTTGGTTAAAATCAGGACCGACCCTATCCCGCATTAGAAACCCTGTCAAAAAGGGTACATACCCACCCCTGGATCCGTTTGACGTGATTTAGACCTGCTCCATAGGAGCGGATTTAATAAGAGTTCGGGTTTAGGCCCGTCACATTGCCATCTCTAGCTGCAGCCTACAGATTAACATAAATTCTCCATAAGATAATGGTGTATTCAATGAACATTTATTTTTGAAAATAAGATATTGACCTAGTGGTCGTCATATGAGCGAAGTTTACTGAAAATAAATAAATATTTAATCTACATGCATGTCGAACTAACCATTGCATTTTCTTGTGTTTTTTTTTCCTTTTCGATGAATAAATAGTTCATTCGTATGAGATTGAAAATAGCGTATTTTGCGTTACAGAAGATTATAAATTGGATCATTGCTTATGGTATAACAAAAATTAGTAAAATTAGGGACTCTAAATTTTCCAGCTTTATTTACAACAACCAAGCTTTTCTCATAATGAGTTGAAATAGGCTCTATGAACCAAAGAATGAATCAATTGGGTCACAAAAATGCGTCAATTTTTACCAAAAGTTTTTTTCAGTCAGAATATCCACGTTAAAGTCCATTTTACATGCATACACAGTTGTTTTACAATAAATACTTATAAAAAATACTTTAATTTGAATAATATTTGTTGTCTTTTATGTATTTAAATTATAAAATACAATAATATTTTGTTTATTTAAATTTAGTTTGTATTTTGAAATTAGTAAGGAGGCTTGTGTTTTTTTTTTTTTTTGCATTTTTTTGAATTGTCTATATTTTTATCGCGACGTTTTGTTTATGTATTGTGATGAATATTTTTGACAACAAATACTTATAAAAAAATACTTTATTTGGATAATGTTTGTTATTTTTATTTATTTGAATTATAAAATACAATAGTTCTTTTTTGCTTTTTTGTTTATTTAAATTTTGTTTCTATTTTTAAATTATTAATAAAGCTTGTATTTATCAAATAAAATAGTTCATATTTGAATTTTGTTTATATTTTTAAATTATTAATGACGCTTGTATTCTTAATTTTTTGTTTTGTTTTTGTATTGTGATGAATATCTTTTGAATGCATATATAGGTGTTTTATAATATGAGTAGTTTTTGGAATATCAAAAATTGGTACGCCATGTCACTGTCAATATCTCTTCCTTTATAATATTAATTAATTAAATGCATATATATATATATATATATATATATATATATATATATATATATATAGGAAGGGTGTTTTAAACCAATAGCAAGCTTTAGATATTATCTCAAATTGGGAATTCTTGGTGTCATTGTACCAAGAGACGTGTTTTGGTTCAATTTCCAATTTAAGTGATGTGTATCATTGAAGCTTTTAGGTGCCAAAATTGAATTCGTTACCTAGTTAATATTAAGACCCGACGAGACCAGATTACGTGGAAGCGATACATAGTTGTTTTATTTATATGACTTTATAATCGAAGATATTCGAAAAAAATGATTATTATGTAGTCAGAATAAATTTCATTGTAGTAAGTATTCAGACTATCTTCGTTAAAGTGGACTTTAACGATTATTATGTAGTCATGGTTGACACAATCCAGTGAAACCATGTTTTTCATCTGAAAAATGACTTTATACCTTTGGCCCACCATCGAAGTATAAAACATAGGTGTAATCACCTATCTTGTTAATCTTAACATATTAAGTTGCTTAATTGTAGCCACAGAACACTTTATTTCGCTCACTACTTGCAAACTATTATCGTGTATAATACAGAAGAGTTAACTCTAAAAGTGTATCGAGATTCAAGATTATGGATTTGAAACGGTGGATTTCAAATTTCTTGACTTGACTTGTTTGGATGAACTAAATTTTATATCAAGTTAATTATTTTAAATATTACATTCATTCATGTTGAACAATGTCTAAAACTATCTTTTTCTCTGCACCCAATTATGATATAAATGTCCAAAAATAACGAATCAAGACACTATTGCCTACGTGTTTACATTTACTAAAGAAATTTGCATATCAAGTACTATGCAGCAAATCAGTAATTACATTAGTCGATAGTGTCGATGGTACTTAATGGGGAACAATCAGACAGAAAATCAAGGTGAGTGCGCCTTATAACATTGTACATAACAAAAGTAAGGTGAGTTTGTGGAAAAAGATAGGTGCTCCATCCGAAAAAATGCAAGACCAAGAGCTTACCTGTATGGTTATGCTGTATGCTTCCCACAGTCGTAAATCGTGTCTAAACAAATCAAAAAGGACCTGATATACACTCGGATAAATGGATTATACGTCAAGAGAAGGAACTGATTGCTTTTGACAAGTGATACTAGTCTTAAGTGCAGGTCAATTTTTTCAAGTTAAATGCGCAAAACCAAACAAACAGCCACTTGGAAAGCAATTTTGTCCTCATCTAGGCAGTGAAGAGCACGTTTTTGGCACCAGAATGACATGCATGCACTAAAACTGAACATCATCAGCGTACTAATTCATAAGAAAGCGTCACGCAAAGTCATTCATCGGTTATCAGGTAAATACTTCAAGCTGCTTTACTAGGTAAACATACCTTGCCAGCAGGCAATACCAATCAAGGTACTGCAACTGAGATCTATAAATCGAAATAAAGATTAATTAAATTAGCAAAAAAGTTAACTGCACCTCGGAACGCCTCAATAGTGTAGCCAAGACCACAATCCATTCTTGAAACTTGACTGAGCACATATGTGCCAACAGAAATTCTGCGTCCAGACGGCTTTGCAATGTGTCCATTTAAAGCTACATAGAAGTACAAAAACAAATCGATGAGTTAGGTCATAATGTTAAATCCACCACTCTGAAATCAGTAAATGATTCGATGGCCCCGGCATTCATCTATTAATTTTTGCAGCTTCTTGTTCTGCAAAAAATCGTTCGATTGCCGACAACAGAGGCTTCCATGTGGTCCTTTTAAATGAAGCTACCACTTTAGGGTAGCCACCATAAGAGAGAATTTCAACTCATCCAATGCAAATTATGATGATCAAAATACAAATTTTTACAATCTCCGGTGTCCACACATGTATAAATCATTATCAGGAGTAGAAATAAGCAAGTCAAACATAGCTCAAAACAGATAAAAAAAAAAGATAAAACAATTTGAGGAAAGCAGGATAAAGCAAGGTAGTTAGACACAATCAAAAGAAATTATACAACAACAGCAATGAAAGAAATATATAGGACACCAGCTTTAAAAATAAATTACGAATAAAAAATATGACAGATATTGATACCTTCTGTCCAACCATGTCAAGACCAGAAGCAAAATTCTCCAAAAGAGCACTCCCATACCTTTCTCTTTGTAGATACTCCTGTCGTAAGTTGTATCAAGCATATAAATCTCAAAGGAGAACAAAAAAGTACACAGAACATAAAGGGTGACTCTCTACCACTATAGATCAAATTGAGTGCCTTTGACAAACGCAACAAGCTTTGAAAGCTCTTTTCCAGACATCAAATAGCTGGCATGGCTTTCTAAACTATTTTTCACAGAAGCAACATGCGCATTCTGTTCTTTGAATGAGGGGCTGTCATAAATTTGTCAACATGTGTCAATAAAACTGGTAGGGGCAGACAAATAGATTGACTTGAAAGCTGTCAATTAAGAGTTTAGACTTACCTTTTCACGTCCTGAGGTTGCTTCCTAAAACTGGAAGGGAAAAGAAAATAGTAGCCCAGGAATCTCGGAGAAAGGCTTTCATGATCCGTGTTGGTAGGTTCATATTCTCCTCCAGATCTTAATAGAAACCTCACCTAATAACCAAAATGTACAAAAGAAATAGTAAATGTAAGGCAATTAGATCAGCCATTTCACGGAAAAAGTCCATATGGTTGTGGATTCATACCAGCTCCCCAGCCAGTTCATAAAGAGATTCATCAAGCGTTGCCTAAACAATGGAGAGATCAGAGTGAGAATGTAATATTAAATAAACAGGAAAAAGCATAAGAAACACGCCAGGGAGAAACTTGGTGACATAAGAATTATTTACAAAGTGATAAATGTATTGTTTGTGTTGTTCGATAGAGGCAACACATTTCTAATTCTCTCTTGTTAGTGGGAATAATGCATATCCTTTGCAAGCATCCTTCACTAGTCTTGTCTATACCAAGAAAAAGAAAGTCAATACATCTCTCAAAAGTAAAAATGCGAAAAACTCCCTCGAAGACAAATTTCATTAGCAATCTCCATCTGAGCTGCTTTCTGAAGAACTACAAAGTATTGAGGGAGAAAAACTGTGTTTTTACAGGGCATGGTACTCTAGATACCAGCAAATTCTACCAAACCATAGGCTAGCTGGTGAGTCCATCTAGCCTTTCCATACAAAGCTTTATTGCAAAACTTACACAAACTTTTAAGCAATGATATTGCAATTTGTGAAGGGCTTCAGTGAAGGGAAAAATCAATCCAATGAGTCATCTATCACTGTCCCAATGCTTAGCAGATTGGCACATATGCATGTGAAAAATACCATATATCTGATTGTCTGTGTGAATAGGAAGGGAAAAAAGCCCATAATCACCTGCAACAAACGCAGGGCACAATATTGGCTCACAGCCGAACCTTCAAGCTTAGCAATGACCTGTGACAAAACAACCAAGAGAACATCAATCAGCATACAATAATCAGTTCTATGGTTTCTACCAATAAAAGCTACATAATTCCCATTGTAATGATATAGATACATGATATCCCCAATCAAACATTCGGACAAAATCATATTACAGAAGAGCAACAAACTGTTAATAGAAGATACAGTAACAGGTTAACTCTCTAAGAAACATTCCATCACTCAAACTTGTTCTCTGAAACAAGTTTGAGTGAATAACAAATGACAAATTTGTTCACTAATAAAAGGAAACGTATTCTTCCTGTTAAACAAACATTTTGGATCACTGATGACAGTAATGATGCCACTTACAATGATCAGAAATACTCCGAGCAAAACTTCTTTATTTAAACCATCGGAAGAAAATAAAAATCACCCATATAATTAACTCAAAAGGTAAAAAAGGTACCAATGGTAATGGAATAGCACTTACTAATATATAGCAGGCTGCAGTACGATACCATCTTCGTTGGAAGCATTCCTCAAACAACCTAAAAGTAAGATGATTGGTTTCTCAATGGAAATTTAAGACATAATGATGATCTCTTCTCGTTCCCTGAAGTCCTCACTTCAAGTTAGGACCATGATAGAATAAATGAAATCATGCATGGTTATCATATTTGATAACTCTTCACAGAAAGAAAGCAATCATTTAAAAGATTATTAAAATTAGTTATACAGTTATTTGAAGAAAAAAAGTAGAATTAGATTTTACATATGTTTTGCAATATGTTCGGTAAAAAGCAGAGAATGGAGTCACATACTCAGTTGATCTGCCAGCAGCAGAAAACAAATCTGCCCAATGTCGACCATCAGTTTTTCGTGCAACACTAACAACATCATAATATTCAGGAAAGTTTCTGATCAGATCACAGGTCTTCTCCAGCAGAGAGGAATTTGTAGACTGATTGGCGACTGCCGCCTGGTTTTTATTCAAATTTTGCCTGTAAAACAGGGTTTAGATACATTAATTTCAGGTTTTGCGAGCATTTGGTAAGATTTTTACATAAACTTAATGCAAAGTGAAATCACAACAAATTCCCCCACCACAGATCCCGTTCCAGAACAAAAGCATGCAACAGGCATACTAAGCAATGATGGTATCGAGAACATTTTTCACATAGTATAAGAAACAGGCTAACTTGCATCATGTTGACCAATGAGAAATCTAAAAGAACATACTACCGAAGCAAATTTGGTCAACTCATCCTCAAATTTATGGTTGATCTTTTCAATTACATAATATGATGAGCACTGTCTTTGCTTACAATCAGAGGAAACATCAACAGTCATGTTCAATTGCATCATCTAAACATAATTAAATAACTAGTCTCATCTATGGTGGTCAAGGACCTTTCCTGAGAATTTATAATTGTTTTATTTAATATGTTAGAAAGAATGCTCACACATAAGCAAAATTCACATTAATAAAAAAAAATATCAAATTAAAACATATAAAAATGAAGCCGTTTATAGTTGCCCCTTAAAGTCAACCAAGGTTTTAATCAGTTTGCAACATAAGAGCAGTGCAGTTTAGTCCTAGCTCTGATTCAAGACCGAACGATAGACAGCACGGATTTCAGAGGCAGCATCGAGCCTCCAAAGGTGCTGGGCCGAATCAATCAAGGCTTAACCAGAAGTTGAATGAATTCTTTAAGGAGGACTCAGTACCATATTTCTTCACTAATTTCCCAGAGGGGTGGCTACCAGAGAATATGATCCACACTTTCCAAAAGGTGGGTGAAGTCAGTGATTTGTATGTGCCAAATAAGAGAGACCGCAAGAGAAATCGGTTTGGGTTTGTTAGGTTCAAGGCCACCTCGGTTGATGAGGACGTTGAGGCTAAGCTGAACCAGATTTGGTTGGGCTCTTACAAACTCAGAGCAAACAAGTCTCGGTTTCAGAGGAATGAGGCTCCAGCAGGCAAATCTAATGGTGGTGTGATATTGGACCGCAAGTTGTTGAGTGAAAGAAATGGAAAATCGTACGCTGAGGTTGCGAAGGAAACCTCAAATCGCCCCAAGTTTGTAGAGCCTCAAGTTCAGCTTCGAGCAGAGTCGGGACTGACATTTCGCTCTAGACCAGAGGAAAAGGCTTGGATTGAGGGATGCCTGGTTGGTAGATTGGTTGATAAGGTACACAGGCTTCAGGTTCAAGACGAATTCAGGGCGAATGGTCTGCCGTATACAAAAATTATACCCTTCGGAGACTCTCAGGTAATCATTTTCCACGAACGGAAGGATAAACTTGCGCAGATCCTGATAGAGGAGAAAAACTGGTTAGACTTATGGTTTCAAGATATCTCTACGTGGAGTGATAGGGCGATCTCACCAACAAGAGAAACAAGGGTCAGATGCTCGGGCATTCCGGCCGAAGCTTGGTGCCCGAGATTCTTTGAGCTGCTTTCAGTTTCGTTGGGTAGATTGATAGATATCGACAAGTAAACACTGCACAGAGATAGTCTGGAGATTGCACGGCTAATGGTAGACACACCACGTCAGGAATTTATTAACAGAACGATCAGAGTTAACATTGACGGTCGGTGTCTGTCATTAGAGTATTGGAGGACATATATCCCAAAGAAAGGGTCGACCACTACCCACCTGCTCAAATGATCTCAGGCTGGCCAAAATTTCCTACTGGAAATTCGGAATCTTCTGCTTCAGAAACGGACTACTTTGATGAGGTGGTCCCTCGGTCGCCTTTGGAAGGGGGGGCTGTTGGCGGAAATTCACACCAATCTTTACAAAAGCTGTAGCCAGGGGCTCCGGGAGGAACCGCCTGAAAAAGGTCCCGAGCATTTCATGTGCGAAAGAGCTGAGGAGGATTGCTTGACGACGTCAGACAAAGAGCAAGGAACCATGCAATTTGTCGCCGGACAAGGTGTGGAGGAAGGTTCGAAGGCGAAAGGACAAGAACAACCTTGCGATAGCCAACCATCAGCGTTGTTCATGGCGGGCGGCAAATGAATATCCAAGTCAGTCCAAAGACATTCGAAAAAATCGCCAAACGTCACGGATTCTTCCCCAGAGCCTTTTTTCAATACTCTCGGAGGAATGGGAAAGGCCTTCAGAGGTACAAAAGACAGTTACGGAAAAGGAACCTGAAGGCCAAGAAAAAGGCGGACCAGGGGATATGGAATTGCTTCATTAAGGACATGTGCGGGGAAGAAGATGTAACTCCCATGCGGGAAGAGAGCACCATTGGGGTGGTGAACGCACTTGAGTTGAAGTTAGCACGGGAAAACCGAGTAGGATCTTCGCCTTCTGCCTCAGCCGCATTGAATACTGCACGGCTAGCAAGGTCCTCTCTGGTACAGCGAGATGAGGCTATACTGCGGGAAGCAACGGATATTTGGAATTTAGGCAAGAATCTGGGGCTCGAGGCGGTGGGAAATGAGCACGAAATCATCGGAAAGTTAGTTGATATGGAAATTCGAGACAAAGGGGCACTTCGAGACAAATTGAACGAAGTTGCTGAGCCGGGGATTTCGAACAGGTTTTTATGATCCTTGCAACATATAATATAAGAGGGTTGGGGGGGAGGGTTAAGATTAGGGATTTACGAAAGTTTGTCGCACGAGAGAGGATTGATTTCCTGAGCATTCAAGAGACGAAGATGGAGGTCGTCAGTAGGAAGCTATGTGAGTCACTATGGGGTGACGGAGATTTTGATTGGGTCTTCAAGGGCGCAATGGGAGCTGCCAGGGGACTACTTTGTATTTGGAAGAAATGGTGCTTTTCGATGGATAACTGTTGGGGAGAAGATGGTATATTGGGAGTGGAAGGATATTGGGGAGTTGATCGAGTCAAATGCCATGTCGTCAATGTCTATTCCCCGTGTGATCCGAGTTCCAAAAAAGAGCTATGCAAGATTTTGGAAACTAAGATACAAGATCTCCCAGATGAGCGTTGGTGCATATGTGGGGATTTCAATGCGATACGAAGTCGCTACGAGAGGCGGGGATGAAATATGAATAGCAATGATAGAGAATGCCGGGATTTTGATGAATTCATCTGTGGGTTGGGATTGGTAGACTTACCGCTGGTAGGTAGAAAGTTCACGTGGTACCGAGCAGATGGTTCTTGTGTTAGCAGGCTGGACAGATTCCTCCTATCTGATAAGTGGGTTGAAGAATGGCCTAACCAAATCCAACGGGGCATCAATAGGAGCGTGTCAGATCATTGTGCCATTGTGTTGAAATCATTCGTTGACGACTGGGGACCCAAACCTTTCAGGGTAATTGATTCGTGGTTGCAACATCCGGAATTCAAGGTATTTGTCGAAAGAAGTTGGAGTGATTTCCGAGTTCAGGGCTGGGGGGTTTTGTTCTGAAAGAAAAATTTAAAATGCTGAAGGATAAGCTCAGAGGTTGGAATAAGGAGGTGTTCGGTTCTGTGGATGTCAGAATTGAAGAGTCTCGAGCAAAGATTATGGAATGGGATGCACTCGCGGATCGAAGAGCTCTGCACTCTGATGAGGTGGCTTTAAGAAGGAATGATATGGTAACTCTACTAGGACAAATCAGGAACAAGGACACACTACTTTTTCAGAAGTCTAGAATCAGGTGGATTCAAAACGGAGATGTAAACTCAAGATTCTTCCATAAATTCGTGAACAGGAGACGGAAGAAGAACGAATTAGTGGGAATCGAGATTGATGGCCAGTGGGTGGATACTGTGACAGGGGTAAAGAGCGGGGTCCAGGGCTATTTCGCGCAGCGGTTCCAGCAGGACGAATGTATTAGACCTCGACTTTCCGACATTAGCTTACTCCGTTAAGTGATTTGGACAACGGGATTCTTACATCTGAATTCGGAGAGGAAGAGGTAAAAAAGGCGGTGTGGTGCTGCGAGAGCTCCAAAAGTCCTGGTCCTGATGGATTCAACTTCAGGTTTATCAAAGAGTTTTGGCATGTCGTCAAGGACGATTTCATGCGGTTCCTATCTGAATTCCATAGGAATGGCAAGATTGTTAAGGGGGGCAACCCTTCTTTTATCGTCTTGGTGCCTAAATCGGAAACCCTGTCAAGATTGGGGAGTATCGACCGATATCCCTAATTGGTTGCGTGTATAAAGTATTGGCAAAGCTTCTGGCAAATAGGTTAAGCAAGGTATTGGATAGGGTGATATCTGCCACCCAAACGGCTTTTGTGGGGAACAGGCATATACTGGATGGGGTTATTATCATAAATGAGATGCTAGACGAGTGGAAGCGGACCAAAGGGACATGTATACTCTTCAAGGTGGACTTTGAGAAAGCCTACGATTCAGTACGTTGGGGTTTCCTTGACGAGGTCATGCGGTTAATGAATTTCTCTGACAAATGGAGGTCCTGGATTATGGAATGTGTTACCAGTGCGAAAGCGTCTATTCTTATTAATGGGAGCCCAACTTTGGAATTAGAAATGAAGCGGGGTCTGAGGCAAGGGGATCCTTTATCCCCTTTTCTGTTTATCTTAGTGGCCGAGGCGCTGTCCAAATTGGTACACAAGGCAGTGGAGACTAATGCCGGGTGGAGTGCAAAGTGGGTAGGAACAACATACCGATTTCCCATCTTCAGTACGCTGACGACACGGTTCTGTTTGGAGAGGCCACAATGGAAAATGCAAGAACATTCAAAGGGGTGCTGCTCATATTTGAATTGATATCGGGTTTGAAGATTAATTTCATTAAGAGCAGTTTAATCAGCATTAATGTAGATCTGGTTCAATTAGATGCGATGGCGGGTGTGCTGAATTGTAAAGTGGGAAACGTGCCTTTTAAGTATCTGGGTATCCCGATGGGATTAAATCCGAGGAGATGTGCGTCTTGGGAACAAATCTTGGAGAAAATTCGGAAACGACTGGCGGCCTGGGATGATAAATGCCTGTCCTTTGGGGGACGGATGGTTCTACTGAATGCCGTGTTGTCTTCGTTACCGGTTTATTTCTTCACCCTGTTTCGCGCCCCAAACACTGTCCTTTCCAAATTTCGTTCAATTCAATCAGCCTTCTTGTGGGGGGGGGGGGGGGGGGGGGTGGGGAAACTTGTCGGAAAGTGGCATGGGTCAAATGGGAGGTGGTTTGCAAATCTAAGAAAAATGGGGGCTTTGGGGGTTCGAAACCTGGATTTTTTAATAAAGCGTTATTAGGCATATGGAGGTGGGACATTATTAAGGGGGGGAATGCTTTGTGGTTGCAGGTTTTGTCTTCTAAATATGGTAATCTTAACTGGCGAGAGATTGTGTCAGGGAGAGGGGGGTTGAGGGGGATGCAGTCGGTGTTGTGGAGAGATCTTTTAAAGAATACTTTCTTGGATCATTCGGGGTGGTTTTTTTTTGGGGGGGGGGGGGGGGGGTGTTTTCGTAGGGTAGGGAATGGTCTAGGGACGAAATTCTGGTCGGATATCTGGGTGGGGGAGGTCAGCCTGGAAGGAAAGTTTCCAAGACTTGCATCTATAGCGCGGGATAGAGACATCTATTAGGGAATATGGGGGGGGTGGGTGGATGGTATATGGATTTGGCGCTGGGATTGGAGGCGGGAGCTATTCGACTGGGAGTTAGATGTTTTGCTTTGTTACTCAATTTTATTGACAGGTCAACTTTGGACCAAAACAAGGAAGACACCTGGGAGTGGCGCCTTGAAGATAACAATTGCTACTCTGTTCGATCGGCATATGGTATTTTTGCAGAGGATGAAGTTCTTGATGATGAATCTTTTTTGATTTATGAGGATATCTGGAAGACTTCGGCTCCGAAAAAAGTTGGAGCGTTTGCTTGGCGGGTATTTAAAGACAGAATTCCGACCAAGGAAAACTTACGGAAACGTAATGTTATCCAAGGCCCGATCCCAGATCTGTGCGTTCTATGTCATCAACTGGAGGAGACTACAGATCATCTTTTGTTCAGCTGCTCGGATTCCTACGCGTTATGGATGAAATGTTACAGATGGTTGGGAGTCACTCTTGTACTTCCGGACAATCCGGCTTCTCACTTGCTGCAGCACAAAGGGCTTTGGGAGCGAAGAAGAGACAGAATGGGTTGGTTGACTATATGGTTGGCGGTTATATGGACCATATGGTTGGGCAAAAATAATTTAATTTTCAGGGGTAGCATCGAGCCGGATGAAGATCTTTTCAATCTAGTTCTTTTTAGATCTTGGTTTTGGATTAAACATAGCACCGGTCTTAGTTTCGCTTATGTATTGTCGGACTGGGTCTCTGAGCCTAGGATTTGCTTATTAGCTTCTTGATCTTTTCTTATTTCTTTTTCTTTTTGGGTCTGTGCGAGCCAGCTCGCTCTTTGTAAACTTTCGTAGTACCTCTGGTACTCTTTTATATATTATGTTATTTTCCGACCAAAAAAAAAAAGGATATTACATAAATATTATATAGATATATAGTAATATTTGATAGGATATTATTTGATTTGTAATATAGATGGTAATTAGAAGATTTGGCAGAATCTTAGGGATTCTTAAGTTGATTGTTAGACATGTAGTCTTATACTATATAATGGAATAAGTGCTCTATTGAAAGAGCATTGAGTTTGGTATTGAGACGATTCAGTTTTATTAACATGGTATCTGAGTCAGTTTAAAACAAAAAAGGGAGTTAGGGTTTCCAGGCTGCGCTGGGCTTCTGCCCCAGGCTTAATCGCATTCTTTCCGGCAGCAGCGCTGGGGGCAGGCAGTGGTCGCTGTTTCTTTGCTTTTTTTCCCCTTCGCATACTGTTTGCACGACAATCTGTTTATTTTCGTCAGATTTTCCACGGTCGAATCTTGCACGAAGTCTTGGGGTCTCGATTACTGTTCATCGCGATTATTGTTCATCTTGCACTGTTCATTGCGCGTACTATTCATCGTTTTTTTACTATTCATCGTGTTATTGTTCATCGCATTTTTCCCGTCTGCAATCTCTTTTATTTGATTTTGGAGTGATCGTGACTTTCATTGGAATACCCCTTCGTGAAATCACCAAAGCTTGTGTGGGTTCCTGGAATTTGGTCACAATCCCTCTGTTTGTTCTCAAAGTGGTTGGATCTTTTTTGTTCGGAATAATTTTCTGTGGGTGCTCGCAAATCAATTGGATTTGCTCTCGGCCGATTCGCTTGACGCTTCGGTCAAAACTTTTCTTGGGTGTGCACATTCCGCGATTTGCTTTTGGTGCGCAGAGGTGTCTGGGTCTTCGGTTTTGTGTGTCTGTTCTTCGTTCCATTGATCTCTGGAATTTTGGTTCTTCCCTGGTGGTTTTGTTCGTCTCGATCCAAAACTACACGTAATTTTTTGGGTCACCGACTGGTTGATGGTTTAGGGCTTTTGGAGTTTTTGGCATCGATCGCGTAGGATCTTTACCTCAGCAACTTTAATATTGATGATTATTCTCATGTACCTGTTCCAGAGACACTTTCTTTATAATCAAAGCTCGTTGCTTTACGATCTGGCTTTCGCGGTTTATTGCTGGATATATTCTTCATCATTTATTCTGGGGTGGAATCTTTGTTTTGTGGCTTCTGCTCGATTTTGGGGACCTAGGAGACGACAACACTTCTGGTGTGTGTGGTGATCGGTACTTTTGCCGCGGCGTTTGCGGTGTCCTTGCGTGGTAGTTGTGCGTTTTAGCCTGACACGGTTGTTGTTCGTTTGAGCCTTGCACGGTAGTTGTGCGTTTGGGCCTTGCACGGGTGTTGTGCGTTTATACTTTTGTCGCGGTGCGAGACGTATTTTGCACAAGTGTTTGCGACGGATTTGCCCGACTAGGGTGTCGATTCTTCCGCGGCGGATTATTTGGATTGACAAATTAATGTTTTTTGATCGGGCAAAAAATATTATATAGATAGATATAGTAATATTTGATAGGATATTATTTGATTTGTAATATAGATGGTAATTAGCAGATTTGGCAGAATCTTAGGGATTCTTAAGTTGATTCTTAAACATGTAGTCTTTATACTATATAATGGAATAAGTGCTATTGAAAGAGCATTGAGTTTGGTATTGAGATGATTCAGTTTTATTGACAAGAAAGAATGCTCACACATAAGCAAAATTCACATTAATACCAAAAAAAAAATCAAATTAAAACATGAAGCCGTTTATAGTTGCCCCTTAAAGTCAACCAAGGTTTTAATCAGTTTGCAACATAAGAGCAGTGCAGTTTAGGGTGGATGAGGTGCATAAAGAGGATAAATGATCAGATGTTTGCATAAAATTACCTGGAAACTTTTGCATCAAAAACTGTAAAAAGAAGCCATTCCAGGCAATGTGAAAAATGTGGCTTCTCTGCTGATATGTGAGCTAATCGCAGAGCTTCTTCCCTCTTGTATCTCTGAAAAACTCATTATCAGAAGCTTGAAATTACAGAAGTCATATAAAAGCAAGATTGTACATCTCTTAAGAACGCAGCCTGAGTTAAACGAACATGGACTAACATTAGCAAGGTGAAACATTCAGAACAAAACCATTTTTTTTTAACTCCAAAAGCCCTCCATAGAAGAAAAGTCTACAATCCTCATATTCTCTGAGTAGAACTGTTAACAGATCCACACCGCTAGAGATAGCAGTGAGTTCTTTGTGGTTTTGCATTTGAATTCCTACTCCTGGAGTCAAAATTCAGGTGAAGATCTCAACCCTCAAATTCTTCATGATAACTTCCATATTTACCTCAACCTATCAGTCACTATTCCTATTCCTAAACAGAAATTTGGATTTCCCTATTTAGTTGTCAAATGCGTGGGCGTGGATTGTACCACTCACACGTTGGCAGAAGCTGTCTTCTCTATCACCCCTACCTTGACTCGGAGTTGCAATGGGTTTTATTCCCACTTGTTACATCCCCAGCCCCATCAAAATATAAAATAAAATAAAATGAAATCTTTATGCTAGAAATGTTAGGAGCCCATTAGTAAGTTCTTTGTGGCATTCAGCCATTAAATTCCAACTCCAGGACTCACAATTAATGCTGCCGGGTTTTTCCTGGACTTCAAATAGTGATTTCAGTATCGGGAAAGTCAATGGTTGCTCAGTAATGAAATGAATGAATTTTATGGAAAAGGCTCTCAATTGCTTAAAGACTTGAAAGCAATCTCATGCCATAAATGAACAAGAACAAAGTTGGGTCCATTCAACAAAGAGAATTACTACATCACAATCATCCGGAGTGTTAGACTTGGGAAGTACCACGAAGATGGAAGTAATTTGAAGTAATTCTCAGCAGAAACCGATTAAAAGTTACAAATACTCCTTGCACCGGAAAATCTAAATCAAGATGCTAATAAGCAAACTCTAGGTTCATTCACCCAATCATAAAGTACATAAGAAAATGTAGAACTACTTCTATGCCGAATCCAAAACCAAGATCTATATTGAACTAGGTTCAAAGGGTCATCATCTGGGTCGTCGCTCCCCCTGAAAATTCTTTTATTTCTGCCTAACCATATGGTCCATATTATTGCGAACCATATAGTTAACCAGCCCTTTCTTCCTCTTTTTTGCTCCCAAAGTCCTTTGTGCTGCAGTAAGTGAATCTCCGGATTACCAGGAAGTACAATAGTGATTCCCAACCACTTGTAGCATTCCATCCATAACTTGTATGATTCCGAGCAGCTGAACAAAAGATGTACTGTAGTCTCCTCCACCTGTTGACAAAGAACGCAAAGATCTTAGAACGCTCCTAAGATAACATTACGCTTCCGGAGGTTATCCTTGGTCGGAATTCTGTCTTTAAGCACCCGCCATGCGAAAGCTCCAACCTTTTTCGGAGCCAAAGTGTGCCAAATGTCGTGATAAACCATCAAAGAGTCATCATCAAGAGCATCATCATCTACGAAGGTTCCGTATGCCGATCTAGCAGAGTAGCAATTATTATCTTCGAGGCTCCACTCCCAGGTGTCTTCCTTACCTTGATCCAAAGCTGACCTGTCAATAACATCAAGCAACAAAACAAAAACATCCCTCTCCCAATCGAATAACTCTCGTCTCCAATCCCATCTCCAAATCCACAGACCATCCACCCACCCCCCCATATTCCCTACTAAGATCTCTCTATCCCGGGCAATCGAGCTAACTGACTTGAGCTCAGACTGTGATACGTGAACAATTAGAGTAAATTATTTTGTTCCATTTAATAAAACAGTAATATATCACATGTAAGAGATGTCACAGAGAATCAAAAGAATGATTTCATGCCAGCACAAAATTGGGTATTGTACCTGAAGAAGATGCCGAAGTAAACCATGTAATATGGTTTGTGCTTGAGGAGATGGTTCGAAACATGGGAACTCTGTACATGTCGAAAACGACATTCTCTGGGAAACACCAACTACTACACCAGCATTTGGAAGTAAACCAAGTGGGTACACCTCACGATCAAATTCCAGCAAGGGATCCAACTATGACATCATATCAAACCACGTAACTTAGACATCATAAACAGACTGAATTAACTAAAAATTTATATCTTTTTGCAGGAACATAAAATAAACTTGCTATTATATGCCCTTATCAACTTACGATGTTGCTATTACATAGTCAAAATCAATGAACGAACCATAGAGCTCTGAGTTAAGGCACGTGAAGTGTATTTACTTGAAGCCTCTGAAAAGAATATCTGATAACAGCTGTAACTACTACATGCTTTATCTCATACCACACAACTCACTTAAACATAGATGGCTCAAAAGATAGCCTAGCGTGGAAAACAAGATGCATGCCATCTTTCACACAAAGATGGCATTTATGAATCACAAAAGAAAAAAATCAAACAAACTAGAATACCTGTAAAAAACCTTCCTGCTTGAAAGGATTTACAACTGGATATGGATACCAAACCTGTAGATGAGCTTCAACACTTACGTCAGACATGTTAAGTAGAATGGCCAACAAAAATTGGAACTGATAATGGTTACGGAAACTGTCACCTGCATCCCACGGTGGCCATAATCTAACCAGGAAACTTCCTCGATTAAGTTTCTTTTCTCCTCTGATTGACCACAAGTAACCCAGAACAACTCAACAGAATCTGTCAATTCTCTTTCCCGTCCTTCATCCAAATCAAGTAGTGAAAGCTCCCCATTCATCCTCAATATTAAAATCTAAAAGGTATATGCAATCAATTGCAGAAAACCCTGAAGAGCTGAGTATTAGCTAAAATTAAATATCAGCACATGCCTGGCAGGTTCTCGGGATAACAAATTAGAAGATGAGATTAATCTGCTCAAGAGATATTCTCGATGAATCTGATCAGGAATGAATCGCATTGCGACAGGATGGCTCTTTGCAGTCATGATTGAAAGCTCTCGTACTGTAGAAAGCTGTTTGTCATTTTATCACTTAAAATGCATGGTGAATAACATGTATTACTTTTCATTCAGAAACAATTATGATTACACATGATATTGTTAGTAGAACTGTAAAAAAGTTGTATCACCCAACCAATTCAAAAAGCATATCCAATTTAAAGCATTTTATTACCTCTAAATCTGGGGCACTAGATGGAGACAATTCACCAGATAATTTCACATGGTATATATGAACATCAAAAGGGCGATATGTGATGAGTAAATAATCTTGATAAACATCCATGACCATTGGCTTTGTTGGTAATGTCTTCCGATGAAGAAGTTAATTTTGATCAAGATGATATCTAGGGTAGAAAAGCAATTCATACCTGCAATCACCAATCATTCTGTTGAAATGGGGAGTAAACATTGTAAACTGTAATGCATGAAATGGCATATACTCACATAGCTACCACTAAAAAACAATTATAAATGCTGAAAAAAAATATATGAAAAAGTTCAACTACATTGAAGAAGAAAACTCACACCAAAGATAAAGAGATAAATTCGATGTGGGGTACTATCAAATTTGTTCTCTTTTCATGTTTACAAGCAACATCATCAGTCATTATATGCAATCAGCGCAACTTATAAAAAACGATGCTTCCAATTTATTTGATACAACACTTGATCCAGAATTGACATTTTCACTGGATATTTGGAAATCATTCACAAACACTTCTAATTTTCACACACATATAAAGAAACTCTTTTCCATGGAAATCTGGGATAGACCATCAATAATATATCATAACTCTCGAAGCTCAACTACAATCATCCACAAACACTTCTAATTTTCACACGCATATAAAGAAACTCTTTTCCATGGAAATCTGGGATATACCATCAATAATATATCATAACTATCGAAGCTTAACTGCAACTTCCAATAACATTTCTGAAACATAGACACAAATAATTTAGTATGATTTTCCACACATCATTGATATTTTCAATTTGTGCGACATGTCTATCTAAAAGTTTAAAGGTTGAATCCAGCACTATGATTTCCGTTTCAGCTTCCACACGATTTCATAATATTGAGAAAAAATACCTAATTTTCTAGAAGAAATAATGGCTACAATTTGTTTAAGTATGTTTAAGTACACCACGCGATAGAACTAAAACATTAGAAGCAAACAAATAGCATGAGTGTTATACCAAGGACACAATAACCAAGCATAGTTCCAATCTGAAGGCCCATATTTTGGTAGACAAAGCAATTAACCTACTCCAGAATAAAATTTGATGATTTGTCGAATTTTTTAGTACAAGAGAAGTTACAGGGTTTTAATACTAAAATACAAACAGGAGTGACAATGTAGAGATAATTCTTCATAAAAAAGAAAAATGTTCTGACACTATCACACCAGAAAATTCTCAATAAAGATGCATTTTCATCTCACAAAGCATAATCTTTTCTAGGCAACAAGCATGGGTGATGGCTAAATTTAGAGATATATTTTAACAGTAAATTCATATAACAAATCACTAAAAAATCTATCAGTGCATTAATTTCTCACGTAGTGGAAGAGTCCACATAATTGCAGACCACAATAATTTCCCCCATCCATAACAATCCTCTGCACTGAATTCTTTGTTCTTGAGTAATATCTCCAAATACTCTCCACCGCTTCAGACGTATGTCATATAAGATTAAGCCGTGAAGCCCTGCTACTGCCAAGTACATTCCATCCCTACTAGCAGCAACATGTAGAACAGGCCAATTTTGGGAAATATAAGAAACCTGGTTAAATGCATAGTCAATCAGAAGTAGCAAATAATGGTATGGGGAAAGGGCATTTATTTGATACGTAACTGGAAGATTGAGGTGCAAGATCTTCAGTTCATCAGTATCTTCTGACTGAACAACGAGCAAGCGATCTTCACCATAAATAATTTGCCGAACGTAGGTTGTAACAGAAACACCTCTGTTAAGGCAGCATTTCCCAAAAGAGAACACAATAATTCTCTCTGATCATCTTTCCTCGATTGCTTACAATCTATATCCGCACTCATCCCAATGCATCAGTGAGGTGCCGCTTATAATTGGTTCATACTTGAATTCCTGATTTAGCTTAACCACAGGAGACAAAACAGAACTCACACCTATTTGACTGTTCGTAGACATCAAACGACAACCAGAAACAGACCAAACTGTAAGTCCTCTTAACTTCCATCCAACTGGAAACACAGAGTTATCAGGGGTCCACGTAATACAGTTGACAGGTCAGGACCAGTATCTTCCACTGAATATCTGCAATGAAACCACAGAGAAGACAATCAGCTCATTATTTATGCTTTAAAAGTGAACAAAATCACAACATTGGGCAGATGATACTGAAACTTTGGGAGAAGAAACTTGATGAACTTCGAGCTAATCAAATTTCGTATCTGCATTAACTTCGAGCAGTACATTAAAGATGTTAACCAGAACATGCTCAAAATTGATAAACTTATATGATCATTAGTTCTGTGGAAGATTTTCAAACAGGAAAGAATCGGTACATGTAAGCATATGCATGCTCCCAATACCAATAGCTCAAAATATTGGACCACATAGGTCTGCAATATATATATGATCATAACAAGTTTAACATCAAATTCGACCACCAATTTCTAACACATCAACCTATCCAGCTATATGGAAATTCGATTTTTAGATTTCATGGTCAACCTATTAATCATGCAGGTCTGCAAGTCTTTTAAATCGCTATCAACTAATTAAGTTTTCAGTCATCCAGAGTCCAGACTTTTAATCAACCATTAGAAGTGCATATCAAACACATAATTATCTTTTAGATAAAGCAAAAAGTCTACCATACACCAAAGTAAATAGGTTGGAGAGCAATTAAATTGCTTATACAGGAAATACACCACATCGACTAGTTGGAGTAGATGAAAATTTAAAGCTAAATTCTGAAGAATCCAGAAAATAAGGGGTAATGGCTGAGTAATAAACATGCATAACACTTTCCAATTCCTGCAGGTTATTAAAAAGGCTTACCCCCAATCAGATAAAGAAACAGCGCGGATTAGTGAGGCTGAATCAGCGAGGTCATATAGCTCGACAATGCCTTTTCGAGTTCCGGCAGCAAGAATCTGTTGCTCTGGAGCCATTGATGTGCATACAACATCACCAGAAGACAACCTTCTTTCAACTCTGATGGATTCAGTATGCCTAAGACCTTTCTTGCTCACAGAACATAGCATGAGTTCTCCATCAGAAAACAACACAGTTAATAACCTCAAAGGAATGGAATATTCAAGATGAATCACAGCAGATTTCTGTGAGACAGCATGAATTATATGGTTGGACCCATGGACGCCTGGAGTTTCACTAGAAGCCCGACCATCGTCCAAGGGATAGGATAATGTATTACCAGCAGCATAATCATTCAGCCGCGTGTCAAGATAAAACATACCACAAAACTGTATAAATAGCGAACAACATTTGATTTTCTAAAGGTTTAACTCAAGGTAAGAAAAGTTACTTTAAGAATAATTCCAGCAGAGAAAAGATGAGAGTCCCCACATTGTAACTGCATTATTCTGGCAATAAAGTATCTAAAAAAGTATGCTTAAAAAATATGGGAGAGATTAAAAAACATCATCCCAAACCACATACCTCACCCTTCCAAGATATGCTGTACAATGCTCCATCACAGAGTCCGATCAGTATGTGTTTGTTATCACAAATAATGTTGCTCCTGATAAACAGACATGGAAAATAAACATAAAAATTCATGAAGATAACACATTCCAAGTAAGGGTAAATGTGGCTACTATATTGCATTCTATATATGATAATGATAACAAACATATAAATAATATACAGAAAAAAAAGTACGAAAGTCAAAGAGAGGATAATCTAGTTTGTAGAGGAGGATCAACCTAATATCACAGTTTCCATCAAACTCAAATCATATAATCATGAATTGAATACAAGGATATTAAATTTGTTTTCCTCTTTTCTATAAAAATGGGATGAAAAAGAGGTCTATAAAACTAGACGAGAATGCAAAATTTAAAAATAACATATTGCATAAATTGACATATATATGTCCATTTAGAAGCTATGACATCTGTAAGTAATATATAAATCAATAAATTGTTTGTCACTCAAATATGAGCTTGCAGAGACCAGATTAGCAACACATGCAAAAAATTCCAGAAATTCAAAAATCCTGTGTATTCGATCCGTATCCGATCCAAAAAATCCGGTGAATCAAATATAAAAGAAAAATGGATCAAAATCTTCAGAAATCCGGTATCACCTTTTTTTTCAACATGCAAGTGACATGGAAGAAGTAAATGTCAAGGATATACATAAATATTATATAGATATATATAGTAATATTTGATATAATATTATTTGATTTGTAATATAGATGGTAATTAGTATATTTGGCATTATCTTAGGGATTCTTAGGCTAATTCTTAGAAATTCTTATCGTAATATGTTCATCTATATAATGGAATGAAAATCCAATTCAAAGGGGATTGAATTTGGTATTGAGATTTAGATTTATTGCCATGGCATCAGAGCCAGTTTAAAACAAAAACGGAGCTAGGGTTCACAGGCTGCACCGGGGCTTAATCGCCTTCTTTCCAGGGGCAGGCGGTGGTCGCTGTTTCTTTGTTGTTGTTTTTTTTCTTCTTTTTCCCTTCGTGCACTGTTTTCGTGATAATCTGTTTATTTTCGTCAGATTTTCCATGGCCGAATCTTGCATGATGTCTTGGGTTTGCGATTACTGTAGATCGTGTTACTATTCATTATGCATTGTTCATCGTTTACTGTTCACCGTTTCTTGTTCATTGCGTCACTGTTCATCGTGCACACTGTTCATCGTTCACTAGTCATAGCATTTTTTTTCGATCTATCATCATAGAACTCATCATCAGAATCATGCTTGTTCTCCTCGAAGGTCCGTTTAACCTGAGTCTTATTTTTGGGACCTTCATCAGAACTACCATCAGAGTCATGCTGCCTCTCGTACTTGGGTTGGGGTGTTGTCTGACTATGGTGTCATCAGTACTATCATCATCATACGAATCATGATGTTTGCTTTTTAAATTTTAGTCTTATACCCACGGTCTTCATCAAAACTGCGATCATCATGTCGTCTACCTATTTAGCTTTGGATGTTTGAGGCTCAGATCAGAACTACTGTCATCATCTGAATCATAACGCCTATGAGACTTTCCATAATTCTTGTCACGGTCAGACTCAGAATCAGAATCAGAATCAGAGTCACGTTCAGACTGAGATTCTGAATTAGACGAATCACTGTCATGTTTTACAGCTTTCTTTTGTGTCCTTGATGTCTGCTTATGTGGGTCAAGCATCATATGGACTTGCGATCTAGCTTTCGTGATTTGTTGTTACTGCACGCTGGTTGTCTTCTTTGTCTTTTCTTCCGGGGGCGGAATCTTCGTTTTGTGGCTTCTGCTCGATTTTACGGACCTGGGTGACTACAATACTTCTGGTGTGTGTGGTGGTCGGTACTTTTGCCGTGGCGTTTGTGGTGTCCTTGCACGGTAGTTGTCCGTTTGAGCCTGGCGGTTGTTGTGCGTTTGAGCCTGACATGGTAGTTGTGCGTTTTAGCCTTGCACGGTTTTTTGTGCGTTTGAGCCTTGCACGGGTGTTGTGCGTTTATACTTTTGTCGCGGTGCGAGACGTATTTTGCACAAGTGTTTGCGACGGATTTGGATTGACAAATTGATATTTTTTTTATCGGCCAACATCAATTTGAGGGGGGGGTGTCAAGGATATACATAAATATTATATATATATATATAGTAATATTTGATATGATATTATTTGATTTGTAATATAGATGGTAATTAGTATATTTGGCAGAATCTTAGAGATTCTTAGGCTGATTCTTAGAGATTCTTATTGTAATATGCTCCTCTATATAATGGAATGAAAACCCTATTCAAAGGGGATTGAGTTTGGCATTGAGATTCAGTTTCCAAAAAATATTTTTAGTAAATATAGTCTTTAATAAAAGGAAAATATTGAAGCTAAAACTCTTTGCTATATATTTACTTTATCTCTGCCATTTTACCCGTGGGAAGGTGGTAGGTCAATAAAATAGCATAAACAGCGAGAAACTGAGAAGATCAACCTGCTTCCAAGCACATGGTCGCCAAGTGTATCATAAATTTAATGATATTGTTATTATTAGTTAGATCTTTGGACAAGGACGGTAGAGTGTAGACCAACTAAGTTATTTATTTGGAGGCAGAAAAATTAATTAAGCTTGTACTTACACTGTCAAATTCTCACTTGCAAAGGGGACTTGCTCACTGAGAAGTAATGAGATATTCGCGAGAAATAAACCAGTTGGTTGCTTCCCACCAATATGTATTTTCTTTTCAGTGTTCTGAACCTTGAAGATGTGAAGATAGAAGGACGATGTCTGCAAGATTGGAGCAGTTGTAAGTGACCAACCACCACAAAACATGATACAATTATCAGTTCATTCACATTTTCCTAAATTTATACTACCTAAATTTAGTTAAAATAGAGATTTCAGCTTAAACTCAACATATTTATTCCACTGCATTACTTCAAAAGGTGAAATCACCTCAAAAGCTATATTGCTTAATACCCAAGCACCGAAAAAGAATATTTTACAGATAGGAGGAACGAAATTTATTGGTGAGGGGAATGCGATAAGTTATAATGGAGCAGCCCTTTTTGAAGCTTCATCAAGCGCATTAATTAAGCTGTGGGTACTCACTCAACATAATCTTCATTTTCATTTTATCAGGCGACAGGCATTATCCCAACTCAAACCTAATCAATTTCCGTAAAAGATATTCTCATACAACTTTAAAAATAGGCAGCACTTCATGATACAACTTTTAATCACAACCACCACCTTAAATATTAATTTTTCCTTCAATTCAAGAAATCAGGAAACCAGATCTGTGACTTGCCAACTTTAGGATTCAGTCTCTCAGTCTTTATTCCAGACTACACATTGCTTAATCAGGTACCGAGGACTGAACTCATATATTTGCCAGTTCGTAGTGGATTCAACAATTAACTATTTTGGCATGGAACTCCCCAGCGCGACAAGATGCTTTCAATTTCAGAATACTTACTGAAAATATGCCGAACAAGTTTTTTCTTCCCTGTAATTTAAGAAAACCTAAACCTCAACAGTGTGCTTCGTTAAAATCGTTAGCAGCAGATTGATGGCCCAATTTTTTAAAACCTTCGTTACGTCACCACTCCAAATGTTCACATTCTGAAACTCCTTAAAATTCATATAGGAAGTGATCCAGCACTTACAATAACGGCAATGAGCTTTGTATCTGCGCTCCAAACAGCTTGCAAATTCTCCCCCTCTCTCCGAACAGAATCCACATCTCTCTTATACTTCCCCAACCTCACTCTATGCTGAGAATTTTAAAAAAATCAATAAAGTTAAAGGAATGAAAAAAAATCAACCAAACACTAAACGAATGTGACGACAGATAAAAATGCCTGAGATGAAGACCAAAGCTCGAGGTGAGTTGGGGAGACTACGAGAAGCAAGCGATTGGCGACTTTAAGGTAAACGATCTGTTGTGTGGAGGGGGCAATTTGGTAGTTCCAGAGGGATGACATGCGGCCATCCATATGACATATACATCTTCGACAATTCAAGCGCGCACGCGGAGCGAGAGCTGGAGATTTTCAGTGTGTTGAATGCATTGACGGCGGATGGAGGAGTGGAGACTGGACTGAATCTGAAGTTTCCGAAACTGTAAATCGATCGAAAATTATCTTTGGTGTGTTAAACGCATGGATGTACCAAATATTCATTTCTCGTGCGATCGGTCGATCAATGTTATTACATGGAGACCTTTGAGTTAGAAAAAAAAACAGCTAGATCAACGACAATTACCGGTTACACAAAATAGATCATATCTTTTTATGTGGGAACACCTAAATATTTTTTCACATATTTTGGTACTCAAACTCTAATAAATGCCATTCGTTTAGGACATACATCAAATCGAATTGATAATATTTCAACCAACATAGATTGAAATATCTAGTTGTTGTCCTTAAGATAATGTCTGTGGGTAGCAATCAATAATCCCATAAAATACACATATCGAGCCTGTGGCATCGAGTTTTTCAGCCCGAGAATTTATCCGAAGCATACATTGTAAAAAAATAAAAATAATGAAATACTCGATGCTTCTAATAATTTGCATATCAAATTTTGAAAAATAATCAATACATATATATATATATATATAATATCATAAAAATACTTTAAAAAATACATCAAATAGACATAAATTAATAACATCTGAAATTGAAAAAATATCTTGTTTAATAATTACATCACCATCGAAATATATTTTATATTGATATATTATTGATTTTTTTTTGTTTTTTTTGTGTGTGTAAAAAGTACATAGAATTTAATATATTCTATCACTATTTAAATATAACAATATTGCAAAAATTTGTCGAAATTAGAAATAAAAGATTGATATTAATTATAATAATTAAAAGTTGAAAAATTAAGTCGTCCATGTCTTTTTTCTTAAAAAAAAAGATAAATATTAATGTATAGTAAATATGTTTATTTATGTAATTAAAATGATATAAAAATAATTATATTTATCAAAATAACCAGTAATTTTATAATAAAATGGGGTCCACGAGACCGAGGTTGCAAAACCCGGCTCCTTTATTATGCTGAAACCCCGACTGCGTTATGAAATTAGAAGAGGGGCTCGTCGCGCTCCTATTCACGTATTAGAGACGACGCTTTCGTCAACTTTTCCTTCCCCGCCACCTGCCGGACGTTCCTCCACCCGTGTCACCTTTACCCAATTACATCTTCATTTTTCCTAACTTCCTCTCATTCAAGATCCGAAGAATAGAAATCACCTGTCTGTCTTAGAAAAAATGGGAGAGTGAGCTCAAAATTGGGGGAAGTGTATCGAATTATTGGAATCGAAAATCCCTAGAGGCTGGAGAGTGGTACTGGTGAGTTATTCTCTCTTCAAACTATATTTTTTTTCTGCGTCTTGTCTATGTGCTTTTATCGAAAATATGTATTACGTATGTACTTAACTTAGTGTGTTTGTACTTATCTCTATTCTCGCTGTGATTTTTATCAAATTGATGTATTCAAAGATACTTTGGCCGCCAGGCTTCCGTGCTTGCTTTTTTTACCTCCTGTGTTATTGAAATTCGAATTATTATTAAATTGATATGCTGGGAAGAGTCTAAAAGAACAATATACGACACATTAAGTTTAAATATTTCAATCATCGACAACTGATTTCAGCTGTAGGAAGTAAAGTTAGACAAAGGGCATTGATAAGATGAAAACAAAACGTGAGGAGATAGAAACTGTGGTGGATGGAGAGGGGGCCACAAAGAAGCAGAAGCTAATTGAGCATCCCTCATCCCATCTTGCATTTGAAAATCCGCTCCTCCCTCTTGCTTCTTATGATGACGATGACGAGGAGGATGAAGAGGATTATAGACGAGGTCGTGGTGGGATTGAGCTTGCAAATAATGGTGTGGAAGCTGATCAAAGTGGGCATGATAATAATGTGGTGGACAATGAGGATGAAGAGGATCAAGATGGTAGAGTAGGCCATATAAAGAACAATCGGACTGTTGTAGTAAGAAGGGACTGTCCCTATCTTGATACCGTCAATAGACAGGTAATTGACTAATCATAGTTTGATTGTCGCTCTAGTTGCCAAACATATTCCATTCGTGTCTAATTTGGAATAAATAAGTTTGTTGCATCATAGCTGTAGTGGGATGAATCTGATTATTAAAAGTTATAGCATTTAAGTTTCTGCATGCATAAATTTCTGTTTCACGAGTGTGTCAGTTTCACAATACTCTATCTCGTTGACTTTTATATTCTACCTTGTTGGTGTGTAATGATACATCTGTACTCATGTAAACTGTAAAATCATGCCAATCACCTTTAAAATGTCTGATTCTTTTGTTCTTCAAAATAAGATGTTTTTTTTTTGTGAGAATTAGCTTTCAGACAGTAAACCGGTGTTTCTTGATTTTAATTTTAATTTATGTACTTGTAATAGTTTCTAATATATTTCTTTCGTCTTTGCTTGGGGACCTAGATTTGGTTCAGGTTTTAAGAAAAATATTCTTGATAAGGTTTCACAAATCCTAGTTTGTTTAAATTGAGTTGGAAACTTGTTTATTTGGGAAAGGAAATTTTAAGTTCTTGCTATTGGCTGCAAACCATGAAACTGGTCAATTTTGAATTCTTGGTATAATTTGAAAATATTACTGTTGTTTTTTTGTAAGGCATGAAAATATTATTCTGTTAGTTTTGCCTCCAGTCTGGAATGATCTCAATCTAATTGGATGGCTCTTGAATTGGTCTCAGGTTTTTTGCTTCTGACCAAATTAGGATCATATTCATCTTATTAAGTACAGAAAGAGTTTGTAAACTATACCTTTAGTCGAGTGGTATTCTTTTTTACTGACTTGTAAAATACCGAGTATACTCTAGTATGCATGGACTTATTGACCTTTCAAGGCTTCTACCAGGAATAGCTAGCATTGCTTTAAGTACTTTGTGCTTCAATTTGTTAGTTTGTCTACACTTTTGTCGAATGCATCATTTAATTATTTGCCAAATAATCGATGTAGTTTGCTGTCTGAACAATGTTCTTTTTTAAATCCAAATTTTTTTTTTTATCTCTGCAGGTTTTAGATTTTGACTTTGAGAAATTTTGTTCTGTATCTCTTTCAAATTTGAACGTTTATGCATGTTTGGTTTGTGGGAAATATTACCAAGGAAGGGGACAGAAGTCTCATGCATATACCCATAGCCTTGAAGCGGGACATCATGTCTACATCAATCTTCGAACAGAGAAAGTTTACTGTCTTCCTGATGGATATGAAGTTATTGACACTTCGCTGGATGATATTCGGCATGTTCTCAACCCAAGGCATGTTAGTTACGTGATAATAGATTTGTTTGATTATACTCATTCGATTATAAGTTCATATTTTTCTGAGCAAATTTACATTTACAAATATGGAGGTCGAAGTTTTATCCCCAATTTAACTTTTCCTATTTTTGTTAGCATGCCTGTCCTTTTGTTTTTTCGTGGATTCATCTTTTGATTTCCTGTATGATTCCATAGGTTTACAAGAGAGCAAGTTGAGCAGATTGACAGGAATAGGCAATGGTCAAGGGCCCTCGATGGTTCTGATTATCTTCCTGGAATGGTATTTTACTTCCCTTTTTGTCTGTGTTTTTACGTGGTCACATTTTTTTGTCATGCCCTAAATTTTTTTTTGTTATTTTCAAACCTAATTTTTATTCATTTGCGAGTTATTTGTAGGTGGGGTTAAATAACATCAAAGAGACTGACTTTGTCAATGTCACCATTCAATCTTTGATGCGTGTTACTCCGCTGAGGAACTTCTTTCTTATCCCGGAGAACTATCAGAACAGCAAATCACAACTTGTTCATCGATTTGGAGAGCTCACAGGAAAGATCTGGCATGCAAGGAACTTCAAAGGACAGGTATGATTATGCATCCATATTTGACAAATTTTGTCAACACTCTTCATTTCCTTATGATGCATGGGATTTCCCAGGTTAGTCCGCACGAGTTTCTCCAGGCAGTTATGAAAGCTAGTAAAAAACGTTTCCGCATAGGTGCACAATCGGATCCAGTTGAATTTATGTCATGGCTTCTTAATACGATGCATGGAGATCTTAAAAGTTCGAAAAGGAATAGCAGCATCATTCACCAGTGCTTTCAGGTTTATTTTAACAATTTTTCTGGTTTCTTTCTTTTTTTCTAATGGTATATTTGTCTTTTTCGTCTTTTCTTGTTTCCCCTTAACTACTTGTTGCATGAATGTTTCATGTAGGGGGAACTGGAGGTTGTCAAGCAGATCCCTACTAAGTTTATTGCAGAGAGGAAAGATAATGATGGCAGTCAGAATAACGAGATTGGACACTATGGTGGAAATGAAGTGGATAGAGTAAACTTGGAGACGAGCAGAATGCCTTTCTTAATGCTTGGGTTGGATTTGCCTCCTCCTCCTCTGTTTAAGGACGTCATGGAGAAAAATATTATTCCACAGGTTTTATCCTTAAATTGTTTTTGTTGCATGGGCATTTTTTTTTATATATCATACTATGCTGCTAGTTAGTTCCTGAACTAGAGGGAGTTATCATTTGGTAATGTTTGAGATAAACATCTAGGAAGTGAAAAGAAATAATTTCATTTTTTTGTTAAACCCTTTGGTCTTCTGTATTGCTTGTTTTTTGGCACAATACTGGAATTTACTCTTTTATGACTTTCAGCAGTCAGCTACTTGAGCATTATCCCACTTAGCAAATTTTATCAGCGACCAAACAATATTAGGGTCTGTACTTTGTCTAATTTGACTTTGATGTTAATATAAGGGACATATTGTGTGTCTTTCTTTTTCAGTTAGTGAAAGTATGCTGGTATTTCTCACCTGGTTGTATATAGATGCATCTTTTTCTATGGACATGCTACTGCAACATCTCATCTTCCTTGGATTGTGCAATGTTACATTTTGATTTATATTTCCCTCGACAACTTAAAAAGTTGAACTAATATGTCATTCGAATGATTGTGTCTAGGTTCCACTTTTCAACATACTCAAGAAATTCGATGGCGAGACGGTGACAGAAGTTGTGCGGCCTCGTATAGCAAGGATGAGATATCGTGTAACAAAATTACCTCAATATCTCATACTCCACATGCGTCGATTTACGAAGAATAACTTCTTTGTAGAGAAAAATCCTACCCTTGGTGAGTATTTATGTCCTGTCCTGTTAATGAAACCACTTTCCAAGTAACGTATTTGGATTATTACTCACTGGCTAATTAATACAATCTTGATTGTATAAGTTTTACATCTATCCTGTCAGATGGCCTATAGTTACGCTTCCATGTTTATTGCTAGTACAAGTTCCTTGTATTTCTGCAACCTTATGCATCTTCTTTTTTTGCAATTTGATTCTCTGAAAGAGAATATGCCCTTGATCTATATTTTTTGATATTTAGTCGTCAACCAGCGGTCCACATTTAAGTTTCCTAACTAGTTTGCTCCTGTTTCTTAGTTAATTTCCCTGTGAAGAATCTTGAACTAAAGGATTACATCCCTCTACCCGCCCCCAATGAGAATGAAAGGCTACGCTCCAAGTACGATTTAATTGCGAACATTGTTCATGATGGCAAGCCAGGTGAAGGATGCTATAGAGTGTTTGTGCAGCGGAAGTCAGAAGAACTATGGTAATATTTTGGTCCCTTTTTTTTACACTATAGAGAGATAACTCGGCGTATCTCATATTCAGCTTATCTTCTGCCTCTCCAGGTATGAGATGCAAGATCTTCATGTTTCTGAAACTTTGCCCCAAATGGTTGCACTTTCTGAGACATACATGCAAATATATGAGCAGCAGCAATGATTTCTAAAATGGGCCAATGTTTTGATATTTTCTGTTTGTTTTGTCTGATTGACGGATATAAATCACCACTGTTCGCTAAATTTCTAAACCCTCCGAATTTTGTTAATTATTAGTGTTCTTGTTCCATTCCATGCATGGATTCTTTGGTACAATATCGTTTTCTTATTGAGCTGGAGCTGTGGTTTACCTTACTTTTTTGTCCTTTTGACAAGTTCGGATTTCCACTAGTACTATAAATTAGGTACAGGGACAATAATTTTTCTTGTAAAAATACCTTAGCGGGGTTTTTCTGGAGGAGGGTTTCTTGTTACTAAAGTATGTGGATTTGAGCTCCTTAATTGCAGAAACTTGGTGTCGTTGCGTACTTGCGTGGCTCGTAAGTTAAGATAATAATTTGTACTTGACTTCTTTTTTTCTTTTTCACTTCTACTATGATAACAAGTGTCTTTCAGCATAATTTTCAAAATAAGTTCACATCATATTATTTGACTGGCTTAAAAATAACATTAAAGGGCTGGGATAAAAAAATCTTGGTTTAAAAAATATTTTATTGAGACTTTTAAAATATTTAAGAATGTTACCTTGTTTTCTTGATATGCTATGGATAGGACATGTTTTTATCTTTATTATTTTTATTTTTCTGGAGATATTTGCAACTTTCCTTGATTTTCCATATAATATATAAGTTTTTTTTTTACTTTTCTCAACGTTTAATTTTTTTCATTCTTAGAGTTGAACATTTTTAGTATATGAGATTTGATATTGGAATTTATTCATGATTGTGTTTATTTTTCGCAGTTGATGCATTTTATAATTATATGTTTAATCTCTTCTTTTAAATACTTGGTTATTCTTAATTTTTTATACGCTGAAATTAAAAAAATTAAGTCTTATTTTGCACACTTTATTAGAGCCTAAATGTATAAAGAGTTCTTTTGAATTGTTTCAACAATATTTTATTTTTTAAAAGGATTTTTGGGTACCCGAAAGTCTGGTACTCTACTAAATCGGGTTAAGATCGGGTAATTTTTTGCCTACCCGATATATCGGGTGTCCGACTATAACTATCCGAATCCGATAAAATCCAACCCGCGCCACCCCTAGCTCTGGATTAAAAGAAGGCATATTAACCGAATCAAAATCTGAGCGAATATTACCTTCTTTTTTCTTTTTCTTTTTTTTTAGTTTGAACTCAAATTTTTAGCTGTTTCGAAACTAAAAAAATGAAGCAATTGAGGTTCGAGTTCGACTCGATTTAGATTCCAAATTGAAGGTGAATTCATTCGGTTTGAACTTATTTAATTCCATAATTAAAATGATCGAAATTTAACTCGAGTTGTTAACTGGTTTAATTATAAACATATTAATTAAAAATTTATTTATATGTTATCCGACAAGATAGTTATAACTCAAGTTCATGAAAAAATATATATATATGATTCGAATAATGTTTGGATCAATGCAAAAAATTAATGAGTCGACTTAAATTGATCTACTGTAAAATTCATGGAACGTTAGATTTAAGGACATCTATGATGCACGGATACGGATATGTCGATACATGAATATGCGGATACGGATACAGTTACGCAGAAATTCTGAAATTTCTAGGATATGATACGTCTGGACACGGTAATTTTTTTATTTTTAAATATATATATATATATAAGAAATCAAGTTTCAAATATATAGTCAACATTAAACACATAAAATGAAAATAACAAAGTTTAAACTTCATCAAATCAACGACAAATAGTAGAGTTATAAACACCAATTACTACCTAAATCAAGAAAGTTACACAAAAATATTCCCTAATTTTTTAATTGAAAGCCATATTTCGATATATTCATTCTTCCTTAGCATCATCTGCAATATAATAGGCTCAAATTCCGGTTCATCAAGTGAGAGATTCACAATACCAAGAATGCTAACATCATCTAATAACTCAAAAGCATCTCCAACCACATCTCACATTTTGGAGTCGCACTTCATATATTGTTGAGATTTCCTTGAAAGAAGACATAACTATGAATGAAAATCAAATCTTCTGCACGTTATTGTGTTATTTGGTTCCTCTTTGTTGAATGAATAAATGCATAAAGTACTCCAGTTTCTCTCACAAGAAGAAGAAACGTGGCCAAGTACCTTCATGCAAACTGGTTGAAGATTAGGAGCCCTGAGCCATGAATTATCCACAATTGTATTGGACCTATCACCCATCTATCCCCTATAGAATCTTCATCGGTAAAATCCTCATGACTTATCCAATATGTATCTTGGCCATATTCATATAATTATTTGAAATTAAAAAATAAATTTTAAATTTGGATACACCACTTGGCATATCTGATACGTCGGAATCAGAAGTATCTATACAAGTATCAAAAATAAAAAATAATAATTTTTAATTCAGATACACCACGTGACATATCGGATACGTATCGAGCAAGTATCCGTGAGTGTCGGTATCCGACGAAAACTATCGGATACGTGACCGTGAAATTTTTAGAAGTATCCGTGCATCATAGAAGGATATGCATGTAGACATGGATGAGACCAAGTTCTTTGGCATGCAAATAAAAGTGATCAAATACATATAAATCTAATTTGTTCATAAAATGCATATAAATCTAATTTGTTCATAAAATGCATATAAATCTAAAAGGAGTATTAATGCAAAAATAATAATAATTTGTTTGTGTTTTTTACAATGATTCGAGGGATATATCATATATGCTGATGACATTAAAGATTCAATGTATCGGGACGTAGTTTAGGTTCATTGAACATGGCCACCCAATAAACCCACGGCATCGAGTCTCCACATATATGCCCCAATATAGGAATTACAAACTATATTTATATAAAAAAAAGTACTTAAAAAAAAAACTATATAAAAAAAGTAGTAAGATTTTAATAGGAATATAACGACTTTGCAAGTCAAGGTGGCTGGCAAGAGTTGGATTGCTCCAAACAAATCCTTACATCTTTGATTTAAAAAAAAACAAAAAAAACTTACGGCAGCTGTTCTATTGAGTAACATAGTAAATGTTAATATTTAAAACATCGTGGAATCGCATCCACGTAATGAAAAGCTCGACCAAAAGTAAGTACATGAATTGCTGAATTATATGCTTAACCAGTAGATGTTCTTGGACAATATTTGATAATGATTTGATTTACCAAATAGCTAGTTTAGTCTATTTAGATAGTAGAACATATAATATATGTGTTTGTTTGGTTAAATAATTATGGTTTGTTAAGAGTATATATGGTTCCAACTCAAAATCAATTGGATATAAGAGTATCAGAACATTTTTATAAGGAGTGAATATAGTTTTCAAATTCCCAATGTGGGACAACTATCAACATGTCCATTCACGTATGACATTATATAAACGCGTGGATTGATAACGCGTGGGACTGTGAAAATGTGGGTGGAATAGCCAATCACATGAAAGTCTGATCTGATATCATGTTAAGCCTACATGGAGTTCCGACTCATAACCAATTAGTTATGAGATGAGTAAACCATAATCTTTTTATAAGGAGCAAATATAATTGTCAAATTCTCTATGTGTGACAACAACTCTCAACATCGTTTACATCGTTAACTCAAAAAATAGATCAAAAACTTTAATTTTTTTTTATAAAAAATCAATTTAACTGAAAATAAGTGACATATTTCTAAACCACTCTGAACTATGTCGTATAGATAATCTTGAATTCTTCAAAAAAAATAAAAAAAATGCATGTGGTTTTTTCCTGTTTGTTGTTGTGAAGCTATTTTTCTGTAACTTTCTATTTGATGTTACGAGCCTCATTTTAATTATATTTATAATGTTAAATTTTTTTTACTAAGATGTGATTCATGTACAGTAGATATAAATTATATAATATATAAAAATATATGTAAGTATATACACGCCACAATGTCTTCATTCAGTCACTGCAATGACCTCATTAACCATTCACCAAAGGTTTACGACAACATATGTAAACATCATTTCGCCAGAATCGCAACATAATTACAAATTTCTGAACTTTGATTCATGCGCAATCTGATTTGCAAGTATAAGTGCAAGTATCCATTGGGTCTTCATCCATCCATCCAATCACTCTCTAAAAACAATAAAGAAAAGGGAATTCGAATCTTCCAATGGTGAATATCCCGGTGAAATTCGGAAGGGTTGCTGCCGTCTTTGATGCGGTGATTAGGGCCGATAGGTCCTGCGAGAGCAGCGGCAGCGAGCACGCTGCAGAATATTCTGATATGGTGAATTCGTTTTTAGAGAGAGAAATCAGGGAATACATGGAACGTGAAGAGGTAAAAGATCAAGACGAAGGAGGTGGAGAGGAGATCGTCAAAGGTGATGAAGCGGAAACAACTTCTCCAGATTCTGAGTTCGAAGATTCTTTGAAGAATTTGCTATTTGATCGTGAAAATGATAACGTAGGTGACAAGAGGAGGATTTTTGCAGAGGTGGAAGCGGCGGTCGGAGAACTTGGCGGCAAAAGAAGCTCGTCGCCAGATTTCAAGCGGAGAGTAATGGCGCGGTTGCGGAGTCGAGGCTTTGATGCCGGTGAGTTTCTGGCTGTTTATTGTTGTTGACCTTCCAGATCACGTCCTTTACATGAAATTTTATAGGAAAATTCTCTGTTGCTTAAATTTTCTATTTAATATACACCAACTCATCGTTAAATTACCATCATTCTATATGCTGAGTGTGAAATTTATGTCATCATTATTTGATTATCATTGCCAGCATAATCCAAGATTATTATTTTTTATTTATCAAAAAATACAGGCCTTTGCAAATCAAAGTGGGAAAAGAATGGCCGGTGCCCCTCCGGAAACTACGAATACATTGACGTGAACATCAGCGGCACCCGTTACATCGTCGAAGTTTTCCTCGCAGGAGAATTCACTATCGCTCGTCCAACAAGCTCCTACGCAGCCTTTCTCGATCTTTTTCCACCAATTTACGTCGGCAGACCCGACCAGCTCAAGCAGGTTGTTAGGCTGATGTCCAATGCCATAAGAAAGTCGATGAAAAGTGCTGGCATTCATGTTCCGCCGTGGCGACGCCTTACTTACATGCAGACTAAGTGGTTTGGTTCTTATAAACGAACAAAAAATGAAGTTTCAGGCCGGAATATGGCATTTCCCTGCCAGGTCTTGGCTGGAAATAGGTCTGTGGGGTTTGCGCCGGTGGCCGGTCAGATAGTGTTTTATTGCAGGGAGAATTTTGCAGCTAAAGCAGGTGTTAGAACAGGAAACTTAGCTGCAGCTCTTAATTAGTATACATTCTATGAAATTGAAGCGAATAATTTACTGATCGTGAAGGTCTCTGGCCTAGTTCAAAGGCTTAAGTCTGCACATGCATTAGTCTGTCTTTGGTCGGGATTTGATCATTGAGACGGAGACTTGGGCAATGCCAGAATTATAAAACTGGGAAATAAATTGGTTTCTAGTAGGCAGAATGTTCAGAGTCTAGTAAGTGCAAGACCGACCAACGGACCAAGAATATTCATGGATTCTTGGCAGTCTATATATATTTTTATGTATATTTAGAAAGATGAGAGATTGGTGTTAGCCGATTGGTAAAGTCTCATATTTTTTGGAGATTGATTCGATTTCAAATTTGGACAATGATCCAAAAATTCTTTACTAAAATTCACCTCCGGAAAAGAAAAAAAAAAAGGGAAAGAAAGATGGGTCGAGTCCCTATTCCTGTTAGGGTTCGTGCGCTCAGTCGCTGAATTTTTGTTTCCGATGTCTTCACGTTTGTTCCTTCTTCTTTGTCTTGGTTTTCTTCGATTTGCTCATGGTTTTTTCACGCTGGTGGCTCTACTTTCGGTGGAGGAATATGGCGTGGTGGTTATTTCTGTGGTGGTTCTGGATGTTCTTGTGCGGTCTGCGGTGGTGGAGGTCGGTTTCAGCGTGCTATCGGTGATGTGGGTGGTTTAGGCGGTGGCGGGGGTTTTGCCTGTGGTTTAGACGGAGGCACAGGCTTTGGGGTTTGCTTTCGGTAAATTCTTGGTCATGTAGGGGGTAGTCTCGGCAGATTTGGCGGTCGTAGCTCCGTCGGCTTTGGGGGTTGGTGGTGATGTTGTTTTATATGGTTTGCTTCACTTTTGGGTGCAAGATTAATCTTGACTGCTGGACTTATCGATTTCGTGCGTCGTTCTCTAGAGTTCTTCGATGGTCGTATTTCGGTTTTAGGTTTTAGGTTTGAGAGCTTGCACGATTTTTTGTCGTTGTCAGTTTTAGTCTCTCATCTTCATATATGTGTACCTTTCGTTATTGGAAGGCAGTTATCATCTTAGACTTTCTCATAAGGCATGGTTTGAGAGGACTTGGTTTAGCTATTGTGATCCTTGCTCTCTTTTGGTTATATCTTTGTCCTTATATTCGTTTTATCCTTTTAGCCCTCTTTGTTTGCCTTGTGCTCCGCTTGTTCATTTAGTTGGTCGTGAACGGCAGTTGTATACCTTATACCAATGTTTTCGTTAATCTAATATCTATTTTATGCTAAAAAAAACTATTTTATATGTTAAAAAGGTACTAGCACACTATTGAGTTGGGTTGTTGGCAAACTACTTCATACAAAAGATAAAAGTACAAAACAATTTGTTCTCTAGGATGAGATTTCCACGTAATCATTTTTTCTAATAATTATTTTTATAGTTTGTCTGATTAATTAATTGTGGTCATATAGATTCTCAGACAGGAATGTTTTTTTTTCTTTCCACTTATCTTGTTTTTAAACTCGATGAATTTGATTGTTGATCGATTCAATTCAATTTTTGCTGAATTTGGTTGTTGTTATTCTGGCCGTGTGACTTTTGATGCATTGAATTTTATTGAGCATTTGGTTTTTGAAAGCTAGAGATGTATTGAAGTGCGAAGAAAATTGAGTTCGAGGTTCAGATTGATCTGATTGAAATATGTCGTTCTCAATCGAAGCTCTGATGGTTTGGTCTTCTCAGCGGTAGAGTGTGAATCGATTCAGTTCGCAGATTTACGGCAACACATTGAATTGGATTGTCGAGGGAGGTGCGATCGATCCTCGCAGAGACAAAATTGAGAATTTGCTCGATCCTTGTTGCTGTGTTTTCTGGAGTTTTCATTCTGTTGCGACATTGATCACAATTCAATTGTTACATCAATTGAGGTGGGCTAAAGGGATTTGGTTGTTATTCTACCTTAACAAATTATTTCTGGGGATAGACAAGTCATTGAATTAGAATATTCACATCCAATTCAAATGAAAATATTCTAATCCAAAAATTGATATCGCTACAAAACTCTATGGGATAGTGTCAAGCTGGATAGTTAACTACTCAACCGGTTTCAAGAATGAGCTTACATGAGGGACAATAAAATCTAGGTTGTTCTCGTATAAGGGATCCAATAGACCATTTATAAGTGAACAAGTACAAGATAGTGTTTTTAAAAAGAATTTATTTCACATGATAGTTTTTAAAAAGAATTTATTTCACATGTACGAAATCTTAAATATAATTTGCATTTTCGTTTTTGTTTTTTTTTTAAACATAAACAGAATTTATATTAATAACTTTATAATAACAACAAAAAAGCTACTGAAGCTCATAAGACACAAAAAAACACCCGAGAAAAAGTTGACTAACACACACTAATTACAATGCATACTGAAAGGACTAATGGTAGAGTAAATCATATCTTAACCACCAGATCGTGAGCTGGAATAAGCAAGGACTACCAGAGCCAAACTATGTCCCCTCAAATCATGTTGTCCATAATATGGTCGAACAAGAACGAGAGCAAACCTCCACACTAAGCCGAAAATCAAGCAAACAATATCAAAGCAAGACAACGAAAGCAACATTAGTGGCATATACAATAGATAGAGAGGGTAAAACCAAAAGGATATGAGGCTTACGAAACCCAATCGTAAGCAAACGGACGCTTATGAATCTCCTTGCCCACCAAGGGCGTGGGCGTAACCAGAAAATCTGAATTTGGTGGGCTAATTTGTTTTGAAGCAAATTTGCTTCATCGAATTAAACCAGTAATTCGCATGTCAATTACAATATTTTTAGATTTACATTGACTCAAATTCATAATCAAAAGCCAAATCAAAGTATGCTAGACACTTATAAAAATATTTTCAAAGATTTAAAAAAATAATTGATGTACAAAACATGATTAATAATCCACACACAGTTAGATCATTCTAGCAAATAATACCCTAAGTTCAAGGCATTTGTTAGCTAGATTAGCACTCAAATTTTAGATATTTTATAAACTAATCTGTGATGGTCTATGTGGATATACCCTTATTATTTTCAAGCTCTAACATTAGAACGATTGTTGCAGGAAGCTCCGGGTTATTTTCTTAAATAGATGAGATAAAATATTTTTTGGTGGGGGTGTGCTTTAACATTTGTACATTGATGTTGCATAGATTGTACTTTTCACCCATAGAAAATCTAACATTTGCAGTCATTTTCAAATAGCACTAATCAGTAATCAGTAATCACCAACTCCTTTGGTCTTTTTTGCTTCTATATTTCTACAATTGTCGTCTCATTTAATAACAGCTTCAGTTTAACAAACCTCAATTAAAAAATGTTGGGCTGGATTAAAGAAAGTTGGGGAAAAATCTGTCAGACAATTGCCCAACTTTGCCCCCAACTTTCTTTCGCCCCTGTTGCCACAAGCGCCACCGCCGAGGGGAATCGCAGACAATGGCCGCTAAATGGAAAAAAAGAAAGCATAGATGAAAGGGGGAACACCACCTGCACCGATAGAAGAGACCCTGATGAGGTGCCAAACCGAGGGGTACTTAAACAAACAGATAACCTTGGACCAATGGATACTATATATAGGGCAAGAACCACCACGACGTCCGATGAAAAGAAAAATAGCTTCTGAAGACAGGAAGCCCACACCCAAACATGCCGAAACCTAGAAACAACTGTGAGAAAGAAAAAAAAAGGAAAAGGAACACAAAACAAGCCAAAAATTGAGGAAGGTGGTCGAACAAAGCTTCTGCACGAAGGAAATGAAACTACCATGGGCATTTCAATAATTGACTTACATAACTCTAGGGATATAGGCGGATTGGTAATGTTCGAATTCTGTGTGGTTTCACTGAAATATTGTGGTGGGTTTTGTCCTGTGTTTAGATCTTGTTGATCTATTCCTTCATAAACCTGTCAACATTGCACATCCCTTGATTTATCTGGTGGCAGTCTTGAAAAGTTGAGATCGTCATTTAAAAATTAGTCAAACACAAGCCTGAATACTTTATTAAACTAAAAAAAAATCGTCTTACATAATGGTCTTAAATTCATAAATTCAATATTTACTTTGGTTTTGGTTAAGCAGAAAAAGCAACCCCGAACCAAAAAGCGCGTGGGGTACATCATACACGCAGTGAAAACGTGTGCCAATTGAAACTTTTTCTTCTCAATATTTCAAAAATTTAACACGCCTTTAATTGGAAAAAGGAAAAAAAATATAAACCTATTCTCGTCGAAGGTCCAAATCCTGCAACGACCCTTCCAAGAACCAGCGAGCAATTCGGCGGCCCTCGTTTGATATAAACAATGGAGGGAGTCGGGGCCAGGCTAGGCCGATCCTCCACTCGGTACGGCCCCACAACTGTATTTACGGGGCCCGTACGCAAGTGGAAGAAGAAGTGGGTTCCCATTACTCCGTCAAACTCCAACAACCACAACGCAGCGGCGGCAGGTAACAGAACCGTTAACGGAAGCAACGTGTCCTCCCACCTATTGCTTTACCAGTGGACTCCGATCACTTCTAGCCAGAGCAAGGATAATGGTAATACTGGTAATAATAACGGCAATACGGACTCAAAGGATTCCAATAAAGACGATGCCGTCGCAGGGGAGGAGCCGCCCAAGAGAAAATTCAAGTATATTCCGGTGAGTTTCTCTGTTTTTACTTGACTCAATTTACGTGAAATGGTTAATGTTGGAATTGCATGTTTAGTTGTCTGTACGCTGGTGGGTTGTGGATTGGTCATTTTGGAAGAATTATTTTCAAGTGTAGGATTGTATTATCTTGGGTTATTTATGATATTCCTGATGAAGAATCGGATCTTAGGGTTCTTGAAATGTTTTGTGATGTGGAGTATATTCTCAAATTGGAAATTCGTCATTTCGGGATCAATGTTCACCGGATATCCGAAAGGAAGAATTCTGAGTTTGAGCTTAGAGGATGTTTACTGAAATTGCTAATTTTCAAGGCGACATCCCTGGGGAGGAGACAGGAGGTGATATCGAGTGGACATCATGGAAACTGTGCATAGTTCAACTGTGGTGGTCATTTTACATGAAGATATTAAGTATGAAATGCAGTTCGAGTAAATATGGTCAAATAGATATAAGGACATCGAATCTATAGCACAATGTGTTCTTATTATTTTTTTGCTGTTAATGTATCAGTTGATGATTTTTTATGGATCAAATGTGTTGCTTGTCAAACTGTCAACTACAGAAGCTATCCACTTACTTTGTCAAGTTGTTGAGCGCGATCGTAAGAGGAGTAAAGATTTGCATATGATCTTTTAGACTTGGAGAAGACCTACGATAAAGTCCTACGGGAGATATTATGGTGGGCTTTGATGAAGAAAAGAGTTCACATCAACTCATCAATTATGTCAATATAATCAAGGACATGCACGATGGAGTAGCATCTAATGTGAAAGCGTGCAGTGGGGTGACAAGTGAGTTCTCGATCACTATTGGATTGCACCAAAGGTTTGCATTGAGTCCTTTCCTGTTCGCCTTAGTGATTGATGAGATAACAAAAGACACACAGACTTAATTATCTTGGACCATGCTTTTCACTGACGATGTTGTGTTAATCGACGAGACCATGGCATGGGTAAAATACCAAATTGAAGTTATGGAGAGATACTTTGGAATCAAAGGGTTTTAGATTAAGTATGTCTAAATGGAGGAGAACTAAGAGAAGATGCAATGAAATCATTTACGTTGGTTTGATCATGTACGATGTAGGCCGAGCAATGCACTTGTGCGTCGAGTGGAGTCCATGGATTTTGGTCATCTCACTAGAGCGAGAGGATGACCAAATAAGACATGGCTCGAAGTGATACGCAAAGACTTGGAGTTCAAGTGGATTAATGAGGATATTCTGATCGATAGAAGCGTTTGGAGAAAACTGACGCACGTGTTTGACCCGACTTGATTCTATCTATTGTTCATGTAGCATACTCCAATTTATTGAGATTAAATGTTTAATTGTTGTTGATGTTGTTGTTGATCCTTGTAATGTTGCATGATTGAATGAAACATGAATATTAGGTGATTCCTGACACTGATGAGTTCTTGAAGACAAAAGCTTGTTCATTTCTGATTATGTACCTTAGTTGGAATTATCATGGATATGTCTGATGTCATAGTTTGTACCTTCAACAATCTCAATGTCATGGTGGTTTTCTCTTTGAGATTGCATGAGTACACAAGAAGCAGAATTACAAGTAAATTGGTTTAATGTTACTGGTCGAGCGCGTTCAATACGTTTCTTAGTTGAAAAATTATAGAGTGAGGAATTTGCTTGGTGGTCTGGTTTGTAGACCAAGCTTTCCGAGGGGAGTGAGCTCCCTGTATTAGTTGTGGAATGTGTTGATTTATATGGTTTTAATCGCATTAGATTGTTGGAAATCTCATCTTGGATTTCCATGTGGAGAGGAATCTTTGTATATGCTTCCTATTTTTCAGTTATGATATTTTTTCAGTTATGAAGGTTTAAGGGGTGTGTTTTGCTGTTGGGAAATATTCTGCTTATATTGTACGAGGCAAAACTGTGGAAGTGCTTGTACTTATTAAGTCGACAGTCAAGAACAGACCCTCTTTGTGAAATGCTATGCAAAATTCTGAAGTTCCTTTTTTTTGTGGCAGTGCCATCTCCTTGATAATGGTTAACATTTGTCTTCCGTTTCTGAAATAGATTATTGTTCTTGAAGAGCAGAAGAATGAGTCCTCCGAACTGGCTGAGGATGAAGCTAATCCATTTGACATTGATGCAGTGGAGGCAACCTCCAAGAGTGATGAATACAATGAAAAGCCTGACATCAATGATGTGCCAATAGATGAAAACCAGGTGATTTTCTTACAAAACTTTTTTTATTTCCATCGCTTGTCCTTAAATAATTTTCAATCCCTTGGTCGAACTTTTTGTTCTTGTAATCGTCGCTTATGAGATTTAGAAATTTTTGGCAGTTTCCAAACTGAGGATAATTTATTTTGAATTTGACCACCTTTATCTGGTAACTTTTTATTCAAGAAAATGGTGATTTCTTTGGCACATATCTTACGCCAGGAACTTTCAATTTCTTTTATTGACTTTCCAGTCCATTGCCCAATATTTGAGCTTTTAGATTACCCTCAAGTCATCTGTGTGTGCGCACGCGCGCACGTGTGTAGGTATATATTAACTATGTGAAGAAGCAGCTGCCTGAGTTTGAAATACATTTTCATAAACTGTTTCATCGTACTCTTTTGTAGGCAATACGGGATACTCTAGAACGGCAAGATCTGAATGAAAGCACATTGGACTTGAGTTTGGGCTAGAAAGGTTGCGACAATCAAGACGAATGCGATCCAAAATCAGAGCATTAAGGGCCGTCAGTTGGATTTGGGAAATACGGTTCCTCCAAGAAAATAATGAACATTTTAAGCAAGAGCATTTTCCCATTGGTTTATAGTTCCTTATTTCGTGCAAAAACAACCCATTCAAACAACTTTTGCATGTATTTTTACTGTTTATGTGACGCTACCCTAGATGAGATTTGAGATGATAGCAATTTGTATCGGATCCCACTTCTGGAGATGCATTTTTTTATACATCTTATTATAAATTCCTAAATTATCAGACAACACTCGAGAGCTCCATTTTTATGCTGGATCTTGCAATGTTGTACACAGTTTTGAGTCTTCCATTCTACTTCATTGGCCCATAAATTCATGCCATTGTACTCTTGGATGCAAATTTATAAAGATGTTTGGTTTTGTAATTGGTTTTCCTCAAGCTGTGATTTTCTGAGGTGAATGTTTTTTGTCATGTGGAAGAATGAATTGGAGTGACTTTTGATATATTATTTATTTAAATTGTATGGTGTCTTATGGGGTAAGTTATTTTTTAAAATATAATATATTGAATTAATATTAAAAATAATTATTACATTGAGTGGCGTCAATGATCTCTTTTTGTTGTGAAATTGTTATTTCGGTCCTTAATTTGTTATCAACTTTTTCTTTGATATTGGCTTTAAAAATCAAGATTTGATCGGTAAATAAGGTAGCTGTGCGTAAAAAAATTTGAATGAAATTGGGATAATTGTTGATTGAAACTTCGAAATGGATGTCTGACATATTTGATTAAAATTTAATCTCTTCGTAGAAATCAAGAAATTCTTATATGTACCGGATCTTGTCATACATCAACACACATAAATGTGTATCCATATATATATATGTATGACAAAATCCGGTACATATAAGAATTTCTCGATATATATATATATATATATACACACATTTATATGTGTGTGTGTGCTGATGTATGGTAAGATCCGGTCCATAGAAGAATTTTCCATAAAAATCCATGTAATTAAAGTACGGAAATTTTTGTGATATCTATATAATTGAGTTTTAATCTCTATGTTCGCATGTCGATTGACTAGACATTATCTCAGCTTCAATTTCTCCCACTACGAAAAATCATAGATTTAAACATAGACAAGAAATTCATAAAAATTCCAGGCTCATCTGATCAATGCCTCACTTATTAAATATGTAAGAAATAAGAAAAACAAGAATAAATCACAAAAACAGCCCTCGAAAAAGTTTGCACAGGTACAAAAATCAGGTGAGTCAACCATTTTCGTCATCATTCTTTGGCAACGGCTGCTTGCTCCTCGTTTAAGTAATCGTGCCTGTAAACATAAGACAATGAAATGATCCAAAACTGACAACAAACTAATCATATGAAATTGCACAAAATCAACTTACATTATCTTTCGTGAAAGCTGGTAGATGCCTGTACCCGCCATCACAATGTTTACACTAAACAGATTCCAGTTCTTCTGCAGTCCACATTAGCGATCTCCCATAGGTAAGAATAGACAACTTAAGAATGCTTGGTTATATAAGATGTTACATAATTAAACAAACACCCGTTTGGCCGTCGCCAAATTAACAATGAAAAAGGGATCAAACAGTAAAATATGACTGATGGGGTGATGCATGATAGATTAAAAAAACGAGGCGTAGGCATGTTGTATCAAGAATGACTTACCGGGGTTATGACAGTGCTATAACGTGACCAGATAACTCCGGTTGCGGTAACAGCTGCACCAGAGTGAAAACAAAAGTAAGCAAAATTAGTTGCTAAGATGAATAATATCCAAAGAGAGAAAATATAGAATCTTAAATTGGTGCAGAGAGTAGAGAATACAAAAGATGATCCAGCGTCATTCACCTATCTGCTGGGGATATGAAACCTTCTCCGGTGGTTTACTAGAGTCGGCAAGATTGGCTATGCTAATGCCCCATTTGAAGGTCGGTGCCCAGAAATGAACTGCAAGATATTGCAATCAATCAAAACCTAAACTGCATTGAATTTTGTAGAGAAACAAATAGTAACCGACGTCAGTTTCAAAGATAAGTGCAATAGTGCATCACAATACAAGGCATGCGGATTTAGTTATAAATTGTTCGTACCAAACATTTAAAAGACAAACAAAAAAACAATAAGATTCATTTCAATGGTATGGCAACATTTCCAAATTAGACCATCTTTCTTGTTTCTCCACTCCATTCTAGGATGAAAAAACTCTTTGGACCCACCAAGAACCTAAATAAAGAGAAACAATGTACTGATTCCATACCAAAACCAAACGATCTCGATCCAATTGCGGGTATGCGAGAAAACAGAAGTAAAAGGTACTCAACAAGTGAAACTAAACTTGAAATCCTACTTTCCAAAGTGGCCTTATGGTAGAGAATGCCACCATACTTTAAATAGATTGAAGTCCTGTGATTGATCAATACCAGTAAATAGGATGTACAGAAATGAACTCCATTTATGAGATAGCTTGCCTCCTAAGAAATGGGGATTAAATAGAGAATAATTTAGGTCGAAAAGAAGACTTTCATTTCATTATATGCTTGAATGAATTTATTTAAGTCCCTTTCTCCCTTTCAAAATGCACTTTATGTAACTTCTAATACTTGTAACTAACTACTAGTTGTGTAACTCAATACATGCAAACACATTTGGATACATATGTTGATTTAATGCTAAGCTACGAAGTAATGCGAAGTTACAAATTTTTGTCCTTTAGTCGTGTCAATTTACCATCTAAAAAGAAGCAACTCGATCCCTACATTGTGTATCGAGTTTATGTGGATAAGATAAACACTACATTTATACACCACATATAAGACTAAAACTACCACAGATTTAAAAAATAATATTTGAAAACTTTCCACATGGCTTAACATCATGTTAACTTCCTCCCAAAACAGCATCATCCAAAAATGTGCCAGCAAAATGACACTAAAATAAACATGCCCGAGTTTTAAAAAAATAAGGCAAATAGTCTCCATCCAACCTCAATAAACTTGGTGATTGCACGTAAACTAATAAAAAGATCTCAATTTCCAGTGATTTTATGATTGAAATACATGCTATAAAAGAATGGATAGGATCCATCTGTGAAATCAAACCAACACATGAAACCCAATTTATCGCGTGTTGAAAATTTGGAAAAATGAAATCTTGATACCTTTAACATAGAGAACAAAGATGCGTAGGAATGGGAAAGAGATGGGAGAAGAGAAAGAATCTGACTAGTTTTAGGGCCAGCGGGGTGATTCCATAGCGCTTGGAACTTCGAGGACGCCATTGAATCTAGCTTCTTTTCTTAGTTTTTGTTGGTGGGTGGCTCAATGAAGAAAGATATGTATGTTTGATCCACCAAATCTAGTTTTACTCCATGTATTTTAATATTAATTTTTTTTTAAAAAAATAATATTAAAAGGTTTAACTTAGTTTAATAACACCCGTTATGAAAAATACTTATATGAACGGTATATTTATCAAAATCAAAATATATATGAGTGTTAATATTTGTAAGAACGGATATATAGAAATGGGTTGTCCATCAACTTTATTATTTAGTGAATGATGAAGTCTAATTTTGTAATACCTTTGTAAATTTAGGATTTAAATATAAACTAACCCAGCCTAATTTTGAAAAACATTCTGGCTGATCGTATTCATAAATATGTTCACACTATTTTTTTTAAGCTAAAATTTGGTGGAAATCTAATAAAATTTAAATTGATTAGCAAAATTCTTATGACACGTCTTTGAAAATATCAATTTCAGAAATTTTTTAATTGAAATAATTGAAAATCCAACGAAATGCTTAAAATGTAAAATCTTGTACGTAGATTTTATAAAATACTAGCTATCATTTACATGTGTTGTGTGCTTGTCTAGACAGTTTTTTATATAATATTTTTTGTTAAATAAATGAATTCTTTAATTTTTTATCTTTTATTTATTTGAATTATAAAATAAAATTGTTTTCTTCTTTTTTATTTATTTGTATTTTTTTATATATTTTCATATACTTGTCAACCAGTGGACGTGATGCCTTGAACTGTTCGACGTTTTATGTATGACAAGACAACAATACTCACACAGCTTCATCTCCACACTATTATTGGTTCTTTCTTTCGTTGTTGTCCATTTTGGCCCTGGACTGCCTTAGATGTTTCATTGAATGCTCTAGATATTTAGCCCTCAGGTCATCTCATAGAAGCGGCCCCTTCACATTCGATATAAATGACTTCTCCTAAAGAGTATCCTGTCATACCCCACTTTAATATCTCGAGATAGAAGAATCATTAAGAGTATGAGCTCAGCCTCCCCCCGCCCCCGCCCCCGCCCCCACAATTCGGTTTTGCCATTGAACCTGCAAATTGGACTTTACAATTCAGGTTGGGTTGCCATCATGGTTGAAAATCAATTTCATGGGCTTCAACCCCATTCCTTTCGATGAAATCTCTACTCGGTCTCTTGGTAGACCTTTCGTAAATGGGTCCGTAATGTTTTCCTTAGACTTCACATAATCTAGAGAAATAACACCGATTTTCAGTAGATTTCTCACGGATTTATGTCTCCGACGTATATGTCTAGATTTCCCATTATACACATTGGAATATCCTCCAAGAAACTCCGAAGCCAATCAGCTTCTTCTGCTGCAAGATCTAAAGCTATGAACTCAAATTCTATAGTTGATCTAGCAATGCACGTCTGTTTGCATGATTTTCATGAAACACCCGCACCTACAATTATAAAGATATATCCACTCGTGGACTTTATATTCTTGGAGTCCGATATCCAATTCGCATCTGAGTACCCTTCAGTTACTGCTGGATATCTTGTATAATGTAGTCCGTAGTTAGTAGTGTATCTTAGATATCTAAGAACTCGAATTACTGCCTTCCAGTGGTCATAACTGGGATTACTCGTATATCTGCTCAATCTGTTGATTGAGTTAGTTATATCAGGTCTAGTGCAATCCATGAGGTACATGAGACTACCTATGACCCTAGAGTACTCAAGTTGTTGTACACCTTCTCCGCGATTCTTGCAAAGATTTGACACCACCTTCATATGTGTTCTCGCGATGATATTATTTCCCTTGTCAAACTTGTCAAGTATTTTCTCGACATAATGACTCTGAGAAAGAGAATATCCATCTTCATGTTTGGTGATCTTCATCCCAAGAATCACATCTGCAAGGCCTAGGTCTTTCATCTCAAAATTTCGTGACAACATTTTCTTGGTAATTTTGATGTTTGTTATTACCAACAATTATCATGTCATCTAAGTAGAGACATACTATTACATAGTTTGTATTGTCTCTTTTACGTAGACACATTTATCGCATTTGTTTGTTTTAAACCCATTTGAAAGCATGGCGCTATCAAATTTTTCGTGCCATTGTTTAGGTGCTTGTTTTAATCCATACAAGGATTTCACAAGTCTACACACATTCATTTCTTTATCTGGAACTACAAACCCTTCAGGTTGGTCCATGTAAACCTCTTCTAACTCTCCATTTAGAAAAGCCATTTTTACATCCATTTGATAGATCTCTAGATTATATAATGCAACAAATGAAATTATTAACCTTATCGACGTTTTCCTGGATACAGGAGCGTATATGTCGAAATAATCAACACCTTCAGTTTGTCTATAGCCTTTGACTACAAGTGTAGCCTTGTACTTATCTACCGTACCATCAGCTTTCATCTTCCTTTTGAAGATCCACTTGTGGCCTAGTGGTTTACAACCTGCATGAAGACCCACTAGTTCCCAAGTATGATTATGTAAAATAGATTTTATCTCACTGTTCACCGCTTCTTTCCAAAGATCTGAGTCTTTGAAGACATTGCTTCATTGAAAGTAGTCGGATCATTTTCCAACAAGTATGTTAGGAAATCCGAGCAAAAAGACTTCTTTTTTCTAGCTCTTTTTGCTTCGTCTAGGTGATTCTACATTCTCTTGAGAATCTCTATCCCCCACATATCTCTTAACATTGGTTTCAGTCAATGTCTGATTTTGTGTGGAAAGATTTCCTCAAATAATGAAGCATTCATAGCCTCAATGATAGTATTTACATGCATTTCTGCATTATCTGACTTGTGTACTAGAAAACGATATGCACTACTATCTTGCACATATCCGATAAATATACAATCCACTGTCTTAGGTCATATCCTAGTCCGTTTAGGAGGAGGAATTGGTACCTTTGCTAGACAGCCCCAAACCCTTAAAAACTTGTAGCTAGGTACGCGACCTTTCCACAATTCATAAGGCGTTTTATCCAAATTTTTATGTGGTACTCTGTTTAGCACATAGTTGGCAGAAAGCAGAGCTTTTCCCCACAAATTCCGAGGTAAGTCGGAACTTATAAGCATTGCATTCATCATTTCCTTAAGCGTTCTATTTTTCCTTTCAACAATACCATTTTGCTCGGGAGAATAAGACGTAGTGGTTTGATGAATAATGTCACTCTTAGCACATATTTGTGCAAATGGTGACTCTATTCATCGCCTCGATCACTTCGAAGGATTTTAATCTTTTTATCAAGTTGAATCTAAACTTCATTCTTATAGTGAATGAACTTATCAATTGCTTCATCTTTACTTCTCATTAAGTAGACATAACAATATCTTGTACACTCATTGATAAATGTTATGAAATAATTTTTGCCGCCTCTAGATTGTACATACTTTAGATCGCATACATCCGTATGGATCAAGTTTAAAGGTTCGGTGTTTCGCTCAATTGAGTGGAATGAAGACTTGGTTAATTTGACCTCTACACAAGTCTCACACTTGTGTTTATGATTGATGTTAAATTTAGGTAATAGATTAAGAGACATTAGCCTTTGTAAGGACTTACAATTCACATGTCCTAATCTACCATGCCACAAATGTAAAGACTCACAAGAATAATCAAACTTTAAAGTTTTATTAGACACATTGACAACAACCATTACATTATTTTTGCTTGTGCTAGCCTCATATGCTGCATTAACATCAACCTCAACCTCTACACTAGACTTAGCCTTATGAGCTAAAGTCATTACGCTTATCTTGAAGAGGTTATTGGCCAAGTAGCCTTTGCCCACAAACATACCACCATTGGACACAATGACTTTGTCGGATTCAAACACGAGCCGAAAGCCTTTCTTGTTCAGCACTGCTTCGGAGATGAGAATCTTTCGGATCTCTGACACGTGGAGCACCTCGGTAGAGTCAACTCTTTGCCGGAAGTCATCTTTAGCACAACCGTCCCTTCGCCTTCAACTTTTGAGACTGCTGAATTTCCCATGTAGCAGTGCTCATCATTTACTGGTTGATAGGTCTTCAATATCCATTTGTTGGCACAAATGTGGCGAGTAGCCCCAGCGTCCACCCACCATTCCTTGGAGTTCCCACCAACAAGGTTCGTCTCCGACACCACTGCAGTAAGATGCATGTCATCCATGTCTGAGCTCAGGTTGTCCTTAGCAATGTTGGCATGAGCAGGCCTATTGCCTTTGCCTCTGTTTGGGACTGCCTTCCTTTTACCCTCATTGATTTGGCGTTGAGTGCAGTCCTTGGCCTTATGGTTAGTGTGAGGATCGATTTCGGTGGTGAGTTGCCATTCCACACCAGAGTTCAACCAACTTGAGCTTCAATAGCTCGTGTTCTTGAAATACTTGCACCGAGAGATTATATCGAGTCCGGTTACAAAACCGAGCGGAAGACACTCGACATAACCCGCTCTATAACCGATTAAACATTTGAAAGTAATTTTAAAGATATGCAATTAAAGTAAATAAACAAGTATTTGTTTATGGAAGTTCGAAGGTGGTGTAATCCTTCTACGTCTCCCCTTCTTCCACCGCATGGAAGGATTCCACTAGAAGACTTTGATTTATACAATCCCTTTAGATTGACATGTTTTATTTTTATGTTGTGGGTTGAATATGTATAGATGAACTATGATGGAGGGGTTTTTTAACTTTTCACTCGAAAAAAAAAATTAATTTAACAAAATAATCGTTTTTTTTTATTATTAAAGTAACATAAGTCGCCATGTCAGATGGCCATCTGACATGGCGACTTCTACAAAAATTATTAAAACAATATTATTTTTTTGATGTCGCCATGTCAGATGTCGACTTTAGGTGAAGTCGCCATCTGACATGGCGACTTCCGAAAGAATTCTTAAAAAAAATATTATTTTTCCGAAGTCGACATGTCAGATGTCGACTTCACCTAACGTCGCCATCTGATATGGCGACTTCCATAAAAATATTATTTTCTGATGTCGGCATCTGAAATGGCGACATCTTTTAAAATTATTTTTTTCGCCGGTGTCGGTATATAACGACATAAAACTATTGTCGCCATCTGAGATGGCGACAACAAAAAAAAAATATTTTTTTATTTAATGTCGTCATCTAAAATGGCGACAATAATGTCTATAAAACTAAACAAAATCTTACTCATTTTGAAATATAAAGCAAAATCTCTTCGGCTTTCGAACAAATTCTCTTCAGAATTCGTGAAAATTCAAATTCTCTTCAGAATTCGTGAATATTTTCTCTGCATGTATGTTGTTATACAAATAATTAAATTTAATATTATTATATATACTGTACTAATTTATAAAATGTATGTCAATTAAAGTTTTGTTGTATTGGGGAGTCGATATATTACAAGATTCAGAATCTGTTAGATATGATCGTGGTCCGTCGAATGGCATGACAACATCTCGCACTATTAATTATTTGCAGTTAGTGAACAACGTATATGATATTACTGGCATCGACCGTAACCAATTCATTCTGAAAATATATTGTAAATATATATTTAGTGGTTTTTCTGGGATAAAACAAACAATTTTTCCCGTTGACAGTGATTACAATTTAGCATGGGTATTGGATTCTGAACAAAATTATAGTTGTTTGGAGATGTATATACAAACAGAACGGAGAGATTATGATTTTATTACAGAAATGCCAACAAGTGGTAGTGGTCCATTTGTAGTAGATACAGAAAGACCAACTACCTCTAGGATTCAAGATGATGCTCCTATAGTTGCTGACAATATTGTTCCCGAGCCACTAGCAGACAGTTTTGTGGATTTTGGAGATGATTTTCAGACTGAACCGGAGGGAATTCCATCTGAGGATGAGTCTGATGACGATGAGGTTGATATTGAAGAAGTGCCAGATAATGTACCAGACACAACCACAACAAATACTCATGTCCTTTATCCAACAATTCCATTCTTCTCAATGACACATCCCGAAGTATTTGGAGACTCATTAGACATTCCAACAGGTAGATGGGGGAGTTATTACGACTACTCCAAAGGGGATATCCATCTAGATATGGTTTTCAAAAATAAAACTCATTTGCAGGCAGCTGTAAAGGATTACTCTGTACGTGTTGCGAAACGGGAGTACCGCGTTGGCAAGAATACAAAAACATTGTGGAAAGTAGTGTGCAAACACAGTACAGAAGATATGCCTTGTAGATGGTACGTGCGGGCCTCGTTGAAGAAAAAAGTTGGATTATTCAAAATAAACAAGTATAGAGGTTCTCACACTTGCCTTTTGAGTGAGCTGTCGGTCGATCATGCAAATTTGGACAAAAACATGATTGCTAGCTTGTTAGTGGGAATTGTTCGGCGTGATCCAGCTTACGAAATAAAGTATGTAATTCAAACAGTGAAAGATAAATATGGATTTGAGATCTCCTATGCAAAAGGATGGTTTAGTTTACGACGTGCTGTTGAGAATGTGTACGGAACATGGGAGAGCTCCGTGAGGAAATTGCCTTACTATATGGGAGCTTTGCAAAAATGGAATCCCGGCACAGTCGTTGAGTGGGTTCACCTTGAAAATGCCAGACCAATAGAAAAGACTTTGAATTACGTGTTCTGCGCCTTCCATCCATGTGTACAAGGATTTCAACATTGCCGCCGGGTAATAAGTGTGGATGGAACACATCTGTATACGAAATATCAACATAAGATGTTGATTGCCGTGGCAATGGATGCGAATAATCAAATCTTACCTTTGGCATTTGCAATTGTTGACGAAGAAAACTTTGTGTCATGGAGATGGTTTTTGGAGATGATTAGCAAGCATATTGTGAGAAGATCTGAGGGTGGTGTATGTTTGATTTCTGACCGTCATACAGGCCTCATTGCTGCAGCCGATTGTATTCCTGACTTCAAATCACCCCTTGGAGTACATCGATTTTGTTTGAGACATGTTTGTTCAAACTTTAATAGTCGCTTCAAATCCGTTCATTTGAAAGACTTGTGTTGGAGAGCGGGATCAGAAAATCAGGTCAGAAAATTGATCGCACAATGGAAGAGATTAAACTTATAGAACCAAGGGCTTTTGATTACTTAAGTGTCAATGGTCGTTTGCTCATGACGGAGGCTGGCGTTGTGGTATCATGACCACAAATATGTCAGAATGCATAAATGGAGTTATGAAAGGTGCTCGTCGACTTCCAATCACCGCCATTGTGCAATTAACTTTTGATCGTTCTGTGCTATATTTTTTCGAACGGCTTAAGAAGAGAGAGCGAATGATTCAAAATAATCAAGAATGGCCAGATTATGTGTTCGAAAGATATGGTCGTGCTGACTATCATTCCATCCATCATGATGTCCAGATGTTCGATCGTAGACGTCTAACCGCTTCTGTTATCACAAGAGTACAAGCAGGACGTGAGGGTAATACGCATGTTGTGTATTTAAAATCCGGGGAATGCTCTTGTGGAAAATGGAAAGAGTTCGGAATACCTTGCTCGCATGTGATCCAAGTGTGTCGAAAGTATGGCTTAAACGCTAAAACTTTTGTGAAGCCATATTACAATATGAATGAATATTGGAGCACATGCTGCTGAACTGGGGTTGAGTGGACATGGGGGATATGGCGTGAAGGGAGATAAATCATATGATTGTACAGGAACAGGAATATGATAATCTGTACACATATCTGGCTCAGTCCACGTAGATGGACCTGCAATATCTGTCTGCATATGTGCAGATGGACCTGCAATATCTGTCCGCGTAGATGGACCTGCAATATCTGTCTGCATATGTGTAGATGGAGTGCCTGCATGGAACTAACGTGTATCAACAGGCTGGACTTCATTGTATGGCGGGAAGTTTCTGTCTCGTCGGTCACGAGCCACTCGCACCACATTGTCGAACATAGTCCTGTGTTGCCTCACCGACTCTGTCGTAATAGGCACTCCATCAGCCAGATGTCGGTCATAGCTTGTAGTTAACTGTTCCATCTGCTCAATCAGCAAAGTACAAATGTCCATATAAAATTTATACATCGAAACACAAATATAAAAATAAAATTTCACGTAATTAACGTACCACATGCTGCCATGCCGGGCCATCACCATGTTGATATCCTGTCTGTACAAAGTATTCTTGACGCCCAATGTATCTACGTGTGACTTGTTCATACCACTCACTGTATCCGCCAACAACGTAGTAACCACCGTCAGTAAATCGTGGTCTGTCTACACGTAGATCATTTGCCCTCTCCCAGCAAAGTATGTGTGCTCTATGCCTAGGGCTCCAATTTTTGTTGACATTTCCCCTTCGACCAACATTATGCAATGCATCATCCCCCGATGGTGGATCTTTTGGGATATCTTGTAGCATCCCAAATTGTCGCAGTACTCGATCAGACCGTTGCATTTCAACTATGTCGAAGAAAATCAACGGTCTCTTATATGTCCCCAACTCAGTGATTCCTTCAGTGTACTCATCAGGGTACGGCTGCCAATTAAACTGCAAAACAACATTGCTTTTACATACTATGAAAATAGTGTATTTTTGTACAAACTAATTTAACAGCATGCTTACTTGAGTTACTGGCTGGTCATCCAGGATGTCCCTTATGATGCGTATGGAATGACTCCCAGTTTCTGTAAAGATTAAATGACACGACCACCTGTATATATTCAAATAAATGATTAAATGCATTCACACATAAAATCAATTATAAAACAATGCATATTCGTACTACCTTACACCATATGGAGCAGAAGGTAACACATTGTTTGGGCCGACAATTATTGGCCCAATATCAGATCTATCGCTACCCAATTGCGGAGTCAAACTTGGGATTCGTGACCATGCCCAAATCTCATTTATTGTAGTGACATCAATAACACAAGTTAGATTGACCATAAACATATTTTAATTATTAAAAAAAACAAACATATTATTTACCTGTAAGAGTTGCAATGCACCACCTATAACTTTCTTCCCTTTCTCTGATGACGTGCACAACTCACGGTATAAGTATGCCAATACAGCACTGCCCCAACTATATGTACTGGCAGAGTCGATATCCTCCAACTTCTGTAAATATAATAACCTAACAAAATTGCCTGAGGAATCAGGGCACATAATCCCCCCTAACATCAATAACGCACAAACCCTTGTGAACTTAGCAACATCATCTGGCGTACTATGTACCCCCAAGGGATTTTGCAGCAAATGATTTTTCAAAACAACTAACCTCAACCTCGCACCTTTAAAATCCCTGATATCTGGTATGAATCCTAAATATTTATGGCAATATTCTTGCCATTCAGGTAGAGTCCTACCATAATCTATTCCAGACACTACGATGCCATCTACTGGCAACGCCCATATTACTGCAATGTCTTGCAGTGTGATGGACGCTTCTCCTGATCTAAAATGAAACGTGTGTGTTTCACGGCGCCATCTCTCAACTAAAGCCGTGATCAGGTGCATGTCCAATCTTACAACACCTATAGATACCATAAAATCCAATAACGTGCAATAAATTAACAACACGTATATCTAATGGACACATATCCCAAAAATAGCTATCTGGGTTTCTCACACGAAGTATACTATCCATATCACCTGCCCATACATCCTCAGATCGATGTGAAGACTGCAACGACAAAAGATGTGTGTCAATCGAGCCTGATTGTCTCATTTGATCCATCCTGAAATATAATACAAAAATTAACAACATTAATCTCAACATTACAAAAACTACCCGTCTGTCGCCCATCGCCGCCGCCCACCACATGCCGCCGCCGCCCGCCGCCGCCGCCCTCCGAAGTCAACTTAAATTTAATCTTTCACATCACAAAAATATACTCCAACAAGTAATATACTCCCACTAAATTTATCAAAATCTTAATTTATCTACAATACACAAATAACAAAAATAAAAAAAGCTTACCTTAAATATTTTGGAAAGAAATGACTTGATTTTTGCAAGATGTTCGATTTTCGTAGCTTGTTCACGGAAGAAAGAAAATGAGAACGAGAGCTGCGGACGACGGAAGAAAGAAAATGAGATTGCGAGTGCGACGGCTAGGGTTTTTTTTTTAATATTACACTGATGTCGCCATCTCAGATGGCGACATCAATAAATTAAATTGATGTCGTCAACTGAGATGACGACATCAATAAATTACATTGGTGTCGCCATCTCAGATGGCGACATCAATAAATTAAATTGATGTCGCCAACTCAGATGGCGACACCAAAAAAAACTAATTTTTTTATTAAAGTCGCCATGTCAGATGGCGACTTCAAATGAAGTCGCCATCTGACATGGCGACTTAGGTCACTTTAATAATAATTAAAAAAAACGATTATTTTGTTAAATAAATTTCGAAAATCGAATATTTTATTAAAAAACCCATGATGGGAGAGTATTTTTTTTATATAAAAAATTGTATGACATATCTAGGATGCTCTTGCTTTATTAATAACTAGCCATTAACACACAGGCATTGCGTGTGTAACATAATATATTAATATTATATGTTGACATAATATCAATCATTGATCCATAAAGGGCCCTACTACCAGCATGAAAATACTAAAAATGCAAAGAAAATGTTACAAACAAATAAAAAACTCACAACCAATTAAAAAATAAAGCTTATTTGGGTGATCTTTCAATATTATCAATTTATATCATTGCTATTAATAAAACAAACAGAGGGTATTTTCGGTATATCACAATAGTCATATCAAAGTGGTTACTCTAAGGTGCTTACACATTATATATACTAGCCGTCGGCGCACACACGTTGTGTGTGTAACATAATATATGAATATTATGCGTTTACATAATATCAATCATTGATCCATAAGAGCTCTATTACCAGCATGAAAATACTGAAAATACAAAGAAAATGTTACAAACAAATAAAAAACTCACAACCAATTAAAAAATAAAGCTTATTTGGGTGATCTTCCAATATTATCATTTTTATCTCATGGCTATTAATAAAAGAAATAGAGGGTATTTTTGGTATATCACAATTAACATACCAAAGTGGTTACTCTAATGTGCTTACACATTATAATATAGTATATATATATATATATATATATATATATATATATATATATATATATACTAGTGGACTATGCACACGTGTTGCGTGTGTAACACTAAATGAGGTATACGAAATGATTATGTAACGAAATACACGAGGTATATACATGGGTTAATAGATGACTGGATCTGTCACAACCCACGCCAAAGAACAATAACCCAAAACCCAGGACACCATCCTTCTCCTTTCTCTGTCTGTCTGAAACAATATATGCCCAGCATTTGGATATATTCTTTCTGGGATTATGAAATCACATGGTCGGCAGGCACTGGATCGGGAAATGGTAAACGAAAAACAGAAATTGAACGAAACAATCCCATCTATGCCATAAGCGCTTTTGGACTTCCTGTGTCGAGCTCTCTCCATTTTCCTTTCAAAATCTCCAACCAAACCCGACAGCGAGAGACATACAAATATTTAAAATGATTTTATATTGCAAACACCTTTTTTCTTTTTTAATAACGGAGCAATGGTCGGCAGCCAATGGATCGGCAGTCAATGGATCGGGAAAACCGATGTGAAAAAGGGGAAGTGGTGTTGAGGAAGAAAACCGCTGCTGGAGATGGAGGGGAAAACTCTGATGAAGATGAGAAATAAGGGCGGTTTAAACTGTAGGGGAGGGGAAAACCGATGTGAAATCGGTGGGAAGTGGTGTTGATCCGTTAACACCGTCGAATATTAACACCATTGGAGGTGTGATGAGTTGCATATGATTTGTTTGTGCCTCTCTTGCCCTTTTTTAAAAAAAATATAGGAAGAGATAAAAGGGTAATTTTAAAATATAAAAATGTCCATACCAAATTAATTTTTTTAATGGGTTTAAATATTATAGATAGTATAGATATACAGTATAGATTAGATATATCAGAAAAATAATTTGAAAATCAATTCCAATGTTCACTTGACCACTTCAATTTGAGATAATCCCAATTTTCTTAATTTTTTTATTTATGTTATTAAATTTGACTGTATATGTAGAAAGGAATACAAAAAAAAAGTCATCATATTTCTATGAAAATATGGAAGGAATTTTTTTTTTCTTTATTGTTACCCATGTTTACTAGTCATCCTCATTTTTTCTACTTATTGGTTTCGTATTTTTAACTCTACAAATTCACTTATTCCTCTTAACTACTTCATCTTTTGTTGAAAGCCGTCAACAAAATTTTTATGCATTATATCATCACACTTGTTTCATCTCCACTATTTTCATGTTTGTTTTATCTCTACTATTTTAAATTTTAAATCTGGAACAATATTTATTTTGGGCTATGAAGAACCGAATGATATTACATACTTAACGGGTGTGTTGTCGGTGCTAATTATTATTATACGATAACAACTTTCGTAAATCTACATAGTTATCTATAGTTCGATCTAACATACCATTGTTCAATATTCTACGCCCTTACTTTTGGGATCTTGTGAGGAGGCTTGCTTGACATGGGCTCACTATGAAAAGGCCCGTTAAGCTGGGTGTTAAATAGAAATGGGTCAGTCTCGAAACATGATTGGAATGAAAACATGTTTTATTATGTTTTTTTTAATAAATTTAGTGTAGTGGTCAAATCGTGTACATTTTTTTTTTTAAAAAAAAAATGAAAAGGCGGGGTTCGTTGGAACCCTACATGTTTATTCAAACAAAGCAAGTACAACAACAGAGGAGGGGGACTAAGCCAAGAGCTCCCCATAGAACAAGGTTTACGACATATTTAATGCTATTAGAGCATTACACTATCATTAACACTAGGGTGACTGTAGATGCATAATAAAATTGGAAAACAAAGACACTAAAAGATGAGAAGTGAGAATCTCCATCTGTGTATGGGGATATCCAAGTAACTCTCAAATTATTAGTCGGGTGATTGTGAGTTTCTGGGACCACTCCCTCTCACGAAGTAGTAGCAGGGAGTAAAAAATGATTCATGACTAAATGATGCGGCAATAGTGAGCGTCAACTAAGAGTCTGGTAAGTATGCTAGCAGATGTTCACCTTTGTCGCCCCATCATCTGATCCCCACCCATGCTCTGAAGCGGTAACCGTGCATATCTCCATATGGGGGTCGGGTGAGTACGAGTGTCTTAGCCAACTCCCTATCACAAAGTAGCAGCATTGTAAATGAAAGAACCTATGAATGGCAACGGGTCGGGTATGGGACGGGTTTGGCTAATCCCAGGACCCGCCCCGCTACACATAAAACCCGGACCCGCCCCGCCCCGGTTCCAGTTGAGTTTTGAAACTCGGACACATAGAAATCAATTTTGAAACACAAAAGTTGAGTTTTGTGATTAAATTTCATTTTTCTCTAATAAATATTATAATAAGCATTGTAAAACTATCTTTAAACTACTAAATATTTATTAATTTGCTCTTATTTCCTTCAAAATGTCCAACTTCTTTAACATGAACACATGAATTTTGATATAAAATTGAATAATGACACTTTATTGTTCAATTAAATAAGTAAAATGTATAATCAATATCATATTTTTTTTTAAAAAAATTAAAAATATATTGCGGGGTAGGTACGGGGCGGGTTCGGCCAATCCCAGGACCCGCCCCGCCCTGCTTCCAAACCCGATTGAAGCGGGTCAAGACTCGCCCCGACGGGGCGGGTTCAATGCGGGTCCGGGTCTAGACCCATCCCATTGCCATCCCTAAAAGAACCATCAGAATATCGAGATAATGGGGCGACAAAGGTTAACATCTGCTAGTTGTTTGAAGAGTATGAGTGTCTGAGCCCACAAACACTAGCAAAGTAGCAACATAGCCCAAGGGCCCTACTGAAGAACAAGGCATGTCTCAATGTAGCATGTGCGTCTGAACAAACTATATGGTACACCAAGTGAGACATCAAACGAGTCCGAAGGATATGAAGGACAAAACCACATGAACAATCAGAGAGTGATGAGAAAATCATGGGTGAGTACCACAATGACGGAAAAACAAAAAAGGAGAAAGGAAAAAGGAAAAAGAAGATGAAAAAGCAAATGACAGAAAACTATAATGGAAGGCAAAATATAAAAAAAGAAAGAGAAATCGAGAACAAAAAAGATAAGACGAGAGAGAAAAATGAGTGAGAAACAAACAATAAACGAAATATCAAAACAAGCTCAATAAAAAAAACACGCCCTTTTTTTGTTTATTTTTTTTAACGAGAATGAAGGTAAGGAAGTTCGGATCTATCGGTTCGTCTACATGTATGTCTGATTATTGAATTTTTAATCTTATATTGAGCATTATAAATAATAAAATATTATGTGTCGAAATAAAATATTATAACAAAACTTTCTTAGATAGTAAAATAAAAAGTAATGATTATGCCGTGTGAAATGCAATATTAATTTTTACAAAATTAAAAAATGAAAATATATTATTACTTTTAAGATGATAAATGTTTTAGAATAATAAAATAGATAAGCCTAAGAGTTTCCATATAGTACAACCCAATAATTTTATATATATATTTTTTAACTTAACCCAATAATTTTAATAAAATAAATAAATTTAAAAGTTAATGAAGTGACACAAAGATAATAAAAAAAAAAAAAAATCAATTCAATTCAATTCTCATGTGTTTTTAGCTTCTTTTTTTCCTAGTCATGGCCAACTCAGGGTTAATCGGGGCCAGGATTTATCAATGTACAACATGTTAGTTACGACTCCAATTTATTACATATACTCTAACATATCACTAAATTCATTGATTGGCTAATATATCGTACATGCCATCTACTTCACTACATATATATTACTATATTATAAAGAAAGGGCATGCTAGAAAAACTATTTGATCTCTTGGTATGTTCATGTAATTACTAAAATGCCCCTAAATCTTTTATTAATCATTAATAGTTTGCCAACATATAAAATGACTGAAATATCCCTGAAACTTTTAATAATTTCAATTTATCATAATATACTATATTCTTAAAATATCTGTAATGCCCTTAATAATATTGTCAATTACAATATTATCATATCACATAATATTTGTAATTATATATTTATAATGTAATTTTATACCATATAAAAATTTTAAAAAAATTTACATAAAATTATATGTACACGCATCGTGTGCCGCTAGTATATATGAAGTGTGAGGGCCTAAGAATAACTACATTTGGTATCTCACGCCATACCAAATTTTCTTCCCAAAATACCATTTTTTATTATATTATTATTTTTAAATAAAACATAACATAATAAGTTATAATTTCAAACATTAACTTTAAATAAAAACACTTCAAATTTATTATAATTTAAAAAATTTATATATATAAATTTATATTTTATATTAAAAGTTATTTTATGTGCATGCATAGCATACACAAGGTAGGCTGTCGGCAGATAGATATGGGCTTTTAGTTCGGTGAAGATGGTTGGTGTTTGTGTATTATTTTGAAGAAAAGTTGGTGTTTTGTATTGTGCGGTTGAAATTTATGTAATTGAGATTCAATACATGGGACCAGGTGACCAACCAGGAGGACTATCTAATTGAAAATTAATGAATCTATCTTTGTGTGACATAATTATTCCTTAACATGGTCCAATTTTTGTACATTTATTAATGATGACTGTTTGAGCAACGGAGACTCTGATCTAAGTCGGATGATAAAGTTTGATATACCTTTTGGATTGACTTGATTTCTAGTATGGACAGTAACCCAAAAATTCTTTATTAAAAACTCATCTTCTCCGTGCCAAAAAAATAAATAAATAACACATTACACTAATCATAGAACTATCAATCCTTTTTTAAACATCTAGCGTGAGGAAAGGAAATTAAGTTCACATGATTGTGAGTGTTTACCAAATTCTACATTACCAGAATTTTCAATTAACTTCTCTCCCCCCTATTATTTTGAAAATTAAGGTCATTGTCTTATAGTATCGTTAACACTTTTCACGTTGTGTCAAATTTGATTTGGATATATGAGGTCCATATAAAAAGCTAATCCGCATATCCAAATTAAATTTTGGACCATTCATGCTAGCGTCTCGTTACCCCTTTTGATGTACATTAAATCGTCTCTTTGAGCAAAATGTTTGAGTTTGCCATTAATGCAATCATTGATAGGTAATGTAAGATGACATAATAAGTATACACTGTATTTTACCAAAGGTACATGAAACTGGCGATTCCTTTCTCATTCGGTAATCTTCAGCGCAGTAATTATTGCTAATTTTAATATAATTGAGGAATATGGTTTTTCTACTATATAAATATGGAGTTTAGTATCATTGGGATACGTCATCTATTGACATTAATTAACCAAAAATTTAGTAATGGAGTAAGGCGTGGTTATGGTTGATTTCAATGGGATCGACTCTAAAAAATATATTGAGGATTTGACCTCCATATTGTGGGGCTCATATCCCTTCACCTAGTAGTGGAGCCAACATAAGTGTCATCAGCCTCTTTATTATAAAATATTATAAATTTATTATATTTAATATAAAAATATATAAGAAAGAATAACTATCGGTCATGGTCGTCTCCATACACCACCTAAATAAATCTATTTTTCAATATAAGAGATTTTGAGATTGTGTCATATCCTCCCCTAATTTTAATTTTTTTTTTAAAAAAAAATCATCGATATTGCTACGTGGTGAGATACCAAGTAATTATTGTTTGAAAAAATAATAATTCTGCAAAAAAGGTAAATTATTTTGAACTCCCAAAAAAAATAAAATGTATGTTCTATTGAGTGAAACATATTTGATATAAAATATCATTCACTAAATTATTTAATGTGAAGATATAATATAGTTTAGCGATTTATTTAATATGCATAGATTTCATATAAAAATCTCTCTCTCTCTCTCTCTCTCTCTCTATATATATATATATATATATATATATATATATATACACGATTATGATACAAAAATAAAATATAACCTTTGTATCAAAAAATTGCAATTTTACTTATAAAAATTGTGTTTGCCTCTTAAAAATTATATTTTGCCTTCATTTAATTATATTTTCACCCATAAAATTTTTTTTGTCCTAAAATTTGTATTTTAAAAATTTTCCCCCCTTTCCTAAAATCATGCATCCGCCACTACTATAATGACTTATTATGCTTAAAAAAGTGCTTAAATATAAACATTAACTTCGTTATATATTAACATTATTAATCTCACGAAAATTAGTGTCTTTAGATTCTTGACAACTGGTTGACTGTTGGTCAATTTGTGATAGTGTCGGCAAAAAGAATAAACCAAGCCAACGGTGACGAGGGCTGTCGTCACTTCAAAATCTGTGATTTTTAAGTTTGTGTATTATGTTTTAAATAATATAAACTTTGTTTAAAAAAATTAATCACTTTGCGTCAGTCAGCCAATGCTCTAATACTTAACCCGGTCGAAATTTGATTTGCTAAAATATTTACGTAATTAAAGGTGTTAACAATAATTTTAGGACCCAAATCCGTTCATAGTTGGGACTACCACATTAGTGCAGTCAAATTAGGTTGGGTTTGCCGATCCTGCCTGCCTCAGTTGTGCTAAGGTTTTTTAAAACCGCGTCCAACCCGTTTGGGTTGGGCCGGTTGGGCCGCGTATTAGACCAATTAAATAATTTATAATAAAAATTGAATTATTTAATTAAAATATAATATATTAATAATTTATGTAATAATTTTAATCATTAAAATTTAATAAATTATATAATTTAAGTTTTGGCTGGTTGGTCCACCTAACCCTCAACCCGCAGCGGGTTTGTTTGGGTTGTAGGTTTTCCAACCACCAAGAGCGGGCCTAAACGAGTCAACCCGTTTGGGTTGTGGGTTGACCCGTTTGGATTTCAAATAATTAATATAAATTCATTCAAATTGTTTGGCTAATTTCAAACCACAATCTCTAATTTAAAATGTATTTTTTTAACAATATCAAAGTATTTGAAACTTTTAATTATTGAAGTCATTTCAATTCTATTGTTAAACTGAATTCTTAAATCAAAATGCAATCCAATAAAATTCCAAAAAGAAAATTAATTTGAATGGCAAACGTGTAAAGTACATCAGGTGCTATTTATTGTGTTTGGATTTTGGGACTATTAACAAGTAATTAATGAAAGAGATGTTAAAGTTAGCACCATAACTATGTTTGGATTTTAAATATAGTCGTCATCAGTTATTTTATTATTATTTTTTGATGTAACTTGTTTTACACATAAATCACATGTATAATGTTGCGATGACAATTTTTAAGCACAAACAAGAAGTTATTCATAACATCAAGATATGATTGGAAAGAACATTAGTATGATCATTATTACCAAATACCAAACTTAAGGTCTTACATTAATAAAAACGGTGCTGATGCCCACACATTATTTGTATAACCTAATTCGATTTATCATAACCCAAAAACAATCTTGCTCCAAATTTAAAATTTAAAATAACGGAGATGAAACAAACGTGATGGTGTAAGACATAAAATTTTCATTGGCGATTTCAACAAAAGTGATAGAAGTTACGAGAGAGAAGTGTATTTAATGAGTTAAAAGATACGAAACTAATATTTTGAAAAAATAGGGATGATCAATAAACATGGTAACAATAAAAAAAAAGTTTCAATTAAAGCGTAGAAGATGATATTTTTGGGTTTTGAAATTTTTTTATCAAAAATATATCATATGATATCATCAGACCTTATTACATTATTATGTTAGAACAAATATGCAATAATAGCTTTTTTTATCACCGATTTAGAGTTCAAATTCTCCATCCGCTAAGTGAAAAAAAAAAATTTTATCTTCATCAGAATCATGATGGACGCCAAACTGTTCCCCATAAATACACGGACAAGGGCATAAAAGTCATTACAGCCGATCCCCAGTCCCTTTTTTGTCATTTTACTCCCACCTCCATAACCTTCTCTCTTACATACACAGTCACTCCTCACTAAAAGCTCCAACCCATTAAACCCCAATTCGTTATCTTAGTAAAAGCTTTGGATGAGTAGTCGAACCGGGTCGCACCAGTTAAGCAATGGGTTGTTTGTTTCGGGTCGGCCGGAGAAGCAGTCCAAGGAACGTCAGCGAACAATGGCTCCACGCGCCGTCCCTTACACAGGTGGTGATGTCAAGAAATCCGGCGAACTTGGGAAAATGTACGGCGTTGGAGATCACCCACAACATCCGACAGCCCCGCCGAAGCTTCCCTCGCGTCCCCCGTCCTCTTCTCAGCATAACAGCGGATCTTCCAGATCCGGGCCAAATTCGGGTCAGGTGGTGCCGAGGCTGTCCAACTCTGGGCCGATGAATAAGAAGTCATCTTCCTCCTCATTCTCAGGTCCTCTGACGCCTATTCAGCCCACGGGCCTCATCACATCGGGCCCAATAGGCTCTTCCAGCTCCAACCGCCGCTCAGGCCAGATCGACGCGCCTTCAGCACCAAGCTCGTTTAATAAAAACATGTACGGTTCCGCTGTGACGAGCTTGGGGGAGGAGGTGAAGTTGGGGTACAGGTTTTCGAGGGTTGCAAAGTGGGCATTCTTGGTGGCGGTGGTTATGGGACTGGTGGTTGGAGCTTTCCTCATGGTGTCGGTGAAGAAGGCGGTGGTTCTGGTGGCGGTGGTTGCCGCTTTAGTGGCTGCCTTACTGATTATGATATGGAATTTCGCGTATAAAATTTATGGGGTTTTACAGTTTTTAAGGAAGTATCCCGATGCTGAGCTGAGGGGTGCCGTTGATGGACAGTACGTCAAGGTCACGGGGGTAATATTTCTATCTCCTACACCGGATGTTAACAGTTTTTTGGTGGTTTTTTTTCTTGATTTTTAATTTATGAAATTGTTTGTTATTATCTATAAGCAACTTAGTTTAATTGGTGTATATTGAAATCTTAAGTTACTTAGTACTAGTACTCAGTTCGGTCCGAAACTAATTGGGGAAGTATAAGGAACTCTATTTGTGGACCATTTTGACTTTCTTGAAATCAATTATCTTAGGTTGTAAGGAATGACTCCATTTTACAGAAATTTGAAATCCATGGATTTCAAATTATCCAAACAAGTGGCATATATTTATTATTTTGGATTTGAAATCCTTAGCTCTAAATATATGAATCCATGTGCACCTATCTGTTGACCATCCTGGATGTTGTGTAATTTTGTACCAACTCTTGTTGAGGTATTTTTTTTATTATCAATCACCCTGTTATCTCAAATTTATGCATGTCCACCCAGTGTATAGATTCTAATCGAAGCCATCCAGACTATGAGTTACTAATTGAAATAGTTCATTTGCAGTAACTGGAAGGAGAGTTGTTTCCTTTGTAGTACTTATTTCAAGATGATTCTATGTGATATCAAACGAGACGACAGCTGCTAATTTGACTTCGTGAAATTCCGGTTAAAATGTACTTGCTGCTGAGGTTATCAAAATTGTGATGGTTCTTCTATAATGACTTTAGACTTGTTAATTAGAATTTAGAAATAATTTGTTTTGGTCTTAATTGCTGATATAATTTCGGATAGTTAATGCTGCAATATTGAATACAATCATCAATATGCGAAAACAATAGTCAACTTTGTTGCATGACGACAGCTGAACAAAAGGATTGGTTAACGGATATAATCCTTTTGTCGTTGGTTGTCTTTTGCGTCCCTGGTTGAACTAGTTTTCCATGTGGAAAGTATGTAGCTACGGGAAGTCAAATATTTTGCATGACGACAACTGAACAAAAGCTTTGGTTATTGTATATAAACCTTTTGTTGTTGGTTGTCTTCTGCCTCCATGGTTGAACTTGTTTTCCACGTGGCAAAGTATTTAGTTACGGGATATGCTCATTAAGATTGCCTCGTTCATATGTCATATAATTTGAGCCTGAATGAATACCTCACATTTTCATTAGCATGTGACAAATCCTCATTTTTCCTTAAGGTGTTAGTTTGAAGTGTATTGCATTAAATTTCAGGAGATCTCTCTAAATCTCGTCTCATCAAGGTTAGGCATGCAAAATTTGAAAAGAATGAGATCTTTACATATCCTTAACATCACATTGCCGCCATTAGCTTTTTATTTTTTTTCCATCTGGCCTTTCTTTACTGATCTATTGGCTATTAATTTATTTTGAAGTCAATCGCACGAATGATATTCTTTTAGGAATCACTTAAGATTATGATATAGTGGTAACCAAGATTGTAACCTAATAAAATTTCCATGAAGGTTCGAAACAAAAATGCCGTTATCTTTTCTTTTCCCCCATTTGGCCTTTTTACTTGCTGTTTCGTTGGCAATTATTTTATTCTGAAGTCGTCGCATAAATTGGAGTTCATTCTTTTGGGCATCACTTAAGATTATGATACAGTGGTAACCAAGGTTCATACCTAATTAAAATTCCATAAAGGTTGGCAACAAATAAACAAGAAAACAGTCGGGAAGGGGAAAAAATTATGCCAAGTCCTTGGATGTAGTGGTTAGGATCTCATTAGATAATGAGGAAAAGGGTTATTTATGAAAAATTCGTCAAAGGCGACTTCTATTTTTTGGTATCTCACCAGTTTCACTTCATTTCTTTTGGCTCTTCCAGCTATATGTTATAAAAAAAGGCACGATAATTTTTTTTGCGCAGAATTGTTTTTGCATTATGTGCTACCCTGCTCAACTCTGTGATTTAGTCCATTGTGCTTATTTTTGTCATTTCACGGGGATTGTAACTTATTTTCATGATTGTATGCACAGGTTGTTACTTGTGGCAGTATACCTCTTGAAACTTCATTCCAAAAAGTACCAAGATGTGTATATACTTCCACGGAATTATACAAATACAGAGGATGCAGTGGAAAACCGGGGAATCCTAAGCAACGTTTGTTCTCTTGGAGATGCAGTCATTCAGAGGTCAGATGTCAAATTATATTGGAATTTTAAAACTAATACAGGGTGAAACTATGATCAATTGCATTTTTGATGACATGTTGACATTCTCGATTTATTGAATATATAGTGTATACTTATATATGGAACTTCCTATGAAAAAAAGAAATGTACTTATATATGGAACTTTAATGTGTGAACTTTTGTATTATATACTTGAACAATTATTCAGTTTCGTGATTCATTGCATTGCCCATCACAGAAATACGTGGCAGATTTTTATATATCAGACTTCCAATCAGGATTAAGAGCTCTAGTAAAAGCAGGCTACGGTGCTAAGGTTGCGCCTTTTGTCAAACCAACTACAGTTGTTGATGTAACCAAAGATAACAAGGATATGTCTTCGAACTTTCTGCACTGGCTTTCCGAGAGAGGTTTGTCAAGTGATGACCATGTAATGCGCCTTAAAGAAGGGTAAGAAACTGTTAGGAGCGACAATGATTTTCACAGAACACACAATATTTTTGGGATATTTTCTTTATATTGAATTAAGCAAAACTGAAATGGAAATACAATGAAAACTGAAATGGAAATGCCATAACTCTCTTGCTAACTTTTACTCAAGAAGATGAACTTCTTGCCCAAGCCTCAGCCTGCTAATTCTCACTCAAAATCTAGTCTGCCTTTCCCATCCCCCTTCCCTCTATTTATTCCCAATGCTGTAACAAACTAACCGTAAACTCATACGTAGTCTTTCGGACTCAAAATCCTGATGTCAATCGACAAAACGTGGGTTTAAGTAGTTCTAGTGTCATCACACTAATCACAAGGATTAAGTCCCAAAGTGGTAAATAAATTTCCCAATAATGTACGCATTATCACTAAGTTATAATTCAATTAACAGTTTACAGTGCCTACAAGTTTGCTAAATAGTTGTTACAGTTCATATCACTGCTACCTGTCCAAACACTAACTGTTCATCATAAAATCAAAACATCATATACAAATCTCAAGTCATAGATGTTCTCATCACTTACTCTACATCATCATCTGATCAGCAACTATCAGTGCTAACAAATAAAATTCTCAAATTCTCTAGAATATATGCAACTCAGCATTCAAATTCTCTAGATTATATGCAACTCATCATATTTAAAATTCTTAGTGATATGACATCTAGCTATCCCTGCTTAGTAATCTATTACATGTCTAAAATCTCATTAGCTAACATGTAATAATAGCAAACAAGAGCATATAAAAACACGTAGTCAATTACATGCACAATTAATGTTATTTGTGATCTTCTCTGATAAAACTACAGTATTCTCCTCTCTCATCACGTCATCAGCCTTTTAGATCTTCTCTGATAAAACTTGAATGCTTTGGGCTTTTTCATATGGGTTTGTGCTTGGGCTTCGTCGCTTGGGCCTTGTTTTTGTTCTTCTAAATAATTTCCCGTAACAGAAACTTTGTTAACATGGTGATATTTATATCTATATGTATGCTGGAGCAGCACATTACTTCTGATTCATGCATCTGCTTCTTTAAAACCCTCTCCTTCGATTCCTAGTTACCATCGATATTAGACATTTTCACTCCAAAAAATACATGTAAAATAAGTTTTCTTCTACTATATATGGGCTACAACCTGAAACCCAATTAGAATCAGCTTAACCATAGTTGGAGATCATACTACATTGTGTTCACACTGGTTTCATCTCATTATTGTTAAGAAATTTCTTCTCCCATATGTTCAAAATCATGAAAGGTGATCCAATTGTGATTTTATATAGCAACCCACCGCTCACCTGTAAGTTGGATACCGGGAATATACGCCTGATTCAATATTCGAGGTGTACATATACAAGTCCATTTGGTTATATGGAGTAACAAAGGCCCAAAAATAACGACCCTGGGCTAATGTAGTGAAATATAAAGGGATTGCATCTGTAGCACTAAAACTTGTGATTTCTTATTGTGACACAATGTTCGTAAATAAATTTTTTTTTTTAAAACTCATGAGAGATGACTTAATCTTAAGAACTATCATGAATCACCTTTTACAATCTTGAGTTTCGTAACTTTTTCAAACATTTTACTGATTTGGTCATTTTAATTTGTTCATTGCAGTTGTATCAAAGAAGGAAGTACTGTAAGTGTAATGGGGGTCATTAGACGCCACGATAACGTGCTCATGATAGTTCCACCCACTGAGCCTATCTCAACAGGCTGCCGCTGGCTCTGTTTGCTGCTCCCAACCTACATCGAAGGCCTTATCTTAACCTGCGATGAAAGCCAAGACGGTGAGGCAATCCCTGTATAGACGCACCACTTCTTAATCAATCTACAAACCACAGTTGAATATTACAATCGTCTGGTGGTGGAAAGAAAAATCCCACCAACCGCTGTGTATTCTGTCCTGCATGAAGAAGGTCAAGATCTTGTAAAGGTGTTCATGTGCTTGGTACATATACAGTGTCGAAGAGGTGTATGCGAGGAAATGAGTTATTTCCTGAGCAGATAGGAAGCAATGTATTATGCCAGTTTGGTTTCTGTAACTTTTTTTTTTGCCAGTCGATGTACAGGAGTTGTTCTGTCTCGCCTTGGCCGTAATTATTGTAATGTGCGTAAATAGTTCGTGTTTAAGTTTTAAATGTATCTGTATTAAATGGAAAAAAAGTATATAAACAATCTGTTGTCTTACTCAATAAATATTTCATGGAAAAGCAGAGGAAAATCTATTCAGTGGTCGATCGATAGTGTGCATAAAAAGGTTGGATTCTGTGGAATACCATGTTTTTTGGTGATATTGTGCGACCATTCTATAATCTCAGTAATTTCTTTGCTTAAAAAAACATTGTGCACTCGAGTTTGAGTTCTTGCCAGATAGGATCGTTGTCTATATCTGAGTTACTGAATCTTTTAAGCACCAATATGACTCTCATATATGTACAAATACAAATAAAAGATACGTTAATCAAATCATGTTAAATTCATTTTCTATGACAAATTTTTCCCACCACTGCATCAGATAAGCTTGTCGCAACAAAGTTTTTGTAATCAAAATTGAGAATACGAAAAATAATTCAAATCAAGGTACGTAAAATGTACTTAGTGTATGGTTTGATTGAAGTTGACTAGAGGTTCAACCTAAGTATTTTGCCGAAAATGGTTCCATACACCAAGGTGCATGTGTATGTATATGTGTGTTGGTCGTATGGTAGAATGATCCGTATTTTGCTTATAATACCAAAACAATATTAGGATTAGGAGAAACAAATATGAATTGCATGCAAGCGTATCAAGGATTATAGTGGAGTGGAGCCACCTACCTCAGATTTAACCCACACTTATTTCAAAAGAAACCAGAAAATTAAAAAACATTTTTGTATATAGATAGTTTGAGATAAGCTTAGAACAAGAGTTTGACATACTATACAAACTTTGTATGAAACACATAGCAAATACTCCACATTTTTGGAAAATTATCCACATTTGTCATTTGCAGATTACGATTTAAATGATTTTCCAGGTTCGGATTGTTATAATTTGATTCTAATATGGTTTTACAGATAAAATGAATATTAATATAGCTTTTGTCATTTTTTGTCATAGATTTGAATTATGGCGATGAAGTTGAAGGAGCAAATTGTTGTAAGGAACAATTATTTGAAGAGTCGGGTTTGGCCAGTGAAAAAGAATATATGGTTACAAGGGTTGCGAGAAAAAAAGGGGGAAACTTTATCATTTTTTGTATATTTTATCAGACTCAAATAAAATTATCAAAAGTTAGACTAAAAATCTTTAAAAAAATAAAAAAATTAAATTCTTAAGTGGGGGAATCAGTGATCCCCCCTAGCATCGAATACATCGGCAATAACTTGCGAAAATTTGATGTCTAATGAAGAATAAAATTCTCGATTTCCGGTGATTTTAGATGGGCTCCTCGTGGCATAAATTTTCTACCAAGACAGAGCGAGGGTACGTATCCTTGGGCAATAGAAAAGGAGAGGAAACGATGTCTTAAAACCCCATGATTTTGAAATTCATCTTAGGTTTTTCTCAGTTCTGAACAAGTCGGAGCCGGCATGCGGTCAACATGCCGGTTAATCAGGTCACGGTTTAATATATCGGACCCGTAACAAATTTTATAGGTGGATCTAAGTATCATAATTTTCTAACATGTGAACTGTCGGTTAACCGACTATTTAAAAAGGTTTATTTTAATTTTTTTTAATTTTTTAATTTAAAACATATGTTATGTTGTAGATTTTTGAACGCATGACCTCAAACTTAAATAATTAGCTTCAATCACTAAGCTATAAGAGTGTTGTTGATCTAAACAAAGTGTGTTTCACATTTGATTATTTGAGCTTGAATTTATTTCACATTATTTTATGATTAATCTACGGAGGAAACACATTCAAATACTTTGTACACTTTTTTGTTTCAAATTTTAATAATATTTTAAATTTTTTTAAAGATAAGGGTCAAACCATAACCGTTGATTAACCGTAACGGAACGGTCAAGAAAGGCTAAGGTTAAGAGTTTGATATTTGAACCGTCGAACCGTCGATTCTACCGTCTAACCGATTGCTCGGAACCGTGGTCAAGTCTAGGATATGAGATACATCATACATAGTTAATCAAAAAAATCCCATAAGTTTTCACGGAATTTGATTTTCCACGGTGTGGTATTTGAATGATGATTAATAATTATTGAGCTCTCTGGGGTTTGTTGATGTGTTTTTATGTACTGTTATTTTTTGTCATGGATAGAGGGTAAAACAATTATCATCATCAAGGAGAAGTGAAAACTCATTCCTTTATATTGTACATATTTCACTTAAAAATAAATAAATGTTATTATTCCCAGGGCACTTGTGAAACTGTGAAAATTCATGTATGGACCGGGTGTGGTCCCAAATCCATGTCCCAACACAATGTCCATGCAAGAATTTCCCATAGAACAGGGCCATTTTGTCAACTTTTTCTTAAAAAAATAGTTGACTAGGCCTATTAATCAAAATCTCTGTTATTCCCACAGCATCAGGTGTCCCATGATGCATAGGCATAGCTCACGAAATCCCTATCGTCTTGTTCAATATCCACAACGTAAGAGTAAGCTGAATCGCGAAAATCGTGTGCAACCACGTCCTGTCTAGCATAAAGCCATACACAGTAATTCCAGTTGTGTTGTGCTCGAAATATGTCACTGAAACACAAAAAAATCCCATTAAAAAAACGTTCTCGTTGAATTCCAACTTCAATTATTTTATCAGTTACTCACCTAGTGCTTGCCTTTTCTGGTAAGATACAGCGTTCGCAAAAATCGGCACCAAGTTTGTGTTATCCAAAATGCTATCTCCATCTTCCTTATCCGAATCCCAGTTGACAGCAGTGGCCGGATACTCTGCCATATCGGCCGAAACAATACGAGCCGTGGCGGTGTCATTAACTAGAGAAGCAAACGAATCGATTGTGGCACATACATGCCATTTAGCCGCAAGAGATGTAACCGCCTGTGCTCTATGCGTTATCTTTGCTGCACTTCGCAAGCAGATTAGAAGCCCAGTTACCAGAGTTATGGAACACAACTGTAGAATAGAACAAGAATACGTAAAGAAATTTATTAATATTTTTCTTGAATGTTACGTGAATTAGATTAAAGAGCTGGCGATGTGGGATTACCGCGAGTTCCCCAGCTGTGGGGATGTTGACTCCGGAGCTAGGTGCAGTTGTAATGAGCAAGTAAACAAACTGGCTTACTGTTACTAGGATCAATGTTGACAAAATGAAGACTCTAAACCGATGACTTATGATCCGAAGATTTCTTCTGATCCTGAGATGTTCGATCAAGATTGAAGCAATATCGGATTCACGTTCAAAGACCCGAGCAAAGCCCTCTAACCTTAGTATTTGAAGGTAACATGTAAGGCGGAAGAGTAAACAGACGAGGAAACATATCGAGATACGATATAGCCACGAGCACATCAGTAGCATGCATCCGACTATTTTGCATAGAAGGGTGTTGTACGGGTAGGGGACTTGGTTTCCTCCGGAGGCGAACCACCATATCTGGTATATGCAGATGGCAAGGAAACAGGGGAGAACAAAATTGCACAGGAGCTTCATTGATCTCTGCGTGTACACGATTCGACTCAGAATTGGTGAATATTCTTTGAATGAATCATATTTTTATTGAAGTTAAGATTAAAGACCGATTCTTGTTAGCGATAGTTAAGCATCTGCACTAGATTTGCGCTAACACTTGTCAGAGGATAAATAATAACTTTTCCATCTATCCATTCGTTCATGCTTTTAGATATGGCAACGATTCAACATAGCATCATATGACTAACAAATAAGGGTTCAAAATCATAAACACGACTCCACCCATATAGAATATGCACTTTATCCGCTTCTCAAAAAAAAATGACCAAACCGACCCATAGATAAGGTAGATAAGGAGGAACGTTAGAGAATAACACTTAACTAGAATCTCGAGAAACTATATCTTGGCAACCACAATCAATGTTTCACATACAAATTATTGAGTGGAGAAAATAAGAAACTCAATTCTATCGTTTGATTTCCTTGCATATAAAGCTACAACCTCATATTTGTACATAAGTCTATCGATGCATGTAATTTGCATGCAGCGATAGACTAACGGTGCATGTAAATTACATGCACCGCTAGGTAATTCATTGTTAGTCTCATGTAACACCATATGTGTCTATATGTAATTTACGTGCGCGTCGATAGGTGGTGATACATTAATGCACCAATATACTATATTTTTGGTTAAACACAACACTTGAGATTGCCGCCTTACACTTTTGTTATGACTTAAATGATTGTAAGTTTTTTTCTTGGACTAGGATGAATTATTTTACTTTGAGTACCGACCTCTAAAGAATAAATGGACTTGGGCGGGTACGCCCCTGCATGGCGCAATGATATTTAAATTTTATTTTAATGATTAAAAATTATAAATAAATATATTAAAGATCGCGAACCAAAATAATCTCAGCTTAAATTTGACTCGAACTTAATTGGAGCTAGTGGATTTGCTTAGACAGGAAAATGAAAAGGCATAAACATACTTGAAGCTGCAGCGCATATCCCTGTCGAACCTTCTCACTTTCATCACACAATTTATCAAGAAACAGAAACCTCCGAATCCCATATTTACGCCCAAAAGACGATAGACTGATGAAAGAAAGTGCGGCAAATAAGGAAAGTGATGACTGAACAATTACATTATAAGGCCTCTGGTGGATCACATCACAATCATAACAATGAAATATAAAGTGGGATACGATTGGAACAACAAAATTTAGCAGGAGAAATATGGACCAAGAAAGCCCAGTTCTCCATATATTCGAGTAATCAAGAAAAACCCATTTCAGGCTTGAACTGTAAGTTGCTAACTCCAAGTTGGATTCGTGGAATGAATGGCTTGGTGAAATCGACTTGTTTTCTTGAAATAAAGCCTCTTTGGACGTTCCTTCCATTTGGGTATCGTTTTTATTTTTAATTTTTTTTCTGGAAATGCTGCTTTTTGGAAAGGATTATACAGGAAATTTTGTGGGGGCAGATTCTGATTGATAAATGAATGCTTAAAGTTGTGAAATTTCATGAAGGTTATGACTTGTGGGCTTGTGATTGGGAACGAAGTAGTTGGTTCGCAGGTGGCAAATATTCCTTTGATCGTCCCTACGTGGTTTATGATATACCATAAAGTATACAATTTATAATATATCAGGTGTTTGTATATCTCATCTAATTTCGTAATATCAAGAACTTTTATTTTACGAAATTTATTATCTTCTAGAGGGAATAATGGCCGATGTTGACTCAAAATATGGGACCCAATATATTAAAAAATCTTGATCATTGATCCATTCATAAGGTAGTCAAGAAATAATCAACTTATGCTAACGATTAAAAACTAGTTTATTTTCTAAAATATTTCTAAATATTTTATTACTTATACTTGTATCGACTATTTTGTACTTTAATTATGATTATGAGTTACATTTTAAAAACGACACCGTAAATTTTATTACTTTCAAATACTTCGATAAAAAGGAATATTTTTTTATACAGATTATTTAAGTGAAAATACGGTGAGCATAAATTCGGACTTTAAGGCAGAAATGAGTGAGCCATTTGTCATGGAAATCGGAGATGGAAAAAGGCAAAACGTTCACAGATTGCATGGAGATAGGTAGCCGTCCTCCACGCGTAACCTGCTGGAAAGTTACAGTTTGGATTTTTGGCCTATTGACACGGGCCTTACTTACTACCTTGCCTATCTTTTTTTTTATTTTGTGATTTTATTTAAAAATTATTTATTACTAAGAAAACTAGCTTTCATTGGATAAGAGAAGTATTTTTATTATTTTATTAACAATAATTAGAAGTTAAAATAATAACAAGTCTCGTCTACAACCAACTAATTTAAAATGGAAAAATAAATATATTGTCAATCATAAAATATTTTTTTATTTAAACATACGGTCATAAAATTTGGTAAAGCATAAGAAGGTGGATATCGTATAAGTAGTCGAGACATAAGATAACATGTATCAAAATTGGTCTATTCGATCCAAACATGCCGACCCGTAATCCAAACAAATCCATAATATTTGGGTAACCCTTCAAAAAGAGCATCCGTTGCCAACTCCCTTCGCGCTCAAGATACTCGTCTTGACGCTATCAGCGCTCAGCTCACACAAGTTGTAGATTTTCTCCAAGAGATTGCTGCTGACAAAAAGGGGGGAAAGAAAAAAGACTTCAAGCCTTATCAGTCTCAGTCTTCAAGAAAATAGTTTGCTTACATATTCAGACTGTCTGTATGCAAAATTGTTGGTGATCAATAAAGAAATCCTTCTTTGTTAAGTCCTTGTTCATTTATTTTGAACTAAAATAAAAGGCTTAATAATAAAAGGCTTAATCGATCCAACTTAATAAGGTTCATTTATTTTGAACAAAAAGACGTAATCATCCGAAAGTATACGCTTCAGAGTTCTTATCAGACTGGTTAAAAAGACTTAGAAGCTAGGTTTTGTCATCATCAAAAAGGGGGAATTTGTTAGTTCCGAACTTTATCAATGAGATTTTAAAGATGACAAAACATATCAGACCGGATCGAGAGAAATCAGACTGACCAGATCGATCGCCCAAAACAGATCAAGCTGATAAGATGACAAAGCATATCAGACCGGATCGAGGGTAATCAGACTGACCAGATCGATAGCTCAAAACAGAACAAGCTGATAAGGCATATCACATATCAGATCGGATCGATAGATATCAGACTGACTAGATCGAAGCTTCAGATCGATCTCAACCTATATCAGATCAGAGCAGTCAAGGATGTATAAAGATTGGTTCTTCAGTCCGAATCATTAACGGCTATTTATTGTAGCATTTAATGTTGTAATTAATGCTACAAAGGACCAAAGACTGAAGATTACCATAAAAGGTAAGAAGATAAAGAAGAGCTTACCTGACAGTCGCCGAAAGCATGAACCAGAACGACAAGTATCCTGAAGAAGAAGACTGTAGCTTACTCAGAGATTAAGAAGAGTCAAGAGTTGCACATTAAGGGAAATAATGTCGTTGGTACATGCAACTATAAAAGGATGCAACAACAATACAGAAAAACGACGACAAAAGACTCAACAATACAGATAAACAAGACTCTCGCTGATCAATCAAAAACAGCACAAGCTTTTAAGCTCAGAAGCTCTCGAGCTGAAATTATTCTTAAGCACGATTACATTGTAATATTTGATCATTTAGGATCACTGTGCGCATCTTGTGTATTCTGTATTGAAAAATAGAAGTGAGAAACAAATTGTAACTGTCAGACAGAGAGTGTCTGAACAGATCGAGTGACTAGGAGTTTCAGTCTGGTAGTGGGGTAAATCCAGCCTGAATCGGGTTTGTACAACAGGATTGTATAAATCAAAGTCTTCTAGTAGAAACCTTCCTTAATTGGAAGAAGGGGAGACGTAGAAGGATTACACCACCTTCGAACTTCCAGAAACATATTCTGTGTTCTTATCTTTCTGCACTCGTTCTTTCATTCAAGCCATCGAGCCGTTCTTACAAATATATAAATAGACCGTTCCGCACTTATACATTCAGTGGTCTGTTCAATAAAAGAGTTAATTAAGAAACAGATTTCTTTCACTAATCCGAAAGAAATCATTCGATAACAAGGAATATTTTTTTATACAGATATTATTTAAGTGAAAATACGGTGAGCATAAATTCGGACTTTAAGGCAGAAATGAGTGAGCCATTTGTCATGGAAAACGGAAATGGAAAAAGGCAAAACGTTCACAGATCGCATGGAGATAGATAGCCGTCCTCCACGCGTAACCTGTTGGAAAGTTACAGTTTGGATTTTTGGCCTATTGACACGCGGCTTACTTACTACCTTGCCTATCTTTTTTTTATTTTGTGATTTTATTTCAAAATTATTTATTACTAAGAAAACTAGCTTTCATTGGATAAGAGAAGTATTTTTATTATTTTATTAACAATAATTAGAAGTTAAAATAATAACAAGTCTCGTCTACAACCAACTATTTTAAAATGGAAAAATAAATATATTGTCAATCATAAAATATTTTTTTATTTAAACATACGATCATAAAATTTGGTAAAGCATAAGAAGGTGGATATCGTATAAGTAGTCGAGTATAAGTAGTCGAGACATGAGATAACAGGTATCAAAATTGGTCTATTCGATCCAAACATGCCGACCCGTAATCCAAACAAATCCATAATATTTGGGTAACCCTTCAGAAGTGTTGAAAAAACCTCAACTCGACTCAACCAAATGTGGGATTTTGGTTTGGGCAACTAACCAGTCAAAAAATAGTAAAAAAATATAAATTAGGTTTAAAGGAACTAAAATTATTAAATTAATTTTTAACAAATCATATTTTAATTAACTAATATAAATTTTATTGTAAAATAAATAATTTATTAGTAGGCTAGTCAACCCACAACCCAGATCGGTTGAAAAATTCTGACCCAACCCATCATCTCGACGAGTCCAGCCTATTTTCACAGCTCTGCATTGGTATATTTTTGTTGCATCTAACATTTTAGCATCGAGTTATATAATGATTAAAGTTATAAAAAGTAAGTTATTATTATCTTTGAATTTATTATTTTTATATTAGAAATTATTTATTATCCAATCTCACTAACCAAACAGAATTAATGTATAATTCATCCAGACAATCAACAAATTTATTTAAGTTGCTTCCAAATTCGGCGATTATCAAAGATGTTAAATTTAATTAGAAAACGCTAAACTTGGGGATGTTAAGTTTTTGAATTCATCTTCCACCATACACGAGTTGTTACCATGTATTAATTATGAGAATGATTTATAACAGTTTTCTTCATATTCCACCATTGATTTTATTATTATACTTCCACAAACTCGCACCCAAAATTTTGCCTGAAAAATATAGTATTTTTCATCAAACAAATGTTTGAACGTAAACGGTTCCCTTTGGCCTCAATATAAAATATGTATACTAATAATAATATTATTTGATCAAATAATAAAAAGCCAGTAATATCCATGAATATATTTAATTGAAATAATGATTTCTTAATCATGATAATTGATCAGTTACGAAAAAGACTAAAAAAATTAGATGGGAGAAAGGGCAATCAATGTCGACGAGCAACAATCGAATCGTCAATGGAGAAAAATGACGACTGAAACGATATCTCGCCACCATCATTATACCTCATGTCCTCAATTAACGAGACGAGAATCAAGATCTCGTTCCGTTCATAAATCACGAGCAGAGGCGAGTTCAAACTTAGAAAAAGAGAGAAGATAATGGGTAAGAGGTTGTGGTGGGTGAGGAATAAGGATCGATTGCTGGCGTTCAGCAATTTAGGGTTTATATATATAGATAGATTGCGTAGTTGTGGAAAGGGGAAAACCCTAAGCGAGCCATTTACTAGATTGCCCTCACTAAAAAATTATCCCACGTTTTCCATTACGTTTGAATCCTTACTTTTTATTTCTTATTTTTTAAGGAAGAAAGATTTATTAACAACACAAACTATCCAGATTTACAAAATTGTCTATTCGTAGAGGAACTAAAATAAAAAAAATCGTCGTATTAGTACACGATAAAAGGCCTTAGCTAGAAAATGTTGCAATCTGCCTTCATGTATTTACTAACACATAGTGCAAATATTTGCAACAATAGGAGCTTCGATTGCAAAATGTGAACATATTTCAATTGTACGATCGGAATTACATGCATCAATATCCGCTAGCCAGTTACACCCACCAAATTGTCGAGCTGCTTTTAAACCCTCCTGCGTTGTACACAAACTTTTTTTTTTTATACCTCCAAAAGATACCAAAGATGGTGTTATAAAATTTTGAAATATACAGTGGATTAAATAATAGATATATAGCAATGTTAATTACAGTAATTTTTGTTATTGGTTAGTTCTCTAACAATGTGTATCTTATGAATGTAGTAACAAAAATAACAATGGTTTCAAAGTTTATGTTGATGCGAGATTTGTAATCTCCGTCATTAAGATAATATTGCTCTGCCTTGGTGCTAACGATTTGCTTTAACAAATTGTCTCCCAATATATAACGACTATAACTTGTGATAGGAGCACTCCAAATCACAAGTCATCAAACCACAAAGGTTCAAAGCACTCAATAAGAATAAATTTGATGAACAAACTAAATGCTCTCAATTTGGTATTAATTCTAATGTAGAATTCAAAATTCTATGTTTAAACAAATGGGGAATATATTATTTTTAGTAAATCAAAGATATGTGCCCAAAAGGCACCATTTAAATGCATCATATCAAAGAAAATCGCACCCCAAAATGAATGGACACATCATTCTTGTCAACAGACACATGGTTCGATCAATCGGCACCTGGTGCTCGATCGAGCGAGCCCCTTTTTCCAACAGACGGAACTTTTCTATCTTGCTCGATCGATCGAGGCCTTGGTCTCGATCGGTTGAGCACCTTTTTATTCTTTTAATTTACTTCAAAATTCCAACAATTTTGACTATACATAATATTTATTTTGATTTAAGAAAAGAAATTCACAAATTTAGTTCAACATCTAAGTTTGCAATAAAAAATATTTTTTAAATATCTTGATTAGTGAAATACCTTGTAAACTTCTTGTAGCCAGGTGGGTGTTAATATATTTCACAAGTAATTTGTTATCTGATGTTGCATTGCACTGAATCTAATTCCATTTCTATATGAAAGATTCATAGTGGCAAGAGCTGGATTAGTCCAACATGCTAAATTCCTTAATTTCATCAAATTCTTCAAATTTACGAAACATTGTTTTTTAAAAGTATAAATCACCGATTTCATAATCTCAATAGATATCGAGAATCTCAATAATGGAACAATTACAGAGGGGACAAGTCCCTCGATTGAGCCACAGTTCTCTGGAACACACTCTGCAAAAAGTGTGTCCACATGGTATGAAAGCTGCACCCTTCTTCCTTCCCATGCACACGCAGCACACCCGATCGCACCCTCCTCCTCCTCCTCCTCCTCCTCCGTCGTTCTTTCTCCCTTCATCATAGCCGTCCGTTTCCTCTAGCAATCGCATCAGCGACATTCTTGGCGGTGTTCCCCGGCTTTGAATGGATCCTTCCTGGTCTGAGTCTTGTGAAGCCCGGAACTGACGCTCAGCTGCCAATACTTCCGCCAGATTCATACCCGTTACCGCCGGGGATGGGCTATCGCACGGCGAAGTGGGGCTGTTCTCCGGCGGAGTTTGGGTGGAGTTAATTATTTCTGGGTTTATTGGATCATGATCTTGTTCGTCATCCCTGACCCTCATAGTAGTGGGGCCGAGGCCCCAGGTGGCTCCGCCGCAACAGCTCATGCTGTTGAATCGCAGCCGTTCTTTCAGGCTCTTCTTCCTTCTCACCCTACGATCGACTCCATCCATCCTTTTCTAAACAGCTCCCATAAATACGAAACCCAGAAAAAAGATTGTACAAGAAAATGATTCACCTACACAGCAAAAACTCACACACACAAAATTATATAATGATGTCTGTCGTTTCCTTATTTAGATTGGGCAGTGAATAAATGCATACAGAAAAAGATGGTGAACTGAGATATTACCTACATAGAACGGATAAATGAGTAAGAGAGACTAATTACAGCATCAAAATCACGTGAATTGCATCGACATTTCAGCTTCCAAGAATATTAAGACATGACCACCATTATATCCCAACCACCACACCACCTCTCCTATACAACAATAGGGAAGAAAAGAAACAGAGAATGAAAGGATAAATATAATGGCTGTGTTCCCAAGAAATCGGGTGTTTTGAGCGATCCGTAAGCCAATAAATGGATTGTTAATTTGGTATCATTGACAGCTCCGTCAGAGCCTGAGGGCGAATAAGAATTAATTGTAGATTTGCTAGAAGTGACAGACAAAGGACAAAGTAGAACAATTGGAAATTTGGATGTAAAGGAGAACAAAGCTGCTAAAAAAAGAGAACAAAGCGAGGCCGCCTACTTTATTATTATTATTATGACAGGAATGAGGAAGCTCATTGCTACTGCTCTTTTGGGTGGTGAGGTGATGTTTTCAATAACATGGTGCATATAATTGAACGTAATTTTAATAAATTAATGATTTTAATAAGATGATGTACGTAATTTTAACAAATCGATATTTTAATAAGTTGATGTACATAATTTTAATAAAATGGTGCAAAAAATTTAACAAGTTGGTACACGTAATTTTAAAAAAATTGATAGACATAATTTTAACAAGGCGGTGTACAGAATTTAACAAGTTAGTGCACGTAATTTTAACAAATTAGTACACGTAATTTTAACAAATCGACGTACATAATTTAACAAATTGGTGGTTCAACAAGGTGGTGCTGGTAATTTTAACAAATTGGTACACATAATTTTTACAAATTGGCGATGTTAACAACCTGTGCACGTAATTTTAACAAATTTGTAATTTTAACAAGTTGATCCACATAATTTTAACAAGTTGGTGCACGTAATTTTAACAAATTGATGATTTTAACTAGTTGGTGCATATATTTTAACTTATTGATGATTTACAAGGTGGTGGTATATAATTTTCGAAATAATAAGATCATTTTGATGTGCATAATGTCCTAGAATCTGAAGTAGAAATAGAAAAAACTCGATTTATGTTATAGTCGAGGCAAATTTAAGGTGCAGGTGGTGATGAATTTAACAAGTTGGTGATTCTAACGAAGTGATGTACATATTTTTAACAAGTTGTAGCTCTTCATTTTAACACTTCATTTTAACAAACTGATGATTTTAACAAGGTGATGCACGTAATTTTAACAAGTGGTGCATATAATTTAACAAATTTGTGATTTTAGCAAGGTGATGTAAATAATTTTAACAAGTAGGTGCACATAAGTTTAACAATTCGGTATTTTAACAAGTTGGTGCACGTAAATTTAATAAATTGGTGATTTTAATAAGTTGATTCATATAATTTTAACAAGTTTGTGATTTTAATAAGTTAATGCACGTAATTTTAATAAATTTGTGATTTTTATAAGGTGGTGCAAGCAATTTTAACAAGTTGATGCACATAATTTTTTAACAAATTGATGATTTGAATAATGTGGTGCACTTAATTTTAACAAACTGATGCATTTAATTTCTTCATCACTGTATCATCTCCCCTGTATCCTCTCTCTTCGTGGAAATGAAGCAGCTTTGGAATTAACAAATACAGCATCATCCACCATTTCACAAGGGCAAGCATCTATCTTCACCGCCTAGATACCACGTTCGCACAATGCCACCCAAATATGGGGGAGTTTGCCAGATCTATGGCCACTGCATCTCTGTAATTGTGAGAAGCAAAGCCAGGGTGACGATGGCCATCACAGAGAGAACAAATGATTTTTGACCTAATTTAGTAGTTTATTAGAACTAAGGATACTTTGGGAATCAAAAAAATACATTTTGTAATTGTAATTTAAGCCAGACTTATTTGAAATAAGTGTTCCGAACTGGACATTGTTGCAACTTACGCAAAAATAAAAGATAAACATTTTATTATTACATATATAAGATTATATTTTTATTCAAATTCAGTACAAAGATATGCAAGGCCTACCAAGTCCAGTATCATTTATCATATATACCCGTAACCCTCTTTGCAAGAAAGGGAATTGTAATCTGTTTCTTTGATTCTTATCTATATGAATAAATTCCTTTGCAAATCTTAAACAGAAGAAGCAAGATTTGCAAAATCCTACATCCTCAAGAATCCATCGAGATGTCTTCTTCGCGTGACAAGAAACCCTCGAGCAGCCGGGCCGGTGGTATCCGAACCCTCTCCGATTTGAATCGCTCAGCCTCCCATGATTCCGACAGCGATTCCGATGCACCCCAGGAGTATTACACCGGCGGTGAAAAGAGGTCGCTTTTAGATTTCCTAATTTCTCATCTGACTGATGTTACTATTCCTCGTATATATTTGATAACATGTGATTTCTCTATTGATTTTATTTAGAAATTGGGTTTTAATTGAACATGATTAGATTAAATTAGATAGGACACTTTCGACAATTGGATCTTTCTATGTTATTATCGTTTTTGAATTCTGTAGTTGATGATCTCATATCAAAATCTCGATTTAGTACGACGTTCATGTAATTGGAATTATAATACATGTCCTCGAGCCTTGTTTGGGTGGCGTTTTTTGTTGGTGGGATTACTATACGTAGTTTTTATTGTGTTAGGGTTTACAGTTACGGTTTGCTATATACCTGCGCGGATGATTTTGAACAGTTGTATGAACAATTTTTTTTAATACCATCTGATTTCTTTTAGGTGTCACTGCTGCTTAATATGGCCACCTCTTGTTTCCCGCGAAAGGATTATATTTTATCAGTAGTTGGTTTCTTAACAATATAGCTAGTCATAATTTGTTGTTAGTTAGGGTTTTGTGTGATGAGATCATGAGGGAATGGACGTAGTTTTGATATAGCTATCATGAGTGTATGACAATATGGGTTCCCCTGTCTTCTCCGTTTTGGGTTTTTTTGGCACTTGGTACTGCTGTATTTTATGGGCCAACTATGTATCAATGCAAGACAGTCTTCAAGTTTTTGATGTTTTTTGCATGTTTATATATCTGTGCTGACCGCTGAGGTAGTTTGGAGTGGAGAGAACTACTCTATGCGGTGGTTGTGCCTGTTCCAACACCCCCGCCCCAACATTCTATAGTGTTCGGAAGTTTGTGGGAGGGAATACATTATCCTTTCGAATTTTTGATTGCCTGAGTTGCCAGGTGGCAAATTTTTTATTCATTTTTTGAATTTGCCGGTATTACATCTTTTTACTTGTTTTCACTTTACACTTTTCTAGCATATCTTCTCGGTTTTTGTTCAGTAGGAAATTTTTTCTTCTGATGTCTAACGCGTGTTTAATTGTTTGGCTCAATTATCATTTTACTTTCAGTGGTATGCTTGTTCAAGGCCCATCAAAAGGCCATGATGTGGACTCAATTTTTGACCAAGCTAGGCAGTTGGGTGCAGTGCCAGGACCCTTGGAAAATCTTCAACCTCCTCCAAGCTCAAGAACCTTTACTGGGGCAGGAAGATTACTCTCGGGCGAGACTGTTCAGAATGCACCTCAACCTCAGCAGCCGGAGCCAATTGTTCATAACATTGTTTTCTGGAGAAATGGTTTCACTGTTAATGATGGCCCTTTGAGGAGGTTGGATGACCCTGAAAATGCACCTTTTCTGGAGGTAACAAGCAATGTAGATAAAAAATGATTTTAGTGTAAAAGAATTAAATCAAATGAGAAAAAATTTGGAGCTACATTATTTGTTTTGTTCCCGCATCCTCTTTTGTGCCCTGGTTTCCACAGATACATTTTCAGATTTTTTTAATCCCTTCATTGAAAATAAAATAGGCTCCGCTAATCACTAAATTCCCTGGTTTCCACGGATACATTTTCAGATTTTTTAATCCCTTCATTGAAAATAAAATAGGCTCCACTAATCCACTAAATTCCAGATTTTCACATTTGGAAGTTGAGGGCCCATTTATGGTTATGGTTTTGACTCTGTGAAATCATACCTTGTTGCAGAGTATCAGAAAATCTGAGTGCCCTAAAGAGCTGGAACCTGCTGACAGGAGATCCTCTGTTCATGTTAATCTCATGAGGAGGGATGAGAACCGCCCTGTGAGTCAATCTCGACTCAGTTTTTTTGTTTCATTGGCTCCAATTCTCTTTCATATCGATAAGCACATGAAATATTTTATTATATTAGTTCAAAAAAGATTTATATCTTCTTGTGTCTTTAACTTTAGGTGCGAGCATAAAACCGAAATGATCAAAAGGCCTTTATATAAAATCAGAATAGAAAAAAATATTTGGGTTATTTAAGAACCATATAGTGCTATTGGTTAGCTGTTATCTGGAGAACGTGCAATTTCAAAGACTACTGACAATCTCCTTGTTTTACTTCCTATATTGTGAATCATGGAAGCTCGATCATTTTTGAGTAGGCAAACTTGCTGATACCTTTCAAATTTTTATGTATACAGTTATTAAGTCTTACATGAAAGCTTCTTGAAAATGGAAACCATTTCCAGATTTTCTGTGTGAGCACGTTAGGATTTGAGATTTCTGTAGAGAACTCGTTAGATTTTTCTTGGTTTACATTTAAAAAAACTCCATTTCTACTACTAAAAAAATTCTTCGTGTCTGAGCTCTTTGCGGTTTAACTGAACATGAATGAGTGTGCAATTCGAATGACTGTAATCTCTGTATACACCTAAGTTGCATTTGTATTCTATGTCTCCACCCCTAAAATGCAAATGCATCCGTTCCTCAGAAAGCTAGTTGAGTGAGGTGAAGTATTTCTACAGTTAAGAAGTGGTTCTATCAAATTGAGGAAGTAATAATATGTGAAGACAAAGTACAGAACCCAATTCAAGTGAAAGGCACTTCTGTTTTTTTCAATTCAAGTGAAAGGCGCTTCTGTTTTTTTCTTGACCTTGTCCTTTGATCATACCTTTGTGTTTCATCTCAAACTTTGTATTGTGTACTGACCCGGAATCATACCGAGTGCTTAAATCTTTGTGATTGCGTGTATAATGTGCACTGAATTTTTTATTTGGAAAAGTTATTTTACTTTTCTTTTGATACTTGCAGGAAATAGAGACTCCCAGTGTTCCATTTCAAGGTGTCGGAAGAACTCTAGGTAGTAGCTCTGCAACCGAATCAGTTCCTGAGACAAATGCACCTGCTACTCTCCATGGTGCACCATCCCCTTCACCGGGACTTGTGGTCGATAGATCTCAACCCTCCACTTCAATTCAACTGAGGCTTGCTGATGGAACCCGCATGGTTGCACACTTCAATCATCACCACACTATAGGTGATATCCGTTCCTTCATCGATGCATCTAGGACCGGAGGATCCAGAACCTATCAATTGCAGAGTGTTGGATTTCCTCCTAAACTCCTCAGTGATCATTCCCAGACGATTGAACAGGCTGGATTGTTGAATTCAGTGGTTATTCAGAAACTCTGAATAGCTACATTGTGCTTCTTGCGTCTGAAAGCTAAATCTGAAAGATACTTTTGAATATTCTGTTTAAATTAAGGTCAGGACTTCGAGTTACCGGGAGGAGCCATACTGTTTCTGGATTCGCATCTGTGCTTATTATCCCACCATTTTTCTAAACATGTGTTATGTGTACTTGGTTGTCTGTGTACAATACATATATTTCCATTCGAAAATCTGGTGAAAGTGTTTAACCATGATTAGTCTCCACTGTTATTACCACGAGTTTATATTGCTTTTCCTTCATTATTCATTTTTGTTTACCGAAGATTAAAGCTTTGGGAAGGGGATTGATGATCTCTTCATTCAGCTTGATTGGCCCTATGTTTGCAGGTTATTATGAAAGAACTATATTATATCAAAATGTTGAAAATAATATGATTCGAGTTTGAGTAGCTGGACCAGACCCACATACATACAACCCGGTGGTGAGTATGTTAGGGCCTGACTTGAACAGCGACTCGAGTTAGCTCAAGTTTAAATTGAGGTTTAATCATGTTTAGTTGCTTTTGGTACATATGCATATGTTAGTCATATTTCATCTTTTTTTTCTTTCCCTCAAAACTTCTATAGTTTAACTTTACTTCCATTTCAATTGTTTTATAACAATCAAATCATGTAGACTAAGAACATAAACGATACCATAGTGAGACATCTCAATCTTGGTAATAGTTCTTCTCCAATCAAAATGGCATAAAATTAGAGCAAGAAAGATAACATGTCGGCCAAAAGAGTGACTCTCGATCTGTAGCATTCCTTGGAAGAGATTTTTTACCTGTGGAGGTTCTCAACCGACAAAGATTTATATTAATCATCGACAAAGAATATTGCTTATATTGATAGAGAAGCCAAATAAAGCTTTTAGGAGTCTTGTCATGCAAAAAGCATACAATATACCGATGGCCCTTTTTATTTGATAATCCATAAGCTACACAAAATGCCATTTAATTGTCCAAATTTGAAGTCCAATAAAACTGGCTCAAACAAATTTACTGTCCAGTCCAGCTATAATCTATAAATATCTGTTTTTTATTCTTCTTTCACCCCACACTCCCAATCCTCAATTCTCAACTACACCACAGGCTTACAGCTGAACTAGTTCACTGAGACCACACCAAATGTTCACACAAATTCAACCCGCTCCACGGATTCAATTCTTGGAACCGCCACCTTCGGTTTCCATTCTACGCTGCCGCCTATTACTTCTGCAGTACCGCCGTTGTTGTATAGCTTCTTGCAGACTCCGAACAGCCAATTGCTTTGGTAATACTACAAGTATTAATGGAGTCGTACAAGAAGAAATTGAAGAAACTAATAATACTCAGAAAGAAAATGAAGTGAAAAGAGCGTATCCTTTTCATGAAATAGAAGCCAGCTGGCAGCTATACTGGGAGGAGAACTAGACTTTTCGGACACCTGATGAGATTGATACCTCCAAGCCTAAGTTCTATGTTCTCGACATGTCCGAGGTCATTGTCTTTCATTTCTTGGATTTTCAGTTTTGTAGTTTTTGAAATTCACAATCTTTATTTGTTTCCTAGTTTCTTTTGTTTGTTATCATATTGTATGTCCTTGAAATATTTGCATGGCCAAACTCCGTTGTCTTCTACTTAAGCTTTTAAATTTTCCATGCTTATGATATCTCTCTTTATATCAGTCCCTCTTTCTTTCTTCGCTTCTCTCTCTTTTACAAGTGTGAAAGTGAGTAAATTTACAAATCTGAAGAGTGTTCTCGGAAATGGAACAAAGGCTTGTTAATTAATGATACACGGGGTCCATTGAGGGCAGGGAAAGGGAAAGTATTGAAGAATTTTAAATTATCTATTTGGTAAATGGAGTGGGTCATAGATTTAATTTTCAAGGAGTTTTTTCTTTGCCAAATCTCCCCTTCAATTCAATTCCAATACACCTGCCCAAGTGATTGGTTGATGTTCTTAACCTCATTGCCGATGTAACAGAAGACAGGTTGCTAACAAAGTTACATAATTAATTTTATATTGCTCTTACATGCTAGAGGAACAGTGTCATGTCATTCTCATCTTGCTTACATTTTGGTGCTTTCATTTAATATTCGCCTTTTTTTCAGTGGGGCTGGTTTACATGTTGGCCATCCTCTCGGATATACTGCTACTGATATTCTTGCAAGACTTAAACGGATGCAGGGTTTCAATGTGTTGCATCCAATGGGTTGGGATGCATTCGGTTTACCTGCTGAGCAATATGCCATTGAGGTACTCTTTCCTTCCAAAACATACTTTTCTTATTTAGTAATCTGCTATGGAGTTATTTACTCTCCTTCTTGATGTTTTAAATGTGCTCTTGACAGACGGGGGCACACCCAAAATTCACAACAATGAAAAATATAGATCGATTCCGTTCCCAGGTCACTACAAATATCTGATTTATGAAACTTGATGTGGTAAATATTCTACAAGGCCTTTAATGTGTGGTGTGTTTCTAGATCGTGCAACCTTGAATGATTCATGTTGCTGTATATCCTTTTATCTTGTTTGTTATTCAACTGGAGAAAGATTGTGGAATATCTTGTTTGGTAGTGCTTATTAATCCGTGATTCAAGTGGTAGTACGGTAATTTCTGAGAATGTTTATGCTATTGACTGACCTAGAGAGCAGTGATATAATCCATATACTCCATGCCTGTTGCATACTCAAGACTTTGAATCAAAAGGGTATATAGCCGACAAGACTCGAGGAGAAGTGACGTTTCATGAGAAGTTTAATTCACTGACACCTGTCTTTATTTACAGCTCAAATTGTTAGGCTTCTCATATGATTGGGATCGGGAAATTTCCACAACAGAGCCTGAATATTATAAATGCACAGTGGATATTTTTGCAGCTTTTAAAAAGAGGATTAGCGTATCAGATAGCAATTTTTGTAGCATAATTTATATAATCTCAGTGCAAGATATGTGGTACTGTCTATTAAATGTATCATGTAGGCGGAAGTTCCTGTCAACTGGTGCCCTGCACTTGGCACTGTACTGGCAAATGAAGAAGTGGTGGATGGTGTAAGCGAGCGTGGGGGACACCCAGTAATAAGAAGAGTATGGGTTTTTCAATTATTCTATTATTGTGCCTTGTTCTCTTGCAGCATTCTATGTTCAGCTTTTGCTGTTTACTTCTTTTCATTTGTTGGATGGTTTTATGAGTTTACAGTTCATTGTTTATTATCAAGCAGCCTATGCGGCAATGGATGCTGAAGATCACTGCATATGCTGATCGACTTCTTGAAGATTTGGATGATCTTGACTGGCCAGAAAGTGTTAAGGAAATGCAGAGGAACTGGATTGGAAGATCAGAAGGAGTAGAGCTACATTTTCTTGTTCTGGACAATGATGGTCTGGAAAGAGATCTTAAAATCACTGTTTATACAACGTGACCTGATACAATTTTTGGGGCGACGTACATCCTTTAATTTTTCTTCGTCATTTTTGAAGGTTTTTATAAGTTTCTAATTACATTTGTGTTACATTGAAGCTACTTGGTCCTCGCACCAGAACATGCCCTGTTGTCATCCATTGTATCCAGTGCCAAAAACCTAGATGTATGCCTTTTATTTTTTATTTTCTTGGTGTTATTCGATGTTCATGGCCATTTCAAAATTAATAATATTGAGCACAGGTGGAAGAATACACTGAAATGGCCTCTAGAAAGAGTGACATGTACTGTTTAGAAAAAAATTGCAATTCTTGATGAGAATCTACTACTATTATCAAGCACCAAGAAGTTGGAGAACTCTTTTTGGTACATCAAATGTGTGTTTTCAAAAATGCCTGTATTAAAATTGCATAGCATCCATTGTTACCGATGAGCTAGAAGTAACATATTCGATGCACAAAATATGTGTTATTGAAGATGCACCTGTTCAAATTAAACATGAATCAAATATAGCGTCAAAAGATAGTATGTATCAATATTATAAAAAAATCATTGTATGTTAATTTTACATTGTTATTGTTGAAAAATAATTTTACAGTAAATATTAAATAATTTTGTAGTAAAAATATATTATTTGAAAAAACATAATTTTTACATGTACATGATGTGTGTGTTTGTTAACTACTTCGAGAAGTTTATGATGATATCCAAATCGTTGGAACAGCTATGGGATAGGAGCAATAATGGCTGTACCTGCTCATGATCCGCGTGATCAAGAGTTTGCTTTGAAATACAAGCTTCCAATATATGAGGTTGTTACACCAGATAACAACGATTCCAGTTACTTAAAGAAGGCTTACACTGATGAAGGTACTATCATAAATTCATCAAGTTCAAGATCAGGGCTTGACATTAATGGTCTAAATAGCAAAGATGCTGCTTCTAGAGTCATTGAATGGCTTGAAAGAACTGGAAATGGGATGAAAAAGGTTAGTCTTCTTTCTGTGTAAGTAGGACTCTTGTTTGCTGATCCCATCTTTCTCTTAGTTTATATTTTTCATTTCTTTTTGTCCATTGAACAAAATCTATGTTTTTGACAAATTTATTTGCTTTCAGGTTAATTATAAGTTAAGGGACTGGCTTTTTGCCAGGCAACGTTATTGGGGAGAGCCTATCCCTGTCATCTTCCGAGATGATACAAGTGAAGGCATACCTATATCCGAAACTGAGCTACCTCTTACCCTTCCTAAGTTGGATGATTTTACTCCTACTGGAACAAGGGAACCGCCACTTACGAAGGCTCTCTCTTGGGTATACTATCTTTGTCTATGAGTTTGTGCTAATCAATTTTGTACGCATAACAATTAGTATGCTCCACTATTTGTTTCTAGTTTGGTCTTGTGATTAACATCACTTGCTACATGATTGCCTAAGTGTCTTATTTTTATAACTTAAAACAAAAATTCATCACTATGCTCTGTAACTCCCCCCTCCCCCCCTATGTTTTGTTCTTTATGAAGTAATTGCCTGTGTCATTGGTGGATGTGACCTATGTCAGGTAAAAACAATTGATCCTACCTCTGGCAGACCTGCTCAACGTGAAACAAACACAATGCCACAATGGGCTGGCTCTTGCTGGTATAGCTAGCTTGTTTCTATAAGTTCATCTTTCTCTGGGTCCCTTTTAAAGGATGAAAAAATGCCTCAATAACCTTTGAATCTGTCACGGGCTTGGGTTTGCGGGGTTCTAGAGGTTGGCCAAGGCTATGAAATAGAAAATACCCAAATAGTTTAAAGCCTCCTATATTAAAAGTTTACACCAGGAGGGTCCTACTGAGTGAGGGTAGCTAACATTGCTAGGAAGAGAGGAGAATTATCAATTATACTAGGTTATGATATTTTTCGTGCTCTACGGGCCATTATCTTCTCATTTTTCTTGGTCTAGTGGCCATTATCCTTGAGCAGGTTCATCATAATCTTGTTAAAACTGTGATTTTTCTCATTAATATACATCTTTACAGTGTTATTTAGCTATTAGTCTGTTCTCATGAAATTGTTAATTTATGTGTTCAGCTCGATGGTTGTATAAGAATCTTTATCTATTATTTTATCGATGTCCAGGTACTATCTGAGGTTTATGGATCCTTTAAATTCCCAGGCATTGGTGGACAAGGAAAAAGAAAAGTAAATTTAACCTCTAGTTTTATTCATCTTTGAAGTTTTACTTTTGGTTGCATTTTTTCGCAATTTTTGCTAGGATGTCTTATGCAAGTCATAGCATCTATTCATATGCAGGTATTGGAGCCCTGTTGATGTGTATGTTGGTGGTGCTGAACATGCTGTTCTACACTTACTTTATGCTAGATTCTGGCACAAGGTTTCTTTGAAATTAGGCTCGTTTTATCTCTCCGTGAATTGTATTTCAAATGTACATTTCTTATAGTCAGTATAGCTTTAGCATATATCAAAGTTATTGTTTGTGCATAAGATGTTAGACATGTGGCTCAGAGATCTTGTTTTGGTTCTTCTTTTATATTGTTTATGTGACATAGTGTATGGTACTTTGGCCACAGGTTCTCTTTGATATTGGTGTTGTGTCGACAAAGGAACCTTTTAATGCGTCATAAACCAGGGAATAATACTTGGTGAAGTGATTTCAGGTTTCTGAATCCTGAATGATGCATAATTTCCCACCAGCACAAATTGTTTAATGACTTGACTGGCAGGTCCAATATACGGCATATAAGGATCCCGATGGGAATTTGGTATCTGCAGATTTGACTGACCCAATGGGTAAATTCAGTCAAGAAATCGTAACTGAGGACCAGGCATGTCCTTTTGGGTATTTCATTTTTGTCGGAAATCTCCATGTTTCTTGTCTCATCTATGTGGGATTTATCATTCTATAAAGTTCTCATATTTATTTCTGGTAAAGGTAGTAAAGTGTGGTGATTATTTTGTGCTGAGAGGCAATCCCAATGTCCGCATAATTGCCCGTGCTTACAAAATGAGTAAAAGTAGGGGAAATGTCATTAATCCAGATGATGTTGTTTTTTAATATGGAGCTGATTCTCTTCGACTATATGAAATGTTCATGGGTCCATTTAGGCATGTGTATTTTACTTTCTAATAATTTTTTTTTAATGAATTATCAACTTTTGAACCTGTTATGTAACTTTTCATATTTTCACTTCTAGAGACTCGAAAACTTGGAGTACTAGTGGTATCGAAGGTGTTCACCGTTTTCCTGGCTAGAGTGTGGAGATTGATTGTTGGTTCACCATCGCCGGATGGTGAATTCAAAGATGGAACAGTTGATTTGGATGGGGAACCTACTGTGCAACAACTTAGAGTTCTTCATAGATGCATCAGTAAGGTAATAGTTTCCAGGTTTTTAAGCTTATGTTTTCTATGGATATTCACTTCTTAATTCGTTTTCTGACGGTGATGCCTTCAAGCCAAAAAAAACTATATATCTGCTAATAACTCTGTAATAATGAAATTTTAACCTACAACATTGCTCAATCCTCAAATAAGCTTGAAAGTACCGATCTTGTTTAATTATTAAATCTCTGATCCATGAATAGAGTGGAGATTAGCATTTTTATTTCTGCTTTGATGGAATTCACTAATGCGGCATATAAGGTTTCTCTCCCCCTCCCCCTCCCACCACACAAACTTTTGCTCTAAATCTTGGTTTTATTCATTATGTATACTTGCACATTTGACTTTTCTGGATTTAGTATGGAAAGAAAATGTAGTTTTTTCATATAAAAATGAAGAAACAGGCCTTGGTTACCCTTTTAAGTGGAGCGATTGGGTATTGGTTTTAACTGCATGGTTGGTCATTGGGATTCAACATGCGTCCAACTTTGCTCAACTAGTATCTTATCGAACTTGCTCAGCAAGAATTTTTATACAGTTCTCGTTTTCCTGTTTTAGTGGGCCAAACTACCAAGATCGATTGTGGAAGATTTTGTTTTGTTGCTTTCACCCTATGCACCGCATATTGCCGAGAACCGTGGTCCCGTCTCGGACACTCAAGTTCACTGGCTTATGAGTCTTTCCCCAAGGTATTAATTATGATAACATGTTTCTTTACGTAGCTGCTTTTCCAGACACTAAGTTTCCCAGCTAAGATTTCATTACACTTGGGCCGTCCTGGATCTTTGATTCATTTGATTTCATAATTGCTGTGAATATAACTTGTTTTCCTTTAAATATTATTAGAGGTTCATCATCGAGCAGCGTTACCAGGTTGATAGTGGTCCTCTTGATGCAACTACTTTCTACCTATTTGCTATTCAAGAATTTGAAATTCCATTCCCTCAATTAAGTTAATTTGGGATGCGACTAAAATTTTCCCTTGTTGAATGCTTGACTTGTTTTGCATTAAATATATAAAGGTGTGAGTGCGTATGCCGTTAAAATAGCGATGACAGAACTGTATCTTCGTGATTAACATTTAGTTATAATCGCAGGCAAATCCTGTACAGATAAAGGGTAAGACAAGAGGAACCATAGAGGTTGAAGAAGCCTGCACCGAAGAAGATGCCTTTAAACTCGCTTCATTGGATTCAAAACTCTCCAAGTTTCTGTCTGGAAAAATGATCAAAAAGAGAATCTATGTTCCCAATAAGATTTTGAACGTTATCTTGGCTCCCGAGGGCGCCAAGGTGGCTCGATAATCATCATTTTTGGAGAGGTCTCTGTTTGTCAAAAATCATGCAACTGACACAACAGTTGAGTTTCAAACTGAAACAGTTTGAAATTAATCAATATCTGCATTAAATATTTTCCCCATAAATTACAAACAAAGGGCAAATAAAACTATTCAGATTCAAACTCAAAAAAATTTGGATTTCCTCGAATTCGACTAACTTAAAATTGTAGTGGGTACTGTGATTTTTTTTCTTTTAAAAATTAGTCACATGCAGACGAAAGAAACTATGGGCATGGCGGCCATTTCATGCAGGCTTAGAATGAAGATTCAACACCAAATTTGCCCTGCAACTTGGACATGTAAATTTGCATCTATCCATCCATTTCTCAATGCATTCCACGTGAAACAAGTGCCCGCAAGTCGGCAGTTTGTTAACCAAATCTTCGTCCTCAAAATCCATCAAACAAATCGAGCAAGTTTCTTCATCTCCTCCATTTTCACAGCTCAAAACCTCCGAATCGTGAAATCTTGAAACTGGAAGATCCATCTCGTATGGGAAACTGCTGATCTCCTGGTATTGGCGTGGGTGCAATATGAAGGCGAGAAATCTTGAAAAAGCCTGTGCAATTTGGAGAAATGGGATGTATATGCAAGTGTAGAGGATCAATATAAGAGTGGAAATGGGGGTTTCTGCATAGAAACATATCATCTCTCTTTGAGTACGTGTAAAAATTAAGGATGGGCTTCACTTTATATGCACAAGTATTGAGTCAACTGTGCCCAAGGTCATAGACGGATTGGTAAGAACTGAGGTGATGTAGGGGTGACTCTTCCGACAACGTAGGGTCGATATCGTGTGGGGCAAATTTCAACTGAAATATTGTGGGGGTTTGTCCTGTGATTAGTACAATGTTGGCTCTTTCCCTTGAAACACTGTCATCCGTACACATCCCTCGATTTACAATCCTGTCCTGGTCAAGGAACCTCTGACACAGATGTGGGGTTTTTTCTTCGGGATTAACCAATTTTTTTTAAATAAATATTGAGTAAACTGCTATTTCTCGAAGTTCTAAAATATCTTAGGATAAAAAAAAAATTTCATATCTTTGTGGTTTATGATCATTTAAAATTTTCTATTCAAAATTTTGTAGTTAATTTAACAATACTAATAATTAATGTTTGTTACTTAATCTTGTTTCTTTGGAACTTGAAACTAGCTGTATGGTTTCATAGACTAGATTCAATATTTAAAATAGCAGCTCACATTGTTTAATCTCGTAATATAATAATATATTCTCACCCAAAAAACAATAGTAAAAACTATAAATCAAACATAGGCTGGATGGATTTGGAAATAGTTCTTGGCTATCCTATGAGGTACCGATCCATATGATATATCAACCATCCAATATGGGGTATATGCCCAATATTATGTAGAAATATACCCTATGTATTGTTGGATCTACCTCATTGGACACTAACCGTGGGAGCATGCCAAGAACAAATCATGGATTGGGAGGGTTCCTATGTCAACAAGTTGAGAGCAAATCGAGTGGTGCTAAGGTGCTTGTTTGGATAGTTAACTCAATACACGGAATTAAAAAAATTTAAATGGATTATAATATATGATTTTGTCAGAATTATTATCTGCGATTGGTAGCAAATATCAGAGAGTTAATTACGTGAATCATAATGGAAGAATGCGCCTCCTATACGATGTAATAATATCTGCTTGGTTTAACTACCACATGACCCAACAGGATTTGCGGAGCCGCTCAAATAATGACGAATCATTTATTAATATTCTTTTACAACACATCCAATTAATTGAAAATCATATAGATTCTGTCCCCCATTTTTTAATTATAATTAAATAATGTGATATTTATATGGAGAATACACCTGCAAATGAGTTAACGCTGTCAACCTGGGTTTGATCATCGGGATGGCCATCTGTCGTACAAAACATGTGGTTTAGTTAATATTTTTCCAACCCTTTTAAAAATTATCCAAAATATGTTAACTTGTTTGAGTAATGAGTTGGGTCAGGTCGGGTTAGCCAACATAATAAACTTAGGAGTTAACCTCTTTATTATCAACCTCCCTCCTAAATTCTTTAGCCGTCTGCCTATGTAACTCTAATAAAATATCCATCCACCCCTTGAATCTTTAACCATCCCCAACTCTTTGATTCCAGCTTTCATCAATCTTTACCAATCTAGCACATTCAGTACACTAACAATATTAATGGAAACAAAGAGGAAAGAGATGTGGAAGAAGAAGATTAAATGATATAACATTACTAGTTGATAAATTTGGAAAAACTTTATATTATTTATTTTGTTACTTTGTTAAACCGGTATGCACTTTTAATTTTTATATAAATCATATTGATTGCTTATGTTATAGATAATGACAACTTCATTAAAATCTAATAAAATAATATTGTTTATTTTTTTAGTTTTTGGCGGGTTTGTCCGCCTAACACACAACCTCTCTCGGGTTGAATTTTTTCCAAATTACTTGGAGACGGGCTGGTCTGTTTGGGTTATGTGTTAGGTTTGGCTTGCCCGATTTGTCAGTTATGAAAGTATCATTTGGCATATTAACTTTGAAGAAATTTGGAACATGTAATAGGTGCTAATTTGATTATTTAAGATATGCTTCATCGCTCCATAATAAATTTGTAGTGCTCCTGAATGGGGGTTGAGTTAACTATGTTTTATTTAATTTTCTAGGGAAAATGACACTAATATTATGCACTATTTTTATGTACCAATTTTATAAGACTAATTGGCCAACCACCATATGAGAAATTAGCAGGCCCCATGTTTTAGATAACAGGCCCCATTTCTCGTTTGGTTTATTTTGCATCTTACTTCGAATGAAGGCCCATGGAGCCCACATCGAAAATGGATGCCCGTATATGATTACGTTCGTATATGCATTTAATATTTTGAGTTGGTATATAAATGTAAGTCCGATTGGATGTGTACAAGTACTTTCTCTCCTGGATCCTTAGCCTCTAGCTCTCGTCCGATGCTGGCCCCCTCCCAATCGACCATGCTAAATGTATCAAGAAAACATGTTGAAACACAGATGTGATATTTTGTTTATTTTTCGTATTCATTATCTTATGACAAAATATTAATAATTTATTTTTCGTTTTTTATTCTCTAAAATATATTTTTTGGATAACAATATCTCTTAGTAGAGCGATCAAATAAAAGAATTAAATTATACTTTATTTCACAGTGTATATATATATCACTTAAATATTTGAAAATTGACGTACTGACATATATGCATCCATCGTACACCCACGCCATATGACTTAGCTCCGTCTAAACCCATTTGAAACATTCCACCACCCATTACTCAAAATAAATGATGCTACTCTTTGTTTTTAAATCTATGAATCATACCTATCAAAAAAAAAAATGAATCCTAATTCATCCACGTATTATATTTATTAATTTATATAAAAATGAATATATTTAGTTAGGAAGTCTGCTTTCATTAATTTAAGCTTAAGCTGAAGGAATAAAAACAATTGACTATATTTAATCAGTATTACATTAATAAGTTTTTTTAGTATTTAAAAGAAGATAAAATTCAACGCCTACTAATTCATTGAGGGGTCGTATTATTTACATTTGTCATCCTAGCTAGTCATGCACTTCGGCATTTATTGAGAAGAAAAAGGCTCCCAATGACTTTATATTAGTTGAAGCGTGCACGTTATATATAACACATATATATATATATTAATAATTTAGAGATTTTTTTTGATTGGGGAAACACAACTTGAACTCGAGTCTGTTCAAATAAGGCATGAATTCTTATCCATCCAAACTAGTGCGGGGAGCTCAATTTAGAGACTTTTTAGTGCCAACTTTTTAATAAGAAAAAAAAATTAAGCTTATCTAAAATGATATAAAGGGTTAGGTATAGCAAATTAAATTAGGTCAACGGTTTATCAGTCTTAGGTCGTTCTCACGTGGAGCATAGGGAGTTATTAAGGAAACTGATTATGATGCTGACTTTATTTATTTTTATTTTTTTTTCGTTGGACGCATTAAGGCTTCAAATTATTATGGTAGTTTTAAATGATAAATTCTCGAGTATTATCTCACTCTATATACTAATAAATAATAATGGAGCACATATATTATGTAATCATGATATTTAGATATTAGAAGTACATAAATGATTTTTAGAGTGTGCTTGTAATTGTTTATTCGAAGAATTTCTATATTGCTTTTGTTTAAAGTTGAAAAAAGTTGCTTTTAAGCAAGACATTGAGTGATTGTTATTAAAATAAAAAAATAGCTTAATAAACTTTAATTAATTACAAAATAGCAGAAGCAAGAAAATAAAACATTAAAAATCTGTTTTTTTTCCCTGAAAAGTTGATAAGTAGTAAAGCATTTGTAAAATCTCACTTAATAGTAAAAAAAATAACACATAGTTAATAAAAATTTAAAAATCTAAGATCACGTGTCGCACTACCAAAAGTGAGATGGTGGTAGCGGTACTTTAATCTTTAAACCGTGTAACAACCCAAGCGACACGTTTCGATTATTCACCAAGCATGGACATTTATTGCACTCCAACAATCACCCTCCCAATAATTTCACTAGCTTTCAACTAATGAGAATCAAATACGTGACATTGGCTATGATATCAACTGTATGATCAAACGCTTGGTACTTTACCAAAAGTTATAACTGATGGTAATAGCGCAAACTTTTAAATCGTATAACAGCCCAAACGCCACTACCATCTAAACAATTTTAATTATTGCACTCCAACTTATTTTGCTTAGCCTTTTTCCTCTTGCATATGGAATTATACATTGATGGAAAGTAGTTAAGAAAAATTATAATTTTTTTTTTGTTTTTCATATCGAAAAGACCAATAATTATTATTAACTAAATGTTGTTGAGTATCTAATTTATGTATAAAAATATATATTTTGCTCCAAATAACAAGGTATGAAACAAAAGATGAAATTAAAGCAGCATATATCACGACTTTTAAAAAACATATATACCAAATGAACCATAAAAAAAGTTACTTAACTATTCATGAAAACTTATTTATATGATTATCCAAAAAAAAAAACTTATTTATATGAAAATAATACAATTTCATTGTCGCCATTGGGAAAAAAAATCGTGTATCAATTTCAAAGTAGGTGCATCTCAATTTCAACTCGAGGGTTTCTTCACCACTTGTGGGTATGCTATCCGATAAGCTAGAAATGGTATATAATATGATTATTACGTAAATTAAAATTCTGAAATATAAAGGATCGAAGTTTTATTTTATTTCATATATAATATAAAAATATATATTTATTTTAAAAATAGCGGATAGGGATATGCTGCCGCTTTCGCCTCCATCAGCCACCATTTCATTCGAAAAATACTTGTATGAGCTTTGTTTGTGTCCCAATATGGACCAAATTAATATGATTGTCATAAAATAATTTGTATATTAATTTATGTATTTTTTTTATTTAAAACATGTTGTGTTTTAATATTGAATTTGTGTATAAATGTGGTCAAACCGAATGCATACAAGTATTTTCCCGCTCCATACTATATGACATTAACTAAAATATGTTATTATTATATTATATTTAAGTCTTAAGCATATCATCTGATCAAAGAGTAACAAATAAATTAATTTTACGTATCTCACTTTGGCATATATAGAATACATTCTCTATTTTATTGATAATTTTGATAATGATTATGTCTATCAGATCACATAAATATGAGAAATTCTTATATGTATTGAGTCGTATCATACACCAACACACATACATGTATATTGTCGGCAAATGAGTGCATTAATCGCACACAACTTGACAAACTTGAATTGGAGTTCGGTTGGCAAAATGAAAGCTGGTAGATTGAAATTAATGGCAACACGTTTTAAACGCTTTTTGGCTCCCTATAAATAGAGCTCTTCTGTTTGATTTCAAGTTCTCATTTCAGAATGTTCTCTCATATCTCTATATTTGAATGTGTATTATATAATATTTGTGAGGTAATTTTTCTCATATATTGATAGTGTTGTTCTATTTGAAAGATAGCAATAGGTTGTAACCCACAAAATATTATAGTGAAATCTTTTCATCTTGCCCGTGATTTTCACCGTAATAATTTTTCACGTAAATTCTGGTGTCCATTTTATTCTTCTTTTTAGCTATTTTCTATCTCATGTTGCCGCACATGGGGACAACAAGTGGTATATGAGCCGCATTGTAAAAATCTTAAAAATTCTAAGTATGCTCTGTGGTTGCAGCCTTGACTGATCTTCCACATCAGAAAAGATTTTTTGAGATATTTTTTTTGAGGCAATTTTATTGTTGTTAGAATGGCGGCACAGTTCAAAATTGAAAAATTCAACGGAAGCAATTTCATGTTGTGGAAAATGAAGATGCAATTCTAAGAAATGATCTTTGCTTGGCAGCTATTGGAGATAGGCGGAAAGGGGACATGGACGATGAAAAGTGGAATGAGATTAACGGTAATGCTATTGGCAATCTGCATTTGGCTCTATCAGATGAAGTTTTGTCAAGTATTGCTGAAAAGAAAAAAATGCCAAAGATATTTGGGACACTCTGACAAACCTATATGATGCTAAATCACTACACAACAAGATTTTCTTAAAGAGAAGGCTTTATACTCTTCGGTGACCGACCATATCAATACTTTGAATACTCTATTTGCCCAGCTAACTACTTTGGTGCATAAAATAGAGGAAATTGAACATGCAGAGCTTCTACTACAAATGAGGAAGTTGATGCATTTTGTCAACAAGAGGGCATCAAAAGACAATTCGCAAAGGCTTACACGCCTCAGCAAAATGGAGTGGCAGAGCGGATGAACAGAACCTTGTTGGATAGAACAAGAGCCATGTTGAGGACTGCAGTCTAGGCAAGTCATTTGGGCAGAAGCAGTCAAGACCACCAGTTATATTATCAATCGCTCTCAATCAGTGATGATTGATATGAAGACTCCGATGGAGGTGTGGACTAGAAAGCCGGCGGATTATTCTCGATTACATACATTTGGAAGTCTTGTGTACGTTCTGTACAATGAGCAACAAAGATCAAAGTTGGTTTCTAAATCCAGAAAGTTTATCTTCTTGGGCTATGCTGATGATGTTAAGGAGTATCGTTTATGGGATCCACTGCCCACAAACTTAATATCAGTAGGAAGTTATCTTCAAGGAAGATAAGGTGAAGGGAGACAAAGACACACTGAATTCAGATACTACTACAATTCATGTGGAAAATAAGACAGAAAAAAGATCAAGTTTCTTTTGAGGTATTACCAGAGCACGATGAACAAGAACCAGATGAGTCAGAGGTTCTCAAAGTTTGGCAGTCTACTTGCGAGAGGAGACCACGTGTTTGGCTTCCAGATTATAATACTGAAAGTAATTTTTCATACTGCTTACTGACAGAGGATGGTGAGCCATTGAGTTTCCAGGAGGCTACTCGAAGTTTGGATGTATCCCTGTGGATGCAAGTGATGCAGGAAGAATTGGAGGCATTGGACAAGAATAAAACTTGGGATCTTGTTACACTGCCACGGGGACGAAAAGTCATCGGTAATAGATGGGTCTATAAGATCAAACGTGAAGGTAACAACCAAGTGGAAAGATGTCGTGAAAGATTGGTGGTGTAAATGATATGCTCAGAAGAAAGGTATAGACTTCAACGAGATATTTTCTCCTGTGGTCCGGCTTACAACAGTCAGATTAGTATTGACGTTATGTACGGTGTTTGACCAACATCTAGAACAACTAGATGTGAAAATAACATTTCTTCATGGAGATCTTAAAGAAGAAATCTATATGCTCCAACCAGAATGTTTTGTTGAAATAGGCAAAGAGAACTTGGTTTGCAGGTTGAACAAATCTCTGTACGGTTTCAAACAGGCGCCTATGTGTTGGTACAAGAGATTTGATTCCTATATTATGAGCCTTGGATCAACAATTAATATAGATTCTTGTGCATATTACAAGAGATCTGTGGATGCAAGTTCATCGAGACAAAAGTAACAGGAGCAGACTCATATAAGAGTTTACTCATAATTAACCATTGCCACATTATTTCTACGTCATGGAAGGGAGTCTACGTAAATCTCAGTCAACTCTCCGTTTTGTCTTCATTAACGCCAATTTTGTTTGAAAATTGCGCCGTTTTGTTGACTTAGTTTCCTTTGAAATTGCTTTCGGGGAAAGATCCAAAGAATTTGAATAGACAAATGGGTGACAAAGGTTTTTGAAATTCACGCAATTAATATAATTCTTTAATTAGAATATTTGTTTTTTAAAATTAAATCTTTAATATATTTGAAACTTGAAATATCATGAATAAGACATGACTCGAAATTATGTACACAAATTTGGAGTCCAAAGAGATCAACGAAGATATCGTGACCGATAGAAGCACTTGGAGAAGACTGATGTATGTGCGCAACCCGACTTGATTTCTTATATGGTTAATGTAGCACACTTCAATCTATTGAGATTAAAGTCTTAGTTATTGTTATCGACATTTCATTTCAAATTTAAACAAATCGGGTCATTTTCAAAATACAATAAACTCATGTACATTGAACACTCACCAATCTCGAATAAGAAAAGAGAATAAAGCAGCGATTTTTTTTCATCTTTTCCCATTCAAGTATGTTTTCAAGGGTAATGTGGTCTTGGGATAACTTGAATACGAATCTTCTTCTTATCCTAGGATAGTCTCAAGTAGAGCTCTTACAGGAAAGGGAGTTAGCAAGCTGGTAAGGGTACAAAGGCACCAATAAGTTGATTCGGCATCTCGTTATTAACTTATTGGCATAAAAAGAGTAATCTTTCTCGATAAAGTCGTTGATGATGGTCTCTTCTTTATAGGCCTGGGCTAATGTATCCTAAATAAAGCTTCAATAATAACGGCCACATAATACTTTACAAAGCATCTCAAGAAATCAAATAAAAGCATTCTGATGGGGACAAGTTTTAGGTCTTCATCAGCCGTGTTGAAAAATTGGATAATCTCGAATCACACTTCTGGCCTTTTCTCTTCCAATTTGAAGTTTTAAGATTGTGTTTAGATTGAAAGATTTGAAACGAGTGAATTTTAAATTCCTCATTCAAATTCATCATTTATGTTTGGGTAAAAAACTGAAGTAAGTATTTCAAATTATTTATTATTCTGTAATGCATTTCCCTTTGCATTTTGAGAGAATTTAAAATGACAACCAAGTCATTTCAAATCCATGAATTTCAAATAATTAGATTTCTAATCATTTCCTTCAATAACATCCCTTATTATTATCCCTTATAATTCAAGACTCGCAATATATATAGTATCATTAATTTAACAAAAAAATCGACTATACAAGCACGTGATGTGCGGAAACAGTACACCGGCTTCAGTATTTTTATGAAAATACCAAAAAACCGAAATACTGATATATCCCTAATTACCATCAAACTTAGCCAACCAGGAATTCAAATCAAGTTCAATCTTTTCAAGAAAAAGAGATTGGTAACAGCGTACCTTTCAAAAACATTAATCTCTTGCATGCAATTTTATTTTATTTTCTATATATATCAATCCAGCTTATCCAGGCCCAGGAGATATTAAGGTTCATCAAACGTATTTATAAATTGAATTATTTTAATAATTTAATATAGTTTCTAATTATAAACTACTTAATAAAATTATTTCATTTCAGATCGACCTTTATAATAAGGTAACATTTTTGCTGAGGTGTGACATAGTTCAGCAATATATTTGATTGGATTTCACGCACCAATGGGACCAGAAGAAGATTTATGACTCCTTAGACATTGTTGAAGTTGCCTAAGAGTTGGAACCTACTGCATTAAAGTGTTGGATTCCAAGCGTAAATCATCCGTGGACTCATCTAGTTTAGACAATGAGTTTTGGTAGATTATCCCCTATAGCTTCTCAAATAGATGGATTATCCTCATGTGATTTGAAAATATGCATTTTACCTCTTGTGATTTACAAAATATGTGGTTTACCCAACTGTAGTTTGAAAATAGGCATTTTACCATCATTTTGTTTGTGAAAATAGGCATTTTTACCCCAACGTGGTTTATAAAATAGGCAGTTTGCACCCCCTATGTGTAGGGTGTATTTCACATCTATTCACAAACCACAATGGGGTAAAATGACTCTTTTCACAAACTACAATGGGTAAAATGACTATTTTCAAAACGCAGAGGATAAAATGCATTTTTTCAAATCAAAGAGGAGTAATTTGCCTATTTGGCAAACCACAAGAAGTTTATTTGACACTAGCTCTTTAAGCAATAATGAGCTATATGTCCTTCTAATTTAAACAATAACGTCTATGTGTCCTGCTATGTATTTTTATGTCAAATCATAGGGGAGACAATTTTAATTTTTCATCTGCCTATTAAAAACTAGAAGTTGTGATGCTATAATGCACATATTCTACAGGAGATCTATATATTATTGTTCAAACTACATATCAAAAATTATAATAAATATTTTATACGTAAAGAAACATAAGTACTTATTTTGTATTCAGTTATTTTCACAGCATGACTATGGACAACTATTAATTAAGTAAAATCATTAATGTGAAAGCGCCTGTTTCTTGACAATCAGATACGATTAAATATTAGATTAAAAGCAGAGAGCGTGCGTTTGTGTGATGGAAGGAATTCTTTACTTTATTTTGGTTTACTTGGAAGTTGAAAATACTTTTTATTTTCTCTCAGAACATTAATAGAGATGGACTATTCAATAATTTGTGACAACGATATGAGTTCTGACTTATGACTATGGACAACATTTGATATTTATTTATATTCCAAAATTTCTGTTTCGTGAGCAATCATTTTGTTTTAGATAATCTAATGCACAAATATTATCGTTCTTTACAATAATAACTAACTCTTTAATCTCAAGATAATCGCATATCTCCTCACATAACATAATGTTGTAGGGGAATTCATGGTCGGGTCAGTTGCAAAGATGTATCTATGTAATTTTTTTTATTTTTTTCTTTTTTCTGGAAAACTAGGCTGTATGAACATGCCTAATTATGCAAAACAAGTTTACACAAACCCATTTTTGCAATTTCGGGACCTGCAGAAACATATATGATTTTCTCTTGTGATTCTAGATCACTATAATGAACTTACATATCATGTATTCCGAGCTATAGATCATGTATTCCGAGCTATAAGTCCCAATGTGAGATAGGTTGAGGACATAAATGTTAGATGGGCACTGAAAAGATCCTCGGCGTAACTATTTCGACGATTAAGTCAGTACTTGGAAAAACATGTGAAAGAATGAAAACAATATTAATGAATTATTCGCTATATATTATAAGATAAATTAGGATTTTGGAATGAATTCTTGTTTCAAACAATATGATTCTGCTGTATATATACAACTATACAAATCCTACAAATAAGGAAGAATAATCTTTAGAAATCAATGATAAGATATGAAAAAGATAATTTGAATCAAGTATCATCTTTAGGGATATTTGATGGGATATGATTTGATTTAATGCGCCCCTGCAAAATTGACGTGTCATCGGCGACGGAGATTTTGGATCTTAGAAGTTGAAAACGAGTGCGCGAGAGCGGCTTGGTGAGAATATCAGCTAACTGATAAAGTGTATTCACATATGAGACTGAGAGAAAACCTTTGCTGACAAGATCTCGGACAAAGTGAAGATCAACAGATATGTGCTTCATGCGAGTATGTTGCACAGGATGAAGAGACAGTCGTATTGCACCAATATTATCACATTGTATCTGTGGAGGTCCCTTGAGTGGAACTCCAAGTTCAGCAAACAAATTTTGTAGCCAGCGGACTTCGGCGGATGTACAAGCTAAGGCGCGATATTCAGACTCAGTGGACGAGCGAGACACTGCTCGTTGTTTTCGAGAGCTCCAAGAGATTGGGTTTGCACCAAGAAAGATAATGAAAGCGGATGTAGAGGTGTCGTGCAATGTATCACCGGCATAATCGGCATCCGAGAAGACTCGTAATTCAGAGGAAGGAGTGGACCGTAAGAGTAAGCCATGATGAGGAGTGCCTTTTAAATAACGAAGAATCCTTTTTAGAGCCACCCAACTAGTGTTATCAGGTGCGGCCATCCGCTGAGCCAACCGATTGACAGAGAATGCAATGTCTGGCCTAGTTATGGTCAGGTATTGGAGAGCACCAATAACTTGACGATATTGAGTTGTATCAACGGTCTGAGATGTAGAGAGAGCAGGTGGATTGTGAGTCATAGGAGTGACGAAGGGTTTAGCACCATCCATCTTGTGGCGACGAAGAACATCTAAAATGTATTTGTGTTGATTTAAGAATAAGCCCTCTTGACATCGGAGCACTTCAACACCAAGAAAGTACGTAAGAGAGCCAAGATCCTTAACTGCAAATGTGGTGCCAAGTTTAGTAATAAGAGTCGAAATAGCTGTAGAGTCGCTACCAGTGATGATGATGTCATCAACATATACCAAGACATATATAGTGAGCAAGCCTTGACGGAGATAAAATAGTGAAGTATCAGACTTAGATTGAGAGAGACCTAGAGATAAAAAGGATTGTTGAGCCTTAAACGCATAGTTGTGTTTAATGCGCTAAATTATCCCCGGTCAATCTTTGAGTTTTGATGATCAATAAAACTTGTGTTTGTTATACTAATGCATCTACTTAGTGTGCAGATTAAGTGATGAAAAGTGGATTGGAATGATGATTTTCAAGTGTGTGCAATCTGGTCTGGATCGCCCCAGGCGATGGTGATCATCGCCCCAGGCGATGGGTGTCAGGCCAAGCATCGCCACGCACATCGACAGAAGCGATGGCTAGGCGAGCATGCGGGGAAGATCGCCCCAGGCGATGGTGACCAACGCCTGAGGCGATGGCAGCCACAAGGACTTCGCCCCAGCACATCGACTGAAGCGACGCCGAGGCTTGGCGCCGGCATGCGCGCAGGAAGATCGCCCGAGGCGATGACACGAACGCCTGAGGCGATGGGCTGGAACGCCTGAGGCGATGTGGAGATCGTTTGAGGCGATGCATGATTTCAGGCTGCTGAAGCTACGGCATTGGGATTTGACTTGGATCGCCTGAGGCGATCCAGCGATCGCCTGAGGCGATGCGTGATTTTTGGTGACCGTTGGGGCGCGGCGATGGTGATCGCCTGAGGCGATGTCCGAGGCGATCTTGGAGTGATTTCAGTCTTATGAGTAGCAACGGCTAGTAGGAGCTTTGGAGGCCTTCTACACTATAAATATGGATGCTTTGGAGCATTTTGAAGCTAAGAAACAAGTCTACAAACTATACCAAAGCTTTGATTATTAAATTCTTAAATAGCATTACAAACTCCATACATTGTTGTTGTATTGGAGCTAGTAATTGTTTCCATTTGTTAAGTCTTGTTGTCTTCGTGTGAGTACACCGTGAAGGTGTTTTTGGTTTGATTTCTTGTAAAGGTCCTCCAACACCAAAGCAAGTTGGAAAATTGTAAAGTCATCAACTAGTCTAGTTGGTGCAAGGTTGTGGCTATCCTTGGAGCCCTTAAGGCCAAGAAGACTCGTGAAGAGTGTTGGTAGCTCGGGAAGAGCTTTGTATACTCGGGAAGAGTATTGTGCTCGGGAAGAGCTTGTGTACTCGGGAAGAGTAGTGTGCTCGGGAAGAGCGTTGTAACTCGGTAAGAGTTTTTGTGTGGCTAACTTGGAGCCCTCAAGGCCAAGACAAATTGTTCTAGTGGAACCTCGGTTGGAGGTTATCTAACCGGGAAGAGGAGACGTAGGCGATTCATCGCCGAACTTCTATAACAAATCCTTTTGTTATTTACCGCATTATTTCCTTTACGCATTTATTTATTTCGTTCTTTTATTTATCGATTGACTCAAGGCTTCCGCAAAGCGCAAAATATTTTTATTTTACAAACTCATTTTAAAAAGCTAAAGTAGCCAAGGAATCTCATTCACCCCCCCTCTTCGATTTCAACAAGTGGTATCAGAGCCATTTGATTTTTGTTTTAAATCAAAATTTTTATATGGCTAATCTAGCAAATGAGTTTGCTCAAGGTCAATCGACAAATCGCCCTCCGCTTTTCACGGGTGATAACTACGGTTATTGGAAGAATAGAATTTCTCTATACATCCAATCCGTAGATTATGAGCTATGGAAAATCATAGTGAAAGGTCCACATATTCCTTTAAAGGAAGTTGGGGGAATAAGTACTCCCAAAGAAATGGACGATTTCACTAGAGCGGATATGATATTAATTTCACAAAATGCTAAAGCGATTAATATTTTACATTGTGCCTTAGATATGAAGGAGTACAACCGGATCTCGATGTGCTCAACCGCAAAGGAAATTTGGGACAAATTGCAAATTTGTCATGAGCACTAATCAAGTAAAGGAGACCAAGATTGATCTATTGCAACTCAAGTATGAAACCTTTGAGATGGAGTCCGGAGAAGAAGTTGATTCCATGTTTAGGAGGCTCACCCTTATCATAAATGAGCTTGCCCAACTTGGAGAAAAGTACCCTCCAAAGCAAATATGGAGGAGAGCACTAAGGGCCTTACCTAAAGAATGGGATGCGAAGAGGACGGCCTTCATCGAGTCCAACAAAGGGGAGAACGCATCTTATGATCTTGATGAACTCCATGGCACCTTGGTGACCCATGAGCTTGAAGTTGCCACAAGGAGAGAAGTGAAGGAGGAGGATAGATCCAAAAGAAATGGGATTGCCTTGGTTGGAAGGAAAGACCATTCCGATGATGAAGAAGATGATGATGATGAAGAGATGAGGTTGTTCACAAAGAAGTTCAAGAATCTCTTCAACAAACATAGCAAGTCAAAGACCTCCAATGCTACCAAACAAGAATCCAAAAAATGAGGTAACTTGTTACAATTGTCAAGAAATAGGCCATTATGCTAACAAATGTCATAGGAAGAAGAATGAGGACAAAGGGAAGAAGAAAGCGTTCATAGCCACATGGAGTGATAGCGACTCCGATGAAGAAGAAACCAAAAATCTTTGTCTAATGGCTCTTGGAGATGTAGATGAAAGCGACGATGAGGTACCTTCATTTGATGAACTTTTAGAATCTTATAATGAACTCATTGATGCTCTTGGCAAAACCAAGATGAGTAATAAATTGCTCAAACTTGATAATGCTAAGAAAGATGAAGAAAATAATTCATTGAAAAATGAATTAAATTCTTTAAAAATATCTTTTTGCAAATATAGTGAAAGTAGTCAAAAGATGAGTGAATTGCTTGGATTACAACGTTGTAGCTTTGATAAAGCCGGGTTAGGCTTCTCAAGCAAATCAAAATCCTTTTCAAGCTTGTTGGCCAAAGCTAAACATGATTCTACTACTTGTAACTATTGTTGCAAAAATGGTCATACCAAGAACAAGTGTAGGTTTGCTAGAATCCAATACCAACCTAATAAAAGGTGGAAATGGATCCCAAAAGTGCAATTGAAAGTAAACCCTCAAGGACCCAAAAATCAAATGGGTACCAAAGAAACTCCTATTGTAAATTTGTCTTGTAGGGACAACAATGGAATGAAGGATGAAGGACCAAGCAATTCAAAGGAAGAGTTTGTCTTGTTCACCACCATAGAAGAAGCAAGAGGCATTGGACCAATGACAAGAACTAACTCTTGTCATAAATGGTAAAATTTACTTTTTACATATTAAAAGAGCAATTTCAAAATCTATTGGCACAAATCAATTGTGATCGATAAATATTGAAGCTCAATATTCATTGGAGTAAATGCATAACCCCTTAGCAAAAATAGTCAAGTGCATGATGTATGCTTATCCTTTTATAGTAAGTAGCTTGATATGCTTTGCATTCAAATTTGAATATGCTATGTGAAAATGTGCAAGTATATGATTTGTTATAATGCCTTGATATTTTTATTATCTTGTTTTTGGCATGAATGCATGAACAAATTGCTACTTTTAGAATTAATTGTTGAGTGCCTTAAACACATGGTTGTGATTCACCTCTATATAATTTAATCTTGCTTGATAAGGAACATGTGTAATTTGAAGCTATATGTCAACATATAAATTATGCCATGTTTATTTGAATTTTATGCTTTTTGATTATCACAAAAAGGGGGAGAATTTTGTGATAAACTTGAACCTTAATTCATGCATAGTTTAAGGGGGAGAGCTTGAGTATGCATGGTTTGAGGGGGAGAGTTATTTGCTTGATTAACTTGTAGTGTATGCAATTGTTAAGGGGGAGTTATTTTTACTCACATTTCATGCATATTACTTATTCAAGTTAATCAAGTTTTGTGATCATCAAAAAGGGGGAGATTGTTGAGCCTTAAACGCATAGTTGTGTTTAATGCGCTAAATTATCCCCGGTCAATCTTTGAGTTTTGATGATCAACAAAACTTGTGTTTGTTATACTAATGCATCTACTTAGTGTGCAGATTAAGTGATGAAAAGTGGATTGGAATGATGATTTTCAAGTGTGTGCAATCTGGTCTGGATCGCCCCATGCGATGGTGATCCTCGCCCCAGGCGATGGGTGTCAGGCCAAGCATCGCCACGCACATCGACAGAAGCGATGGCTAGGCGAGCATGCGGGGAAGATCGCCCCAGGCGATGGTGACCAACGCCTGAGGCGATGGCAGCCACAAGGACTTCGCCCCAGCACATCGACTGAAGCGACGCCGAGGCTTGGCGCGGGCATGCGCGCAGGAAGATCGCCCGAGGCGATGACACGAACGCCTGAGGCGATGGGCTGGAACGCCTGAGGTGATGGGCTGGAGATCGTTTGAGGCGATGCATGATTTCAGGCTGCTGAAGCTACGGCATTGGGATTTGACTTGGATCGCCTGAGGCGATCCAGCGATCGCCTGAGGCGATGCGTGATTTTTGGTGACCGTTGGGGCGCGGCGATGGTGATCGCCTGAGGCGATGTCCGAGGCGATCTTGGAGTGATTTCAGCCTTATGAGTAGCAACGGCTAGTAGGATCTTTGGAGGCCTTCTACACTATAAATATGGATGCTTTGGAGCATTTTGAAGCTAAGAAACAAGTCTACAAACTATACCAAAGCTTTGATTATTAATTTCTTAAATAGCATTACAAATTCCATACATTGTTGTTGTATTGGAGCTAGTAATTGTTTCCATTTGTTAAGTCTTGTTGTCTTCGTGTGAGTACACCGTGAAGGTGTTTTTGGTTTGATTTCTTGTAAAGGTCCTCCAATACCAAAGCAAGTTGGAAAATTGTAAAGTCATCAACTAGTCTAGTTGGTGCAAGGTTGTGGCTATCCTTGGAGCCCTTAAGGCCAAGAAGACTCGTGAAGAGTGTTGGTAGCTCGGGAAGAGTATTGTGCTCGGGAAGAGCTTGTGTACTCGGGAAGAGTAGTGTGCTCGGGAAGAGCGTTGTAACTCGGGAAGAGTAGTGTGCTCGGGAAGAGCGTTGTAACTCGGGAAGAGTTTTTGTGTGGCTAACTTGGAGCCCTCAAGGCCAAGACAAATTGTTCTAGTGGAACCTCGGTTGGAGGTTATCTAACCGGGAAGAGGAGACGTAGGCGATTCATCGCCGAACTTCTATAACAAATCCTTTTGTTATTTACCGCATTATTTCCTTTACGCATTTATTTATTTCGTTCTTTTATTTATCGATTGACTCAAGGCTTCCGCAAAGCGCAAAATATTTTTATTTTACAAACTCATTTTAAAAAGCTAAAGTAGCCAAGGAACCTCATTCACCCCCCCTCTTCGATTCCAACAAGGATGCACCGAGGGCGGTGTACCAAGCTCTAGGGGCCTGCTTGAGGCCGTAAAGAGATTTGCGGAGATGACATACATAATCAGGATGTTGTGGATCAATAAAACCAGCGGGCTGAACCATGTATACATCCTCAGTGAGGTGTCCATGAAGGAAGGCGTTGCTAATATCAAGTTGACGAAGGGGCCAGTGATTCATAACAGCCAATGAGAGAATAGTGCGGATAGTTGCAGGTTTCACAACAGGACTGAAGGTTTCCTTGTAATCAAGACCAGGGCGCTGATGAAAGCCTTTGGCTACTAAGCGAGCCTTATATTTGTCAATGGAGCCATCAGGATTTTGTTTAATACGGAAAACCCACTTTGAGCCAATGATATTACGTTTGACTGGAGGTGGGGTTAGAGTCCATGTGCCATGTCGGAGAAGCGCAGTGAATTCAGTGGCCATAGCATCACGCCAGGCAGGGTCCTTAAGAGCTTGAGACACGCATGTGGGCTCAAGAGGTCCAAGTAGTGGATGTTTGGTGGTAACATTGATTTGTTTTGGCTTGAAAATCTGATTCATTGACCGGGTGCGCATAGAGTGCATCCTAGGGGGTGGAGTAGACGCAGTCAGAGTAGGCGGAGGGCCAACGGCAAGGCGCTCGGGAGAAGATGTAGATGTAAGGACAGGCACATCCTCTGGAGCAGCAGCTATAGGTGTAGCAGAGTCAACAGGTAGTGGTAGAGGCACATAAGAAGGTATCGAAGAAGATGAGGTGTGTCGCGATGGTGACTTTTCCTGATAAGGGAAGATGTTCTCAACGAATCGGACATGGCGAGACAGATAAATGCGTCCGGTTGCCAAATCATAACATTTGTAAGCATTTTGTGAGAGAGAGTATCCAAGGAATAGACAGAGGTGAGATGGAGAATCAAGCTTTCGAGGCAAGTAAGGTCGAAACCATGGGAAACATAGACAGCCAAATGTCCGCAACTTCAGATAATTCGGTGAGCGTTTAAAAAGAATACCAAATGAAGATTCCCCTTTTAAGACTGGTGTTGGAAGACGATTCATTAAATAATGGCAGTTGTGAAGGCGAAATCCCAAAATTTATTAGGTAGAGAAGCATGATGAAGTAAGATACGACCAATAGTAACAATTTGACGATGACGTCGTTCAGATGTTCCATTTTGTTGTGGTGTGTGTGGGGCAGTCGTAAGCCAAGAGATGCCATGATCAGAGAAATAGCGGCGGAGGGCAATGAATTCTCCCCCATTGTCAGAGTAGAAATTCTGAATAGACATCTGAAATTATTTTTCCACTAGCTGTTTAAACTGAATAAAAACATCAGACACTTGAGATTTGGATTGTAACGGATAGCACCAACAGTACTTTGAGTAATGATCAACTAAAATGAAATAATATTTATTCCCATTAGCAGAGAGTGGTGTAGCAGGACCCCAGACATCTCCATACAAATAATGTAAAGGACAAGTAGATTGAAGTGATGTAATGGTAAACGGTAACCGATGACTTTTATTCAATAAGCACGAGTCACAATGCGGTAAATCTGACAAAGAGTTTGAAATACTAGGTAAACAAAAATGTTTAATAACAGATAAACTTAATTTTGAAGAAGGATGTCCCAGACGGTTGTGCCAACAGGTGGTACTGACACGTTCTCCAACAAAAGCCCTAAAAGGAGCCACTGGTCGTCGAGGGCTTGGAAGAGCCAAATGATAAATCCCATTGGTGCAGTGGCCACTAATGAGTCTCGCCCCTGTACTCAGATCCTTCACAAGAAAATGTGTTGGGTGAAATTCAATGAAAACTTGATTATCCTTTGTAAATTGATGAACAGATAATAAGTTCCGTTTTGCAGATGGCACATGTAACACATTTGATAATGTGAACGTACGAGAGGTAGTAGGTATAATTGAAGTTCCAATACGAGAAATACGCAAACCTGTACCATTTGCAATCTGAACTTCATCAGTGCCGTCATATTCCGAGTGAATTGAAAGATTCTGCAAATCTGAGGTAATATTATGCGAAGCGCCGGAGTCAACCAACCACGGAGCTTTATCGGAAGTAGAGATCTGCTGCATGGGTGGTGACTGAGCATAGTGAGCGACAGGCTGAATTTGGCGACATGTGCGTGCACCATGACCCGAAAAACCACAAAATTGACACACAATTTGTGGACGAGCTGGTCCAGCAGACGAGCTGTGATGTCGAGGACCATTTCGGTAGTTGTTGTTGCCTCGGCCACGAGAATTATTGCGACTAGATCGAGAGGGATTAAACGTGGACTGAGTGTGCTGATTGGATTGCTGGCCAGAACTAATGCGATGATTCTGTCGGTGATTGAGGATGCCGCATTTGCAGTAGCAAGAAGAACGGCATTGGCAGAATCAAGACGACGAAGATAGGTCTCATGTGCAATGAGCATATCATGTAACTCTTCAAAACGAAGGGCTGACTCTCGAGCACGTATCGGAGCAGCAATCTCACGATAGGTTGTGCCAAGCCCATTGAGGATATATAGTGTGATATCATCGTCGGAAAGTGGGCGATCAATAAGGGCCAATTCATCAGTCTTTGCCTTCACAGATTGGAGAAAGACTGTAACAGATTGATCACCTAGTGTCATGGATGATAAATCATCCTTGAGTTGCATCACTCTAGTTCGAGAACGATTCGCAAAGATGCGAGTGAGAATCTGACATGCTTCCGCTGATGATGAGGCGGAACAAATAAGTGGAACTAATTCGGCTGTGACAGAACCGAACAGGGCAGAGAGGAGGAGCGAATCTTGACGAAGCCAGTTGATATGCGCCGATGTTGTTTCAGGCGTGGTTCCAGAAGGAGGACAGACAATTGTCCCTTGTGCTCTCCAGGATGGGAAATTTGAAGAAGTAAGTTGCAACGGGAGTTGCTGGTGGGCATTGATGGGAACGAGAGCATCGCCGAGGAAGGAGGTGGCGGAAACAGGCCTGGTTTAGGTGGAGGCATTCGTGGAATTGGAGGAGGCCATTGAAGAAAAAAAAAAATTGATCAAAGCTCTGATACCATATAAGATAAATTAGGATTTTGGAATGAATTCTTATTTTAATCAATATGATTCTGTTGTATATATACAACTATACAAATCCTACAAATAAGGAAGAATAATCTTTACAAATCAATGATAAGATATGAAAAAGATAATTTGAATCAAGTATCATCTTTAGGGATATTTGATGGGATATGATTTGATTTAATATATATACATTGAATGTCCTTTTCCATTGTTAGAGGCTCATATATATAGTGATTTACTCCCGAATGATGGCCCGTGAATCTCAGACCATGATCTTTGCATGATCCTCAACAATTGTCACCTGATCTGCCGATAATCTTCCCATGATGCTCGTCTATATCCCTGTAATTATTGCCTAGCACTAGTGCATGCCCATAAGATTCTCGGTGCATTAATGCTCGTTACATTGTTAGATAATGGCTTTGATCAAGTGCTAGATTACGTCCATGATACACGCTTGTATTTGTCAAGTGGCCGAGATAACCAGAACTGAGATGACACTCTTCCACCTCATCATGATGTGCTTAACGGGTCCGTTGAAAGTTTCTACGTCTTCGAACTAGCGAAACAACCTGCACTAGATCTAACCGTCAAATACGTTTGACTTGGTCTTTTATCACGTGGAACCCGCCGCATAGCTTGGGCCTGTGTTTATTAGGTTCCAACCCCGTATTTGGGTCAAAATTGGTGTTGACCAAAATTTGGCTTTGTACACTCGCTTATTTCTTTCCACAAAAGTCTAACACGTGGGCCCAGCTGTTATATCCGTAAATTTAATTGAGTTTGGACTAATTTTATATTAGATTAGATACATAATTGGATGTATATACGAATAGAGTTGTTCACCAAATTAATATGTATAGAAGAATCAAGAAACCATTAAAATTATATGTTGCGTTTTGATGTAGCGCTATCTTGAGTCTTGACGATAACTGAGGCTAACAACACGATATTTTTCTTGACAAAATATAGATTTAAAACTAGACACTTTTGAGTAGACTGTCGTTTTTTATAACATAAACTTGTAATATACTAATAAAATAAACAGGTATACCGAAAATCCAATCAAAACCGCTCAAGAAACAACAGTACAACCATAAACCGCGCCAAATACAATTGCCTAATAATAACACTGACTAAAACTAGGGGTGAGAATCGGGACGGGTTTCGGGTATTCGGGATATTCGGGTTCGGGTAATCGGGTATCGGGATTACTAAAGGGATACCCGAACCCGAACCCGAATATGTCGGGTACCCAAAATTCGGGTTTTGGGTACCCGAAATCGGGTTCGGGTACCCGAACCTTGAATTTTTATTTTTTTTAAAGAAACGCTCTTTAGATTTAAACCTAAATTTTTTTTTTTTTTTTTAATAGGAAATCGGGTTCGGGTACCCGAACCCGAACAAATTTTCTCTCAAACCCCTACCCGAATCCCGTCCCGAACCCACCACTACCCGATCGGGTAATACCCGATTATCCCGAAAAACCCGATTATCCCAACCCGATCGGGAAATACCCGATCGGGTCGGGTCGGGACCCGAATTCCCGAACCCGGAATCACCGTAGCAGCATAAGACCTGGACCAAGAGAGTGCAGATAATACCTGAGCCAATATAAGCCCCCTCAAACAATGCAGACCATCATTCTTATTATTACGATAATAAGTGTTGAACCAGAAAATTTAAACGAGTAGACAATAAATATTATGTGAAAGTGTGAAACTGATTTGCCCACATCTTGTTTTATTATAATTCATGGAGCGAATTTCCGAAAATGAGGTATACGGGAACCTGAAATGTTGGACCTGAACCCTCTTTGACGCAGCTTTTATACCAAACCACCTTCGGTTTTCTCACTTGCATGAAACGTCAGAAACTTCAAATTCTATCCCCTCAAACGCATCGGCTTTTTATATAGACTCATTTGTTGCACTTGTGAAAGCCTTCTTAGACTCTTCATATTCTCCAGCTTCCTTTCTTAATTTTCAAGAATCCAAGTAGGTTTCTGCGGTTACCCCCGCTTTTATTTTGCTAGTCTTTGCCTTCTCCACTTCTCGAATTTTTATTTATGGGCAAAGGATGGGGTCTTACCCTCGAAAACCCTGATCCCGAAGCGCTTTTTGGAAAACGTACAGCGTTTGGGAATAATCTAAGCCCGAGGGTCGATCATCGGAACACCGGTTTGATTATGTTTCCTGTTAATTATAGTTGTAAGGAAAAACTAGCTACGCCTTCCCCCGTTGCAGATCAGCGGTTGGTGTTGGGTGAATTAGACTTTTTCTCTGAGAAGAAAAGGCCTGTTAATGATTCAGGTCCTTTCGTAAAGAAGGAAGATTCAAATGCAGACGTGAATGTAAGCATACCTTCATATACAGTAGTTCAATGACATTTGATATATACTTCTTGTTTAATTGTTGGATTTATTGATTTATTTATTTTTTATTTATTTTTTATGTAGACTGGTTTGCTACTTGTGACTGGAAAAACTGGAAGCGATCAATTTACAGTGGATGACGGGGTATGTTCTGATGCAGAAGATAAACGAGCCAAATATGAGGTAATAGACAACTGTTAATTAATTTGATGCTTTTAATTCATTTTCAGCTTTCAATTTGGTTCTTTAGTAAATTCTTTATTTATTTGTGATTGTTTTTCTGTGCTTAGGTAGCTCAGCTTCAAGTCGAGCTTGAAAGAATGAACGGTGAAAATCACAGGTTACGAGGGATGCTTACTCAAATCAGTAACAATTACACCGGCTTGCAGATGCATCTTGCTGCGTTGATGCAACACCAACAAAATCAAATAACTCCAAACCCACATGAACACGTACAAGAGGTAATTAAGTAATATATAATCAACCTGTTTAATTAATTCTACAAGATGCCACCCTTACAATTTTTCTGTCAGCTGATTTAATAAAAAATAATTTCTTATTATATTATTTTTGTTGGTATATTTATCAGATTGTTGACAGAAATTCTGATCAAGAAAAGAAACAAGAAAATGGAGGGGTGCTAAACGCTCCGAGACAGTTCTTAGACCTGTCGCAGGTTGCCAATGAGCAATATTCTGATTCATCATCTGAAGAAAAAACTCATGAGTCAGGATTCCCCCTAGGCAGGGAATTGTTGCGGATTAAGAATAAGAGGATTGTCCGGGAGGAGATTCCAGAATCGGAAGACTGTGCTCCAAACAAGGTTCCGAACTTGTATCCCCCGAAGCGTGATCAGTCCACTGAGGCCACCATGAGGAAAGCTCGTGTCTCAGTTCGAGCACGATCCGAAGCTCCCATGGTACATATCTAATTGCAATGTTTGATTTAAGTTCGTGCTTGTTGTCTAAGAGGGTACCTCTTTTTCAGTTCTAAAACGATTTTACAACGATGTCATAGATTTCAGATGGATGTCAATGGAGAAAGTACGGACAGAAAATGGCGAAGGGGAATCCATGCCCACGAGCATATTATCGGTGCACCATGGCAGTCGGTTGTCCAGTGCGCAAACAAGTATGTGATTATATGTTCATGCTGAAAGTCCAAGATAAGAAACGCAATATAACCAATCAATCTAACAATTGGTCTATGCATGAAGGGATAAATTTTAAAAAACGGTCCTATAAAATCTGGGTCTTTACAATATTAGTGTCGAACTTTTATGATTAATCAAATATAGTCTAATGTAAATTGTTTTTAATCAAAAACAATTCAAACTTTTGTTTTTTATCATTATTTCCCAAACTTTATTTTTAATCAACCGTGATCTCAAAAGCCTCCTATTTAATTATGAAATCATTTTTGGTAAAAAATAATTTATTGGGGTCTAATTTGTTAAAAAACATTAATATTAGATTATTTTCATTTACAAGTAATTTTTGGGAGATTATCTGTAACAAAACTTAGGCTAACATTTAGTTTCGTGCCTTGGAAATTACAGGTCCAGAGGTGCGCAGCAGACCAAACAATCTTAGTCACAACCTACGAGGGAACACACAACCACCCACTGCCTCCAACCGCCATGGCCATGGCCTCCACCACATCAGCGGCCGCAGACATGCTTCTTTCAGGCTCCATGCCAAGCTCCGACGTCTTGATGTACCCGAATTTTCTAGCAAGAAACATGGTTCCATTTTCGTCAAATGTGGCTACAATCTCTGCTTCAGCTCCATTTCCAACAATCACACTTGACCTCACACAATCTCCAAACCCAATACAATTCCAAAGACCACAAGCTCAATTCCAGGTCCCATTTCCGATTCCTCCCCATCAAAACCTCGCCTCCATATCGACTCCGCCAATTCCTCAGATATTTGGCCAAGCCCTGTACAATCCGTCCAAGTTTTCGGGTCTCCAAATGTCTAAGGACGACCAATCTCTGAAGCATCCGCAAGTTCATCAGGCGGGAAATCACTCGTTGTTTGAGGACACCCTCAGCGCCACGATGGTGGCGATTACAGCCGATCCCAGTTTCACCACTGCTCTTGCTGCCGCCATCTCCTCAATCATCGGTGGAACATCTCATCCGAATAACCCTAAAGGCGACGTAAATACAACTGTCGGCCACAAAACGAACATTTTACATGGAAATTAATCAAATGGCTCTACTTTATATGTTAGTCCAATCACAATTTTCCAAACTTTTTAGCACTGTACCAATGATCAGGTTTTTCACTTATTCATATTGCTGTTTCATTGATGTATCAAACGGGTAAAGAGATCAAATTTTCTTTTTCACTTCTCGATTTCCCTTTCTTTGAACATTTTCTGTACGATTTGTAAATTAGACGAACAGTTGTGAAAAGTATATTTTGATATGGAAATCTACAACTCCGGCGATTATTTGATTGACCCATTATTTTTCTTTTGGTATTGATTATATGTTATGAACAATAATTCAGTAGCACGATTCAATAAATTATGGAAATGAAAATCACAAATCATGGTCCCTGACATAACTTTCTTGCTATTAGAATGTGACAATCTCCGGTCTAGAGATTGCAACTGGCTTAGAAGATTTTGGTTTTCTTCAAGCAATCGGTCATACTCAAGAAGAAATCCTTCTTACTTCTTTTTCAAAGCTAATGCATTGGTTTCTGCCAGGGTGAATGCACCCTTTCTTTTGGTGACAGCTGCCCCTCAGCATTTCCGCGGAAACTGGAGCTTACCAATTAAAAAATTGAACGTTCCTATTTTGTAAGTTGAAGTAGATCCCACGACTCATTGAGTATAGCATTTCCTTTTTGCAGTTTGTTACAACAAGTGTTTTGAAAACCACCCTCTGAAAAACCAGTGGTAACCATATTAAACTGTTGATTGGTCGGGTTCGATTGACTATCTAAAACACCATGCTAACAAATCAGTTGTAACCGAATTAAACTGGTAAAAAACCATTTCAACGAGTGAATCAATCGACAGTTGAACCGACCGGTTCCTTCGTTTTTCTTTCTTTTTCTAAATATTTTTTAAATATTTTTGTTAAAATTATAAATCAAGTTTTTAGAAGAAAAATATTTTATATATAACTATTGTTGTTGAAATAATATTTTATATACGTCTAACGATGTCTTGTATATTATATGTATACATTTTTAATTTATCGTAAATTGTAAAAGATGTGAACCATTTCATAATTTTTTAAATATTTTTTTATAATTTTAGGCCATTGTTCTTTTTGGGCATTGCTTATTGTTTTTTGAGATATTCTATTATGATTTTTTATCTTGGACATTTGGTTTAATCTAACTTTTGATGTTTTACATGTTATATGGTATATATATTTTACAAAAAATAAAATAGATATTAATCCTGACATCATCATTGATTGAACCAATAGTTCAACCGGTCGAACCGAAATAACATGTAACCAGTAAGAACACTGATTTAATGTCCGATCCGATTTTGAAAACATTAGTTACAACTTACAAGATATATAAGTTCTTCTTTAAACCAACAAGTTTAAATTCGTGAGCATAAAGTTTTATTGAATATATTTAATTTGATAAGAAAAAAACACTGTATATTTAATAATTATATACCGTTACCATTTCATGACGCTGAATGCGTGCCCGCGTTAATGATCTACCTATGATATTATTATTTTGGGAGATGTTTAGTATTTCTGTATAAATAAATTTTTTATGTAAAAAAATTTATTAAATACGTCTTCTTTTTATCTATTTGTTTAATATGTTTTTGTGTTTTTAATTATTTTCTAATAAATCTTATTTCATTTAACTATGCTTATTGATTTTAGGGATTACGAGTTTTTAATGACAAATGTTGGATTTTTGGGAACCCGAATACTCTTGGTTTTGATGTTAGCAAAACTTGTTATCGTGTTGCTAATATATTTCATCAAGTGTGCAGTTCATATATGATATTTAGAGTTTGATGAATTGTTGAGAAATGAGTTGAAGCTATGATGCTGAAATGAGAATTCAACACCCAATAGACCTCAGGCGCTGCTGACTAAATCAATCATATCTCATAGCTCGGACATCGAAATGATGTGCTTCCAAAAGGTTTGATAGCCAACTCAATTTACTACAAGTCGTATTTCAGGCCAGTAGATAAGATTCGAAGGTTTACTTGACGAAAATATGTCTGCAAAATGTCTGTTGGTGCAAAGCTGAAACAACAGCGGACAGATTGTAGCAGTTGTGGTATATTGACTAGAACTCTCATCTCGTTTATCGAAACAGAACGATGCAGTATGAGTTGGAAATATAAGACGAACTCGATATAATCACTCGGTGCAATAATTTTAATAACATGTGCTATTGAAACTCAAGTTGGTTGAACTGGCATGTGGATTAGCCACCCACACCCCGAATTGATCTAACAATACAAAAATCAACTTTTACAAAATTAACATATTAATTACTTAGAAAATATATTATTTTAATTCATGCATTCAAAGGAATAATCACAAGCAATGATATAATAGAAAATCATAATACAAATACAAGTTATGTTATTTCCACACCCATGTGTTGTATTTTAGGGTGGGAAAATAATGATTAAATAAATAACATAATCTTGAGTTAAATATTACAATATTGAGTTGAATCAACTTCATGCACACCTAGCTATCAGTGTATTAATTAATTTATATAAATTTACAATACACTGACTTATTTAAAATTGTTATTGGAGAAAAGCCCATCTACTTTCCACCAAAATAGATATAAAAGCTAAAATAATTGACACCCACATTGTGTAATAACTATGATAGAAACTATTTCACCAACCGATAGGATCAAAGATAGAATGGATTCGAGATCGCTAGTCTCTTAATAATTGGGGATCGGTATTGAGAGAAGAATTGAGATTGAGAAATGATTATTTTATTAATTGGTTGAATGATCACAATTATGATATAAGTCTTCATTTTATCCAGTTCTCGGTGTTCTTCTTCATCATGCTCTTCAACCTCGTCTGCCATTCCCTTTGTATTACAGTCGTATCACCAACACATATTATTTAATTACTAGTTAATTTGGCACCACGCAGTGAGCTTATAATCTGGTATATATGTCCAATAAAGCGTTCGACACAAGTTCAACAGGCAGTTCTAGAGAATAAAAAGATAGTTCATACGCATTGAACATACAAAATCGTACGTATATAAAATCAAATATATTGGAGTAAACAAAAGTCTTCCCCAACAGTACATCATAGCAAGAGTTGGCATATGATATCCTTGTAGGGCCCAATAGACTCTCTAAACAAAAGTCATCTACGAAAGTGCAGTAGTAGATGGCATCAGATATAACAATAAAAGTAAATCTCAATGAACTCCAAAACACCAATCAAAAGTTGTTCGCAAGAGTTTTCAAAATGACGATGGTTCATTTCATAATGCAGATATGTGTTCGGTTTCTCATAGCAGTAGCGAGCATCTCATAAGAGGAATTATAGTTTATATTCATTGTTATAGTTGCATTGTTATTTTAGGATATTGCTCTTATATTACTTGCTATGGCCTCATGATTAATTAGTCATCTTACTTTTATAATTATTTATATACTTTCTGACAAAATGAATTAAATGTGACGTCCCAAATTATTATCAAACAAGTAACATATAATCATTATAATTTAATATTTTCTAATTTTTGTGATATAATCTCATTGTACATGAAGGGAAAATTTGATGACAAACGTCATATCAAAGGTAACCGATAACATTCACATATTAGCAACGGATCGTAGGTAAGCCAAAACTCAAAATGTATACAAACAAGCAAAATTGACGACCTGTACTACCAAAAATTCATTATGTTGAATATTTTATAAAAAAATATTATTAACGTTTGCCACAACGAAAACTTATTTTTAGCTCTCTTTTTTTTTAAATAAGTTCACATAAAAAAGTATTATTAAAGTTTGCCACGACAAAAATCTATTTTGAACTATCTTTTTTTTTTAGTTCATACTTGACAAAATCAACAAGTTTTTTTCTAAAAAAAAAAAAGAAAACATTTTAATTTTTAAAAATTGAGGTAAGAGGGATGCACTATTGGGTCAAGGGTTTTGATATAATCTCCTTATACATTAAGGGAATATTTGAACAAATGTAATACCATATATCAGTAATAAGTCGTAGGTAAGCAAAAAATCAAAATGTACATTAACAAGCAAAATCGACGACCTACAATCTATCAGAAATTTATCATGCCAAATTTTTTATAAAAAATACAAAAATAAAGAAAAACTAAAAGAAAAAGGAAATAAAAAAACAAATAATAAATAAAAAAATATATTACAAAAAAAAAAGAAAAAAAAGGGAAAAAGGGAGGAGTTACTGTTCATTGGAACAGTAACTCCTTCCTCGCTTATATATATGTAAAACCGATAACATTCACATATTAGCAACGGGTCGTAGGTAAGCCAAAACTCAAAATGTATACAAACAAGCAAAATTGACGACCTGTAATCTACCAAAGATTCATTATGTTGAATATTTTATAAAAAATTATTATTAAAGTTTGCCACAACGAAAACTTATTTTTAACTCTTTTTTTTAAATAAGTTCACATAAAAAAGTATTATTAAAGTTTGCCACGACAAAAATCTATTTTGAACTATCTTTTTTTTTTAGTTCATACTTGACAAAATCAACAAGCTTTTTTCTAAAAAAAAAAGAAAAATATTTTAATTTTTAAAAATTGAGGTAAGAGGGATGCACTATTGGGTCAAGGGTTTTGATATAATCTCCTTATACATTAAGGTAATATTTGAACAAATGTAATACCATATATCAGCAATAAGTCGTAGGTAAGCAAAAAATCAAAATGTACATTAACAAGCAAAATCGACGACCTGCAATCTATCAGAAATTTATCATGCCACAATTTTTATAAAAAATACAAAAATAAAGAAAAACTAAAAGAAAAAGGAAATAAAAAAACAAATAATAAATAAAAAATATATATTACAAAAAAAAAAAAAGAAAAAAGGGAGGAGTTACTGTTACCATCTTTTTGTTTGGTGGCAAACTTTGTTTATTGGAGTTGAAAATTAAAGTTCCAATGGACATAACATGGACCCCTTGTGCTTAAACTTATTATGAAAACCTTTAGAAATTGCAAAATAAGTCGATTAGAATGGTAAATTATCATTTTACGGTGAATTTTCAGTTTTGTTGGTGGTGTAAGTTAATTGATTCACTCATACATATAAAATATGTGATAATTATATATGTCTTCGTTTGTAAATAGTTATTTTACAAATTCTTCTATCTAGTTTTAACAATTACATTTGTCTCAACTTAGCTGTATTACAATAACAACACATCTAGTTTGTAAATATATAAGAAAAATTACAACTATCTCCAATGTGATTTGACATAAAAATACAATGTACTAGAGGAAGATGTTATTGGTTATACTCTTACCAGTTTGCCAACAAATTTTAAGTGATATTTAAGCATCAATTTATAAAGAAACAATTTCCTCTATCTTACAAAGAATGAAATAATTATGTTATCCTAAACTTACAATATGTATGTATGATCTTAATTTACATCTTAGGATTCCTAAAAAATGATTCGAAGAACCCATGCATGATGCATGCATGTAGAAGATTCAGAAAAGCTTGCTCGCAAACTCATCAATCTCTATTCCTTTAACGGCGGCCGCCGCAGCAAGATCTCTCAGCTGCGACAAGCTTCTTCCCAACTGCAAACACACCTTCATTTCAAATAATTCTCCATTTTCCCTTCTCTCTACATCCTCTTCTCTCAGGTTCGATTCAATCGATTCTTCCATCAGCTTGAAGAATCCCGCGTTGCTCCTGTACATTTCGACAACCATTCCCACCTGCCCGCCGTGTTCGAATGCATTCACGACACTAGCCAACGCGCCTCCTAATACCCCCAGCATCACTGCCCAATCGCCATGGGAAGGGGATCCCACGAATGCCGATCCCACGGCGGCTAAACCCGTAAGCACCGGGGCCGTAATGGCGAGAACTTTGTTGAGTTTTAATGCTTTGTTGGCCAATTTCAGGTACTCTTCTCTATCTTTTATCTTCATTACGTTAATTATTTCTCTCATTTCTTCTTCTAATTTCCCGTTCCAGCTGTTGAAATCTTTGTTCCCGCCGTGCCCTTTTGACTGTCTGCGCCGTTGCTCCGTCGGCCACCATACTGCGGGCTCCACCGTCGCCGGGAATTTTTCCAGCATTACCCCAAGGAGAGGGAGAGGGTAAGCTTTATCCAGAGCCAACACTTTTTCCATCAATTCTTTCACATCAACCGCCGTAGGGTTTCCTACAGAAATCATCGTCTGGATTTGATTCTGAAGCTGCTTGAACAGCCTCGCAGCGTTTCTTTGTTCTTCTGCCAGCTGAGAAGGCTGAATTTTATTCACAATAGATAGCATCCCAGTAGCTGCCACGTACATGACAGTCGAAGAAAGCTTTAAAGCAGCCGCCGGAGATCCTCCGCTTATGGAAGCAATTCCTGCCATCGTTGCGGCTGCCAGAGTGATTGCGTTGATTGAATTACAAAGAAGACTATTCCAGTTGGTTCTTTGATCTCCGATATTGTTGTGCATTTCTACTCTATCTGCAACTGCTTCCAAAATTGCGTAAATCTTCGCCATTACCAGAGGATCTGCTCCATTATTATCAAATCTTTTAAATCCCGTCTTAATACTACCGGGACTCAGCCGTTTTTCAATACTGTTGCGGAGTTGTAGTTCATCCAAACCGCTTGATCGCAGCTCGGGAAGAGAAATACTGGTGACCCGTTGCGGGATATTAATGGCAGCCCTGATAATTCTTTTTTGTTGGGAAGAAGAATAAGAAGACATGGACGACTTCAATAAGCTCGAAGATTTTAGGGTTGTCATTTTCTTTGTGAAATCTATATATTTTGTTTCTGCTCTGTGTCAGGTGTTTTGGGATTGTATCTTTGAGGAGTGCAGTGAGATTTGAATGAGAAGGATATAATGTTGCAAGTGTATTTATACGGATTTGGTAATTTTGACTTTTGACTTTTCAATTCAATATTGAAAACGAGAAATAATTTTCAACGTCTGATGTTTGAATTGAACCGGTTCTTGTCAATTTTTTTTTTTGGTGAAATTGGACCGTTTCTTGCATTCAATTTTGTTGCAACTTGTAAGCCAATTTTGATATTTTTTGAAAAATGTGTGAACATTAATTTTGCTATAATTTATTGCCGTGAAAGCACTATAGCTAGGGATGAGCAATCTACTAATTAGGTTACCGATAAAACTGAATTAACCGAAACCGAAATCCAAATTTTATTTTACACAAAATCGAACAAACCGAACTGGTATATTTAAAAAAAATTAAAAAATAAATAAAAACTGATTTTAATATAAAAAATAATTTAAAAATAGAAATAATTACAAATCGGTTAACCGATATTTTTAAAATCAAAACTGAAAACGACCCGATTTAAATGATATTTTAAAAAATTAAAGCCGAACTTCAAATTAACCGAACCAATTTTCCGAATTTGTTCGGTTCGCTCGGTTCGTTCGGTTAAATCGAATATTTGCTTACCTCTAACTATAGCTGCATATTGTTAGTCAAGCTATCATTCCCATATGAGAATCCAGATATTAAGTTAATTCAATATAAAATTATATATGTTTTTGTGTAGTATTTATCATAATATTTCTTAATTACCATAACCGAGTATTTATTTTTTTGTATATAAATATAATATGCGTATTATACATCATCAGCACGTAATATATTGATTATATCTGTATACGATATTTCATTAATTATATATAAGATTCTTTTCTTTCAAATTTTCTTTTTTTACATCGATAGGTAGATTCATTCCATATTTATTTTTTTCTTTTAGTTTATGCACTTAATATTATTTTTGTTATATATCCTAAGTTAGTTTTTATTATTCCAATAATATGTTATTATTATTTTTTAATTTTGCAATTTGGTTGTATTGACTTCCAACTCAAAAGAATATATCCTAAGAAAAAATAAAATAGGACAAATGAATGAGCCCTAGATCTTGGACAACTTAATTATTATTGTCTTGACCATTTCATTGATATTTGAACTATTCAAGATTATAAACATAATTTATAAATTCTTTTTTATGTACAACATGACAAGTTATACAATATTCATGCAACTTGTCAGATGATCTGATCATATATTTAAGTTTTAATACTCACTTATGACATTTGATTGTGTAAATTTAATGAATTGCTTTTTTCATTGATTGGTTCTTACTTCTTAACATTTATACATTTAAGATGCTAAAATATTTATTTAAAAGTATTGGTTATCTGGACATTTTGTATATGTTACTAGCTAGCCAGTCTGGGAAAATTTGATGTTGTCTTAAGGACAGTATTCTAAGGTATATCAACCATTGATATAATATTGATGTGAAGGATATGGGATGATTCTTGCATCATCGAAAAATAAACCTTGAAAGGTTAAAGAATTTCAGACAATGAACGAGTCAAGCCCACGGGGCTTGTTGATCAAGAAATGTTGGGGTTCAATTCTTGGAGTCAATTAGATTTCGTGACCTCATCTCTATAACTTCAAGATTCAAATTAATTTCTCCCAAATATTCAAAAAAAAAAAACAATAAATTCAATTCCATCCTTATTTCCATGTTCCACGGTATACAAAAACACAAATTTGAAACGGTTACATATATGCCTGTTTAAAACAAATAGACTTTCCCATAATCCACAATCTTTACTTTAATACCTACCCTTTTGGAATATTCAAATTTCAAATAACCCATGCAGCCTCTTCAGGCACGGACTGAATCCTGTTCTTTTGGAGCCTTATATCGAGAGTTGTTGTCTCATATTGAGAACTTGAAAGCTATATATGCTTCTTATAAAAGATTACGGGTTACTCCCATCATAACCAATTGGTTATGAGTTGAAACACCATAATTCTTAACATGGTATCAGAGCCATGTTTTTCATATGATTGGTTATTCCGCCCACATGCTCACCGTCCTCCGCATTCAATCCATGTGTTTGACTTATATAATGGCACACGTAAGTGGTCGTGTTGAGGGTTGTTGTCTTGAAAGCTATATATGCTCCTTATAAAATATTCTGGGTTACTCTCATTCATAACCGATTGGTTATGAGTTGAAACCCTATAAATTCTTAACATTTTTTGTACCCCTGACATATTAAATTTCATGGCCCCTTTAAAAAAAGAAAAATGTTTTTTTTTTCCTTGAATCCATCATCCGTATTTGTAATATTTATGACGAGATAAATACATTAACCATAAAGTAAAATATAACCATGGCAATCATTTCAAAAACAAATTTCAAAGTATAAACTAATAGATGTAAATAATTAGTCAGAGTTTTAAAGAATATCGTCGCATGACTTGATTTTTCTATGGTTCATATAGTATATCTCAATCTATTGATATTAAAGAATTAGTTATTATCTTATCATGAAAAAACTTTAAATAATTTATTTTAATTCACATTTTAAAAAATATTTGATAAGATCACCCAGATATTTTTCTGTATATACCTAGTGAAATACTTGATAAAAGTTGATAAGAAAATCTTTTATTGCAATATAATTTATGATTTTTCATTTAACCAATCTTTTGTGTCTATCATTTACTATGTGAAAATGATATTCTTTCTTATAAATGATGATAGCAAATTATATTATATAAACATTAAGAAAAAGAAGTACATAAGATTTCAAAAGAATGAAATAATAGAGTTCCTCTAATTTTCACAATCTATGTTAGCTTTACATCTTAGGGTTCCTTACATGTACAAAAAAATGACCGTATTCCACTCAGCAAAGAACAAAATCCCCATGCATGCATCAAGAAGATTCAGAAAAGCTTGCTCGCAAACTCATCGATCTCTATCCCTTTAACGGCGGCCGCCGCAGCAAGATCTCTCAGCTGCGACAAGCTTCTTCCCAACTGCAAACACACCTTCATTTCAAATAATTCTCCATTTTCCCTTCTCTCTAAATCCTCTTCACTCAGGTTCGATTCAATCATTTCTTCCATCAGCTTGAAGAATCCCGCGTTGCTCCGGTACATTTCGACAACCATTCCAACCTGCCCGCCATGTTCGAATGCATTCACAACACTCGCCAACGCGCCGCCTAAAACCCCCAGCATCACTGCCCAATCGCCATGGGAAGGGGATCCCACGAATGCCGATCCCACGGCGGCTAAACCCGTAAGCACTGGGGCCGTAATGGCGAGAACTTTGTTGAGTTTTAATGCTTTGTTGGCCAATTTCAGGTACTCTTCTCTATCTTTTATCTTCATTACGTTAATTATTTCTCTCATTTCTTCTTCTAATTTCCCGTTCCAGCTGTTGAAATCTTTGTTCCCGCCGTGCCCTTTTGACTGTCTGCGCCGTTGCTCCGTCGGCCACCATACTGCGGGCTCCACCGTCGCCGGGAATTTTTCCAGCATTACCCCAAGGAGAGGGAGAGGGTAAGCTTTATCCAGAGCCAACACTTTTTCCATCAATTCTTTCACATCAACCGCCGTAGGGCTTCCTACTGAAACCATCGTCTGGATTTGATTCTGAAGCTGCTTGAACAGCCTCGCAGCGTTTCTTTGTTCTTCCGCCAGCTGAGACGGCTGAATTTTATTCACAATAGATAGCATCCCAGTAGCTGCCACGTACATGACAGTCGAAGAAAGCTTTAAAGCAGCCGCCGGAGATCCTCCGCTTATGGAAGCAATTCCTGCCATCGTTGCAGCTGCCAGAGTGATTGCGTTGATTGAATTACAAAGAAGACTATTCCAGTTGGTTCTTTGATCTCCGATATTGTTGTGCATTTCTACTCTATCTGCAACTGCTTCCAAAATTGCGTAAATCTTCGCCATTACCAAAGGATCTGCCCCATTATTATCATATCTCTTAAATCCCGTCTTACTACTACTGGGACTCATCCTGTTTTCAATATTGTTGTGAAGTTGTAGTTCATCCAAACCACTTGTTCGGAGCTCGGGGAGAGAAATACCAGTGACCCGTTGCGGGATATTAATGGCAGCCCTGATAATTCTTTTTTGTTGAGAAGAAGAATAAGAAGACAAGAATGGCTTCAATAAGCTAGAAGATTTTAAGGTTGCCATTTTCTTTTTCTTGCTTGATTTCTGTGATATCTATGTATTTGGATTTTGCTCTGTTGTGTCAGATGTTTCAGGAATTGTATGTTGAGAGTGCAATGAGATTTGAATGAGAAGATTTGCATGTTGCAAGTGTATTTATAGGGAAACGGTAATTTTGACTGTTGACTAATAATTGAATATTGAAAATGAAAAATAATTTTCAAAAGTCTGATATTGAATTGAACCGGTTATATTTTCCTTTTTTTTTTGTTCTGTTCAATGGTTAACATAAACTAGACCGTTTCCTACCCTCATATCTCAATGTTGTTGTGAACCAATTCTTTATTTATTTATATTAGAGTCAACGCATACGTGTTACGTGTACAATCTCATTCGGTTCAGCATAACTCAAAAGAAATCTTGTTCTAGATTTGAAATTTAAAATAGTGAAGATGAAATAAACGTGAAAAATAGTGGAGATGAAATAAATTTGATGGTGTATGGCATAAAATTTTCATTGGCGTTTTTCAACAAAAGCGGTATTAGTGAAGAGGGAGAAGCATATTGATGAGTTAAAAAATATAAAATCAATATTCAGAAAAAATGGGATGACCAATATAACTTGTGTAGCAATAAAAAAAGGTTTCAATAAAAATATGGAAGAGAGCTTTTTTTTGTTTTTGAAAAAAACTTCACAAAAATAATATAATATGACATCATCAGTCATTCTTGTATAGTTATGCGAAGCAGATATTCAACAAAGTACATTAGGCATATGATACAGATCAATTCTAATTCTAATTATAATTATAATAGGCATATTGTGTGTTTGATAATATATAAATAATATGGTTATTATATCTTATATGATATTTCATGAATTATATAATAATTATATCTATTTTTAAAATTGGTAGCTAGGTTATTACACTTTTTAAAGTTCGTGTGAGGATCGGCGATGTGTAGTGATAAAAAAAATTACAGAATTTTTCGTTACAAAATTATATATTTAATCTCTCGTTTAAGTTAATTGTCATGGTATTGCACATTTGTAGTCTCAAGTTAGTTTCTATTACCTCTTTCGTTTAATATAACAAAAAGAATAAAATAAAAATACAGTTTTTTTCTTCTAAATATTATACACATTATTTATTTATTTTCCTTCGAATGAGATGAATGAATCCACCGTTAACCTTACATAGGCTATTTTTCATCTTAATGTTGAATAATAAATATTCAATGTTGTATATAATTTTTAAAAATTAAACTTTCATTCCTTAATTAACAAATGACGGTTTTTCGACTGGACCGATGTCTTAAGATTGTGTTTGGATGGATGAATTTCATTTGATGTAGAGATTTGATTTAAGAATTAAATAGATTTGAAATTTATAGCTTCAAATCCCTCATCTGAATGTATCATAAAAAGATTCGGAAATAGCAGTTTATAATAAAACATGACCAGTTTTGGTTTGACTTTCAACTCGAAGAATATTTCAAAATAAATAATTTTGAAATCTAAGAAGGACCAGTCAAAAATTGGCCGATGAACGAGGCAAAGACCTTAGACAACTCAACCGTTTATCTTGACTATTTTATCCACATTTAAATTATTCATATTAGATAGTGTACATATTTTATTTTGCAATAAGATGGACAACTTGCATGCAAATAAATAAAATTAATGGTGGGGAAATTATTTACTTTGGGAAAAATTCTTTTGGTTCTTATACTTTACAACTTAAATATTTTAGTCCTCAAACTTTTTATCATGACAGTTTTGATACCTATACTTTTAAAAAGAGCATAAAAATAGTATTTATCGTTAGTTTTACGGTTAAAACTAACGGCAAGAGTCATTTGCTTACAACAACATTCGTTCACAAATAATCTTTAAATAACTATACATTTCCTTAAAACAATAAACCGCCTTAGATTGGGTTAATAGATTCATAGCTGAAAAACCCTCAAAAACCCTTAGCCTCTAAAACTTATTTGAATTAAAAACCTATTGATAAATAATAGGTAGGGATGGCAATGGGACGGGTTCAAACCCGGACCCGAATTGAACCCGCCCCGTCGGGGCGGGTCTGGACCCGCTTCAACCGGGTTTGGAAGCGGGGCGGGGCGGGTCCTGGGATTGGTCGAACCCTCCCCGTACCCGCCCCGCAATACATTTTTAATTTTTTAAAAAAAAATTATGATATTGATTATACATTTTATTTCTTTAATTGAACAATAAATTGTCATTATTTAATTTTATATCAAAATTCATGTGTTCATGTTTAAAAAGTTGGACATTTTGAAGGAAATAAGAGCAAATTAATAAATATTTAGTCGTTTAAAGATAGTTTTACAATGCTTATTATAAATATTTGCTAGAGAAAACATGAAAATTAATCACAAAACTCAAATTTTGTGTTCCAAAATTGATTTTTAGATAAAAAAAATTTAAAAAAAAAAAAAAAAAACTGGAACCGGTGCAGGGCCGGTAAACCCGCCAGGTTCTCGGGTCTAAGCGGGGCGGGTCCTGGGATTGGCCAAACCCGTCCCATACCCGACCCATTGTCATTCCTAATAATAGGCGGTGTTCTTCCTTCAATCCCATTACATAAAAAGAGCAGGTGGATAAGCTATGCCGATTGACGGCAAGTATAAGCACCGGTTTGTGTCACACTTATATATCAAAATTAAAACACAATACCTTTTAAATATAATAATAAACTAATACACCAATCATTTTAGATCAATTATATAGAGTTGATCTACAGATGAAGCATACACCAAGTCCAGACAAGCATTTTCCGGGTAACAAGGGATTGATGGTTGGCATGTGAAAGGGCATATCACTTAGAAATGGAAGAGAGAAATTTTAAATCCTAATTTTCATTTGCCTCTAATTTTAACGATGTTAACAAAACAAGACTATTTTTGTTGATGATGTGAAAAGTTAATGACAAAAATTGTTATATTAAAATGTTTGAGGACTAAAAGTGTTTTAGATATGGAATTTAGGGACCAAAAGGTTATTTTTCCCAAAAATTATTTAGTAACCTTGGGTACGAGTTTCCAAATGTAATCTATTAAGGCTAAGTGAGTGTTTGGAAATGCTTCTGAAAATTGATTATCTGCTTTCAAATAAAAAAACAGATTTTGGGTGTTTTATTACTCTGCTTCTGTTATTACTTCTCTGAAAAAAACAGGTAACCATCATAAGCAGCGAAGCAGGTGATGAGGTGCTTTGAAGTTATTTAAAAAATATTATTCCATTTTCACCCATCCTTCATTGTTTAAAAAAGCTTTATTTTTCATTATTACTTCTGCAAACTTAACGTAAGAGAAGGGTTCCATTTTCTAGAGTTGGATTTCAAATATAGTACTTGGTATAATCTAAATATGAATTATTATTCTTTGAACCTTGTAAACCAATTGGTTTATTTACCACTTTCTATTTTATTTTTTCGTTTATATTCAAGAATATTTTAGAAAGTTTAAGCATGCTTATAATAGAGAAATATAGATTCTTTTTTCTTTGTTAAACCATTGAATCTTGTTCGTTTATGGAACTCCTTGATAATTTATTTTCTATAATGATTTTTCTTATTTCTACAATATCCTCATTTCAATAATAATACTCATTTTTTTAATAGTCTTTTCAGTTAGTGAACTGTATGAATGGATGCTTCCAATAATTATCAAGATTGTGAGAATAAAATTAGGATTTTTCAATAACTTATAAAACAAAGTATGTTTATGATAAAAAAATTTATTGCAGTAATTTAAAAACAATATTTGTGATAAAAAAATATTTATTGCACCAATAACGTATAGCTGAAAAAATAAATGAATGGAAAAGAGGGGAAAATGGAAAAGAATAATACAAGTTGTGATTTAGCTACAAGGTAAAAATGACATTTTTGTTTTGATAATATTTCAAAATTTAGCAAACACTAAAATTGATTTTTTTGGCATATTAAACTGTTTTTTTATTATAATAGCAAACACTCTACGTTTTTGCTTAAAGGTAACTTTTTCCAACATTAATCAAAAGTTACATAAAAATGCTTTAAATAAGCAATTGCAAACACACCCTAATACTTTCAAATGGTTTCAAGGGATGGCTAATGACAGTTTGGCAGTTGTGCACTTCAACTTTGTAAAATTTGCATGCGCGTCCACTCTTAATTAGGATTGTCCCGAACACAACTCTTGAAAATTAATATGTACAATTTTTTACACGAAGAAATATCTTCGTTGAGTCATCTCTGCTGATAACAATCTTTTTTTGTGAGTGGATTGAATAATTTATAGGCTTTGGATACATCTGTACCACCAAAAAAAACACACAATTCTTGCCCTTATGATCGAGCTTCTTCTTTTTATCATCGGGAACATGTGCATAAGCAATGCAACCAGAGATTCTGAAGTGATCCACATATGGTTTCCTCTCGTTCCAAGCTTTTCCGGGTGTCATGTTTCGAGAAAAAAAGCGAGGCTTCTGTTCAACACATGAACACTCCAATTTACTACTTCAGGCCAAAAACTTCAGGAAACATACTTCCTCTTGAAAGTATGCTTCTCACCAGGTTGCGGATGATTAGATTTTTCCTCTCCGAAGCACCATTTTGCTGAGGTGAATAGGCAGTTGTGAGTTCCCTTCGAATACCTTGTTGGTCACAAAATCTTCAAATTCTTTGGAACAATATTCCCCACATCGACCGGTCCCAAAAGTTTTGATGGATCTCCCTATTTCTTTTTCAATATCCTCGAAGCTTTTAAATGCACTAAAAAGAAAACCCAAGTTTTTTTTTACTATAATCATCAATAAAAGTAATTAGATATCTTTTACCCCCATTAGAAGTTGGATTAATTGGACAGCAAATGTCAGAATGAACCAATTACAGGACATTCTTTGCTCTCCAAGACTTTCCTTGAGGGAATGGCGTGCGAAGCTGTTTGCTAACAACACGTTCTTCACAAACTTGAGAAGAAACGTCGATTTGAGGAAGACTCATTGTTGGAACCGAAGAGGGGGTGAATGATGTTCCTTGGCTACTTTAGCGTTTTAAAATGAATTTGCAAAAATAATGAGTTTGCGCTACGGAAGACTTAAAGCCAATCGATAAATAAATAAAATTGAATGAATAAATAAATGCGTAAATTAAATACAGCGGCAAATGACACAAAGATTTCTTATAGAAGTTCGGCGATGAATCGCATACATCTCCTCTTCCCGGTTAGAAACCTTTAACCGATGTTCCAGTAGAACGAAAAAGATCTTGGCCTTAAGGGCTCCAAGTTAGCCACAACACACTCTTCCCGAGTACAAAAAGCTCTTCACGAGCACCACACTCTTCACGAGTCTTCTTGGCCTTAAGGGCTCCAAAGATAGCCACACAAAACTCTTCCCGAGTTACCAACACTCTTCAAGAGTCTTCTTGGCCTTAAGGGCTCCAAGGATAGCCACAACCTTGCACCAACTTTACTTGTTGATGACTTTTACAATTTCCAACTTGCGTCGGTGTTGGAGGACCTTACAATAACTCAACAAACACCTTCACGATGTACCAACACGAAGAATCAAAACTCACACAACAAGAAATGAATTACAAACTCCAATACAACACAAATGTATGAAGTTTGCAATGCTAAGGTAATTTGAATTGATCAAGGCTTTCTTGTAGTTTATAGTCTTGTTTCTTGTCTTCAAAATGCTCCAAACATTCCATATTTATAGTGTAGGAAGCCCCCAAGGCTCCTACTAGCCGTTGCTACACTTAAGGCTTGAATCACTCCTCGATCGCCTCGGACATCGCCTCGCCAACGGTCACCATAATGCACGCATCGCCTCAGGCGATGTATGGATCGCCTCAGGCGATCACCACCAAAAATAAATGACGTAGCCTCGGGCGAACTCCCCCCGCGCGCGAGCCTCGGCGTCGCCTCTGTCGATGTGCGTGGCGATGCCCCTCCTGGCTACCATCGCCTGGGGCGATGATCACCATCGCCTGGGGCGATCTGCCCGAAGCTTTGAACAATTGATTTTCTCTAGTCAATTCACTTTTCAACCAATAAATCTGCACATAAGTAAACACATTAGTATAACAAACACAAATTTTGTTGATCATCAAAACTCATAAATAATCCGGAGATAAATTAAACATTAAACACAACCATGTGTTTAAGACTCTATACGCATGACCATATTCCTCTGTTGGAGAGTTCTCAGTACTCCAAAATTTAAGTGGTCACACCGAAAATGCCAAAGCCATGAGGAATCCTTGACTTATTCAGTAAGCATGTCCGGACATTTTGCATTTGTAATGGAAATAATCTGTTTTGATTCATCTGAAATAGCAACTGCTCCTCTTGAGGTATCATGGATCTCACACGCTCCCTTCTGAATTGTTATTACATAACCTTTCTCTTGCAACTGACCAACACTCGACAGGTTAGTCTTCAAATTAGGAACATATAAAACATTTTTCACTCAACCATATTTGGTTTTTATGTTAATGTCACATTTACCCATAACATTCACAGTAGAACAAACTCCAAAGCTTACAGTAGTTTTAAAGCCTTCATTTAACAAAGAAAATGAAGACTTATTACAAAACATATAGTTATTGCAGCCTGTGTTGGGAGAATTTGTACCTACTTTACATTTTCCTAGACATGCAAAGAAACGATAATTGATCTCGTCGATCATCTTATCTTTAAAAATGGATAGATATTTATGATTCATTAGTAGGAGAAAATCTTATGTTAAAGAAAAAAAAAGGTATACGCTTTAGTCAGACATATATCTTTATCTGCTAAGAAGACAAAAAGCTCACACTCCTCTTTATCTCGAAAGATATGTTTCCTAACCATCCAACCGCTATTCCATCTCTGTTATCCATTGAGCCTGTCCTAAATAACCATCATTTTGCCGGATTATTACTGATATAATCATAAAATGCTAATTTTTCCATGAATTTTAGACCAGGCTTATGATTAACTTTGATTTTCTGCTAGTCTGTTGATTCTCTTGATGGAAGTAACCATGATGCCATTGATAACGAGTGAGACCAATAATTTGACGGGTGTAGTTGCTATTGTCGACATACCAAACATTCGGTTAAGGTTCCTCCTTGACATGATAAGCCATCAACAGAGTCTCCATTCGATTTCGGCCATCTTTCTTTGTCTTTGGGCAGTTTGGTGTAGCATCAGAGCGAAAATGACAAAGCCCATGGCACCTGATACACTCCACCTTCGATTTGTGAAATTGTTGTTGCTCTCATCCATTGTCTCTTCCTTGAGAATTTGATTGATCACCACCAGCTGTGAAAGTTTGATACTTTCTGCTTCCATCTCTATTTCCTTTGCCTCATCTTCCTCAACATCTACCTCCACCTCTTCCCCGATGGTTTGAGGAACTTGTAAAAGTAGAAGCCTTTAAAGCGTGAGCCTCTGTAGCTGGGTTGTGGTCCATCTTCTGCTCATGGACTAACAAAGAGCGTTGGAGTTCATCCAATGAAAGAATATTGATATCCTTGGAATTTTCGATTGAGCGGACAACATAATCATACTTTGGGGTCAAATAGCGTAGAATCTTCTCAACAATGACTACATCCTCCATTGTTGCACCATGAAAGCAATTTTGTTTGCAATACCCATCGTTCTTGCAAAATAGTCAGTAATGGACTCACCTTCTTTCAACTATAATGTTTCGAAATCTCTTCTCAAGGCTTGGAGTTGTGCTCGCTTCACTCTTGAAGGGCCTTGACATTCTTTTTCATTGAATTCCTGGTTTGCTTGGAAGTGTCTTTGCTAAGAATGGTTTCCAAGAAAGAGCGATCAATTGCTTGGAAAATATCATTTTTGCCTTTAAATCCTTTAGCTTCCAAGTTTTGAATTCTGTCTTTAGTCCTTCTGTAAATAACACTCCAGTGGCTGGTTCTGTTATTCCAGAATTAATCACCTACCGATACTCTTTAGATCTTAGAAAATTCTCCATCAACATGCTCCAATGATCATAGTGACAATCAAAGAGTGGAATAATCGGCTGAACAAAAGTGTCGGTAGCTACCGTTTGCTGCTGCAAAAAAAAATGAAAAAGTTACTGGTACAACAGTCTTATCACACAAACTCCCCCGATGTCATGTTTTGAACAGAAAATGTAGGGCTTCTCTTCAAGACATAAATACTCCAATTCACTTTTTCGAACCAAGAACACTTGGGAATTCTTTCTCTTGTCAACAAACTTAACACCATATCGAAGATGGTTCGGTTTTCTCTCTCTGATAAACCGTTTTGTTGGGGTGTATAGACAGTCGCGAGTTTTCTTCTTATGCCTTGATCACAACAAAACTTGTCAAGTTCTTTTGTACAATACTCTCCACCACGATTAGTGCGAAGAGTTTTAATTGTTCTTTCTGCTTCATTTACAACTCAAGTCCTAATTCGAGTTCAGCCCAATCACCAAATTATGATTGTTATCGAGGATGAATCTTGTTTGGAATTATTCACGTTGGCTTTAAGCTCAAGTTCCAATTTTGGGAGAAATAATAATATTCGTTCTTGTCCTATTTATTTGCACCCCTATTATATACAAATTGATGTGATCATGGACTATATAGCGAAGTAATGTTAACATTACGGTGAACGGTGGAGGTTGTGAGTATTGAGACTTGTCCCACATTGAAAAATTACAAGTTTTGTGAGCTCATTATAAGATGCATGAGCTACTCCATCCATTACCAATTATTTTTTGTGTTGGAACCCCATGTATTCTTAACAATGAGACAACATACATCATGATCAAATGTAAAGCAAACAGAATTTTTAAAATTCTGGATTTTGAAGTAAAGGGATGATGGATTTATATGAAGAGATAAAATTTGCTTTTAAATTGAACTCTCCTTCTTGGCACTTGTTGAATCCATCTCTAATCTTTTTACATTGTCATATTCATGCAAGATAATGGAATGTTGAAGCAACTTTAATATTCCATAACGTTATTTAAAGCTGATGAATTCAAAACAAAGCAGTTTCTATGAGCGAGTCAAATGATCCCTCCATGAGCGCCTCCTCCTAAATCAGGTTATTAAATCAGACGATTAAATATATGAAGCTTTTCCACGACTTCAAAGGCGGTTTTTAAGGTACTCCGCCGTAACCTCCATGAGCACCTCCTCCTAAATCATTTGTTTGTTCCCCATTACCACCAGTGCCGGTGCCAATATCGCCTCCATCTCCCACTCCCAAGCCTGAGCCTCCACCGCTGCCAAATCCTCCACCAACAACACCGCCAAGTCGTCCCCCATCAGGGCCTCTACCGAAACCGAACCCACCCCCAACGCCACCACCAAATCCACCGAAATTCCCGCCATAAGGTGGGAGATGGTGGTAAAAGAATGAAGCATCCTGCTTGTCATCTGCAAACTTTTCTAGAGGTGAAATCCTGCCACTTGTAACACTAGCAATTGCGGCCATGACTATTAGGAAGATGATCTTGTTAGCCATGTTTGAGTTGCACATTAAATCGGAATGAGAACTATGATCCGCAATTGTTCTTTATATAGAGTTCAAGATTGTGAGAAATATTGAAACAAATTCCGGGGTAACTAGTGATCATTCAAAATCCGTGCTGAATTAGATAGTTGAGCGAGAGGCCAACTGCATCAAACCGGAATCAACCCAAAATGCCAACTTAATGATATCAATCGCAGTATAATCATAGGTTCTTAAATACTAGCATAGAGATAAACAGAATTCCGAGCAGTTGAGGAGTTTGAAGATTGTGCATGATCAATGTTACATATGGGCGAGCTTTGGTAAAGCTCCATGGTAAAGCCAATAACATCATAAATTTTACAAGCGTGTCAATTTTAGTCAATTAGTTTTGGTTATGTAATATAATTATATGATTAGGCTGCTATTTTTTAATCGAAGTTCAATATTAATTAGATTTTAATTTCCAAAGGCAATTCTAAATTCAAACTAACCAATGTATCAAAAAATTGTAGTAGTGTCGGATTTTTCAGCCCGACCACGAGACGTTGATGCTGAAGCGAGGGTGTGTTGATGCTGAAGCAAGGGTGTCCAGCATCGTATGTCCCGCTTTGGACTACATGAAGAATGGGGAATTCCTGAGGTGTTATCAGACATATTGCTCAGGGACAATAATTTTCTATGTAGCAAACACTATAATGAGCACAGAATTTGGCTAACATTGATTAGCCTCAATTAATTATAATACGAGTGCATATACTCATATCAACAAAACCAAGGGGAAAAGAGAAGGCGAAAAATAGAGCACAAAACTATTATACAAGAAAAAGAAACAAGGCATCGAGACTCGGTCAAAACACTCATAAAGCAAGCTCCAAGTCTCCATTTAAGCACTTCCACACTATACAAATACACACCTTCATCGGAGGGCATTGACAAAAGTCATCAAAGACGCAACATCTCTATTTTCAGATGGATATTTAATGGGTCGTGAAGAATTCTTGGGGAAGAAAAGTATCGTAGGGAAGCTCCCCAACTGCAACTCTTGCTGTGCATATGGTTTTTCGTCTCCATCTGCCCGGAATTTTGCTATCTTAACACCAGACCCTGTCAGCTTCTCTGCCAATTCAACGTACGATTGCTCCATCCCCTGGCAAAACTGGCACCAAGGTGCGTAAAGAACAACTAACCAAGGCTCATTCCTATTTCCCAGTTTCAACAAGTTCTCAATTCCAGGCCTGCTCAAGTTAACAACACAGTTGGTGTTGAAAAGGTCGGTTTCTTGGACTGTCCCATTCGCAGGAACAGCCCCGTTCAAGTTTTCCTCCTTAATATTCCCTTTGTGTAGTCCACACTCCTTTGCTTTGGCATCCTCCCACCACCATCGTCCTTCTCTCTCATGTTGCCCTGGTAGTACGGGCCTGGTGCAAGGTTCGCACCCAATTGAGATGTATCCTTTAGCATGTAAAGAGTTCACTGGAACATTCATGGCTCGAAGAAAACTCCAAATATCATTTCCCTTTACATTTGCAACCGGATTCCACTTCACCAAACTGCCACTCCCACCCTCCAACCCCTCAAAAACAGGGTCAACCTGAACAACAGGGACTTCTGATCGTGTACCGGGAGATTGATCCTTTCGTTGGCCGGTTATCCAGGCTCGCAAACCCTTAAGGGCTCGCCTCAAAGGCTTAACTTTCCTTACACGGCAACACTCCTGGTGACCGTCTTCGTAGAAAGAGAAGAGCCCTTTGGTTCTCACCAAATCCTGAACTTCGGTAGCGTCAGGGAACATGTATTCAATACGGATTTTATAGCGTTTCTCAACTTCATCAAAGAATTTGTACGTCTCAGGATTCAATCTGCCAGTATCCAAGCTGAAAACCCTGAATGGTCGTCCAGTTAAGTGGGCGTATTCGATCAAAGCAACATCCTCTGCTCCACTGGAAATTATAAAAATTTAGTCAGTAAATAAGTTCACTGTTCACTAAAAAAACCAGCTAAAATACAAGTAAATAAGATTCATCCGATTTGTCAAAAAGACCAAAACAGATAAAAAGACCACCATTTCTCAATCGAACAACAAATACACGAACTTTCAGGTCACAGAGCAATTCGAGATTTCCGGAACCAAATCCAAAGTTAGAAAGCAATATCCAATAAATACAATGTGAAATGTTGATGAGTTATAAAAGGTCTGATTTTCTCAAAACATACATCCAAGTACACATGCAGGATTCATATCAATGTAAAAAATATATTAATATAATCAGTTTCACAATCACTTCAAGGGTTTGTTCCCATTATGTATCATAATATTACGCATATTCTAGGTAAATGATTATGTATAGCATTCCATATTCAACAGTACACCTATTATAGTAGAGTACATTCAAAACTTTATTTCAGAAGCAGGTTCCTGGTGTCCACATAAGAAACAATACATTAATAGAGATCGTATATTCTTTTGTAATTAGGACAACACATCAGAAAATAATCAAGGCATTTACGGAACATGGTACCGCAACTAATAGTGGTAATCAAACTTGAGTTAATTATTGATTGCCAAATTCATCACTTAATTGCATTTAAAAGGACAATCTGGTTTTAAAAAAATGAACCACAAATTACTGTAAAAGTTACCTAAAAGCAATAGCAATATCGTTTCCAAACTTCTCAAGGGCCTTGTCCATAATTTCGATTGGGGAAGCATTTTCAAGCTCCTTCGCCAATTTTTCATAGTCTTCCGCCTCTATTTTCTCAACCACCTCTGCCAAAATCCGAAAACATATATCACAATAAAGCTCGCCATTTGAAATTTACGCATGTTGAAAGATTAATGAAAATCTTCACATACCAGGAGCAAACACGGTTGCAGCGGAGGGGACAATTGAATCATTCCTCTTCGGCTCAGCATTCAATGGCTTCACGGCACATCGCCTCCGTGAAAAATTAAAGGCCGTCGGTGGGAGATGATGTTTATCGGACGGCTGAAATGCACCGATGCGTGCAGCTGTAAAAAATTGTAGAGCACCTCAAGATTTGTACAACATTTTCATGCACCAAAAAAAAAGAAACGGAAATATAAGCAATTAAAACATCAGAAATATAATTAAAATAGTACCTTTAGGCTGCTGCTCAAATGAAGAAGATAAAGAGCTACGAATTGCAGATGAAGAAGTAACAGCAAAAGCCATTTAAGGAAGAAAATGTACGATATAACTCTATGTGAATGTAAGGCTCCAGGAAGTGGTTTTAAAGGGAGGGGAATGAAGGGTGGAGGGCCGGCCTCCCCAGATTCATTGAACCTGGACGTCCTTTGGGAATCGATGATATCTGACGTGGCGAGTGATGATTGGAGGAGTTCTAATTGTGGCTCGTGTCATGGCTTTCGTCATGTGGCGTACAGAAGAGCGGAGAGAGAATCGTGGTGTGGAGGGAGTGCGACATCTATATCTTTAATGTGTCGCTATTTTATGCTAGATCTTTCTTGGATCTTTCTTTATTTTATTTATTCTTTACATATTATAAAGTTGCGTCACAATTTTAAAAATCTCTTATTAGCAATTTTAATTATGGCATTTTTATAAAATTATGTAATACAAAAATTTTAAACATAGTAAGAATTTCCCAAAAAAATAGAAAACAAGAAACTAAAATTGTATAAAGTATCATAACCTAATTAAAATTTCTAAAGGAAATGATCGAGAGTAAAAACACAACAATACTTGGGGAGGAGATTGGCTTTTCATCGACTGCAACATAGGTTTGGTCACTTACGGATCGACTCAATATTATTAGTAGGTACTTGCAATTACTTATGAAAACTGCTTATCTGCTTTTCAGATAAAAAAAAGTAGTTTTTGGGTGTTTTATTTGTTTGCTTCTGCTATTGCTTCTCTAAAAATAAGCAGAAAAAGCAGAAGCAGAGAAGCAGGTCATGACATGCTTTTGACTGCTTTAAATTGTTTTGTAGCAATTTCATAATTAATTTAAGTTTATTAAGCTGTTTTTTATTTAAATAACAAACACGCAATGCTTTTGCTTAAAATCAACTTTTTCAACTTTAAGCAAAAGCAACATAGAAGTGCTTTGAATAAGCAATCACAAACACACCATTAGTAAAAGATTCATTTTAATATTTAGTTAGTGTATAAATTGAATTTAAACCCAATAGAAAGAATAGGATTTTTGCTTGGCAGTTGAGAAAATGGTGTAACTATATCGTCCACATGATGGTATTTTAATTTGCAAGGGTTGGGATAGTTTGGATGTTTATAAGATAGTCAAATATAATATTCATATCTCTTCAATGGTTTCTCTTTTATTAAAAAGGCGAACATATGCAATAACAATAACAATACCATTCATTCAAGCCATTTTTGTCATTTCAAATATAACAAATAAGTTATTTTGAGAATTTCTCAGACACATCTAATGTAATGTTTATTAATACAAATTTTATATGTCTTATACATGTCTTGTTTTTATTAGTAATTTAACTTTTTTTTACAAGAACATAAATAATATTAATAAGATAAAAAGGTATAATAGAAATCGACCACTGTCAGTCAAGACACAATTAAAGAACCAATAAAACTGCAAATACAGACGTCTAACGTTGACACAAAGTAAAATACAGAAAGAAATGTGCAGACGATAACGTGGAATTGGATTATGAATCACCACATATTGCATTTAGTGATAATTTGATATGTATATTCTGGAGATTGGATTCTTGTTGCACTAATTTGATGGGTATGTTTTTAAAGATTTTCATGTACTGTATTATCTCAAAAAATTATTAAGTATAAGGAAAAATAATTTCGTATTGTAGAAATTAAATGAGATACATATTTTTTTACATGAAAAAACCTTCAAAAAGAAGGGAAAAATCCCATTGCTCCAATGTACATCGGCTGAGTGGTGGGTCTCGTACCCAATACCTCCGAGTACTCAAACTAGCGCGGTGTTAATTGGGATAAGATCTTTGGCTACAGTATTTTCATTATTTATAAAGCCAAAAATAATTAAATCACAATTATATCATATCTAGTAATTCGTTAGCAAACCGTGTATAACCGATATTAAATCTCGCATTTGGGGTGGTGGTTACACCTTTGGATCTATGTTTTGATTTATCAAATAGAAAAGGGGAAATTGTATATCGATGATGTTTCCAGAAAGTTAATTTAGATAAGTCTCGTAATAAATAATGTTTACAAAAAAAAGTACGCTTATGAGAGAATTATATTCACATGAGTCTCGCAAAAAATAATAATTTTCGTGCACCAATTATTTTTTATAATTTTCGTACACCAATTAATTTTTCTCTGGGTCATATTCTTCATTGCATGTTTCAGACTGTAAATTCTGAAAATGAGCAAAGAAGCACGAACACCAATGAATCATAACTAAAAAGGCAACAAACAACACACACACACACAAACACACACATTGTCAGGATCGATTCCGGGGGTGGGTTGTCATTCCACACCCGAGTTCAACCAACTTGAGCTTCAATAGCTCGTGTTCTTGAAATAATTGCACCGAGAGATTATATCGAGTTCGATTACTAAACCGAGCGGAAGACACTCGACATAACCCGCTATATAACCGATTAAACATTTGAAAGACATTTTAAAGATATGCAATTAAAGTATATAAACAAGCATTTGTTTATGGAAGTTCGAAGGTGGTGTAATCCTTCTACGTCTCCCCTTCTTCCATCTCATGGAAGGATTCCACTAGAAGACTTTGATTTATACAATCTCGTTGTACAAACCCGGTCCAGTTGGGAATTCCTCATCCAACTAGAACTCCTAGCAACTCAACTATGTATGTTCTTTAATGTCTCACATACAAAGACCTCTCATCGGTTGTGATAAATCATTAACCGTTACAATGATATTCACTCATCTATTAAGTTCTCATATACAATGAATAGAGTGAATACAAAGGCACAAATGATCTCTAACTAGATCTGATACAGCAAGGCAAGAGGTGCCAAAGGTTTGAGGAGTGCTCTTCATTTAGCAAATTTTGTCTTTGAAGTTCCCCAATTGAATCCCAAGTGGGTTTGCTTTGGAAGGCTTGGATTGATCTTCAATCAGCTGTTATTGTAATGCCTCGATTTGTTGTATACACGTGTGATATGATTATGGTGTAATTATATCAATTGGCGGTATGATATTGGGGGTACGGGTGGAACCAATAATGAAATAATACATGTATGAAATGATATATGGCAAGGGCAAGGAATGAAACATGGTGTACAAATTTTACTAACATATCAAGGAACATGAATTAGTATACATGTGAATTGAATTTGAATTGGAGTTGCATTTGAATTTGGATGACATCTTCATGTACATGTTCCTTAATATGTCATTAACTCCAAATGATATGATAGCAAGTGATTTAGAGAGCTAATGACAAGGTGCTTTTGGAAGAAAATCACATAGTTTCTCATTTTACACCTACTAAAACACTACACAAGCTCCTCTCCAACCCTTGGAGGTTTTCTTGGTTGAAGCTTGGTTTTTCACTTGTGACTTGAGCTAGGAAGTTGGGTGAAGTGAAATTGTACAATATTGGTAAGGAATATATGCTTTTAAGATTGATTTATGTAGTGGTGTATGAAGTATGTGAAATCAAATCCAACCTATGCAAGCTTAGGATCATAACATGTTTATATGCCATGAATTTGATTCTAAGATGGTGGAAACATGTTGTTATGGTAGTAGAGAATGCATGAAACCTATTTACATGTTAAATTTCGAGTTGTAGGAGAAGAGCTAGGAAGATAAGCTCAAAATCGCCATGTTCTGAACTTTCTGGACATCGGCGATCGATCGCGAGCTTTGTGGCGATCGATCGCCGAGACAGGGTAAAATATAAGCCGGTTTATCCATGTAGCGATCGATCGGTGAAAATGTGGCGATCGATCGCGAGCAACAGAACACTTTGGCGATCGATCGCGAGGGGGCAGAACAGTATGGCGATCGATCGGTGAGATATAGCGATCGATCGCCAGTGCCAAAATGTTGAAAAATGTAATATTTTTGTAGAATTTGATTTTAATGCCTATGATAACATGATATATTGTTGGCATTGTTGTAGCATCATCTCAGGGGACAGGACAACGAGGCACTTAGCCAGTGACGCCTAATTATCTCGTTTGTGTCGCAGTACAGGTACGTGTTGACGTACGGAGTATAGATATTGTGTGATGATGTTATGAGATTGATATCATATGAATTGTGTTATGTTATTATGATATGATTGGTAGTATCATAATGCCTGTACATTCATGGATATCATGTGTTAGAGATATACGCCTGGTATTGGGTATATGCTCGGTTATGTATTTGATATATACGCCTGGTATTGGGTATATGCTTGGATATGTTACATAGGGATATATGCCTGGTTTGGATATATGCTCGGTTATGTGACAGAGAGATATACGCCTGGTTTGGGTATATGCTCGGTTATGCTATATAGAGATATACGCCGTTTTTGGGTATATGCTCTGGCTATTATCATTTGAGGACGGTACTATGATATGTGCTGCTAATATGAAGATGTGAGGTGGTTCCACTGACATATTGAGCTGAATAGGCATATCATTTTAGTCTCGTGATAATAGGGTACTTGTTGAGACATGTCATGACATGGTGCATTTGTGGATGCATAATACAAAACATTCATATTAGATTATTTAATGTGCTTTATCATTGTTATTGATATTGTGTTTTGATATCGCACTGAGATAGTTGTTTATCTATTCTCACGTTTTGTGAATGTTTCTGTAGGATTGCATAGACGTGGGAATCGTGAGTCTTATTCCGCTGCGAGGTGAACCACTGCATAGGAGTTGTACTGGCTTAGGTTGTTAATTTTACATGTAATGTATATGTAGAAAACAAAGTTAGTTGGTTTTTGTACTAGTGGTTTGGTACATCTGTAACAACTTAACTAGTAAAATACTCTAAATCAGTGCATGTTCTTACTTAATTCAGACTCACATATGTATGTTAACTTGATACATAATGAATTAAGTAACGAGGACCCCACAGTTATTGAGCTTCCAAATCATGTATATATAGCCCCAAGTAATGATATATACGTTAGACACAAGAATATGCCCATTGGAAAAGGTTCTGCGCTATTCCCGAGCTTGCAACGGTCATATTCTGGTTTCTGGACTATTTGTATTTCGGACCGGATTGGCCGGATCAGCTTGGGCAGATCAGTCTGGCCGGATCATCATGGTAGATCAGTCTGGCAGATCAGCACGGGCAGATCAGTCTGGTCCAGATCAGCAAGGGCAGATCAGTCTGGTTCGGATCAGTCTGGACAATCAGCTTGATACAAAAACAGTTTGATAAACTTGCTTTTTGATCTGTTGCTTGTAACTCTTCATTATTTGTTTTCTGGGCAAAGTGATCCACATAAAAGTTGTATCCCTTTCTCGTAGCTTTCCAAGAAATCAAGAATCGCTCGATTTCGAGTTTGTATGAGAGAGTTATGCTCGAAATACGAGGCAATGCTCCTGCTGTCTGTTTGCTGGATGCAGCAGCACATGGCGTGACTTGCAAAAGATTTTTGGCCATCTTAACGTACGATTCAGTCTTTCACTTCCAAAGATGACTTGTAGATCTTTGTCTTAGCTTTCCAACCCATACTAAATCGTTCCGTTCCGATAAGCGAGCTGAGAGTTATGGCCACCAGAATGACAGTTGCTTGCTGAAACAGCTTGCTGTTTCTTCGCGGTTCAGCTCGATCTTGCAGGCGTCTTTTCTCCTTGATAAAATTTGAATGAGCCGATCTGTTGTGAAATATTACTTTTAGTATTTTAAGTTGGCTGTTCAATCTCTTTGGAAGCACGCCATTTAGATATCTGAGCTATGAGATATGATCGAAACAATCCGCTCTGCCAGAATTCCAGTCTTGGTTCAGCTTGATATTTTCAAGCTACTTCTTTGTAATTCATCAAGCTCTTAAATACGATCTATGAACTGCACACTTGATGAAATATGTTAGCACCACAATAACAAGTTTTGTTAACGTCAAAACCAAGATTATTCGGGTTTCCAAAACCCAACAATCTCCCCCTTTTTGATGATCACAAAACTTGAATAAAAATATGAACATTAGAGCACAATGTTGCATAACAAGAAAAAACATATTTTTTAAACAACATATTTCTCCCCCTTTTTGTGTGAATCAAAAAGGAAGACAAATAAAATTTACTCCCCCTCAAGGATTGAGATTAAACTCTCCCCCTTAATTTTAAAATGTTTGAAAAGAGCAAGTGAGGGGCAAATGGGGTTAGGCTAAAACAAATTAAAAAAAATGCAAGGCACATTAATTTTTGAACAAAAATAACCTCTTTTGATGATGGATGAAGCATACTTAGCAACAAATTTGAATTTCTTGACAAAACTCAACAATGTCCATTTCATCTTTCAGCGGTGGCATCACACTTAGTCCAACTTTACAGAATAATCTGTATCTCCTCGTGAAGAATTAGGCTGCAAGACCTATACCGTTACGATCCTCTATGAGTCTAGTTTGCAACGCAAAAAACGGTTCGTCATTGGACATCCGATCAAGAAGTTATGTCAATTTTCCCAAAGTTGCTGCAAGCTGCCAGAAAACTAAAATGTTTCGAAAATTGTTAGATAAAATCTCAAAATACAAATTTTAAACTTAAAATGAGTTTAGAACAATTTGAACGAGAATTAAAACTTTGATATAGATGTTAAAATTATGCAACTAAAGTAAATAAACAAGCATTTGTTTATGGAAGTTCGAATGTGGTGTAATCCATTTACGTCTCCCCTTCTTCCATCTCATGGAAGGATTCCACTAGAAGACTTTGATTTATACAATCCCGTTGTACAAACCTGGTCCAGTTGGGAATTTCCAATCCAACTAGAACTCCTAGCAACTCAACTATGTATGTTCTTTAATGTCTCACATACAAAGACCTCTCATCGGTTGTGATAAATCATTAACCGTTACAATGATATTCACTCATCTATTAAGCTCTCATATACAATGAATAGAGTGAATACAAAGGTGCAAATGATCTCTAACTAGATCTGATACAGCAAGGTAAGAGGTACAAAAGGTTTGAGGAGTGCTCTTCATTTAGCAAATTTTGTCTTTGAAGTTCCCCAATTGAATCCCAAGTGGGTTTGCTTTGGAAGGCTTGGATTGATCTTCAATCAGCTGTTATTGAGCTTCCAAATCATGTATATATAACCCCAAGTAATGATATATACGTTAGACACAAGAATATGCCCGTTGGAAAAGGTTCTGCACTATTCCCGAGCTTGCAACGGTCATATTCTGGTTTCTGGGCTATTTGTATTTCGGACCGGATTGGCCGGATCAGCTTGGGCAGATCAGTCTGGCCGGATCAGCATGGTAGATCAGTCTGGCAGATCATCACGGGCAGATCAGTCTGGTCCAGATCAGCAAGGGCGGATTAGTCTGGTCCGGATCAGTCTGGACAATCAGCTTGATACAAAAACAGATTGATAAACTTGCTCTTCGATCTGTTGCTTGTAACTCTTCATTATTTGATTTCTGGGCAAAGTGATCCACATGAAAGTTGTAGCCCTTTCTCGTATCTTTCCACGGAATCAAGAATTGCTCGATTTCGAGTTTGTATGAGAAAGTTATGCTCGAAATACGAGGCGATGCTCCTGCTGTCTGTTTGCTGGATGCAGCAGCACATGGCGTGACTTGCAGAAGTTGTTTTGCCATCTTAACGTATGATTCAGTCTTTCACTTCCAAATATTACTTGTAGATCTTTGTCTTAGCTTTCCAACCCATACTGAATCGTTCCATTCCGATAAGCGAGCTGAGAGTTATGGCCACCAGACTGACAGTTGCTTGCTGAAATAGCTTGTTGTTTCTTCGCGGTTCAGCTCGATCTTGCAGGCGTCTTTTCTCCTTGATAACATTTGAACGAGCCGATCTGTTGTGAAATATGACTTTTAGTATTTTAAGTTGGCTGTTCAATATCTTTGGAAGCACGCCATTTCGATATCCGAGCTATGAGATATGATCGAAAAATCCGCTCTGCCAGAATTCCAGTCTTGGTTCAGCTTGATATTTTCAAGCTACTTCTTTGTAATTCATCAAGCTCTTAAATACGATCTATGAACCGCACACTTGATAAAATATGTTAGCAACACAATAACAAGTTTTGTTAACATCAAAACCAATATTATTCAGGTTTCCAAAACCCAACACACATATATACTAAAATTGAAAAAAAAAACCTGGAACGAATTGATGGAATGAAAAATCGAACAGATTGAAAGAAAAACCAACTGTAAGAAACCGTAACTGGCGAGAGAGATTTACGAGGATATTTGACGAACAAAGTGCTGAAAGGAAAATATTGAAACTTTCTGAGACTGCCGCATTTTCTTATGACATTTTTTTCATTTTAACCTAAAGTATAATTAAATGATTGCAAGTTTTTTCTTAGACTAGACTATGATAAAAAATATTTTACCGTTGGGCACCGAGCCGAACTTTCCCAAATATAAAATAGATTTGGTCAGATGATCGTTGGGCCAAGAATGGGCCCGCAGTATCTCCTAAACAACTGTCCAAAGCAAAGGATACTTCAACTTCATCTTTTGCTTTTAGACTGGACACATTCAAACATCCTCACCCACCCCTTTATTTCTTTTAAGCGTGCACAATAATTATATGGATACACACCACAAACATTATATTCTAATAAATATTTTCTTGCTTATTTCAATATTCACATATTATATTAATTCTTTTAATTTATTTATATAAATGGAATATTTTGTAATTAATTATATCATGCAGAAGAAGAAAAACAAGAGAATGTCGAAAGGAAACAGAAGGAGGGCGGAGACTTGCAAAGTCGGGCCCCATTGGGAGGACCGTAGTACACCCGCTACAGAGTATCCCAGTATGCTTTTTATTAGAAATCTGCCCCTAACATTTAATTGTTTCCTCCTTTCGTACCACCTTCTTCTTTTTCCGCCTTTTAGTTTGAATTTTTTCATTCATATATTATTATTATTTGAAATTGTGGGTTTCGCCATATTAATTTCAATTTTAAATATCTCTACTGAATTAATAAAATTTTAGTTTTAATACAAAGGTTACATAAAAATAAACATTTTTTGTACGTTATATAATAAATCTTTCGATCATGAAAACAACATTTTATATTATATAGTGATGCTATTTGCTAATTTTGATAAAAAGTTTCTAAGAAACTGTTTACGAGCTACCATGGTAAGACAAAAGGCGTGTGATGCAAAATTAAACAATCAAGCATACCATCTAAGGATCGATTTAGAATCAAAGACGAGAGGTGCAAAAAAATTAATGGTGACAAAATACAAATTTAAGGGAAAAATGTGCAATTTTAGAGAAGAAAATTCAACTTTATGTAATAAAAAAAATATTTTGAGGGATGGCATGTACCTCCGCCCTTGATGTGATCTTTGTTTTAATTCAAATTATGGTTTTTTTTTAACAAACAAACATTATATTAAAACAATCCCAGCATGATCAAATTAGGAGAAATACAAATTAAGTATGTCCCATCAACAAGCTTAAAAGCTACAATAACTGCAATCTACCTATAAAAAGTGGTTTGTTTGATGATGACTTTAAGGGTAGTGCCCTTAGGGGCATCATCACCATTCATTTGGAATCTTTTTTTAAAAAAAGAAAAAAGATTCTAAATGAATGGTGGATGATGCCCCTGAGGGCAGTGTCCTTAAGGGCAGCAACAATGAAATCATAAAAAATAATAACAACAGAAATCCAAAGACAGGAAACAATATAGAAGTATTGATACCAACATTTGGGAGATAGAGCGAAACAGCGGATAAGCCAAGCAGACCCGAACACACCCAATACAACATACCTAATTTCCAATGGAAATGGAGAAGCCAACAAAGTTGCGGCACAAACAACCAACCAAGGACCACAAAAGTCTAGAAATACAGAATAGAGACAAAAAATTGATAAAAGATAAATAAAAGCATGTAATCTCTTTGCAAGATACAAGACCAAATCTCAACCAAGGTGGGACACCAGAAATCTGCAGGTCATCTCCAACTGATACGAAACCATCAGATTTTGGATCATGTTTCTTGTTGTGAATTAAAGCACTAGATGATGAACCTTTTATTAGCGCATTGATATTCTTTTTTTCATTAAATGATTTACAATAAATACTTACCAATATAATTCAACAAAAAAAAAATTGGTTCCTCAAAACGTGTTTGACAACAATTTATTTTCTTTAAGGTTAGTGTTTGGATTGATGAATTTTATTTGAATTGAGAAATTTCATTTGAGAATGAATTTGAAACTTGAATTTGAAATTGCACGTATTTCAAATCTATCTCATTTACAATTACAATTATATAAATTATTAAAGAGATGATTTGAAATACACCAAATATAAATCCATCCAAACAATAAATGTATTTGAAATCAGGGATTTGAAATTAATGGCTTCAAGCTTCTTACAATAATATTATTAAAATAGTTTAATAATCTTTAAAATAAATATTTGCAATATATACATGTGAATAATTGGCTTCCGCAATTCATTAGTCCCAAATAAAGGCAAAATGAGAAAGTAGGAAATAAGAATAGCCACCAAAGGCCGAATTTAACCTCACTCCAAGCAACCACAACAAAATTTGTAGCAGAATACAGCTTAAAAGGTTGGAATTAGCCGGTAAATTCTTCAAAATGTCCAAGTCGTCGGCGATGGCAGCCGTCATACGGCCTCAAGACTACGCCGGCAGCCCCATTCATTACGCCGTTGCCGTCGGCGATCACGCCACCCTCAACAAACTCCTTTCTTCAATCCCCCGGCTGCCTCATCCAACCACCATTCGGACAGAGTCCGATTCCGTCTCCCAAGAACGCCTTGCTGATAAAATATCCTCCGGCATCGATCGCCGCGATAACCGCTTGAAAGAAACCCCACTCCACCTTGCCGTCCGCTTAAACGATGTCGTCGCTGCTCGAGCCCTGGCTACTGCCGGAGCTGATATTTCACTTCAGAATGCAGCGGGATGGAACCCTCTTCAGGAAGCCCTCCTCCACCGATCTACGGAGATTGTCTCCGTTCTAGTTCAGCGACACCACCTCGCCGCCTGGTCCAAGTGGCGCCGTCGTCTACCCAGTGTCGTCGCCGCTCTCCGCCGCATGCGAGATTTCTATATGGAAATTTCATTCCATTTCGAGAGTTCCCTCGTTCCCTTCGTCGGGAAAATTGCTCCATCTGACACGTACAAAATCTGGAAGCGCGAAGGAAACTTGCGGGCCGATACCTCACTCGCGGGGTACGACGGTCTGAAAATCCAACGCGCTAATCAAAGCTTTCTTTTCCTTAACGAGAGCCACGACTGTGCCCTCGATATCCCGCTAGGGTCCCTCTTAATCGTCAATCACGACGAGAAAAAAATCTACGACGCCTTCGAGAACGCCGGGAATCCATTATCTGACTCCGACATTTCAAATTTCTGTAATCAGACCAGTGTCCATCGCCCTGGAATGGACGTTACGAAGGCCGAATTAATCGGCCGGACAAATTGGAGACGCCAAGAAAAGACTGAAAATGTAGGTGAGTGGAAGGCAAGGGTTTACGAAATGCACAACGTAATTTTCACTTTCCGGTCACGTAAAGTATATTCGGGAGAAAGTAGAGAAGAGCCATTTGGGCCGACATGCGTTTTGCCATTGGAGATCGACGAGGAGTCCGACGATGGTTTTATCGTAGCTGAGAATCCAAGATTCAGTGTGTCAAACGATAGGCAGCGGCGGCACAGCAGTTTCGTGAGGGAGGAAAGAGATTTTGTGACAGTATCAAGAAAGAGCGTGGACATAATCCCTATTGATTCCAGGAGGAGAGCTCCACCTATACCGGCGGATAGAGTGGTGGCGCCACCAGATACCAAGGAGAAGGAGTACGCCAAGAATTTGCGGCCGACGTTATGGTTAACGGAGCAATTTCCGTTGAAGACTGAGGAGCTGCTGCCGTTGCTTGATATCTTGGCGCATAAAGTTAAGGCCGTACGGCGGATGAGGGAGGTCCTAACGACGACGTTTCCAGATAGGACGTTTCCAGTAAAGGTAATGGGCAAAATGGGTAATTCGCCTTTACATATTCCGTGAAACGCTTTTGTTTGATCCATGTTTGCTTTGCTTTAAATCCCATCTTTTAATGCATTCAATTTACAAGAAACGTTTTTACTTTGTCTAAGGCCTGTTGCTTTGACGTGGAAATATACCTTTGGGTCCCTGTAAATCTGGGTTATTGGGGGCAAGAATTATGCTAATATATACACTAATTAAGTATTGTCTCATGGACAGGTAGCAATCCCTGTGGTTCCTACAGTGAAGGTGGTGATTACATTCACAAAATTTGTTGAGCTACATCCAATTGAGCATTTTTACACTCCCCTTTCAAGTCCCAGACAGTTTTCGGGTGGCGGCCGTGGAGGAAGCAGTGAAAAGGAGAGCACAAGCAGCTACTTCTCATCGTGGCTGCCCAAGAGTGGGAGCCGTCAACAAGCGCAGCAGGGTTGCAGCGGGGGTGAGTATGCGATCGATCCGTTTGCTATTCCGAGTGGATACAGTTGGAGTAGTTTTGATGAGAAGAATAGGAAAATGAGAAAGTCCAAATCTAGTAGGAGAACTAAGTGAATATGTGAAGTAATCCATTTTCAAGACGCTTTTATGACTAGTAATATGAGGTTGAATATTGATGGTTTTTTTGTTTGCAAATGCTAATTTTGGAGTTTAGGTTTGGGACTCCAACTAGTTTAAAGCTATATGATGTCATGGTTGAAAAGAGTGAGTAGCGCATAAAAAGTCGATATTAGTTTACCCATTAAAATATTGTGTTGATTTTATGAATCATTGTATTCTTTTGTAAAAACCAGAGGTTAGATCTGACCACGTTTTAGCTTCTGTTCAAAATTGAATTTTATAGAATAAAAGAATTAGATAGATCATCAACATATGATTTGAAAATAGATATTTTATCCCCTGTAGTTTTACAAATAGGCATTTTACCCTTATAGTTTGTGAATATGTGCAAAATACTCCCGCTATAGATATCATTTTTTTTACAAATCACAAGGGGTAAAATGTCTATTTTCAAAATAATGGGGGACAATATGCCTATTTTCAGGCCAGATTGGGTAATCTGGCTATTTTAAAAACAATGGGGTAAAATACATATTTTTAAACCACGTGAGGTAATCTTCATATTTCAAAACCACGGGGTAATTCGCCACTAGCTCAATTAAATAATATACAGATCTAAATAACTTGACGTGCTTCTACTTTACCCTACATACTGTTGTAATTAGAATGCTTTTTTGAACGGTTTGGATCCATTTATAGATCAATTTAATATGATTAATCTAAAATATTATATATATAGATTTATATATTTTTATTTAAAGTATCCGGTGAGATCTATGTATACAAACATTTTCATATCATTGCCACACACGCGTCTCGCACCATTAAGTAGTGCGTCGTGTTAGTGATTTCTTAACGATCTAACCATTTTGTTAGATCAAATGCGGAATAAAATGGATAAATATTATACCTCCAGCCATTGATTTTTGCTCACAAAATATTCTAGTTTTGGCTCTTCTAAGCCTTCACAATCTCACTTTAGATGGTGTTTTATGGCTTAATTAGATTGTTGGCATAGGGACCCAAAACATGGTATTTATAGGCTCTAACCATCATAGAGATTCTCCATAAGTTATGACATGGGGGAGATGAATCAATGTGGAATTTATGGGCCACTAAATGAACTAGTAACATCCTTAATGAACTAGTAACATCCTTATGCTTAATTCATATGTTACTAACATTCTCCCACTTGGTCCATATATTTCACCATTCACCACAGTAAAAACAAAAATACATGAATCATGGCGATAGTTTCTCTTAATACGAGTATTATCTTCCATGTATCACAATGCATCATGTTTCTCAAATCCCAGTCTATATTTTTTTAATGAATAAACCATATGTTTATTCAAGGTCCAAACATCAATGATATTTCTCAAAATAAATGTGTACACAAGTCAAAATATGAGAAAATATCACAAACATAGTTTCACAAACATTCGTTCTTATAACGAAATTTACATAGAGGAACCAAGTCCCATTCTTTCTACATGATCCTTAAATTTTAGTGGTGGCATGCCTTTTGTCAAAGGATCAGCAATCATTAATTCGGTACTAACGTGTTCAATAACCACTGTTTTATCTTTAACACGTTCTCTTATGGCAAGATACTTGATGTCGATGTGCTTGCTTCGACTACTGCTTTTATTATTCTTAGCCATAAAAACTGCAGCCGAATTATCACAATACATTTTCAAAGGCCTAGAGATCGAATCAACGACTCTAAGTCCAGAAATGAAACTCTTCATCCATACACCATGTGATGTAGCCTCAAAACAAGATACGAACTCAGCTTCCATAGTGGAAGTAGCAGTCAATGTCTGCTTTGCACTTCTCCAAGATACAGCTCCACCAGCAAACATAAAAATGTATCCTGATGTTGATTTCCGTGAATCAACACAGCCAGCGAAGTCCGAATCAGAGTAGCCAATCACTTCCAGATTATCGGTCCGTCTATACGTAAGCATGTAATCTTTGGTCCCCTTAAGGTACCTCATTACTTTCTTTGCAGCTCTCCAGTGGTCCATACCTGGATTACTCTGATATCTTCCTAACATCCCAACAATAAATGCAATGTCAGGTCTTGTGCAGACCTGAGCATACATTAGGCTTCCAACGGCAGAAGCATAAGGAATGTTCTTCATTTGTTCCCTCTCAAAATCATTTTTCGGGCACTGGTTCAAGTTGAAACTGTCACCCTTCACAATGGGAGCTATACTTGGTGAACAATCTTTCATCCGAAATCTCTCTAAAACTTTGTTGATATAGGTCTCTTGAGATAGGCCCAGAATTCCTTGAATTCTGTCTCTATGTATCTTAATGCCTATGACATAAGAAGCATCGCCCATATCTTTCATATCAAAGTTGTTAGAGAGAAATTGTTTCACCTTATGTAGCAAACCCTTATCATTGGTTGCAAGTAAAATGTCATCCACATACAGAATAAGGAAACAAATCTTACTCCCACTGACCTTCTGGTATATACATTGATCCATAATGTTCTCTACAAATCCAAATGAAGAGATAACATCATGAAATTTCAAATACCACTGACGGGAAGCTTGTTTCAATCCATATATAGATTTCTTGAGCTTGCACACCAATTGCTCACCACCACTAGAGGAAAATCCTTTTGGTTGTTTCATGTAAACCTCTTCCTCTAGATCTCCATTTAGAAAGGCTGTTTTCACATCCATTTGTTGCAACTCCAAATCGAAATGTGCAACTAATGCCATGATGATACGAAGTGAATCTTTCTTTGATACAGGAGAGAAGGTCTCCTTGTAGTCGATTCCTTCCTTTTGAGTAAATCCTTTAGCGACAAGTCTTGCTTTATATCTTTCAATGTTGCCTTTTGAGTCTTTCTTTGTTTTATAGACCCATTTACATCCTATGGCTTTTACACCATCAGGCAACTCAACAAGATCCCAGACTCCATTAGATGCCATAGAATTCAACTCATCTTTCATGGCATCATACCATAAACTTGATTCTTTACAACTCATGGCTTGTGAAAACGTTTCAGGATCATTTTCGGCTCCAATATTATAATCCGCTTCTTGTAAATACACAACATAATCACTAGGTATTGCTGATTTCCTTACTCTAGCAGATCTCCTTAATGTTGTATCAACATTTTCCTCAGGATCATGTTGTTCAACTGGATGTTCAATAATTTCTGGCAATTCTTGAACATCTTGATCTATTGGAATATTATCAGCAGCTTGTGGAACTTCAATGATTGGTTGTCCAACACCCGTTTGAACTTGAGGAGTGTTGTGAATGATAATCAATCTATCACTTGGAGTGGAAGTTTGAGCGTCAATATGATTTCTTTCAGAAATAATGTCCTGAAATCGATCGCTCCCACTGATCAAGTCATTCTCAAGAAACTTCGCATTTCTTGATTCCACAATCCTAGTGCTATGAGATGGACAATAGAATCTATAACCCTTTGACCTTTCGGCATATCCAATGAAATATCCACTAATGGTCCTTGGGTCTAGTTTCTTCTCTTGTGGGTTATAAACTCTTACTTCAGACGGGCATCCCCAAACACGTATATGTTGCAAACTTGGTTTCCAACCTTTGAATAATTCAAATGGTGTCTTTGGGACAGCCTTAGTTGGAACTCGGTTTAATATATACACTGCCGTTTTAAGAGCATCAGTCCACAAGGATTCAGGAAGCTTGGAGTTACTTCGCATACTCCTCACCATGTCCATTAAAGTTCGGTTTCTTCTTTCTGCTACACCATTTTGGTCCGGAGAACCAGGCATAGTGTATTGAGCAACTATCCCATGCTCTTGAAGAAACTTCGCAAATGGACCAGGTGCTTGTCCATCCTCAGTGTATCTACCATAATATTCTCCACCTCTATCTGTTCTCACGATCTTAATTTGCTTTTCACATTGTTTCTCTACTTCGGCCTTAAAAACTTTAAAGGCGTCTAGTGCTTCGTTCTTGTTATGAAGCAAGTAGATATACATATATCGTGAATAATCATCAATGAAAAAAATGAAATATCTCGGACCATGCAAGTCCGTTACTGGACTACAAATATCTGAATGTATGATCTCTAATATGTTTGTACTCCTCTTAGCACCTTTCTTGGACTTGTTGGTCTGCTTTCCTTTAATGCAGTCCACACAAGTACTGAAATCAGTAAAATCCAAAGTACTAAGTACTCCATCATTCACTAATCTCTTAATCCTATCTATGGAGATATGACCCAATCTCCGGTGCCACAAAATAGAGGAATCCTCATTCATAACACATCGTTTTATACCAGTGTAAACATGCATAGTATCATAAGTAGCATTATTTTGTAAATCAATAGAGAAAAGCCCATCAGACAATGTACCATTCCCAACTAGATCAGATTTATAATATAAACTGAAAGATGTTTCTGAAAACTTAAAGGAATAACCAAACGGTACAAGTCTTGAAACTGAAATTAAATTCCTAGAAAAACTAGGAATATAAAATGTCTTTTCTAAATTCAAAATAAAACCACTGTTTAGAACTAGACTGCATGTTCCAACAGCTTCCACATGTGAGCGCATCTTATTTCCTGAATAAATGCATTGCTCACTTTCCACTGGTTTCCTTAGGTTTCGCATACCCTGCAAGGTATTCGAAATATGGATTGTAGAACCAGAATCAATCTACCATGTGTTATAAATAACATCAACCATATTAGATTCATAACAGACAAATGAGATTGGTTTACCTTTTGTCTCAAGCCATTTCTTGAATTTGGTGCAATCTTTCTTCATGTGTCCCTTCTTTTTACAGAAGAAACACTTAGATTCCTTTTTGATTCCACCGTGGGGCGGTATTTTACCTTTCCCTTTCCATTTGGCTTGGTTTATGTCCTTTCTTTCCGTTGCCATAAACACACTTTCACTCTTTTCCATTGTCAATCTTCCCTCCTCTTGAACACACATGGTCATAAGTTCATTAATTGACCATTTATCCTTATGTGTGTTGTAGGATATCTTAAAGGGTCCATATTGACTTGGAAGAGTGTTCAAAATATAATGCACAAGGAAAGATTCAGACATCTCAACCTCAAGAGTCTTTAGTTGAGCCGCAATGTCCCTCATTTGCATGATATGCTCACGGACACCTTTCACAGTAGTGATCCTCATGGATGAAAATTTCATAATTAGGGTGCTGGCTAGTGCTTTATCTGAAGTCTCAAACTGCTCATCTATAGCCTTCAGTAGAGCCTTGGCATCTTTATATTCTTCGACGGAACCTCGAATACCAGCAGAGATTTTAGTCTTTATGAACATTACGCAGAGACGATTAGATCGCTCCCATTTTTCATAAAGATCAACCTCATCAGGAATGCTGATTTCATTAATCGGAGGTGGTTCGTCTTTCCTTATGGCATAATCAATGTCCATCCACCCTAAATGAAGAAGAATTCTCTCCTTCCAAACTTTATAGTTATCACCCTTTAGTTCGGGAATATCACACTTAATATCAGAGAAATTCACAGATTGCATAACTGCATAAAAATAATCTTACATGCTTAGAATCCAAAATTTGAGACTAATTAACATAATTCATATTTTACCAATGTAAAATTATGCTTAAAAATATATGAATCTAGTGACGTAAAACTTGCCTGTGGGCTAAGGTCTTACTCAATTAGATTCATAATAACTATATGATAAAACTATCAAATTATGTTCATTTTTCTAATTCCTGTGGGTAAATAGAAAATATAATTTGATATTCTATCCTAATTAATCATACAAATATAATAAAAATTCCTGTGGGAAAATCTATTATATTAAATATGACAAATTACAAGTAATGTTATAATGTGATCCCAAAACACTTAATATATGATTTTGCATAATTAAAGATGTTGTGGCTATTCCTTAATTAATTAAAATTATATAGATCACACAACATTTAATTCACAAAAATGTGTTCATATAAATTGCACAAAACCATAAGCAATATGAACACCAAATTTAATGTACTAAATTATTTAACTCAATATTGCATGTATAATTAAACAATAAAAATTATACATACAAAAAATAATAATAATTTAGTACTTAAAATTAAACCACATTATATATATATATATACGTAAACATATATACACATACTATATAAAGGAAACCAAATTATAACATGCTAATTAATGTTATAAAATTCTAACTGCATGTTTCATGATAATTAACATATTTAATTTCATAAAACGTATTAAAGAAGCCAATTGTAAGACATGAACCACATTTCAGAAAACAAATTTATTATTTTTTTTTTAAATATGTAACTTGTCGTGTATGTTTGTAAGCATTTCTCAATATTTATCATTAAAAATGATAATTGAAGCTAAAAGTACAAAACTCGATGAAATAAAATTTCAAGTCACGACAGGAAGCAAATCGTAGCAAGGCAGAGGTAAAAACCATGCTCTGATACCAACTGTTAGTGATTTCTTAACGATCTAACCATTTTGTTAGATCAAATGCGGAATAAAATGGATAAATATTATACCTCCAGCCATTGATTTTTGCTCACAAGATATTCTAGTTTTGGCTCTTCTAAGCCTTCACAATCTCACTTTAGATGGTGTTTTATGGCTTAATTAGATTGTTGGCATAGGGACCCAAAACATGGTATTTATTGGCTCTAACCATCATAGAGATTCTCCATAAGTTATGACATGGGGGAGATGAATCAATGTGGAATTTATGGGCCACTAAATGAACTAGTAACATCCTTAATGAACTAGTAACATCCTTATGCTTAATTCATATGTTACTAACACGTCGGGCTGGTTGAAGTGGGTGAGAAGCTGGTGGACATTGGAGACTTATCCAATCTTTTAAAAATGAATAAAGCAAAGTAGTTGTTTATAAATCGTCGACTCTTCTTGAATAACCCAACAGCGTTCTGGTTTGTTATAAATAAACAAGGATTGGTGGACTTGGCCATCGGGAAAGTTTAGTATACCACTAATATATGTATCATTTTTCGAGAATTAATTTAAAAAGAATATCCATTATACATATATATACCTTGAGAATTTTATTAATGATATCAGTTACCGCAATAAAGTGGATTTCAATCATCTGTTAGATTACCCAGGTGAAAACATGAATGTTTAGAGATTCAAAGCTTAGAAGAAATTGTGGCTATTGTCATTAAAAATCTTATTAAGGATAAAGATATCTCTGAATCATTCATGTGAAAAAGATAGCACTCATAGCGACATCAATTCTTTGCAATTTTTTGTTCCAGTTCAAAAACACAACTTATCAGCTTTGAATGCAACGAGAAAAGTTAGATATATAGTTGGTAATGGGAGCTGGCTTGTCATATATCATTTTTTTATGAAGGAAAGAATCGAGAACAAAACATTGCTTCCAGTGACAGCAATGAGTTGGCATATGTTAATTATTATAAGAAAAAAATAAGAGCATTAGTTAAAGGGGCAGACAGCTTACCCACATGCGGCAAACACATTCTTAATTCAGCAAAAAGATCAAATAATCCTCTGTTTCTTCATTGATAGGATCTAAAAACAGGCCTCAAATATCTCGTCGTGACAAGAACAAGGTACAATCCTCCTTCCTCTCCTCTTTATCTGTCTGTACTCAAGTTTAATATTGATTCACAATTTTCTAACATATTTTCTTTTTGTGTTCGCTTAATCTTAACGCCAGGCATCTGTTAATCTTAATCTAATGACATAATTAAAAGCCCACGAATCACACACGTAAGATCAAGGCAGAATAGATTAGCCCTTGCGCTTAGACACAAGACAAGGCATGGGCGAGAGTTTTGCCTCGAGTCTGATGCGTGAGCTGAGGGAGCTTAAGAGGCTCTAGAAGCCCCGTTAAATATAGAAACTAGGAATTCAAAGTGAAATACAATCTAATAGCAAATTGTATATTAGTAAGTATTTGTTTTATTATTTATTAAAAATAGGTTGTAAAATACTAATTTAGTGATATATATCATGAAAATTTCACCACGTATTTAAATTCTAGAATATTAAGCCTTCATGTGTTTTACTTCAATAAAGGGGGAAGATTATTCACGCATTGTTTACAAACCAAACCGAATTACTAAAAACATATTGTAGAGAATAAATAATAAATTGTCCAATCTTTCTATAAGCTCGGGCTTTTAGATAAGACTAATTCTTTATGTTATCAGAGCATCTGGCTAACGCCAATGTCCTGAGTTCAAAACTCACAAATAACAATTCCACCCATGTCAAATATGCATTTGATGGGCCTAAAAAAAAGAACAAATTGGCCCACAAGTGAGGGTAATGTTAGAGAATAAATAATAAATTGTACAATCTCTCTACAAGCTCGAGCTTTTAGATGAGACGACAATTCTTTATAGATTAAAGTAAAATTCTTTTACCAAATCAACCTTTTATTTTTTTCTTTAAAAAAATGAATAAATCGAACCAATTTAAATCAGTTATTTATTTAACAAATCTCAGTCTGAAAATAGAACATAAACAAGTCACCAACATAAAAAAGTTTATAAAGTCATCTCTAACTATAAATTTCATTTTAACATTGCATTTGCACCAAAACAGTGCATTGCATCAAATACAAAAATCATATTCAACATAAATACTTCAAACTTTTAATAAAATACCCCTTTTTATATAATTTAAAAACCATAAAAAATAAATAAAACATTAAAAGAAACCTTGCAACTTGCTGCGCCAGAAATTGTGCAGCTATAGTGCTGCTTCTAGCGCATCACTGTAGCCCAACGTTGTCTTCAAGCAGATGATAGCGCGGGATTGGAGTGGGATTCTCACGCTGGGATTTGAGTTGGCCTAAAAACTTTACGAAGAATCCATTTTACAAGTGTGGTGAGTTATACTTCATCGATTTTCAAAATAAAAAACCAACCAACATTGATCCGGATATTTTAAAAATACAAACCAAATTACTGAACAAATCAAATCGAATTTTTGAATTAAATCAGTTGTGGAGGGTTTTTCGATTTGGCCGAGCTTTTGCTTACCCTAAAGGTGGATTCCTTTCCTCGATCTTTGCACCTAAGTTCGAAATCATCAGTGCACTTTCGTTAACTTCACAATCAATATTAACCAAAAAATAAAATTTACAAGGTCTGTTGACAGAAGCGTAACATGTATTGATTGACTTTGCATGCATACCAGGTTAAACGAGCGAATAGAAATGGCTGCCGATGGGCCAAGCTGGGCAGATCAATGGGGGGAGGGTGGAATTGGTGTCATGGAAGACGCCAATAAATCCAAGAAAGACGCTGAAAATGAGAAAACAGTGGCCTCTTCCAACGGATTAGGTCAAGCCAAAGCGGCGGCCGCGGCAGGGGCCCAGAAGGTCAAGAATGGAACTTCATTGGGTTTGAAGTGGGTCAAAAACAAGTTCCAAAAGAAACCCTCTTCCACCTGAACAACAAAGAGATTCAGCACAAAGAAGATAGTGTATTATTATTTATTCCAATTCTATGTTTTTTGGTCAGAATGTTAAATATATTATGTAACATATAGGTAATCACTGTTCAGATATCCATCTTACCCAAATTGCAATACCATTTTCTTTACAAGTTTATGTGCTAAAGTGAGGTGAAGAGCCTCCGACCTTAGCAGGGTGATAAAGGCTCATGCCCCTCTTTCGGACGATTGAGTCCGGACAGTGGCCCAAAAATCTTTAAAAATCTCACTCCCGATATATAAAAAAAAAGTGAGGTCAAAAACCCTACACGCCCCATCAATTAACACATTAAAACTGCCGACATTTGGCATAATCCCACCGTTCAACATCCTATAATACTCGACCAAAAATTGAATAACTTTGTTACGTCCGACATTTGGCATACCCCAGCGACAATCTTGGTGCGTTAATTGTAGGAGATCTTAAATTGTGATAATTACATCTCTTGGCTAAATCTGTTGAAATGGCATTTAGTGTAAAGAATAAAGCTGCTTTTCTTGAAGTTTCTTTACCATGCCCTCTATTTCTTGTAAAATAATGTATATGTGCAAGTGAAATGCTTGCCCAAGTGAAAACCTCTGACCAAAAGATCTCTCTTTTTCGATGAAATAGACTTCAAAGACATGGAACAGAAAACCCAGTTCAAAACATGACCTTTTCCACCTCAAAAAACCATAAGTTTTAGAACAAAGATACATCAACGCAGTTAACAAATTAAACTCGAGAAAATTATGCTTAGCGTGCCATGACAACTTTAAATAGCTACCTTGCTTCAGAATGCAATAGCAACGGAACAAAAAAAATAAAAAATCTGTCCAGAATTAAATAGACCTCACCAGTTCAAGCTCAGCCAAAGGCGCCTACTTCGATCAATTAATATTTCCCGAATACCAAACATCTCAGTACATGTTATAGCTTTCTCATTCTTCTCCTAAATTAAAAAAAAAATTGAAATATGTATAATTTGAGAAAAATTATACATAATTTTTTGATTTTTTTTAACAAGTAACCATCCATATCAATATAGTTACTGAATCCGTCCTTGTTTGCATCCCCCCATCTCAGTCCCTCCATTAATTCCAAGAAACAACCACTTTTTTTCTTGTTACATACTTTTATAACAAGGTCCCAAGAATTGGTTACACAATTATAAGGCACGCACTCCATTCAATTCCAAGCAATGGGCCACTGTAACTGATCTGCTCCATCCCACCTTGCACCCTAATCCTGTCCTCAAGGACGAGCTCAAGGACATGCGTGGCACATATACATATTGGAGAAGTCCATATTCTATTATTTATTTAATACGTAGATTAGAAACCGGTATAATTACTATTTTAAACAATGTTATATACCAAGAGATTATATGCATCTCGATTTTGATAGTTGTATTTGGTGAATATTGGGTATGTATATTTAATGCTTCATTAATGAAATATTTAAATGTCGTAAATAAAGGTGCGAAGAAGGTGAAAGACAAAAGGGCTTCAGCAGTTTCACGTGAAAACATTTAGTATGGTTTTTAATAGGGACGGACAGTAAATATAAATAATGAAAAAAAAAACTAATATTCTCATATTTCGGGAGATGAGACGAAATGCACTCAGCACTCCTTATTTCATTACACTTTTAAGGATCAACTTTTTCTATATTATTTCTATGTAATTTAAAATTTTCAAGCATCAAATTTATTGATTTGTGAATTAATTTAGGGTGAACTATGCATAGACCACATCCTTTGGGAATTTGACCATCCAAATTCACCTCCTCAAGATCTGCAACTTTTATGAGAAAAGCAAGCAAAATGAAAAATAATAACAATACAAAGATTTAACGTGGAAAACTCCCAAATCAGAAGAAAAACCACCAGGACCAGATAAGAAAATACATTATATGAAAAATTATTACAACCACACAATTATTTTTCTCACCACAAACACACCCACAAAGCTTTCCACTAGCCACATTTTATAACTCACACCCCTTACACGAAAAACACATAATAAAATCTTTTCTGATGTGGAAGCCCAGTCACAGCTGCAACCACAGAGCATACTAAGAATTTTACTAGATTCTAAAACAATAAAGTAATTTATCTAAAGCCAAAAGTTGCTAGACAAGCTATTGACTGGTGCACTGAAACCAAAGGCCTCAAGCCTTCTTTTTATAGCAAATGGACTTAGCCCATTTTCCTTATTCTTCGATGTGGGACAAAGTCCCAAACCCATCAATCTCCACCTTGTGACTTTGTCGTCCCACAACACTCCTACATGATGAAGATCTTCATAGCTTCTGCTACCAACACTATAATGACAGTCATAATTATCAATGTAGAGAATTACCAAGTTCTACCATAAAAGCATACCCCACTTAGAATAAGTAATTCCAAGCATTTAAATTCGGCTCATGTCGAAAATTAACCATGCTGAAAATTATGGTGCAACTCCCACGTTTTGGCTCTCCTAGAAGTTAATCAGCCATCGACATGAATTTTCACCACATACCCTGCATCAATGCCAAACCAATGCCTATGTGCAAAACTGTTGACCCGCTAATATTTTACATCCTTTTTCATGGCAACTTGGGGTCAGCGGCATGCCATAAGGATGTACATGTTCTTTCTCATAGGACATCAAAAGGGAAGACAATGTTAGCTTCGTTATCAGCATCTCCACTTGCTGATACAGAGTAATTTGCCAAATCCGCTCCAGCTCTTGGACAATTTTTCTTGATGTGGCCAGATTATCCACATCCCCAACATGATTTCGTCATGGAGTTCTTCTTCTTCCAGTTATGAGCAACCATTGCAAAATTTTCATGTGAACCGTCTCCGTTACTCCCGCCAAGTCTCATCTCTTCAAAAAGAAGCTTATTAGTAACATCTGAGAAAATGATTTTCTCCTTCCCATGAATCAGTATCGGCTTCATGTGCCCATACGAACGTGGAAGAGACGAGATGAGTCTCAAGGCCTGATCATCATCAATTTTAACTCCAATAGATTCAAGCTCTGAAACAATGCCATTGAGAACACTTAAATGATCTGCAAATTTGCAAGAATATTTTTGGTCAGGCACAGACGTATTGCACTTGCTGCTCTCAAATCCAGATCCTCCCAATCTTCATTGCTCATTCCAGCTTTACCTGTTGCACTAGTCGTTCCATAAGTCGAACACTGCTGCTTTCAGGGAATACTTTGTCCTTCAAATGTCTTGTGTAAACCAGACTGAATCAACACATCACTGACTTGCACTTACGACAAGCCAAAGTTGATTTTCCCATCAAATTTCTCCACATCAAATATGGTTGCATTTGAAACTCTGCTTCCCGACATTGCCTTGTGATACTTTGATAAATTTTACTATAGATCTGAATAGTACAACTAAGTAAGCTCCCAGGAAAGATAGAATCTCAATATTTCCTAGACAAAACTTTAAGATTCCCAGGAAAATTTGTGGGGTTACACTTGTCCCACTTAAATACCGATTTTTCTAGACAAAACCTCCTTAGTCAATACGTATTCGCATGCCACACCAAAGCTCCACCACAGCAAAAGGACACAGGCTCTGATACCACTTTTTAAGAATTTGACCCTCCAAATTCACCCCAGGATCTGCACCTTTTATGGGAAAAGCAAACAAAATGAAAACTAATAACAACACAAAGATTTAACATGAAAAACTTCTAAATCAGAAGAAAAACCACCAAAACCAGAAAAGAAAATACACTATATGAAAAATTATTACAACCACACAATTTTTCTTCTCACCCCAAACACACCCACAAAGCTTTCCACTAGCCAAACTTTATAACTCACATCCTTACAAGAAAGACACCTAATAAAATCTTTTCTGACGTGGAAGCTCAGTCACAGCTGCAACCACAGAGCATACTAAGAATTTTACTAGATTCTAAAACAAGAGAGTAATTTATCTATCTAAAGTCAAAAGTTGATAGACAAGCTATTGACTGGTGCACTGTAACCAAAGGTCTCAAGCCTTCTTTTATAGCATATGGACTTAGCCAATTTTCCTTTTTCTTCGACGTGGGACAAAGTCCCAAACCCATCAACATCAGTTTTCATAATTAACAAATTTATCCCTCTAGTTTGTGTAGAATAATTGTATTACAATAACACCCATCTAGCTTGTAAATATATAAGAAAAAGTACGACCGCCTCTCATGTGATTTGATGTAAAAGGTAAATATGATTGCTCAACTAGAGGGACTAAAAAGGTAAATATGATTGCTCAACTAGAGGGACTAAAAAGATAATTATAAAACATTAACTGTAAACTTCAATTAATTGAGGCGGTGTTAAAAACGTTCTTGATACATTTAACAATGTAAGCCTTTACATATAAAACAATCAGAAACTGGGAAGGAAATAGCATCTTTTCAGTAAATTTTGCGATAAAAGTATGCCGGAATATCAGGAAATAATAAAATCATCAGAAAAAAAAAAATTTATATATATATATTTTGAAGAATGTAACGGTTTGAAATTCAAAGGGAGGTGTTAATGGTGTTGGCATATCTTCTCCCTAACCTCATAAATGCATACTGAAAGGCTCCAGATTTGCTGCAGTGAGCTTTTTCATTGTCACATAGCTTTAGAGTTAATTTACCTTCCTTTTTGTTGTTGGGTTGTTGGCAAATTCAATGCCCCCCCGTCCCATCTCCTTTCAAATATTTTCTACTTTTTAGTGGTTATAGAAAATATATATTTGAAAAAATATTTATGTGTCGAACGGTTGATTTGATGCTACATTGCTCTTAAGGTTACGAGAATATTTGTTACCCCTTAAAGATTGTGCACGTTGAGGTAGCAACCAATAAACCGTGTCGAAGTAAAATATATCAATAAATATTGTTCAATATATGAAATGAAACATCACACTCCCTAAAACCCTCCTAAATATATCTATATATGTCTATCTTATTGTATATATGGGTTCAGTAGTATATATATACGACGCTCCAGGAGTATTCTTCAATACAGCAAACCATTATTGTTCCTGAAGTACTCTCTTCACAGAGTTTTTAAAGTTCATTTTGTTTCAATATGTCTTCCACTAATTTTTTTTCAAGTTTTTACTTTTTCTCGAGGAAAACTCAAAAGAATATTTTTGCTATGTGGGATTCAGAATGTTTGTAAGACAGATAGCTATGAAGGAGGAATAGCACTCGGTCGGAGTAATAGAGCCTTATCAGCGTCAACCGATTGTACGAGATATTGGTGCAGTTCAATCAGAACGCCCTTGCTCTAAATGTGTAGAGCTTGGTTATTTGATTGAGCCGTGCCAATATCACGTAATATTAGCTATGTGTTGATGCTGACACAGTCTCGTTACTCATCCTTTTATCTCCTTGCAAACCAGAAACAGGTGTTTTATTAGTCTTCTCGAGTGATTTGGTCCTGATATCTTTCAAAAAACATTTTAAGTTTCCTAGGCCCCTTCGACTCTTCTAGTAAATTTCTGTGGATTCCCGATAACTATGTGTCTTGCTTTTCCTGGTAAAAAAATATATCATGGAGGCCGTGTAAACAATCAATGTCTCGTGATCGACTGGATCTGTTATATATATTTTCATCAACCAGTCTTTTCAAAAATAGGACATTTTTTTTAATTTATACAATATCTAATTTAGTATTAGTCATTGTATACACTTGATTTTTATGTTCATCACAATATTTTTGACAAACATCCAGCAAGTGTATGAGATATTAACAAGGTGAAAATCTGAAAGATCGAAATTCCACATCGAGAAACATAATGTCTATCTGCATAGTATACACAGTCAGATAAAGATATATGCATCTGCCCAGGGTTTCGTAATCCAGTGACATCACACTCTTTCAGTGTTAGAAAACCACGTGTTTCGAGACCTCTTACTCCTCTCCCCAACCCCGCCTCCAATTAGTATATGATTGTACTCAATATATAATACATGTGGGGCTTGTCGAGAGGGAATACATGCACCCCAAGATGCATCTTGATGTAGCATAAACGAGACGTGTAACTCCAAATCAAATAAACTTCGTTTCTATAATTGCTGTTTGAATAAAGAAAGGATTTGTATCTGATTACTAATATAATGTTTTTGTCCCAATATCTGTATGTGCCTATGTATGTAATTTTGTCTGCTAAATAAAAGGATTAATTGTTTATCTAATTGTCTCTATTATGTCTTAAAGATATAGAGACAAAGGTGTGTCCTGAGTTGTGAGAATTTAATTCCAATGTCTGCAGTGAACTTCAAATAGAGTTATGTACTATAATTTCCACATTCGCGTGCTTGGGTGACTTCCATGTTCATCATGCTAAAAGGGGTTCTTTGCAATATTTGGTTTGGCCCGAAAGGTTTCTACAAATTACAAGTTCCCCCCTCCAAAGAGCATTGCATACCTTTTGTCACTTCGTTGTAATATGAGATTATTTACCTCTCTACGTTTTAAATTACTTGAATTTTATTTTTAAAATATAAATGATTCATGAGAACGTAGAATAAGGAATGAAACATAATTTTAGAACAGGAAATCTGGACCAAAAGTGGATACCCTTTTTCCGCATAACAATAATTTTTAATATTTGAATTATAAATTTCAAAAAGAATAGTCATGTTTGAAAAACTCACAAGTCAGGATCCAATCGATGTTTTAATGATTCACATCATAGGCGAAGCAACCTAAGTAAACAGAGTTGATTTGAGACACGCACAAAAAATGGGTCAGGCCTCGACAAGGTTTTTTCTTGCCTTTTTTTTGGGATTTGTACTCGTAGCCCAATATCTCTACATCAAATACAACTGTCAAACTTAATAACGAGACAACAAAACCAAGTAAAACCAGATAAGCATCCTACATGAAAAGCGTTCAGCTAGAAATGACCAGAATGATACAAGGACCGCAAGAGTCAAGTCTGGTCCCCTCAAAACATGATATCCAGAATGTGGTCAAAGGAGGAAACTACCCTCATCAACTAGGTTTCTTCACACAACATTGGTTATGTGTTTTTCTTCCACGTCTCTTCACAGACGACGACTATAGGGATCCTGCCTCATTTCTTAGCTTTCATGCATCCCTAATACTTATTCTCCATTATTTTTTGATGCTCTGAATTTGGGCACATGGGTATCTATTATAAAACCCGTGGTGGATTTCAAGTCGAAACAATATGTTTTTTGCTCACCAACTAATTGATCTAGAGGTTTCAGTTGATCAAACGTACCATCAGTTGGTAAAAGCTTGAGAACCCCTAGGGTGGGTTTCTTTCTTTGTTAATGAATATGTGTGTTCTGCATGAAATAAAGAGAGGGAAGATGCAAGAATAATAAAAAAATATGAAATTCAATCATGAAACTTAATTTTTGTGCTTCATATTTAATTTCTAGCTAATAATTTTTTTAAAAACAAACGGGTCAACATGGCGGGGTTGGTTGAACCCGCCGGGTAAGCTGAGCAGAACGGTTGTGGGACAACTTTTTTTGTAGCGAATCGGATCCCGAGTTTGGCCAAACACATCACATATCTTTCCATTGCCATTCCTAGTTGTGTTAGAGAGGAGTTGGGGTTTTGAAACCTCTGGTCCCTAATTTTTACTTTTTTTGTTTGATATTTTGATAAATATAATTAGTTTTTGTATTATTGAAATAAAAAAACTGTAAGTTTTTCTCAATTGACTTTATTATAGCCTACTTGGTTTGAGGGGGTCTGGATCAACACTTTCATAGTTATGATCTTGTGGTTTTCGTTGATTCTGGTGACCCGCTTACCTTTATGTTACACATTATTGCATCGTGTCTTCCACAATATATTTAGTTTGTGTTTATCTCTATTGGTGTCTAAAGATTGTATAAATGTAATAGGGCCTGACCTTTGTTTTACATGTTTCCTTAGTATTATAATATAAGTTCTTTGCCCAAAAAAAGATAAAAAATAAAAATTGTAAGATTCCCTTTTCACACCAAATATGGAGGAAACTGAGGGAATGGGGGGAAGCTATAAAATAAAGATATATTTACTTCCTCTATTTATTGAAAATTAACAATTTATTGGAAATTTAAATTAAGATGGACCCAACACTCATGATTGTTGTAAACTTATGGGGCAAAATGACGGTACCATAAAATAAGAGTTGTTTTGGCCTACTTCCCCAAAAATAAGTTATTTCAACTAAGCCCTATTTCGGTCAAAATGACCAAAAGAAACATAGAACACACGAAGAGTCGCCCTTGAAGCCATCAGAATTGACTACGTAGACTAATCCGAAGTTCTGAAACACCCCAACGATGAGAACCACATCAACAAGCACAAAAGAAGATAATGCACATCAAAAAATCGATTTATGTTCTTTGTTTCCCGGCAACAAAAAGCTAAATAGACAGTGGAGATATAGGTGACTTGGAACTCGCAATCTATGGTGGGGAGATCCCAGACGAAGGCGAAACGGGCAGTGATGTCGATGTCGACAACCTTCGCCAACCGTGACACAAACGCCAAGGTCATATATATATACATATATACATGTATGAACTGTATTGTACCTATGATTGGATCTGTAGTTTTTAGGAATTAGAATAAATGAAGAAGCGACTGAAGGAGATAGAAGAAGAAGTTGATGTGCTTTGTGAAATGTAGGCGAAAGTTGAAAAAGAGATGTGTGCAGTCAGGTTTTCCATTTTTTCTTGCTTATTTTTCAATAAAAACGTTAATGTGATGGTGCATGTCAAATACGTGCACCAATAGAGTTAAATAATGTACATATACAGCTTGAACAAGTTGAAACCATTAATGCATATATCTTTTTTTTGGTTAAGACGGTACCCGAGTCTATCAATGCTTGTAATTTACATGCACCGATAAACTTATTAAAATCTTAGTATGTTGCACTTATACAGCGTGAACAAGATGATACTATTGGTACATATAATATAAATGCACCGCCACAATACATTAATACCAAAGCACAACAAACTAGGTTATTGCGAGCCACAAATGAGAAATGATGGTGAGAAAAATTGTGGAACAAGCTTATGGTAAAACGAAAGAAGATGACGATTTTCACGATGGAATTTCTGAAACTCGCGCAACCAATTTCCGCGACGTTGTGTTCATGGCCGAGTTTATGGATCTTCTTGCGACTCCCTCCGACGAATTCGTCACCGTATGATGTGCTTTTGACTAGGTGAGATGCTGCCGCGACCGGCTAGGGACGAACGTGAAGAGGAGGTGGCACTGCATCTTATTCATGATGAAGAAGACTGTGTCCACATGTCAGGTGTATTTAAGGAAAACAAAAGATTTTTTAGAATATGATTCCAGAAACTGGAATTATTTGAAAGAAGTTTCTTAAAATGTATATTTAGTTGGAAAAAATGTTTTTTTTTTGTGATTTAGTTGAAAGATATTTTTGTAGGTGGTACATATATATAATTTTATCACCTTATAATTGTTATAAAGATGTTTAGATTTTTTAAAATGATATAAAAATATATACCAAAACTGTAAATAAATATGCTGTTAAAAAATTGTAAATAAATATCATAAATACAAATTGTTCATGACCTGAGCGTACAAATAGTTTCATATAAAATAAATTGTGAGCCATGCTCGTGAATTAGCTTCCGAGAGGCGTATTCATGAGGTGAAAATTCCAATTCAACTTTTTTCTAATAAATTATTTGGACTATATGTACCCAAACTAATGACATTATATATGGATAACTATTATTATTATTATTATTGATAATCAGTTAAGATGTAGAATAATAATATATTTAGTTTGACTCGTAATATTGAAATTGAGAGCATGATTAAATTGTGAATATATTTTATTTGGTGAATTAGTAGAAATTATAGTAAAAATATCTATATTTTTAATCATATTCACAAAAGAATTTTTTAGGGGGAGAATTTTATTTTTAATTTTGAACATAAACATAAAATATATTAACTAACGCCAACTTGATAATTACGACAAGATACTATAAAACTCACACGAACATACAACATAAAACAAGTGAACTCACAGAAGTTAAGTGCATCCGCTAAGGTAAAGCTGGACTACCATGTGTAAATAGAAAGTGAATCATTACAAGAACAATAGACTTTGACCAAAATAATATGTTGGAACCTAAGAGGGGGGTGAATGAGGTTCCTTGGCTACTTTAGCCTTTTAAAATGAATTTGCAAAAATTGAGTTTGCGTTGCGGAAGACTAGTTGTCAATCGAACAATAAACAAAATAATAAAATAATGTAAATGCGTAATATAAATAAAAGCAAAAAAGAAGACGAGAATTTGTTATAGAAGTTCGGCGATGAATCGCCTACGTCTCCTCTTCCCGGCTAGAAAACGTCCAACCGAGGATCCACTAGAACAACTTCTTCTTGGCCTTAAGGGCTCCAAGGATAGCCACAATCTTGCACCAACTTCACTTATTGGCGACTTATACAATTTTCCAACTTGCGTCGGTGTTGGAGGACCTTTACAATAATCAAATCACACCTTCACGGTGTACCAACAAGAAGAATCAAAAGATCACACACAAGAAGTAAATTACAAACTCCAATACAATATAAATGTATGAAGTTTGCAATGCTAGAATGATTTTGATTGCACACAACTTTCTTGTAGTTTATACTCTTGTTTCTTGACTTCAAAATGATCCAAAACACCCATATTTATAGTGTAGAAGGCCTCCAAGGCTCCTACTAGCCGTTGCTACTCATAAGGCTGAAATCACTCCTCGATCGCCTCGGACATCGCCTCGGGCGATCACCTATCGCCGCGTTCCAACGGTCAAGAAATCCTCAGATCGCCTCAGGCGATGGGACGATCGCCTCAGGCGATCCAATGCCAAAATCAAGGCCGTAGCTTCAGCATGTCCAAATTTTGCATCGCCTCAAACGAACTCCACATCGCCTCAGGCGTTCCAGCCCATCGCCTCAGGCGTTCGTGACATCGCCTCGGGCGAACTTCCCGCGCGCATGCCCACGCATTGCCTCGTCGTCGCTTCAGTCGATGTGCGGGGGCGAAGTCCCTGTGGCTGCCATCGCCTCAGGCGATGGTCATCATCGCCTGGGGCGATCATCCTCGCATGCTCGCCTGGCCATCGCCTCTGTCGAAGGGCGTGGCGATCCTCGCCTGGCACCCATCGCCTGGGGCGATGGCACTCATCGCCTGGGGCGATCCGTGTCTTCCAAAAGACAAATTTTCTTTGGCATTTCAATACTATTACAATCTTCAAATTTGATCATAATTTATGCTGCATACTCAATAAAAACCATTAGTACAAAATGTATAGGTTTTGTAATCATCAAAACAAAAATCTATAATTTTATTTAAAATAGAGGAATGAGAGTTGTAGCGTTTTAAGGCGCAACATAATATATAAACCACAATAGCTAAGCTCGATCCTCTCAAACTATTAAGTGGACAAGTAAGATTAGTGGTAGAATTTAGGGAAAATTTCGGGTCGGTACCAAGAGGAGAAAGGTTTTTCGTTCCAGTCCACCAAAATATTTTGCTTTCAACTAGGTCCATTTTAGGTCAAAATGACAAAAAAATCCATAAACTATCATCTTCCTCGCTGTGTCTCCAACATGAATTGTCTTCTCCATTTTATCTCTGGAATTTCTCCATGTTACACAGAAAAATACTCAAAAATTCCTATAATTTCTCACCCATTCCATCGAATCGTTTTCTTCATTGATTAATGTGAGAAGCTGAGGTATTCGCATTTCCAAAAAGATGAAGCCGTACAAAAAATTATGTAAAAGAATAAAATTGGTTGGGCTTTCTGAAATGAAATAAAACATTACGTAAAGATGAGGTATTCACAAGAATTTCCCCATTATCATCAAATGGCATATTTACTAAAATGAAATAAAACATTTCATTGGATGGGCTTTCTGAAAATGTCAATGGTTTTAGAAAATATAAACTATTGGTGTATCTATCAAAGTTTTTGGTTAAAAGACAAACCTGAGTCTATCGGTGCATGTAATTTACATGCACCGCATGAGATATGCATCTCATGAGTCTAGCGGTGCATTTAAATTACATGCACCGCTAGACACAAGAAAGTGAAAATGATGATAATTATTAATAATGCGAAGATTTTCTATTTTTAACTGAGATTAGTTTCTGAAAATTCATAATGATGATGAAATCCATTTACAAATGAGAATTAGGAATTGAGTGTTGCAGTATTGTAGATAAAAAGTGTTGGTAGAATCAAGTTATTTAAATGCACCACAAGAGATATGCATCGCATGAGTCTAGCGGTGCATGTAAATTACATGCACCGCTAGACACAAAAAAGTAAAAATGATGATAATAATGAATAATGTGAAGATTTTTCTATTTTTAACTGAGATTAGTTTCTGAAAATTCATAATGATAATGAAATTCATTTACAAATGGACTTAAGAATTTGCAGTCTTGTAGATAAAAAATGTTGGTAGAATCAAGTTATTTACATGCATCTCATGAGATGTGCATCGCATGAGTCTAGTGGTGCATGTAAATTACATGCACCTCTAGACACAAGAAAATGAAAATGATGATAATAATGAATAATGTGAAGATTTTCTATTTTAACTGAGATTAGTTTTTGAAAATTCATAATGATGATGAAATAAGTTTACAAATGGAATTAGAATTTGATTGTTGTAGTTTTGTAGATAAAAAGTCTTGGTGAATCAAGTTATTTACATGCACCGCATGAGATATACATCGCATGAGTCTGGCGGTGTGTAAATGATGATAATAATGAATAATGTGAAGATTTTTCTATTTTTGACTGAGATTAGTTTCTGAAAATTCATAATGATGATGAAATCCATTTACAAATGGAAATAGGAATTGATTGTTGCAGTATTGTAGATAAACATTGTTGGTATAATCAAGTTATTTACATGCACCTCATGAGATATACATCGCATGAGTCTAGCGGTGCATGTAAATTACATGCACCGCTAGACACAAAAAATGAAAATGATGATAATGATAATGAATAATTTGAAGATTTTTCTATTTTAACTGAGATTTGTTTCTGAAAATTCATAATGATGATGAAATAAGTTTACAAATGGAATTAGAAATTGATTGTTGCAGTCTTGTAGATAAAAAGTCTTGGTGAATCAAGTTATTAACATGCACCGCATGAGATATACATCACATGAGTCTAGCGGTGCATGTAAATTACATGCACCGCTAGACACAAAAAGTGAAAATGATGATAATAATGAATAATGTGAAGATTTTTCTATTTTTGACTGATATTAGTTTCTGAAAATACACAATGATGATGAAATCCATTTACAAAGGGAAATAGGAATTGATTGTTGCAGTATTGTAGATAAAAATTGTTGGTAGAATCAAGTTATTTACATGCACCTCATGAGATATACATCGCACGAGTCTAGCGGTGCATGTAAATTACATGCACCGCTAGACACAAGAAAATGAAAATGATGATGATAATGAATAATTTGAAGATTTTTCTATGTTAACTGAGATTTGTTTCTGAAAATTCATAATGATGATGAAATAAGTTTACAATGGAATTAGAAATTGATTGTTGCAGTCTTGTAGATAAAAAGTCTTGGTGAATCAAGTTATTTACATGCACCGCATGAGATATACATCACATGAGTCTAGCGGTGCATGTAAATTACATGCACCGCTAAACACAAAAAGTGAAAATGATTATAATAATGAATAATGTGAAGATTTTTCTATTTTTTACTGAGATTAGTTTCTGAAAATTCATAATGATGATGAAATCCATTTAAAAAGGGAATTAGGAATTGATTTTTACAGTCTTGTAGATATAAACTATTGGTGGAATCAAGTTATTTACATGCACCGCATGAGATTTGCATCGCATGAGTCTAGCGGTGCATGTAAATTACATGCACCGCTAGATACAAGAAAGTGAGAATGAAGATAATAATGAGTAATGTGAAGTTTTTTCTATTTTTGAGTGAGATTAGTTTCTGAAAATTCATGATGATGATGAAAAGAAATTCATATTAAAGAAAACTGAAGTAGAAGAACCTAGATTCCAAATGAACAAATTCAAACTTTTCATTTACAAAGGGAATTAGGAATTGATTGTTTCATTCTTGTAGATAAAAATTGTTGGTAGAATCAAGTTATTAACATGCACGTCATGAGATATGCATCGCATGAGTCTAGCGGTGCATGTAAATTACATGCACCACTAGACACAAGAAATTGAAAATGATGATAATAATGAATAATGTGATGATTTTTCTATTTTTAACTGAGATTAGTTTCTGGAAATTCATAATGATGATGAAATCCATTTACAAATGGAATTAGGAATTAATTGTTGCAGTATTGTAGATAAAAATTGTTGGTAGAATCAAGTTATTTACATGCACCTCATGAGATATACATCGCATGAGTCTAGCGGTGCATTTAGATTACATGCACCGCTAGACACAAGAAAATGAAAATGATGATAATAATGAATAATGTGAAGATTTTCTATTTTAACTGAGATTAGTTTCTGAAAATTCATAATGATGATGAAATAAGTTTACAAATGGAATTAAAAATTGATTGTTGCAATCTTGTAGATAAAAAGTCTTTGTGAATCAAATTATTTACATGCACCGCATGATATATACATCTCATGAGTCTAGCGGTGCATGTAAATTACATGCACCGTTAGACACAAAAAGTGAAAATGATGATAATAACGAATAATGTGAAGATTTTTCTATTTTTGACTGAGATTAGTTTCTGAAAATTCATAATGATGATGAAATCCATTTACAAATGGATTAGGAATTATTTTTTACAGTCTTGTAGATATAAACTATTGGTGGAATCAAGTTATTTACATGCACCGCATGAGATTTGAATCGCATTAGTCTAGCGGTGCATGTAAATTACATGCACCGCTAGATACAAGAAAGTGAAAATGATGATAATAATGAATAATGTGAAGATTTTTCTATTTTTGACTGAGATTAGTTTCTGAAAATTTATGATGACGATGAAAAGAAATTCATATTTAATAATAATGAAGTAGAAGAACCCAGATTCCAAATGAACAAATTCAAACTTTTCATTTACAAAGGGAATTAGGAATTGATTGTTGTAGTCTTGTAGTTAAAATTGTTGGTAGAATCAAGTTATTTACATGCACCTCATGAGATATGCATCGCATGAGTCTAGCGGTGCATGCAAATTACATGCACCGCTAGACACAAGAAATTTAAAATGATGGTAATAATGAATAATGTGAAGATTTTTCTATTTTTAACTGAGATTGGTTTCTGAAAATTCATAATGATGATGAAATCCATTTACAAATGGAATTAGGAATTGATTATTGCAGTCTTATAGATAAAAATTGTTGGTAGAATCAAGTTTTTTACATGCACCTCATTAGATATACATCGCATGAGTCTAGCGGTGCATGTAAATTACATGCACCGCTAGACACAAGAAAATGAAAATGATGATAATAATGATAATGTGAAGATTTTTCTATTTTAACTGAGATTAGTTTATGAAAATTCATAATGATGATGAAATACATTTACAAATTGAATTAAGAATTGATTGTTGCAGTCTTGTAGATAAAAAGTGTTGGTGAATCAAGTTATTACATGCACCGCATGAGATATACATCGCATGAGTCTAGCGGTGCATGTAAATTACATGCACCGCTAGACACAAGAAAGTGAAAATGATGATAATAATGAATAATGTGCAGATTTTTCTGTTTTTAGCTGAGATTAGTTTCTAAAAATTAATAATGATTATTAAATCCCTTAACTTGTAATTTTTCGGAAATCTAAGCTCCACCCCACTCATGAGGGTGTGGAATTAAATGAGTCTTTATCTACGGAAAAAGGAAGATTCGCTTCCCAGAATCAACAATAACTATATTGTGAGGAATGTTTTTCTCTTGTTAGCAAATTCAAGCATCTGATATCGCGTTTCATAATTCTTCCAAACTATCACCACCTTAAAAAACAAGACATCGTAACAAATAAAACTTATTTTTTCTATAAAAAATTAAACATATATTGTGAAGAATTTATCATTAACACATAAATTCAGAATTTTTTATGCGATCTTGTATTGTCCTTGCTACGTGAATTTTTAGTGTGGCTTGCTCGAACTTTTCATTCAATGTATGGATTTTCTATCTAGAAATCTCTTGTAATAAGAAGAAGCAGATCAATATTTTTTTGGAACTAGTTATCATAATTTGAGCTTTTTTCCCGATTCTTCTAATTGTGTATTACGTGTGGTGTTTGCAATTTCATGGCAGAAGCTTGGAGCAATGATCGCTAACGATCAAAAAATTTTCAACAAGAACAACAAAAAATTTCACAGATATAGAAAAAACGTGAATGGTGGAAAGTGAGCAATGGTTTGGTGATGAAGGTGTAGAGCAAGGGTATTTTAGTCATGATTAATGGACTAATTAGATTAGGGTTTGATAAACTGGACTTATTTGAAATAAGTTTTCTTAGATATGAATTTAGTTGAAAGAAGATTTTTTTTGAAGATTTAGTTGAAAGATGTTTTGGAACGTGGTACGTTCTTGTAATTTCCTCTAGAATTTAAAAAAACAAAAACAAAAACAAAATTGAAAAATTAGGGCCGGGGTTTCCTTAAAACCCTGGGGACACAACAAATAACCCGGCATAATACTAAGGCCAACCCAATGGAGTTTGACAAGAGGAAAGCCGCTTCCATGGCCGCTATGGACTCGCCGGAGCCCGATCATTCCCCCAAAGGCACAATAGACTTGCCCATAATCCCTCTCCTAAACGCCATCAACTCACACCCCTCGTTCTTCACCACCAGCTCTTGCTCCGGCCGCATTTCCGTCTTCTCCCATCCCACCAACAACTCCGCCGTCAAGAAAAAGGCCAAGGGAGGCACCTGGATCTTCATCTCCCACGACCCAGTTCACCCCTCCTCCCTCCTCCCACTCCTTTACTCCTCGGATGCCCCTCCTCCCCATGTCACACCGGACCTGGAGACTCCGTCGCAGAGCATCGTCTTCAGGTTTGAGCCTTTGATTATCGCGGTCGAGTGCAGAGACTTGGAGGCTGCTCAGTGTTTGGTTTCTCTGGCTATTTCTTGTGGGTTCAGAGAGAGTGGTATTACCAGTGTCAGTAAGAGAGTCATCATCGCCATACGCTGCTCCATTCGATTGGAGGTGCCTCTGGGGGATTCTGTGAATCTTATGGTTTCCCCGGAGTATGTTGAGTATCTTGTTGGTGTTTCTAACGAAAAAATGGAGGCTAACAGAAAAAGAACCGATTTTTTTCTGAGTACTCTGATAAATAATGGATTTTCTGGGAGTCGGTTTCAAGTGAATGGTTGTGGTTCTGAAAGGTGTAGCGAGGCCAAAAAGATTGAAACTTTGGGGAATTCTGCGGGGAATGAAGTCGCTGTGCAGGAGGGAAAGTTGAGTTCTGAAACCAATGGTATTCATCACACCAATTGGTAGTTGTTATCTGTTAAGTGCCTTTTAAATTGTTTTCCAAAGTTGAATTGTTGCTTGTAAGAATACAGACGGTGTTTACTTACAAAGCTTTGACGCACGGGCTTCTACTTTCTAGATGTGAAGTAGTGTACCATTTGCTGTTTCTTATGATTGTTTTATTGTCTGCTTTCTATTATCTGATGACACTCCATAAACACTTTGGCTAATTGATTACTGGGTATCAATGGGCACCACCTAGTGACCTTGTATTCACTCGCAGTTGATAAAATAAACCTTTATGCGTGAAATTTTCTATGTGCTTAAAGGTTATCTGAAACTGATTTGATTGCATTTGTTGTGCCCTGTGTGTTGTTTTACTAACCTTTTCTATGAATTGTTACGGATGCCTGAAAATTATGCAGTGATCACATACTAATATATATTTGATTGCAGGACTTCTTTCCATTAATGTGACCGGAAGTTTAAAATATTTAAAAATCATTGACAGGATCATGTAAATTTTTTTCCGTCGATCTAACTACGGTTGAGATAGATGGTGAACCTGTTGAGAGACTTTTCTTGTGGGGTCATTCTGCATGTTTGGTTGACCAAAAGAAAATTCTAATTTTTGGTGGTTTTGGAGGGATTGGACGACATGAACGTAGAAATGATCTTTTACTTTTGGATTTACAATCCGGAATGGTAGAAATAGTTGCTGCGATGGGAGCACCTTCTGCTCGATTGGGTCACACTGCTTCTGTTGTTGGGGATTTCATGCATGTGATTGGAGGTAGGGCTGATCCTCTGAATATTCTGAATGATGTTTGGGTCTTTGACAAGGCAAAGAAAGAATGGAAGTTTTTACAATGTTCTGGCAGTTTGTTCCCTCCAAGGTGAGATTTAATGTTTCAACCTTCCATATATATTCATTTTGTAAGAACTGTTGTATCATGTAAACCCTTACTTAATTATATAATTTGTATTGACCACATGTTTTGATCTAAGCTGCTTTTGCATATGAAAAGGATTAAATCCATATGTCCCATGATAGTACTCAAGAGAAAGCATAATTAGTGTATATTTTTTATTATTTACTTCTTTGTTCAGATATATGTCCATGAAAGGGGTATGGTTTCATCAGTTCTCCTTAAAGAAAGTCTCTTTGCTTGTCGTGCTTTCTGTTTCTCGAACTGTCATTTTGTTTCATGTATTTTTGGATACTTATTTCCACAGGCATCGACATACAGCAGCTGTGGTTGGTTCTAAGATATATGTATTCGGTGGAATTTGTAATGATGCAATATTATCGTCACTGTATGTCCTTGACACACTGACCTCTGAATGGACAGAGATAAAAACTTGGGGAAACTGGCCTGGTCCCCGTCATTCGCAGTCCATGGCATCACATTTTTCTAAGTTGTATATATTTGGTGGATACAATGGGGAGAAAGCACTTGGCGATCTTTACAGTTTTGATATTGAAACATGCCAGTGGAATAAGCTGAACACAGATGGGATAGCACCGAATGCTAGGTTTTCACATTCAATGTTCATTTATTCAAACTATCTTGGCGTGTTGGGTGGATGTCCTGTCAGCGGACATCAAGCATTGTCTTTACTGAATCTACTGTCCTGCTCTTGGAAGACCATAATGATGAAGTCTTTTGAAGAAAGCCTTTTTGTTCGTAGCACTGTAAGTGTTATTGGTGATAATCTAGTAATAATTGGTGGTGGGGCATCTTGTTATGCATTTGGGACAAAGTTCAGTCAACCTGTAAAGGTTGATTTACTTCATTTGATGTCCTTATGCGATGATTCAGAATTTATGGGACAATCAGAGGAAAAGAATGATTCCTTCCTGTATTCTCATAAAGATAAGGTGGATCAGTGTGCCGTCCAAGACTCTACATTTGATGAACTAAGGGGAAACAAAGGAGGTTTGGTCATAGCCAAGCCTTGGGTTCTTCGGCTTGATAAACAGTATGCAAAGATGGGAAAAGAATTATTGAAAAAAATTGGTTGGTTGGATCTTGAAAGAAAGGTTTACACTCTGGACGGTAAAATGCATATCTGTTTCCCCGTTACTGAAAAATTTTGCGCTGTGTTTGAAGAGAAGCGAAAGGTCGGAAATAATGTTGAAGTACCTATTGATCACCAATCATGTACGGCATGTTCTTATGATATGCTGTTGAAAGGTCTCTCGAGTCCATCGGCTTTGAATCTTCTAAAAGCTTGTGGTGCAACTAAGATTGTGGATGAAGTTGTAAACATTAAAAAAACTCCTACGTCTCCTTTCAAAGTTATGAAGGAAGCTGTAACACCTTTGTTGAATCATCACAAAATTCCATCGGAGCTTATAGAACAGCTGCCCTCAAGGTTAACATTTTCTAAACGAAATATGAATATTTTAATATTTCCTTTCCATTATTTAGACCCTTAAACTTTTATGTACATGCTTGTTTGAGTTATATTCGCTTAGTTTTGAATTTATTGTTTGTTGCAGATGGGAGCGAGTAGGAGATATTATCGTTCTCCCTGTAACATCCTTCAAGGATCCAATGTGGGACCTGATTGGAAAGGAGCTTTGGCCTATAGTTGCAAAATCTCTTGGGACTGGACGTCTCGCACGACAAGTAAGTTATATACATAGCCCTTCATCTAATAGGTCACTTCTCTATTATGCCTTTTTTTGGTCACCTGATTTTAATAACTTAAGTTTCTGTGTTTTGCAAACCATTTGCGTCGAATCATACTTGTATGATATTATTTTTTTTCCCAAATTATCTTACATTTTCATGTTGATGAATTCTGCTTTAATAAACTATTCCTATCTAGATGCATAAAAATAATGATAATTAATGTTATGATAAACTCATGGTATCCATGATATAGTTTTTCTGTACCGTTAGCAGTTATTTGCTCATGGATTATGTTGGTATTATTTAGAATCGAATTGCACAATCTGGAACAAGGGACAGTAAGCTGGAGATTCTTGTTGGAGATGATGGTTGGGTTGATCACCGTGAAAATGGCATACTCTACTCTTTTGATGCTACCAAGTGCATGTTCTCTTGGGGTAATCTTTCTGAGAAGCTTCGGATGGCCCGACTAGAATGCAAAGATCACGTTATTGTAGATTTGTTCGCAGGGATAGGATACTTCACTCTCCCTTTCCTTCTGAGGTCCATTCCCATTTATCTTTTAAATTTTCAAATTATCTCAATTCTCATACTGACAATTGTATGGAATGATGCTGATGGCTATTTGTCCCCCGTACCTTTTATGAGTATATTTATCAGTAGTTTTTTTTGTATATATGTCATGGTAAATCAGGACCAATGCGAAAATGGTGTATGCCTGTGAGTGGAATCCCCATGCCATTGAAGCACTGCATCGGAATCTTCATGCCAATTCTGTGGCTGACCGGTGTGTTGTTCTGGAAGGAGATAATAGAGTTACAGCTCCTAAAGTATGATATCTCCTCACTGGATTTGCATGTTGACTTGGTTTTATACGAGAGTCAAAAAATTAAGTACTTTGGTGTGTCTACTATTTTACCCTGGAAAATAGTGGTTGCGAGTAAGTGATATCTTTTTTAGATAAAAAGATAATTTTGAAAAGAGGTGTTATTTCAAGAAACCAAGTGCGTCTGAAAGAAACTTGAAAAAAAAATTATAAATGACACAGAATGATTTTTTTTGTAATGAATCGACTTGCACATTAATATGCATAGTAAGGAGACCTAACTTCTTAAGAATTGATCACATTCCATACATGTTCTGATTGTGCTTGAAAATTTACATGGATTATGTTTTTAACCAGGGAGTTGCCGATCGAGTCTGCCTAGGTCTCCTTCCATCCAGTGAATGTAGTTGGAGTACTGCAGTCCAAGCGCTAAGGTACAGAATCCAAATAGATTCTTGCTGGTCTACTCACTTCCCGTTCTTGGTTTTGTACGAGTTGTAACCTGTCATTGCACTCGTGCTCCTACTGACTGTCACGTTTGCCTTTTTCTTTTTCCAAGTTTTCATGCGACTTTAAAAACTGCAGAGATGAGGGCGGGATTTTACATATCCATGGAAACGTGAAGGACACAGAGGAGAGTTTGTGGACAAGCCATGTTGTGCACTCTATTTCTGACATCGCTGAATCACAAGGCATCCTCTTATCTTTATCTTGAACCGATTACCAAATTGCTTTTCGTTCTGGAAAACGATCTTGAAAACTTAAACTCAATACTGCTAATAGTTAAATTTTGTGAATCTTGATGAGATAAAAATTTGTTGGTTGCAGGCCGTTGCTGGGAGGTTTATGTTGATCACGTCGAGAGAGTGAAGTGGTATGCTCCCCATATTAGACATCTAGTCGTAGATGTGAGGTGCCGACTAAGCCAGAAATGAAAATTGAAGCACGGATTCTTGAAGAACGTTGTTCCCTTTGGGAGTTCTTCAACTTAAACTTAAAACTTCCAAGGTTTACAGGTTTGCCAAGGTCTATCTCGGAAAGCTTTTACATCGCCATTGTGTTGGGGTGCTGTTGAAATACATCTCACACTAATTACTCTCGAATGTAAAATTTATACGGTTTCTGTGTATAGTTTATAAGTCAGCGAAATTTAGCTATAGTGTGAAAGGATGGTCGTGTTTACCTCTTTTTTCATTTATTTATTACTATTGTAATTTTTTTAAAAAAAATTCAGGCATCAGAAGTTGGAATTAAAGCAAACCTATTTTAATTGCCTTATTTCGTCCCCGGAATTTTTCCCTGCTATCAAAATTATGGTTTCAGATCAATCATTTGACGAGTATTTTCATCCAAAGGTGGCTATTCCTCGGGGTATTGTCTGTGTAGTAGCGACGACTTAGCCGGAAACTAGAAAGGCAAGAAAATGAACATATTAACATATTGTTTATATTAAAATGATTTCAAATCCAATGCAACTTATTAACCAACTCTCCCAACTTGTTCTTGATATCAAACTTAGATTGATGTTTTGTCTAAAATTATTATACCACACGTTTTTATCTAAATATTTCTGAATCGTGTTTCAAAAATTGACCAGAAAATGACAACAATGTATAATTTTCTCTCAGTATGTTATGCTGGCTAGCATTTTTGTAGGCAACAATAAAGTCAAATAGCGTAAACTTAATGATTATTTACCAAATTGATAATGAAACTTAATCATATAGCACATTTACACACGTGGGAAACAAAATTGGGTAATATGGTGATTACTAAATGCCAACTCCTTTTTCAATTTTCTTTTGGATTTTCCTTCTCATTTTATACTATCGTATGTTAGCATAATTAAATTATGAAAATTAAAAAAATTCATATTTATGTTTTTTAAAGTCGTGTTGTAAAAAAATAAAAAGAGAAATGCAACGTGGGTGCTTATTTTTGTTGGATAAAATATATTGTTTTATGTTTTTTATTTTTATATAGGTGAGAGAATTTTTTAAAGAATTTTTGGCCACGCAAATCTGAGTCGATCCCAAAGGGAATATGAGATTTTACAACCCTGATTAAGATCGAAGCCTTTTTTTTTTCTTTCAATTTTACATGAATAACGGGTGCGCACTATTAGTATATCAGTTAAGATTTAAGAGCTATAAAAATAGGATGTTGAATTCATTAATGCAATAAAGCCTGAAAAAAATGTTGTCATTTAAATTATTTTTAAAATGTCAGGCAATTATTACTACTTTAATTTACTCCAAAAGAGAATTCAAATGCTTTGGAGTTTTTTTTTTTTTAACAACTATTATAAATGTTAGGGTGGGAAGAGAGATTCGAACACAAGATATTCAGGTCGTAATTATGATTGGTGTCAGATTGTATACATGCCATCGACAATTTTGGAGTATTTTAACAAACGTAATTTACGCTAAAGTAATTTTTCAAATAGCACACTACATTTACATCACGTGTCATGCATGTGAGTGTGGAAGGCATACAAACAAATTGTGAAGAAAAAGGTTGTCCATGGACTTTAATGCGAGCCTCGGTCCTTAGGTGGATCAATTGGTACTGCTGTGTGTTATCTGAGTTTCCACACCAAGAATCAAGAATTTCCTCTATATTTTCTTGAAAAAGTGGGCCCTTTCTCACAAAATATGTACAGCTTGCTTTGATTACTGCTTCTGTCCCCACTCAATTGAGCAGCTCATTCATGGCTGCCCCAACCCCCCTTCCGCTCTACTCAGATGCCTATCTTTACTCTCTCTCATTTTCAAACCCAGGAATTCTTTCTCTGTTTTTTGGTGCTTCCCTGAGCTGAAATTCTACTTCTTCTTAAAAATTGACCTTTTGCACATTTATCTTGTGTTGTTTGCCATTTTGTTTTCAGTAAGTGGAAGCAGCACATCAAGGAGAAATGAGAGGAGGAATAGCTCGAAGTTTCAATCTTTATCCTTTAATTGTGCTTTTAATTCTTCCCTGTGAGTACCTATGACTTACATTTAAGTTTTATAATGGGTTTTACTTCAATTTCGCGTGATCTGTTGGTTATTGCACTCCTGTGTCTTTTGAAAATGCTTGTCTTTTTCAAGAAACCAAAATGGAGGTAATTGACTTTGTGATCTCTGGTGTTTTGAGGAAATTGGGCTTTTAAAAGGTTAGATATATGTGAAATACTCTCGCAGTTCGTCCCGACCAGTAGTTGCTTTTGCTTTATTCTCTTATTTTGCTGCATTGGCTGAATGAATTCTTTGATTACTTTGATCTTAACTGCACTTATTTTACTGTGTTGCTTCAAGAAGCAATCCGTATTGTATTTGTCCTATAGTTTCTCTTGTTGGTATTTATTAGGATGATTTGGCCTACTGAGTTTCTTTAGCCAGTCAACTTCTAGGGTTTTTAGTTAGGAATCTAGTAACTAATATTTTTATTTTCTTGTAACTAATATTTTCTTGTATTATCTGGTTGACGCATCTTACTATTCGCTACTTGATTTTTTTTCTGCATCCTTTTAGCTTGAGTCATGTCTCCTTTAAATGTGGTGATGTTTTCACCATGTAGTAATCTGTGGCATTTTCATGTGCTTTAATAATAGAGAAGGGGCAGAAAAATGTCTGCAGCAGTCTGCAAGCTTACCTGATTTCAATAGAAATGTTTCAGTCTGATAATTTTCTCTGATAACTTTTTGGCACCTATAGAAAGTAACACATGCTTGGTGATTAGCAATTAGTGACAACTTGATCCAACTAGTAAATCACAACCAATAAACATATAATGGTCATTTTTCCGGAACTTATCGCAGAACTAGCACTAGAACATGTTCTACTCGTTCCAAGAGAAACAAATTCAAGCAAGCACATGGACACTGAGTGGACATACCTTCCAAAAGTATGAACATCGATTTGCAACTCATAATTTTCTTTGAAAGGGTATATGGTACTGTCACTTAGCTCTGTTAACCTGGCCACAAGTGAAATTGTATTGCCAAATCAATCCAGTTGATGTATCTAATCTAAACTTTCTTGCAAACCCCAGAAAAATAGGTTAACGTGTTGTGTTTCAATCTTTGAGATCTTCTAAATTGTCATAATTCTTATAAACATTGTATCGTACAGGGATAGGAAAATCTTACTGCACCTTGTCGGAATATCCTGAAAGTTTTGTGCTAAAGGAAAGACGAGCTGATGTATTTTTGCCAGATACTTCTCCTACCGCCTCTCCTCAGCCCTTTCTTCCTCTTCTTGCACCTTCTCCATTGACACCATTCACAAATAGTACTATCCCCAAGTTATCAGGTTTGTTCCCATATTAGAATGAAAATAATTTGAAGTTATGGAAATTACAGATTGAAATCTTTTTACTCGCCTGCTGCACAGGGTTATGTACGCTGAACTTTACTGCCCTCTCAAGCATGATGCAAGTGACATCAACGGATTGCATGGCTGCATTCGCGCCTCTGTTGGCCAATGTAGTGTGCTGCCCTCAATTAGAAGCCACCCTAGTCATTCTCATTGGTCAATCTAGTAATGTTACCAACAGACTTGCTTTAAATGGAACACATGCCTCCCATTGCCTTTCAGATTTTGAGCAAATTTTGGTGGGCCAGGGTGCCAATGTCGGTTTATCTAAGATATGTTCTATTCATTCATCAAATCTTACTGAAGGCTCTTGCCCGGTTACCGATGTTTCCGAGTTTGAGAGCACGGTGGATTCATATAACCTTCTTGCTTCTTGTGGGAAGATTGATACTGTGAATGAATGCTGCGAGCAAGTTTGCCAGAATGCTATTTTGGATGCCGCCAGAAAGCTTGTTCAAAAAGCTTACACTATGGTGAGCCTGGATAAATCTCATGTGCTTTCTGACCATACAACGAGGATTAATGACTGCAAAAGTATTGTACTGAGGTGGCTTGCGAGTAAACTTGATCCTTTACATGCAAAAGACGTTCTTCGAGGGCTGTCTAACTGCAGAATCAATAAAGGTGAGATATGAATACAGATGTTATCGTGTATTCAACCTTATAACTCCAGTTTTTTATTAATCAATGTCCGTTTTGCATCAAGATTATGAATTTGGAGGTGTTTTATGTTTTTTGATGATCTCTTCAATTGGCAATTTTAATTTTTTAACTCCCTTTTTATAATGTTCTTCAGTGTGTCCTCTGAATTTCCCAAACATGAGCCATGTTATAGAAGGCTGCAGTGCCGTAACAAGTAACCAGACGGCATGTTGTAATGCTGTCGAGAGCTATGTGTCTCACCTGCAAAGGCAGAGCTTTGTCACAAACTTGCAAGCTTTGAATTGTGCGGCCTCACTTGGAGTAAAATTGCGAAAAGAGAACATTACCAATGATGTTTACAACCAGTGTCATATTAGCCTCAAGGACTTCTCCCTACAAGGTTAATCTTTTTTTAACAGTTGTTAATCAAGTGTTGTTTATTGTAAACGCAAGTTTTTCTTCTTCTAACGCTTAAAAGTTTCTCATTTTTCCATATTGATCTGTCTGGAATCATCATTCATTTGCTCCAGTTGGTACACAGGGTAATTTTCTTGTTTATTGCTTTCACCTCTTATTTGTGGTCCATGTTATAACCCAATATTTTCATTAATTTATTTTAGCATATACCTTTTATCACTTGCCATCTATTCACTTATTGTAATTTATCAATCTTATTTACTTCTTGTCTTAGAAAATTGAGATGTTTTGATGGTGCCAATAACTTGAGCATCTTATCTTTTGAAATGACAAAATTAAAATTTCAAAATTATTTGAATTTAATTGTGTAATATCTTGGACTTTGTTGAATGGATACTGCTTTTGACAAGTCATCTAGCCACTCTTAAATTACCTTTGTGTCTTCTATAGATCAGTTTGATTTATTTTCTGATTTGGAAATAGAGTCTGGATGCCTTTTACCGAGCTTGCCATCAGACGTGGTTTTCGATGCAACTGCAGGGGTCAGCTTCCTCTGTGACTTGAACGATAACATTCCAGCTCCTTGGCCATCTACATCCCAGTTACCAGCTTCATCATGCAATAAAAGTATGTCAACCGGATATTTTTATTACTAATATTTTTTCTAAAGTTTGTCGATTTTTTACACAGAAAAGATAAATTCCTCTTTAAATTATCTCACGAAGACCACAACTGTTTCTAAATACAGCCATCAAAATTCCTGCCCTTCCTGCTGCGACATCTGCGCAAAGCAGTAAGTTCTCGTTGCATCAAAATGTTTGTTGTTAGAACTTTAGTAATACTTGGTATCAAATATCGGCTTTGCAAATTTGATAAATAACAAAGAAAAATCTTGGTGATCTATTAATTTGACTCAAATAACAGATACTTCTTTGACATCAATTGTTTATCGCAATCCAATCATGTATCCTCTTCTCTGAAGAAAAAAGGATCTTTATATGGAGAATGCATGTAGTCAGGGATTGTTCCAGGAATTCACCAGAGGGGGATGAGACTGGAAAAGGGGGAGGTGGGGAGGGTGAAGGGATTCTTGGGCACCGAATATCTCAGTTTTAGAAACATCACGTGTACCCTTTCAAAAAAAATTCTTGTGATCCCCTCCCCCCAGCTCCCTGCTAAATAAACTTTTCATATCCCAGCTTTCCAATATGGATACTTGGCAGTAAAACACCATGTACTGTTTTCATCAATACTGCCTCAAAAGATCCCTGAAAATATCCCCTGGTACAATTCTTCTTTATTTGATGAGTTAGATATTTGATGAAAGGCTATGCTAAGAATGAATCATACCTGGACGTGAAGCGGTCATTTTTTCATGTGTTTGCTGGTAGTATCATTAATCTTTTTGACTAGGAAACGTCATGTATTTCAGGTCTTCACTGCACAGACATGAGTTCTTTACTGCTTTTAGTGGTTTCTGCTGCTCTCTTGATTCTTATGTAAACCTTGGGGCAAATTTCAGGTCTTCACTGCACAGACATGAGTTCTTTACTGCTTTTAGTGGTTTCTGCTGCTCTCTTGATTCTTATGTAAACCTTGGTGAAACCATTGTTGCAATTTGGTTTGATAGAGGAAGTTAGGCATTTGTTCAGCATTAGTTCGAACCGAGGATGCATTGGGAGATTCAGGAGTCGAAAAGAGGGTTCTACCCAATATCTAGTAGAAAATTGACTTGGAGGTGTTGTGTTATTTAGTATAACTTCATATATATATATAATCTTAGTTTACCATTCTTGTGTGACTGTGAAATAAGAAATTTTGTAAAGGAAGACGATGAAATTCATGTAATATTCCTTTTTAAATCATTACCTTGTAAATTTGGGGTGTGAAAATGGGAATGTTGTTTCTGGCCTTTGAATATTTCTCCAAGTTATTTGATTTTACATTTTACTACCAAAACTAACTAAAAAATAAAGTAATGATTTAAAAAGGAAAATAACTATCTATACTATATTATAATGTGTGAGCACCTTAGAATAACCACCTTGGTATGGTCATTGTGAAATTCCAAAAATACCCTCTATTTGCTATAGTAATAGCCACAAGATCATGAGATAAAAGATAATATCGGATGACCACCTATTAACTTCCCAACTTAGTTCCCAATTTTTCATCATTTTTTTCATTCTGAAAATATGTTCAACAGTTTTTTCACTTTTCCATAAAATATAATATTTAAATTAGATATTTCAAATATAAAAATTTAGTATACATATACAATATATAAAATTTAAAATTTTATTCCACACGCAACGCGTGTGCATTGGCTGCTAGTATTTAATAATATATATGCTACCGTTACAACAATACGTCAAATGCGATGGCAGTTTTCTCAAATTATTTTTTGTTTGAATTTTATATTTAATTTTTGTTAAAAATATATAGGTTCGGTTTTGGAAATATAGTTCTCACGCTCCTTCTTTAAGTCGAAAATATATATATATTTATATGTATGATAAACACATAATGTCAAAAATAATTTTAAGAATAAAAAAACAAGAATTTTCATCTAAAATGATATTAGGAAACAAGTATAAATGATAGAGACACCAAATGGTTGTCACCGCTCCCTTTGGACAGAAGACTTGCGATCGAGTCTTGTACATAACACTTTAAAAAAGTCTCACCCAGTGTTCTGAAAACCGGTTTGAACCGGCCGATTCAACCGGTTTAACCTGTAATCAGTGCTTGATCCGGTCCGGTTGACCCTTCAAAACCACCCTGATAAAAAATCTGTGAGAACCGGATTAAACTCGTAAAAAATCGGTTCAACCAGTAAACCGGTTGACTGGTTGAACCAATATGTTCCTTCATTTTTCTTTCCTTTTTAAAATTTAATTCTTTTTTTATTTTAAAAAATTATAAATCAAATTTGTAGAACAAAATATATTATATATAATTTATTATTATTGAAATGATTACAAAATAATATTTTATGCGTGTTTTTATCAAAAGTTTCATATAATTCAATAAATGTGTCTTGTATATTATATATAAACATGCTTAGTTGCACGTAAATTATAAGTATATGTGAATAATTTCATAATATTTTAAATATTTTATTATAATTTTGGGATATTGATCTTTTTTGGCATTATTTGTTATTTTTTAGATGTTTTATTATTATTATGTTAGACATTTCATTTTATCTGATTCTTAAGTTTGACATGTTATGTCGATATTTTTTTATCGTGAACAACTTCATTTGAGGTTTGGTCTAACATTGGATAGTGTTCAATCAACTTACCAAGGAAGGATCATATATTCATATTAGAATTTGACGTGAAGCTATTGACGGCAGCAATCTTTTTTGATACAAATCCGTGGCAGATGAGAAATTAGTCAAATTACCCATTTATGAAAAATAATAGGGTAAATTATAATAAAGCATAATGTATTATAGTAAATATGTATGTGTTAATAAAATAGGCAAAAAACCCTATATTTTCTTAAACTCGGCATAAACCTCGTGTTATAGAAAAGGCAAAAAAACTCTATGTTTTTTAAACCTTGCATGAAACTCCCGTGTTAACAAATTGGCAAAAAAAACCCCCTCTTTTTCTGTAATCTTTCGTAAATCATGCACAAAACTCTCTTGATTAGTTTAATATTCTCTTCAATTTTTCTGCATTTACATTATTTATTTCTTTTTTGTAATGATTCATTCTTTTAATTTTAAAACGAACAATATTCAGAATTTTAAAATGAATAATTTTTAAGTTATAATTTTAAAATAGATTGTGATTAATATTTTGATTTTTTCTTTTAATATATACATGTTTATTGACCAATATAATTTTTTTTTTCAAATTTTGGATATATTAAATAAGCAACAACTGCATATCTAAAAAATATATATATTTTTAAAAAATCATAAAATATGTTTATGCAATAATAAACATATATATATAAACAAAAAACAAATTATATATAAACTTATATAATATATATTAACGTTTATTAACTTGTTTTTATAAAACTTGCATATGATTTTAATGACATTAAATAAAATCTATTTATTTATAAATTCGATGAGATTTTTAAGAAAATAAAGGAGATTTTTTTGCCTATTTTAACAAGGGAGGTTTCGTGCAATGTTTAAAAAAAAGGTAGGTTTTTCTGCTTTTTTTATAACATGGGGTTTCATGCCGAGTTTCAAAATAGAGATGTTTTTGCCTATTTTGTTAACACACGGAGTTGCATTCATATTTACCAAAACACGGGAGTTTTATGCAATTTACCCAAAATAACAAATCGCAATTCCAACAGTACTGCATAACAGACAAAAATTGATAACATCGTTTACAAACGAAAACTTCTAGTCATGTTTCGCATCACACAAATTACCAGAAAAAAATTGAATCCTGATGTTAATGACAATATATAGGTATTGTCTACAGTAACATATATGCACAATTAAGCAATCAAGATAAATATGGAATTTGATACAAAAAGCACTTATGTAGCCTTGGTATTTCTAGTACCTATTTCCTCCCTTAAGTTCGTTCTATTGACCAACACACTGTTTTTAATGACTTTCTTCAAAGTTTCAACCCTTGAAGCGGATAAAAATGAATAAGTTGGAGAATACTGATACTAACTAAGGAATCAAAAACCCCAAAGGAGGAGGGCAAACGAGAAATTTCTATAACATCACTTGGAGATCTCTGTGTATACATAATATATTAATCTATGAAAGAAGAGAGCGACTATAGACACCACACAACATCAATCAAGTTATTCATTTATCAATTTTCTTCTTGTACCTGGCGCTTGATCAATCACCATCATGCTCAAAATGCACACTAATCAACATCCATATCATCCCTTTGTCCTCTTGTCTCGGACTCTTTGAAATCCTCTGGGTTTGAGAATGAAGGCTTGGGTGGTATCAATTGTTTGCACATCCTGAAAAGCATTTAAAAAATGAAAAAGGTTCACAGAAAAGGATTACTAAAAGCATAAAGGCGAACTTGCAAAAGCATTTTTAGCCATCATATTACCGGACATATGGAGACAGTGGTCTCCTATGTGCAGCATCAATTTGAAAAGGTGCTCAACAGTTTATGTCAATGAAAACTTGAGTAGAGAAGCAGGATTTTGGCAAACACAGGGATTAATGCTTCATTAGTTAAGAGCCTCGGTATTATTAGATGCAGATTTTTGTGGTGCTAAATCCCCAAGATAAATATACTCAAAACCTACTAAGCTACAACAGTATAACTGGCTTATCTTTTAGCATAGTTCTATGCAGGAGCCTTACAGTGAATTGATCAAAATTCAAGTTACTCCGTAACCAGAATATTTGCAATATTTCCTAGATTTCTTGAGGGTAGATCTACTGCTACATTAGAAAGGAAGAACAATGGAAATAATTTTCAGGTGGCAAAATAACTGATAATCTAAGTCAACCCAATAAGCTGTTTTTCATGCTTCAAAATTTATTACGACCCGTGAATTTCAATGCCTACACACGTTTCCTTACTTGTTAAGGGCCTCGGATTTCTCTGTGATGTGACTGGACCAGAGTATTGGATCAGCATTCTTGGGTAGCGAATCCTGCTGTTGGATTTTTTCTCGGAGCCACTGATCTGCTTTTAGGCATTCTACCAGTACCTTTTAAATAACAGACAAAACAATCAATCATCTTCTCTTGAGAATTATCCAAACCTTCCCTTGAGAATTATCCAAAAAGCATTCTTTAGCATTAAAAGAAAGTCAAAATCATTCATCAGAGTGAACCATACGGCATCTCTTTCACCAGGTGGAAGTGATTCTGCAGCCTCCTGACACTCCACTATGTAATTGAATAGGCATCGGGCTGCCGGTGCCCTTGCCTCTTCATCATTATATCGATTTTCAATTGGATTCACCATCTAAAGAAAATATTAAAGAGTAAATCAACTATCAATTGTCAGAAGTAAAGTTTTCAGGAAGTAAAGCAAATAAACTAAATTAACCTTTTTCAAATCCTCTAATTTTCTAGTATAAACATATTCAGACTCATCATCTCCTTCATCATAAAGCCATGCCTCTGTTTGCTGCAAGTTACTGGAGATCACTTCCTTTTCAGAATCAGTGGCAAAACTCCGATATGTATTGAAAAGCTGTTCAGATGTTATGAGTCCCACATCAAAAAACTCAATTGAGAATAAGAAGTGCAACACTTATCAGAATCAAGTGAAATCGCATTGTCTCAATAAGTGAGAATAAAACAATTTTGAAACTGTCATAGTGACAAAATATGGTAGAGCTTCACATATCTCAACTATTACAGTAAGTCCATAATTTTCAAACACAGGAAAATAAACCAATATGTATCTGACATACAAAACGGACACATCATATATTGACTCAAATTTCCATGAAAAAAATCAGCCCTATTTATGCAGTGAATTCATGAACTGACCCAGAGAAATAAAATCAACAGTCTAAAATTATTACAATGGAAAAAAGTGAAAAAAAAAATCGTTCAGTATGTATGTTCAGATACATCTTATTGGTGCGGAAACAACAGGTAAGTTTATAGTTTCAACCTAGACATTTCAGTTCCCAGTCATATTTTCTATTTTTGTGTTTTCTTTAGGTTAGGTTTTAAACCAATTACCTTGCACCAAAGTTATTAAATGGCTAAAGCTGTTAGATTTACACTATGTTTGTACTGACAAATATAATGACCTTTATCATGCAACTTCATCAATCAAGCAGGAATGTAATTAAAGCAGAGGATGCAATCAGTAAACTTAGAGCATAAGGAAATACCTTATTTCGTGTTTCATAAACGTAAGACTCCAGTGTGTTTTTCTTATCTTTCGTACGCTCCATTTCAATGTCTTGGATGGTTAATTGAGTCTCTTTTTCTTGAGCTAGCGAGAGCTCACCCAACAACAATCTACCATACACTTTCTCATCAATGAACAAATTATGTCTATTAGTCACCTTTAGCATTTGCGTGTCATGATCCTGCACAGCATTTGAACACTTACATAGCTTTAATAAAATTGAGCAAAAACTGAAAACACCAACATGCTTAAACTAAGGCTGCCAAGATTCTTTGCTTACTTGTATATATCTGTTCTTTTACAAGTTAACAACAAAAGGGAAACATTAACATACATTGAACAGCTTTGCACCAGCAAAATTGCACAATGTAGTTGTATCTTATCAGATATTAACAGGTATCATGGTTCACTAATGCTTGCAGGCTTTAGAAAAAAAGGTATCATGGGTTTGAACAAGATTTGGAACCCATATCAATGATAATGCTTAATTGGCCATACTTCAAGGAAAAAAGCCTTTCTCTCGATGCTTAAGCATAGAGAAAAAAAGTAGCAATAGGGATTGTGATGATGATTTATGTTAGCTTGAATCTGTTTTAATTGAACTCAACTACGCCGCCACCAAGTATCCCACCAAAACAAGCTCAAGAATTGATGAGATTTTTTGGTAAAATTAGCCAAGAAATAATAATAATGAGATATTTCCTAAAAGATTAGGAACGTCAATGACACTCAACCTCAAAAAGTTCAAGGTAATGTGTAATAAGCTTTTCTTAACTAATTATTATGGCCAATTTTGAGCACAGTTGTTAATAATATCCAAACAAGTAGCAAGAAAAAGGTTAGTCATACTATCAAGATAAAATTATAAAGTTTCATTGCTTGGATGTCAACAGTTGGTCAAACAGACAGAACATAGAGCAGGATATAAACCATGAAAATGGCGCTGATGGAGGAAGACCAGCATAGGCAAGCCCAAGTCATGAAACAGCTGGGACAATCTCAATAGCTCAGGAAAGAAGCCCAGTTTACAAGGTTTACAAAAGAATATCCAAGGCCCAAGTCAGGAAAGCAAATAGTTAGTTCCCCTGGACATATGGGGTAGGGTGTAGTGTGAGGCAGGAAAAATATTGTTACGTTGAATGATAGCATGATTAGGGGGAAAGGCGGAAGTGAGATAATTTCTCCTCTTATCATTTTACTTTTAATCCGTCGCTTTAACAAAGAAGTTCAATACAGAGTGCATTTCTCTTTTTATTTGCAAAATGTGTGATTGATGGTTGAATTATTTCCAGCTATTTTTTTGTGATTGAGTTATATACGAAGATATGGATTACAAAGGGATTAATGATGATATTTGGACTTAAAGAAGATCTTGGAGAAAACTGATGCATGTGCGGGACACGACTTGATTATTTCTATGATTCATATAGTCTACCTCAACCCATTGAATTAAAGGCTTAGTTGTTGTGGTTATTGTTTGTTGTCTTGTGATTGAATGTTTATATATCAGTGGGCATATCAGGTGCCACTTCCTCTACTTCAAAAGTAAAAACATTCTCATTTTAGTGAATCGTTCATCAAGTATTTCCACAATTATTTTGTCTAACTGGACTTACAGCTAGGCCATCTGCTTTTGTAGAATTGTCATGATTGCGTGGTTCCACATTTTCTGAAACTATAGGATGACTGTTATTTGACGTAGAATCATTCAAATGAACCTTGATCAGCTGCAGAAGCAACAAAGTTTCCAATAAATTTGGTATCGCATCTCCTAAAGTTCTAGCTTCTCACACCCGTAGGAATAACACACAACCACTTACAGAAGCAGAATCTATGGTAACAATTCCATGTAGGTTTAGCTGAACTTTAATTTTGATCTTTCCTCTCTCTGAATGAGAGACTCTGACACGTCCAATCTGAAACAGAAGTAAAATTGTAGGAAATTTATGCAAAAAAGATATTTTGTTCAAATAAATTTTAGTAGGCTAAGAAAATGAAGAACTCTAGTCTAGCGTAGAATCATGAAAAGATGGAAACAGCATTATGAAAGGGAATCTATTTTCTTTTTAAAGGGAATCTGCAATGAAGTTGCAAATTCTTCAGCTAATGGAATTCAATGACCAGTTAACATTTAAAATAGTTTTCCTTTTTAAAGTCTTTTCTTGCCTGGCACATGCAGTATTTAGGATGTTTCAAATCACTGACTAGTAGAAGTGGCCATGATTCCCCGAATGCAGAATATGCACAATAAAGCTAGATTTACTTTCATATTACCACTGAAATTTCTCTCATTTATCAATGGTACAGATCAACCATTCAAAGTCCAAAATACTGTGTAGAAGAACATGTTTCTGTTACAAGTTTAGCACGAGTAGTATAATTTTAGCATCGCTGGCTCGCTGTAATCTGCAAATACACTTTTTCAGAAGATAATTACCAAAATTGTGTGGGTCTGTGGGAAGGGAATAATTCTAACTTATAGAAGTTTTTACATATGGGACGCATTCTTGCACTTTTTTTTTTTAATCTTTTAACATAAACCCATGCCACAACTGGTTCGACTGCAGAGAAGAAAAGTTACTATTTCCACTTTCAAGGGAAAGTAGCATTCTAGGAGCAGAAGCAGACAAAGACTTCACAAGCATTAGGAATAGTTCTTTGGTAACTACATAATTTGATAAATCGGCCATTAGCATTCTAGATGCTTCTTTAAGGAGAATATAACTATTCAAATTTCAAATCATAATTTAATGCTCTAGAACTTTCTTCTGTCAGGTTATCGAGTCAGTAGCAGATCCTTCTTTCTTACTTGCAGCAGATCAAAGGCCCTAAACTGATGGAGGTAGCTAAATTCAAAGTGCTTAATTTCACAAAGGTGTGGAATACGATTTAGTCCGCAAGAAGCCCACTCCGCAAAAACATTAGACATACTTGACACAACTTAAAAACATATATACCTTAAAAGAACTGATTCTGGTGGAAACGCCAGGAGGTAACTCTTCCTGATTTGTATAGAAGGTTTCAAAGTGCAATAAATCACTTCTGTGCAAAGTAAGCATCTTTGTACAGGGAAAAGGATTGCTCTTGTGAAACAACACTTCACATGCCAATGTGCAGCTCGGCCCTTGATTAGTCAATCCAATTGAGAATGGGAAGCAATCTTGCACCTGAAAATGTAAGGTGACAATGTTTATTGTGCTGTCAATGTGTAGGAAAAGTAATAAACAAATGATGCTACACATGCTCTGCTCTTCCATCTGAATCTCAAAGCTAACCACTATCTGGATAAAATCAAATCTAAATACTGCTCTATCAAGTGAGTCTTTTTCTGCTCTTTGCCAGTCAAAAAAGCAGGTACTTTAAGAAAACGGTACGATCTGACACCATCCGTACTCTTATCATGTATCTCAATATTCTAGATCATGCCCAGCTGAAAACTTATTCAAATTCTTTCTCATCAGATGTGATTTTTGGTTCAACCAACAGGCTCTTTACAAGAACAAGTTATTACAAGTCCTTTAAAGGCATGAAAGGAAGCTAGTTAAATGTGCTAATACTAAAATTTGAGTTGTTAATCGCAATAGATACCCAATGGGAAGAAGAAGAAAAATCCATATAATGTGGCTGTCGAATCATTAACATGTCACATTTTTCAAATAAAGATACTTTTAACAGGCACGCGTAGGGGGAAAAAGTTAACGGTATACTCATATCTCAGTTGCTAAAATACTTTTGGATTTGCAATAGCCTTGTTTAGAGGGCTTTTATCCGAAATTATCTAATTTTTGATGAATTAACCATCTTTGACAACAAATAATAGTACCGCAGGTTATTGTTTACCCATGAATGGATGATCAAATACAAAACAATTCAAATGATATACGAGAGAAATCAGAAAATAATAGATGGTTCACACAAGTGCTAATAGTTATAAGTCTCTGTTTCATGGCATTTAGAAGCATAAATTTATTTTCTCGAAATCTGAGATTTATTAAAACGTGCTCGAAAAACAATTAAAACAGGAACGAATAAAACGAAATGAAATATACCTCGTACGCTCTCACATTGAATGTGGGGCTAAGCATTGCACATTGAATGGCACAGCCAAGAGCCACACATTCACTAGCATTTATTGTTCGGCGAGGCTCCTTTCTGAAAAGTGAATTCAATATTTTTGCAATGGCAGGTATCCGAGAACCTGATCCAACAAGTTCAACAGTATGAACCATTTCCGTGGTCAGACCGGAATAGAGTAAAGCCTTGTGGCAGGTAAGCTTAATCCTTTCCAGTAAATCAGATGATAGTTTCTCAAAATCCTCTCTCTTAATGTATCCCTTGACATCTTTCTCTTCCATCAAGCACTCAATATTCAGTGGTGCCTCGGGATTAGCACTTAACACTTTCTTTAGTTTCTCACATGCAGCTCTCAGCCTAATAGAAGCCCGAGCACTAGAACATACATCAATATTTTCCTGTTCCTGGAACTGAATAGAGAAATATCTAAACAGAACCTCATCAAAGTCTCTTCCTCCTAAGTTGTTGTCACAAGCATGTGATAGCACCTTCATAAACCCGGGAACAAATGATACCACAGCAACTTGTGTATCACTATGACCAACATCCACGAAAATAACATTTGTTGGACCATTTCTCGGGAAGTCAGTCTTGTATATACCATAGCCCAGTGCAGTGGCAGTACAGTCATGCATCAACCTTAACGATGTCAATCCGGCAATTTCCGCAGCCTGCAAATATGCACGTCTCTGCAAATCTGTAAAGTAACTTGGTATACAAATCACACAATCAGTAACGCGGGTTTCAAGATTCTTCTCTGTAATCTGCTTTAAATGAGCAAGAAACATTGCTAATATCTGAATTGGTGTGAAAGTTTGTTTTTCATTCAAGTATCGCAAGTGAATCAAAATTCCACCATCGGGACCCTCAGAAGCCTCAAAAGGAAGCATTCTTAAGTCATTTTGCACGGCTGGTTCACTAAAATTCCGGCCAATCAATCTCTTGATTTGATAAATGGTTGATTTTGGCTGCATGGTTGCGGAGGCAGCTCCAGCAGATCCCATAAACCTCTGCTTTTCACCGAATGAAACCACAGTCGGAGTTTCCCGTTTCGACTCATCATTAAGCAACACATCAATCCCACGTTGCGTAGCAGCTGCTATCACACTGTTCTCATTCCCAATGTCAAACCCCACCGCGTTCATCTCAAGCTGAAAGCCCAATCACATAAACCTCAAACTTTCAACTAAATACGCAAATTCAATTCCATATAACGATTTCTCAAGCCCCCGCCTCAAATAATTTTTGTAAGAACTCGACGAATACCTCAAACATATCCAAAGGAAAACACACTATTACTTGCACGAGATCGTCAATATATGATGGACTAAAAAATTTTCAGGAAAACAAAAATAGCACATAAAATCTGAATAGACCGAAATTTTGACTTTAAAACATATATATATTATAATAGCAGCGCGAAAGTACACTCAGAACAGATACGAGATGCATAAATCTACACCACTTCACAGGCGAAATGCAGCGACTACATAAGAATCAAAGACACTGAAACATACCTCTTTGCGAAAAAGTTGACCGCGATGGCGGGAGCCCTAATAAAAATTGAAGGTGATGTTAGAAATGGAGCGGATGAGAGAAAATCTCCGAAATTCCTGAAAATTCATTGCGGACAAATTTTGAAGATTTTTCCTTAATACGTTAATGGCACATACGTGACTTCAAATTTAGTTATATCTTACAATTTAATTAAACATAAAATAAATAAATAAATAAATAAATAAATAGAGACTTCTCTTAACAATTATAAATTCTCCTCTAAAAATAAAATAATATTCATATAATATTTATTTTTATGTCAAATCACAGTGTATTTTATCTATTATTGTTCAAATCAACATATTATAATAAAGTTATTTTTCAATATAGATCTATGTAAGTTTTTCATTAATTAACTTAATTGTTTTTATATATGTAAGGAATTTCAAAACGAATTATCATTCCACTTTATAAATTACTTAAAAGGAATTCTCAATCATATCAATATATTACAGTGTCAAAAAAACATATTTAAAAGATTAAAATATTCTCAATTATTAATTTCAACCCCAAATATCAAAATAAATTATTGAATACATTTATTTAATCTAATTATTTTCATCAGAATTACGGAAAAAAATAGAGCGAACCAGAACTCACTTGAACTCTAAGCCCGATAATCGTGTAGAATAGTCCATCATGCTAGGCAAACGAGGCCCATTTTACAAGATTATGCTGCATCGGGCCCAAAGTAATGATTTTTGACATTTATTATTGATTTTTATTGACTTTTAATTACTTTTTTTAAATAATAGACTTTTGTGAAATTGATAGATTTCTATTCACTTTTATAGAATTTTACATAGTTAAGAAAAGATTTTCATAGACTATTGCAGATTTTTACATAGATTTCTATTGATTTTGTATAGAATTACACAGAGTTATAAAAAACTTTTCATTGACTCTTGTAGACTTTTTCATAGGATTAATAAATCACTATTCAATTTATTGAAATCAAAATTTCAATTATTCAAGTCAGTTCAACATACATAATTAATAATCAATATGTTTTTTAAAAAAACACATAACACTATATTTTTTCTATACAAATGGAGGTGGCAGCCTAAAAATGATAATTTGATGGTAGTATGATACTAAAGAAACTGTGCAACAAACGTCTAGTGTTTGGTGAAGGCTCAATCTCAATCAGAAGAAACCAATGAGAATCTCTTTTTCGCATGCTATCTTCTGTGATTTGTTATAAGGATTCAATACATAAAGTAAATGGAAATCTCATTATTAAGCGCAAAGGATTCTTGGTCTTCAAGTTTAAAGATTATAACTTCTCTGTTGAGTACCACATGGCTCCATTTCTTGTCCTGCAAAGCCGCCCCTGCCAATTGGCTGCTTCAAACAATCTGGGCTGTTAAAATTCAATTACATCTTTCTGATACACGGGTCATAAACTAAGGTGAGAGACGATAAGCTCATTCAAATGCAGGTAAACAATCAAAATACCTGTACAATTTGTTTTAAAATAAGTTTACATGTCCCCTCTCCTCTTGGGTACACCTACTCTAATGGAGACAATAATTAATCTCAAATAGGTGAAGGCTTGATTCTGATATCTCCAATCATGAAAATCTTAGAAAAACAAATAGGGGTAATTACGGGTCGGTATCTTTGATGAACAATAATGCATCCTAGTCTGCTGAAAAAAACAACAGTTCATCAAAGTTCATTCTTGGTTGAAATAACATCAATAACCCCATATGATCCATTTGGTCTATGTGGCCCAACCTATTTTTAATTTAATTGCATTCTTACTCATTGGAAAATGTATTAAGATCAAATGTCTCTATATAGTATATACTATTCATCATCTTCTTTTATCCTAATATTTTCAAAACAGTAGCATTTTAGGAACATGAACCTTTCAGTTCTGTCATCTTCAGAAGAATCCAATAGCATACTTTTGCGAAGGACTTGCATTTCATACTTAGATCCTTCTAATTACGCTTCAAATCCCTATTCGAAGAAAATGTTAAAAATTCATAACAGACTCAACATTCTTCTGTATTACAATAAATTTCAACAAACTGATATATACATTTTTGACCAAACTAATGTTTGGTATCCCACCAGGTTTTAAAAAGGCTCATCACCATCAATGATTCTGCAATGGGGCCTTCAACAGTAGGCGGCACAACCCTAATTCGTTTTCTATCTGAGGGTGTATAGTATAACCAGATATATGAAAGATTTAAAGAAATCTATGATATAAATGGGCAACAACCTTCATTTTATGCTGGAAATATTTATAATAGTTATTACATTAATACATCTCATTTTGGAAGGAGACTGACTTGTTTATCCTCTCATATAATGAGGTTTGACTCGAAATACATTTACAAACTGAATTACAAAACAAAAATATTACGAAGATAGAAAATTTACCAAGCTATGGAAGTTGATAAATAAACAGTTTGGGCATTACAATATTTATTTTTTGAGAAAACAGAGGAGAATGGTCGATGTCCTCAGCTTCCTCAATGACTGGCCTTGAATCCAGACTTCAAATGTGGATTCTAAATCTTGAATAATGTTTTTAACTTTCTCGTGGTCTGACACTTTTGTCTGAATGTGCCATAGCTTTTCTGGTGAATGCGCCATTATTGTTGAGTGCGTTGAATAGTAACCACACTAACTTTAATGGTATACACGTCTTCTTTTGTCGGGGGAATATTTACATGATTGGTTTGTGTGGTCCCTGAGCTACAGGAAAACGTACACTCTTGTCAGCAGGTCCTTGTCTTTTCCCGCCTCTGATCTGTCGGGTTTGGATCAAAATCCTTTCCCGAATTCTGGTTTTTTCTTCTCTGGGCACGCCTTACAAATCCGATCTTTCCATTGCCAATATGCGCCATGTTGAAGAAAATCGATAAGTTTCTTTACTTGTCGGAATCTTATTTTCCCAAAAAATCCTCATTTTTTGTTTCGAAGAGTTCTTCAGCAAACCTTGTTGTTCCTATCATGGAATTCAACAAGAATGTCATAATTGCTGAATTATGAAAGATCTTGAATGAGTATTTGACATTGTCCATTTCAGTTAGACAAACTCAAAGCCCCCATGATCGTCTGGTTGAAGCTTCATCTTCTGTGATTGCCCTAACTAATACTGGTGCGTCCTCTGGTAATGTTGTTTTGATATTTTTCAAAATGTTTCTATCTGGCCGTCTGAGTTTGATGAAATAAAAAGCTTCCACGAAGCCTTTATTCGCTGGTTCAGGAGCCGCTCTGATGAAATACAACTCCAAAATACCGCCTCTGGACAAATGTGGATTATTTCGTATACTTGACGAAGGTAGAATAAATCATAATTTTTAACTCTTCATCTATCAATTAATCACATCTAATTCATAGTATAAAGTGCCTGAATTTTTTTCACGTCTTATATTGTAATGAGACGTACTTTTTATCCCGATAATCAAATATTAAAACAAAATTAATTGTCTATTAGTTTCAAGTTTAAGGGGTCTGTAGTGGCCATTCTTGGCTTTTGATTATATCGTTACTTTGCGATTTGTTGCGTCTATTTTGGATGGATATTCATTGTATATGTTGCTTAATATAATATATCATGTTTCAAAAAAAAAAAATTTAACTTACTTTTTTATTTATGTTATTTTAAAATTTTAGGAATACTTTTGGATTATATGTTACAAAAAAATATTTTTTTAACACTATAATTATTTTACTTTAAACATAAAAAGTTTAAAATTTTTAAAGCCTACCAGCCGGACTCAATCCCCATCATCAATTTTCAACGATGCCCAGCCAATGAGATTGACCTGGTGTCTCCGAAAAAGAAAATGAAGCTGACCTAACTTAATTAGTTTATTTAGTGCCGACGACTAATTAATTTCATTCCAAATTTTATCTTATAATAATATCTCTGATGCATTTTTTTATGACGAAGAAATACACGGTCGTTATTCTTGAGGTTCTGGGCAGTCGTAGTTGTCTAAACCACGCTAAATAGGTAAACTCTACTAGACAAACCCGGTGAGACAAATTCAGACAAAAAAACTCATGACCTTACGATCTCGAGTTCACCCCTCATCAATCAACTCGGACACCCCTTTGGGGCCTACGAGGCATCGTGTCCCAGCTGTATTCTTTCATGGTGACGTAACACATGAATGTATTTATTTTAAAAATAAATAAATAGTTGAAGGGAGGACTCAACGTTAGGCCTTCTTTTGATCATGGATGGTCGGCCTAAATGTTAGATTTATTTCGTGCAGGGTCGTCCATGGAGGTCCACATTACAGGAAATTTTATAATGTCTTTAACATTTCGTAATTAACGTGAAAGAAGTAACTTCATTTTATATCATAACGATAATAATAAGTATCAATCGAGAAATTATAAATCAAATACAACTTAAGGTATATTGCAAGTAATACTTCTAATGTCTCAAATCTAATATCAGAGTGGCGGAGACACGGGGGCGGTTGCTGCACCCCTAATTTTTATTTCTATTTTTTCGTGTTTTTTATAGGGGACGAATTTTTTTAAAAAATGTATATTTTACCCTTAAATATTTTTTAAGTAAATTTCGCCCCTCTAAATTATAATCGTGGCTACAGACACTCGGTCAATTTAACCAACTTCTTTTTTTTATATTTGATATGAGGCTTTACATCGGTCTCGAACTCGATGCATATCACATATTGGGATATTATATGTCACTACTCACTAGGCCAAGAGGTCCGTCGCCAATTTAACCAATTTTTTGAAGTGTAATTTTGAACAATTGAATTAAATTACTGTAATTTTTTTCCAAAAATCTTAAATTATAAACAATGAGATGATATTCGAAAAGTTATAAAACTTTTAAATAATTAATAAGTTAAGATTATTTGTCAATTAAAAAAACTTAACATGCACAAGTTCAATCAAATCTGAACCCTAACTTCAGGGATAATTAGAAAATCTTGCCTGTGAAACAATATATTTGGGAAAGATATCTTTACAAATCATGTCAACCATATATGCATATATTCATATATATAGTTTCTAAAATAATTGATATTTCCATATTGGTTTTGACAAATATGTTTCTTTGGGACGACTCGAGTTCAACTCGCACTCTGAGCAAAAAGTTTCGACCCTCCATCGATCAAAAAAACAAAAAAAAACAAATATGCTTTTGAACTCCAATTTTCACCAGTACTCAGTATCATAAACTTTGAATGAATTTACGAATTTATTTATAATCTTTCGCGTGAAGATCATTCTTAACATATAAAAACATTTATGTTTATAATTAATTATACTGATAATAATGCTCTTAAAACACAACTGACTACATTCTTCACAATACAAGTTGATTAATTGTAGCACCTTTTAAGTAAATCAACACAACTTTCCTGGTATAACACAAAATCATGGGATGCATGAAAGATGGAAAAGATAAACTTATTATTCATAGTAACACCTAAAATAGACTGATCAGAAAAGGAGCAATGATATAATATTTTTATTAGTTTATGATTGCATATTTTTCATCAAAATACATAAATACTTTGATTTTTTTTTCGAAGCATATAATATAGTAATTATACAGTAAAAATCAATTTTCAAGAAATGACAATCAAAACCAAAAACAGACATTTCACTGAGTAAAAATGGAATCCAACAAACCAGTTTAATCACAGACATAAACTGAACTGCCAAACAACACCCTTTTGTCTGACGTACAGAATAAGAGCAAGAGAGAAGAGTACTTAAAAGACAAGAGAATATGTTAAAACTCAAAGCATTGGAGAGACCATCGAATTATCTGTGTAGCAATTGCTTCCAAGAATTCAACGCACATTTTACTTGCTTGTAGATATCAGATTTAGCAGAGAAAACTGTGGAAACAAACCCCCTTTTCATCTTCTTCAGCCTGGTGCCGATCTTGATTTTTAATCGAAAAATCCTGATTCTGAGCCATGATCTCCTCCTATCTGCTTTCTGCAAAGACTTGTAAATCAAGAACTGTGCCAGCCTGTGCCGTGTTTCCTCAGAATCTTCGTGTTCAATCTTTGAGTAAGAATATGGCCTCTTTGAAATAGCCATTTTCATGTGGCGCAAACTTGGAGATGGAGAAGTGTCGAAAGGGTGTCTTTAATTATTTAGATTTTGTACTTGATGCAATTTTTATAGCTGTATAGTTGGCGCCGGTGCGTCACTTTTAATTTATAGTTTTAATTTGATCTTTCTAATGTGTTATTATTTAAATTTATAAAATTACTGTATATTTTAATAGAGTTAGAGAATGAACTTAACTATTTTGATATGTCATTAATTAAATTCATTTATTATCAACACGTGTAGTACAGATAATGTTACGTCCCAAAACTGTGGACGATAACATCGACTTTGACTCCAATTAATAATTTGAAATCAATCTGTCTCGTAATAAATAATTCAACTTAACCATTCTTTTATTCCATAAAATAAATAGTTCTTTCAAATGTTAGCGTAAGCTTCACTAAAAAAATGACAGCTAAATCTTGAATAATAGCAACTAAATCATCATCTCCAAAACAGATCATAATCTTCATCTTCGGTTTATGATTCATTTTTATCTGAGGACGGGAGGTCAGGGGTGAGCGTTTTGATAAACACTCAGCAAGTGATGACCAATTGAATGTGATAAAATATATAATATATACTCACTATTTTCAAAACTTATTCATAATCGTAGCAGAATCTGATACCAATACTGAAACAGAACATAACAGAATTAAGGTCATCAGATCCATAACAGAACATACCAGAATCATAATTCATATACGTCAATTAAATCATGGATCAATTAACACCAAAAATCTAGAGGGGCTTCTATAGATTCAAGTGATGGCTCCCACGTATGTAATATTTTGTTCTATAGGCTCAATAGGTGGCTCTCATGCACATGTCACTTTGCCCCGCATGCTCAAGAGGTGACCATCGTCATGTAGCGCTTTGTTGATTGGATTCAAGATGTGGTGACCATCATACATAGCACTTTGATCGATATAACACTTATTCCTCGGTGATCAAAATTTCTTTGAACTTCATAGTTTAAAAAATACTTTACATGTTCGACTTAATTTTAGAACATACATACAATTTTCAAAACGAAATAACGATATTCATAGAAAAAAACCCACTGACCTCGATCAGAAAAGATTCAAAAACATGTTTGAATGAGTTTGGGTTGCTTAAAAGTGGCGAAACCCCTTCTCTTCATTCGCTGAAAATTTCGAACAATGTTTGTGCTAGTGTGTGTATTTCGAAATTTGTGTCCTTTGGTGTTATATTTTTGAGTTTTTAAGGTGTGAAAGACTATTGTGATATTTATAAAGTATGCAAATTCGAGAGTCTAGTATCATATTACTTCTGTGATTCAATCACATCTTCATATCTAAAGAATTTGATATTATAATTTAATATTATCTATGGATAAGTGTGAATAATATAGTTCGATATTATCTAAACAATTTAACCAAATATTATCTCTTAACATCGAGTAGTTTGTTTGACCAAACTATAATTGTGGTTTTACCAAAACTCTAGTTGTTGGAAAAACTGAGACACATAACATCTAAGTGGGGTTAGACGACAAATTTAAATTACACTCCAAATGTTAATCAGACAAAATAAATCTCAAATTTACTAATATTTCATAATTGTTCGTGCAACGCATCTTAACAACGAAAACTTCGGGTTTCTCGACCTAATTCAGGCCATGATCACAATTCACAGGCTGGAAGCTAAACTCTTGTTGGCACATATATGATTGTTGGCACATATATGATTTTGAATACGACAGCGAGGCAAGATTTAATGTATCTTACGAAGTTAATTTTGGATTTTTATTTTTACTTTTTAAACTAAATATTGGATTTTCAAAACAGCATTCGTAACTTTGTTTGTTTTATAATTAAAAAACAATTTACTGTATTCCTATCAGTTTCATTTTTTTTTTAAATATTTGAAAGATAACTATCTCTATTAATGGTGACACTCAATTGAATTTATTGAGCAGATTGTGGTGGCCAGGGGTGCATCATATTCATGTTGTAATAGTTTCTCTCAAAGTGTATCTTAGGAATAAAATTAACAATGGCTACAAACAAGTTTTATATCGAGGCGATATTTGTAATTTTCGTCCTTAAGACAATATTGTCTCGCTATGATGCTAACGGTTTGCTATGGCAATTTGTCTCACAAGATACAACGACAATGACTTGTGATATGAGCACTCCAAATCACAAGTCCTCAAACCACAAAGGTTCAAAGCACTCAATTTGATGAACAACAAATGCTCACAAATTTCACTTATTATATGATGTAGATTTCGAAAAATCAATATTAAACAAACGAGGGATATGTTGGTTTTATAGTAATCCAAAAAACAAGTCCAAAAGAACACCTTTTGGAGGCACTATATCGCGAAAAATCGCACCCGGACGTGAACGGACATACCATTTCACAAATCTGAAACATGGCTCGATCGATCGAGCAAATTTTCGGACGAGCTCATATTATTTTTTTCCTTTTGATTTAAATCATTTTCCAACAATCCCCCACATGAATTAAATTAATGCATGTATGCAATTGAGTGATTTGACGAACTGTTATGGTATCTGGAGAGATAGCTTGCTACTTTGAATCTTCCGTAGTAGTATTCAATCAGATTTACTTGACTTAATAGTGAACTTATAGTCTTGAACTATTTAGTCGTTGGTGTAAACCAAGACAATTGAACTCAAACCATAATAATTCTAACATTCGTATTGGTTTCTTACGGTTATGTCCGTTTCGACCATGGACCACGCTTGGTTTCATAAGTGCTTTCCATTCTTTTGAAGCGGCCACACTTCGCACTTACGTAGGTGATATCCTAGAAGAGTATCTCATTATACTCCAACATATCCTAATATGTCATAGGAATCATTAAAGGCCTTTTGCCTAACATCGTACCCTTTTTGCAGGCTACACCCCTTATCATAGGAATGAGTTGGAGATTGATCTCCAGGTGTTTATACAATCTCATAAGTTAGTTGTGCCTTTTGAATCTAGATCTTGGGATCTCCAATCAACAAGGTTGGGTATCCACTATGAGATTTTTATTGTAGGGTTTTAACCTCATTCTCGTCGATAAACTTCCACATGATCTCTCGGTTAACCATTTCATATGCGGATCCGCGGTTTCACATAATCACCCACGATTATGCCACTAGAGATCATTTTGTCATATAACATCATCGCAACACATTTTAGTTGCATGCACAGGATTTTTCTCTAACAACTTATAAAGTCACTCGGCCGAAGAAGCTTTATATGTTTTGCATAGAGAATTTTTCACAACAGTATATCTTCAATTTTGGCAATCACATGACCACTTTTGCATCATTTTATCCTTTTAGGATATTTTCATCAACGAATTTTAAGCGTTGTTAACGCGTTATTTCGTACAAAATTCGAGACCAGAGGAAATACTCAACTTTAATTCACAATTCATATTTAAGCGCATAGATTCTCAAAAAATTACAAGTTCAAGATTTTATTTCTTGTAAACTTGAAATTTAAGAGCAAAGCTTAAAATTTGAAACTCAGATTAATCCTTGAGATTTCATTCTTCAAATGTCTTGGAAACTTTAATTCCAAGTATTGTTCTTGATGCATATACGTCAAAATGTCTAGTCAACATTTTTCTTTGTTTACTTGATGATTTTTAAATTGCTTCCCCAATGAGCATATCATCAATACACAAGCATATCTATGCTTTAGGTGTGTATGTATTTGTCACACTCGTTAATCTATTTGACAACATGATTTGTCAAACTCTTCACGTCTTTTATTTGACGTTTGTTATGACTTTACTTTGGCCTTCATATTTCTAGTCTTGCCAAGCACCCCCACATTTCAAATATTGTAGGAAACTCTATTTTGCTTCAATCACAAGGTTTTCATCATTGCCTAAATGTGGTACTTAGTATTTGATTGACTTATAGAATTGCAACCCCCCCACAACTTCGGGATAATCACGAATTGCACTGGCGTTCAAACTTGCGTGTTTCAAGTTCGAAGCGTTATTGTCTTACAAATCAAAATTCAAGATTTTATTTCTTGAAGATTTAGGATTTAAGCATACTTGCTTACAAAAGTTGAAACTTCGATAATATTCTCAAACTTGGTTCACAATTTGTAATTTAAGCGCACTAACTTAGAAAACTTGAATTCAAGATTTTAAATCTTGCAAATTCATGTTATAAGCGTACAAGCTTAGAAATTCAAAATGAACCAATTTGAGATATTACAACGCCTAGTCAAAATTTGTGGTTCGATTTATCATTTTTGTTTTAAGCGTACAAAGCTTAGAAACTCGAATTCAAGATTTTATAGTCTTGCAGATTCAAGCTTAAGCATCAAATTCTTAGACAACACAAGTATAATCTACTCACAATTTTTCATAGCAAACCTCATTTGCTAAATTTGATTGCAATTTCATTATTGAAGTGTTTAAACACTTCATTGGCCTCGTTTTTGCTTCATAACAAAAGGTAACATCAATATCATGTACAAATATTGATAAAGTAACAAATTACTGTTCTCACATCTCTAGTTTGCACAACTTTCCATCACAAGCATCATTGTGAGTTAACTCTAGAGACGTTACGATTCTTCTAACAAATGAATGACAATTTTGTTTACTTACTGCCCATTGAAGCAATAAATTTAACATTACAATTTGTGTTGTGAACTATGGTTTAAATGATCCTAACAATCATGCCACAAACCATAAGATTCAATACAAGAGTAATAACGTAAATTTTATTGCTTTCAACAAATATCGTCATTACATTTATTTAGAATCACTCCATTCTCGGAGTTTACAACTTTCAAAGATACACAATCTAATTAAGTGGTAAGCGCTAGATCATCCAAATCATTCGAGAGACGATTTTCTTCGATAACATTTACTTGATCCATAGCCTTCCCACGATCGTCTTTATTGCCACAATTTTTCGCCATGTGATTGGGTTTTCCACATTTGTAGCACTTGCTTTTGAACTTCTCCGCCTTTCCAGATTTGGAGGCCATGCCGTCAAACTTCCGCTTTGTTCCGGCGTGTTTTTCCACTAAGTTCACTCGTGCTTCATGTTGGTGCCAATTTTCCTCCTTTCGAAAATTTTGTTATCCTCTTCGATTCTCAAGCAAACCACAAGGTCTTCAAGATTCATCTATTTTCGTTTATGCTTGAGATAAATCTTGAAGTCCTTCCATGACGGAGGCAACTTTTCAATAATGGTGGCCACTTGGAATGAGTCACTTAGAACCATTCCCTCCGCATGAATTTCGTGCATGATTACTTGCAAATCTTGCACTTGTGCTATCACAGGCTGTTGAGCCTTAAACGCATGGTTGCGTTTAATGCGTTAAATTATCCCCGGTTAATCTTTGAGTTTTGATGATCAACAAAACTTGCATTTGTTATACTAATATGTCTACTTAGTGTACAGGGTTATATTGATAAATTGGTTGGGAAGACCAATGGAAGAGAACCCAAGTTATACACTAACATATGCGAGTTCATAGGACAAGCGGTGATTTTTATCAAGGAATCTATTGAGCTTGGACGAGAAGGAATGACATCTATGAACAACCAATTTAAGTGTTCAACATGTGTGGAATGATGTTGGAACAATTTCTTATGATGGGATGAAGACCCACAAACCAATGGTCCGTTGGTGGGCAAATTCGTATAGAAGCCAATTGGAGCGCAGTGCAATGTTTTGATTATATCTCTTGGCTCGATGCTCCGAACAAGGTGAATCCAAAGAGGTTGGAAAGCAAACTCAATATGCTAGATTTCATATTCGAACATCTCAGTCCAATTCGGATTGCATCATGGAGCAAAATGTCATGGAAGTCATAACAAGTGCAGATTGTAGCAAGGTTTGAGCGACTGTAGCATTTTGGGCATAACTTCTTCATACCTTAATGAAATGCAATGAAATTTTGTACACACCTAGATAAGAGGAAGATCTACAACTTTCATGTTTACCACTTTTCCCAGAAATGAGCTTAAGATGGTCGAATAGTGCAAATTTTGAGAGTGCTGAAATCTGGCAGATCACCTCAGGCGATCCGGGCCATCACCTCAGGCGATCCGAGCCATGTTGCGCACCATCGACTGAAGCGATGGCACGGTGGGCACGCTGGCGATCAGATCGCCCCAGGCGATGGTCAACCTCGCCCCAGGCGATCCAGAATGCTTCCTAGGCCATTTTTTGAAGGGCGATCGCCCCAGGCGATGCACGGAACGCCCGAGGCGATCCAGAACTTTACCTACGGCCTTGTTTATCATTGATGATCGCCCCAGGCGATGGGGAGATCGCCCGAGGCGATCTGGGCCAGATTTGACCGTTAAAGGGTGGCGATGGGCGATCGCCCGAGGCGATTTCCGAGGCGATCGAGGCGTGATTCAAGCCTTATGTGTAGCAACGGCTAGTAGGAGCTTTGGGGGCCTCCTACACTATAAATATGGATCTTTTGGAGCTTTTTGAAGGCAAGAAACAAGACTATAAACTACAAGAAAGCCTTGATCAATTCAAATTACTTTAGCATTGCAAACTTCATACATTTGTGTGTATTGGAGTTTGTAATTCATTTATTATTGTGTGAGTTTTGATTCTTCGTATTGATACACCGTGAAGGTGTTTGATTGAGTTTCTTGTAAAGGTCCTCCAACACCAAAGCAAGTTGGAAAATTGTAAAGTCGCCAACAAGTAAAGTTGGTGCATGTGTTGTGGCTATCCTTGGAGCCCTTAAGGCCAAGAAGACTCGTGAAGAGTGTTGGTAGCTCGTGAAGAGCTTTGTGTACTCGTGAAGAGTATTGTGCTCGGGAAGAGCTTTTGTAAACTCGGGAAGAGTTGGGTTGTGGCTAACTTGGAGCCCTCAAGGCCAAGATCATTTATTCTAGTGGAACCTCGGTTGGAGGTTATCTAACCGGGAAGAGGAGACATAGGCGATTCATCGCCGAACTTCTATAACAAATATCCTTGTCATTTACCGCTTTATTTCTTTACGTATTTATTTATTTGTTTACTTCTTATTTTATTTTATTTATCGATTGACTTAAGCCTTCCGCAAGCGCAAACTCTTTTATTTTTCAAACTCATTTTAAAAAGCTAAAGTAGCCAAGGAATCTCATTCACCCCCCTCTTCGATTCCAACAAGTGGTATCAGAGCCATTTGATCTTTGTTTTTAAATCAAATCTTTTTTATGGCTAATCTAGCAAATGAGTTTGCTCAAGGTCAATCGACAAATCGCCCTCCGCTTTTCACGGGTGATAACTACGGTTATTGGAAGAATAGAATTTCTCTATACATTCAATCCGTAGATTATGATCTTTGGAAAATCATAGTGAAAGGTCCACATATTCCTTTAAAGGAAATTGGGGGAATTAGTGTTCCCAAAGAGATGGACGATTTCACTAGAGCGGATATGATTTTAATATCACAAAATGCTAAAGCTATTAATATTTTGCATTGTGCCTTAGATATGAAGGAGTACAACCGGATCTCGATGTGCTCAACGGCTAAGGAGATATGGGACAAATTACAAATTTGTCATGAAGGAACCAACCAAGTAAAGGAGACAAAGATAGATCTCCTACAACTCAAATATGAGACATTTGAGATGGATTCCGGAGAAGATGTGGACTCCATGTTTAGGAGGCTCACCCTTATCATAAATGAGCTTGCCCAACTTGGAGAGAAGTACCCTCCAAAGCAAATATGGAGGAGAGCACTAAGGGCCTTACCTAAAGAATGGGATGCAAAGAGGACGGCCATTATCGAGTCCAACAAAGGAGAAAGTGCTTCCTATGATCTTGATGAGCTCCATGGCACATTGGTGACTCATGAGCTTGAAGTTGCCACAAGGAGAGAAGTAAAGGAGGAGGATAGATCCAAGAGAAATGGGATTGCCTTGGTTGGAAGGAAAGACCACTCCGATGATGAAGAAGATGATGATGATGAGGAGATGATCCTATTCACAAAGAAGTTCAAGAAGCTCTTCACCAAACATAGCAAGTCAAAGACCTCAAGTGCAACCAAAAATGAATCCAAAAATGAGGTAACTTGTTATAATTGTAATGATAAAGGTCATTATGCTAACAAATGCCCTAGGAAGAAGAATGAGGACAAAGGGAAGAAGAAGGCGTTTATAGCCACATGGAGTGATAGCGACTCCGATGAAGAAGAAGCCACCAATCTATGTCTAATGGCTCTTGGAGATGAAGGAGATGAAAGTGACAATGAGGTACCTTCATTTGATGAACTTTTAGAGTCTTATAATGATCTTATTGATGCTTTTGGCAAAACCAAGATGAGTAACAAATTACTCAAACTTGAGATTGCTAAGAAAGATGAAGAAAATAATTCATTGGAAAATGAATTAAATTCTTTAAAAATATCATTTTGCAAATTTAGTGAAAGTAGTAAAAAGATGAATGAATTGCTTGGCTTGCAACGTTGTAGCTTTGACAAAGCCGGTTTAGGTTTTTCAAGCAAATCAAAAACTTTTTCTAGCTTGTTGGCCAATGCAAAGCATGATTCTCCTACTTGTAATTATTGTTGTAAAAATGGTCACACTAAAAATAAGTGTAGGTTTGCTAGAATCCAATACCAACCTAATAAGAGGTGGAAATGGATTCCAAAGGTGCCATTGAAAGTTAACCCCCTAGGACCCAAAAATCAAATGGGTACCAAAGTTCCTCCAATTGTAAATTTGTCTTGTAGGGACAAGAATGGAATGAAGGATGAAGGGCCAAGCAACTCAAAGGAAGAGTTTGTATTATTCACAACTATAGAAGAGGCTCGAGGCGTTGGACCTATGACAAGAACGAACTCTTGTCATTGAGGGTAAAATTTATTTTTTTTCTCATGTTAAAAGAGCAATTTCAAAATTCATTGGCACAAATTAATTGTGAACAATAAATATGAAGCTCAATATTCATTGGTAGTAAAATGCATAACCCCTTAGCATATGCACACATAAATTATTTTGATGCATGATTCTTGCTTATCTCTTTTTGGTATATATATCTTGATATGCCTAAAATTCAAATTTGAATATGCAATGTGGAAATTTGCAATTATATGTTTTGTTAACTTATCTAATAATGCTTTGATATTTTTTTAATGTTTATTGGGCATAAGTGCATGAACTCATGGTAGAACATATGCACACTTTGCAAAATTTAGAATTCATTGTTGATTGCCTTAAACGCATGTTTTTTTTATCTCATTGATTAAATCTTATGCTTATTACATGCTTGATGAGGAACATGTGTAAATTGTTGAAATATGGCTATGTGGCAACATATAATTGAACTATGTTTATTTAAATTTTGTGCTTTTTGATTATCACAAAAAGGGGGAGAATTTTGTGATAAACTTGAACCTTAATTCATGCATAGTTTAAGGGGGAGAGCTTGAGTATGCATGGTTTGAGAGGGAGAGTTATTTGCTTGATTAACTTGTAGTGTATGCAATTGTTAAGGGGGAGTTATTTTTACTCACATTTCATGCATATTACTTATTCAAGTTTATCAAGTTTTGTGATCATCAAAAAGGGGGAGATTGTTGAGCCTTAAACGCATGGTTGCGTTTAATGCGTTAAATTATCCCCGGTTAATCTTTGAGTTTTGATGATCAACAAAACTTGCATTTGTTATACTAATATGTCTACTTAGTGTACAGGGTTATATTGATAAATTGGTTGGGAAGACCAATGGAAGAGAACCCAAGTTATACACTAACATATGCGAGTTCATAGGACAAGCGGTGATTTTTATCAAGGAATCTATTGAGCTTGGACGAGAAGGAATGACATCTATGAACAACCAATTTAAGTGTTCAACATGTGTGGAATGATGTTGGAACAATTTCTTATGATGGGATGAAGACCCACAAACCAATGGTCCGTTGGTGGGCAAATTCGTATAGAAGCCAATTGGAGCGCAGTGCAATGTTTTGATTATATCTCTTGGCTCGATGCTCCGAACAAGGTGAATCCAAAGAGGTTGGAAAGCAAACTCAATATGCTAGATTTCATATTCGAACATCTCAGTCCAATTCGGATTGCATCATGGAGCAAAATGTCATGGAAGTCATAACAAGTGCAGATTGTAGCAAGGTTTGAGCGACTGTAGCATTTTGGGCATAACTTCTTCATACCTTAATGAAATGCAATGAAATTTTGTACACACCTAGATAAGAGGAAGATCTACAACTTTCATGTTTACCACTTTTCCCAGAAATGAGCTTAAGATGGTCGAATAGTGCAAATTTTGAGAGTGCTGAAATCTGGTAGATCACCTCAGGCGATCCGGGCCATCACCTCAGGCGATCCGAGCCATGTTGCGCACCATCGACTGAAGCGATGGCACGGTGGGCACGCTGGCGATCAGATCGCCCCAGGCGATGGTCAACCTCGCCCCAGGCGATCCAGAATGCTTCCTAGGCCATTTTTTGAAGGGCGATCGCCCCAGGCGATGCACGGAACGCCCGAGGCGATCCAGAACTTTACCTACGGCCTTGTTTATCATTGATGATCGCCCCAGGCGATGGGGAGATCGCCCGAGGCGATCTGGGCCAGATTTGACCGTTAAAGGGTGGCGATGGGCGATCGCCCGAGGCGATTTCCGAGGCGATCGAGGCGTGATTCAAGCCTTATGTGTAGCAACGGCTAGTAGGAGCTTTGGGGGCCTCCTACACTATAAATATGGATCTTTTGGAGCTTTTGAAGGCAAGAAACAAGACTATAAACTACAAGAAAGCCTTGATCAATTCAAATTACTTTAGCATTGCAAACTTCATACATTTGTGTGTATTGGAGTTTGTAATTCATTTATTATTGTGTGAGTTTTGATTCTTCGTATTGATACACCGTGAAGGTGTTTGATTGAGTTTCTTGTAAAGGTCCTCCAACACCAAAGCAAGTTGGAAAATTGTAAAGTCGCCAACAAGTAAAGTTGGTGCATGTGTTGTGGCTATCCTTGGAGCCCTTAAGGCCAAGAAGACTCGTGAAGAGTGTTGGTAGCTCGTGAAGAGCTTTGTGTACTCGTGAAGAGTATTGTGCTCGGGAAGAGCTTTTGTAAACTCGGGAAGAGTTGGGTTGTGGCTAACTTGGAGCCCTCAAGGCCAAGATCATTTATTCTAGTGGAACCTCGGTTGGAGGTTATCTAACCGGGAAGAGGAGACGTAGGCGATTCATCGCCGAACTTCTATAACAAATATCCTTGTCATTTACCGCTTTATTTCTTTACGTATTTATTTATTTGTTTACTTCTTATTTTATTTTATTTATCGATTGACTTAAGCCTTCCGCAAGCGCAAACTCTTTTATTTTTCAAACTCATTTTAAAAAGCTAAAGTAGCCAAGGAATCTCATTCACCCCCCTCTTCGATTCCAACACAGGCTTTGTATCAACCATTTTGAAATCCAGGAATCGCCCAACGATAAATTTCTTCATGCCGGCATCCTCGGATCTATAATTTTTCTCCAAGGATTGCCACAATTCATTGGCCGTCTTCACTAGACAATACACATTGTATAATGTGTTGTCCAGTCCGTTGAGAATATAATTCTTGCACAAGAAATCGCTTTGATTCCACACATCAACCGCAACTCTCTTTTGGTTGTCGGTTTCACTATCCATAATAGTAGGAGCATCCTCATTGAGGAACCTTGCCAACCCCAATGTTGTCAAATAAAACATCTTTTGTTGCCATCGCTTGAAATCGTTCCCATTGAATTTTTCAGGCCTTTCACCATGATGAACTGGAGTCGTTGTTGCACTCGACGAAGCCATTTGTTGTAATATTGTCTTAAGATTGTTGTAATATTTTCTCTCAAAGTGTATCTCAGGAATAAAAATAACAATGGCTACAAACAAGTTTTATGTCGAGACGATATTTGTAATTTTCATCCTTAAGACAATATTGCCCCGCTATGGTGCTTACGGTTTGCTATGACAATTTGTCTCCCAAGATACAACTACTATGACTTGTGATAGGAGCACTCCAAATCACAAGTCCTCAAACCACAAATGTTCAAAGCATTCAATTCGATGAACAACAAATGCTCTCAAATTTCACTTATTATATGATGTAGATTTCGAAAATCAATATTAAACAAATGAGGGATATGTTGGTTTTATAGTAATCCAAAAAATAAGTCCAAATGGACACATTTTGGAGGTACTATATCGCGAAAAATTGCACCCGAACGTGAACGAACATACCATTTCACAAATCTGAAACAGGGGCTCGATCGATTGAGCTAGGAGCTCGATCGATCAGTAGCAAATTTCCGGACGAGCTCGATCGATCGAGCACTATGCTCGATCGATCGAGCTCATATTATTATTTTTTTCTTTTGATTTTAATCATTTTCCAACAATTCATGGGGTACATCATTTATGTTCTTCACTCAGTCAAATAGATACATCTAAATACCGTTGAATTTATTTGAAACTCTTTACATCTCAAACAAAAAAAATCTATATTCTTTTTAATTTTTAACCCAAAATATGTTTAAATTTTTATATAACAAGGGATCGAACAATTTGTCTTTAATATTCAACACAGTAATTCAGTTGGATATCAGTCCTATGAAGCTAAATTGATCCCCGTCAAAGGGAAAGGAAACGGGTAGGAGCGATGGTTCCCTCTCTTAATTAACATTTTATTAGGCACTGTTCTTAAGGTGTAGCAACTCTCATCAATATTGGATGTGAATATTCTATAAGACATAAGCAAATGGAAACTGAGAAATACCCACTTGAATCTCGGGTTCTATTTATTTTATTATTATGTATATAGTATTTTAAGCTTAATGAAAAATATATATATTGAAATCAGAAGTCATTTCGCCTGCATATCCAAGATAACCTAATTATCTTTTTACCTATATAATGTTGAAGTAGGGAATGCTTTGTAGAATTCGGAAGCCGGCGTATATGTGCAACTGTTGGAATTTAATTTGTGCCGGCAGTGTGCTTTGGAGTTTGGACTCCTCTTACTTATTACTATAATAATATGTATATCGTATGATGGGATTAAGAAATTTGAAATAATTTAGTTCGTGTCATTTTGTCACCTCTTCCGGGGTTCATGTCTCCTTTTAATTAACGATGTGTTGGCTGTTATGACTAATGATAGGTGGTCGCTCCTTAGTTTTCGTGAACAAGTCTCAAGATTATATAATATTGTGCCAAGGTGGGGCAAAGTTTTTTTGGTCACCAGGCTCGATGGGCTCGTGCTGGGGAACTCCGGAGCCTGACAGGAGCAAAAGCAAACCTGGAAACAAACGCCATTAACACGAAATAGCAATTTTTATTCAGCAAAACTCGCTTAAGCCATTTTCTTTCTTACAAGACAGAAACTAGTAATATTTGATGCATTTACAACACGTATAAAGAACAAGTAGGTTCTTTGCAAATGGACTCGCACGATTTTACAGATCAAAACTAATAATCTAACAGATAGTTTAAGCAACAGATACAAGTGTTATTTCTTTACTGTTGTTGCAGCTTAACCAACCGATCCTTCCAGCTTCAAGCTCATGAGCTGGTTCACCTCGGCACCAAATTCATCTGGAAGTTCATTGAAGACGTCGCGGCAGAACCCAGAGATCATGGAAGCCATAGCTTTCTCGTAATCAATACCTCTTTGTTGGAAGTAAAATAACTGGTCATCACCAATCTTCGAGGTGGTGGCTTCATGTTCCACACGAGCTGAGGGGTTTTTCATCTGTTTAAAGAACAAGTTGAGCTGATAAAGAACGGTCAAATCCAAAAAGATAGTGTGCTACAAGTAAGAACTTCTGGATTTGTTATGTGATGGTTCCAGCTTCTATATTTGAGTGATATTAGATAGTTATACCATCGAACTTTTGGAACTCAAATTGATCAACACCTAAAATACCTTCAAAAACCAAGACTGTTGACGAATTCAACTTCCGTATCGAGACACATAAACCTAAACAACTAAATCCAAGAAGCTTAGAGTGTATCTTGCAGGTCGTCACCAGGACTATGGCCCCTCAAAAAGCAGACACAAGATATGCGATATCCAGTTTACTATCACCTTATACGCAATAAGAGTGTCGAGCAAAATCTATTTCCATAAAATTCGTTAACTTTTCAAATTAAAAAAAGCAAAGATATACCTGGTGAGTTCCTCAAACCAGCCTACACTCTAAAAAGAGCTAAGAAAAGCAGCAAAGAAATTTTTTAGGAACTCATAATTTAATATTTTAATTTCGACAACGTCACTCCAACATCAAGAATGAAAAAAACTATCTCAGATCATGAAAACAGAAACTGAATGAAAAAGACAGGGGGGCCAGGGTCCAATCAGCACCGTGCCAATCTTAACACCAATGTACCAAACCAATGAGGTCAGCTTGACGAATCCCAGATCATACCAACACCACCACACAAAGGAACAAAAGAATCTTAAAATTTAGAGCTGATAAACTGCATAGAATTTCAAGTAAATACCTGAATATATGGATAAGTATTGGCAGCTGCATTACTTCCAATAAGCATGGAATCGCATTGAGAGGAATTCCGAGCATTATCTGCGTTGGACAATACCTGTACCAGACCTCTGTAACAATTCCTTGAATGCCCGGCTGAAATTCCTTTCGAAATAATTCTACTTCTAGTATTCTTCCCCTTATGTATCATCTTTGTCCCCGTGTCAGCCTGCTGATAGTTATTGGTCAATGCCACAGAATAAAATTCACCAACAGATTCATCACCCTCTAAAACCACACTCGGGTATTTCCAGGTAATAGCGGAACCCGTCTCAACTTGTGTCCATGATATCCTTGATCGAGCTCCAGCACACAAACCTCTCTTGGTCACAAAATTATAGATTCCTCCTCTCCCCTGTTCATCGCCTGCATACCAATTCTGAACAGTGGAATACTTAATCTCGGCACCAGTGTGGCAATACAACTCCACCACTGCTGCATGTAACTGATTAGTATCATACGAAGGAGCAGTGCACCCCTCTAAGTACTCAACCGAACTTCCTTCCTCTGCAACTATCAAGGTCCTCTCAAACTGCCCAGTTTCCAAGGCATTTATCCGAAAATATGTCGAGATTTGCATAGGACACTTTGTGTTCTTCGGTATGTAAACAAACGAACCATCACTAAACACTGCTGAATTCAAAGCTGCATAAAAGTTATCATCTGCAGGAACAACTCTCATCAAATATTTTCTAACCAAATCTGGATACTCTTTGATAGCTTCAGAAATAGAGCAAAAGATCACGCCAGACTTCTCTAAAGTCTTCCTATGTGTTGTGGCAATAGAAACACTATCAAGAACTGCATCCACCGCTACATTAGCCAATCGATTCCTTTCATTCAAAGGAATCCCAAGTTTCTCAAAGTATCTAATAAGATCGGGGTCAGCCTCATCAAGACTGTTCAAAGTTTCCTTCTTTTTTGGCTCAGAATAATAACAAATATCTTGAAAATTAATTCTAGGGTACCGATTATCAGACCATGTAGGCTCTTTCATATTACAAAATTTCTCATAAGATTTCAATCTTAACTTCAACATCCAATCGGGTTCATTCTTTCTTGAAGAAATTAGCCTAATAGTTTCCTCAGAGAGCCCCTTTGGGATGGAAAACGAGTCAATCTCCTGCGTAAAACCCCATTTGTAATCTCTTTTCAAGAATTTGTGAAGTGCGTCGTCGCCATCTGCGGTTGATAGACCCTTACCTGGAGAGTCGACTGTGGTCTTGGATTCATAGCTGACGTCAGCCCTAATCTTGAAAACAACTCTAGAATTAGGGTTTCTGATGATGGGGGATTTGAGGGTGGGCTGAAATAGAGTCCCTTTAGGAAATTCTGAAATGGGTTGTGGAGAGAAAGGTGAAATTCCGTTGGAGAGAAGAGCAGCCATACGGTGGATTGTGGCGGTGAAGACTTTCTGCAAATGGAAATTGTTCGTTACGTTTTGTGGCCACCAACAGTTCAAAAAAGGATTTTAAATATTATCGCATGATGACCACGTGCCTTCCGCGAGACGGTTTAAATTGGGGAATTTTTTTAAGGGAAGACTAAAGATTTTTTTCACACGCAAGATTCGAACATAAGTTTTTCTTAAAGAGAGAAGTAAGCTTTTACCCGGCGAGTCATACGCAAGCCTCAAATTGGAGAATTTATGACACAAATTAGTTTTGTAAGTAAAATGAAAATATTCATGTTCATTATATCGATTCAATGTTTGTACTTACATAATTTTTAGGATTAGGAGTTAAACATATTTTATTAGATCATGGCTGCAATCAAAATGTAGTCGAATTTTAGTACAGCACAGCTAGAAAATCATTTATAGAGTTACTTTATATTTATGAGCACTAAATAATCGAACCCAAATTTTCACAAGTGTTTAAATTCAAAGGTAAGTATCTCTCAACCAAGAATTAAAAGGTTTAGTCAAGCATGGTTAAATCAAAAATATAAAAAACTAGTTTGGAAAACTAAATCAAAGCTAGAGAAAGATTTATTAAAGAAAAACACGCTTTTGGTTCGTCAATTCCATCTTCGTGCTTTGATTGATACGTGTTACGCATTGTGTGTTGAGTTCTTTTGCATGAACTCTGTCTTTGGATTATTTTGATTGGGATATGGACATCTTCAAAGGTGGGTAGATATTTCTTTCTTAAAAAAATAATTTGTAAACTTAACTATTAAATAATGCTGGCATGTTGAAGAATTATCCTTATCTTGTTTTCAGTTCATAGCATATTCCGTAAACCTACTTTTCCAGATGAAATTATTTAAACACCTTCGAGTCAGCGTAAAACTAAAATAGATGCCCTTAATAAAAAATTAAAAAAGAGAACCAATCAAGTCGGCCTAGCCTGACGATTAAAAACTCATTATTAATTTTGAGTAGACTCAAATTCAAATCGCACAAAAAAATTTAGCCCCTACTCAAAAAAAAAAAAAAAAAAGAAAAATCGATTAGGCTAAGATTTTACCAATATTATTATAGTCAATATTAGGCAGCTAGAAGATGAGACAAGGTTTGACTCTGCCCAATGTGGCGGGCGGGCGAACACAATCCAATTCACAATCCCAGTGACACATGCAATTAGGCTGCGGTAAATTTAATGATCCACGAAGTCTTTGCAGTAGAAGGTAAAAATGCCATTGGACCTACGTGTACTTATTTGTAAGGATTTTATTTTGTTGGCTTCAAATTGATTCAATAATCTATCTTCACTGATGGTCAAATTTTGAGATTGGAGCAAGCGTACCCGTAAATTTAAATATACCAGTTTTACATTATTTTAAATACAAATATATACATCAATTACCCTTGTAGATTGCAAGAGTCCAGCGAATGGTGTAATGTTTTCATCGATCGATTGTTAGTACTTAGATGTCAGTATACGCACGGTCGTAAAAAATGCTAGGATGTGCAATTTTCTGCATTAGTCTATGGATTTAACTAAAATCTCTTAACAAAATTACAGCATACATCTTTTGATAAGAATAAGAAGCGTAGCAACAACATGACCTATACATCATCTCAATGTAAGATTTTCAATCACCTAGATTTCAGCTTCATTATGGTGTTCTTTGATAAAACTAATAAAGATAGAATAGAGGAGGCAACCAACATATTTTATTCACAAGAGAGGACGGAACTATAAGAAGACAGTAAAGATTGAAATTCAGAATCGAGCAGAACAATATCTTGGACAAAAGACCAAACAGATATAAGACATCAAAACAAACCAAGATCACATTTTTATCAGTTTCTTAATGACAAAATGAAAGACTACAAGGCGACAAATTTAGTTCATAACAGAAGTACGGAAGGAGCTAAAACAGCTCTGCACATACGACAATAGTTTAAAGACCTTGCAACAGCAGCATTTCACTGAAACAGTAAACAGCTCCATCTTCATATTACAGCTGCATTGAGGAGCCGTCAATTCCCCTTAGATGCCTGCAGATGACCAAAAACTAGGTTTGACTGTGTTACAACTAGATAAAATTGCATACTATAAACAATCACAGAGGCATACATACGAAACAAAAGAAACTTGAACAAATGATGTTTTTATTAACAAATGTGTTGATTTATGCAATAATACTCACTTTAGTTTCTTAAAAAGGACTTGAGTTCCATTTTGGTCTAAAGCCATTCTCGATGTTTTAAGTATTTAGAGTTTACTCTAAAGAAACTTTAAACTGAAGACTAAATAAGCACGCACATGGAGAGTGTGCAGGGTTATCAACAGAGCTCAGAGAAAATTTTAGCTTACCATAAGGGAAGAAGATGGTATACAACTGATGATACACACTAAACAAGAGAATACTAGAATAATTAACAGCATTGAAAAGTGAAGAAAACATGGACTTTCCATTTAGCAGGTAAGCAAGCTAGCACATGCAAATAACTTTGTTATAGAACTCGTCAGCATATACCGAGGCTACTGCTGCTGTTGGGTAGGCGCTGGGTAGTTACCATATCCAGGATAGCCTGAATAGTACATATTTGTATCCTGCGATGCTGGAGCATATCCATAGGTTTCATATCCAGGGGCATATCCAAAATATCCACCATTCAACTGGTTGGCATCAGCCTGAGGATGGAAGATTTAAATAGATGAATACCATGAACATGCAAAGATTGATGACTAAAAAAATTGCAAAGTTATAAATTGGGTAAAATTAACCTGTTTGTTTGAAGGACTGCATCCCCAGGAGAGTCGAATGCTCTGTCCTCCCAGCTGTGTTCCACTTAACATCCGTATAGCTTCTTCAGCGCATCTTCTGATATATGAATTTAAGAAAACAAAGTCATCATGTGTTATTTCTAGACATAAATAGAAGGGAGAAAAAAACCGTTGCCACAATCAATTTACCTATCAGCAAATTGAACAAACCCACATCTTTTGCCTAAAGGTATTTTAACATGAATTAATTGTCCATATTGTCCAAAAACCTGCCTCAGGTGCTCATCTGTGACATTAGGATCCAAATTCCCAACAAAGATCTGATGTGGAATAACAAAACTTGTGAGCAAATACTTTATTTCTAAAACTAGCATGTATGTCAATAAATTTACTAACAGTTGTGTTAGTCAGATCATCCTCACTTGCCGTTCCTTGTGAAGCCTGGTATGAGGCTGTAATCATGAGAAATGCAGGTGAGGGAAAGCTAAAAATAATTATGAGAGAGGAAGGGAAAAGGTGGAGAGATGAAACAAATTTGAAGCTAGCTTTCAGCTTTTGAGAAAAAATTGTAGGTCACATTCACGATAGATAATCCAATGGGTGTTGCATGCACTAATCACTATCTTGGTTCAAAAACTTGGATACAAATTAGCACAAAACTATAGGTGCTTCAGAATATTTTCTACACATAAATTAGACAAGCAAACAGAGAAGGTCAAACAGAAAGTTAACAACATTAGAGATACTAACTCAGATCAATGTCAAATAGAAGACTGAAAAGAATGGTACTTAAACATCAAAACAGTATAAAAACAGCACGTTAAAAAGGAAATAATGATCAACAAGACAGGAATCGAAAATAATTTATTCAGTCAACTCACCGAGCACAAGTGCTGAAGACTATTGTGTATGTTAAATAGTGGCAAAATAATAGAGCTAAGTTCCTTTCAATGTTGCAATCATATGTCCATGTTTATACCATGACCCAGGAACATGATTGCAACACCTTACAAATTACACATCTTCAATAGGAATATTTCCAGATTGATACTTTAGTTGTGCATTGTTGAATTGCCGTCTTATCTAAAAGCCCGAGCTTGCAGATAGATTGAACAATTTATTATTTATTCTCTGACAAGCCTCACATGTAGGGCTGATTAACGGGCCGGGTCAATCCGGACCCGGCCCAAAACCGGACCGGTTAGTCCAGTCCAGAACCCGGTCCGGAACCGGTTTGATACCAGACCGGATCGGTTCTACCGTTCCGGATCCGGTATCTTACAGGTTCCGGACAAAACGGATCCGGTTCCGGATTGAGCCGGAATCGGATCCATTTTTAAAAAAAATAATAATAATATTTTTTTCCGATCGTTTTTTACATTTAAAAAAAAAAAGAAAGCAAAATCCGGTTCCGGGTTGGAACCGGTCCAACCCGGATCCGGTTGGACCGGAACCGGATCCAATCCGGTTCCTTAACGGATCGGACCGGTTCCGGGATTATCGGATCCGAAACCGGCCGGTTCCGGACCGGACCGATCCGTTAAGCACCCCTACTCACATGCAAACGAACCACAATCAACTTTCCCAGAATTCGTAAACAAACCAACACTAATGTCAAATAGATGTGCTTTCTCAGATATTTGAGCAAAATAAAATACTAGTATATCAAAACTATTTGGTAACTACTAACTAAATATAACTATAGATGATTTGATGCACAAAGGAATAGATTAACCACCCTCTAAATGTTTGAAGACTTCAAATAGGAAGCACCAAAATAGAGTATGATAAAGCTAAAAAGAACTAACCAAATAGAGGACACCTTACAGTATTGTAAGCATTGGGTACACAAAAAACTAAAAAAAACTCCATGACGTAAGCAAATTCACTGACCTTTGATAATTTGCACACTCTTCATGGTCAGCCTTTTCTAAAAGAAGTAACTCCAGCCTCAAATGAATATAGAATAAAGGATGGGAGCACAAAAATATCTACTAATAATCTAATGGCACGAAGGAAAGTGATACATGGATATCTTGAGTTATTGTTGTAGCTGAATTTAAAAATTGAACAATAGAAGGGCTTTAACTGTTCAAAGTAATTTAATTTGTCTGAGATTTTGGAATATAAAAAGGACTGATGGGAAATAAGTAAAATCGCGGTATAATTAAAACCTTAAGAAACCAAAAGTAAGCGACGTTAAATAAAACTGACCTACAAAAAACCAGGCACTAAAAAGGTTATCATTTCAGCTGATATTGGCTCCAGGCCCCTATATGACAGAGCCTCCTGACACCCTGCTTTGAGACAATGGGAGTTTTTCATAAGATTATGCAAGTTTTTAACACTTCCGAACCTAAAATCGTGAAAGTACTGGAAGGAAATGACACTGTCTGTGCTTATCTTCAAGAATTCAAACTCTTAAGAAAGCAACTTAATAGCACAGCTCAACAAAAGACACATCATTATTGGAGATTTCCGAAACTAAAATGCCACCAATTCATTGAACTGCCAAAATTCAGAGATCAAAGCAAATGAAATAGACAATTAACATCAAACTAAAAAATTGCAAGTAAATTCGAGGGTCCTCCCCAAACTAAAGTAAATGATAGATGCACGGTGCATACCTTTAGTCTGGACACCCACTTTTTGTTTGTTAGCAGCTGGACCAATTCGCATGGGTCTACTGGAACAAAACCTTCCATTCATTTCAGTCATAGCACGAAGTTGTTCACTTTCATCACCAAACCTCACAAATCCATAACCCTTTGTACGTCCTGTAGTCCTATCTGTGACAATCTTTGCACCTTTAACTGAAGGATAACTGGCCCTAAAAGTTTCTTGAAGCATGAAATCAGTAACATCAGCCGCCAAGTCTCCAACAAAAATGGTATATTCAGGAGAATCATCATGCTTTTCACCCACACCCATAGAGGCCCAGTTCATTCTAAACGTTTGCTCAGCATTTGGGATTAGGGTTCCATTATACATCTGCAGGCTTCTCTCTGCAGCAGCGTGACTAACAAACTCAATAAAGCCATAACCCTCTGATTGTCCAGTTTGCTTGTTACGTATGATTTTGACAGAGGATACCTAAAGGATGAAAATATGCAGGGGGTTTACAAAAAATAATGAACAAAACAAAGGGGAATACAAAGTCTAATAAGCGATAAAACTAAAAATTATTATTATATACTAGCAAAAATCTCTCCAGAGAGCGGCATGAAAGGTAAATAGTGGTGCAGAAGTACAAATGCGTACGTGAAGCACAAGCATTCGCCAAAATTCTATTCCTAAACAATGTCCCAACAATTACAACGCTTTAGATTGAACCATATAAATTTAAATTGATGCATGCATCCTAAAAATTACATCTTCCACTATTTAATTAATGGGACATGCATCCTAAATATTACATCTTCCACACTAAAAATTCAAACAGAAATTGAACCATATAAATTTAAATTGTTGCATGCCTAAAAATTACATATTCCACTATTGAAATTGATGCATACTTCCTAATTAAGTAATCGTTACTCAACCATACTGATGCATGCATCCTAAAAATTACATCTTCCACTTCCACACTAAATAAATTTTCAGACGTCCTTAACTAAATCAGACATTCATTATCCAGAGCATTAGGGCATCACCGCCAAGATAAAAAAAAAAATCCTCGTATTCGAATATATCGTACAAATGCACAAAAAAGTTGGCATATCCAGAACTAACAAGTAAATCAATAACGATTTTCATACGTGGGTGTGGATAAGGGGATATACCTCGCCAGTGGCTGCGAAACAGCTATAGAGGAACTGCTCATCCATCCAGTACGGCAGCTCTCCAATCCAAAGACTACGTATTCCATCGTCGGCTATAGGTTGAGTAGCTGGCGCCGTGGCATACTGTTGTGGCATTTGAGGTGGCGCGGCAGCCTGTGGAGGCGGCTGTTGGTAGTAGTATGCGGAGGCAGGTGGCTGTTGGGGCGGGGGAACCTGGTACAGTGGTTGTTGAGGCGGCTGAGTCATCCACGGCTGGGGTGGCTGTTGCGGTGGCTGCTGCTGGTATTGCTGTGGAACCATGGGCGGCGGGACCATGTTGTTTCCTGGCTGCATCATCGTTGAAAACGTGAGATCTACAAGATGAGGCAAGTGGAGAGTGAACCCTAGCCTAGTAGATTGCGAAACTTTTCGGCGATTCCTCGACCACACAAATATATATAATATTCTACGGGTGCGCGTAGTTCGTAGATGGGAAATTTTGTTGTTGTTCTTAAGAATGTTGTTCTCAGGAGCAATATTTACCCATCCAAATGAATTTTTTTTTTAAAAAAAGATTTCAAATGAATGGTGATGATGCCCCTAAAGGCACTACCCTGACATTATCAAACAAACCGCTCGTAGATGGGATACGTAAATTATAAAGAATTTGTCGATAAATAGATGATTATTAAAGTAAAAATATTTAATTTTGTGTTTGATGTCAACGATTAGTAATATAAGGAAAATAATAATATATTTTGTATAATTGATTAAATATTGTATAAATATAAAAATGTACTAAAATATTGAAATATCCTAAAATGAGTTTAAAATTATTTGTTATAATATTTCAAATTATTATATTTAGATCCGTTGTAATATTCTAAATTATTATATTTAAAACAATTTTTATTATATAAAATATTTATTTATAAATTTATTAACATACACCTATTAAACATTTTGTTAATATTTATATTTTATAGTTTTATTTATGGTAAATTGGACAAAAATCCCTAAATCAAAACTAAACTTTGGTATCAATACTCTCGTGTCAAAAAAATATTATTTTCACACCCTGATATAGATTTACAATTTGTTTCTGCTCCCTATCCCCATAAAATTACCAAAATGACCTTATTTGTATTTGTAAATTCATTACCCTTGTAATATGTCATTCATCTTCTTTTATATATTTGTCTCTAATAATTTTTTCTCTCTCCTTCCTCCATTAACGTGTTCTCTTTCCCTCTGTATTTCTCCCTTCACACAAGCAAAGTGTATTGATCTCAAAGATTAATTTTTTGTACTAATCTCGATGCTTGTGTGGTGTGAATATGGTAGACGTATTTTTTTTTTTTGTTTGTTTGTAATGATATTGCTTTTATGTGTGATTTGATTTTTTTTTACATTTCAATTTCAATTTATGCAAAACTTTAATATTAGATTGGTTTTAGGGATTTTTTGGTAAGTCTCCCTTTATTCTAATATTCGTAATCAAATTTTTATTATATCTTATTAGGTATATATTCTTATTTTTGTTTTAGTTCTTATTATTTGTTGGTATTAATTTATTAAAAAATATTATTCTTATTATTTATGTTTCTGTTATTATTTATTATAAATTTACTTCTTATTACTTATTAGGAATTATTTTATTATATAATTATTTGTTTATAATAAATTTATTAAATTATTTAATTTTAATTTATTCTAACTTATCATTGTTTTTTTATTACTGTTTATTAATAATTTTTTCTATTAATTATTATTCATATTAATTATTTTATATTTTTGAAGGAGAAATATTAATTATTAAGGAAGGCAAATAATAATATTATGTTGATATTTGATTTGTGGGGGTATGTTGGTAATAAATTACCCCAATCACTCTTTATCACACCATATAGAATGTATAATTTATCCACCAAATTATGTACAAATAATATGTACAGTGCAGGTTTATGCGAGCCCATCAAACCATCCAGATAAAACATCAATGAACCAAATGTTGGATGAGAAATGTTGTTGAATCAATATCTATGTTATCATTGAGTCAAACACAATATATATATATAAAAGCGACGTTGTAACTTTGTAATTGTATTTTGTAATAAATAACAAAGGTTTTTATTAAATTTGATGAATTTACATTTAACTAAAATATTAATTCTTTACATAATCATTATTTATTTGAATATTTTTTAAAAAACTACAAAATGAGAAATTTAAAGTATGCACAAATAATTTTTTTTATCCAAATTAAAATATCTAATTTATTTTCTATATGGATCACATTTAGTTGTGTAAAAATTTGTATATTGTTATAATCTAACGTATAGGTCTTGATGTGATGAGTAAGATGTAATAAGTCATTGATGAGTGGTTAATATTATAGTTCATCACATCCTCATCATTGTAACAAATGATGTCATAATATATAAATAGACATGATTTTAAACAAAATCCCAATTTTTCATTACGACGAAGATTAGGCAAGCTTAAAGAATACCGTATAATAGATAAATCAAAACATCATGTTATCTTACTTCATTATCCAATATCTCAATTACATGTAGAATAATTTTCCTTAACATAGACACAACAATATATAAACTAATTTGTAGCAGACAACTAGTATAAATGAAGCTAGATTGAATATTTCAAACAAAGATGGAAGCATCAAAATACCTGATAAAATTCAGAACATGAGAACATGATGGTCAGTACATAAAGTTGCTTAGAACAGACTTTGTGATTTTGCAACGATTTTTTACTTCATAATAGGTCTCACAATCAGCTAAAGGGATCCGTGGCGCAATGGTAGCGCGTCTGACTCCAGATCAGAAGGTTGCGTGTTCGATTCACGTCGGGTTCAATCCCCTAAACTAACAACGGATTTTTTATTTTCCGGGCCTTCCTTCTGTTTTATAGCCTTTAGGAATTCTTTCTGCGGATTTTGCGGGTTTAGCATTTCACTTGTCGTCTCGTCCATTTTTACCTTATTTTTTAATTCTTGAAACCTGTTCTGCTGCGTGGTGGGGGTCCTATTAAATTAATGGCACTTCGCAGCAAGTTCCAACGATTCATATCTCAAGGCTACCGTCAATTATCCACCTCCATCCTGAGCCCAGATTCTAAATTCTCACTAACCAGTAAACAGAAATCCCGAGCTGCACTGGCATTAATCCGGTTTGAGAAAAACCCGGAACGCATCCTTGAGATATGCCGGGAAGCAGACCTCACGCCTGAGTCACCACTGGACCGGATTGCTTACTCCAAGGCAATCTCCAAGCTCAAAGAATCCCATTGCTACGACGTTATTAGGAGCTTCATCAAAGAATCTGTGGTGCGACCTGAATCAAGAACTGAGCGATCTATTTCCCGTTTCGTCGTTCTTTATGGGCAGGCGGGTCTTGTCAAAGACGCTATTGAGCTGTTCGATCAAATGCCTGACATGGGCATTGAAAGGAATGTGAAGACGCTGAACTCGTTGTTGTTTTCTTGTTTTTTGGCCGAGGATTATGGAGAAATGAAGTGGTTGTTTGAGGAGTTTCCAAGTAAATATGGTTTCAAACCAAATTTGGATACTTACAACATTGTTCTAAAGGGGTTTTGTGACTCCGGGAGTGCGAATTTATCACATTCGATATTGGCGGAGATGGAAAGGAAAGGGGTAAAGCCTAATGTGAAGACATTTGCCACTGTTCTTGCAGGATTTTATACTGAAGAGAAGTTCCTTGATGTCGGGAAGATTATGGAGTTAATGAGAAGTTATGGCATTTCGCCATTGATAGGTATTTATAATGTTAGGATTCAGGGTTTATGTAAGCTAAAAAGGTCCAATGAGGCAAAGGCTTTGTTGGATGGGCTTTTGTGTAGGGGTATGAAGCCGAATTCTGCAACATTTGGCCATTTGATTTATGGGTTCTGCAGGGAAGGCAAATTAGAAATGGCTAAAAGTTTGTTCAAGGAGATGATTGATATGGATCTGAAGCCAGAAGCTGAATGTTACTTCACACTGATTTATTATCTGTGTAAAGGATTAGATTTTGAGGTTGCCTTGGACGTCTGTGAAGAGGCTATGGGGAATGGCTGGGTGCCAAATTTTTCGACTATGAAGTCTCTTGTTGAGGGATTGGCAAGCATTGGGAAGATTGCTGAGGCGAAGAAAATTATTAGACTAGTGATGGAGAAGTTCTCGAGGAATGCTGATAAATGGAAAGAGATTGAAGAAGGATTGCCTAAGTAGAGTTCTGATGGTTGGTACGATGTTAACTCTTATCATCTTTTACCATATTTATAATGAGGATACCAATATACAGGTAATTTGTATGAGGATACCAATATACAAATGTTACTATCATTTGTCTGCGCTTATTCTTTGGGGTTTCACTGTGTGTTTGAAGCATTCTATGGTTAAATGTTCTTGTATAGTTTGTTATGTGTATTTTTCTAGTTGCCCAGATTATTTATTTCTCCAACGATGTTACCAAAAATTTCAATCCTGATCTGCTAGTGGATGGATAATGAATTTGGAGGGTGTACCACTGTACCTCAAGAAAATATATCAAAGATTAACCATATGCCACTCCTTTTCATACACCTTTTAGCCTCACGTGTCATGCCAAAAAATTGCCTTTGTACTGCCGCTATTATATCTTTTTATGCAGTCTCTATTATGTTGTTTATAGACAGAAATGGGTTTGAGAGAATCATCAATTTTCCTGAATCTTGTTTATCTCATATGATACTGTTGGTACCAAATGATACTGGTCCATGAGTGATGCATCATAGAAATTTAGGAATATCATCTTATTTGCGATATTTTTGGGAGATTGCTGGAGCGATGCCATAGGGAATGTGAAATGAGATCTTTTTTCTTTTGCAGTGATGGTTACTTTTTTTTTTTTTTATACTTTTCAGATTCACCTCCAAGCCAAAGCCTCTGGACTGATACACCAGGATGCAAGATTTCTAAAGGGGCAACACCAGGACTCTATTACTTGCATGACTCCACGAACCATCCAATTATATAAACAAGCCTTTGTGGCGCCTAACGTATTACTTGGTCAAAAGATTCAACAGGCTAAACCGTTTTTAAAGTCTACAAGGATCAAGTGTCCAGAAAGGCAATGGTGCTAGAAGTATACTAAAGGCAGAGTATACACAGACAGGGCAGATGACAGCTAAATATGATGTCCACAGTTTTGGAGTGGTACTTTGTAGATCATCTGTGGAAACAGAGCTATCAATAACTAAAGATTGCCTGAGTAGGAAGATATAGTTGCTTTGGTAAGATCATTTCCAAAAACATTATTCTTAAACATCCGAATAAGTGTTGCAATTCTATGTAAAACCATAAGTAGAAATGTTCTTTGTCAAGCTTTTGCTGTTGCATCAGCATGCCTCCGAGAGGAAGGTAGAATGCCACCATTGCGGCTTAAATGTGTAGACAATTGTTTCTCATGTGCCACATCTTTTTCCTTGGTTAAGCTAGAAAACATAATCTGACAGAACCATATTCATTGCTTTATGCAATCTGGAAAACATTATTACATTCCCAATACATATCAACTCCACAGATATCTTACTCTCCTTTATATTTATGTGTGTGTGTTTTTGGAACGTTGCAGATTGCATATGCAAATCACACAATTAATTGATTTTCAAATGACACACATATGGTTGACAGCATTCGTACCTAAACATTGATTACTATTGCATCAGCTTTGAGATTATGAGAACTGAATCCAGGAATTTCTTTCAGTTCTCATAACTCCAAGTCTGCAACTTTCACCATGGAACAACTCCCAGGTCGAATCCCACTGCTTCTTTTCTTCTTCTTTCTCCCCAAATCAGCTAAGAACCTGGCCCAGGAATTGCATTTTCTTGAAGCCATTTCTTCATTGTTTCTGTCAGAGTGTCTGCAGCTCTCGTCACACTCCAATTCCAATCTTTTGAAGTACGCAATCTCCCTATTCAGAAGCGATCCCATAGTGCCGCAGGTTCCAATCGCCAACGCAACCTTTCCAGCCATTTCTTCGTGCAATTTCCTTGATGTTTGGTTTGCTGCATGTATCATAAAAAGTGGTTATTTTATGTCTTCACTGTCTCTGTTCATTTAATTTGAATGCGATGCTTTGAATTTGGAGCACCTTTTTCTTTAACATATTAATAACATAACATAGCAGGCAATTATTAAGCAAGAGGTACCTCTCTTATATTCAAAAAGTGTCGTGAAATCTGACATAACATCGCGAAACAGTCTTGTAATTGCATCAAATATCTCACATTAAGACTGCCATTAAACCTTATTTTGTTTAAAGTAGTACAACAACAATTAAGCATTTAATCCCAATGAATTATGGTAGGCTACATGAACAGTAGAGATAATCAAGTCGGGTCGAACACGTGCGCCAGACTTCTCGAAGCGTTTCTACGCTCAGAATATCTTCTTTAATACCCTTGAAGCTTAGTGTTAGTTGCTACGACTATCAGTTTATTTGATGCATCCAAAATTGTACATTTTGTACCCACCGCAGCACATATACTCTAACAATCAGACTGTAATGATATGATTATTCACAATTTTGCTTAAAGTGAGGAGCATGAGGCTTTGCATGATTGCAATTGTTTGTCAAGGCCTGACTCATCATTCATGACTCATTATGAAAAAAATAAGTGAGATACATATATACTAAGTTCAAAGAAAATGAAAAACTAATTTTATTTAAAACAATTAAAATGACGTGATTTGAGGAGTAACTTTAAATGACTAGTGAAAGTGGTTGCTACGATTGAGATCAAATAATTATGTTCTGTGGAAGTTGCTTTTTGGCATCAATCACTCTTATTTTGTTCACAACTATTGGATTTCTTCTTACTTATTTTGATAGTTGAAGACTTGAAGCTTCTTTAAAAGCTCAGCTTGGGGGCAAAGCGCTTTATATGAGTGACCCGACTGTTAGCTTTTCCTTGTATTTCATTGTATTTTAATTTTAAAATAGTTGTAAGTTGAAGTAAGGGAAACTCAAAGTCAAGACTGTTGTAAATGTTTGAGTTAAGACAGAGTTATTGTCTATAAGGTGAAACTTTAACCACAATAGTATGCTTGTCTGCACGTAATGATGTTTAAAGCTAGCAGTTAAGCTCGAGTATATTATCATTTACAATATCGTTCAAGATCATAAATATTTGACACTCCAAACACAAGATTGTATCCTACTCCACAGTATCGATTTGAGAAACTTGAACGCATCTGAAGACATTTGGTTCAATGCATGTAAATATGAAAAATAATGCTCCAAAATAACTTTATTAGATAGATGCAAAAAAAAGGCATTGCCCAATAAATATTTGTTATTATATCAAAATTGTCACTTGTCCAAATATATATTATATCAATTCATTTTGTTCTAAAATTTTCTTCTCCTTGCTCGTTTTCCTTTTTTCCCGTTTTACTATACAGTTGTTAACTCAACTCATTCTCTACAATGGTGTAAAGGGAAGATGGTGTAAGTACCTCCTCGACCTTCCCGGAGGTTACATCAAACGCTATGGTATGCTGGGGACATGGCACGTATATCTCAGGCTTCGATGAGAAGCAAGAGCATTTTGCAATGCTACGTCCAAATTTCCGCCGCCTTGAAACAGTGAATCATACAATTCACAAACAAACTGAGACAATTCTTTCTCATCATCATCCAAAAAACGTAATGACTGCTCTCCATTTTTCTCAGGTTCGCTATCTTCCCAATCACTAGCCGGACTGGGTGGTTCGCAATCTTCATCATCTACTTCCTCTTCTCCAATCTCAAACTTCCCATTTTCAAAAGTACTAAACTCGCCTGATCCATAGAATGATGTTAATTGCGTTTCTTCGGGCTCTGATGAAGGGCATATAACAGCTTTAGCACCGGAATCTAGAAATGCTTTGGTTAAAGCTCGGATAGGCCCATACACTCCGGTGAAGATTATAATTCTGTCTCTCCAAGCTCCAATCTGCAAATTTCAACAGAACGTATACAGATACACATGGTCTCAATAGCACATGCTGATATATCCATCTTTCATGGCTAAGAAACATAGTTTTCCTCGTGAGTTATCAGTGGTTAGCTTAATAGAACTTTACCCATAAATTTTTATCAATTTTAACCTCAACCATGCACATGTTCTTAATTATCAACTGCTTTTCCTTCCCTGTAAAGATTTCGTACAAAATTAAAAACTTAAACGAAAAACTTCCTCTGCAGAAGATTCTATATTTCGAGTTGATGGAAGGGGATCCAGGGTATCATTCAAAAACCAAACCCCAAACATATGTTTAATACCAGTAAAAATGGATAGGCAGTATACCACATCCTAAAGCACTCACTCACTTTCAATTTCAAATTAATGGTTCGGAAGTAGCATCTTTGCTACTGATAGAATATAAAGCAACAAACTCATTGTCCAAGGACATACCATATAACGGACATCTTCAGGGGTCAAGTGAACCAGAGGTACTGTTCTACGGAACATATAAGCAGCAATTTCTTGATCATCTTCCATGACCTTCAGAGGACAACATAGAAAATCAATACCACTGTATCAATTACCCCAAAAATGAATTTTTAACAACCTGTGTTTGACGTCCAATATATCTGTGGACCACGCCACCAATATGGAAGTATGGTCTGCATGATACGAGCTCAGCAACAGTTGAAAGGTTGGTAATGACGGATGCATGCTTCCTCCTTCGGCCCTTCATCATTGACAACAGGCTATATTTAACATTCTGCAGAAACTTATCTGCTAACCCTCCAGGTTCCGCAACCACAAATACATCATTCTGCCAACTACAGCAAAATGAAGAGTTTTAAAGAATGTAAGCTACAATAGCAAGATCTCATAAAACCGAAAGATAAGTGAAGACTCAGGAAAACAAGACCTTAATATGGAGCCACATGTGTCATTTTGCAGTGCCAAATGAAGTATTCCAACCTGGGGTGAATTCTGTATTTTCTCGTGCAAAGTTATGAAGGGAACAGAAAGCTGCCGGCGTTTTGGAGGAGAGTCGGGGGGTGGCGAACCAGTTGTTTTTGCGGAATGAAATCCATCCAAACTTAAGGGCGGTACTAGGTCAATTCTATCTACTCGTGGGGGGCCAATTTCAGGGCTATAAAGTAGGGGGCTTGATGGAAAGCTTCCGGTAAACAAAGGTGATGTAAATGTTGTTGGAAATGTAGATCCTGGAGCTGCCTTAATGGTTCCCACATTAGAAAGAGACAACTTTATCCCATTACTCATACAAAAAGTCTCGAGTGCGCGGGTATGGTGAAAAACTCGTCCAGAATCTGGACTGTTGGAAGCCTCTACAAGAAGAACACCACGTCTCCAGCCCAAAAGTGGGCTATTCGTATTCGACACTGTCCATTAACAGATACAACTCTGAAATATGGAAATGACAAGAAAAGCTACAGGAAGAAGCAAATGAAGTAATCAGAGAAGTATATTATTTTAATACCCTTTCTATTGAAGAGTTTTTGAGACTTCAAACTGTCTGAAAATTTCTCATCGTATGGACCCTCGACTAATCTTTCAGCTAAATTTTTGAAAGCCATGGAATTATTCTGAATGTACTCGTCTGTGGCACCTTCTAATTTCAACCAATTAGCTGGATCAGTCTCATCCAGCTCCATATCACAACGTTCGTCAACTGTACATGTGATTAACAACTTTAAGAATGTACATATGGCACATGTGACAGTTTCAGTTTGATATCACACTCGACATAAAATATAAGACAACCAACACAACTTTCCGATAATGAATTTATGTGTAACATGCAAGCCCATGTAGCCAATAAAAGAGATAAAAACGCTTTCTATAGACACTGATCAGATGCATGGCAAATCTATATATAACAACCTGGATTAAATCGAAAATAGTGTACATCAGGAAGCATGGGAAGCAATGTACTCAACGCTTCTTCCACGCGATCAACAGAACAAGCACTCTCAATCAGCACTTGTCCAGTGTCCAAATAACGCCAGCCACCCTTGCGAACCTGACAAATCAAACAAAAGTGTTGATAAGGTCAATCAAGAATATTTTATGACTTTGTCAAATACTTGTTGAGATCTAATTGCATCTAGGATAATGACAAATCTTGTTGAATAAGTAGGATAATATTTTTTCCTGATTTCGTGGAGTTTGTTGTACCACTTGTTTAACACCATGTACTATGCTTTGGATTTAATAAGAGGAATTCATTGTTTCTTTTCTCACATTATTTTTACAAAGAAATGACAGTTAATTCAAGAACCATAAAAATGCATTTGCAGTTAATCATAAAAAGCTTCTGTCACCCATAAACCCCAAATTTAATAATAAAAAAAGTCAAGCACCAATCAATGATATAAGGCATCACCACCAACAGGAAAATGCTCGAGGATGGGATTCATAATAGTCAATTCGACAACAAGCAGAATCCAAGTGTTTGAGTGCATCCTTTCTATTAGTAAGACATTCAAGAGGCATCTCCTTCATGATGCTATGATTGAATTAACTGATACACGATGTTATGTCCAAAAATATTCACAACTCATAGAAACATGAGAACAACGCCGAGAAATTGATACCTTTGTAGGAACAGATCCACAACCAATGGAGACCACACAATCAATTTTAGCATCAGGCCACAATAACTGCGCTTCTCGTATGGCAAAAATAGTAGGATTGTTTGCCACTATGGCCCCATCTTGCCAACGATGCACACCTGCACATATAAAGTTCAGAAAAAGAAGGCAAAGTGTTCTCTTGATAACCATCTATAATGGTGAAAAGATATTCAGGGCCATGAGAAAAGTTTACCATCAGAGAAGTCATCTAGATAATATGGCGCCGCAGATGATGCTCTTATAGCTTGCCAGATGTGATGCTTACAACTTCCAATAAAAGCATGGCATTTGTATCCAACTGGAGCTCCAGTAGTAGTAGATCCTTGTCCAACAGTTGTCAAGTTTTCAGCAACAGCAGAAGAAATTTCAGGTGTTCCAGGAGGGTACTGAAATTCATGAAAACCAAAAAAATTATGAAATTAGAAAGGAAAACAAAACAAGTCTTTTAAGTTGACAATGATGCAAACATTAAAAACTAGAAGATATATTTTTTTTATGTCAAACCTGATAATTTCGAAATATATATGGCTGAGCTGGTGCAACACTGACCAGGGTTGATACAATAAAAACTTTCGGGATTCTTTTAACCGCAGAATCAATTAAGAGATCTCCTTCATCATCAGCACAAATATCCTTCAACAGCCTCTCAAACTGATCTGCACTGTGCTGTAAGTAGGCTCAAGTCATTCTCAAACAGCATGATGAACTTCCAGAACATTTTCACTGAGTTTCTTGGAAATTATATTTTCACGAGAGAGATGATGTGATTGGCAAAGAAAACAGGAAATGGGAGGAAATGGTGAAAGATGGACAACTATTAAAATACCAAGTACATTTCTTTAGACGAACAAATTGCTTCTTTTTTCCCCATATTTTCCACTGTACCATACATATTTATATCATAAGAGGGCCACACAAACAAATTGAAGATAGCAACAATAAAATAAAACAGACGAAAATAGCAGATAACATACTTTAGATCCATGTACAACAACACGAAAACTCTGTGATGAACTCTTGTAGAGTTGATCTAACTTTTCTCTCCACGTTGCTGCTTCATTGTCCTTTGGAACAGGTTCAGCAAAGACAAGTTTCCCTGGGAAATCAAATGAAAAAGTAAGCAGATTAAAGCACAAAAATCAGCTGACAAATATGGACAAACCAGAGCATGAGTGCCCTTGTAATGCAGAGCACTTACCAAGTTCTTTGTAAATATCTTCACACTTTTCCAAGGACATCGATTTGATTCCAAGAGCTACAGCAAGCATACCACCAGTAGATGTTCCACAAATAAGGTCAAACAGTTCATGAATCTGCTTCCCAGTACCCGTCTCAATTTCTCTCAAAATCTTGACAGTTGCCAGTCCTTTCATGCCACCACCGTCCATTGCAAGTATGCGTAATCCTCGTTTAGGAACTTTCCTTCCCTTAGTAGCACGGCGCATAATCTCATTCTCCCCTATGATGGCATAATGTATCCCATTTAATATTACGCACACAACAAAAATGTGATTACAAGGAATATCTCTTAGAAAAAACCCACCTAATATAGCCAAAACACGGGCTGCAGCTTTACACACTCGCGGCTCAGAAGCAGCTGTCAGCCGCAAAAGAAGTTCCCGCAGACTTTCTGAAGTGACTAGGGTACGACGGTTTTCCAAACAGAAAGCTAAATTTCCAACGGCAAATAGAGCTAATATTTGTACCTAAGACGGAACATCATTCATTTTTGGCTAAAAAAAACGGAACATTTTTAGTAATGAGTAAGGCGAGCTTGCCTCTGGGTTTTTATGGCCACATAATAACTTGATTGATTTCAATACATCTTTGGTCAACATTTTCTGAGCTACAACATCAGATGTAAAAGCCAACTTGACCACAACTTGCAAAACGGAGATAACTTCTTGGGCCCCTGCAGATTTCAACACTCTTTCAATAGGTTGCATAATGTCTGATTTGATCAATTGCATTGCCACCTGAACATCTGATGCAAGAGCTGAGAGAGCAAAGCAAGCTTGCTCGACCTGACAACCACAAGTAATAGTTAAAAGAAAATTCATGAAATAAAAGAGTTATATTGATAAACTGAAGCATACCACATGCTGGTTATCACTGCTTATCATACTTATAAGCTGCCGCACTGCATTCTCATCTTTTCCTACAACTACACGGTTTCCATCGTCTTGCATTATCTTTGCAAGGGCAGATGCCAGTAGAGGGTGATGACAAGAAGAAAAACGGAATATGAGGGAAAAGAATGCACTCAGCTTATGTCGAGATGCAACAAAATAAGAACTATTCTCCATCTGCGATCAAACCAGAAAAGTGAGTAATCCAACTTGATAAGACAAATCTGAAGTGCAACATAACCACATAACCAAATGACTACAGCACCACACACCTCAATCTGTACACTGACCGATCTTAAATTATCATCAGCCACAATTCTTATGTTTGCAAGAGACAAGTGGCGAAGTTCTTGCAACGGTAAAATGTCTGGAAGAAATTCAAGGGGATTCCCGAAAAGCCTTAAAATGTGTAACTCTGCCATAGCCCTGTCAAAAAGCTGGAGATAACCATTAAGATTTGAAAACATTTGTAGAAATCATCAGAGCACAAGGGCAGAGACTAGAAAATCGAAAACTACAGAAAACAATTCGATGACCTGAAGTCAAGAAGGGGCCGAACCAGCTTGTTATGTTCCAATGACAATTCAACAAGACCAGCACACTGTCTTAATTCCACTGGTTATAGTTGCCAACAAACACAAGAATAGGTAATAGCAAAATAGGTGATCATGGTTCAATAATTTACGGATTTGCAAAAGTAACTTTCATCTTTTTAATTGATACAGAAAACAAAACCACAATAAAGCTTTAAAACCCTACCAGGCATGGAAACAAGCATGTTGTAGTCTATGGCTAGAACTTTCAACTTTTTCAGATCACCAAGTTCGGGCGGCAAAGTAGAGAGCCTGTTATTATCAAGGTATAATTTCTCAAGAAGTGGCAGTCGCGTAATCTCCACTGGCAATGACTGAGGAAGACACAAACATAAACATAAATACAGGTCCTTTTCTAATCAAATCATGTGCGAGTGGATATTAATGTTAAATATTGACACAAGAAAAACAGACTCTCCTAGTTTGTGACAACAGATTAATTAGCTGTTTATCAAGTGTTTCAAGATTAGAGTAGGAGAAACATTAAGAGAGACAACCTAGCCTATCTCTGGCTCGAAACAATTGGCATACAAAAGAATCAACCAGTACAGCCCATCAAGAAAGAATCTTTTGCAGAATAAAAATACAATCACCATATTCCTTACAAGAGCAAAAAACCAATTTCAGAACCATTATTCTCAACACATCAAATCCCAAAATTATATTTAATATTTAAAAACTAAATAGCACAAACTCGGCATTTCCAAACCAATGTAATTTGTGGCTAGAAAACGATACAACATAATTTTGGTAATAGAAATGACTCACAGTTAATCCCATACCGCAGAGGCTAACAACAACAACATTTCGCCAATGTTCCAGGCAACCTGACCCGACAACCACTCCATCAGCAACCCCATTGGCGAAATTAGACTTCATCAACTTCAGAAAAACCCCAATTCCACCATCATTCTGCTGCCCAGAACCCCCTGCCCTCCAAAGTATAATCCCCTTCAGTGGCTCCCTTTTCTTGACAACCCTCATCTCCACCCCTACCCCCTCTCCTTCCCCACCCAAATTGTCCACATTACCACCACCATTACTTCCCAAATCACCCCCTCCACTCTCTAAATTTCCCAAAATTTCCACCTCATTCTTAGTCTTCTCCCTCAACTCAATTTCCACGGAGTCTTGGGGAGAGGGCAACGCGACCATGACCTGTGACTGGAGTTTCAATGCGACTTGATCCTCGTCATCCCCGGCGTTCCAATCGAGGTCAATCCTAAAACCCAGTTTCTCTTGATCGTTATCGACGCTAGCGGCTACGGCTGCGACGTCCTGTACCGACGCCGTTGGGGAGGACCCAGAGAACGGAGAGGCGGAAGATGACGATCGAGTGACGTCATCAAGTGTATCCGCATCTGCGCCATAACTCAACGTCAAGTGAAAGACTTCGGATGTGCGCTTCCAACCCAGTCCCCACGACATTGATCCCAAAATCAGATCAGGGTTTTTTTTAATCTCCTCTCTCTCTATTTCCTTGAATTTATTTGATTAATACAGCATTGAACCAATCTGATTGAATTCAAGAATGCGAATCAAATGACTGCATTTTCAAGAATTTAAAAAAAAAAGATTTTAGTATCAGTATGAATCAAAATCCCTGATTTTGCGTAGATTTTATAGAGCCGTAACCGAATGTGATTAATAATAATAATAAAAGAAGTGTTTATGTATAGTGTGGAATGTGAAGTACCGCGATCTTCATTATGTGTGATGCATAATGTTGTGTAGTATTTGGTGGTTTTGGAATCCTTACAAGCTCGTCCTATGTTGTGGACGGTGAACGAGACGGCTAATACGACGCCGTATTACGTATGTGCTAATTGTTTTTATCATTACACTATATTTGTTTCTATCTAAAAGTTACATTTAGTTTTACTATATATATCTAATAAACACACGTTACAAGAGCTCCCGGCGAGATGGATAAGAGCTCATATCCATCTTGAGTAGATTCAAGTTTGAATCGTCTTTGATGCATAAAATTTGATTTAGTCAATCTCCATTAAAAAAATAAAATAACATTACCCACACGAAAAATGTAAAGACCCGGATTTTTTTAGTTATTGGATAACTAAACCTTGAAAAAAAAAAAAAGAGTTTGAAACTTCATAAACTCTAGCCAAGAGTTACAATCCTTCAAGGGGTCCATAAGCAATACAAACTCTTCCATTAATCCATCGATTCGCCGCATCTTGGATCGATCAAAATATGCTCTATATCATCACTTATCTGCACAGAATTGTTCCAATTCTTATCAGATTTAATCCCATAAACCGAGAGGAGTCCAAGCCATGACATCCTTCGAAACCTCTTCTCAAGCTACACACCTCAGCCTTCGAAAGACTCCACCGTATCACATCTAGCAAGATCGAAACAGAATCTGTAATCCACTCAGAATCTGCACAATTATATCCCCGATAATCTCGATCAAGAGTCATACTCCAACACCTCAACTTAGCCTCCACTTTTGCCTATAAATAGGACAACCCTTGGATGTATTATTCACATCACAAGCCACCTCTTTCTCAGCCTCCTTCCAGCAACCTTTCAGCAAGCAACCTTCGAAAAATCAGAGCAAATAATCTGCTCAATCCAGCAGCCTTTCAGCAAGCAAGCAACCTTCAAAAAATCAGTCCTTAATCCTTCGAAAAGTCCAGCTTTGATTCTGACTTCTGCACGCACAAACACACAGTAAAGTTCTTGAGCTTTCCCATCGAGAATTCCAGCAAGAAAGCCTTCGAAATTCTGTCCAAAACTCCTTCCTTTTTCCAGCAAGTCTCGAGAAGTGAAACCGAGTGATTTTTGATCAATCTCCAGCAACCTATTCCATCGATATTCATTCAACCATTGAAGCCGAGAGTTGCTGCAACATTCTGTCCAATCTTCGAAAATAAGAGTGTCAGTTTTTAAGCCAAGGTCCTGCCGTGTTCACGAACTTGTTCCATCGATTGTTTCCAGCAATCCTTCCGAGATCACCCTCAAAAATCCAGTAGCTTTTGTTCGAAAATTTCAGCAAGTAATCTGTTCGAATTTCCAGAATTTGGTTAAAGCTTTGGACGTCCTTCTCGTGGTGATCGAAAGCCATGGAGATAAGAATTTAGTTGTTTCATACCTTTGATCAATCAAGCACGATACCAAGCACTGTAAGTGGGCTTTTGTTAAGTATTCGTTTCGTTTTCAAAAATACTGTGTATGTTTTTAAATTCCCAATCGATATGTATTATGTTGAATTATGAAAGTATATTTTGTAAGCACGTTAAACTCGAAATCTAATTGGATTTGGATCCTCATGACCCTGATGCGGTGGGGTGTAACCGCTAAAAGAACCTTATACTGTGGTAATCCGTTGTTTCTGGATTATCCAGACCCTTTATTCGTGGGTTAGCCGATGTTATGACCTCATCTCTAGGAGGGATAAGTCTAGAGACTGATATCAGTACCAAGAGGAGATTAGATGCTTTACTGTGCTTAAGTATATGAAAATTATGAAACGATATGTTATGTCATGGCTCGTAGGGGCAAATCAAGTATGCTAAGATACATTCATATCGGTTTATGCAAGTTTTATGATCCAAGTTTATGAAAATTATGTATATGTATGATATCGATTGTCCCCCACTTGCTGAGTGTTTTCCAAAGCACTCAACCCATTACTCTACATCCCCAGATAAAGCCGAAGAAGAATTAGAACAAGAAGAAGAGCACCAATTTTGGGGTTGGTGAAATCAAGTCCGCTGCGTAGATCAAGATCTTTTATGTTTTCAAGTTTTCCCGTTTTAAGACAATTTTATTTATTCAGTTGTTAAGTTTTTAATTCCGCATTTCTTTATTCATTGTAAAGACAATGGGTTTTTATTTTTATGAAAAAAGACTGGCTTTTCAGTAGTTATGATATTATGAGGCTTATTGATTTCAAGTTGTTTATGGAAATCAATGCCGGTGTTATTGACCCCGGTCTCGGGGCGTGACATTTTAGTGGTATCAAAGCCAGGTTCCATAATCCCGTTGGGAAAAGTATTCTAGTTAAGGAAATAACTAAAAAAAAATTCCGGTTGAAATAGACCAACTGGAGAAATAAATACAGTTGGGTGAAAATTGTCGTTTCATGATAATTACGATAATCAGAAGTCCAATCTGATTAATCACATGAATACGAAAATTTTCGAAATTTTAAAATTTTCAGTTTCTGTGTTTTTTAAAAAAAAAATCGATTTTTAAGAATTATTTTCGGCTTTTTCGATTTTCGTACAGTAAACCCTAAGCTCCAAGTCGTCGCCGCCGCCTGCCGCCACGATAGCCATCGACAAGTATACCATTCAAACCGTCTCTTCCAGTCGACCCTACTGTCCAAGTTTCGGATTGATCGGATTCCGTTTGCTCTGTCAATTTCGCATTCGAAATCTAAGAACCCTAATTCCCAAATTGGTTTCCCCGATTTTTTGAGCATATGTTGATTGTTTTGAAATTAAAAATTTTCTTGTGATTATTCCAACAAGTCGATCATTAACCCTCTGCCAATTTCAGATTTCAAGCTTCGATTAGGGATTAATTCGAAACCCCTATTCTTCGAATTAAGAACCCTAATTTTCGAATTTAAAAAAAAAAAATTCCAGATTGCAAAAATCGAAGATTTATGCTCTTATTTTTTATTCTTGTTTTAAAATAATTTTTGTCAAGTATTTCATTTGACTAAATTAATTCCGTAATTGGGTTTAGGTGATGACAACCCGAGCTCAGACAGTCCAGATCCTTAGCCTGGAACAAGAAGTTGAAAAGCTCAAGGAAGCTAATTCGGAATATTACTTGAGGTAGTAGACCACCTGCAGGGCGATGCTCATAGACTCGGCTACTATCACCATCAATCCGACGAGCAGAGTAAGGAAGCTAGCAAAGAAGTTGCTCGATTAGATGAACTCCATCGGACTGCTGCCGAGAAATGCGTAGTGCAAAGGCAACAGCTGGAGCAAATGACGGAGCGAGTTCTCTCACTACAAGCTATGAACCATCGCTTGGCAATAAGAAGCAATGGTTACTGGAATATCATCACTCACCTCCAGAACGTCAATAGTGATCTAAGGGAAGCCAATGATCACATGCGAGACATCCTGAACGTGGTAGACTCGGATGAAGACCCAGATAAAGAACCAATGGAGGAAGATATCGTAGAGGAGTTAGGAAGTGGAGACGTTATAGATCCGTAGTTATCTAGAAAGCTTTGTTTAGGAGTTTTGTTTTTAAGAATTATTTTGATGTTCAGCATTTCCTTTCCGTTTTGTTTTGATAAACATTTTCAATGATTAATAAAATCGTCATTTCTGTTTATCATGTCTTCTTTATCTTTCCGCTATCGTTATATTCTCTGCGCAAAGATTTTAGATCTATATGTATTGTAGGAAATGGCCGGACGTCCTACTCGCAGCAACCGTAATCCCAACTACGATGTTCCTCCTAATTCTAATGAGGAGAGAACGGGTGGAAATCAGAATCCTCCACCTGCACCGCCACAACCCCCGAGGGTGGGACTGAGTCGTGAAGACTTGGCAGCAATAGCCACCATTGTGGCCACAACACTTCAAGGTTTGAATAACCCTACTGCTAATCAGCCACATCCGCAGCCAACGCCACATCCACATGGAGTGAAGTACCACTATGAATCGTTGCGGAAGAACAGAGTTCCAACCTTTGATGGCAACTCAGACTCGGAGATGGCCCAACACTGGCTTAAGCAAGTGGAAAACCACCACAGACTACTTGAAGTGCCTGAAAACATTAAGGTGGAAGTCACAACATCGTTTCTCGTTGATCAAGCTGGAAAGTGGTGGGAAAACGTGTCGCCATTAATGCAAGAAACGGGACCAGTTACATGGCAAAGGTTCCGAAGCACATTTCTGAAGCAGTACTTTCCAACTGCGATCCAGAACCAGAAGCTGCAAGAGTTTGAAAACCTGACACAGACTACAGATATGACAGTGGTGGATTATACCGCAAGGTTTAACTCGCTGGGAACGTATGCACCAAGTATCATGGCAGACGAGTCCCTTAAGCTACATCGCTTCAGGATTGGACTGAACAGTCAAATCCAATCCGCCCTGGCAATTTTCGAGACAGCCAATTTCGGAGATTTAATGGGAGCCGCCATCAGGGCTGAAGCAGACATCAAGCGTCGCGAGGAAGAGTTTAAGGGCAAGCGACCCTCCACCAGTCAGCATACCTCTAGCAGTCAAAACTTCAAGAGGCCTAGTCCGTCCAGCAACCAGCAAAGGGGAACCACAGTAGGCCCAACTCAACAGAGGTACCCTAAGTGTTCGAACTGTGGATTCAACCATCTAGGGGAATGTCTCAGAGGAAAAGGTGCATGTTTCCGATGTGGGAAGATAGGCCACGGAATTGCTGAGTGTCCCGAACGTGATATGAGGGGGACAACTGTAAGGAATAACGGCTCTCCTAGTAAACCAAAGGAGACTAAGCCGAACGCCAGAGTTTTTGCCATATCACATGAGGACGCAGAGGACGCCAACGACGTCGTGGCAGGTACCATTTTATTAAACGAATTACCTGCTTATACATTGTTTGATTGTGGTGCCACGCATTCGTTTATATCTAAGAGATTTGCTAAGAAACTAGCTCTTAAACCTGAATTACTTAGTGAGCCGTACAATGTGGCAACACCAGCCAATAAGACCCTTATAGCACATAGTATACACCGAGATTGTAATCTCAGTATTAATGAAAGGATGTTTAATGCTGAGTTAATTCAACTCAACATGGTGGATTTTGATGTTATATTGGGAATGGATTGGTTATCCAAACATCATGGAGTAGTAGACTGCCGTAACAAGAATGTTAAACTGCGGACTCCAGACGAGAAGGAGATCGTATATCATGGCAAAGCTAAGGAAAGAAAATTCCTACTGACGGCAGCCCAAACCTGGAAAGCCGTAAAGAACGGTGAAGAAGTTTACCTAGCTACAATAAGCGAGGTTAAAGAGGAAGATGAACCCAGGATAGAAGACATAGCCGTTGTACAAGAATTTCCGGATGTCTTTCCTGAAGAACTGCCCGGTTCTGTTCCAAACCGAGAATTGGAGTTTGAAATCAACTTGGTGCCAAGCGCTGTACCAGTCTCAAAGGCACCATACCGAATGGCTCCAGCCGAATTGAAAGAACTCAAGGAACAACTTCAGGATCTCTTAGACAAGAAACAAATCAGACCAAGTGTATCCCCATGGGGAGCTCCAGTGTTGTTTGTAAAGAAGAAAGACGGGAGCATGAGATTGTGCATCGACTACAGAGAGCTGAATAAGATCACAATCAAGAACAAGTACCCTCTTCCAAGGATAGATGACCTATTCGATCAACTCAAAGGAGCTAAAGTCTTTTCTAAGCTCGATCTAAAGTCAGGCTATCACCAACTAAAGATAAAAGCTGATGACATACCGAAAACAGCATTCAGAACGAGGTATGGGCATTACGAATTCACGGTGATGCCATTTGGCTTGACAAACGCGCAGCAGTATTCATGGACTTAATGAATCGTGTATTCAAGCCATTCCTGGACGACTTTGTAATAATGTTCATCGATGACATACTCATTTACTCGTCGAGCAGTGAAGAACACGAACAACACCTTCATCTTACGCTCCAGACACTAAGAGAGAAAGAACTCTACGCCAAGTTTAACAAATGTGAATTTTGGCTAGAAAGTGTATCTTTCTTAGGTCACATAATATCAAAGGAAGGCGTATCAGTGGACCCTAAAAAGGTATAGGCAGTTTTAGATTGGCCTAGACCAACGACAGTGACTGAAATCCGAAGCTTATTGGGATTAGCTGGTTACTACCGGAAGTTTGTCGAAGGATTTTCGTCAATAGCAGTACCTCTTACCAGGCTCACACAAAAGAACGCAAAGTTCATATGGAGTGAAGAATGCGAGAAGAGCTTTGAGACTTTAAAGGAAAAGCTCTCATCTGCACCGGTACTAGTACTACCGACTGAAGGCATGGGTTTCACTATTTATAGTGATGCATCTAAGGAAGGACTGGGATGTGTACTCATGCAAGAAGGAAGAGTAATTGCGTACGCTTCAAGACAGCTCAAGCCCCATGAGCAAAACTACCCTACGCATGACCTCGAATTAGCTGCAGTGGTGTTCGCCTTAAAAATTTGGAGACACTATCTGTATAGCGCCAAGTGCGAAGTGTTCACGGATCATCAAAGCCTCAAGTACTTGTTCACTCAAAAGGAACTCAACATGAGGCAGAGACGATGGATCGAACTTCTAAAAGACTACGATCTCACTATTAGCTACCACCCCGGCAAGGCAAACAAAGTAGCAGATGCTTTGAGCCGGAAAGGCAAAGGAAAAATAATCTTAGCTACGGTCTCAGCTCAACCTTGTCTTCGAGAGACCATCAAGCTAAGCCAAGATCAAGATCCGAGCCTAACCAAGCTAAAAGAACAAGTCAGGGAGAAGAAAATTACGGACTTTGAGATCGATAACAATGGAATCCTATGGATGAAAGGACGATTATGCATGCCAGATGTGAACAACATAAGACAATAAGTAATGTCTGAAGCGCACAAGTCAAAGTTTTCAGTCCACCCTGGGAGTACAAAGATGTACAAGGATCTGAAGGAAAGTTTTTGGTGGAACGCAATGAAAAAGGACGTAGCTGAATTTGTTGCCCGATGCTTAGTATGTCAGCAAGTGAAAGCTGAGCATCAGAGACCCGGAGGACTTCTGCATCCTCTGGAAATCCCGGAATGGAAATGGGATCACATCTCCATGGATTTCGTCGTGGGACTACCAAAGTCAAAGCAGAGCCATGACGGAATATGGGTAATTGTTGATAGACTAACCAAGTCAGCACACTTTCTACCAGTCCGCATGAACTACAACTTAGATAAATTGGCAACACTATATATGGACAATATAGTGAGAATGCATGGAGTCCCAGTAAGCATACTATCGGACCGAGATCCCAGATTCGTGTCGCGTTTCTGGAAAAGCTTTCAGCAAGCTATAGGAAGTAAAGTAACTCTTAGCACGATTTATCACCCACAAACCGATGGCCAGACAGAGAGAACTATCCAAACCCTCGAAGATATGCTAAGAGCTTGTGTATTGGATTTTACTGCAAATTGGAGCGAACTATTACCTCTAGTCGAGTTTGCTTACAATAACAGTTATCATAGTAGTATTGGGATGGCGCCATACGAAGCACTCTATGGGCGCAAATGTCGATCACCCTTATACTGGGATGAAGTAGGAGAAAGAGCTATCACCGGACCAGAGTTAGTACAAGCTACTACTAACAAGATAGCCATCATCAGAGATAGGCTCAAGATAGCCCAAGACCGACAGAAAAGTTGGGCTGATTTGAAAAGGAGACCAGTGGATATCGAGATTGGTGAAAAGGTCTACGTAAAGATTTCACCAATGAAAGGAGTGATTAGATTTGACAAAAAGGGAAAGTTGAACCCAAGATATGTGGGACCATTTGAAGTTCTAGAAAAGGTGGGAACGCTAGCATATAAAATAGCACTAACGCCAAATCTGTCGAGAATTCACAATGTCTTCCACGTATCACAACTAAGGAAATACATTGCTGACCCAAGCCATGTACTTGAAGCAGAACCCCTAGTAACTCAAGGGAATTTGGACGAAACTTTGAAATACGAAGAAATCCCAATCCGTATCCTGGATACCAAGAACCAAGTTCTGAGAAGAAGGATCATTCCATACGTCAAGGTCCAATGGTCAAATCATACGGAAAGAGAAGCTACTTGGGAAATGGAAGAATCATTGCGGGAGAAATATCCCTACCTTTTCCAAGATCAAGGCGACTCGAGTTTCGAGGACGAAACTTCCAATAAGGAGGGAGGGATGTAAAGACCCGGATTTTTTTAGTTATTGGATAACTAAACCTTGAAAAAAAAAAGAGAGTTTGAAACTTCATAAACTCTAGCCAAGAGTTACAATCCTTCAAGGAGTCCATAAGCAATACAAACTCTTCCATTAATCCATCGATTCACAGCATCTTGGATCGATCAAAATCTGCTCTATATCATCACTTATCTGCACAGAATTGTTCCAATTCTTATCAGATTTAATCCCATAAACCGAGAGGAGTCCAAGCCATGACATCCTTCGAAACCTCTTCTCAAGCCACACACCTCAGCCTTCGAAAGACTCCACCGTATCACAGCTAGCAAGATCGAAACATAATCTGTAATCCACCCAGAATCTGCACAATTATATCCCCGATAATCTCGATCAAGAGTCCTACTCCAACACCTCAACTTAGCCTCCACTTTTGCCTATAAATATGACAACCCTTGGATGTATTATTCACATCACAAGCCACCTCTTTCTCAGCCTCCTTCCAGCAGCCTTTCAGCAAGCAACCTTCGAAAAATCAGAGCAAATAATCTGCTCAATCCAGCAGCCTTTCAGCAAGCAAGCAACCTTCAAAAAATCAGTCCTTAATCCTTCGAAAAGTCCAGCTTTGATTCTGACTTCTGCACGCACAAACACACAGTAAAGTTCTTGAGCTTTCCCATCGAGAATTCCAGCAAGAAAGCCTTCAAAATTCTGTCCAAAACTCCTTCCTTTTTCCAGCAAGTCTCGAGAAGTGAAACCGAGTGATTCTTGATCAATCTCCAGCAACCTATTCCATCGATATTCATTCAACCATTGAAGCAGAGAGTTGCTGCAACATTCTGTCCAATCTTCGAAAATAAGAGTGTCAGTTTTTAAGCCAAGGTCCCTGTCGTGTTCACGAACTTGTTCCATCGATTGTTTCCAGCAATCCTTCTGAGATCACCCTCAAATATCCAGCAGCTTTTGTTCGAAAATTTCAGCAAGTAATCTGTTCGAATTTCCAGAATTTGGTTAAAGCTTTGGACGTCCTTCTCGTGGTGATCGAAAGCCAAGGAGATAAGAATTTAGTTGTTTCATACCTTTGATCAATCAAGCACGATACCAAGCACTGTAAGTGGGCTTTTGTTAAGTATTCGTTTCGTTTTCAAAAATACTATGTATGTTTTTAAATTCCCAATCGATATGTATTATGTTGAAATTATGAAAGTATATTTTGTAAGCACGTTAAACTCGAAATCTAATTGGATTTGGATCCCCATGACCCTGATGCGGTGGGGTGTAACCGCTAAAAGAACCTTATACGGTGGTAATCCGTTGTTTCTGGATTATCCAGACCCTTTATTCATGGGTTAGCCGATGTTATGACCTCATCTCTAGGAGGGATAAGTCTAGAGACTGATATCAGTACCAAGAGGAGATTAGATGCTTTACTGTGCTTAAGTATATGAAAATTATGAAACGATATGTTATGTCATGGCTCGTAGGGGCAAATCAAGTATGTTAAGATACATTCATATCGGTTTATGCAAGTTTTATGATCCAAGTTTATTAAAAGTATGTATATGTATGATATCGATTGTCCCCAACTTGCTGAGTGTTTTCCAAAGCACTCAACCCTTACTCTACATCCCCAGATAAAGCCGAAGAAGAATTAGAATAAGAAGAAGAGCACCAATTTTGGGGTTGATGAAATCAAGTCCGCTGCGTAGATCAAGATCTTTTATGTTTTCAAGTTTTCCCGTTTTAAGACAATTTTATTTATTCAGTTGTTAAGTTTTTAATTCCGTATTTCTTTACTCATTGTAAAGACAATGGGTTTTTATTTTTATGGAAAAAGACTGGCTTTTCAGTAGTTATGATATTATGAGGCTTATTGATTTCAAGTTGTGTATGGAAATCAATGCCGGTGTTATTGACCCCGATCTCGGGGCGTGACAGAAAAGATCTTGTTGAAATTGTAGAAATATAGATAATGAATTATGAGATAAGTCCTCGATGTTGCAAAAATAAATGACAACAATCCACTGAAGCTAGCATAAACCATTCTCTCTAGCAAAATTGGCAAATGTCGGCAATAATCGAAGCTTCCGAGTGTGTGTCATGGGGATAATTACTGGTTTTAGCAACCATCTCCGCATCCGTTTCCACAATTCCAGCTGTCCAATTAAATTTTCTAGCAATAAGAATGTCTTCTCGAACCGCCAACACTTCTATGATATAAGGCGTAAAGGATCCATAAATTCTATTAGTATGAACCAGCTAAATAACTCCATGTTCGTCTCGAATTACCACTCCAATTCTTATAAATTTATGTTGTAAAGGAATTGATGCCTCAACATTAACTTGATTGATCCATCTATTGGGGATGTCCAATTGGCAATTCTGTTAGAAAGATTATGCACAACCACATTAAGTGAAGAATGCAATGGAGAATCAAATGAATTAGCCTGACTTGGAGTGTAGCCATAAACTCCAAGAAGAAACCAAAAGCAATAATACGTAAATCAGCAACCTTGCCTTTGGGGAGACCCAATACCACAAATCCATTGAATTGTTCCCACAAAGGTTATGAAGTAGATGCCAAATGGGAGTAAGCATTTACATCAAGATTAATATTTGAGCCCCTGTTGGTTCAACCCATATATTTTTCCAAAAAACAATAGAATTTCATAGAAAGAAAAATTAATTATCAGAAAAAAAATCTCTTGTGTTTTTTGTTTTTATTGGTATAGTGTTATTTCCCGTTAGCATAACCATTCCAATATCTATTATTATATATTATCTTGACTGCATTATAAAGAGAGAGTAGGTTATAGAAACTATCATGGTCTCTTGGTATGACCATATAATTACCAAATACTCCTAATTTTTTTATTAATCACAAATTAATAAATTAATGCTCTTAGTAATATTGTCAATTACAATATTATCATATCACATAATATTTGTAATTAAATCCTGAAAAAGGAATTAAAAAACCAATTAAAAAAGACCATGCAAGCACGCACCGCGTACTGAGGACACTAGTAATTTACAACTTAGGAGTAGCACATGATAACCACCTTAGCTTATTGATGTTTTCTCATGTTTTACTCCTAAAATATCCCTATATAAATAGCTAACTTTAATATATTTTTTTATTTTTTATAATTTTCTTGAAAATATTTAAGAATAAATGGGGTTCCAACTCAAAACCAATTGACAATGAATGGAGTTACTCATTTATTTTATAAAGTGCTAACATAACTTTTGCTTTTTTCAATGTGGGACAACTGTTAACACGCCTTTCATGTATGACATTATATAAGCCAAACACGTGGATTGATAACGCAGAAAACGGTGAGCATGTTGGTGGAATAGTCAATCATATAAAAAACCTGTTCTGATACCATGTCAAGAATACATAAGGTTCCAACTTAAAAAGAGTAAAGAACGAAATCGTATGAATCAAACGCGTTTCTAAATTTGTAATCCAACACGCAAGGACCAAGGTCAGAGTGGCCCCCTGCTCTCTGCAACACTCTTCCCATTGATCAAGGCCGCGTCTGCATCTTTCTTTCACCGTAAGTGTCTTCCCTTTCTCTCCCTCGATTTGCTCGTCTGCTGATGCATACATATTTATGTGAGATTCCTTTCTTCACTTGTTATTTTTCGGTTTTTGCAATGCTACCGATCTCTTGATGGATGGACCTAGATTTAGTGTTGTGTGTGAATAAATAATAGTGTTTTCCTTGTTTTGTGTTTGTGCATTTATTAATAACTTAGATGTTTCCGAAACCCGATTTATTTATTTAAATCTACGATGATTTGTGGGCTGCTGTTGTTTTAGGGTAATGTTGTTTGTTTCCATTGATTTGATTTGAGGAATTTATATTTACTGTTGTCAAGGACCTAAGTTAGAGTACTTGATTTCAATTCTTGATGATTTTACCCCACCTGATTGGTTTGAAATAAGGGTTGGGTGATGATTTGTTTTTGCTCTTGATTTATTATTGAGTTTGTCACAGACTTTTTAACAATGATAAAATTGGTTATCTTGAGGTTATGGTAGTACTTCAAGATTTTTAATTCGTGATGAAACTTTGTCTTGGATATAAATTGTTGGCAAAACACGAAGTATATCTGATGTGTCGCAAGACTCTTCGCTGAAAGCACAACCTGTGGATGTGTATTTCGTTTTTGGGAGCTTTAGTATCAGGATTATGTTCTCTAGGTTCTCATTTGGGTATTTTGGCTTGTGGTGTTTTCGAATCAAGATCGTTCCTTGAACATGTAATTTTTGTATCAGATCATTGGCGTTTGATATGTCTTGTTAATCTTATGTTGTTTTGTTGAATCTGTGCAGTGATAGGGTCTTACTTCTCTTTGCGCGTGTCCCGATCTCTTCTCCAATACGTATTCTCAATATTAACATTATATATTACATATGGAGGTTAAACTATGGAACGACAAGCGCGAAAGAGAGATGTACGACAACTTTGCGGAGCTCTTCGCGATTATAAAAGCTACCGAGAAGCTCGAGAAGGCTTATGTTCGAGACATAATTTCTCCGTCTGAGTACGAAACTGAATGCCAAAAATTGATAGCCCACTTTAAAACTCTATCATCCACTGTAAAAGACATTGTACCAAGTATTGAGCGGTTCCATGGTACATACAAAATGGACTGTCAAGCTGCACTGAACCGGCTCGTGACATCAGGTGTTCCTGCCACCATCGAGCATAGGACAGCTTCAGCATTATCAGGCACCACCTCAGCTGCCATTGTAGCTGAGTGTGTACAGAATTTCATTACGGCTATGGATTCCTTAAAACTGAACATGGTTGCTGTTGATCAGGTCCATCCATTGTTGTCGGATTTAGCTGCTTCTCTCAACAAGTTGTCGATACTGCCACCTGATTTTGAGGGTAAGACGAAGATGAGGGAATGGATTACCAGACTTTCGAAAATGGGTGCTGCTGATGAGCTGACTGAGCAGCAGGCACGGCAGCTACACTTCGATCTGGAGTCGTCTTATAACTCTTTTATGGCTGCATTACCATCCGCAGGAACGTAGGTACTCAAACGGGGTAAGGCTGTAAATAAGTGGGTAACTTTGTTTTGCGTCTGCAAGGTTAACCGTTACATATGAACGTGTGTCAGATTATAGAACTTGGTGGCATCTTGATATTGTTGGACACATAATTACCATTTGCTTTCATGTTGAACGTTCTATGTGGTTAAGATTTAAGGAAGTTGGGATTTTTTTAACTTTGATCCGTCTCTGGACAACGGAATTGTGTGGTGAAATTGATTTCTGACGAAAAGTTCTTTAAACAAAGTATAAAACTTGGGTTAATCTTTTTACGATTGCATATTTTTTACCCTGTAATGAAAAACTGTATTTCATTGCTGAGGGTTGGGATGATGCAATGGAGCATTTTCTTGTGTAAGAGTTGGACAAATGCACGCCGACGCTTTTCTCGAGCAGTAGCAAAGTCAGAAACTTGTCGTAGAAAGATAAAACTGATAATTACGTCTCACGGGTTAGAGGCGTTACTATCCCATGGGCTGTAGGGTAACTTGGATGCTACGTCTAATGGGTTGATGTGCCCCTAACCCACCCCGGATCGTGGATGCATAAAATTAACGCTATGTGTGTGCTTGCTGACATGAATGAAAGTAACAAACTTAATTCATATGTTAATTAATACTCCAGTTGATTGAATTACGTGTAAAAGTTGTATAATCAAATCGATTATATGTTAAAATCAAGCAATTCATATAAAAACTAATTGAATGAAAGGCTTTTTGTGGTTTAACATTTGTCTTGTGCTCTGTGTTCTTACAAGAAGATGAATTTGCAGTGTATTCCATCTTTCAATTCTAAAAAAGTAATAATCCCAATTTGACTATCTATTCATGTTAAATTCCTTATTTATCGAAATAATCAAATGGGACTGCTCGTTTATTTTAATTTAATAGAAATACTCTTTAAACTCTTATTTTTTTCCATTCTTTTTCTTTAATGAGGTTCATAATTACTCTTTAAATATTATATTGGTTACTATCATCATCATTGTCATATAGGTGTAAGATACTAACCAAATAAATTGACTTCAATATATGCAAGTTTTGGTTAAAGCTTCGTAAAATAAAAAAAAAAAATTTGAAGCATTCCCTTATCACACACTATTCTTTATTAATTTTCTTCCGACAGCTCGGAAATATTTGGTTGGGCATTTCCTACTTTCACCATAATACATCGATCCACTTTAATGATGCTGACCCAAACTGAGTCAAGAAACGATCAGACTACTTAATTTTTTCAGAACTTCAATTTGTTGGATCATTTAATAATTACATATAAAATAAATATTGATTAAAATAAAAACAAGATAATTCAATCAATTACTTATTAGAATTTTTTTCAAAACAATTAATTATTTTATTGTAAATACTAAGTTTGCGGCTTGAAAGCTAAATGTGTATAGTATATAAAAGTTGTGACAAACATTGTATTGTTGTTGTCCTTAAGGATGATGCTCTTGAGGATATCAACACCACATCTAGGTGCCTCGCTTTAAAGGCGGCATGAAAGGACCGCAGATGCCATGGATTGAAGTCAGGGGCGGAGCCACACCCATTGTGGGTGGGGCTCCAGCCCTACCTTATTTTTTAAAAAAAAAATATTAGTAGTGTAAAATTTTTAAATTTGATGTTGTAGCCCAACCCTATATTACCTCTTCAAACCTATATTTTGATATATATCCTGATTCAGTCCCAGGTAATTTCAAATGCTGGCTCCGCCCCTGATCGAAGTCATCTATAAATTCAACAACTCATTGTCTTATTGCATTAATTTTGGTTGGTAATGTCACATTACATTTATGCTAGGAATAGTGATTTCAATATCCCTAGATTGATGCTTAATAATAAAATTTGATATTTAATTAGTTCGAGTAATGTACTATCAACGTGTTATATTACACTCTTATAATGATTTGGTACTCTTTACGAACATTTATTATAAAAAAGAAATTCATTCTTGAATTATTTAATATACCTTAATTTGAGTTTCGTATTGAACTAGAAAAATAGTACTTAGATGCAATGCTATAGTTTGAGTCTTAAATTTATATTAGATTCAGGTTTTAACTCTGTTTGAGGATGTTGAATGTCGGTTTGAAACTAGTCAAACTGAAATTTACTCTAATAATTGAATCACATTTACTTTTGGGTTCGTTATTTATACGAACCAATTATCATGTTTGATGCTCCCAAAAAATATCACCCGACTTTCCCCTTTAGCGATACATGAAAACCACAAACAAATCAATGTATTCTTTTTACCTAATGTGTCCCAAAAGTTTAAATATCGGGTCATCCTTGAGTTGATTAAGGAAAATAAGACGACGTGACGATATATGCTGATGTATCCCAATAACATGTCAAGGCGAATATTTTATGGGGTATCAATGTTCCTTAATGTATAGTTTGAGATATTTGTGATAAAAGTGAGATCCCGCAACTGTTAACTCTTTACATGGACATTTCTCGTTATACATCCTGAGAAGGAAACCCACACAATAATCTAAAAATAAAAAAATATAATAAAATTGGAGTCTCTAAAATCATCGTCACTGTCACAGCACACACTGCTATATATTACACAAATTTCAATGTCGAGCTCAGATGATTCTGTAGCATCCGCGTACACACGATAATTCTTGTTTTGATTCAGATTTTTAAGCTTTTTAAGTACCTACACAACTTCGATGTTTGATGGTTTTGTGCTGCCTTCTCCGACGAGTTTGGATTTCAATTTTGCTGCTCTCGATGTTCTTGACGAATGGGAAGCACTAGACTTTGGTGAGGAAGTAGATTTGGATTTCTTCCGTTTCTGCTTTTTCTTGATACTTGAGATTTCCGCAGATGGTATGTCTTTTAACATCTCAGAACCTGATTGCTGCTGCCTCATGGATTCTCCGTAATCTGTCAACAAGTTGGAAATGGATGAGAAATCCATCAACAAAACCAAACGTCTTCTGTTCTATAAGAAGTTAATACATACATAAAAGATATTATTCAGATAATCTAATCATATATTTATTAGCATGCTACTTCTAGATCGCAGCACTACAAAGATTAGAGAGAGCAGTCGAAGCTCACGCATGACTAACAAACTATAATCAATTGCATCCATTTCAATTCTTGATTAGTTGCCTAAAAACGTTGAAGTTCTTTTTAAATCTCTTTTTGACATGTGATATCAAACTTCACAGTTGATCAAGGAGTATAGTTCAAGGCAGGGGCGGAGCCAGCATTTAAAATTACCTGGGGCTGGTCAGACGTAAATCAAAATATAGGCTTGAAGAAGTAATATAGGGCTGAGCTACAAGAACAAATTTAAAAAATATACTACTAAATTTTAAAACAAATAAAACAGATAGGGATGGAGCCCCACCCAGCTTGGGTGTGGCTCCGCCTGGTTCAAGGAACAACTTAAAGTATGTTAGAATACCGCTAATTACAAAATTTCGAGCTGAAGTAGCTAGCCAAGTAGGTCAATAACTATGTTAATGAATCAAGGGTGTTATAAGGTGTTGGATTATACAACATATGCACCTCCTAGACATGGTTTAATTCTATATATTCCTCATAGGTCTTATTCATCTTACATCTATTCTCCTTACTATGATTTATTGACAATGTTTAGAAAGTTCTATATCATTTGTTAAATATAAAATATTATATCATGATCAATCTATGCATCTACTACATTTCTAGAACCGCACAATCGATCTATTGAATATAAGTTCTAACTTGAGCCTTCATAGAATTGCTGTGTACAATATAGATTCAGACTATATTAAAGTTACCATATGATATACAATGCAAGTCCCGTCTTCCATTGTAATATCATTTACATTCACTCGTCCATGACGAAGGCTTGAAATGGAATATTCAAGGTATATACACGATGGCTGGATATTAGGGAACAAGCCATTAATTAGTGTTGATAACCGACTCGACGAGATATCCAATGACTTACGTTTGCAGGAGTTCGAAACCTTCTGTTCTGATCATATTAGAATATCACTAACTCCCAAAATTGAGCATGCAAAAATTGGAATCTAATGTTTTATGTTAAAGAGGCCAAGTGGTTCCCACCATATGCTTGGCCAAAACAAATTCAAGGCTTAAAGTTTTGACAGATCCAACCAACATGAAAGCATCTCGTGAACAATCAGCCAAAAATCACTACAATTTTCAGTAAAAGAATCTTTTTTAACTTTACATCTCTTATAAAAACAAAAAAAAAAGTATCATAGTACAAGGATACATATGAGAAGTTTATCATTTTCCAGTCAAAAGTGCAACCCGTGATAAATTTTTGTTCTTGTTTAAACAGGGACTTCGCGCATGATGAATAAATCCATAGATCATCTCTGTGCTCCTTTCTTGAATTATTGTCGCTATTCTTAATTACTCAAACATATCAATGTAGTTAAACAAACTACACAAATGAGAAAGTGGTGTCAATAACTAACCTTGAGATGACCATGGAGAAAGAGCAGAGCACGAATTACCAATCGACGTCGCTGTGAAATCAGACATAGTCCTGAATTCATTCATCTACAGATCAACGAACAAACAACAAACGATTCAAAGGTTTATTCTTTGAAGAACAATATTGAAGCCATCTGACTAAAGAGTTACATGAATGGATCAAATTACCCAACTAGGTGCATTCCCAGAAGGGCCATCCCACCCAATATGTGCCACATGCTTAACCTCTGTTGGGTACCCGATATCGATCTCCCGCTCCTTCAGAACTTCAAGACCATGTATTGTCATTTAGTAATAAGAAAAAATCACAAAACATAGTCGAAAAACGAGTGCAATAACTATAACTCCACGAGGGAAATTGTGGACAACCAACACAAGATTTGAAGAAAATATTAATAGAATATGCACATAAAGATTTGGGAGAGTTACCAAAGATTTGAGATAGACTATATTTGAATCCTTTGTAAATCCCTTTTATTTTTGTTCCCATTGTTGTAAGTATGAAACTCCAATTCAGCTGCCCCGTTTTAAGATATGAAGCACAATGTAGAAGAAAGAACCACCAAATGTAAGAACTGTTCCTTTGTCAATGACAACAGCAAACGCATTGAGGAATCAATAAGAATAATCTGCCATTTACTCTCATCTCAAAAAATTGAATCCGAAAAAGCAAAAAGACAAGTAAATTTCATAAAGACATGCAACATGACGTTTTTTTTTTTCAGTTTACCCAATAAAAAATCGAGCAGAATAAATCAACATGTACCCTATTATTGAGCTACAGAAATGACACAGGGAGGAAGGAGATTCAACAGGGAAGCTTCTTCGCCTCTTCTCCTGCGCACAATCCCCATAACTCTTCCAATACTGTAGACATACGCATAACAAGATAAGCATGCATGCAGTTTCAGATTCAGAAAAAAACAAGAATTTACACGAAAAAAGATGTGAACATGAAATGAAAAGGCAAGAAAATGTGGATTCTTAGGAATTTCAGGGGCGTGATTCAACGGTGCTCGGCATTAGGGGGCCGAGCTGTTGATCGTCTGGAGGAGAGGAAAGAGAAACGAGATACCGATGCAGAATAAGAAGAGAGAGAGAGAGAGAGTGAACCACTGAATCTCCTTCAAAAGGGGTGGGGGGGTGAAATGAAGGAGATGGGGGAGGAAAAGTTTGTAGCTAAAAATTATTGTATCACAAATGTAATTATGATAACAAAATCGAGCAATATTTCGACTCTCCTTCAAACACTTTAAAAAAAGTAAAAAATTAAAAAATATTATATTTTAAAATAATTTTCAAACAAAATAATTTATTTATATATAACTTCTCTCATTTTTGTTGTAAATGTAACCAAATGTAGGATCTATCTTTAAAAAAAGAAACCAAATCAAGAAGAAATTTGTTGAGAAATAATAATTGACATTCTTGGGAGAGCAACCAAACGCAGCGTTTCGGAATCCTTTATATAAGCACTTGGGATTAATTAATACCTCATATTGAACCACTTCTATTTTCAACCAAAACACTCCTTTATTCTTTGGTTGGGTGTTCAGAACCGACTGATAACTACTGATAGATTGTCATTTGTTATTGATAAGTCTAGTGTCCTATGCAAGTCACATGTGGAGAGTCAAGATCATCACATATGGCGCAATGTTAGATTATGGTTGGGTATGCCTTTCTCCATGACTACATTGAGGAGTGCACTGAAAAGATTTAAGAAGGATTATTGAGGAACTGCTCGCATCATGAAAGCACACAGGATAGCGCTAACAGCGACAATATATCACGTTTGGATGCAAAGAAATAATATAAAGTTTGATTGGAAGCTCGATGATGTAGATACATTTTTTGATCGTATTAAAGTACTAGTGTTTAGATTGATGTACAAGTTATTTTCTACAGACGTTACCTTATGAATAATTTGAAATTTTCTTATGAACTTGCTATTTGTATGCGGGATATGCCCAAATTTTGTGAAGTTTTGATCAATGAAATTTATTTATCGATAAAAAAGACCATTTTTAAAAATAAAATAAAAATAAAATTTAAAAAAGACACATAAAAAAATGCCTACATCAACATCATTAAGATAATAGATAAATAACAACAAAATGGAATTTAATGTCGCATTTATAGAAATACAGCACGTATGCCAGTTATACAGACCTATTTTTATTAATAATATATAATAATGCATAAAGAGATTTGTTTCATTGTCAAACGAGCCGAGCGACACGAGGCACGACACTGCACGCCATGTGCCTTGTCGCATAAAGATTGCATATATTTTATCATTTTATGTTCTTCCAGTTCGAGCGTAGCATAAAAGTAAGATGTATGGAAATATATAAAACTCCTATATACAAATTAGAGGTGTCAAACGAGCCGAGCGACACGAGGCACGACACTGCACGCCACGGCACGGCCCATAAGAATGGGCTATGTCCGGCCAAGTGTTTAGGCCCGCGGGCACGAAAGTTTTTTTTTTAATCTTTTTATTGCTACCGATCGATCGGTAGCATTCGAAGGAATATTTTCATTATATTTTAATGTTTGATCTTAAACGGTCGGTCGGTACAATAGTACCGATTGATCGGTAAAGCAGAAAAAAACTTTAAAAATAAAAGTAATTGAAATGGGTCGTGCCGAGCCATCCCTTTAGAGGAAACTAGCCGGCACGACACGACCTGTTTCTGAATCGTGCCGGATGCGGACACGGACGGTTTGCACCCCTAACACACACACACACAAAAGTCATATATCTAACTATATATGCTATATTATTTCTCTCGAAATAGCATAACTCAATATCAATTGTTAAAAGCAATATAATCATAAAAATTATTTTTTGTTTTTTCAAAGAAATTTTATTTTTACTTTCTAATTATATATTGTAAAATTTATGATCATTGAGAACCTGGTTATCAACAAGTTTGTTCATCCTAGATTCCAAACATACGGAACTGTTATTTATCTGTACTTACAATTAATTATATGTCAAACGAGTGGCTTAAAATAACTATTTTTGGATTCATTGTGTAATTATTAAAATATAAAAAAAATATCGCATTTACTAAATTCGAAACCCATCTACAACTAACACATCTCATCCACTTTCTAAAATTTTTAAAATCACTAAAACATATCTTTATCTATACATTTGAATTTTTAAATATAATATCACTCCTAACAGGAAAAAATATATAAATTATCATATTTAAATAATTATTCTAAATAAATATTAAAAATTTTTATACAAAATATTTTATACCAATACCAACTAATATAAATACACCATCACGTCCGAATCTGTGCTAGTCTTAGGAGCCCAAATATCGCCTTTCATTAGACTATTTGTGTGAAAGATTTGGGCTTCACGGTGAATTGGACCAACTAAAAATATGGTGAATTTGCGTACAAATACCACCAAACAATATTTACACATAAATATCTATTTTTGATAAGTCTACCAATAAATATATGGTAGAGATCTTTATACACATAAGTCTATTTTTCAAACTTTTGTTTCAAAAATATCTTTTTCATTCACTAAATATCCTTACTTTTTGCATTCCCTCTCCTACTTTTTGCATTCTCTCTCTTACGTTTTTACATTCTATCTCCTGCTTTTGAAACCCACTTTTTTGCAATCTATCTTCTTCTTTTGCCATTAATGTTTTTTTAAAAAAGGATTTAAGTTTGGCATTAAAATTTAAAAAATAACTGGTGGATGAAAATTTTAATTTTTCATGATATTATAGCTGGTGCATGATATTATAACTAGTGCATGCAAATATAACTGGTGTATGTAATTATAACCGGTGCATGTAAATTATAACTTGTGTATGTAATTATAAATGTTGCATCATAATTATAACATGTGCATTAAATCATAACTGGTGCATTAAATCATAACTTGTGCATGTAATTATGTAATTACACCTGGTGCATGTAACGCGTGCATGTAATTACAACTGGTGTATCTATTTATGACTGGTGCATGAAATTATAACTGTTGCATCATAATCATAACTGGTTCATGTAATTTATAACTGGCGCATATAATTATAACAGGTGTAAATGAAGAACGAGAATATAAAAATAAGATAGAGAATCCGAAAGGGAAGAGAGAGAATCCAAAAATGAAGAAAGAGAATGACAAAAAGAAGAGAGCGAAATGCAAAAAGGGAGAGAGATAATTCAAAAAGTAAGGGTGCGTTTGCCTTTTTGATCATAAGTGGACCTAAGTGATTTATATGTTTTTCCTTGAATAGATTGAACAATTTTTCATCTAGGAGAGCGGCCTGATTTTTTCCCTAAAAATATTGGCCTATAAACATTTCATAACCACTGATTATACACGTCGAACCCCACGTACCCAAAAAAAGTTTATTTAATGCTATCCCCAAAAGACACTATCATTATGGGCATATTTTACCATATATTGGTAATATTTCAACTGAAATATTCTCAATATATAATGGATAGACACTCATAAAGGCAGTGTTATTAAAACCGGCCCCGACCGGCCGGTCCGACCTGTTCAACCGGTGACCGGTGCTGAGTCCGGGCCGGTTAACAGTATAAAATCGGAGGGGCAAAGAACCGGTGAGAACCGGTCAAAAATCGGTCGAATCGGTGAACCGGTCGACTGGTTGAACCGGTTCTCACCTTTTTTTTTTTTTTTAAGTTTTTCATTTTTTTTTGTTACCCCTTTTAAGTTTTATCATTCACACAACGATTCTTCTTCTACAGGCAATGTATGAACTTTCTAATAAAAAAAATCAATTCTTGCATTTTAATTGGTGGATTACATGACAATTGTATTGCCATGATTGAAGATTTTATGGAGTTTATTATATATATTAGATCTAATTTTGTATTGCATCAATTCCATGCAACTATGAGTTTTAACATTTACTCATTATATATTTTTGATATTTGTATCAGTCTTATATATAAATACAAAAAGTAATATATTGTATCAAAAAAGACAAAAAATCTCTTAATTTTAATAATCAATAATAAAGTGTTTGTAATAATATAGTAGCCCATTATTGAATAATATAATACAAATTTGGTGTATGCATGACTAATTAGTGCGTTTGTAATTAATCCTTTTATATATAAAGTTTATATAAAAAAAATAGTTATAAACTTAAATAGATGAAATTATTGAAAGATTGTGTAAAATATTGGTCTCCATGTTATGTTGCTACAATAGTATTTTTTTTATTATGAACATTTGAAACTTTTACAAATTCATGTTATATATTTTTCAAAAATTAAATATAGATATTACATCATGATGACGTCATACACCGGTTGAACCAATGGTTTAACCGGTTAAACCGATCGAACCTGTAACCAGTAAGGACACCGGTTTTATGTCCGGTCCGATTATGAAAACACTGCATAAAAGCACTGCCTCTTAGGGATCTATCCAAAAAATCCCAAAAAAACAGTGTCTTGCTAAGACTCGCATTTTTTTGGTTAAATAATGGATTTCTACGTAATGTACATAATATTGAAAAATAGAAACCCCACACATTTTATGATTTCACATTTATCAACGTGCGCATATATGTCCGGCGTATATCACCTTCATCCTGCAAATTAATTACCATTATATGAAATTCACTCCTTAAATCAATATTCATTAACTCTATAAAATTATAAATGGGTATGTGTGAAAACCCGATTTTTCTAACCAAGTCAACAACTAGAGTTTTGGTCAAATCACAATTAGAATCCTTAAGTTAATCCAACTACTTGATGTTATTTGGTCAAACCAAATACCAGGTATAGATAATATTGAAAAATAATAAATAATATTAAATTATATTTGAGACAATATTGAATTATGTTATATCAATATTATCGATTGTAAAACACTTGTTTAAACCAATAATTAGATTTTATTGAAGATAATAATGAGTTATTAGATAACTAGGAATTATGTTATTGTTATCTTTAGCCAATAAAGACTTAATAAATAGTTAAGAATAATAGTGTTTCACTCACATTTAAGCACACCACACACATAATTTTCGAGAAGCACACACACATACTTTTAATCCTTTACGCACTTGAGTTTCAAATGTCCAGTAACCAAAATTTGAAAATTTCAACATCAAGGTTCGAAAATCATAGCATCCAATTTCTGAAATATTCCACACTATTTTCGAAACACACAGTGAATAGTAACTTCGAAAAACACACAAACCCACAATAAAGTTTCAGCACCTTTTTACTAAATTTACAGCATCGGGAAGGAAGGGTTTTGGCGTATTTTCGCACTCTAAATTCGTTCAACAATGCTTATAAATATATGTAAGTTGACTCTTGTTATATATTTGTTTCATTTTTGAAAAAACATATTATATGTTTTGAAATTTCAACTGATTATGTGAATTATTGAAATTATGATATTTTGATGAAAATTATATAATTGAAGCACTTTAAATTTCGAAATCCAATTGGTAGGAATTCCGAGTTTTGTTTCTGGTCTTGATGCGATGGGATTATAACCATTTTTCTGACTTGATATGATGGTTAACCGTTGTTCTGAGAATTCCAGACCCTTTATTTGTGGGTGATCCGATGTTTCTGACATTATCTCTATGAGGGTTAAGTCTAGAGACCTGATATCAGTACCAGGAGGAAATTAGAGGATTTAATATTCTTTACGTATATGGAAAAGATTTCTGATATGACATGTTATGTTCTGATTAGAGCAATTCTGTTAAGTTTATGTTTCAGAATTCATATCAGTTTATGCTCTGATTATGATATATGTTTGAAAAAATTATGAAATATTATTACATTGTCAAATCGATTGACCCCTACTTACTGAGGATTTTTCAAAACGTTCACCCCTTACGTCCACTATCCAGATATAAGATAATCCAAAATCGAAGAGAAAGATCAATCAGTTTAGATATAATGATTTAGTTGATGTTGTTCATGATGCTGCTGCCATTGATGGATAAAGCTCCCGCTGATATTTGTAAGAATTATTTATTTTATGGATAAAAAACTGGTTTTAGGTGCATTATGTATTACTAGACTTGCTGATTTTGAATTGTTATTTGAAATCAATGCCGATGCTATTGACTCTGGTTTCGGGCATGACAGTCTGACTCCATATATTTTATAAATAATTAATTACCAAGATCATTAAATACTACTTCAAATGAAAATTGAAGAGTCGTTAATAACGATGAGCAAAAATAAAGAAAGATGATGGCATTATATTCCCAAGCAAAACCAACATCCAAACATTCATTTATTTTTTATTTATTACAAAAACTAGATCTACGCGTCAACGATGTCATTAGTTTCGAGAGAGGCCAGAACGAATTCAGGCGGTTGAGCAGAACTGAGTGGTGTGTGATTGTCATCCAATGCATTCGGTAGTCCCAATGCCCTCAATGCCAAGTGTGCTGCTTTCTGGCCCGATATCATCATAGCACCGAACGTTGGACCCTGCAAATACAACCAAAAATTCTTATATACACCACGTCTATATCCATATATGTTTAACATAAAAAAAATGAACTAAACCGTGCATCTAGACCATCAAATGAATGGTGACGATGCCCCATGACTAAGAACAATATCTTTAAGGGCATCATTGAACAAACCGTGGAAATATTGTTGCTGCCCTGAAGAGCACTGCTCTCAGAGGCATCAGAGACAGTGTATTTCAAGACCTCAACAATGTTTCCCTAGACCACATATGTTAATATATAAAGAAAATGAACAATCATGGGACCCCATCCCGAATTTACCAAATACAAATCAATCCATTTAATTATCAAGATTTACTTGAACAACCTTATATTCTCTAATAATCCTCTAATGACTCTATCTACAAGTCAGCATCAGAATCAATCAATCCATCTATAAGATTTAATCAATTTAGTTAATTCGATTTAATCTCCTGGTGTGCGTAAGACTAGATTTAAGAGGAGAATTGGTTAATTCAGTTACCATTCTTGGAGATCCGTCGATTTCGGCGACTTCCATGCCAGTAACGATCATTCCAGGCACAATCTCTCTGGTGAGTCTAACAATGGCGTCTTCGGCTGCGTTCATGTCAAGGGCTTTCATTCCGGGAACGCTGTCGATCATCCCGATGCTCTTCAGACGCTTCACTCCGGTGGCACCGAAGGGTCCATCGTGGCCGCAGGAGCTCACCACCACTTTCGCCTCCATGACGTTCGGGTCCATGCACGACTGTGTGTCGTGGTTCATCGAAACCAGAGCCCAATTGGTCACCACGCCGCCCACTCTGCCGCCCTTCACGATCAAGTCCTCTGCGGCGACGGCGTTGAACAGCTTCACGTTGGGCTTGGCCAGCAGCTTGCTCATGATGGTGGAGGTGAAAAGAGCGGCGTGTTTGATCACGACATAGTCATCTTGCTCATCGTACTCGATCTCGAGTTCGTCGAGGAATTTGTGCGCGGGCTTGCGGACAACCATGGCGGAGAAGAGCTGTCCCCCGAGCCAAGCGCCGCCTCCGGGGCTGACTGATTGCTCGATTATAGCGATGTTGATGTTAGGGTTTTTGCTGAGCTCGTATGCGCAGGAAAGCCCCGCGGAGCCGGCACCGACGATGACCACGTCGGTGTCAGCGTAAGTTATCATATCCATCATGTAACGGCGAGTCATTTCACGGGAAACGATGGATTCTTTAATGGGTTGGAAGGTGAAGCTGTTGAGGTTGTATGGAACAGCGGACATGGTGATTGGCGAGTTTTGTGAGGCGGATTTAATGGGCTGAGCGGTGCGTTGGGTTATGGGGGAGCCATAGAAGGTGGATTTGTTGTCGAAGAATGAGGATTTTGAGATGGAAGAGGTGATGGTCGTGGCCATGGCCGCCATTGATGAATTGAAATGGAAGAGAAGAGTGTTGGGGATAACAGTTGGAAAGGAAGATTATATATATAGAGAAGAAAAAGCGAAAAAATATCTAAAGAAAAGATCTTTCGAGTTGTTTAACAGGATAGAAATTGAATGATTGGGAATTGTTGGGACTTCATATTATTTTGAGATATTGACATAAATGTTATTATTTCTAAATACAAAATGGAAAAATCAAGATATGATTTGAGTTTGTTGAGCCAAATGTTTTAGTTCTCCGATATTTATTACTATATTATATACCAATCAAGTTAATCTCATAGGATATGAGTTAAAACAATAATATCATAAACGTCTATAACTAATCAAATTGAACCAATAAATTACGATGTTAATCAATAATAGTTCCAAAATTTTTAGAACTAATCAAAATTGGTCACATATAATATATATTTAATTAAAAATGGTCTCAAAATCTTTTTCAATTATGGGATCATTTTTTATACAACACAATTTCTGTGGGACCAATTTTGATTAGTTCTAAATGTTTATAACTATTATTGATTAAAATCATATTCTATGAAAACAATTTTGATTAGTATTAATCTTTTAAGACTATTATTGATCAAACACATATCATACATAACTAATTTTGAAATTTAACCTAATCTTTATTATAGCATATATGTAATAGATTAGGGGAAAGTTCCTGCTTCAAGGAGTGTATAAAACAAAACAGACAAGATTTGTCTATTTTCAAAATTAATGCACATTATATATATATATATATATAAATTAATCGTGAAATAGAAGATTTAAACAATCTGAGTTTGAGTTCTTTCACATCATAATAATATAAAACAAAATTAATATTTTTTATGTGGTATATAATATCATTATGATATAAAAATATTATTATTAATTAAGATAATCATCACTCGCAACAAGATATAATATATACTAGTCTCATTCTGCACGTCTTGCGTGCATATACATTTTTTTTTTGTAAATTATTGTGATTTGTAACGTCGTTTTTTATTTTGGTTTTAGTTTTTTTAATTTAAATTATAAAATGATTATACAGTATTTTATATTTAATTTTTTTTGAAATTTAATAATTTTTTTTAGGATAATATGATAATTTATATGATAGGTATGATGGTAATTTGTATGATTGTGAATGTCATAATGTAAATTGATTGGTAAATAGATAGCAAGTGTGATTGTAATATTTTAAATTGGTAAGGGCATGAATGTAATTAGATATTGGTAATTTTAAAAAGAAAAAGAAGGGTAAGTTTGGAATGTAAAAATGGTCATACCAAGTTAGTTTTTATAAGGAGTTTAGACATTATAATATTGTATATATATATATATATATATATATATTGTGAAATAGAAGATTTAAACAATCTGAGTTTGAGTTCTGTCACATCATAATAATATAAAACAAGTATATAATATAATTATGATATAAATTATTATTATATATTTAAGATAATCATCACGCTCAACATGGGTCTACTTGTTTCTTAGCGGCTAAGTTTCTGCTGAATACCTTTAGATTTGTCTTCTACGCACATACTGATGATGTATACATATCTATTAAATATGCATCTTGGTGTTTATAAATACCAGTTATATAGAGAACAAACACAATACCTACATGTGAAAAAGAGTTAAAATAGAAAATATGTGTTTGGGAAATGCCATTGATCTATGATGTGAACCGATATTTTTAGGTATAAGGTAGAATGAAGTGTTAATGAAAAATAAAGAAGAACACACCAAGATTTTTACGTGTAAACCCTCAAATTGAGAGAAAAACCACGGGACCTAGTCCAGGATAAATTTTACTATCATGTATTTTGTTGATTACAAGACTCTTAGGACACAAGTTACAATCGTCCAATGACTTATAAAAATATCCTAGAAAAATAATAAAAATGACCCAACAGAAGTGAATTTGCTCTCTTCGGAATCTTTTTGTATAGAAAAATTCAACCCTTTACTATGAGACCATCTACGGGTATTTATAGGGCTGTTCCCAGTAATTAATCCGCGAGAGATCTGAAACACGATGTCCTCTGATCGTGGTTTGACTGGAGCCAAACGTGTCCGAGAAATCCGCTCCCCATTACTGCACGTTTATTCACACCGGTTAATTTGTTAGTTATTCCCGAGTCTTCCGCTATTCTTTGACCATAAAATCGAGGAGGGTTTGGCATCTGCTCGGTAAAACCCTGTTCGGTGCTACCTGATCGATGTCCTCCAGTTCGGTAAATGACTTGTTCGGTTCTTTGGGGGATTTTACTCGAGGAAGCCAATATGTCATATGACATCAATCTAGATTAAATATTAAAATATAAATTATTTTAAAATTAGTGACAAAGCTATTTGGTTTCTTAGTCGTTAGTTTGGCCCTTTTAAGCTTATTTAATGTTGTTTTGTCAATGACATCTTAGAGGTGAGTTAGACGTGATCTCCACACATTTGGAAACATGAAACTTATGATATAATACATCATACATTTTCTACATTTCTTTGATCGTTCTCACGATCTCCATACATCTAAAAAGTTCTAAAAAAAATACAACTTTAGATGGCTAAAAATTGGTTAGGTCAAAAAAGGTCCAAAATCAGGAAAAACAAAAAGAAAATCGGTTACCAAACCAACATAAATACAGTGTAATGCATTGATGTACCAAATTTACAAATAAATATCATAACGAATGACAAAACCTATGAAGGCCACTTAACAATGAATTGAAAACCATGAAAACAGGATGATGCTCAAGAGGAATCAACCAGATAACTCTCGATTCATGATTAAGTAACAGACTTTTATGCACGCCGGACAATGGAAGAACGTTATTCCAAGTAAGTTTAACCTTTATATGAAAAAATATAAATGAGAAACCAAGTATACAATGTTATAGAGATAAAGTATATCGTAGTATTATGCCTACCCAAGTAAGTAAATTCGTAAATGAAACCAAGTATACAATGTTACATAGATAAATAATATCGTACTATTATGTCTACCCCAGTAAGTAAATTCGTAAATAGACGGCTGAATCCAGCCTAGCTTGATCAATGAACTCCGGCTCTGGCAAGCATAGGGCAGCCAATTCAAAAACCTAACATACGATCACCAGTCCAAATTAACAAATTTGCTCACGTATACCCTCGAGGTACCATTTTGGAAAATATACTCCTGTCATTAAATGGCTGCAGCCGTAGGATGGCAAATGCTATAAGGAAAACCAAAGTAGATAGTATATTTATACCTGCTGCAAGTCTGCAACCCCTATATCCCTAAATGTAGCCATCACTCACCTCCAACAATAATCCAACTTCACGCTATATATATAGAATATCTATAAATCATGCGCTGGATATACTAAGCACGATTTCTATGACATGAAAAATTTAAGTAAAGCATCCATAGTAATACTCTCATTCATACAATGTAAACAACCTGCAAATCTGAATACATTAAATTCACAATATATTGCAATCGTGAAGTAGCTTATTCAAGGACAACCATGAACAATGAAATTAAGCATCCTAAACTACTAATACCAGTTATAAATCAATCTTCCCCCTATCATGAGCGTCAAGTTAGACAATAAATTTCGTGAATAAGTACAAATCACGTTATACTGTGGCAGATGTGTAGTTATCATCCTGCACTACTTATAAGCATCAAGACTAACCAAGAATCATCTCAAGTTAAAATGACTGCATCCTAATATTGTCCAGTTTTGTTAGAAGTCCTCCAGATAAAATCCCATCTCAAGAAAATTAAAAAGGACTAAGCAACAAATTTCTATACCTACGCCAAGATCAACCACTATTTTGTCTTCCTTCTCAAGGAATAACACATCCAATAAAACAAAAGGTCGCGCCCCCAAGGACATAGATGGATTGGTAAGGGCTGAAGTGACGTGAGGAGAAATCTTCTGACGTCGCAGGTTCGAATCTTGTGCGGGGGACAAATTATCCATTGAAATATTGTGGGGTTTTGTCCTGGGTTCGGGTCATGTTGGTCCGCTCCCTTAGATACCTAATATCCGTGCACATCCATCGATTTACTTGGTGATCCCAAGGGGCTGAAACCAGCACTCAAAGATTAGTCAGACGTAAACTGGATACCATAAAAAAAAGGTCGCTATAAAGCATAAATTCATTGTCTTGCGTGCATAAAAGTCTGCTAGTGTACTGCACCAACCCAAAAACAAAATGCAATAGAAGACGAAACTTATAACGTGAGACGAGGAAAATTAAGAACAAATAAAAACAATAGTTAAACATACCAAAACCGTTTACATCGGGACTTCACCTTGCACAAGTCACTAACGCTTCGGATTCATTTATTAAAGAAGCCTAGAAATAAAATCCAGAATACAAACTTAGCCCAAAAATTTCAAGTAGAAAAGTGTAGTTATACTCAATAATCACCCAGAGGACGTCGACGACGGACAGGTCGGCTTGAGAAGAGCACACGCATAAGCTCCACAGCGACAGCCGTGAAATTGATGAAGTATTTCGGCAAAAGTTGAGCACATATGATTCTGTCTCCATCTGTTGGCAAAAAATGGGAGAAACCACGATATAAACCTAGTACAAAAAGGCACCAAAAACAAAAACAAAAAAGGGTCAGGGTCTAAATCCAGGGGAAGCGAAGAAACCCTAAAAGCAATATGCACGATCCTCAGTGTAATTAGACTATACCTCATCCAACTCACCCAATCCATCATATCATTTTGTTGGGGCGGCGAGGAGGCGGAATTTCCACGAACTACGCAGGCATCATCAGGCAAAGAAGAGGGGAAAATGAGGCTTAAAGGTGACGGGCATCCAAAAACCAACGGCTCAGAGTATCAGACACCAATTTGGAAAGAATGAATATTTATGAAATAATTAAAATAATGAGATAAAGGTGCAGAATAAATTTTTACCTCGCATTATTGGGAATATGGAGTTTGCTTAATGATAAAGGAGCCAAATTCATAAAGTTGATTGAATTTTGCTAAATATCAAATATTTATTTGACTTATTTTTTTGGCTAGTGTTGTTGCCAGAGCTGCTTTTGTTTCTGCCAAAGCAATTATTTTGAATTGACAAATTTACCCTTCTAGTTACTTCTCTTTCTTCTCATAGGACGAAAATCTTCATCCGCGAGAACTTGTGAAAAAACGGTCTGCCACTATAAATAAGAAAAGAAAAAATATCACGTAAAATCTTCTGCACCATTTCCTACTTCATTCCCTTCAATGTCTACTCTCTTCCATGTGTCCAATTAATTTTGATTATAAATAACTTAAAATTTGATGAACCATGCTTGTCAAAAAAAATTATGAACCATCAGACACATGGAAGCAAGAGAATGGGTGTATAACGAAGAAGAATGGAGCAGGAAATGGTGGGAAGATCGAATTGTAAAAACATAGCAATGGCTAATTCTATGATGTCAAAACCGAGATTTCTAATTCTTCATGCAAATAAGCCAATCCCTGCGCTGCCCCAAGAATGATTTGCATTCTTTGATCCCGAGAAAGTGATGGATGTGCCCTGCTAAATAGCTGATGTTCCAGGCTGTTGTTCGCCATGTATTCGTACACAAGTAGCATTTGAATACCACTTTTCTCCATCCACAGCACAGTATCCGATAAGTTTTACAAGATTTGGATGATCCACGACACCAAGGAACTGCACTTCTGCTACCCATTGTTTATGATCCTGGACAATTGAACCCTTAAATCATCCAAGACCTAATCAATTCACAAAACTCAATTGAATGCAATCACAAACAGGGTCTGCAGATGTATGGCAGAATCACCAAAAACACAAAAGAAAGAGAGCAAAGTTCTCTAATCCAACACAAATCAAAACAACAAAGTGAAGAATAATCAAACAAACAGATCATTTACCTTGATCTCAACCAAACCATGCCAACACTTCGAAAATTCAGCAATGGGGCCACTAAAAGTATCAACTGAGTGCTGAACTTTCAATTCCACAAAATCCCTCAAGGAATCTAAAGACTTTTCATTTCATCTAAAATATAATGGCATGAAAAACCCACAAACACGAAATCAAAAATCATACATGATAGCAATCTTTGTTGAGTTTATTAATAGAAACCACGAGAGGATCACCATTTTCGTCAGCAGGCTTGATGCTTCCCTTGTATACACATCCAAAACTACCTTCACCGATCTTAAGTAATCTGTTAAAGTTATTAGTAGCTGCCTTAGCTCAGGAAACCATAAAACCGTAACTTCTGAGCTTTTTCTTCCTATAATTTTGGTATGCTTCGAGGTGAAGTGGTTGAGCATGAAGATTGTTGTCCTCACGGTTCGTGAGATGGTATCATAATTGTTCTGATTTTTCTAAATTGGGGCTGATTTCTGTATCCCGCTTCTAGTTTTCCTTGAAATAATACTAACACGTCATTATCTTTTGTTTATCAAGAACCCAGATTGCAAATCGGTAAATCGGTTTTTCAGGTTCTTATGTCCGATTGTTTCTGAATAATCTCCGGCCTCTTCTCCCGCTCCCCCTTCTCAATTCCATCAGCCCCACCTCCGCCGCTCCTCAACCTCGAAAGTTTTCCATCGCCGCCGACGGCCTCATCGATTGAAGTCCCGACTTGAACCGCCACCATTAACACTCCTGGTGACAACACCACCATCAGGCCTCATTGTTTGAAAACAGGACCTTCTCTCTGATGGTAGCAATCCCATAATCGGCGGGAGGCGGCGGCGAAGAAACCACTTTGTGGGATCCATCGGAAGAGGATTCTCTTTCATCCCCGCCTATTGGAAAGAAACGATTTCTTCCATTAAAGCGATGAAGAAATGAGAAGAAAGTGAAGTAATTAAAGGGGTATATTTGTCAATTCAAAATAATGGGTTAATCAATTGATTAGGGTTATAGTAACTTTCCAATTCAAAAGCGGCTCTGTCAATAACATTAGCCTATTTTTTTCTAAAAATCAAATAAATTTATCGATTTAAATCAATTTTACAGAAGTATTATAGTAACTTTCCACACGAACATTAGCTAGTCATTGGGTTTATCCTCTTTCCATATCACAAACCGAATCGTACCTCTTCTTCAGAGTTTCGAATTCACATCTCTTGTTGGTCGGAGCAGATTCAGAGAGCACTATGGTTTGCGAAAAGTGTACGCCTTTATTCTCTATCTCGCCGGGACAATTATTATTCTTTCTGACTTTCTCCGAATGGTTAATGGGTTAATCAATTGATTAGGGTTTTATTAGGTTGGGGATTTGTGAATATTTGTAGTATTCGTTGCTGTTCGTGCAGGTGAGAAGAAGCTTTCGAAGGTGATAGTGCCGGACAAGTGGAAAGAAGGGGCACGGAACACCACTGAAGGTTCTGGCCGTAAGGTCAACGAGAACAAGCTCCTCTCCAAGAAACACAGGTTCCATTCCCTTTTCTTGCGTACTTTTTGCTGTGTCTGAATTTAATGAAATTTGAAATTCGTGTTAGTGGTGATGTGTGCGTGTGTGAGGGGTCTTAGTTTCGAGTGTTCAATCGCGTATGATGAGTAAGGTGAGTTTGCTACTAAAATTTAAAAGTCTTCATAGTTCATGTATATTTTTTAAAGAGTTTGATGGTTGGCTCTAGAACATATCAAGTCTCACGTTACTTTGAATTCTGTATGTTGAATTTCTGATTGTTTGTCTTTCATTGCCTTTGGCTCTTGCATTTTGGATTTAGTCTAGGAAAGTTGGTAGATGGATGAGCATTGACTGATAATTTTTGTTGTTCTTTTTTGTTGGTAAAAACCGTTGATCAATCTTAAAGTTTATCTTCTCGAAAATTTGTTGATTGTTGTTCTGCATTGTGAAAAAAATGAGATGCAATAGATGTTAAGATAAATAATTGTCTCTTATTATTCTATTTTTCCTAGCATGTCCTTCACCTTCTTCAAAATTAAAGAAAGAAAACTGTGTTCTTTATTAGTTCTTCTCTTACAAAATCCACAGTACGTATTTGTTCGTTTTTCAATTTGAAAATATGTGTTTCCTATGAGATTTGATCAATTATATGCCTGCTAGATGTGAATGCTTGGGCTGCTGAGTTCTTCTCTTACATTTACAGCCACTTGCACACATCCTATTAATATAACGTTGTGATTTAATTTATTCTAGAGGTGGTTAAACTTACATTTTTCTTGGAAAGTATCGTGTGAAAATAAAATATCTTTTATATGCGGATGTGATCATATCCTCCTGTGGTTTTCCCATTTCGAATTATTAGTAAGTTGGGTCTATTGCAGATGGGTACCTTATGGACAAACCAAGTGTATTATCTGTAAGCAGCAAGTACATCAAGATGGCAAATACTGCCATACTTGTGCCTACAGTAAAGGTATGTCGTGTTTATGTTTCTGGAGATTTTGTCTGGAAAGCATGTACTAGATGCATATGTTTTGTTGGTAATGCAGGAGTATGTGCAATGTGCGGAAAGCAAGTGCTTGATACCAAGTCTTACAAACAAAGCAATGTATAGTGTTTGCTTACCAACATTGGTAAAAACCTGTAGTCGATGCAATCTTCAATCTGTCTTATACTAAATTTAAGGGATAACATTGTTCTGCATGTTAATTTCTTCTGTTGGAGAACTATGGTAACAATGGAATACCACTTTGGTTGTTGCTTCATTCCTGCATTTCTTACTCAAAATTGGTATTTGATTGGAGATGGCTTCGCTGTTCCTTCAGGTTACTGATCTAAATGCACAACTATTGATGATTATTATAAATTATGATCATCTCTCACCATCTGATGGTTAAGGAACTTGAATGCATTATGCAGAGCTAGCAGAAATTTACCGGCTTGTGGTGTCGTTATAGACACGTTACACCCTGTCGTTTGTAAAATATAACCCACCGCTTGCCTGCACAATTTTCATAATTTTTTGTCTTGTCGTGACGAAAATAACTTCGTTTAGGAGAAGTGTTTTGCATGTGCTCACAAACCAGAGGAGGGCTTATTACCAAACCACGTGGAAGTAAATTGCCCCTAATCGAATACACATGAGATAAGTTACATTTGATAGAAATCACATGGTGTAAACTAGCACAGGGTAAAACTATGTCAAATTGGCTTTCTAATTTTGTTGCAGATTACTTCATATGTTATTATGTAAGTGTATTTTACCCCCTCGAGGATATAATTGATATTTTAACATGTAATTTTCAAATCCTAGACGCATAAGAGCGCGTGTCACGTAAAATAATATGTAGATGGGTGTTTTGCGCCTATTCAAAAACCACATGGGTAAGCAGTTGTCTATTATCAAACAATAAAAAATAATTTGCCCATTTGAAGAACCATATAGTGTTGCACGCCAAAAAAACCCGGTTATGTATAGAAACAATCAATTATACTTGTTGAGCGATAGATCAAATATAGTTGATATTTTTTCATTTGGATATTAGTTTTGAAATAACTACCTCGGTCCAATGTAGGATGGATCCCTCAATGTAACATGGATTCCGATAAACCCTAACGATCTACTTTCGAATATAACTATTTTGACACCATTTTGTCCTTTGCATAAGATCTTTCAAGTTACCAAAAAATTCAAGCAGAGTTTTGTAATTTATTTTAATTTCTCACGGTTATGTACGAACCTATGAGGAATTGCCTGTTGTTCTCGAGTGTTTTTTACTGTCTGTAATTGAACTAGACCTCCAAACTCTGCTTTACTGAGACAACTATTCCGATATAGGGAATATATTCCAAGGAAAAGTATATAATGAATTTAAAATGCGAAAATGTTCAAAACAATATATTGATTAAATATAACAAAATGGGAAAATAAATTATGAACTATTTTAAAAAAATTCAAGAAATGTAACTTATCTTCAAAATGGTGATTACGTCGAAATTGGTCGACTAATAGACATATCTGGGGTAATATCCTTCATGTTTAATGTGGATATCTGACCATGGAGGTCACCCGTTAAAAAATAATTAAATTAAAATTAAAATTTAGACTAATTTCTTTAAATTATTCATTTTGAAATAAATCGAAACAAGTTTAAAGTCGAGTGGATCTCAATTCAACCGAGTCTAATATTAGATATTTGGACTACTAAAATACCTTCCATCTTTACAAATTATCAATGAAAAAATGTGACTAACCAAATAACTAAAACAATATTTTAAAATTATATATATCTATACTATCAATACTATATATATATATATATATATATATATATATATATATTAATGTGTGAGCATCTTAGAGTAACCACTTTGGTATGGTAATTGTGAAATTCTAAAAATACACTCCATTTGCTTTAGTAATAACCATTAGACCATGAGATAAAATGATAATATCGGAAGATCACCCATTAACATCCCAACTTAATTACCAATTTTTCACCAGCTTTTTTTCCATCGAAAATAAGTGCGTCAGTTTTTTCTCTTCCTTATAAAATATCATATTTAAATCAGATATTCCAAATGTAAAAATTTAGTATACATATACAAAATATAAAAATTTAAAATTTTATTACACATACAATGCGTGCGCGTTGGTCGCTAGTAATAATAAAGTTTAAACATGGTCAATAGCTCAATGAGCATAATTTCAATGTTTTTTGATTCCCTAAAATATTTTTCCCCAATTTTAATATTTTTTGTCGCATAACTTAAATTCTAAATCCGCTCATACAGGTTGTGCACGGGAAGGTTAATTCTATGATGCAATTATGTTCGCTATGAATCAAATGAGAATAAGTAGGTATTTGAACTAGGTGATAAATTGTCGGATCGGAAAGGTCTAACGTGGAATGATAGTCGAAAATAACTTGCAATGAATTATAAGAACTATATATACGAATGTTGGGATAACATTAGCTAAAACTAACCGATGAATTTTTCTAAACAGGAAAATTGGACATGTTTACATGACTAAAATTATAATTTTTCCCTTTCCATGAACACCGAGCCAAACTTATAATCATTCAAACTTTTTAATAGTATGATTCGGTTCGTCTTAATTATATCATATATATTAAACAAAACAACATTTATAAATTTTATATTGTAAAAAAGTATTCTTAAAAATATATTTTTAACACATCTCTTTCACTCTATTTTGACTTTGCAAATATTTTTCTTAAAAATAAAATAAAAAAGGACCTGTTGCCACCCTGTTTAACAATTCAAAGAAGCAGGACTAGAAACCTAGATATCAATGAAAGTCACATGTAAGTGAAAGATTTAAAATTGTGTATGCTTGCCGAAGTCCTTATGGCCCAGCTGGCACCGGCTCCATTTGAGAGCTCGAGGTCTCGGGTTCGTACATCATCCACCTCCCCCTTTCCCATGTCGTTGTAATCGTTGCTCAAAAAATATAAAAAAATGTGTATACATAATCAGACCATCTGCAAATTCTATGCTTCCAAACCAACAAAAAATCAACTCAGAAGTTTCTTTATGGTCTTCTCTTACATATAATTTATAAAAAAGCCCTAGTTGACAGGATATTATAAAAAATATTACTACATATTTGCTTGATTTCATAAACTTCAGTCTCATTCATTACATCACACAACTTGTCCCCCTTGTAAACCTTGACGATTCACTTGGAGAAATAGCCAAACTTTTTTTTCCAATCAAACCTTTGGTTTCATTTTACATTTATTATGTGTTCATGTCCAAAAGTCAAACCTACGATTTTAATTAAAATAATGTGTTTAAAAATTCTATTTACACAAGAAAAATCTTTAGAACTGATCTCGGTTAAGATGTTTTTTAAAGAATATAAAGCAAAGTTCTAGGTAGACCAGACTAACCGCCGATTAGACGATTCAAAATCGTTGGTTCGACAATTAGAAAAAAATATCGACCATTAACCTTAACATTCCTTGACGGTTTCGGTTACGGTTCCGCTTAATCAACAATTAACAGTTACGGTTCCGATTTAATCTTTATTTTTTTAAAAAAATTTAAAATATTATTAAAATTTGAAAAAAAAGCGTAAGAAGTATTTGAATATGTTTTTCTCCATGGATTAATCATAAAATAACGTGAAATAAATTCAAACTCGAATAATCAAAATATGTAGGATATATTTGTTTGATTAATATATATAAGTCATACCACGCAAGTTAGATCCACAAAGCTTTTACAGATTAGTGGTTGAAGATAATTATTCAAATTGGATGTCTTGAATTCAAATCTTCTCATCATAACCATAACATTTGTTTTGAAATTTAAAAATGTAATTTTTTTTATAAACCGTGTACTGCCGGTTAATATAAATTGTGTTGAATTCGCAAATCTAATTATTTTAGTATTAAATAATAAATATTTTTTGGGACGCTGATGCGACCAAACATGATACTATGTTCTTTAGCACGCTTCTCGTTCCGTTATTTTTTAGGAGTCAGTGAATCAAAAGATAATACATTAAAATGTCTCTACAGTTTGGAATTATTCCATTTTCAATCATTAAAGTATTCAGTGACGGTTTAGTCCCTAAAGTTTTCAAAAAAAATCATGATTCAGTCTTCAATGTATATTCCTGATTGAGTCCCTAACATCAGTGACAGAATTGTAAAAAAATGTTAAAACTTTAGGACTAATTCTCCACTCAGATTTTGATTTTGTGTATTAAATGTACGTCATGTGCTGAGGGTGCAATAATATTAACTAATGAAATAATGATATAATTAGAAATTTGTAAATGGTGCACTGATGTGAACTTCAACAACCTCTTAAAAATTATAGAGTTGAAGCTAGCAAGTACAAATTTACAGAGCTATGATTTCACGGAGATGGCTGCTCACCTCCGTTTTCTTAACCCTTACATGCCTTTTAGTCTCTGCTACAGCGCAATCTTCTTGCATAAATAACGGCAGTTACACCAGTAATAGCACGTACAAGGCTAATCTTGAAACTCTCTTCTCCTCCCTTCCTACAAATGTCGATAACAATGGGTTCTACAACGCCTCCGCGGGGCAGAGCCCGGATACAGCCTATGCCTCAGTGTTGTGCAGAGGGGACGTTCAGCTTGAAATATGCCGTAGTTGTATCCAAAATGCTACTGCTGAATTAGTAAAATCATGTCCAAATTACAAACAGGCCGTTCGGTGGAATGAACTCTGCATGTTACGATACTCTAATGAATATATGTTCGGGATGATGACGACTTTAGATGGGTGGAACTGGTGGATTTCACCGAACGCCTCGAGTCCTGACCAGTTTTTGGCGGATGTTTTAAGGCTACTGGACGATCTTCGTGGCCGAGCTGCTAATGGTGGTTCTCTGAGGAAAGTGGCCGCTGGGAATAGAAGCACGGTAGATTTTCAGATTATTTTTTTGTTGGTTCAGTGTACCCCTGATTTGTCCCCAGAGAATTGCAGTAGTTGTTTAATCAGTACTGCCATGGAGATTCTAACAGCTTGCAAGAGTAATACAGGGTGTACAGTACGAATGCCAAGCTGCAATATTCGTTATGACGTTACACCCTTTTACAATGAAACTAGGCTTCGTGAATTGGAAGGAATATTAACACCACCACCACAGTCACCGCTACCACCAGGTCCGCCACAGCTGCCACCAGGTCCGCCACAGCTGCCACCATCAACATCAGCACCACCAACCTCCCCACAGACGCCGGCCCAATCAGGTAACAGATGTTAATATGAACTCTGAGTCTTCATAATACAAAATCAAGCTTCTTAAATGGTGAACTTCTTTGTCTAATTCTTTTATCTTTTATACACTCATTTCTATGAAACACGTGATTATCAATCAAATATTTACAGAAATTTAAAATGTTACATCAAAATTACGATTTTGAGGTGTATTCATTCTAGATTTTTATTTGAAAAAAGATGGATAAATTTATTAAATCAAAGTTTAAATTATTTGAACCAATTAGCATATATAATTAATTAATTAATTAATATTTTTAAGGATATATAATAATATTTTTATCAGTATTAGATAAATAATAATAAGAATATTTTCTAAAATTTTATATATTTTTTTGTGAAACAAATATTCTAACGTTTATTTTTGAGAATATGTTCAAAGTCACTCCACACTTTAGTACTGTTTTGTTTTGATGTAAGTTATAAGCTTCATCGACATAAAAATCGTGAAAATTCTTAAAGTCTGAGAAACTGAAGTTATGCCGATAAAATTAAATAGTTATTTTTTTTTGAATGAAATTCAGATTTTGATTGATTGATATTTCGGTTTTGATTGAATTCTAGCTATATGTTTTCCAAATATTGAAAAAATTATTTGATTTTTCTTGATTTCATTAAAATAATTTTTTTTGTGTTGTTCGAAAAATTCCGATGAGAATATTATGAGAAAGCATAAGCCAATGTGTAAAAGCTAATAAATTTACTGTTACTAGCGTAAAGGAATAGTTTATATTGGTTAACGGGGGTAATTTTCAATTAAAAGTACGTCCAAATCTCTAGGATGAATGGAGGAGAAATTTTATTTTTTAGAGTTGTATCTATAATTTCAATGTTTGTATCTAAAAGAAGCCCACAAGAGTCATTAAAAATCTATTGGCATTTAGATATCTCTAGACTTTTATAGAGTTTTTAAAAGTCATGTTTGAATACCACTTGACTTTTAAAAACTTTATGAAAGTCTATTTTGAAGAATGTAAAAATATTATACAAGAGAGTATAAGGGGTACTCAACCCATTACAAGCATGATAATTAATCACATTCCCTCTAGGTTACAAGGATATTAGGCATAATAACGGTTCTCTAAACCAATCACTAAGAGAAAACTTGAAGTTAGACTTATGCTTCGCTTTAATCCACAACCAAGAATGAATAATAATTCTATCCATCACAACTCGAGCTTCCGCTTCTACTCCATTAAAGAGACTCTTTTTTCTTTCATGCCATAAACACCACACTGAACAAATCCAAATCGACGTCCATAAGTTTGTCTGGATTCCAACAACCCGTAAGCCTAAATGATGCTCCAAGTAGGCAGCAGGATTATCAGCTCTGTCCATCTGAAGATTTAGCCAGGAATATATAATCTTCCACACCCTTCGAGAGAACTCACAACTGCAGAAAAGATGAGAGTAGTTTTCTTCGGTTAAATAGCAAAATACACATTTCGTTTGTTCCAATTCCACTCCTCTCCTCACCAGGTTTGACTGCGTTGCCAATTTGTTTAATAGGACTTTCCACCCAATGATAGTGGCTTTAATAGGGGCTACGCTGCACATAACATTGGGAATAGATTGTCATAGTTTTCAATAGTTGAATCTGACAAGCTCATCACATTATATGTTGTTTTTGTTGAATAACTTCCTGATGCATCATGTTTCCAAATCCGACACCCATCATGTTTTCTGCAATATTAGTATTGTTGATTACCTTCATGAATTCATGGACTACATGTATTTCCCAAGAATAAATTGTCTTTTCCATTTGAAGTCCAAAACCCAAGAGCCACCACACCAACTTCCCACCTCACCAAGCTTATTAGATTTGTTAAGTGACAGAGCAAACAGAGAAGGAACCTTGTCTTTAAGCATTCCCCTTCATGCCAAGCATCATACCCACACTAAAGTTTGAAGGCCATTCCCAATATTTCTTCATAAACCATTTTGAAACCATCTTTCACTCTCATCTTTCTCCATTTTTACAAAGCCCTTCCACCAATTTGAGGCTTTAATCCATCCTCTCGAGTTTCCATGTTGGCCATTTGTTTCTTCAAACCAGCCATATTTGGATTGTAAAATCTTGACCCATAGAAGATGATTCTCTACTCTAAATCTCCAATTCCATTTACCTAAGAGTGCTCTACTGGAAATATTCAAATCTTTCACTCCCAATCCTCCTTTAGTTTTATCCCTGCACACTTTTTCCCACCTAATCCATATTTTCTTTTCTTTTCTCATTACCACCATCCAAAGGGAATTGCGTTCAAGTTTTACAATTGTAGATATCACTTTTTTCGGTACTCCGTATATTGATAACATATACACTAGCATAGAGGATAACAATGCGTTTAAGAGTATGCTGCGACCTCCAATCGAAAAGTTTTTGTTTTCCCAACATTGAAGTCTCCTTTTCATTTCATCAACTAAGTCATTCCACATAGTATCCTTTTTTGCAGTTGATCCAACAGGCACTCCAAGATACTTCATATGGAACATACCGATCTTGCAATTTAGGAAATCTGCAGCATTCTGTAACCAATGGTCCTCAACATTCAAGCCCACAATTTGACTTTTGGCAAAATTCACTTTGAGACCAGATGGCAATTCAAAGTTTCTCATAATAGCTTTCATCACTTCAATGTTTTGCCAAGTTGCCTCACCCATTAAATTTGTGTCGTCTATGAATGAATGTAACATATCTTCATATTCTTTTTACTAAAAGAAATTGGTTTGAACACACCACTAGCAACAGTTTTACTCATAAGACCACTCAGACCTTCCGATATTAATATGAAGAAGAAAAGTGATAGAGGTGGCGAATCCATTTTTCAAGCTTAAACTCACCAGATGGCTGCCATTAACTAAGATAGAGGTTGAAGCCGTCGTCACGCATTCCATAATCCATTTACGTCATTTCCTGCTAAAGTTCATTGATTCCATGATCTCATCCAGAAAGTCCCAGATAATTGAGTCATATGCTTTTTCGAATCCACTTTGAGGAATACAAAACTTTTATTTTCTTCTTGACCTTATCAAGTTTTTCATTGAGCACGAGGACACTGTCCAAGATTTGTCTCTGACCCACGCAAGCTGATTGGTTTTGAGATATTATGCTGTCAAGAACTTTGCCCAATCTTAAAGCCAGAATTTTGGATAACACTTTATACATACATCTGATCAAGGATATGGGCCGAAATTATTCAATTCTAGATGGATTCCCAACTTTAGGGATCAAAGTAATGAAAGATGAGTTGATGCCTCTAACAATTTTACCATATTGGAAAAATTCCATAATAAATCTTTCGAAGTCTTCATTAAGAATAGGCCAGCATTTATGGATGAAATTGAAAATGAATCCATCCGGACCAGGGCTTTCTGAGCCTCCACAATTCCACACTGTCTATTTAATTTCCTTTGCAGATACTTCAGTTGATAACCTCGAGTTATCCTCTTGGGAAATTTGAGAGAACCGCACACCTCTTAGTTTTGGTTTCTTCCATTTTTCATAGGCAAACTTTGCTTTAAAATACTTGTGGATCTCAAATTTCAGTTCGGTAGGAGAGCTAACCCACCCATTGGCAAAATGTAAACCCGTTTTGTTTTTCCTTATTCTTTTGTTGATCCAAAAGCCAATGCATTCTGTTTTTTTTTTTTTTTTTGAAAAAAATGTTATCTTTCACTTTAACTGCATTTCCAGAAAATTTCCATCTCATCTCTTCTAGATTGAACATCTGACTCTGATAAAGGCATCCCTTCACTTTTTAGATCCAATCAAAGAATTTTATCTTTACTATGTTCAATCCTCTTATCAATATTCCCAAGGTTCCCGCTGCTCCATTTCTTTATTGTTTCCTTTAGGATTTTCAGTTTTTCTTTTAAAATATATCCTCCCCAGCCTTGAAAGACAGTTTCTGTCCCAACTTTCCTCACGACATCTAGAAATTCTGTATGATCGAGCCAGCAGTCTAATGATTTGACAGGTTTGGGTCCCCAGTTTGTTGTTTTTGATTTCAACATAATACGACAATGGTCGGGTTTGTGTTGGGTGCACCCGGTGTTTGGTGCACCCAAGACACATACATATAGATACACATGTATGTGTCTTGGGTGCACCAAACACCGGGTGCACCCAAGACAAACCCGACAATGGTCTGATACAGATCTAGGTCTGTACGACTCACACAAGATTCATTAGCTCTGTACCAAGTAAATTTCCTCCCCATAAGAGGCAAGTCATGCAGTTCTGAGTTTCTAATGGAATGATCAAACTTATCAGAATCCTTTTTGTTCCATTCTTCATTTATTCATTTTCTTTCTGGGGCATTTCTAATAGTGTTGAAATCACCTGTCACACACCATCTATCAGAGCGATTATGTTGAATTAAATTCTGAATCCTGTCCCACAGGATTTCTTTCCTTTTAGAATCACAGGGTGCATACACGTTTATAACACCACAATCTAGTTTGTCCGGTCCCCAAAAACCTTTAGTTAGCAAGAAGCCATCTCCATCTTCCAAAGACTCAGACAATGATCATTTGTATGATACTCTATCAAGATATGGTTATGATTTGAACTGGTCTAGCTAATTATTATATTATAAACACTACACATTCAAGACTTTGTTTCTTTGGAATTGGAAATCATTCATGTTCATTATGATTTTGCAGGAAAAAAAGAAGATAATAAAACTCGATCGATCATCATAGTTGTTGTCTCAATTGTTGCATGTCTAATAATAGTTGTATGTGGTGGCATCGTGTTGATAAAGAGAACAAAGAAGAAGCCGAAGGAAGAACTCCAGTGTAAGATATTTTCTCCTTATCTTTTAACCAACTTCACCTTCAGCAATTTCGCTCAAACTTCCCTTTTCAATTTGAAGCTGCACACGACATTAATGTAGCTGAATCTCTACAATATGATTTTTGCGAAATCAAAACTGCAACTGATGATTTCTCAATTGTTAACAAGCTTGGGCAAGGTGGATTTGGGGATGTTTACAAGGTAATCAAACATATTGATTCCATTTTAAAACTTTTATTATCCGTCACAATTTATCATGACACACATGAGTGGAACTGGATTTTGAATATGCTAATGTTTGATAATAGGGAAAACTTAAGAATGGAGAAGAAATCGCTGTAAAAAGACTGTCCATGCATTCGGGGCAAGGTGATGTGGAATTCAAGAACGAAGTCTTACTAGTGGTTAAGCTACAACACCGGAATCTTGTTAGACTCTTGGGTTTCTCCATTGAAGGCAAGGAGAGGCTTCTCGTCTATGAGTTCTTGAAGAATACAAGCCTCGACAGATTCATATTCGGTAATATTTCAATATTATATCAAGCTAATAGTAATTATTTCACTATTTTTGAGCTCGAATGTTCTTCAGATTTATACATGTACTCTAGTGTACTGCAGATCCGATCAAGCGCAACAACTTGGATTGGGATAGGCGCTACAAGATCATAAGAGGAATTTCAAAGGGACTTCTATATTTGCATGAAGAATCTCGACTCAAAATAATTCACCGTGATCTCAAAGCCAGCAATATACTTTTAGATGGAGATATGAACCCCAAAATTGCAGACTTCGGCATGGCGAGGAGATTTTCCGTGGATGAAACTCACGCCGATACCAACAGAATTGTGGGAACTCAGTAAGTATTCTTTCACTAGCATGAGCCAGTCCTAAGTGGCATTTAATGGATTTTGGTGGGTGCATCTTGATTTGATCGATATGGAGCTTGGATTGTTACAAGTTCTAAAAATATTTAAATTGCATAATTACATATAAATATCAAAAAAATTAATTTAGAAACGATTTCCTTCTCCATCCGTGATTAGAAGCACTGCTTTTATTTACTTCATGGAGGTGATTATGCTTAGTAAGTCTCTCCTTGCTTCAAATACTAACAACTTGATTGTTGTAGTGGATATATGTCACCGGAATATGCAATGCATGGACAGTTCTCTGTAAAGTCTGATGTATTTAGCTTCGGTGTGCTGGTCCTTGAAATTGTTAGCGGTCAGAAAAGATCGTTTCAAAATGGTGAGCATATGGAAGACCTCTTAAGTCTGGTAAGCCATGTGCAACCTGAACTGGGTAGATATTTGAACTTCAATTTTTTTTAAACTCGGTTTACTTGGATGGGCAAAAAACTGGACTTTTGAGCCAGATTCATTGACACCCGAAGCATCTGTATTGCATGTGTGTGTCTTATTGACGTGTTAACTGAAGCCAATTATAAACTTGATTATGTTTATGAATGCTGGTTTCTAAAGGGGTCGTATATTTCATAGGCCTGGAAACTTTGGCGCCAAGGAACGGCTGAGGATATGATTGATCCAGTGTTGAGGGTTGGTTCAAGTTCCCTACACGATATGTTAAGATGTGTTCACATATGTTTGTTATGCATACAAGACAATCCTACTGATAGACCAACAATGGCTTCAGCTGTTCTTATGCTTAGCAGTTCCACAATGTCTTTGCCAGTACCTTTCGAGCCAACATATTCTACAACCCATGGTTATAAATCAAAAATGATTACTTCCAAGGGTGTTCTTCAAAAGAATTTGAGTCGAGCGGATCATCAGCCTTGAAAAAATCTACTCGATATACCGAATCATTAAAAAGCGACGTGTCAATCAATGAGTTTTGATCCAAGGTGATTTTGGAGAACATGGTTGATGTTCATGGAAAACTGCATGGTGTGTGATGTCTCCTGTTTTAGTTTCATAAGTTGTGGTGTGTAAAATATTAGATTGTCGATCACTACATTGTAATTGCTCTAGTTTACTTATATGCCTAAAAGCTTTGAACAAGTGATTTACTCAATAAAGTTGGAACAATCTTATTTGTGAGTGTAAATGTCTAATTCTCCACTTGTTCAATTCTTTTTTGGAACTGATTGAAGCTTGAAATGGGAAATTTGTCATACGACCCGTCTCTCCTTGAGAGATGTAGTGTTATTGTTGAATCCTCGAGAGGATTTTGGTAAAAAAAAAAACAAAGATTGAATCGTTGAGCAAAAGCCATGGATCCAGAAATTAAAAATCTAATTTTCATCAATCAGATATGCATTGAGAAAGTGTTGTATGTAGTGGGAAACATGAGGGCCTCCAACCAAAACTTGTATCAGAATTTTCTAAATCTGGCAGATATGGAGTCTAAGCTTGCAGATGGAGCGCACAAGAAGCCGATTAATAAGAAGAAAGTCTTAAAGAGCCGCATATATGATTTGCTGGTGGTACATCATGATGAAAATTCTAAGATCACAAAATCTTTAAAACTTTATGCATCATTAAATTGGTCCTTATTTAACTTTTAATCCTTTTTCACAGTAATAGTATTGATGTGTCACCAGACACTACGTCAGCACTTCAGTGAGAATAGACTAAAAGTAAAAAAATAACAATCTAACAATGGACTAAAACCGCAACTTGAAAATATAGATAACTAAAAATGGAAAATGGACAATGGCCAAAATTATAATTTCTCATAAAATATAAATCGTGGCACTAAGATGACTAAATCATCCCCCACATTTTTTGTATCTACTCCAATACAATCATCTCAATATTTCTTTTTTTTTTTCTCCATCTCTAATATTTTTCGAGAAGCCTAAAATGATAGGAGCAAGAAAAGGACTGTTTTTTTTTTATAAAAAAAAGTATTATAGAAACATTGAAAGAAACTCGGTTGTCTTTTAGACTTTAGTCATGTTCACATCTAAAAAACGAGCGTCAAGAGCTCCCCTGCTTTGTCGGGATGGATAAGAACACATGCCCATTTTGAGCAGACTCGAATTCAAATCGCGCTTTAAAAATATAAGATGGAGCCATATTACATGGTTCGTAATGTTTCATTATGAAGGGATTCAAAATTTCATTAGAAATATGGTTATTTATAAAATTAAGAATTTTAATTATGGAGATACAAAAGTCATACTCTGGAAATTTTCTTGGAATTTAATTTTTCTTAATTTAAAATTTATAATTTTAAAAGTCGTGCCTAATACTCTGACCTTAGATATTGCCAAAATGCTATATATGGACAATCAGGGCAGTAGCCGAATGATTAGTATCCGATTCTCCTGTAATGACTCGAATACGATCCTTTCCACCCCATATTTATGATTTTTTTTTTAAAAGGCTACATATAACAGTTCTCAAATGATCCAAACGCAATTAAAGAGACGTGAGTGGTTTTTGGGGGATTTTGAAATGGTCCATAGCAAGAAACTTCATAAATTTGTCCTCGTCATTATACTTTTAAAATTAAATTCCGATTCCACCAAGTACCGTGGAATGGCCGCCTGCTCTCGAGTCAATGAAGGAAAATGATAGCATTTGGCTCTTTTAGCCAACAGGCCACAGCCTATGTTTTCGACCACCACATAATTAATTCATTAAGATTCCCATTTTTCTAATATGATACTATAGTTTCTAAAATTTATCGTGGACCTAGAAGTTTCATATGGCATGATGAACTAAGTGTTGGAAAAATTGCTTAATGAATTGAACTTAAGCATTGGGAAAACAAACAAAAGGAAAAAAAGAGCATGTAGGCTGCTGGACGCAGCCATTGATAATTGTTCTACTGGCAGAGGGCAGAATGTCAGCAACATAGGCGGTGATCGATCGCTGCCCCCCGCCTATGCAGATTTTTCAGAAGGTGTGTCCCTTCACGTACATGTTCGATTTTTCCTGAATTGGTGCTTCTAAATGATGTCATTTGGTGGTATATGTTGGCTTAATATAATAGAAAACCCTTTTTCAATTAAACACATATTTCCTACATATTAAACACAAGATTAAAGCAAAATTTATGCATTCTTCTTCATTTTCTTCATTGTCCAAAGTTTGAGCGTCTTTAAGCATTTGTGATATAATGATTCGTGATTTGAAGTGCTTATATCACGAATGATAGTCGTTGTATCTTGGAAAACGAATTGACATTGAAATCATTAGCACCATTGCAGGGAAATATCGTTTTAAGGACGAAGATGAGAAATCTCGCCTCGACATTCGTTCATCGAGCTATTTGTTATTCTGTCTATTGCAATGCCCAAAGATAATCCAGAAATTTATACCAACAATCTTAAAACGATATCTGTAACAAATGGTTTCTTCAAGTGCAACAACGACCACCACTCATCATGGGGAAAGGCCAGAGAAATTTAATTGAAGCTTCTTCGAGTTCCCAAATGAAGATGTTCCTACCATTGAAAATGGAGAAACCGACATTCGTTCATCGTAAAACGATATCTGTAACAAATGGCTTCTTCAAGTGCAACAACGACCACCACTCATCATGGGGAAAGGCCCGAGAAATTCAATTGAAGCTTCTTCGAGTTCCTAAATGAAGATGTTCCTACCATTGAAAATGGAGAAACCGACATTCGTTCATCGTTTTAAGGACGAAGATGAGAAATCTCGTTTTAAGGACGAAGATGAGAAATCTCGCCTCGACATTCGTTCATCGAGCTATTTGTTATTTTGTCTATTGCAATGCCCAAAGTATAATCCAGAAATTTATACCAACAATCTTAAAACGATATCTATAACAAATGGTTTCTTCAAGTGCAACAACGATCACCACTCATCATGGGGAAAGGCCCGAGAAATTCAATTGAAGCTTCTTTGAGTTCCTAAATGAAGATGTTCCTACCATTGAAAATGGAGAAACCGACATTCGTTCATCGTTTTAAGGACGAAGATGAGAAATCTCGTTTTAAGGACGAAGATGAGAAATCTCGCCTCGACATTCGTTCATCGAGCCATTTGTTATTTTGACTATTGCAATGCCCAAAGATAATCCAGAAATTTATACCAACAATCTTATAACAATATCTGTAACAAATGGTTTCTTCAAGTGCAACAACGACCACCGCTCATCATGGGGAAAGGCCCGAGAAATTCAACTGAAGCTTCTTCGAGTTCCTAGATGAAGATGTTCATATCATTGAAAATGGAGAAACGGGCCCGTTGGGTTCTTAAGAATCAGAGTCTTTTTTCCAATAATTACATATCCGATTCATCCTATCCAAAAGAGAACTGCAGTTGATGCTAGGAATCAAAGCGATTTCTTGTGTAAGAACTGCATACATTTTAAATTGTCTAGGCAATACACTATACAACGAGTATTTTCTAGTGAAAACCACGAAAGAATTGTGGGAATCTTTGGAGAAGAAATATAGATCTAAGGATGTCAATATGAAGAAATTCATTGTTGGTCGATTGCTGGACTATAAAACGGTTTATTCCAAGCCGTAATGGCGCAAGTGCAGTAACTACAAGTCATAATGCACGACAAACATGCAGAGGGGATGAGTCTTTGATAAGTGCATTTTTGCACTTATATATATACTTTGGTTTCGATTGTTGTCGGTTTTTTTATCAGAATTATGCAATTTTGTGGTTGTTTTGAATTTTATAAGAATCGGGTAAAAATGAGATGGCATTGATAAAGAGACAAATAATGATGATTGAAAGGAGAAATGAGCTAAAATGAGAAGGGAAAGATCGAAAATCATACTCGAGAAAATTGCATGCAGCGCTAGGGCGTAGATGAAGGTGGCGCCCCAGTGCCACAAGTGGCACCGCGACACCATATGTTAGTAGCGCCCCAGTGCCTACATTGAAAAGTTTGACACTCTGAGTTAGTGAAGGCGGCGTTAAGGCGCCACATTGGAGATTTTGCCCTTCATATTATGTTTTATATCTCTTTCCCTTTTTATGTTGATGAACTCTAAGATTATGCTTTGTTATTTTATTTCTTATGTCATGAACTAAGTTCTCAATTCTAGAGGAACGATGTAGCTTGTTTTGAAACCATGCTTTGAATGATTTGATTTATATATTTAGATTTTCCATATGGTTTATTGAGTTTTCTTATTCTTCATGCTTTCGATTCAGTGGCCATGGATTGAATGGATATATATTTATGATCTATCACTCGGGGGAGGGGATCGTGAATAGGATCATGTGAAAACACATCATGATGTTTATGTAGTTCGACAAACATATAACTCAATTGAAGCTTTTAAAAGAATCAAAGCGCTATTTATATTATTTGATAGTTAATTTTAGATAGGCATATCAAGATTGTTGTTGAATGATAATTTCTATTTATCACTCGGGAGAGTGAGTACGAAACACATAAGGATTCTTGGCCAATAAATTAGGAAAATCTATAATATTGAAATTAATGATTGAAAATATGGTGCGTGAATAAGTGAAATCGAATATCTATAAACTTTTCTCATATTAAATTTCTCAAAAATTTGCAAATTTATTTAGTAATATATATATTATTTGAAACAACTATCTCTACATGATTTTCTAAATGGGATTAAGATCATTCTATTGCAATATTAAGTTAAAAAACTATATATCAATCCTTGTGGGTTCGACATCCATTTAAAAAGTACTATATTAAAACTTAACATCGTATACTTGTTGTGCGTTCTGCTCAACAACAGTCTTAGTGATTCATTCAAAGTTGCTGCATGATTGAAAAATTGCCTCATATGTTGTAGGTTTTCAAGAACTATCTCAAACACACATGAAAAGAGTTGCCTTGAAAACCTTCTGGTTCTGATGCGTGTATTGTGTACCGCAAGTGTACGGTGTCAAGTTTTAGTATAGTAATTTTAAAGTACGGATGTCAAACCGACGGGGATTCGAAAATTAAGTTTATACCAAGTACTGTAATTAAAATAATCTCAACTTAATCTAGACAATCAATCAATTTAGTTAATTAAATAAATAAAATAAACTAACAATATGAATATTTAAGTGGAGAAAATCAATGAGAACGGATTCTAGAGGTTCGACTTCACTTAACTATCCACTATGTCGTGTTCTTCTAATTTATTAACCATGAATCCTATGTTATTCTATTATCTCTCCCGGGTGTTAAATATAATTAATCATCTAATAACCATCTTGTTGTGTCCATCTAAGATAAACTATTAAACAATTTCAATAGCGCTAGATTAGTTATATGGCTTCAATGGAGTTATGTAGACTATATAAATTTTCACGACGTAAATTCCTACGGTCCTATTCAAAACCCACAATCCCGAGTGATAGATTTAAATAAATATGATGATTCAATTAGTGATCAATTCACTAAAACACATTCAAATCAGGAATCAGAAATAAACCAAACGAAAAACCAAAATATATTCATAAAATAATCAACGACGCAGTTTCAAGTCAAGATACGCCATTCCTCTAGAAAATAAATTAGTTCATGAATAAATTAAATAAACGGATAGACATGTTCCTAATCATCATAAACATAAAGGAAAAGATAATCAAATGAATATGAAGATGGTCTTCCGTCCCCGGTAGTCGTCGTCATCTTCTCCATCGTCAAAACTTTGCCCTTCGTTGTAAGCGTGTCGCCTCTATTGATCTTCTCCTCTTCTTTGTTTGGTCTCATTTGCGCCCTCTTGTTCTCCCTTGGAAAATATGTATAATATATGATAGATGATGAATAATGAGGTCCAAAATTCGAGTTATAAGGGTTGGAGGCTAAAGAATTAGGATAGGAATCAAATTGCGTAAGGAAAGCTTGAGTTTTCTTTTTTCAGGACTCTGCAGGCGCCTATGGCGCATAAAATCATGCCCCTATGCACTTCCTATTCTGTCCGGGAGTTTGAATTTTCTTGCTTTGGGCACTTATGGCGCATAAATCATGTGCCTAGGGCGCCTGTCTTCTTCCTGGTGCTCTACAACTTAGTATTTTGGCCATAACTTTTCTCATACAATCTCTGAATTAAACGAATTAGTTATCAACGCGAAGATAGCCAAAAGTTCTACAACATTTTGTTGACCACATTTCCAAAATATGGCTTGAACATGAACTTGAACATGAAGAAACTTGAGGAGAAAGAAGTGACATGTGTCTTGGATACCGATTTTTCTCTTTTTCTTCAACTTTCTTCATTCTTCCATCATTTTAGCTCGACTTCTTCACATTTTCATCCTCAAATTCGGTATTTGTCACATTAATGCACTTTTTATCATCTTTTATTTATAAAATGTCTCGCCCCTCGGATTCCTACAAAACAACAAAAACGACAACGAAAGGCGTAATTCCTCTAGAACACCAACATAAAAATATAGTAAAAGAGAATGAAATATAACTTAATTATGCACTTATCAGGTTCATCTACGAATCGAGGAGAATAATAGGACTTCCGAAAGGAAGGTGGGTAAGCTCCAAATGGAAGCAATGCTAACTTGGTTGAACAAAATGTCGGAAAGAAATGAAAGTTTGACGTTCAAGCCTCCAAGAGTGGGAAAACGAAAAAGTTCAAATGGAAGTTCTTCAAAAATGGAAAGTCTAACCATCTAGCCAAGGATTGTTGCAACAAAGATGACCGAGGCAAGGCAAATGATCTAGTCAATGTGATCGAAGATGATAAAACCTCAAATGATTTGAATGATCTAATGATAACCACTGTTGTATTTGAAGCAAACTTGGTAGACAATCCCAAAGAATGGTTTGTTGATTCTGGTGCTACTCCACATGTATGTTCTGACAAGGCCATGTTCTTCACATATACGCCAATTAGTGGGTGTGAATTATTTATGGGAAACTATACAACATCCCTAATCGATGGATTGGGAAATGTGGTTCTAAAGATGACTCCGGGAAAGGAATTGACCATCGTTGATGTTCTACATGTTCCTGACACCGGAAGAACCTGATAGCCGAATCGGCACTAGTCAAGGCATGTTTTAGACTAGTTTTAGAATCAGAAAATTGTACTTGATAGGGATGAATATTACGTGTATTTTTGAAATGATATGTATATATTTTCGTGTAGATTCCGGGATGATGTTACGTTTTTTGGTATTTATTTGGTTGTTTCAGGAATCTAGGTGGAAAGTGGAAGAATTAAGCTAGAAGGAAGAAAACGGATCAAACCGAGACAAAGAATTTGGATTCTGACATGACCGATCGATCGGTAGTGGAGCGCGATCGATCGAAGGAGACAGAGTTTTGGCCAACAAGAAAAAGAAGAGCTCGATCGATCGGAAATTTATCTCGATCGATCGAGCATGGCAGAGAATTATCAAGCAAGATTAAAGAAAACTCGATCGATCGGCAGTTTACGCTCGATCGATCGAGCGAGGCAAAAGAATTCATGGACGAGAAAAGAGAAGGCTCGATCGATCGAGACAATTGTACCGATCGATCGAGCAACAGAATTTTCAGAAAGAAAAAAAAAGACTTGATTGAGTTTGATCTATTGGGAACACTTCCATCCACGTCCTCTTCTATAAATAAGGGACCTAGGGCACGAATTGAAGAGACCAATATCATATCATACACCATATATCAGCCTTCTTTCATCCTCCAACAACCATACAAATTTAGAGAAAAAGCCTTTGAAGTGCAAGGAAAGAAGCAAGGGAAGAAGTAACGTTCAACGCACGGATTCGACTCCTACGTTATCGTACTTCTAAGCTTTATTTATTTTGATTTTCGAATTTATTGATGTTTATGAGGTTGAGAAACAATTATACATCTTTTTAGTTTGATTTGAATATAAATTAAGTTTATTTTATCAAGGTTAGGGAAGATTGTGATTGAGTCATTGATTTGAATGTGTTTGAGTGGATTAATTCTTTTGTGCATGAATTATAATCTTAATGCTATCAAAGCCATGCTAACTTTGATTGAATTTATGATTTATAATTGAGATCGAGAGATAAAATTATAATACGCTATAATAATTCATGTGTATGTTAAAGATTTAGATCGAGAGATTAAATCACATACGTGATCACTTTGAATTGAAAGATTTAAAGTTAACGGTTTTCATCGAGATTTATTCAATATTAAATTGGTTTAAGTGAACGAGAGTTACTTGCTTCAATTTAATATTAGTTTCAATAAAGCTTGAGAAAGTATATTGATTATATTACGGAATCCGTCACCTTAAGAATTAATTGGTTAGTAATTGTTTTTACAAACAAATCATTGACAATAACACAATTGGACGAACATCTTGATAAATTTCTTGAGTGGAATTCCTTCGCATCTTCAAAGGAGTTGATTTAGTTTTGAGTTTTTAAGTTTTTTTGTTTAATTAGATAATTATTCATATATTTCGTAGGCTAAATATAATTTTTCTAATTTTATTTGGTACTTATACGTTAGTATCTGTGGGTACGACATCCCTTCTTTTAAATCATTGTACTAAAACTTGACACCGTGCACTTGTGGTATAGAATCGTTACACTCAAAAATACATTTTAAAATAATAGCGACCAGTACTCTCCAAAAATAGAGTTTTTTTAGGAAAAAAACTATATGGAAAAGAGCATTTTCAAGATGAATGTAAGAAGGTGATCCTTCAGTTAGAAAGCAATAAAGTTTATCCTTCTACTTATTTAATTGAATCTTGTAATTTATGGCATGATCAATTGGGACAGGTAAATTATTTTTCACTTAACAAGTTACTAAAGTTAAATTTATTGTATCCAATGAATGTTAACTTAAAAAATAAACGTGATATCTGGAGCCAAGTTAATGAAACCGTCATGTCATTCAATCGAAAGAACAACGACACCTATTAAATTAATTCATACGGATTTGTGTAATCTAAAGTTTATGCAAACTAGTACTTCATTACTTTTATTGATGAATTGTACAAGATATTGTTATGTCTATTTGCTACGAGCAAGGACGAGGCATTGAAAGTATTTAAACACTACAAGAATGAGGTTGAGAATCAACTAAGCAAACGAATAAAGAATGTTCGAAGCGATAGATGTGGAGAATATGGAGCACGTTTGATGAATTTTGTTCCATTTATGAAATTATTCACCAAACTATTGCCCATTATTCACCAAAATCAAATGGTATCGCCGAACGTAAAAATCGTAATCTAAAAGAGACGATGAATGCTAAGTTGATAAGTTAGGATTACCCCAAAATTTGTGGGGGAGGCAATCTTATCGGCTAACCACATTCTAAACAAGATAACACACAAAAGTAAGGATGAGACACCTTATGAATTGTGAAAATGTCACAAGCCTTCCTACAAATACTTGAGAATGTGGGAGGTGCTTGGCTAAAGTAGAGGTACCAAAGCCATAGCAAGTGAAAATATGGTTTAAAAAAATAGATTGCATATTCATGGTATATGCAAATAATAGTAGTGCATATCGATTTTTTGTATACTAATCTAAAATAAGTTGTGTATGAAGGTAGAATCATTGCGTCAAGAAATGTTGTATTTTTTTAAGAGAGGTTTCCTTGTAAAGAAAACGAGGAAGTAAGTCATCGGAAAAGAACACTTGAAGTAGATAACCGCGACCCAAATGAAATTGAAAAGTCACGACGTAGCAATATGATCAAAGTAGCTAAGACTTATGGTCCTGATTTCATAACTTATGTGACGTCTTATCTAGCCCCAAGGCTCTTATGTGGAAAGAGACTATTAACGACGAGATTGAACCATAATGCAAAATCATATGTGGGAATTAGTTGACCTTCCACCCAGAAATAAACCATTAGAATGCAAATGGATTCTTCAAATAAACTAAAAAACTGATGATTCAATATATACGTACAAGGCAAGACTTTTGGCAACAAACTATAGACAAAGAATGTTTTTTTTTTACTTTGACATATATTCGTCTATCACAAGAGTAACATTCATAAGAGTGATAAATAGTTGTCGTTAAATGTTAAAACAACATTCCTCAATGGTGGACTTGAGGAAGAAATATATATGCAACAACCAGAATGGTTTGTAGTTGCCGGACAAGAGAAATGTGTGTCGACTTGTTAAGTTGCTATATAAGCTAAAACAAGCTCCTAAATGGTGGCACGAAAAATTTGACAAAACCATGTTGTCAAATGGGTTCAAGATTAATGAGTGTGATAAATGTGTGTACATGAAAAACACACATAAATCATATGTAATAGTATGGTTGTAAGTTGATGATATGCTCATAGTGGGAAACGATTTAGAAATCATCATTGTAACAAAGAAAATGTCGACAAAACATTTTGATATGACGGATTTAGGTGAAGCAAACATCATACTTGGAATTAAAGTTCCAAGACATCCGAATGATGAATATTAACATAGTCTCATTATGTCGAAAAATGCTCGAAAAATTTCTCGCAAATGTTACATCGTTTGTGAAAACACCATATGATCCGAATCTACACTTAGTTAAAAATATTGGTGACCATGTCACGTAATTAAAATATTCAAAGATAATTGGCAGTTTAATGTATCTCATGAAATGTACATGTCGTGACATTGAATATGATGTTGGTAAACTAAGTAGATTCACTAGCAATCCAAGTGATGACCATTGGAATGCATGTTTAATGGTACTTAAATATTTAAAATACACCTTGAACTATGGATTGCATTATACAAGATATCATGTTGTGTTAGAATGATATAGTGACGCAAACGGGATATCAGACATGAAAGATTCAAAGTCAACAAGTGGTTATGTGTTTACTATCGGGGGCTACCGTGTTCGTGGAAATTTTCCAAGCAAACTTATATTTCTCGATCCACTATGGAATCAGAATTTATAGCACTGGATAAAGCGGGAGAAGAAATCGAATGTCTTAAAAGTTTCTTAGAAGCCGTGTTGGGAAAAACCTGTGACTGCAAATAAAATTTATTGCGATAGTCAATCTGCTATAGGAAAGGCACACAATAACATTTCTAATAGTAAGCCTAGACATATACATAGTAGATATAGTACCATTAAACATCCGATATCTAATGGTATAACACTGATTGACTACGTGAAATCAAAAAAAAAAATTTGTGGATCCCTTGACTAAATGTCTACATATAGAGGTGTCAAAATGGGACAAGCCCAACGGGTTGGCCCAACCTGACCCGACAAATAGGCTGGTTAGGCCAGCATTTTTTGACCTGCCGAAAGGCGGGCCTATACGGGCCAATCCGTTTTGGCCGCGGGTTTTGGTGGCCCCAGATTGGTCCTTTTGAAAAATAAAAAAAAGTTATTCCTTTTTATTTTAGCCTCAATTCATAAATAAGAACTAAATATCACATTGAAGAATCTGATCTACAATATGTTTTTACTTGGTCGTGCTTGAAAGTTGCAACATGTTTTTCAAAATTGAGTTAAATATCGATTCCATAAATAAGTATTTTTAGTAGCATGGTTAATCTCTAGATAAAACCTAAAGCAAGTTCCAGTATTCGCCTAGCATCAGTTCCAGGCTCGAAAGTTCAGTTGGAATTCTTTTCCGAAGTTTTTTTTTAAATTTTTATTAATTTTTATTTTCGACGGGTTGGCCCTCCCCAACACGCGGCCCGCCTCGGGTTTGGTTAGGTTGGGGTTTTCCAACCTGCCGGAAGGCAAGCCCAAATGTGCTAGGATTGTTTAGCCGTGGGATTGTCCCATGGAGTTGAGAGAAAACCTCCTGAAGGGCAAGTCAATCAAGGGGCACCTTGAGAGGGAACCGTATCTGTCGGTTCGTCGTAAGTTTGGCGATCAGTGCTTTAATCTGGCGGAGCTGATTGACGACGGACTGCTGTACTTGTTCAAGCTGAGCCCGAAGGGTGCATCCTTGAAGATGCCCATCGGTGAGTGTTTCTGAGCACTTTTACTTGTATATTTTGATTGGTATGCTCGGAATAACCTCTGTTTGTTCTTTTCAGAGACAAAAATGATGAATCCTATGATGGCCGAGATGTTGAAAGCCAAGTACCAGAAAGGACATGCTTCAGGATCTGCTGATATTGCTACTTCTCCTCCATCTGTTGAGCCTACCCCTGCTCCTCCTACCTCTCTGATCGTTGACATCACGGCCTCTCCTGAGGGAGAGGAGGCCCTGGCTCACCGACCCCGTAAAACGGCAATCCCCGAGGGCCAGGGTTCTTCCTCAAAGACCCCCCTTCCAAAAAAGCCTCTTCTTCAACCATTCCTCCTGTATCCCGAGCTTCTTCTCAACCTGCTCCGGGTGGTCCGATCGCTTCTCGACCCACACCCACCTGGAGTTACTCCCAACGTCCCCCTCTTTAAAAAACCTGAACCCAAGATTTCCCAATACATCCTCTGCCATTCCCCCTACTCCCCCGACCGTAGGTACCTCGGGGAGATGACCTTCAGTAACCTGGTGAACGAATTCACCACTTCCTTCACCCAGGTAATTATCCTTTCCTGGTAACTTTCTAAGTGTTTGTCTTTGGTGTACTCATTCTTATGTTTTCATGCAGGCCCACATGATGGCTGGTGAACTCCTGACCCTATTCCATTCGGTTCGATTAGAGGATGCTGATCATCAGAAGGAAATTAAGCAGCTTCAGAATATGGGTGACGACATAAAGAAGTATGCGAGCCTTCTGCAGGATCGGTACTCTACTATGAAGGCAGCTCGGGATAAGGCGCATAAGGCCCTCGAGGAAGAGCACAAAAGGTCAGCTGAGCTGGAAGAGGCCAACAAGACCTTATCGGAGCAGTACAAGTCCATCTCCAAACAACTTGCCCAGGAGAAATCTTCTAGTTCTGGCTCGCGAAGAAAGCTGACTTTTTGAAGTCCTCGGAGAACAACTACATGGTGGCTGACCGCACCTCAAAATTTCTTGACCATGGGTTTGAAGCTTGTGCTCATCAGTTTGAGGCGAAGGGTTATCCGCTTGAGGGATCTCCAAAGGACTTCCTTAACGCAGGGGCTGCTCTGGAAAGCCTCCCTCCCCAGCTCTTCGAGCCATAGATTAGGAATATTGTTTTTCCTTTTTTTTGTCTTGCTGTAATCTTTTCTTGATGAATAAAATAATTTTGTTCATTTTGCTGCTCAAAATCTCGATCCCCAACACTTAGATAATTTTAAGTTTAAAACGTGGACCAAACGTCCCGATCCCACGAATAACGAATAAAATTCCTGAATAAGCTCGCTTCCCGAGCACAATAACTTAGGCAATTTTTAGGTTTAAACGTGGACCAAACATCCCGATCTTACGAATAACCGAATAAAATTCCTGAACAAGCTCGCTTCCCCGAGCACACTAACTTAGGCAATTTTTAGGTTTAAACGCGGACCAAACATCCCGATCCCACGAATAACAGAATAAATTTCCTGAACAAGCTCGCTTCCACGGCCACAATAACTTAGGCAATTTTTAGGTTTTAACATGCACCAAACATCCCATGAATAACCGAATAAAATTGCTGAACATGATCGATTCCACGAGCACAATAACTTAGGCAATTTTAGGTTTAAACGTGAACCAAACATCCCGATCCCAGAATAATCGAATAAAATTCCTGAACAAACTCGCTTCCCCGAACACAATAACTTAGGCAATTTTTAGGTTTAAACGTGGACCAAACATCCCGATCTCACGAATAACCGAATAAAATTCCTGAACAAGCTCTCTTCCCCGAGCACAATAAATTAGGTAATTTTAGGTTTAAACATGGACCAAACATCCTGATCCCACGAATAACCGAATAAAATTCCTGAACAAGCTCCCTTCCCAGAGCACGATAACTTAGGCAATTTTTAGGTTTAAACGTGGACCAAACATCCCGATCCCACGAATAACCGAATAAAATTCTTGAACAAGCTCGCTTCCCCGAGCACGATAACTTAGGCAATTTTTAGGTTTAAACGTGGACCAAACATCCCGATACCATGAATGACCGAATGCCGTAGGACAGGCGTAACTACGCCTCTTTGTGGCGTAATTACGCCTGTCAAATTTTCAGCAAATTTTGAGATGCCGTAGCGTAGGCGTAACTACGCCTGTTTTCGACGTAGTTACGCCTACCATTTTTTTAAAAAGTTTTCAAAGCCGTAGGCGAGGCGTAATTACGCCTCTCCAGTGGCGTAATTACGCCTCGCGTATTTTTACGCCTCTTACCCTCAATTTTTCAATTTCGATTTTTTTCTCCTCAATCTCTCTTAATTATGCTATCCCACCTCTAAAGTCCATATTTTTATCGATAAATTGCAGGTTTTTGGAGTCTATTGGTGCAAGGAAGCAAGTTTAGGGGGTTGCATCAACGCAGTCTAGCTTAGCCAACCAAATCGAAAATTCTTCATCTAAGGGTTGGGTCTATACTGATGCGGAGGTCCCTATCATCATCTTCTCACCATACCTATGAGCATGAGATGGGCGACGATTACTGATGATCGTCGTCGCAGGTTGGTGTGTTGTCCCTTATTTTATACGTTGTATGGTACATTGAGGACAATGCACGATTTTAAGTTTAGGGGGGTGTTTAAACACTGAGATGTTTTGTTTCCTGGATTCCTATGTGTGTTGTGTTTTGTGTGTCATAAGTCGTGATTTGAAGTAATTGTGAAGGCCGATGATGAAGAATTGAGCTTATTTGTGAAAATTTTAAAATTTTTGTTCGCTTTGCTCTTGAGTTTCTTACATATTCATGCACTAGAGACCATGACCATTTGACCAATTAAAGTTGATTTGAATGAACACAAATATGATATAGGCAATTCTTGATACTATTTTGGGCCTTTATTCATTGATATAAATTTGCCATAGTAGCCCATTTGAGCTTAAACGTAAAAGAATGAGGATTGAATTGTTGCAATATATTTTATAATCTCATTCAAATTTCTTTCTTATATCACCTTGGTTTTGAGATACTATTTGAGCACATTGGTCATACCATATAAGTTATTTGTGAATTGAGAGTAGTCTAGAACTTGCTTTAGTACCCTTTGAGGCGAAATACAGACATATGTGGCTTAGGAATGATTTAGGCAATTTTTGATTCGGTTGAGCCTTTGAAGCCACCAAATGACATCATTTTTTATCCCTAGCTACCCTTTTGAGCTTATTGAAAATCGAATGGCATGTGCTTAGGCACATAATAACCCCCATTCGGCATCATTTCAAAATCCCACATCGACCACCTTGTTGAAAGCTTATACACTATTTCCTACCCTCAAGTGAGTAAGACCCATATTGCACTTTAAAATTTCAAATATCCCCCCCTGTTCCTAATTAAAAAAAATAGAAGGGGGATAATAATGAAAAAAGGGCGTGGATGCATAGAAAAAAAATTTTGTTGAAGAGGTGAAGAAAATAGTGATGGAAAGAATGAGAAAATAATGAGGTGAATGATGAGGCGGATGAGAAAAGAGGGTGAATTGAAAAGAAAAAAAAAATGATGAATCGTCAATAAGAGAAGTTGAAAAGTGAGATGAGAGTGCGCAACATGGTTAATATGACTTACTCTCTTGTTTTGAAATTCCTATATTTTTATTGAAGCCATGAGCCAAAGCCTAACGTTACAAGCCTATTAAGACCTATTGACCGAGCCACATTCGTCTAATATACTAGTGGAGAAGGTTACGAATAGTAAGCTTATGGACACTCGAGAAACACTTGTAATGCATATGGTTTTGACATTCACACACGCACATCTCATTACTTTGATTTGATGCATTGTTCACTGTTTGTCAAGGTTATACTCCTTTTTATGAACAATGCAAATGAACCAATACACCTTGCAAAGTCCTATTGATTTGTGTGAGTAAAGATTGCTTTAATGGTTAAATGGAAGTGGTGACACACACACTTGAGAACTCCTGAGTAGACATACTTGACTTAAAATTTTTTAGACAATTGATCTTCGAGGCCAATATGCAATTATAACATTTCATGACTTGCGTTAGTAGTGTGTTTTCTTTTTCTCTTTTATTTCTTAGTCTTTTTCCATTTCTATTTTGCTCGGGACTAGCAAAAGTTTAAGTTTAGGGGGTTTGATAAATGTATTTTATACACTTATATTTCCTCTTATTTTGCATGGTTTAGTGTTAGTTTTCGATCAGAATTACACTTTTGGTCTTGTTCTGTGTTGTTTTGCAGGAATCCAAGGAATTAAGCATTTTATTACTAAAAGATGATGAGAAATACATAAATGTGACAATAATTCAAATTGGGACTCAACTGTGAAATAAGCATGCACTGGGACATGTCAAATGGCAAGATTATATTATATTATATTATATTATAATATAATATAATATATATACATGAGATTTGGGAATAAATTAAGAAAAGGAAGAGGGGACTTCAGGTATATTTTCACAAGGGGAAGATATGCACAGATTTGGGAGGAGTTTATAAACTTGGAAATAGGATATTTTAGGTAGGAGAATCACGTACAGAAGGGGATAAAAAGGTCACGTATAAAAGATTGGAAGAAGAAAACGAGAGGGGGAACTTGTTGGAGCGAGAGACAATTCACGTAAGTGAAGAGACGAGCAAGGAATTAACGTGAAGAATTGAGAGGAGGAAGCACATTCCCCCTCGAAGTTTGTCCACGGCTCTACTTCTGACCATGTTTCTTTCTTTTTTTTTTGCAAGAAAATTCTTTTTACTTCAACGTCTTTGCTCGAAATGTTCCCACGGACGGCGTCAATGATGTGATTTGTTATTTCTCGTATTCGGTAGAACTAAGTGTTTACGAAAAATAAATAAAGAACACCACATTTTTTACGTGGAAAACCTTCAAAAAGTGAAAGACAAACCATGGGACCTTATCCAGTATAATCTTTACTATGAAAAATTGGATTTGTTACAGGACTTTGACACAACACACGAATACAGAACTATTAAACAAGGATATCAGAAAAAAATAAGAGAAATGACCGAACAGACTAAGTGTGCTCTCTTCGGAGTCTTTTTCTGAATAAAAAGTCCTACCCCTTACAATGAGACCCTAAGCGTATATTTATAGGGCTGATCCCGATGGTTAACTGGCAGGAAATCTGGAACACAATCTCCGTTGATCGTGGCGTTATTGTGGCAAATGTGTCCGAGAAATCCACACCCCATTAATGCACGTTTATTTCCGCCGGTTAATTTGTTGGTTAAGCCCGGGTCTTCCGCTAATCTTTGACAAGTATACCGAGCAGGGTTTAACAGTGTTCGGCTACCTTATGCTCGGATCCTATCTATTCGGGTACATTATGTTCGGTACCTGTTGTTTGGCTTTTGCATGGAATTTTACCTGAGAAAACTAATATGTCATATGACATCAATATCCATTCCCACATTTTTACTATTTCAAAATTTGGAATCCCGAGAAAGATTTCAACTTACTTCCTATAACTTAATCCCAAAAATTTAAAAAATTAAAATTCCAGCCAAAATTTGAAATTCAAAATTTCAAGGGTATTTTAGTCATTATATCAAACTATAAATTAATTATAATTTTCAAATCATACCAAACATTATATAACTATCACATTATATTATTTATAACTATATCATAATTTTAATCAGTATATCATTTATCACGTCATTCACTCCAAATGGTGCATAAGATTCAAAATAAAGCTATTCTCTAATTTCATATAGCATGTTAAACATAAATCATCATTAGTCATGAGATTTTGGGCCAGTTCTTACGTACCAAGATATTATGACCAAAAAACAATATAGAGTTTTAAGGGTAATTCGCACCAGCACAATATCAATTTGTTGTATTTTGTTTTTTTTGGCAGATACACCCCTACACTACAAAGATAATGATGGATCCCAAAAAAAAAATTCAACAAAATATTTTTTATTCCAACAATTTTTATTTCAAAACCTGATTCGAAATCTTTGAAACAGTTGTTTTAACACAAATATTTCACAGTATATATAGGCCATTAAATTAACTGTATTCGAATCAAATCAAATTCAAATTTAACTTCTTGAAGATAATTTATAAACTTACTTTTATAAATAGATTTACATAATTATATTCTTTAGGAAAAAAACTTCAGGATGATACTTAATTCTGAAATTTTCAGTTTCGAAATTATATATGTACATATCTGTTCTGTTTGATTGGTCTCTACTTGTTGAATGTTTATCCAAACACTTACCTCTTACGTCCCTTCCCAGATAAGAGTGAGCCGAGCTTGAAGATGCTGAACAGTACTATTTTTCGGAATGGTGAATGATTGCTATCATGAAGTCAAATTGCTGCTATATCAGTTTTTATCAATTCTCTTTAAGACACCTCTATTACTCTGTTTCAAATCAGTTTGAAGGCCAGTTTATTAATTTTATCAGTACACGTTGTAGGAACAATTTCAGTTATGTTATTATGACATAAAAAGACTGGTTTATTTGAGATGAGTACCATGGGGCTTGTTAGGAGGGTATCCGCCTTGGCATCGCAATGTATACCTGCAAAACAAAGACAAATGCAAATACACACAGTATACGAATATAATACTAAATCCAAAAGGATATCGAGGCAGGCTCAGATCTGCTGTTTTCCCAATCTACGTCACGGAGAAACCACGGCAAAGACCGGAAGGTGAAGGCAACACCTACTCCTCACACAACCCACTGCCTGACCAAAGCACACACTGGACAGAACCAATCAGCACTCAAAGTGCAATGGACAGGAACTCAACCACACGGCCAGACCACCACCAGTCAATGGTGCACACTGCACTCACAGCCAACACTAATACACACCAAGTGCACAAAGCACTAAAACTCACAGCACAAAGCCACAGCCAACACTGCTCAACTGAATCACTCAACCACGCCTCACCACCGGAACTCCGAACCACCAGAGCACAAAGCTCACAGGAAGGGACGCACGGACAGAACCACCACCAAGGATGGAACAATCGCCACCGGGAATCACAAAGAAAAGAGGTAGACGAACGTACTGAGGTTCTTTTCTAAGAGTGAAAGAGGCCAGCTTCTGATATGAATTCGAGAGTGAAAGAGGCAGACGGCTGGAGCAAAAAACCTCAGTGAAGGATGAAGGAGGCGGACTGCTTCATTCAATTAGGCTTAGGGTTAGGGTTTAAATGGGAGGGATTAGTTTAGGTTAAAATAAGATTAAGGACAATGGGCTTAATTTTTGGGCCACAATACCCAACAAATCTCCACCTTGGCCCAATACCGGTTTCTCTTCAGACGTAGGGAAAACACACAAGCAGACATCATCATCGCCTTATGATCCTCACAATACACAAAGTAATTGTGTGGACCAAGTTCCTGTCAAAACACAAAGTAAAGACAAGGAAAACAATAACAAGCACACAGCAAGTTAAAGTGGGAAAGTAACCAGGGTAACAGTTTTATAACGAGCACACAGCAGGTTATAAAACACTAACCAAGGGACTAAACATGCATCAATCATCAGTATCAAATTTTAAAAATTTTAAGCATGATTGAAATTTACTAAGGGACAAACACTTAGTACACATATCAGCAGGATTAAACACATAATCACTTAGATTATCACCTATAGATAACAACCATTGAACAACATTCCAATGTATCATGCTAGGATTAGTCATATACCTACTAAAGCAACTAATAGCATAAGCTATACCATGCCAAGTACTAACCATCAAATAAATTAAGCAACTAATAGCATAAGCTATATCATGCCAAGTACTAATCAGCAAATACATTAAGCAACTAATAGCATAAGCTATATCATGCAAATCTTCATGTTCATTCGCAACCAATTCATCATGCACAACATGTTCATGTTCAACAACACTATCATGATTTACAGGCATTCCATGAATTTCAGGTTCATTAACATGACGTTCACCAGTTAAATGCTCCACCTTGCAAGGAGTAGCACTGGACACAGACTCGTCAACATGCACAGGACACATAGTCACATTAGGGGAAGGGAAATCCGGGAATTTCACTCTTTGTTGTTTGCCAAAAACACACGAATCACAGAAAGGCATGCAAGACAACACGTCTTTACCAACGCAACCTTTTTCATGCAAATTCTCTAGACCTTTAGAACTTATATGACCTAATCTCCTAGGCAACAGATTAGTCAAGTCATCAGTCACAGGATTCACATTATCATATACAGATTCAGTTTTGCAAACATAAAGATGTCTTTTCTTATTACCTTTGAAAACTACCAAAGAACCCTTTACGATTTTCATAACTCCATTTCCCCATCTACCCTCTAAACCACATGATTCTAAACCAGAACAAGACAACAAATTATTGCACAAAGCAGGAACATGTCTCACATCTTTTAGAGTCATAGAATAACCAGAATCAAACTTCAAGTAAACATCACCAATGCCAACAACTTTACAAAGTTTCTCATCAGCCATAGACACAGAACCATTCTCAACTTCTTTATAATTAGAAAACAAATTTCTAAAGGGTGACATGTGATAAGAGCAACCAGAATCAATTAGCCATTCATTTTCACACACAGTAGATGAATGCACAGAATTCACAGCATCACATAAATCAGTCACCATAAAGATATCATCCGAGTTTTCACCGGATGAGGAAGCATGATTCACTTGTTCATAAGATTGGTTGTTATCATTTTGTTTCTGGTTTTTCTTTTTAGGACAGTCTTTAATAAAATGATCAGGATCACCACAATTAAAGCACCTTCTGTTCTTAGGCCTAGACTTAGACCTAGTCTCGTTATACCTATGTTGAGACCTACCTCTAACATGCATAACTTCATCTGAATTTTGCTTACTACCTTTGTTCACTTTTAAATCTAGTTCTTTACTCTTAAGACCACTAATCACAGTGTCAAGCGTAATAGAATCTCTACCATACTTAATAGCAGATTTGACATCACTATATGTCTCAGGAATAGCATTTAAAAGCACAATAGGAGTATAATCATCAATATTCCTATCTCCAGTTAACTTAATATCTTGAATCAATTTAGTAAACACATCAAGATTCTCATCAACATCTTTGTTCAAGTCAAGCTTGAATCTGAAAAATTTTTCAAGTAAAAACAATTTACTAGGCAAAGAGGTTTCAGTATAAAGCTCTTCTAATTTTTCCCAAAGAAGTTTAGCAGAATTAAGTTTACCACATTTTCTGAGCACAGAGTCAGATAAGTTCAAGATTATGGAAGAGTAAGCAAATTCATCATCTTCAGCTTTCTTAGCAGGTGTAATATCATCAGTATAATTACCACCTATAGCCTTAAACACTTTCTGTTGAATTAAAATTCCTTTCATTTTCTGTTGCCAAATAGAAAAATCCGATTTTCCATTAAATGGTGCCATGTTATAGCCAGATATAGAAGCCATTGCACACAAGCAAAATATACGCACACTAAATCACGGGCTACCAAAATTACACAAAGTAAGCAGCAGAAGCAGGACCACACAAAACAGGCACAGATAACGAAAACTGAAAGTTTTAGACAATTTTAAAATTTCAGTGAGCCACACTGAAACACACAGAAAACACTGAATCACACAAATTCCTAGTTTTCTACCAGCAAGCAAGCCTCAGAACCTAAGACCTAGACGCTCAACAAAGCAGTAAAAGTTTTAGGGTTCAAGCCAATCACTTACAACCCAGAGGCCAACGCTCTGGGGTTTTTCCACCGAAAAGCCGAACTGGCGCAGAATCTGAACCGCCGAACAGCTGCTGCCCGAGCGCCGCTGTTCACCCACCAGGCGCGGATAGCCGCTCTGATACCACTGTTAGGAGGGTATCCGCCTTGGCATCGCAATGTATACCTGCAAAACAAAGACAAATGCAAATACACACAGTATACGAATATAATACTAAATCCAAAAGGATATCGAGGCAGGCTCAGATCTGCTGTTTTCCCAATCTACGTCACGGAGAAACCACGGCAAAGACCGGAAGGTGAAGGCAACACCTACTCCTCACACAACCCACTGCCTGACCAAAGCACACACTGGACAGAACCAATCAGCACTCAAAGTGCAATGGACAGGAACTCAACCACACGGCCAGACCACCACCAGTCAATGGTGCACACTGCACTCACAGCCAACACTAATACACACCAAGTGCACAAAGCACTAAAACTCACAGCACAAAGCCACAGCCAACACTGCTCAACTGAATCACTCAACCACGCCTCACCACCGGAACTCCGAACCACCAGAGCACAAAGCTCACAGGAAGGGACGCACGGACAGAACCACCACCAAGGATGGAACAATCGCCACCGGGAATCACAAAGAAAAGAGGTAGACGAACGTACTGAGGTTCTTTTCTAAGAGTGAAAGAGGCCAGCTTCTGATATGAATTCGAGAGTGAAAGAGGCAGACGGCTGGAGCAAAAAACCTCAGTGAAGGATGAAGGAGGCGGACTGCTTCATTCAATTAGGCTTAGGGTTAGGGTTTAAATGGGAGGGATTAGTTTAGGTTAAAATAAGATTAAGGACAATGGGCTTAATTTTTGGGCCACAATACCCAACAGGGCTCGTTGTTTTCGAATTTTTAATTTGGAAGCAATGTCGTTGTCATCGATATCGGTCACAGGAAGCTTGCAGATGGAGAGCACAAACAGCCTGAATAAGAAGAAAGTCTTAAAGAGCCACGGATAGGATTTGCTGGTGGTACATCATGATGAAAATCCTAAGATTACAAAATCTTTAAAACTTTATGCATAATTGTTTGGAAATTTACAATTTTTGTCCTATAACATGCTCATATAGTTTTTCAAGTTGTAGTTTTATTTTACTAAGTTGGTTCTTATTTAACTTTTAATCTTTTTTTCACCGTATTAGTACTGATGTGGCACCGAACATTGTCGACATATCCGACGCCAAGTTAGCACTCCAGTGAGAATAGACTAAACGTGAAAACAACGACCAACTTAATGGACTAAAACTGGAACTTGAATATATAGCTAATTAAAAATGAAAAAATGGACAAATTATATGACCAAAATTATAATTTCTAAAATATAAATTGTGGCACTAAGATAACTAAACCATCCCCCGAATTTTTTTTATCTACTCCAATAGCATCACCTCAATATTTCTCTCCTTCTCTAATATTTTTTAGAGAAGCCTAAAAAGATAGGAGTAAGAAAAGGAATGCTATTTTTTTTTATTAAAATGAAAGAAACATTGAAAGAAACTCGGTTGTCCTTTAGACTTTAGTCGTGTTCATTAGAGGTCGGTCTCAAAAACGAGCGTCAATATTTGGATTGACGTGGAGAATTGACCTCTCTTTTTCCACAGAGCCTTTGTTTTCATTTACGACAAGTTATTTAAGATGGCGCCATATTGTAATGGTTCGGAATGTTTCATTCGCAAGGGATTCAAAATTTTCACTCCAAAAAATCTTGAAATTTAATTTTCTTGATTTAAAAAAAACTGATAATTTTAATGCAAGTGAGTGATTTTTGGGTACATACGAGAAACGTGCTCAATTGCATACCCCTGTCCTCGTCATCCACCCAAGTACCGTCAAATGGTCGCCTGCAATCGAGTCAACGAAGGAAAATGATAGCCTTTTGGCTCTTTTAGCCCACGGGCCACCACAGCCTGTTTTTTCGACCACCACATAATTAATTCATTATGATAATTTTAAGATTCCCATTTTCTAACTAATATATATATACTAGTTAATTTGGCACCGCGCAAGGTGTGTTGCAAGTGAACTTTTAATCTGATATATATGTCCAACAAAACGTCCAACACAAGTTCAACAGACAGTTCAAAAGGATAAAAAGATGGTTCATACGTATTGAATATACATAATCGTACATAAATAACACCAAACAAGTTGGACTAAACAAAAGTCAGTCACAACAGTGCACGATAGCAAGAGTTGACATCAGATATCCTATAGACTCCTAAATAAAGTCATCTACAAAAGTGCGTTATAGTAGTAGATGACATCAAATATCACAACAAATGTGATTCTCAACAAACTTCAAAACCAATCAAAAGTTATTCGCAAGAGTTTTCAAAATGATGATGGTTCATTTCATAATGCAGATATGAGTTCGGTATCTCATAGCAGGAGCGAGCATTCCATAAGAGGAATTATAATTTATGTTTATTATTGTAGTTGTATTGTTATTTTAGGATATTGCTCTTATATTACTTGGTATAACCCAATAATTAATGAATCATTCTACATTTATAATTGTTTATATACTTTCTCACAAATAATGAATCTCGATGTGACTTTCAAATCATTATCAAACAAAAACAAGTAATATATAATTATCATAATTTAATATTTTCTAAAAACATTGATGTAATATCCTTATACATGAATTTGATGCCAAACATCATAGTAAAGATAATTGAGAACAATCACATATTAATAATGGGTCGTAGGTAAGCCAAAAATCAAAATGTATACAAACAAGCAAACTGGCGACCTGTAATCTAACAAAAATTCATCATGCCGAATATTTTATAAAAAAATATTATTAAAGTTTGCCAGGATGAAAACCTATTTTGAATCCTCTTTTTTTTTTAAATCGATTCATATAAAAATTTATTATTAAAGTTTGCCACGACGAAAACCCAATTTGAAATCTCTATTTTTTTAAAATCAATTCATACTTGACAAAACAACAAGTTTTTTTCTTAAAAAAAAAAGAGAACATTTTAAATTTAAAAAATTGAGATAAAAGGATGAACTGTTGGGTCAAGAGTCAAATCTTTTCAAAAAATCAGTATTTATGTAAACATAATAATAAATAACAAAAATAAGACGGACATTTATGGTTCACGGAACAGTATCCGATTGAAAAAATAACAAAAATAAATGAAAATGAATTAACAAAAATAAAGGAAAAAATAAAACTAAAAAACCAAATAAAAAAAACGAAAAAAAAGCCGAGACTGTACTATTTATTTGGAACAATAACCGTTCCTGGCTTATTATATAGTACTAATATATATATATAATGGGGTCTCCGCCCCTGCCTCTATCAATATTTGCTCCAACTATATAATGTCGCGCGTCCAATTGTTATATTATTATTATAGTGTTGTTGCTAGTTAAATTCACATCGTGATGATTTCTAAAATATGGCTGCTCTCGCTACCATTTTCTTAATTCTCACAAACCTTTTAGCCTCAGTCACAGCGCAAATTTATTTTCAACGGTGCTACAACAACGGCAATTATACCAGTAATAGCACATACAAGTCTAATCTTGATGCCCTTCTCTCTTCTCTGCCACAAAGTATCGATGACAAAGGATTCTACAACGCCTCCATGGGGCAGAACCCCCATAAAACATATGCCAATGTGCTTTGTAGAGGGGACGCTCAGCTCAATACATGTCGTAGTTGTATCAAAAATGGCACCATTGCGATAGTAAACTTGTGTCAAAATTACAAACAAGCCATTCTGTGGAATGCATTCTGCACGCTACGATACTCTGATGAATCCATGTTCGGGATCTTTATGACAGGTGATCCACCACGTTATTATACGAGTAAACAGAACGTCACGAGTCCAGACAAGTTTATGGCTGATCTTAGAACGTTGCTAGACAGTATTCGTTGGCAAGCAGCTTATGGTGGCTCCTTACGCAAGGTGGCAGCTGGGAATAGAAGTACTCTCGATTTTCAAACTGTTTTTTCGATGGTTCAGTGCACCCCGGATTTGTCTTCGGAAGATTGCAGTAATTGTTTGATCATGGTTGCATCGTATATTCCAAGTTATTGTCACAGGGGGCGTTGGTGTGTAGCACTTCAAGATAACTGCAATCTTATATATGGAGACAGACCTTATTATAATGAAACAAGGCTTCAAGAATTACAGGCGCTTGTAACACCACAACTACAGCCGCCACCGTCACTACTACCAGGTAACAGAAGATAATATGAACTCTAGACCTTTATAATACAATATCATGCTTCTTGAATTATATAGATAATTTCTTTGGTGTGATTTTTTTCATTTGAATGTTCTAGATCTCTGTTCTCTCTGTTTCAGCTATTGGGAAGAATTTTTTTATATAGCTTTCCAATCTTGATTTGTGCTTTAGATTTGCTAAAACTAATTCTCCGAACAATGATTTTATATATAATACTCTACTAAAATATGATCATGGTATGAATTCTAAAATAGTAGGCGAGAAATTATCGCAGAATAAATAATGCATATTCAGAACTTCAATTTTTCGGAATGGTTAGATCATTGAAATCCATTACGATTTTACAGGAAAAAAAGACGCTGGTAAAACTCGAACCATCATCGCCGTTGTTGTTTCAGTTGTTATGTGTGTAATAATACTAGCTGTATGTGCTGGCATCCTGTTCATAAAGAGAACAAAGAAGCAGCCCAAGGATGAACTTCAGTGTAGGTTTTTCCTCATTTTCCCCCAACTTAATCTTCAGGCTTTAGTAGCAAATCTCTAAAACGTCCCTTTCTTAATTTGAAGCTTCACAAGACATTAATATGGCTGAATCTCTACAATATGATTTTTGTGAAATCGAAGCTGCAACAGATGATTTTTCAGATACTAACAAGCTGGGACAAGGTGGATTTGGTGCCGTTTACAAGGTAATCGAACAAATAGATTCCAATAAAAGCTTTTGTAGTTTGCTACATGCATCCAATATTCTTGGTGACACAGATACAGTATGGATTTAAATATGATAGTATGTGATAATAGGGAAAACTTCCAAATGGACTTGAAATTGCTGTAAAAAGACTGTCTATGGATTCGGGGCAAGGTGACATTGAATTCAAGAATGAAGTCTTACTGGTTGCCAAGCTACAACATCGGAATCTTGTGAGACTCTTGGGTTTCTCTATTGATGGCAAAGAGAGGCTTCTCGTCTATGAGTTCGTTCAGAATGCAAGCCTCGACAGATTCATATTCGGTAACGTTTCAACCCTAGTTCCAGCTAAAATTATTGGTTCGCTGCTTTTGAACTCTAATGTTTTGATTTTACATATTACTGCAGACCCAATAAAACGTTCAGATTTGGACTTTGAGACGCGGTACAAGATCATCGGTGGAATAGCTAGGGGACTTCTTTATTTGCATGAAGAATCAAGACTCAAAATAATTCATCGTGATCTCAAAGCTGGCAATATACTTTTAGATGGTGATATGAATCCCAAAATATCAGACTTTGGCATGGCAAGGTTGTTTGTCACTGATGAAACTCAAGCTAGTACCAACAGAATTGTGGGAACATAGTAAGTATTCTCACAATAGCAAAATAGCAGTAGGGTGAAGATCTCAATTCCCAAGTCGCATTTAATTTATTTTGGGGTGAAATTGCTTTGGGACTTGGCCAAGACCGAGTCCACCACTTGACTAGCACCATTCAGGGAAAAATGCAAAAAATCAGTTTTTAATATTGTAAATCGAGATTTGATCTTTTGCCCAAAAGTTGGATTTTTTGATTTTTTGTTCTTTTCGTCGTATGCTAACGTGGCGTTGAATATTGCTCATATGACAACCAGAAATTGCTGACATAGCCTGGATATTACTGATGTATTCGACGCCACCTCAGCACTCCGATCAAAAAGAACAAAAAGAAAAAAAGCCAACTTATTGGATTAAGACCAAATTTTTACTATTTACAAGATAAAAGGTCAAAACTAGCCGACATATAAACCTATTTTTGCATTTTCTCCTTTTTTTTTATTAACTTCACGGAGGCTGCATGATTATTCTTAGTAAGTCTTTCCTTGCTTGATCAACTACTAACGCCTGATTATTATTATAGTGGATACATGTCACCGGAATATGCAATACACGGACATTTCTCTGTAAAGTCCGATGTATTTAGCTTCGGTGTGCTGGTCCTTGAAATTGTAAGCGGTCAGAAAAATAGATCGTTTCAAAATGGAGAGGATATGGAAGACCTCTTAAGTCTGGTAAGCATCGTTGTTTATGATAGCACACTGAAACATAGAAAGCCGAAATCCTATCATATCTGTTGATATCAGTGGTTAACTGGGAGGGTTTTTGGTTAATATCCATGCTTGAAACAGTTTTTCTATTGGTCGCTCGATCCAACCTAATTATACTTCATGAAATTAAACCTAAAATTCTTTCTAATTTTATATATTATTTTTTACTAAAGAGGAATATGTAATAATAATTTCATAGGCATGGAAAAGTTGGCGGCAAGGAATGATAGAGGATATGATTGATCCCGTGTTGAGGGGTAGTTCGAGCACACTGCGTGATATGTTAAAATGCATTCACATCGGATTGTTATGCGTGCAAGATAATCCCATTGATAGACCAACTATGGCTTCAGTTGTTCTTATGCTTGGCAGCTTCTCTGTATCTTTGCCCGTGCCTTTGGAGCCAACGTATTCTACTATCACTGGTTATAAATCGAGCAATGCGAACTCCCAAGGATATGTTTTAAATGAAGTTGTCACGAGCGAATCATCATCCTTGAATAAGTCAACTCGGTCTATTGGATCATCGAGAAATGACATGTCAATCACTGGGTTTTATCCTAGGTGACCACTCTGAAAAATATCGTTAATGAAGTTAGTAGTTAAAGGCCTGGCGTGTTATGTTTTCTGTTTTAGTTTGGAAATGTACGAGAAGATTTGAGTATTCACCACCGCATAGTAATTAATCCAATCAACTGTGTGCTTACAAGTTTCTTTCAATATAATGTTTGGAGGGACTTATTATAAAACTAGTTTGTTTGGTACTACGCCTTGCGTGGTGCCAATGAGCAGTTGAATCTTTGGTTTTATGACTTGCAAGTGAATCATCAAATGTGACTGATCTAAGCAAATTACCGAACTAATGAACTAATGCATGCTGGACTTGCAATCCCAATATTCTTTTTTGTTCATACCTATGTTTTGGTTAACCAGATATTGTTTCTGTGTAGCTTTGACGGTAACAATGCTTACACATTTGGTGTAGCCAAGGGATCATAAAGCACCAGATAGAACTGCCATGTACCAAGGCCCTCAGTCTATGAGGGGAAAAATATATTCAATGTAAGAGAACATGACCGATAATATTATTCTCAGAATTTCTTTGAAAGTGATCGGATAAAAATAAATGACAATCAAGCTAAGCGACGCAACCGGAGCGTATAATATTTAGAACAGGAAAGGCTTTTAGTTTACTATACTATTATATTAGGGAACCATCTCAATAGCAAAAATATATACCATAAGCTAAACATTAATGTTATGTTTGGTCAGCATGTTATTCTAACCATCTCAATTATTTATATCCTATTATTCTCTACATAATAAAATAGAAACCAATTTCGCAGTAATTTTTAGAACAGTTAGAAATCCGTCAGGCTTTTAGAAAGTTTTCAAAACGTCATTTTTTTTCCTTCAAAAGCTACCAAGGACTTTTTCCGTGGAATTGTCATCGCAATCCAAACTTACTCGCAGAATTCGAAATATACGTTTTACTTACACTATCCGCAGAGATGGTTGGTCTTGACGACGGTAATGATAATTGTTCTGATGCAATTCAGTTTCGAGAATCGAGTGGCTGGTGCAGAACGAGTTCATAATCAGAAGCACTTGATGTTGTTGGGCTTTCTCAGTTTCAGCTATCTTCAGATGAATTCATCGAAAAACCATATTTGAACCAATCCCATGTACATAAAATTTTTGAATGCACGAGCAGTACGAAGAGCTCGAGAAGTGAGCTTAGGCAAGCATATTTTCATCTCAATTTACGTAAGCAAATAAAGATTGTTTGCACGCAGAAAGAAGGCTACATATAATATAATCCATAAAAAGATTTAAACTGGAATTATGAATTGGTGAATTCTACCACCCCACAAGACATATGACACAATCAATATGGCTAGTGGTGGAAGCTAACATGCCTAGGTGGATTAGCTTAATTGAAAGAGAGACCACAACTCTCTTTTAGCTATTGTTCTCTTGACTAATGGTACGATGTCTAAATCATTCCCCATAAATTAAAGAGGCAAATAAAGGTCAATAGCAGCAAAAAAATAGTCATCCAAGTTAGGCAGCAGCCCTGTAAATAGAAGCTAAATGTTATATAGACATTCGAGAGGAGCCAAGTAAAAAACGCTCCATGGTTAGGCGTGCCATCATGTGGCACACGTACCCTCCGTTCAGTCTGCCACAAATGCTTAAAAGTATGGGCCTACACCACTTAACAGAACACAAAGGCAAGCAGAAAATCAAAACAAATAAGTGAGAACACTTTGCCGATGAGATATGCACATCAACAAGAAAAACGGTTAAAAAATCGTAGTCAACTACCCTCGCCAACACTTAAAAGATATGGATTGTAAACCAATTTTGAAAATTAAAAAGGAGATGATGAGAATAGCAAATAAAGGTTCATAATAGCATAAAATGGTCACCCAAGTTATCCAGCAACCCAATAAAGCAAAATAACATTGCACAAATCAATTTTATGGTAAGATTAAATTTAATAATATGTGACTTGCTCTCCAATACAAACTCTGCAGATATTAACTCGAAACATACCAGAAATCTATTGACAGTGTTCTTTTTAAAAACAAACATTGTACACAATGATTTTTCACTTGGTTGAACCCCCTGGATGCTCCAAAGGGAAAATAAGCCATCACAATAAAATCAGAATTAAAAGAATTAAAAGAACGAAACAAATCGAGAGAAGTGAAGCAAAAGAGATGTTAACCTTTCAAAAATACCGCTCGATTCCCACTAGTCACCACGCGTATGCTGTATCAAACATAAAGACAGAGGTGCACCATCATGTGAGTTTGTTTGGCCGTGTTTCCCGTCAACAAAATATAAATACAAAGAACTACGACAAATAGAATAATAGAATAAGCACCAAATCCACAACAGAGTTTTCCAAGATGTTCAACTATGGGATTAAAATTTTATTATTATCGAATCACGAAGTTTGAACTTAAACATACTCATGTAATTTTAGCAATCCGACTGTGTAGATAGAGCAATCATGTTAAATTTTTTTTATTAGATTATCTTATCAGACGCGACACTAAAAAACAGGACTCTAGCATTTAACCATTTCACCCAGGAGAACATGGAAACACCGACCAGATTAAATAACGGCGAAATATCAGCAGCAATTGTGGGAAAAAAACATATTTACCGATATCGTCAATACCAATTTAGAGTTTACCATTTCCTGAGTAAGAGAGAGAAAAATAACCTAAATTATAAACTGCTAACCCTTTCAGCACCGGTATTGTCCTTTGTGCCAGTGTTAATCACATACTTGATAGCAAATGTAGTTTAAAATTCCGAGTGCAAACATATATTCCTAAAAAGTCCAAGATGAAAAGAGAAGCTGATCGCATACATATGGCTTGTTCCAAGTTCAGTTCTTGGGGCTATCTTATCTTCTTTTTCTTCATGACCTTCACCATGCACGAAATAAAAATTATTGTTCTAGAAAAACATAAGAAGGGTTTGTTAACAACAAAGATAATGATCAGTGCCCCTACTTGATAGAGAGGCCACTCAAGTTCTTTCCTATGTTCCTTACGAAGGTCAATAACATCAGGAGTTTCTACACCAGTAGGATTACTAAAACACACAAACAAGAACATAACAAAAGTAAGGAATTGATATTAAATTAAAGAGAACACATGAATTCCTTATATCTACTATGATGATGGTTATCATGCATCACCTATTCTATAATACCCTGATTTTGAAGGAAAACATTGAATAAAGGAAAAAGCAAAGACCTCACCATGAAAGGATGTCCGTGGATTGGTTGCCATCTTCCAGTTCTTCTTCCTCCTCATCCTCATCCAAATCGCCCCAATGTTTGGTCTTATCTACGAATTCCTCATGAAACACATTCAGTTAAATAGGAAGAGCGGAGCCAGGCAGGGAAAGAGGAATAATAAAGACATAAAGGTAATACTGGAATAATGTTAATAAAGTTTCATATGCTACATTTATTTTACCTCATAATTAGGCAGAACTTGTTGTAAAGCACCAAAAACATCACCATATAGAGGATGCTCATATTAATTCAAAAAAGAAGATACATAAGGATAAAGGTTACTTAAAAATTAGCACAGATTGCATCGAACCATAAAGAAAAGAAAGTTCAACCATACTTCATCAAATAGGAGGTTTACCCAGTCTCCATGACCATGACCAAATTTAGAGCATTAAGGCCGGGAATTTCAACCTGCATACTGGAGCCAAGCATGGCTGCATTAGACCAGAGAACAGAGGCGACCATCCCTACGATCATCACTCATTTAATGCAAGCATTGTGCCTCATCATCCCTAATTTTTTCAAGTACAATGCATCATTGGAAGAAACAAAACTCATGCACATCACGGGCTATACTAATTCAACTAAAAAAAACAAAAATACTCATCCCAGTATAAAAAAAGATAGCCCCCCAAAAAAGGGCACAAAAAAAACAAGGATTGCATGCCCAAAAAACAAAATAGCCAAAAGGTGAACATTGTTTCTCCCAACAGTGTTCATTGTAGAAAGAGCGAACGGATCTCCGATGCGAGAAGGCATGATTAATCGCTTTATTTTCGGGATTTAATCTACTCTGAAAGATCGAAAACAAAACTCAACATCTTCGGATTCCCCAAAAGCATCGTAAATCCCCAACCTAAACCATGAATCAACAGGTAAATCAATAAATGCAAGTGTACGATTTCAATAGACGGCAAAACAAAAACACCACATCACTGAACGCCCTACCACCATTAGCTCTCCACACCAAGTACGAAGTTAACAGTAAAATCAATAAAGGCTAGAGTGAGAGCTAACCTTATCGGCGGACGAAGCAGGAGCAAGCAACGAGATTATGGAACTGGAAGCGTAACAAATGAGACAGTAAGTTGGATCATAAACAAAGACAAGTGGGCCTCAACAAATGGACACCCTCCATTGCATTTTTTCCGCATGGAGTAGTGTGTGAAGTTGAAGAAAGGAGGAAAGAAAGCGGGGAGGAAAGATAGGGTGGCGGCGAGAATAACCCTAAAGGCGGGGTAACCCTAATAAAGAAACAAAATATGGGTCACAAAAATTCATCACCTGAAAACGAGAAATGGCCCAAAATAATGGATACTGTCCATCGTTTTTTTATTGGTGACTCAGAACACTGTAGCAAGTGTTTGGCTCTTATATATATGTTCTAGTTCTAATATTCCATAACCAAGTATTTATTGCATTCTCCAATTGAAAGAGAGAATATATTCGTCAGTAGTAACGAATATAAGCTACATCCTTAGGAAATGTAGATCCCCTATTCTATACCTCAGCTGCCTCGGGAATAGCGGGCTCATTAGCTCTTAGCTCAGTAAGGAAGAGCCCTTGCATTCCCTCATATGATTCAGTCCATTATACTATCTGCTGCAGGAGGTATGTCTAGAATTCTCATAAACCACCGGATTCTAAATTACCAAATCGAGGAGGTTCAGTTTTCCGGCGACCCCACCCTGGAATTAATTTATCCGACACAGTTTATGAATTTTTATGCGAAGAATATCAGAGACTGTTACCTATCAGCACCAGTTTTGTTAAAATTCTGATATGATGAACTCATCTGTATCTGTGAACAACGAAGAAGAAGAGGAAACAACATTCTGTGAATTGAATTAAAAAGTTAGCTTACACTGATGCACCAAGCTTCTATTTATATACGAGACTAACACTAAGTGATACTCAGCAATAGAATGATGCTACCTCACCTTATTTTACTTGACCGACATCCCGATCTACTTGGGTTAAAATAAAGATCATTCAACGCTGGTTCTAACCTCCCGACCTCCCGACCTACTTGGGTCAAGGTACATATCATTAACCATTGATTCAGAAACACCATTGTGCCGACCTCCCGACCTGATCACCATTTTGTCTTCGGGAGGGTCATACCTTCAAGACCAGAAGACCCAATTCTCGGAGCTCCCATCTGAGTTTCAGGCATCTTACCTCTAAGAATATGTTGACCAAGTCCACGTTGATCGGGCACGTCCCGAGATTTCAGGGAGTGGAAATGAGTAATGGTTTTATCAGTTGGCAGACATGTTCCGAAATCCCAGGAATCGTGTGAATCGTGGCCTTACTGCTCCAAGATGCACATTCTTGAGGTAAACTCTATAAATAGTAAACCAATACAAGATTTCAGGTATGCATTTTTTCCTATACACACTATACAACACCTATTCCCTTACAGATTTTAGACATATCTCCCGTCACCTGACTTGAGCGTCGGAGGGGACTCGCCGGAAAAATCTTCCGGCACCCTTCTAACATCTTGTTTCAGATCTTAGCAGGTCATTCAAGATCTGTCCCTTGTTATTTGGTCCATTGAAGAACATAAAGGGAGGTAATTAAACCTTTTATTGATACTTAGAGATCATCACTCTTTTTGGGAGTATCAATTGGCGCCGTCTGTGGGAAACGTTCGAGCTAAGGCGTGGATATGGCAATAGGAAGAAGAGGACGCGGAAGAAGGAGAGCATCCGAGGGGAGAAATCCCCCTGAATTACCGGAAAATCTTGAAAGTATTTTACCAGAATCAGGAGATCAGATGCCTACGGTAAACAGAAGGGTGGGAGATCTCACTTTGGAGCAATTGGCTCAGTACATTGCTCAGACGGTGGATATGGCGGTGAGGGGAAACCAAATACCACCCTGCCATAATAATCCACCCCGTCAACCTCCCCCTACGAATGTGGGAAGTCAGCAAGTTGAACCAGAGCAGTTAACTACTGATCAACCGATGGTTGAACCTATGATACCAAATCAAATGGAACTGGTATGGGAGGAGATACGAAGATTGGGACAACAAAGGGGAGAAAGAATGTCTACATCCCGACGTGAAAGCCCTTTTTCCCCCCCAATCTTAAGAGAAGATCTTCCTACGAATTTCCGACAGCCCATGGTTGGAGAATACGATGGGAGCGCTGATCCTGAGGAACACCTCGGGAGGTTTGAAAATGCCGCGTTGTTACATCGATACTCAGATGGGGTTAAGTGTCGAGTATTTTTAACCACACTTGTGAGGTCGGCTCAGCAATGGTTCAATTTTCTCAAGCCAAATACTATTCGCAATTTTGAAGACTTCAGTTCTGTTTTCTTGAACCAATTCGCTAGCAGTAAGAGGTATCAAAAGACCTCTTTGAATCTTTTCACTACAAAGCAGCAGGAGCAAGAGTCCTTGAGAGAGTTTGTGCAAAGATTTAACAGTATAGAATTGGAGGTACCTACTGCCACGGCTGATGTCCTCATCAATGCATTCACTCAGGGATTGAAGGCGGGGGAGTTTTTTAAATCATTAGTAAAAAAACCTCCTCGGAATTATGATGATCTACTGGGCCGTGCCGAAAAATATGTTAAGTTGGAGGATGCGCAAAAACAAAGAAGGGCAGAAATGAAACCAGAAATGAGAAGAGAAAGGGTGGAGTCAGGAAAGAAGAGGCTATTTGAAAGGGGTGATGATCAGGGCAGAGTTAGAGGACAGCTTCTAACTCGAACTCCCTTGACAATGAGTTTAGAAAAGGCTATGGAATTTTGCGATGAAAAGAGGAGATTAGAAAGACCGAAGAAGGCAGAAAAAGGACCTCGCTTACCTCCCTCCGAAAAATATTGCAGATTTCATAGGGAGTACGGACATTTTACAAATGAATGTCAGAGGTTGGAAGAAGAGGTCGAGAGGATCATTCAAAGGGATCCCCAGATTAAAGCAATATTAACCACAAGGCCAGAACCCTACAGTCCAAACAGAAGAGGAAGAAATCAAGTCTGGGAAGATAATAAGCGAGAAGCTCGGCGAGATAACCAACCCCATCATCGAGGTTGGGAAATTTCACCAAAAAGAAATGACAAAGGAAGAAGGGAGCAGGAGCACAATAATCCAACCCGAGGAATTATACACATGATTTCAGGAGGAGCGACAGATGGAGATTTTGGTCGAGCCCGCAAAATGCATGGACAGAGATTAAAGTGCTCGGAGATTGTGACGGAGGTCAATCTCAAATCTGATCCAGTAATATCTTTTGGACCCAGTGATTTAAGAGGAGTTGTTGCACCACACACTGATGCCTTGGTAGTCACCATTGCAAATTATGATATAGCTCGGATATTTGTGGACACGGGAAGTTCAGTCAATGTGTTGTTCGAAGCAACTTTGGATCAAATGCAGATAGAAGGTTTTCATTTTGAACCGATCAGAACACCTCTCTATGGCTTCACCGGGCACGCTATTAAGCCTATGGGTCAAATCACCCTCCCTTTGTCAATGGGAAATGATTCCAGGAGAGTTACAAAAATGATTGACTTCACAGTAGTAGATGCTCCTTCTTCATATAATGGTATAATTGGCCGACCTGCTATGAAGGATTTTCGAGCCATTTCTTCCACCTATCACCAAAAATTAAAATTTCCATCGGGCACGGAAGTAGGTGTACTACAAGGGGATCAAAAGATTGCTCGAAACTGCTATATGAGTGAAGTGAAAGAGGAGAGCAAGAGATCAAAGCTCCAAGTCAATACAATAGCAGGAGGAAAGCCTCCAGAACAAAACCCGAAAATGTTAACACTGGATTGCGCGGATGAAGAACCTGATTTAGTGGAGCTCAGTTCTCCCTTAAAGATGGTTAAGATTGCCAAATAATTAAGCCAGAAGGTCCGAATCAGGTTAATTGCGTTCCTAAAAACTCATGAGGATGTATTCGCATGGTCAGCTCGGGTGGTCGGAGGAATAAATCCCACTATTATGCAGCATCGCCTGAACATCCTCACTGGTGTAAACCTGTAAAACAAAAGAAGAGGCACTTCGGCACAGAGAATGATAAGTTAATTAGAAAGGAGGTGGAAGAGTTACTCCAAGCTGGCCACATCCGTGAAGTACAATTCCCAACTTGGTTATCAAATGTGGTCTTGGTGCCCAAGAGTTCAGGAAAGTGGAGAATGTGTGTCGACTTCAGGGATCTTAACAAGGCTTGTCCTAAGGATTGCTATCCTTTGCCACGGATTGATCAATTGGTGGATTCTACAGCGGGGCATCAATACTTGTGTTTCATGGATGCCTATCAGGGATATCATCAGATCACATTGGCCCAAGAAGATCAAGATAAGGTAAGTTTCATTACCTCAGATGGGACATTTTGCTATGTAGTAATGCCTTTTGGATTAAAAAATGCGAGAGCTACATATCAAAGACTCATGGATAAGGTATTTACGGCGCAAATAGGAAGGAACATAGAGGTTTATGTGGATGATATTTTAGTAAAATCAAAGTTGGGTGATGACCTCATCCCAGATCTCACAGAAACTTTCTCAACATTACGATCGTTTAATTTAAAGTTGAATCCCCAAAAATGCCTTTTTGGGGTGAAGAGTGGGAAGTTTTTGGGTTATATTGTAACATAAAGGGGGATTGAAGCTAATCCAGAGAAAGTACAAGCGGTACAATCCATGTTACCTCCTAAAAATCTTCAAGAAGTACAAAGATTGACATGTCGGATTGTAGCTCTTTCTCGTTTTATATCCAGGTCAGCTCATCGGAGTCTACCATTTTTTCAAGTCCTTCGGAGGGCCAAAAAGTTTGAATGGGATGAAAGATGTGGAGCTGCATTTGAAGACCTTAAGAAGAAATATTTGGCTGAGCTCCCGATCTTAACCAAGCCGAAGATAGGAGAACGTTTATTTGTTTATTTGTCAGCAACAGAGGAGGCTATTAGCTCGGTGCTCATCAGGCAAGAGGATAATGTTCAACAACCTATATATTACATATCTCATGCGCTGAAAGGACCAGAGCTACGATATATGGAGATTGAAAAGTTAGCTCTGATATTGGTAATGACCGCTCGACGATTAAGACCATACTTTCTTTCGCATCCGATATCCGTACTCACCAACAGCCCGTTGGGGAGAATATTAAATCGAGCTGAAGTATCAGGACACGACTCGTGAAGTGGACAACCGAGCTAGGAGAGTATGATATAAATTATGAACCTCGAGTAGCTATTAAAGCTCAAGCTTTGGCCAATTTTATTGTTGAACCATAAGGCCTGAGCAGGGAGAGATTTGGAAGATGGATGGATCTTCCTCTAAGGAAGGCAGTGGAGTGGGAGTAATTTTAATATCTCCCCGAGGAGATGAAATCAAGATAGCAGTCAGATTGGAATTCCCAGCTTCCAACAATGAAGCAGAGTATGAAGCTGTTTTAGCAGGAATGCGAGCAGCTAGAAATGTGGGAGCTACTAGGATCCATATCTTTTTGATTCCCAGCTAGTGTCTCAACAAATGAATGGTGTTTACGACATAAAAATGAGAAGCTTGTTGAATATGCTCGGGTGATTGAAAAGGCTAAAGATTTCTTTGTAGAAACAATTTTTGAGCAAATTCCTAGAGCAGAAAATGACAAAGCTGATAGCTTAGCTAAAATGGCAAGCTCGTTATACAGATGGAAAGATCGGGAAATCATATCACAGATCGAGTTAAGCCCTTTCTCTATTCCTAAAACTCCTGATTTGGAGGAAGATGATTGGAGGGCTGATATTTTGGGTTTCCTACAAAGGGGGGCCATGCCCAATGATTCTAAGAAAGCATATAGATTAAGGCAAAGATGTTTGCGCTTCTTGCTCTTAGAATGAATATTGTATAAAAGATCTTTTTCCCGACCTCTCCTCAGATGCTTGGGTCCGACGGACTCGGATTACGTGCTAAAGGAGATCCATGAGGGGTGCTGTGGTAATCATCTTGGGTCATTATCATTAGCTCGGAAGGTTGTCCTGGCTGGTTATTTCTGGCCAACCATTCAAAAAGATGCCGCAATTCTTGTTAGAACATGTGATAGTTGTCAGCGACATGCCCGGCTTCAACTTCAACCTGCTGCTATGATGAAAGCAATTGTAGCTGCTTGTCCCTTTGACCAATGGGGAATTGACATCGTTGGTCCTTTCCCAATAGCACCAGCTCAAAAGAAATTCTTAATTGTAGCTATTGATTATTTCTCTAAATGGGTGGAGGCGGAAGCTGTTGCTAAGATTACAGAACAAAGAATATTAGATTTTATATGGCAAAATATTGTTTGCAGGTTTGGCGTACCAAGAAAATTAATCTCCGATAATGGGAGACAATTTCAAGGCTCATTAATGAAAGCATGGTGCAAAGAGATGAAGATACAACAGGCCTTCACTTCAGTAGCTTATCCTCAAAGTAACGGCCAGGTAGAAGTTACCAATAGGTCTTTGGTACAATCTCTCAAAGCTAGATTGGGAAGAGCAAAGGGCAATTGGGTGGAGGAACTCCCTAGTGTTTTATGGTCTTACAGAACCACTTCCAAGACAGGAACTGGCGAAACTCCTTTCAGTTTAGTATATGGAAATGAAGCAGTCCTTCCCATAGAGATCGGAGCTCAGTCGTGCAGAATAATCCATTATGACGACTCAAATAACGAAAAAAGGTCTATTGACCTTGATCTTATAGAGGAAGCAAGGGAAGCAGCTGCTCTTCGAATGGAAGCCTACCGGGGTCGGGTAACAAGGGCCTATAATCGACGGGTCATCCAAAGGAGTTTTCAAGTAGGGGACTTGGTTTTAAAGAAAGTGCAGGATGTGGAGATCAGGAAATTAGATCCAAAGTGGGAAGGTCCTTACAAGGTGGTGGAAAAATTGAGTTCAGGTGCTTACTACATAAAAGACATGGAGGGAAAAGTGATAAAGAGGCCATGGAATGCTTATCATCTTCGTAAATACTATGCTTAATGTTGTTTTTCTTTTTATGATGTAATAAATTCCTGCTCTTTCTTTGATAATACAAGAAAAATGAAGTATTTTCTTCAAGAGACAATTGTTAAAAAAGCTATACAAGCTATATCCGAGGTCAGAGCTTTACGAGCTCATCCAACCTCCCAAGATAAAAAGACTTTACGAGTCTCAATAAAGCTTTACAAGCTATATCCGAGGTCAGAGCTTTACGAGCTCATCCGACCTCCCAAGATAAAAAGACTTTACGAGTCTCGATACAGCTTTACAAGCTATATCCGAGGTCAGAGCTTTACGAGCTCATCCGACCTCCCAAGATAAAAAGACTTTACGAGTCTCAACAAAGCTTTACAAGCTATATCCGAGGTCAGAGCTTTACGAGCTCATCCGACCTCCCAAGATAAAGAGACTTTACGAGTCTTAATAAAGCTTTACAAGCTATATCCGAGGTCAGAGCTTTACGAGTTCATCCGACCTCCCAAGATAAAAAGACTTTACGAGTCTCAACAAAGCTTTACAAGCTATATCCGAGGTCAGAGCTTTACGAGCTCATCCGACCTCCCAAGATAAAGAGACTTTACGAGTCTCAATAAAGCTTTACAGGCTATATCCGAGGTCTGAGCTTTACGAGCTCATCCGACCTTATAAGATAAAAAGACTTTACGAGTCTCAATAAAGCTTTACAAGCTATATCCGAGGTCAGAGCTTTACGAGCTCATCCGACCTCCCAAGATAAAAAGACTTTACGAGTCTCGATACAGCTTTACAAGCTATATCCGAGGTCAGAGCTTTACGAGCTCATCCGACCTCCCAAGATAAAAAGACTTTACGAGTCTCAACAAAGCTTTACAAGCTATATCCGAGGTCAGAGCTTTACGAGCTCATCCGACCTCCCAAGATAAAGAGACTTTACGAGTCTCAATAAAGCCTTACAGGCTATATCCGAGATCTGAGCTTTACGAGCTCATCCGACCTTAGAAGACAAAAAGACTTTACGAGTCTCAATAAAGCTTTACAAGCTATATCCGAGGTCAGAGCTTTACGAGCTCATCCGACCTCCCAAGATAAAAAGACTGCGAGTCAATAAAACTTCGCAGGCTATATCCGAGGTCTGAGCTTTACGAGCTCATCCGACCTTAGAAGACAAAAGACTTTACGAGTCTCAATAAAGCTTTACAAGCTATATCCGAGGTCAGAGCTTTACGAGCTCATCCGACCTCCCAAGATAAAAAGACTGCAGAGTCAATAAAACTTTGCAAGCTATATCCGAGTTTAGAACTTTACGAGTTCATCCGACCTCCGAAGACAAAAAGACTTTATAAGTTTCAATAAAGCTTTACAAGCTACATTTGAGATCAGAGCTTTCCGAGTTCTTCCGATCTCCAAAGATAAAAAGAATGAATATCACTAGCTGGATCGATCTCTTAAAATAAAAGGACTTGGCAGGTCTTGATTAGCAATCAGATGGTGTTTATTGACCAATCATTTTATAATTTGAACATTAGAGTTATAACAAAACTCCCAAATTTCAGATTGATACAAACAGAAAACATGTTCATAGTTCAACATAAGTTACTTGTCTCAAATAATTACAGTGAAAATATGAAAATCTAAACATTGTCTGCCCCCACAGTGAACATTACAAGATAATGGCATCTCAAACATCAGGAGGAAGGTTCTGGAGAGCACGATCAAAATCTAGAAAATCTGAAGAAGTTCCTTCGGGAAGATATCCCGCCTCTTTGAATTGAGAGATACACCCTTTGAATCCGATCTCCAGATACCCATAGGCTTTCTCACCACATAAATCTGTAAATTCAGAGGACTTGAGGAATTCTTCTTGAAAGCTGGCTTTCGATTGGGAAGCTCTTGCCTCTGCCTCTTCCCAATTCTTCTTATTCACTTTCATCTCTTGAGTGGCAACTTCGGCGACCTCCCGAGATGCTTCCAGAGCTCGACGGGTTCCCTCCAACTCCTTGTTGTAAAGATTGGCATTCTTTTGAGATTCTTCAAGTTGGGCCTTGAACGTTTCTGCTTGCTCCTTCAACCTAGCTACTTCTTGTTCATGGATAACTTTAAGGTCATTCAAGGTACGTTGAAGCTCAGCGTTATTGGCTTCAAAATTTTTAGAATCCCTCAAGGATTGCCTACGGAAGTTGTTGGCTCGGGAGGAGAATTCACCCAGTAGGAGTATGGTCTAAATAAAAAATAAAAAACCCCAGCTCAAAATATAGCAAATATAAATAATAATAAGTAAATATACGGGTAGAGGGAGGATGTATCATAAACCTCAGCAGCACTGCTACAAGTCCTTTTAGCCAGCTCGGACCAAGACAGGTCTGCCATGAAATCAGCATCCGGTTGGGTGACTAAATCACGAAGTAAGGAAATAGCTACATTACTGGGACCTTCACCGACCAAGCGCATCCCATCATGGTAAGACTCAAAAGCCTTTTCCCTTGATCTCTTCACCGAAGTCCTCGGAACTTCAGTACGGGGTTTGACTTGCCTTAAAGGTTCCACCTCTGGAACTGAAGCTTCATTTTCCATAGTTAAATCAGTAATCACCTTTGGAAGGGCAGATTTTTTCTTACGCTTCAGGGAAGTCCCAATAGCTTCAGTTTCCCCTGATACAGCAATGGTGACAACAGGAACAGTAGGCTCGGGAACGGCAGTTGAACTGGCTTTCCCTTTTTTCTGAGCAGCCGCTTTCAAAATAGAAGCATTCATGACTCTGTCAGCTGAAGAAGTATATGCATTCATGTTAGATACCATAACAAGGGGGAAGACAATATAATAAGAGGAGATAAGTTTTATTTTATCTACCGAAGATTCCCTTCAAGGGTACAGTTGCCAAGCTCAGACCACAGTGACATAAGAGATCCTCAGATAAAAGGCGAGAGATATTGAAACACCTCGACCCGATCACCGACCTCACCTCGGTAAATAAAGGGCTCCGCCGAAACCCATCAGGTGGAGAAGGTAAGTGGGGGAGATGATCACGCCAACGGGAGAACATTGACCAGGGAGTAGGAGTTTAATAAAAAAGTAATAATTTTTCCAATATTTGTTACTTGAGGGATACCCATCCAAAAATTTACATCCGGGACGAGCAGAGAAGTAAATAGGTCCTTCTTTGGACCTTTTCGGAATCATGAAATGACTAAGGGAGAAGCAGTCTAACCTCAGTCCTAAAGCTCGGAACAGAACTACAAAAGAACAGAGGAGGCGGAAGGCATTTGGGGCAAATTGACTAAGGTTCAAATGATAGTATCTACTAAGTTGTAAAAAAAATTCAGGGATGGGGAATCAAAGCCCCCCTTCAATCTGATCAAGATAAAAAGTGTAGTAATCAGAGGGGGGCTCGTGAGGTCGATCCACAGGAGAAGGAATGATGATATCATAATCATCAGAAAGATGGCTTGAGGTACGGATTGTATTTTCAGCCGAATCGTTAAGGCCAGAACGATAATGGACATACCAAGGAGAATCCTCTACTTCAAGGGAATCTACTGTTTCCCCGACCTGAATTGTGGTTAAGGTCGGGTCCTCAGTAGGAGGAAGGCGTCCGACCTCACTTCGGGAGGAAGTACTTGGGAGGGAAAATGAATCTTCAGAAGATTCATAACGATCAATTTCCCTATACACAGCACCCGAAGTAGAAGAGGTGGAACCATTATCAGATGACATAATGACTATATAGAGGTCTCTTAAATTTTTCAGAGTAAAAGATGAAAGGGAACAAGATAAATAACAGATCTTACCTAATGAGCGAAAAGAAGAAAGAGGTCGGGTCCGAGCTTTCTGCAACTAAAACAAAAGATGAAATGAGTGAAAAAGACAGGGTATTTATAGCAAAAGTATGCGCAAAAGAGACCGTTGGATGAAAACGTTATAGAGGGTCAGGATTCGGGAAATGGAATGTTACCGTTTACAATTTGAAATTCAAATTTTTTCTATTTCCCGCCCTTATAACTTCAATGCTCGGTCAAGTATACGAGTTTCTGACCTTTGGTGTCAACTCGACTTAGGAGGAGGGATTATGATACTCAGCAATAGAATGATGCTACCTCACCTTATTTTACTTGACCGACCTCTCGATCTACTTGGGTTAAAATAAAGATCATTCAACGCTGGTTCTAACCTACCGACCTCCCGACCTACTTGGGTCAAGGTACATATCATTCAACATTGATTCAGAAACACCATTGTGCCGACCTCCAGACCTGATCACCATTTTGTCTTCGGGAGGGTCATACCTTCAAGACCAGAAGACCCAATTCTCGGAGCTCCCATCTGAGTTTCAGGCATCTTACCTCTAAGAATATGTTGACCAAGTCCACGTTGATCGGGTACGTCCCGAGATTTCAGGGAGTGGAAATGAGTAATGGTTTTATCAGTTGGCAGACATGTTCCGAAATCCCGGGAATCGTGTGAATCGTGGCCTTACTGCTCCAAGATGCACATTCTTGAGGTAAACTCTATAAATAGTAAACCAATACAAGATTTCAGGTATGCATTTTTTCCTATACACACTATACAACACCTATTCCCTTACAGATTTTAGACATATCTCCCGTCACCTGACTTGAGCGTCGGAGGGGACTCGCCGAAAAAATCTTCCCGGCACCCTTCTAACATCTTGTTTCAGATCTTAGCAGGTCATTCAAGATATGTCCCTTGTTATTTGGTCCATTGAAGAACATAAAGGGAGGTAATTAAACCTTTTATTGATACTTAGAGATCATCACTCTTTTTGGGAGTATCAATTGGCGCCATCTGTGGGAAACGTTCAAGCTAAGGCGTGGATATGGCAATAGGAAGAAGAGGACGCGGAAGAAGGAGAGCATCCGAGGGGAGAAATCCCCCTGAATTACCGGAAAATCTTGAAAGTATTTTACCAGAATCAGGAGATCAGATGCCTACGGTAAACAGAAGGGTGGGAGATCTCACTTTGGAGCAATTGGCTCAGTACATTGCTCAGACGGTGGATATGGCGGTGAGGGGAAACCAAATACCACCCTGCCATAATAATCCACCCCGTCAACCTCCCCCTACGAATGTGGGAAGTCAGCAAGTTGAACCAGAGCAGTTAACTACTGATCAACCGATGGTTGAACCTATGATACCAAATCAAATGGAACTGGTATGGGAGGAGATACGAAGATTGGGACAACAAAGGGGAGAAAGAATGTCTACATCCCGACGTGAAAGCCCTTTTTCCCCCCCCAATCTTAAGAGAAGATCTTCCTCCGAATTTTCGACAGCCCATGGTTGGAGAATACGATGGGAGCGCTGATCCTGAGGAACACCTCGGGAGGTTTGAAAATGTCGCGTTGTTACATCGATACTCAGATGGGGTTAAGTGTCGAGTTTTTTTAACCACACTTGTGAGGTCGGCTCAGCAATGGTTCATTTTTCTCAAGCCAAATACTATTCGCAATTTTGAAGACTTCAGTTCTGTTTTCTTGAACCAATTCGCTAGCAGTAAGAGGTATCAAAAGACCTCTTTGAATCTTTTCACTACAAAGCAGCAGGAGCAAGAGTCCTTGAGAGAGTTTGTGCAAAGATTTAACAGTATAGCATTGGAGGTATCTACTGCCACGGCTGATATCCTCATCAATGCATTCACTCAGGGATTGAAGGCGGGGGAGTTTTTTAAATCATTAGTAAAAAAACCTCCTCGGAATTATGATGATCTACTGGGCCGAGCCGAAAAATATGTTAACTTGGAGGATGCGCAAAAACAAAGAAGGGCAGAAATGAAACCAGAAATGAGAAGAGAAAGTGTGGAGTCAGGAAAGAAGAGGCTATTTGAAAGGGGTGATGATCAGGGCAGAGTTAGAGGACAGCTTCTAACTCGAACTCCCTTGACAATGAGTTTAGAAAAGGCTATGGAATTTTGCGATGAAAAGAGGAGATTAGAAAGACCGAAGAAGGCAGAAAAAGGACCTTGCTTACCTCCCTCCGAAAAATATTGCAGATTTCATAGGGAGTACGGACATTTTACAAATGAATGTCAGAGGTTGGAAGAAGAGGTCGAGAGGATCATTCAAAGGGATCCCCAGATTAAAGCAATATTAACCACAAGGCCAGAACCCTACAGTCCAAACAGAAGAGGAAGAAATCAAGTCTGGGAGATAATAAGCGAGAAGCTCGGCGAGATAACCAACCCCATCATCGAGGTTGGGAAATTTCACCAAAAAGAAATGACAAAGGAAGAAGGGAGCAGGAGCACAATAATCCAACCCGAGGAATTATACACATGATTTCAGGAGGAGCGACAGATGGAGATTTTGGTCGAGCCCGCAAAATGCATGGACAGAGATTAGAGTGCTCGGAGATTGTGACGGAGGTCAATCTCAAATCTGATCCAGTAATATCTTTTGGACCCAGTGATTTAAGAGGAGTTGTTGCACCACACACTGATGCCTTGGTAGTCACCATTGCAAATTATGATATAGCTCGGATATTTGTGGACACGGGAAGTTCAGTCAATGTGTTGTTTCGAAGAAACTTTGGATCAAATGCAGATAGAAGGTTTTCATTTTGAACCGATCAGAACACCTCTCTATGGCTTCACCGGGCACACTATTAAGCCTATGGGTCAAATCACCCTCCTTTCGGGCAGTGCTCGGTGGGCTTCGGACAGCAGCAGGAGTGTTTGGGCAGCAGCAGGAGTGCTCGGGCAGCGGCTGGAATCTCGGGCAGATCTCGGGCAGTGCCTTCGGTGCTTCAGGCAGTGTGGTTTCGTCACCCCAGAGCTTTGTCTATGGGTAGTAAGTGATTATATTGACCCGTAATCTTTTTTACTACGTTGTTTCTAGTAATTGTGTCCCTTACCCGTAGGAAAATCTCTATCTGAAGCCCCATGCTCGTACACCTTTGAGTGTATTGTGATCTTGTAGGTGATAGCGATATCTCCTCCCCTTAGCTTGACTGATTCTTTCATAATTTGTTTGTGCCTTGTGGTCCTTTCTGCTGATTGGTTGTTGAAATTGTGTATGCCTCCTTGCGTATGTGTGATGGCTTCAATTTCTGGATATAACCTTGAACCCTTTAATGAAAAATCTGATTTTTCGATATGGCAACAAAAGATGAAAGGAATCTTAATACAGAAAAAAGTATTTAAAGCTATTGACGGTAATTGGGTTGAAAACATTACATCTGCTAAGAAACTTGAAGATGACGAATATGCTTACTCTTCTATTATCTTGAACTTATATGACTCTGTGCTCAGGAAATGTGGTAAACTATCATCTGCAAAAGAACTTTGGGAAAAATTGGAAGAAATGTTTACTGAAAAATATTTGCCAAGTAAACTTTTCTTGTTTGAAAAATTTTTCAGATTCAAGCTAGACTTGAACAAAGACGTAGATGAAAATTTGGATGTGTTTACTAAGTTAATTCAAGATATTAAATTGACAGGAGATAAGAACATTGACGACTATTCACCTATTGTTCTTTTAAATGCTATTCCTGAAAATTATAGTGATGTAAAATCCGCCATTAAGTACGGTAGAGATTCTATTACATTGGATACTGTAATGAATGGCCTAAAAAGCATGGAATTAGATTTAAAAGTTAACAATGGTAATAGACAATCCTCTGGTGAAGTTATGCAAGTTCGTGGTAGATCACAACATAGGCATAATAACAATAACCAATATCAGAAAAGTGATAAAAGAGGAAAAAGTAAGGCTAGATCGAAATCTAGGCCTAGTAAAAGGAAATGTTACAATTGTGGAGACCCAAATCATTTCATAAAAGATTGCCCTAAAAAGAAGAATCAGAATAAAAATGGAAATCAGACAAATGAACAAGCGAACAATGCTCTGGGGAAAACATGGGGGATATTTTTATGGTGACTGAATTATATGACTCCGTGAACTCTGTGCTTTCATTACATGTGTGTGAAAATGAATGGCTCATTGATTCAGGTTGCACTTATCACATGACACCACTTAAAAATTTGTTTTCTAGCTACAGAGAAATTGAGCATGCTTCTGTTTCTATGGCCAATGAGAAATTGTGTAAAGTTTCTGGTATTGGTAATATTTGTCTGAAATTTGAATCTGGTTATTCTGTGACTTTGAAAGATGTTAGACATGTTCCTACTTTGTGCAATAACTTGATGTCTTGTGCAGCTTTAGAGTCTGATGGTTATGAGGGTAAATGGGGAAATAGTTGCATGAAAATTATGCTGGGGTCTTTGGTAGCTTTTAAGGCTGAGAAAAGGAGGAATTTGTATGTTTGCAAAACAGTCTGTGATAAAATATGTGCTAATTCTGTGTCAGATGATTTAACTGATTTATGGCATAAAAGGTTAGGTCATATGAGTTCTAAAGGATTAGAGATTTTACACAAAGATGGTTGTTTTGGTAGGGATAAATTGTCTTGCATGACTTTTTGTGATTCCTGTGTTTTAGGCAAACAGCAAAGAGTTAAATTTCCTATCTCCCCTTTCCCCAATGTGACTAAATGTTCTGATATACTTGAATACCTGCATGCTGATGTTTGGGGACCTTCATCCGTCCCAACCCAAGGTGGTAATAGATATTTCTTGTCTATCATTGATGATTACTCTAGAAAAGTATGGATTTTTCTAATGAAGAATAAATCTGATGTTTTTGATAAATTTAAAAACTGGAAGATTTTGATTGAAAACCAAACTGGAAAAAAGATTAAACGGCTTAGGACAGATAATGGAATGGAATTCTGCAATATCTTGTTTGATGACTTGTGCAGTGAATCTGGGATTCTGAGACACAAGACTGTGCCCTATACTCCCCAGCAAAATGGTGTTGCTGAGAGGATGAACAGAACTTTACTCGAGAGATTAGAAGTATGCTTGCATCTTCTGGACTCTCAAAGAAGTTCTAGGGCGAAGCTGTCGTGACAGCTTCTTATTTGATAAATAGATCCCCTTCCGTGCCTTTGAATGGTAAGTGTCCCGAAAGTGTTTTTTCTGGTAAGAAATTAGATTTTTCAAATCTTAAAGTGTTTGGTTGTTCTGCTTTTGTGCATAGGAAAGGAGACAAACTTGAACCTAGGTCAGTTAAGTGCGTCTTTCTTGGTTATCCTGAGGGTGTAAAAGGATATAGGCTTTGGTTAAGATGTGAACCTGGTTTCAAAACTATTATAAGTAGGGATGTCATTTTTAACGAATCTGAGATGCCTTGCTTGCTTCCATCTTTGCCTGAATCTGATTGTGAGTCTGAGGCTACACCGAGCAAGGTGGAGTCTTTGCCTATTGTTACCCCTGTTATTGAAAACGATGTGCTCCCTAATATGAATCATGAGAACTTGCCTGTTAATGAACCTAATTTGCATGAAAATGTTGACGAACAGGTGCATAATGAATTGGTTGCTAATGAACATGAAGATCTGCATGATTATATGTTGACTAGAGATATGGTTAAAAGAAATGTGAAACAACCTGCTAGGTTTAATGATTTTCACCTCACATCGCATGTTTTCAATATGTTTTGAGTCAATTGATAATTGTGAGCCTAAGACCTATAATGAAGCTTTGAAATCTAAAAATGCTATGTATTGGCTTAGTGCCATGAAAGATGAAATACATTCTTTAGTTGTGAATCATATATGGACTCCTGTACCTAAACCTGTTAATTGTTCTTTGGTAGATTGCAAATGGTTATTTAAGGTAAAGAATGAAGTTGATTCTGTTAGATATAAAGCTAGGCTAGTTGCAAAAGGTTTTACTCAAAGAGAGGGTATTGACTATACTGAAATCTTTGCTCCTGTTGTTAAGTTTACTACTGTGAGAATTTTATTATCACTTGTTGCTCACTTTAATTGGGAACTTAAACAAATGGATGTTAAAACCGCTTTTTTGCATGGTGACTTAGATGAAAAGATTTACATGAAACAACCTGATGGTTTTGTTTGCTTAATAAATCTTTGTATGGCCTAAAGCAGTCACCTAGGCAATGGAATAAGAAGTTTGATGAATGTATGCTTACCTTAAAATTTAAAAGAAGCTCTTTTGATCATTGCTTGTATTTTAAGGATAAAATGGCAGTGCCTGTTTTCTTGTTGATTTACGTGGATGACATGTTGATTGCTAGTCCTTGTCTGAAATCCATTGAGCATATTAAGAACTGTTTAAGTGATAAATTTGATATGAAGTTCTTAGGTGATGCTAGTAGAATCCTAGGCATGGACATTGTTAGAGATAGGAAGGAATCTACTCTATATTTAAAGCAAACATCTTATGTAGAGAAAATTTTAAAGAAATTTTCCATGTTTGATGCAAAACCTGTTAACGTGCCCTTAGCTGCTCATTTTGTGCTAAGTAAATATCAAAGTCCCAAAACTGATGTTGACTTTGATGCCATGAAAAATGTACCGTATTCAAATGCAATTGGTTCTATAATGTATTTGATGGTTAGCACTAGACCTGACATTGCTTATGCTGTTAGCTGCTTAAGTAGATATATGTCTAATCCTGGTGTGGTACATTGGAATGCTGTTAAATGGTTGTTACGATATTTGAAAAACTCTATGCATTATGGTTTATGTTTTTCTAAATATGCTGATGGTGTCAAGTTGAAAGGTTATGTTGATTCTAATTATGCTAATGATAAGGACAATAGAAAATCTACTACTTCATATGTTTTTACTTTGTGTGGAGCATGTATAAGTTGGAAATCGCAGCTGCAGCATATCGTTGCCTTGTCGACAACGGAATCAGAATATGTTGCTGTAACAGAAGCTTTGAAGGAAGCTGTCTGCCTGAAAGGTTTGATCTCTGAACTTAGCTTGCTCGAAGGTAAGGTAGAGGTATTTTCTGATTCTCAGTCCGGCATTCAATTGTGTAAGAATCCTGTTTTCCATGATCGCACTAAGCATATTGATGTTAGATTTTATTACATTAAGGGATGTAGTGGCTAAAGGATTAGTTAATCTTGAAAAGATTCCTTCTGAATATAATCCCGCTGATATGGGAACTAAATGTTTACCTATTTCTAAATTGCAATCATGTCTAAAAATTTTGAATTTTGATACAAGTGATTGATTAGTGTTGCTGACTATGTTGGTGTTATATAACTGCTTTGTGTGTGTTATAGAATTGTTACCCCGGTTATTGACTTTAACCTCTTTGTGTTGGTTATTGTCTGTGTTCTTTGCTGTGCTTTGTGCTATGACAAGAATTTGGTCCACACAATGCTTTGTGTGTTGTGGGGACCCTTTGGGCGATGATGAGTCATCTATAGGGTTTTCCTTACGTCGAGGTGGAGCCGGTATTGTGCCAAGGTGGAGATTTGTTGGGTTTGGCCCATTACCTTTATTGGGCCCTGGTCTTTTTTCTAATTTCCCTACCTAAATTAACCGAGCCCCATTCCAGTTGCCCCTTCACTCTCCCATTCCAGATTCTTCTCTTGCTGCGTCTCCTCGGCTTGCTCCAGATTCTTGGGACTTGCTCTCTTCCCTTCGTCTTCTTCAATGCTATTTATCATGGTGATTGTTCCCTGATATGGTAAGCCTGAAAACCGATAATCTTTTGAGTGTTTTCCCCCCTTTCTTTTTCGTCACTGTTCCTGTGGTGTAGTCGTGGTGCTGTGTGCGCCGTGTGCGTGTATCGTGGTGGTTGGCCGTGAGCTTTCTACGTGAAAGTGGTGGTGGCTGCCGTGAGTCTTGACCTTTGTGGTCAGATTTCTGGTGGAGCTCATTGTGTGTGGCTGTGGAGTGCTTTGGGGCAGTGTGTGTGTCTCCCATCTTTTGGCTTCGATACCTTGGTTTCCCGGTGACGACGTAGAAAGGAAACCCTGCTTGACCTGAGCCCAATTCCCTTACTCTTGTTTAGATTTCAGTTTATATAGTTCTTTGTGAATTGTATACTGTGGATTGTTCTCTTGTTGTATTACAGGTTAACAATCAAGATTCAAAGCGGAACGAACTCCTTACAATAATGCCTTGTAAATATGTCTGCATATTGATGCTAAGGGACCTATACTGCTTTGATCATTCCACACAACACTTTATCCCTAACAAAATGACAGTCCGATTAGATATATTTAGTCCTTTCATGAAACATGGGATTCTTCGTTAAGCGTAGAGCTGACTGGTTATCACAATATAACAATATCGGTTGTTAAACATGCACCAAAATCTGATAATATCTTTCCAACCAAACATTTTCTGATGTTTTGTGGCTCTATACTCTGCCTCAGCAGAAGCAGAAGATCTTGAAATTGTATTATGCTTCTTGACTTCCAGTTGACTAATGATCTTCCAAGAAATGTACCATATCCCGTGACAGATCTCTTGGTGCTTGGGCAGGCTGCCTAATCTGAGTCACTGTATCCTTTAAGTTCTAGTGATGAATTAGACGGATAGAAAAGCCCTTGTCAGATGGATCCTTTCAAGTATCTGACAATCCCATAAGCTGCTAGAAGATGTTCCTTCCCTGGCCAGCTCATAAATTGGTTCAAGACATTGGCAGCATATGTTATATCCGGTCTTGTTTCTTCCCTGCCCAACATATTCTACTATCATTGGTTGTAACTCAAGCTATGCAAACCTCCAAGGATATGTATTAAATTAAGTTGTCACTAGAGAATCATCATCCTTTAATAAGTCAACTCAATCTATTGGATCATCGAAAAATGACATGTCAATCATTGGGTTTTTGTAAAAAATAATAAAACAAAATAATGTGTAATGCATATTGGTCAAGTTTGTCTTCATAATGAATTTAATGTTCTACATAAGCATGCATTATGAAAATTAGTTCATTTTATCTTATTTACGTACTAAATTTAAGCATGCATGTCAATAGTCAAAAACGTTTGCTAGTCAAAAAAATGCATTTACTGTTATGCATGCTTTTCAATTACTGATGGATCTTGCAAGTTCAATATTACCTATAAAGGCATCGATGTACGATTGAAGCAATCGATCATTACTAAAAATTAAGATTATCTCCATCAATTGTGTTTCACTTCATATATTTCTCCACAACTTTATTTCATTCGTAAGATAAAGTTTCTTCTTTTGTTTAAAACATTCTAATTCAAAGCCTTAAATATCATATATCATTGATACCCAACAAATTTGTGGTATGTCCAGTATAACTCCTTTGCAACACCATTCCATTAAAAAATGTCTAAAGATTCATTAACTACACTCATTCCTATATTTGATGAGGAAATTATGAATTTTGGGAGTCCAAATGAATACTCTATTATTTCTCAAGACATTTGGGAAATAGTAGAGAATGATAAACCAGAACCAAAAAATGCCGAACCTTGGCATCGTGGACTCAAGCAAAGCAAAATGAGTACATGGAAAATATAAGAAAAGATGCCAAAACCTTATTGATCATCCAACAAGGTGTACATCGATTCACATTTCCTAGAATTATGAGTGTCAAAAATTGCAAAGATGCATGTTATATTCTGAAATTTGAGTTTCAAGGGTCTGAGAAAATAATTTGCCATTAAACTTCAATCTTTATGGCGAGATTTTGATAATTTAGCCATGAAAGATAATGAAAGTGTATGAACCTTTATTTCACGTGTTGTTGAAATAATCAATCAAATAAAGAGTTATGGAGATATCATCTAAGAAAAGAAGATTGTTGAAAAAATATTGAGAAGCTTGCCACAAAAATTTGAACATATCGTGGATTCGATCGAAGAATCAAAAGATTTGTCAAAACTTACGTTGGTGGAGCTTATGGGATCTTTAGAAGCCCATGAACAAAGAATGAGTAAATTTGTTGGCCCTTCTATTGAGCAAGCATTTGAGTCCAAACTCAATATGACGGAGAAGAAAAAATTAGAAGGCGAGAAACAAACACATCCCAACAATTTCAATAAAAAGGAGGAAACAAAAATTATCGATATCGTGGACGAGGACGAGGAAGACCACGATTCATAAACATCCAATGAGGTGGTGGTAATATAGATTCTAACCCTTCTTGCTTTATTTGCGAAAATCGGGTCATGAATCAAAAAATTGTTGGGATAGATGCAAAACTAGTAAAATTTCAAATCACTCATATAAAGATTGTTGGCACAGAAAAAAAAATGAAAGAAACAATGTCAACTTCACGGAGGAAAATGATCAAAAAATCATATTCTATTCTTGTATGAACATGACCAATAATTCCTTAAATATGTGATATCTGGATAGTGGTTGCAGTAATCACATGACATGACACAAGGATAATTTAATCACATTTGTTGAAATTTTTTTATCAGAAGTCAAGATGGGAGATGAAAAATTACAACATGTTCAAGGCAAAGGAAAATTTATTGAAAATGTCATATATGTCCATGATCATACTTCAAATTTACTGGGTGTTGGTCAATTAATTCAAAATGAATACTCAGTTAATTTTGAAAAGGGTGAATGCAAAATAAGGGACAAAGATAAGAAGCTGACCACATAAATTAAAATGGCAAAAAATAAAGTATTTCCATTGACAATGCCACTGGACAATAATATCTCGTTAAAAGTTGAAAAATCTGAAGAATCCCTATTGTGACATTTAAGACTTGGACATTTGAATTACAATGGACTGAAACTGTTGAAACATAAAAACATGGTACTTGGACTCCCGGACATCGAACTATTAGACCAAACATGTGAATGATGTATTTATGGCAAAATGCACATATTACCTTCTCCTAAGACTGCTTGGAGAGCAACACAACCTCTTGAACTGATACATGCAGACATCTGTGAACCAACAAGGACATTTTCGGAGACAATTGACAGCACGCTACATGCCTCAACAAAATGGTATAGCAGAAAGAAAAAATCGAACCATTGTCGAAATGGCAAGAAGTATGTTGAAAGCAAAAGGATTTCCCAACACCTTTTGGGCTGAAGCTATTAACAATGCGGTATACATCCTCAACAAATCACCCATAAAAGCCAATCCAAACAAAACTCTACATGAAGTTTGACACAAACATAAACCAGATATCAAACATCTTCGAGTTTTTGGATGTTTGGCTTATTCTCTCATTCCTTCACAACACCGCGAGAAATTTGATGAAAAAGGTGAAAATATATATTTATTGGCTACAGTGATGAATCAAAGGCATATCGTTTGTTTAATCCAAAAACAAAATGAATTAATAATCTCAAGATATGTGCATTTTGACGAAATGAAAGTCAGGATTGGAAAAGTAAAGATCCAGTCGAATCAAATCAAACAGAAGATTCTTGTGCAAATTCTTCACTATATCCATCACACAATCAAAATATATTCGACACAGATTCTGATTCAGATTCCCCCATGAGAAATCATTAAGAGTAATTTATGATCTATCAAATATTACATTTTTCTCTTGTGAACCACAGAATTTTGAGGAGGTTGTGAAAAAAGAAATCTGGCAAAAAACAATGGATGATGAGATGGCCACTATTCTAAAAAATCAAACTTGGAATCTGGTTGATCCTCCTAAAAATAAAGATGTGGTAGGATTAAAGTGGATTTACAAAACCAAATTCAACGAAGATTGGTCTGTTCAAAAGCACAAAGCTCGACTTGTTGCCAAAAAGGCTATTCACAACTGTCTGGGATCGATTTTAATGAAACATTTGCATATGTTGCGAGAATGGAAATTATTTGCACTGTACTTGCAGTTGCTGCACAAAACAATCTACCAACATGATGTCAAATCATTTTTTCTCAATGGAGAATTGCAGTAATAAGTATACGTAGAACAACCACAAGGCTATGTAGTAAAAGATAAAGGAAAAATGGTGTATTGCCTCCACAAAGCACTTTATGGCTTGAAACAGGCACCTCGAGCATGGAATAGTGAAATTAGCAATTATTTTATCAACAATGGATCTCATTGAAGCCCGAATGAACCATCACTTTGTCAAAAAAGGAGGTACAAATGATTTTTGATAGTGTGCCTTTATGTTGATGATTTGATATATAATGGCACTAACCCTGTGATGCTATAGCCTATAGGGATTCAAAAAGGCCATGATGAAAGAGTACGAAATGACGGATCTAGGCCTTATGAAATATTTTCTTGGCATTTAAGTGCAACAAAAAAGGGGTGAAATTTTTATTTCTCAAGAAAAATATACATAAGATTTGTTGAAAAAATTTAATATGTCAATGTGTAATCATGCCACAACTCCAATGTCCTTAATGAAAAATTACAGCATAATGATGGAGCAAAAAAGGCCAATGCAACAACTTATCGAAGTCTAGTGGATTCGTTAATGTACCTCACTAATACTAGACAAGATATTGTTCATTCAGTGAACATGATATCCAGATTTATGAATGATCCAAGTCAAAATCATTTTTTCCGCTGCCAAAAGAATACTACGATATTTATAGGGAACAAAAAAGAACAGTATCAAATATGTCAAAGAAAATGAAAATAGCCTAATTGGCTACACTAACAATCTGTGCTGGATCAATTGATGATAGGAAAAGCACATCTTGATATATATTTTATATTGATTCAAAACCAATTTCTTGGTCTTCTAAAACAGAATACGGTTGCACTTTCATCTGTAGAACCAGAATATATTATTGCTACTGATGCTGCTTGTGAAGCAATCTGGCTACGAAAAATACTTAAGAGTTTACAACATGAGCCAAAAATTCCTACAAAAATATTTTGTGATAACATTTCTGATATTGATATGACAAAAAAACATGTCTTTCATGCATGATCAAAACTCATAGAACTTCGTCACCATTTCATCAGGAATCTCGTCAATGATGGTGAAATTCAGTTAACATTTGTCAATATTGAAGGGCAAATAGCAGATCCATTTACAAAGCCAATATCTTCAGACAAGTTGGAGCATTTCAAAGATCACATATCCAATACAAATTATGGAGGGGTGTAAAAAAATTAAATAAAATAATTTGTAATGCATATTTGGTCAAGTTTGTCTTCATATTGAATTTAATGTTCGACATAAGCATGCATTATGAAAATTAGTTCATTTTGTCTTATTTAAGTACTAAATTTAAGCATGCATGTCAATAGTCAAAAAAATGCATTTAATGTTATGCATGCTTTTCAATTACTGATGTATCTTGAGTCGTTGTTGAACGATGAGAGAAGCTAAAGAATGGCAAATTATATGAATCCATTAGGGTGGGCTGTACAGACTATTTGGGTCTAGAAGCACCTAAAGCGATTAAGCCCAATTAATTTAGCGCATGCTAAAGCCCAAACTTGAAAGCCAGTTGATTGATATACAAAAAAAATGCGGTGAGCGTGGATCGAACACGCGACCTTCAGATCTTCAGTCTGACGCTCTCCCAACTGAGCTATCCCCGCGTATGTAATAATGTGTCATTATAGTTTATTTATTTAAATTATCAAAATGCATAATCACCACTTACAAACCTACTGCCAATTTTCCGCAGTGGGTTTTATATTAAAAGGGAACTAATGATAAAATTAGCCATGTTTTTTTTATTCAAAAAAAAAATCTTACAAATGGGTTAGTGTAATTTTAATTTTTTAAAAAATACGCAGAAACCAGAAACGAAGAGATTTTTACGGTTCAGCTTGTTTCGACTGGGTCAACTTGTATATTTCTTGAAGTAATTATTAAAATTAAAGACACATAAATTGGCTCCACTCTTGCGTGCGACAACGACAAGCCAATAAAAAATCATCGTTTATCTATAATTTTGTGGGAAATACTCTTTTTTTCTCAATGATAGCTCCTTCATGAAAATGGAGTTCATATTATTATGTCAAAAATGATTAGGCCCAAATTCTCTTATGGAAATACTCTTTTTTTATTATGGAAATACTCTTTTTTTCTCAATGATATTCTGTGTTAACATACAAGTGTCTACAAATTCATATTTACATTGTGCATCAAATGAAGGCCCAAAATCCAAGATAAACAAGAAAACTATATGGAAAAATTAAGGAAAATTATATGTAACCATGAACCATAAATACCATTTGAAAAAGTAACAAAAGATTCACCTCCCTTGTACATATGTATTGGAGTAAGAACTTGACAATGAAGAAGTCATTACCTGCCCAATCTCTTCAAATGTTGGGTATGAATTGAAATTTTCACCAAAAGTTCGAGGAAAAATGCACCAAGTTTCTTTAGTTTCGATCATTTTAAGTAAAGGAATGTCCGAATCCTCGCCGTCGGAATCGTCAAACTCGTTCTTCCCTTCAAAGATTTTCACTACTTGTCTCATTGTTGGTCTGGAATTCGAGTCTGGATGTGCGCACAACAAGCCTAAATGAAGCATTCGTTCCACGTCCTTCTCATTGAGTCCTGTCTCTATTCCTTAGACGTGCATCGACCACATCGAGCAATGCCCCTCTGCTCATTAGCTCCCACACCCAGTCTACCAGAGGTGGCTTGCCTTCTTCAATTGGCCTTCTACCACAAATGGTCTCCAAAATTAGTACTCCATAACCAAAAACATCGGTTTGTGTTGATGCTCGGCCACTCTTCACCACCTCTGGCGCTAAGTACCCAACTGTGCCCACTACACGTGTAGTGCCAGCCGTCTTATTGTGATCGTGCATTCTTGCTAACCCAAAATCACCTAGCCTAGCATTCATTTCTTTATCGAGTAACACATTGCTCGCCTTTATATCTCGGTGCAACACTTTGACCTCCCATCCGTCGTGCAAATACAAGATTCCAGACGCCACTTGCTTTAGAATCCTTAGTCTATCTTCACAACTCAACATCTTGCTTTCCTCACAATCGAACAACTTGCAATCAAGACTTCCATTTTCCATGTAATCATACACCAAAATCAGGCTGCCCTTCTCTTTCTTGCACCAACCTCTCAATCCCACCAAATTTCTGTGTTTCAATCTGCCAAGACTTGATATTTCAGCCAGAAATGCTCTAATCCCTTCGCTGTTTTCAAGCGAAAAACGCTTCACTGCAACCTCGGCTCCTCCAGCCAACACCCCCTTGTAAACTTTCCCATTTCCTCCAATCCCAATAACATTTTCATCGGAAAATCTCTTGGTTGCTGCATCAATCACCTGATAAGCAATTCTATGCGGCCAATACTCAAATTCCCAATCTTCCATTTCTTCAATCTCCTTTCTTATCCTCCTATTCCTTCTCACCACCAACAAAACAACTAAAGAACACGCGAAGATAAAAAACAATAGCCCCAAACTAAGACCAGCAATGAAGCCTTTTCTTTTGTGTAATGGAGTCTTTGGTGGATCAAAAGAAGGTAAATCTCTAGTGATCAACGCCTCGCTTAGCGAAAAGTTCGTGTTGCTAAAACTCCAAGCCAAAATCTTGTGACTTTCAACCAAAGCCCCTGTGGATGCTGTGAATCCTACAAACATTTGGTCCTCAAAAACATCAGAAAGATTTACATAAACACTCAACAGAGGTTTCTTAGGCCTTTTCAACCCCACAGGCGCCATAGTAACATTAACAACACCATCAACATAGTCAATCCAAACTTGATAATTTTTCCAATTATTAAGCTTCAATTTCTGGAATGGGTATGAATCAGAACTACCACATCCATCATCCTCCAAACAATCAGGCCAATACCCCGCCTCATAAGCGCTCACAGATGTAAGAGAATTAACATCAATCCCGACATGATTATCATTAATATCGTTAAACTCTTGGTTCTTAAACACGTCAAACTCAACCCCAAAGACATTATTACTCGAAAGCCCGTTATTACTGAAGTTAAACAAGCCCAGGTTTTGAGCAGAGCTGGTACCTTGAATCCCAGTATGCGGCACGAATAAAAAAACTATGCCGTGTCCCGGGAGCACACCCACGTAAGGCGCCATAACGAAGATGAAGGACGTTGAAAAGGGAAGCACAAAGGATGTGTTCTCCTGCTTTGTCACGATTTTTGTTGCGTATAGAGCACGACCAATCGAGAAACCGGTGTCGTTGGTAAGCGTGAGGACGCGGGATTGGATTGTGGCGTTCCCGTAAAGGGAAACGTCGGAGGAATCGAAGCCATAGAAGAGAAAATCAATGGCGGAAGAGAAGTGGATGGTGTGAAGTACTGTTAGAAAGTATAACAGAAGATAGTTGTATGGTTTATTCATCATGGCGAAGATGGACCAGTCAGCAGAACGGTTTGCCACGGAAAGAAGGTAGGAAATTTCATGGAGTCATTCATTGAGAGGAAATTGCATTTATTCATAGGCAAATTTTAAGTATGCAGTGCCAAAAAAAAAATATAAAAAAATTAATAATAATAATAATTTCAGTAACGAGACATTTTGGTGAAGAAATAAATTCAACACATTTCTAGCATCCACACTACAAAATATCTACTTTGAGACAAAATATATTATTATAATTAAACAAAATAAATTATCTTACTTAATAATTATGCTAAGTAAGTATTAAAATAACCAGTACTACCATAAATTATTAAAAGAAAATAAATTATCCGATTTAAGTTCAAATAAATATTATCTTTAAAATATGACTTTTTAAGCATGTAACGGCAGTAACGCATACACTTATGTGACTTAATGTATGTTTATAAATGCTTCTCAAAAGTGTTCATCTATTTAGACCAACACATTAATTTTTGGTGTTGAATTTCTTCCTTTTTCATTCGCTCTTCTAAAAAAAAGCAGGTTAAACAGAAATAGAGAAGCAAGTCATGCGATGCTTATGAACGGTTATAATTTTGTAGTTAATTAAAGTTATTAAGCTATTTTTTAATAGCAACAATCAATTTTTATTTAAAATCAACTTTTTCAACTTTAAGTAAAGATTATATATAGAGTTTGAATAAATAATTGTAAACAAAATATGGTAGTAAAAACTATATTTAAAAAGAAATAGATTGCCAACGATGGAGTCTTAAATAGTATTTATCATTATCATAAATAATAGAATAAAATTTTAATATATATAACAATTAATATAGTGTATAACTTAGATCCTTTAAAATTTTAAAATAATTTTGCGTAATTTGTTTAATGCTTCGGCATTATCTGTCGAGGGATACAGTTTGCCTTTTGGTTACGGTTGAAAAAAATGTTCATATTCCTGTTGAAACTATGACAAGATGAAATTTTGTGAGATAAATAAATTCTCATATTTGACTTTTGGAAGAAGGAAAAAAAGTCCACTAAATACCAAAGACGATTTCTTTTTTGCTTGAAGAGTAACAGAGACTAATTGTATTTCAATTTAGTCTAGTATGAATATTGACAAATTACATATATATCATTTCCTATAATTTTTTACTCTTTCAAAATTTGAAATTCTCGACAAAATTTTCAATTTATTTCCTATAATATAATCACATAAAAATTGAAATTCTCTCCGAAATTTGAAATCCCGTCAAAATTTGACATTCTAATTTTCGATGGTATTTTAGTCATTATACCAAACATTAAAATTAATCCATAATTTTAAAATCATATCAAACATCATATACTTTATTATATTATATCATTTATCACCATACCATGATTGTACTCATTATATTACTTATCTCATCTTTCAAACCAAATGGTACATAAAGTGGCTAATTCATAGCGACGAAAGAGTATGCAGAAAATAACTTTATGTGGAATATCAAATAAATTATTATATTAAATTATAAGCTCACTAAAATGAATTTTATTTTTTAATAAATTTATTATGGTTGCATTATCTGATTACATTAACAATATATAGAAAATAAACTTATACGGCATTAGTCTGGAATTGTTGACCATATTGCCTCCTGTGGGCTCGAGCTTATGAGACAAAGGATTTTAATAAAATTCAATATATGGCATATAAAGAAATCAAGAATAATATATAGCCGGATAGAATCAAATTATCCAATAAAAAACAACAATCAATTATAAATCCAACCAAAATATTCATAAAAAATATTGTTTATGAATAAATTAAACTTAGCAGTCTCATTTCATTAATTCAAATGCCTCATTTGATGTCGAGTTGTGGGAAGCTGTACTCCACGAATCGAAGGTCAAAAATCAAAATAACTATTTTGGTCCAATTGATAAAATCTTGCTACATTTCACAAGCAATACGATGTCAATCAGGAATAATTCTTCGTTACATCAAGTGGTCACGCCCTAAATATTGGATCAATGACTCATATTTATTAATATCCCACTTTTTATATGGGATTCAATCTATTCATAAATTGAACCTTTGATCCACCCCATACGATATTACTTTATGAGATAGCCAAGAAGTATCGTCAACCAGACGGTGACAACTTTATTAATTACAAATATACACATATCGATGCTGCTTACTGCTAACTTTTAAAGGTGCGCTTGATACGAATATATGATAAGTGAAAAATGTGTAATAAGAGTGATAAGTAGATGATAGTCAAAGATAAATAATTTAACACGATAAATTATATGGTGTTTGATATGATTTTAAAATAGTGTATTAATTTTGTGAATTTGAGTGCATTGACCAAAATACCCTCGAGTTACTTGTCCATTAATTAATAAAATTAAATTGGAAGAATTCTTCTTCTGTAATCACTCTCTGTCGTCGCTACACCAAAAACCACCATTATCGATGTACACCGTCGTCAGTAGTAATAGATAGTCAATTCTTTGGACTATCGATCATGCTTTCATCACAACAAACTTACCTCTCCTACATTTAAAAAAAAATTAAAATATCTCACCGTCAAAACTTCACGCAGGGCCTCCCTCTCATGACTCTGGACAGAAGTTTAAAAGGCGTAGGCATAGCTTGTATGTCAGCCATTGTTGATGTTTTATAACTTTGTTTTCCTTCCATTCTGTTTTTTGGTTCCAATTTACATTTTCCTATCCCGCGACCACCTATTATAGTTTAGCAGCACAGGGAATCTCCCTGCCATCTCCGCATGTTTATTGATTCCGAACTCCTCGTCGACGCTTTGTCTAACACCACGGGGTGCCTACTTGTTTGTGAAATTTTGCATTGTGGTCACGAGGGTATATATGGAAATTGGTAGCACCATCCTTCCTATGCAGGAGTTATCACATGCAAGAGGATGTATGTCTTCTACAAACTGAATAATATCCTTCACATGCAGGAGTTACCTTTTTAGGTTGAATGGATTATTGTCAACTATTCGGTTCTTCAACTGCATATTTGTTTTGGTTTGTAGATTGATACTTTTTATAATTTATCTTACTATATTATAATGTATAAGCCCCCTATACTAACTACCTTGGTATGACAAATTTGAATTTACCAAACTACCCCCTACAATAGGTGTTGTTTTTTTTGTTGCATCTTTTGAATTGTAATATTCACCAATATATATGTCTCATTTATTTCATTACACGTATCAATTTATATGCATTATATATTACGTTATATAGGCAACGCGTGTGCGTCGTCTGTTAGTAATTATAATGTGTTTGAGTATTTTTATACTCATTTTAATATATTTTTGTTATAAAAAAAATTAACATATCACGTGAGTATATTCGAAAGTTAAAACATTTTACCCTTCACTCAATAAAAATCAATATTTCTGAGATTATTGTGAATGGTCGTGATTTGCAGGAAAAAAGGGGGAAAATCAAAACTAAGAATTTGATTAGCAATTCAATCGTCACATTGATGTAAGAAACTTGATTATTTTTTAATCGACTCAAATTTACGATGTTTATTATTTTCCCCACTGATTTATTGCGTCAGGCAGTATCGGTTTATGCAATCTATGAATAATTGAACCACAAACATTCCCGGATTAGAGATAATTGCGTGATTTATAGATTTCAACCAATCTAGGATTCAATCCCCTCCAACACTTTAGATTTTTGGCCCATTCAATGCATTTACCGACTCATTAATGTACTGTTTCTCGTTCCTCACTAGAGTTCGGGTAAATACGGACTGTTATAAATGTTATTGGTTGCATAGTTTTGACTGGATTTCATCAAAAATAAAAATAAAAATCGAATTTTAACGGGGTTTTATCGGATTTAGATTCCACTATCGTCTTTTTATGGTTGTGGATGCGGATAATTATTCGTGATTTTTGATCTATTTGACGTAATGGGTCTTGAGTAGTCAGACTAATTTAGCATTATTTCTGTATTTTCCCGTATCTGGATTGGACTTAGCGGATTCATACAGCGGTAAAGGGATAAAGATTCAAATTTTAGGGATAGTATATTGCCTGAATTTGGAGGTGAGACTAGGGGAAAATGAGAGGTGAAGTTCGGGTATCGAGGGGACAACAATGACTACAGGGTCATTGGATCTTCGATCTTCAGGAAGTTATGGATCATTGCCGCAGCAGCAAACTCAGAACAGTTTGTTGTCATTGCCAATCCAAACTACACCTCTTGTATCATCAAGAAAGCCTGCCAAGATGTTTAAGGAAAAGGATAAATTGTTCCACTGGATCTGCAAATTCGCCCTCGCCCCTCGAAACAAGATTGGAATGCTGCTCTTATCTCTTGTTTCCGCTGTGGTTTTAGTATGGGTGTTGTATGTTGGCAAAGGTTGGTTTCTCAAAATTTGAAAACCGTGTGATAATTTTCTACTGTACTTTTGATATTGTTTAATTAGGGCATTGGCTTACCATAATTCGTAGTTATTTTCATTTATTAAGATGATGGAATTTGAGGATTAATTATTATTTTTAATTGATATGAAAGCAACACTGCATTCAAACAACTTGGCACTCTTGAGAATTGTTTGTTTATTTCTGTGCTTATTTTACAAGTTACACTATGTGCTCAACTTACGGCCTTATGGTGAGAGTTAAAAACCCATTATTAGACCAGGGCTTGCAATGAGCTCTACAATTTATCTATATTACATGATCCATGCTCTGTTGTTTATTACGAGATGTTGTTTATGCTATTTATGGTTACTTTCAGGTGAAGTTACTCGAGAAACCATTATTCCGAACATTGATCTTCAAGCGGGGCCAATCTCCAAGGAGAAGGATAATATGAACTACAATTTCTCTTCCAAAATCAAGGAAGTGGAGGAAAGTGCAAATGTAGACCCTCCACCTCCAGCACCTGCAAATTTTCTTGGATATACTCTTCCTCCTGGGAATCCATGTGAGGGTTTTACGTTGCCTCCGCCACCAGCGGATAAAAAGAGGACTGGACCCCGTCGTGAGTTAGAAGATTTTGCTTTATGTGCTTTCCATTTGTTTCCAGAACAAATTACTTTGTGACCAAGATACATACACTTTTGGACGAGTTCACGTTATGACTGAGGTTTTCCTTTTGGCACATTGTCTTTCCGTTTGCTTTTTGCAGCATGCCCAGTTTGCTACCTTCCTTTGGAAGATGTTATTGCACTTATGCCAAATGCGCCATCCTTTTCTCCCGTGCTTAAAAATTTGACTTATGTTAAAGAAGATAACCCAATTAAAACTGAATTTGGAGGTTCTAATTTCGGTGGCTATCCTTCATTGAGACAGAGGAGTGATTCATATGATGTAAAGGAGTCTATGAATGTGCACTGTGGGTATGATAGTTATCTGCCAAAGCAATTTCCTCAAATACTTAGCATATTTATTTTCTTTGCGTCATTCGGCTTACTTGAATTCTGATGCTTTGTGCATGTGTCTTAGGTTTGTCAAAGGAGTGAAGCATGGCCATCAGACAGGTTTTGATGTCGATGATACAGACCTTCTTGAGATGGAAACTTGCCAAGGTGTTGTTGTTGGATCGGCAATATTTGGTACCAGCCTACCTATGTATTGTTTCACTTTTAAGTTTAAATATTCTGTTTAACTGATGTAGGAAAGATTTCTTGATCAGGGGCCTTTGATATAGTACGACAACCAAAAAATATCGGTGAATATGCCAGGCGGAATTCTTGTTTTCATATGTTTGTGGATGAAGAAACAGAAGCTTTCCTAAAAAATTCTAGTGAACTTCACAGTGACAAAAAAATCGGGCTGTGGAGAATCATAGTTGTACACAATTTACCTTATCCTGATCCAAGACGTAATGGAAAGGTAAAACCTACTTAAATTTGTCCATGGAGTAATTGTATTTGGCTCAAAATTCTCGTTAAATCTTTCTTCACGATAGTTTTAGCATGTTGATCTCACTTATTTTAACCAAGGCTTATTTTGCTATGCAGATTCCAAAATTACTTCTCCATCGACTTTTCCCCAATGCTCGGTATTCACTATGGGTTGATGCAAAACTGGAGCTGGTAGTTGATCCATATCAAATTCTTGAAAGGTAGCAGTACAAATAATAGCATTATCATATTTGGTGATTTTCGCCCGTTGATTAGTGGATGGAAACACCATCCCTTCCATATAGGTTATTTCGAGCTGAAATTTATTTTATAAATATTCCAGGTTTTTGTGGAGGAAAAATGCTAGCTTTGCGATATCTAGGCATTATAGGCGTTTCGATGTTTTCGTAGAAGCAGAAGCTAATAAGGCTGCCGGGAAGTATGACAATACTTCCATTGATTTCCAAATCGAGTATTATAAAAAGGAGGGCTTAACCCCATTCTCTGCCGATAAATTCCCCATAACTAGTGGTAGGACTATCTGATGATTACCTGATTTCTTTCACTATACTTGCATTATTCCTTCATCAATACACATGTTTTATTAACACTTGCTTTGGCGGTGGTCAGATGTCCCCGAAGGATGTGTTATAGTTCGGGAGCACATTCCGATCTCCAATCTCTTCACTTGCCTCTGGTTTAATGAAGTGGACAGATTTACTCCCAGAGATCAGATTAGTTTTGCCACTGTAAGGGATAAGATCTGGTTGAAGACTAATTATACGATCAATATGTTCTTGGACTGCGAGAGACGCAACTTTGTCATTCAGGTAAGGTGTTATTTGTCCCACCATTACCTGATGATTAATTGAGCTTTCTTGAAGAGAAAAATCAACTTAGATAAAGAATGTGCATGCCAATGCCTAAAGATTGATCTGAGCAGCTCCCCTTTCTCATTTTTTTTCTTTCCAAGTTGTTTCCATTGATTGTGGAAAAATTTCATTTAAGTTTCCCTTTGTGAACGCACCCCTTTATGGAATGACAGTTATATTACAATGCTTGATTCTTATTGTCTGCAAGTCGCCACCTTTTGACTCGTCTATTGTTGCAGGGATATCATAGAGACTTGCTTGAGCACTGGGCTCCCCCGCCTCCTCCTCCTCCTCATGGTCATCCTCCGCCTCTACCTCCCATTATCATTGAAAATGTGAACAATACCTCCCCAGAGATATTAGCTCATAATTTTGCAAGTATTCCAATGATGAAGGTTTCCGGTAGTCGTGGGAAATATAGGAAGTCCAAACGCCACCGGAAAACCATAGAAGGGATCGATGAGACGAATATGGAACGAAATTTGAATTATTAACAAGTAGCACTTCAAACTTCCCAAGATGCATGGGAGTTGTAGTCATGTTTCCATTTGTTGCTATTTGTAATTTTTTTGTTACTAATCTTACATATATCCATTTTTTGATGTGCATAAATTAAATGAATTGAATATTAAAAGCTTGGAGCTCCTACATTATATCTAATTCAACAAAATTTGAAAGAGTGAGATGAAACTTCAAATTGCAAAACAAGAATTGGGGGATCAAGATAAGGGAAATAATTGGAGGTGATCTTAATATTTATATCACATTCAAAATTAATTTTCGTATTACGATTCATATCATGAATCGTGAATAATTTTTTCAGCTGGTTGTCACAGGTTTTATCACTACCATCATCTTTTATCCTGGCTTGAGGCATGCATTGACTCCTAGGATTCATGTAGCTACCGCAATTTATTGTGATTAAAGATTTAGTTGTTGATTCAAAATTATTTTTCAACATTTCATATCAAATTTGAATTTAAATTGTTGTGTTTAAAAGATTCATACACGGCTTACAAAGTTCAAGATATTTGTTAATATTTCATAACTATATTTAAAATTAAATTAATACAAAATTTGTCACATATTTATTGTTTTTATTAATTAAATTCAATTAACTCATGTTCCAATAAAAGTTTAGATTCTGATTCAAACCGAGGTATATAACAAAATAAATTAATTTTAAAATTTTAAATCAACAAAATTAAATCTAATCTTTAATTTAATTATTATGAGAATCTATACTATATATACTATATATAATGTGTGAGGGTGTTAGTGCTATGATCTAAAGTAACTTACCATAATACCCTCATATATGTTGTCAAATAACAAAGATTTCGATGTACTAAATGACCACAATACCCTTGCCAATTTGGATAAACACAATAACATCAAAAAAATACATTGGGTGTAGTAAACTAGAAAATCAATTTGAAAAAAAAATTATTACATCCCAAAAACCAGAATTAAAAAATAAATTTACAATTATCATATCAGTTTTTACGGAAAAAAATATTGTATATGCACTCAACACGTGCAAATGAGGATTAATGTAAATAATATATAATGGAATTTGCTGGGATACACGCTGGCCTTCTTGGGACAAAACGTTTTACAAACGCGATTTCAAGTAGAAACTAAACCCTAAATTCAAATGACTCAAAACCAGGCGACGTAGCTCACGGGGAAGTGAGAGCAATGGCAAATCGACGTTGCCTTCAATCTCTGACCCGTTATTTCCAGTCATCTAAAACCCTAATACCCCTTTCCCATTCCCGTGCCCCTGCTTCAATCTATTCCCCCCATCAAACCCAGAACCCCAAGCCTATCAATCACATTGGAGGAAATTTTTCTACCTCTCCACACTGCGCTCTATTTTCCCTCCATTTCTCTTCCACACCCACCGATGATGAAAATGAAAGTGATGAAAGTGACGATGAAGCTGGGGAAACTGAAATTCTGGATGAGGGAGCTGATTTATCAGCTGAGGATAAAGACCGAGAAGCTGCTGAAATAGGGTACAAAGTCATTGGTCCGCTCCAGGAATCTGACCGGGTTTTCAAACCTTATGAACCCGTTTTCGCCATTGTGCAGGTCCATTCATATCTTCTCTTGGTTTTATTTTCAAAGTTAGGAACTTGAGAAAGATCTTTATCTTTTGACGAAAAATGATGTTTTTCTGACTACTCTGTTGAATTGAAAAGTAGTGTTATATATGTGGTCACAAGACCTTACTTATATGTTTTTTATTCAATTAACCCCCCTTGTGATTGTTAAGATGTTTTTTTCATTAATCCCGTTTGATTTTTATCAAGTTAGATTGGGTCGCATCAGTTTAAAGTGAGCAACATGGATAGCATTTTCACAGAGAGGTTGAAGTTCTGTGATGTCAATGACAAGGTCAGTGTTGTTTTTTTAAAGCTTATGGTGTTGTAAATTGTCGTATCAACAATTATGTTAGAATTGTTGTCATTCTACCTTCTATAATGTTAAAGAACAAAGGATGTTATTGTTCCATTACCTGTAACATCGAGTTTTTGCAAAATTGAATTCTAAAGTATGTCACAGCGGAGGTAATATTCATTAAGTAGGTCTTCATTATTATTAAGGTCTTTCATTGCCCATTATTAAGGCAACACGATTGGTTCTGACCCTGTGGCCCTGGTCTCTGAAGCCTTTGTCAGGAATGGATTAAGTTACAATTTTATTTGATAAGGTGTAAACTGCATTATACCTCAGAGCAATCTCATTATTGGGTGAAGAGGTGGAAATTTTGGTTAAACTGCTTCATGTAAAACTACAATCTGGTGCTCATATCCTTGCGGGCTATTCACAGGGAAACTATAATCTTTAATATCTAAGATTTCAATTTTGTGCGCAAGATCTGGACTGGCATTCAAAGAAAATATACATTGTCAACACCGCTTTTGTTCTTGATTTCTACCTTTTTACCACCATGCTAATCAAAGAAGTTGCAATCTTATCTGTCAATATAACAAGTTTGGACATATCTATATGGTTAACCAATTTTAAATTTCTCAACTCAGACTGGATGTTTTGCTGATTAAGAATCAAATTACTTGTATTTCTGTTGATCGCATTATCCTGTTTTCTACTCATTTTTCAAGGTGCTTTGTTTAGAGATCTGTATTGCTTCTCTGTGCCTTTTGGGTTGATTTAATGATGATACTATATTTTGCTACCGGACAATATATCCAATTTAGAATTCCAATATGACTTCATTCGACTAGATATTTAGTGATCAGTGCTAATTAATTTCTTGAAGTTGGTATGGTTCAGTTAAATTAATTTTTGATTCCTTTATTACCATGTTCTTGCAGTTGATCCTCAATAAGGTTCTTATGTTAGGCTCAAAATCTCAGACGATCGTTGGCCGGCCGATTTTGCCTGATGCAGCTGTTCATGCTGTTGTTGAGGAGCATGTAAGAAATTCTGCTTCTGACATCTGACTACTCATCACTTTACTTAAAATTTTGCGAGAAAGCTTTTTCTTTTCTTTTTTGTTTCAATTTTTCATCATTTCGTCATGGGTTGAGTTTATTCTAGAAGTCTCATGCAGGCATTAGATGCAAAAGTGATTATATTCAAGAAAAAGAGAAGGAAAAACTATAGAAGAACAAAAGGTCATCGACAGGTAATTGGGATTTATGTCAGATAGATTATTACATGGTTTTTTTGTTACTTCACTTTAGTTCAATACAATGATCGGAACTTGTTCTTTTCTCTAGCTAAGTCTCTGACGTTTCTCCTCTGAAAATTTTAGGAGTTGACCAAGTTAAGGATAACAGACATACAAGGAATCGAGAAGCCAGAAAAGGTAATACCTATGAAGACAGAGAAGAAAGAGAAGCTGGGGAAGTTGGCAGTTGAAGCTGTATAGAAACTCCAATTTTGCATGGTAGGATCTTTACATATCACTTATTAGATCTTGTACTTTCTGGTCAGTTTTTCTTCTTCCTCAAGGTTTTGTATTTAAATATTGGAAAATTTATTAGTTTTGAAGACTAAAAATTCCCACTCAAGGTATAATAGTGTCATGTTCAGTAATAGTCCATAAGGTGTGGGTATAGGCTCAATCCACAGTTTTTCCCTAGGGGCATATGCCAAGGCAAACTCCTCTTCTGTGAGGCACATGCCTTCGCCATTAAGCTCGTGCTTAGAGCCTTAAGGCTCACTCAAGGCGTGTTTTGATCGGCCCTCCATTAAGTATTGTGTCGCTATCGTTAGGTAAAGTGATGACATGATATTTTTTTTATTACATGTGACTCCTTATCTATTATTCTTTGGCGCACCTCATTTTGATAAGGTATGGATCAAGGCTTATGCCTTGAGCTTAAGTCCCAGAACGGGTGTACCCTTGGTGTTTACGTTCTCCTTGAAATTACTTTATTTCCTGTGGTCATAAAATTTGTTTTGTTTATCTACTGTAGGCAATTTCTATTCTCCAGCTGAACTTTAAAGCGGGCACGGATGCAACATATAGTAATTGAAACAACTGTTCCTCATCTAAATTTCCAAGTCTGCAACTGCACGGAACGGTAATGACGATGTTGAGACGGGAATTCTTTTTCCGGGAACTATTTTCTGAGTGAATCCCGGTAATTAAGATTTTGCAGTCACTGAATGACAAGAAACATTTTAATGGTATGTTAACTTTCAGGAGGCATTTGTGTCGGTTTTTCTTACAAGAAATTGGTCTCTATCTCTTAGCATAATCATTAAGCCGAGACTTGTGCCACTACCAAGTAACAATATCCATTTTTTGGATATTTCATCTTATCTCCATTTAGGCTAGCTGAATAATTAAGGAATGCTTATTTATTCTTAAGGCCGTCAATATTGTCCGAGCAACAATTGTTACTGGCTGATTAATATTTTTTTTGAATTTTCAAATTCACCCCTCTAGTCCAGGTCTTTAAAACTTAATTTATAAAATTCCAACAAATTCCTACTTTTAAAATGAAAATTTCCAAATCATGTGTATACTAATTATCTCACAATGTGATGTTTGCCATGATCTCAATCTCTCCAATTTGTGACATTAAAAAAAAAGTCACTTTTTCCTCGATAAAAATAAAGGAGCACCGTCTCTTTGATAGCCCAAAGAATAGGTAAAATGACTTTTATAAAGCATTTGAGGAGCCCTTTTTTGAAGCTTTGTAATGCGGTAATGGAATTCTTTGTCATATTAATAGTTTCTCCACTCTTTGACATGCATGTATTTAAATCTCCATTACATAAAGCAACCTTTGTAAAAATTGACCTTTTAGGTTATAGGTATAAGGTATTGGCTTGTGCGTCATTGATATTTCCTCATTTGTATAACTTTGTGAAACGGGGAAATACTTATATAAACTCAGTTTTGACCTCATTTATACAACAACTCAATATTAAAACACAACAGCTTTTAAATAAAAAATACATATATTAATATAATAACTATTTAAATCAATCATATTGAGTTGATCCATGTGTGTAGTTTAATCAAGGTCATACAAGTATTTTTCCTGTGGAATTGAATGGAAACAATTGATTAAGTTGCCAACTTTTTAAATTTGATTTAGGGGGAATTAAGAGCACCAAAACATCTCAACTATTTGTTATTGAATTTATTTGCTCTTCCAAAATCTTCCCACTTAATCGGGAATTCTCAATTTATGAATTTTGCCAAGAATCCACCATCTTCGCAGTCGAAAGAGATGAGTATGCCACCACATCATTTACTCATTTCATTCAAAAAAAATTTTATATAAATATCATTCACAATCGCATCTACAATTTTTAACTGATCACACCAAAATATCCTCACATGTCCTTTACAAGCAACACTGATATTATTCATATCAGTTTGATTTTTTATGCTATTTCAGGGCCAGTGCCATGCACCATCCAGCCCTCGGTATAAAATATTCTAGGTTGAGGGTTGGATTGTGTGTTATAGTATCAATGTAACCAGTTCCAGCAAGTTGGACTGTAGTGCAGCCTAATTTAAACTTTTATACATATGTTTTATTTTTTATAAAAAATACAAAATTGGTTTGCCTTCGGTACCCAAAGCTCGATTCATTAAGTCAATTCTTAGGTTTGCCACCTATCTGATAGGACTTTGATGGAGATGCATAATGGAGTAGTTATTGAGATAGTTGAAAGTGTTTACTTTGGTTATGACTTGTAGCTCATTTCGTGTCGGTCGCAATTGTGATTTGAAGTTCTCGTGTTCGAGTCTCCATCTCCTACCTCCAAGTAGTTGTAATAGTTAGCTCAAAAAAAGTGTACTAGGCTATGTGATCCCTATTTGTACGGTTCAAATGGATATTGTCAAACATTATTATTTATTTGTGAATTTTTTTAAAAAAAAATTCACAAAATTACCTTAAAACATAAAAAAAAAAAAAAAGTCAGGAGAAATGTCAAACTGAAAATCTTATATTTCAAAATATTGGTCAAACAAATGTTATTTAAAAAATAATCTATAGGTTTCTGACAAAAACAAGCTAAGTTTAGTGTCGAATCCTTTTATAATCCACTAAAGAAGATGACAATGAAATAGCAGAAAATATTGCGAATTGTGATGCGCTTACATATGATCTCTTTCTAGCGAGGAAAAAAGAATTTATATTATATTAATTTATTTATAATAAAATTTAATCCATTTTATTTTTTAAAATATGTTACACCAAAACCTAAAAATTGTATGTCATTTTCACTACTAAAAAATATGCACTATGGCATTTCCAAATAACATAGTGCTTGATAGTGTGATTTAGTCTATGGAAACGGTCACATTTGAAAAGTCTTCCTTTTCTAAACTGATAGTGGCAGTGGCCTAGCTTCCATCAATTTGTTATGAAAGTGATTTAAATTATAATATAAACTTTTTATAAGTATTATTTTGAAAATTGATATTCGAGTTAGATTCGCATTTGGCGTAAAAAAATTGATTTAGCCTATCTCCCACTCAAAAAAATATATATGGCGTTCCATGAAGTAAACTGACGTGTAAGGAATACACGAAGTTCCAAAACAATGAATTTATTAAGGGGTGACATGTAAATTAGGAAGAAAAGGGCTATTTTGGTAAATACGAGGTCGGGATACTATGGTATATTCCTTGTATTCGATAAGATCCCATTAGATTTATTACCGGCTCCCAAACAACCGTTACACAACACCATGGGATGCAAAAAATGTTTTTTTTTTTTTTGAGAAATAGATGATCACAAGTCACAACAGGGAAGAAATAAAGAAGTGTAGTATAGCTTTTTTTTCTTTCAAGAAAATAGGAGAAAAATTATCTATTGCCATGTCTAAAAACTGCAAAAATGGATTAATGGAGGGGATTTGGAGGGTGTCCTTCTGGCCTCTCTAAATTCCCTCGAGCTTTTGCTGTTTATTTTTCTTTACCTTTAAATCATTAATTCATCATCTGCTGTGGACTCTGGCCAAGAAATTGCGGGTAACTTGGAGAAGTGAAGCTAAATAATTGAAGAAAGTGGGAGAAAATTAACTTGGTGGGGGCCAGTGTTCCAGTTTCTTGGATTCTGCAGCTTTTAGAGGAGGAGGCTTCTGGTTTAAAACTGTCTGGTTGTATTTGGTATGTTCTTCTTTTGTGTTTACGTGTTTCATTCGGTAAAGTTACGAACGGGTAAGCTTTTTTGTATCATCTTGAGTTCTATTTTTTTTATTTGTTATGATTTGTTTTTAATCCTTTGTTGTCATTTCTTTTCATGTTTACATGAGGAGTTTAGCCTAGGATTGGACATAATAGTAAAAGAATCTGATGTTCATGTATTCATGGTTAAAATGTGGATGCATGTGTTATTTTTTAGTATTTTTCAATGCACAGACAGGACAATGAAACTTGTCAAGGTTTTGATTTGGACTATAATCCCTTTTGATAGATATTTATGAAACTTTTATTTACGTTAATTGTCTTGACTTCGTTTGAAATGATTGATCTTTCGTTTCTATACACGATCAGAATAATAGAGAAAATTTCAAAGAAGTCTCTAATCATCTTTCCCGTGAATTCATCACTGTAATGCTTATTACCTTCATTTGCTAGAGATGTTAGTTATACCAATTTTATTTTACCTGTTATTTCTTGGATTTATCTTTATTTACACTTGTTCTGATATCTAAGTTAATAACTTTAGCACTCAATGCTTGCTTACTGAGAAGAAAGCGAAAATTGTGTAGATTGAAAGTGCACTCTGTGGTTCTTTGCTTACATTATCTACTTATTATGCGGTGCACATGCAGGTTTCATGTTTATGCATAGCTTGCCATGTGAATCATACTGGTTGACAATAATGGTGACTCGACAAGCCAAGAAATCTTGTGTCTTGCTGCAGACAATAAAATCAGATTTTCTGTTATTATCCATTTCTTAGTTGATGCAGACTGAATCTTCAAGTTTCTTGTTTGAGAGGCAAACCTCACTTCTTTGGCGTAGAGTGGAGCTAACTCAAAGCTGACTACACTTCGGCAAATCTCCTTTGGCAACTTGGCTTCGGAAAGAACAAGAACCTTTTTTCAAGCCATTCAATTATATATATGCACTTCCAATAGTTCAGCATAATCTATTTTGGGAACTTTGAAGTTCCTTCAGTTAGGTCGTGCCAGTTTGCATCAGTAGTTACGGAGGGCAGTAAGAAATTTCCAGTCCCCATTAGATTGAACTTGAATTGTTTTGACTGCTGAATTGGGATTTGTTTTGTTAATTTTGGCCGTATCTATTGGTATTTCTTTGTGATACTTTTTTGAACAGATCTCCGTTCGGAAACGGAGTTTTGAAAAGACTCCTTACATCCCCTTTGGGGGCAAATCTCCTTTGGCATTTCTCCGTATGGAGAAACTAGAAAAAGATGGATTACAAGCAGAGTTAAAACCGTAGAGGCAACCTGCAAGAAAATCTGTCTATAGTTAGTTGATATAATATTCGTGGACTGCATAATCTGTCTATCAGGAAACAATACCATGGATTCTCTACTCAGTGACTTTGATAGCCACAGTGAAACCAGTTGGTCTGATGATCAGGACGACCTTGAATCTTTATATAGAGGGCAGGCCCGTTCTATTTTTTCACGTCTTGAGGAAACCATTGAGAAGATTGATGATTTTCTCTTGTTTGAACCCCGTTATCAGCACGGGGACATAGTTTGCATGGCATCTGATCCATCTGGGCAAATGGGAAAGGTCGTCAATGTGGACATGATTGTGGACTTGGAGAGTACTTATGGTAGCAAAATTCAGGATATCAGTTCTGAACATCTCCAGAAAATACGTCCCATTTCAATTAACGACTTTGCGGTGTGCGGAATGTGGATTGGAAAAGTTGAAAAGATAGTTGACAGAGTGACTATCTTATTTGACGACGGTAGAAAGAGCCAATTATCCGCCACTGGCCCAGAGAAGATTATTTCCTTATCTCCAGACTTAGTTGAAGATCCCCAGTATCCTTTCTATCCTGGGCAAAGAGTTCAGATCGAGTCTTCTCTATCTACGTCAACTAATTGGTTGTGTGGTAACAGAAGGGGTAAACGAGTTCAAGGAACCATCTGCAAAGTTGATGCTGGACTCGTGTATGTTGATTGGCTTGATTGTGTTGGCATCAACGGTGAGAAATGGCCCGCTCCCCCTCGTTTGCAAGATGCAAAAGATTTATCGTTTTTGCCATGTTTCCCCCATGCAAATTGGCAACTTGGTGATTGGTGTGTTCTTCCAAATGAGCAGAGTTTGCCAAGCTTATACACGTCTCAGATGGTTGGAGGAAATAATCAATCTGAAACATCAGGCGAGAGTAAGACTGCAGTTATTGTGAAGACAAAGACTATGATTGATGTACAATGGCAGGATGGCAGCAAAGCACGAGGACTAGATTCATATTCGCTATGCCCAGTCAATATTCTTGATGTCCATGATTTTTTGCCTGATTCATTTGTGCTGGAAAAGGGAACACTTGGCAATTTGCAGGCTCTTGAAAACAAAAAATGGGGTCTTGTCAGATGTGTGGATTTTAAAGAACGAATGGTAAAGGTGGAATGGTGCAAGTCCTCTGTGAACGAAACATTTGATGACAAAATACAGGTGGAAGAGATTGTGAGTGCTTATGAATTGATCGACCATCCAGATTATTCATACAGTCTAGGTGAGGCAGTTTTTAGGAAGGATGAGTGTGTTGGTGGTGTCACTGATTGCAGTTCTTTGACAAGCTCTGACCTTGATAATGGCGGCGATCAGACTGAATATCTCAGCAACAAGTTCTTATCTCGCATTGGGATTATAATTGATTTAAAAAATGGAGAAATTGAAGTAAAATGGGCTACGGGTGCTATAAGTAAGGTATGCATTCTCGATATTGCTTTATTAAAAATCTTCAGCTTGTGTATCAAATTCAAGAACTCATATTAGTACTTTTCTTGAAGTACTAAGTCAATATTCAACATCATAACAGGTTGCCCCGTATGAGATATATCAGGTTGATAAATGTGAAGGGACGACTTCTACTCCTATGCACAGTGGTGAAAATGTTCTGCAACCGAATGAGGTTATTCAAGTGAAGGATAACCAGTCGCTAGGCCAAAAAGTAAAGGTAGCACCAAGATACTCTCTCCCTCTATATATGTTGAATGAATTTGTGCTATCTTACACTTTGAAGAACGTAAAACCTTTAGCAATAAGTTAATAACCTACTCCTCCTTGTGAAAAGTGTTAAAAGAATCATGCGCATGCACTTGAGCAAAGATGATCTGTGATAGTCCTCATAATCTCCGCAGGGCACGATTCAGCAATTTAGGATAGGGGGAGAGATAAGATGATGGCAAATTTGAAGTTTTAGAAAATTTACTCGTAGATTTCTAAAAGTTTTTACTTCTGCTGGATCCGTTCTTTGTGCTATGGTTTTGTTAGATATTTAATAGTGCTGAAGGTAAACATAACTGCCAGGATATGCTAGGTTTGGATCACGAAAATTCAAAGGACTCTGGATCGATTTCCTTTTCTGAAGCTGCTATTAGTGTTTGCACTAGTATTACCTCAAGCCTATTTCAGTCTCTAAGTACCGCATTAGTTGGTGCATATAGATGCACATCCACGGATGGGCAAAATCATGGGAAACCCAAGGGGGAGGATGCCTTGGAACTTTGCAACATGCATGTTGATGGCCAACTTCTGATGATAGATGACTCGGAGATACCTGAAACCATTACTTCAGAAGAAAGTAAAGAATCAAGTGGTGATACGTCGCCATCTTGCAGCAAGCATCCTATACTTTTTAAGCAGTTCGATATTGTAAGTGGTTGCTCGGAACATCACTTTGTTGATGCATCTGGGATGGGTCTTCAGTGTTCCCAGGTAAAAGAAAGGAATATAAGTTGATAAAATCAGTTTTCTTGTCCAACTGTTGGTTCAGTTTATTTATTCCGACTTACAGATGAAAAGAGGTTGGCTGAAGAAGGTTCACCAAGAATGGAGCATTCTGGAGAAAAATCTTCCAGGTGAGAAGTCCCACATTCTTGGTGGCTTTACGTATGTGATGATATATTCTTGATGTTCAAATATTTGGAAATGTTGAAACATGACCTTTTGATGTTTTTGACAGAAACGGTCTATGTACGTGTGTATGAGGATAGAATAGACTTGCTTAGAGCAGCAGTTGTTGGGAGTGCTGGGACTCCATATCATGATGGATTATTCTTTTTTGATATCTACCTACCCCCTCAATATCCCAATGATCCACCTGTAAGCAAATTTTTTTTACTTGTATACGTCTGAAAGAAATTGCACGTCTTATAAACTCCATATTTATGCAGATGGTGCACTATAACTCTGGTGGACTTCGGATCAATCCCAACTTATACGAATCAGGAAAAGTTTGTCTGAGTCTTCTCAATACATGGAACGGGTCGGATACCGAAATTTGGAATCCAGGATCCTCCACAATACTTCAAGTTCTCCTCTCCCTCCAGGCCCTGGTGCTCAATGAAAAGCCTTATTTCAATGAGGCGGGGTATGATTACCACATAGGGAAAGCCGAGGGTGAAAAGAACTCCCTTAACTATAACGAGAATGCTTTTCTTGTCAGCTGCACATCCATGTTCTTCATACTGCACAAGCCACCTAAGGTATATTAATCTATCAAGCTGAGTCTTGTGTATGAAAATTCTTGAATCTTGAACTCATTTCTATCGAATTTTCGAGCAGCATTTTGAAGGGCTTGTTAAAGAACACTTCAGCCGACGCAGCAGCAGTATTTTATCGGCTTGTAAGGCGTATATGGAAGGAGCTCCAGTAGGTTATCCATTAAGCAGCAGGGACACTGAACAAGAAAATCGGAAAGGAAGCTCGACGGGATTCAAGGTTATGCTGGGAAAGCTCTATCCTAGGCTTGTGGAAGCATTCTCTGGCAACTTATGTGTATAATATCAGTTTCTGTATGGTCAGTTCTGATCTTTTGTTCCAACGTGGTGTTGCACTTCTTGTTCATATATCTAGACAATATTTTTCTACATATATGTAACACGAGGAGTACCACATTTTGGAGCCTTGTTAGTTTAAGTATGCTTTGTGTGTGTGTTTTGATAAATAAGAAACTTAAGAAGCCATGCAGTATTGTAGATGTGTATTTGTGAAAAATGATGGCTTGGAATAAAAATATGTATATTGGATATTTGGATTGCTGACTTTTAAAATACCATGTTTACTTGTGAACATATTCCCAACTTACAATGCAAATTTACGTAATTTATAGTTGTAATATATGCACACACAACAAGTACTTGTTACAATTCACAATTAAGGACAAAATAAAACCTGCAAAATTAAAATAAATCTAAGTCTTGAGAGTGAAAAACTTAAGGAGATTATGAAGAGAGTAAATAAGTATGATGAAATAAGTAATTGAAGCCACAAAGCCAGCAATAAGAGCAGCTGTGACATGGTCACAAAATTTAGGAACTTTGCCACAAATTGGTAGCCAACCAGCATTACTATTTCCTTTCTTCCCCACTTGGCCAATAGCCAAACATGCCGATATGCTAGAATCCAGCAATAATGTCATAACCTATCATGGCAAAAAGGGACAGATGAAACTTTTCAAAGCCATATTCGTACAATGGCAATATATATATTAAGAAAAGTATTACTTTTTAAACTTTATTTTACATGGGGAAATCAGATAACAGGTCTACCGAGTTCTCCTTAATGACCACAAAACTCCAAGTGTGGAACAATTTAGTTGCCAAAATATAAGAAATGTTGGTGAAACAATACTCACCCTTTGATACATTTTTATGATGAGATGAACCATACTTTTTAACTAGTCTTCCATCACTTATCACATCGTATCCATTGTACAATATGATACGAAAATGAGATCGCAAAACCATTTAATTATGGGACATTAATTATTCAAAAAAAGAAAAAGAAATTAAGCTTACCAAATCGAGAACCAAGACCAAGTGCCGGTACGAAGTCTTAGCTGGGACAAAGGATAGTATAAAGGTGTAGCCACTTGCTAAGGCATTTATTATTACAAAATACCTGCACAATCAAATGCTACGATCACACGTCCATTTTTTTTAATAATCTGATAGAAAACAAAACTCCCTTTCCCAGTTCATATAAAGAAAGTGTTGATAATATTCATTAATTTCAATAAGGAACCGGTCGCTAATGGAGATTTATTATTAGATTAAAAAATAGGGAGTAAAACTTACTTGAAAGCCGGTGAATTTGTATATTTGGCTTCGAATTTGATGCCAAAAAATTCAGCCGAGTCATGGCTTGTGACCATGATCAATGTTGCAGAAATTGTGGCAGCCAAGGCGATCAGCCTAAGTGCAAACATGGGAATCCTGCCCTTATACTCTAAACTCATGGTATAATGAATATTGTTTTTGAACCAAATTGATTGTTTTGTGAAGTAAAACTAGAAATGTATAAAGGTATTTAAAGTTGAAATATTTGGGAAAGGGGGTTAGGATTAAGAGGGAAAATTGTGTGTTAGGAAAGGCTGATAAGTTGGGAGGTGAGGTTTGTCTTCTTTGAAAATCTTGGAAGGGTCATATTCTTGGTAACCTAATGAAAAGGCAGACAATAATTTACCTATATATTTTTCTATATAATATGTGTCCAAGCTTTTATATTTATTACTATTTTATTGAATAGTAAAAGTTTGGTTTGTTAAATAATTTTGTTTTTTCGACTTAATTTGTTCACTAAATTTTTTTTATTAGCAAAATTATTTTTGTTAAATAAATTTTTTTTTATACGCAGGTTTGGCCTGAACCGACTAGAAAAAAAATATCTTAATTGATTGTTGATGCGCGCACAACTTCAAATATTATTTTTTCTGTTTATAGTAAGATGGACATCATTTTAAAAAAAAAATCGTTAGAGTCGATTCTTTGGTTATTTTTTCCATTCAATTACAGTAGCATGTTCTTTTTTTATTAGAAAACGATTTGTTTAAATCAGTCATTTGAAATGTTATTTTCGATCAAATTAGAAAAATTTGACCAAATGCTGGTATCTAGCACCGCGTCTCTTGCGGTGCCAAAAAAACTAGTAAATATATGGTGGACAAGTGAAAATGTTTGACCCTGATAATGAACATGTGAATGAAATTATGTACTCTAAATTTAAGAGACATGCCCTGTGTGACATGCATGTTTGGCTATTTCTTTATGTGGAATGTTTAGTGCCTTAGTGGGCATGCAAAGTTCAGCTCAGCATTGGAGCCAAGACCCGATGGTGACAGGTGTCGATTTCCAAATTACAGTTTTAGGATTGTAAAAAACTAATTAAATTTATAAAAAAAAATTTTTAAAAAAGTTAAATTATGGGCAAAAAGAATTATTTTTGCTTGAAAGTTCAAGGTCAAGTAATTCATTGTCTCCGCCCATGGTTGAGCACATTTATGGTCGTAACAAATATGAAGAGTCATTTACAATTTATAGGTGCTTTTGTGAAGGAAAAAAAGAAAGATTAAATTCTAAAATCTTGAATGTATTTCGATATGCTAAACAGTGTTTTTATTTAAGTTGACAAAAAGTTGATATTTCCTTTAAAAACAATAATATTTTGTAGAATCTTTAATTTACTACAATTAATAAATGTTTGGCTTGGGCCATTTTCATAGAGTTTTAGTGCTCACGTAATATTATGACATTCTAGTTTTTAAAAATTTAAACCTAAAAAAAAAAAAAAAAAAAAGAAAGCCAACGGGATAAAAAGCGTTGACGTTATCATGTCAGTTCCACTGCTTACCGGTTAACAAATGTTTTGACGAAGCCATGAATTTCAAATCTATTTAATTGCTTCGATGAAGTTATATTATGTGTATTTCAAATTCACCACTTTACAAATTTATGTAAATATAATGGTAATTGTGATGGATTTAAAATGCACATAAGTTTCAAATTCATTTTCAAATCAAATATTTTCATTCAAATAAAATACATCCATTCGAACACAACTTTAGTGATTAAGTATCAAGATGGATTGTTCGTGTTGTAGTTTAGTATTCTACATGCAATCACCTTTGTATGTAATTGAACATGATTGCATGGAGTTTCTTAATCACCATCAAATACAAATTTTAGAGCCAGTCAACAACAAGAAAGGGATATATGGAGCAAACAATAATGTGTTTGGACTACGAAACTGGCCTATGAAAACAAATCCACCCGTTGCAGCGGGCAGAGGCAAAGGATACCCTCAGACTTGTTGCATCTTAATTTGTGTTACATATCAATCTCAGTACTGTGCTATTTCTTCATGTTTATGTACACGCATACATGCACCAAACACAAACTTAGAACTAAGATTAAAAATAATAATAAAAATTAAAAAAAAAATTGCTCAACCAAATTGGTTAGCCATTAGTGAACTCTCATATTGAGGTTTGCTTCATGTTTCAGAATTGTTGAGCAATTTTTGTTTCATTTTCAGAGACCATTTTTCATTTCCCCATTAAAAATATCAACTTATATTCGATTATTTTCTCAAAACTATATGTCATTCAACTTTTCAACACTTCCCACAAATACTCTATTATTATAAAATAATTATATTTTAAGAATTTTCAAATATCTCACTCTAATCATCAACCAAGCATATATCTATTCAGTCATAATGTAATAATATTTATCAAACAAAATCTTATATGATTTTATACATGTGGTAAAAAATTATCCACTCCAAAAATAATACTAAATATAATTTATTATATCTCAAAATCCATTTTCAAAAAATTTCCCTAAAATATAACATAAAAATAAAAGCAATCATCACGCCAAGATTGTTGTTTTGAGATATTTATTAGAAGAGTTCTAAAGCTACAGAAATATGCTTTGGCAGCAGATGTGTGTTTGGCACGAAACAGCTAGTGGCTAACAAACTAATTTTAATTATTGGTGTCTCTTCAGACTTTTAAATATGAATAATTAATTTTAAAAATTAAGAATATATTTAAAATAAAATTTAGACTATTTTTAAAGATATTTATTTTATGAAGAAATACTGTAGTAATGGCGAGAAAATCAATAAATGAAAGTAAATAAAACTAATATAGTTATTCCATTTCAAATTCGATCAAACGCAACGCAAACTCCGCTAATTCAAGAAACATGGTTATTCCATTTCAAATTTCAAGAATAAAAAACTACTAAAGTAACTTTTATATTAGCGATGGAGCGGGATAGTTTGAAAAATGACCTAGGTCAAATATTTGTTATTTATCTTTAATATCTTTTTGTAAACGGATAACAAAGATCAAGCAAAGCAAAAATAAGAAATTTAAAAGGTTATATATCAAAATAAATGACTTGATAGGTATACCAATCTCTTCCCTTCGAATGTCTTGCCTCCACATGAACTACCGTTTCACTCGATTGATATCATATCATTTTCAGTTGTCGTACTAGATATTGGAAGCTCGCAGAGAACCGGGCCATAAACCTTAACTAATATAGAAACTTGAATTGAATTTACATCATGAATTAAACTACGAAACTTGTCATTGAAAGAATCGCAAAAAACTAATCTTGTCCCAAACTAACAAGTTTAAAGAAGTTACACCGAGATTAAAAATTCACAAGGTTTGTTATTAAAGCATCAGTGGAAGTGCACGATTTCAAAAGGACAGATAACTGACCGGAAGAACGACTTTCAGTCATCAGGAGGGAAGTCCTCATCTGAGGCATTACCCAAAAAAGAACCCAGAGTCTTCCTCAGAATGCTGAATGTTTTATCATCCTGCAAAATAACACAGGCCTTCAGTTAAATTTCATCCTACAGTGAATCCAAAGCACTCTTTGGTCATCACATGTTACAATAACAATGACAGCACGGCGACAACTATATACATTAAGCATGCCAAAGTACTTATATTGATGACAGCAAAAAAAAAAAAATTGTATCTTACCTGCTTCTTTTTCTTCAAAGACTCCTCCAATTGAGCTGTTCTTGCAGCACTCGATTTCTCAAGTTCATTTAACATATTCTTCTCTTTCTTTCCTGAGGGAATTCAAGAAAATGTAATTTTATTTTAATTTCTCCCTATGCATATAGTAGGAAATAAATAATTATAAAAAGATCTCTCACTTAGTTGTTCGTATCGTATGAACAATCTTTCCTTCTCTTCTTCATACTTCGAAATCACATCTGTCAGTACCCAAGTATAACACAAATCAAGTACTTTTTATACGGTCATATATGAATTAAATATACGCACAGAAGCACATGAAGCACCTTTCAAGGCCTGCAGATGCGTAGCTTTATCCTTGTAGAATTTCTCATAAATTTCATGAAACTTGGCTGTCTCATTCTTCAACAGGTTCTCACACTGCAAGATGCAAGTGAATACGTTCAAACTGAAACATGGAAAGTGAAATGATCTTAAAATGCTCAGACAAGTCCCTTTCATATTTCAGTGCGCGTCACCTCTTTTGAGCTCTTGGAGAGTGCCTTTGCTAAGTTTTGCCTGTCAATAAAAGACATGGTTGAAGAAGTGACCCAAAGTTAATGACAGACAAGAAGTAGATTATTATATGTGCATAGAAGTGATATCACCTTTCTTTCTCAAGCTTTGATTTCAATTCATCCAAACTTGATATGATCTCCGAAGACACACTGTCACATATAAGGTCATGAGGTAGCTTGAAATTTCAGAGATGACCAAGTTGATCTAGCATTAATCTATTGTGTGATGTGCAGTTCATACAACGTCAGAACATAACAACTCATTATTAAGCAGGTCAACTTCTCTACTGGAACACATTTTCTAATTCATATATATTTTTGTTAAGAACAGAAATGAGAAAACAAAAGCCATGAACGTGAATTTGGCTTTCTTTTCTCTGTGATGCATGCACGCTATCCAACCTTTATCAACAGTGATTAAATTATTTGAATTTATGTAAGCTAAAATATGCTATGAATTTATGTTTTCCAAGACTAGTTTGATATACATATATATTTCACAGTAAAGCAACACGTAATGGATGGCAGCAGGTAAACATTTCCATGTTATCGTTTCAGAATTTTAACCTGATTGATGTTCTGTTTACATAGATACTGATCTAAATGACATTTAGTCCCACTGTTAACTACAGATATTTAGAAATCACGATAGTTTTCAAGCATTCTTCCACATGTACAGAGATCCAAATAATTTACCTACAAAATTGAGATCAAAATCAGCTAACAACGAACCGTAAAGATCAACAGCTTCATAAGAAACTTTAACATATTCCAATCAGATAGTAAATGAATTCGTAAATCAGCATAAATTGTTAGATCTAAACAGATATGCAGAGTCTCGCCTCGAAATTGTCTCCTCATTCTTCTTCTGACCATCCTTTTGCGCCTTCTCTTTGATATGCTGAAGAGCACTCATAATTCCTTTGATATCACTGGATTTTCATCATAAAACTACATCAATTTATGAAGTACTAAAAAAACACAGCAATAATTGCAAAACAGGAGCGAACTTGGAGATAGCGGCATCAAAATCATCGTCGACGACGACTCTCTTTCGTTTCAGATTATCCGACTCCAACACTCGTTTGGCGCTCGATTTTTCTGCTGACATTGCCAATCTTTTAGGCTTTCAATCTTCCTCGCACGATCGCTACTGAAGTAGTTTCGGCTACTAAAATTTGAATCTGAACAAGTAGAGATTTTGGCGGTGAACTAAGACTCTGGTTTTATACTACCAGGGAGTCTTACAAATTTGCTGGGGGTGGGCCGACGCCCAAGTGTACTACAAGTAAGAACGACCTAATCCAAACCATTTTTGGGTTTAACGTCATGTTTCGGCCCAATTTAATTGAAAAAAATAGTCTTGGAAAATTTTAGTCTGATACCATTAGATAAAAGATCTTTCGACAGTCATTCAAAAAACATTCTTTCAACTAGGTCCATTTCGCTACAAATAGACAAAAATACACATGAACTGTCATCTCCCATCATTTACGGGTTTTTCTCTCTTTTATAAACCAACACAAACGCAATTTCTTCCCAAATTCGTCGCTTTAATAGTCGCAAAAAGCATTCAAAACCAGAAATCATTCCTCCGTGTACCCGACTCTACTGGTTCGACTTGGGTACTGGATGTAATATCACAAAGGAGAATGTAATTCACTTGACAGTGCATGTAAAATCACTGAAGATGTGCTTTGCGGACAATAATTACGTCATTAATTCACCACTTCGAATTTAATCAACGAATCAATCAAACACACGAACTCGTTTAAGTTTTTGTAGCTTTTAACAGTTACTATCAGCGGGCCACTTCAATAATTGCCTTCGCACCAGAATCCAAATGTGGCGACTGATCAACGAAAAGCAAGGAGATTAAAACGGCCACCACAATCAATGTTCCACATGCAAATTATTGAGTGGAGAAAGTAAGAAACTCAGTTCTGATCGTCAATCTTTTAATTTCCTTACATAAAAAGCTACAACTTCATATTTGTACATAAGTCTAATTACATGCACCGATAAACTAACGGTGCATATAAATTACATGCACCACTAGTTTATTCATTGTTAGTCTCGTGTGGTGCATGTAAATTATATGCACCATATGAGTCTATAGATGCATGTAATTTACGTGCATCGACAGGTAATGATGCATTGATGCACCAATATACTATATTTTTGGTTAAAGACAACACTTGAGTCTATCGGTGCATGTAATTACATGCACCAATAGACTAGCGGTGCATGTAATTTACATGCACCGCTAGGTAATTCATTGTTAGTCTCTTGAGCCTATAAGTGCATGTAATTTACATGCACTGATAGGCGGTGATGTACCAATATACTATATTTTTGGTTAAAGACAGTATTTGAGTCTATCCGTGCATGTAATTTATGTGCACCGATAGACTAGCGGTGCATGTAATTTACATCCACCGTTAGGTGTTGCTTGCTTAAAATTTATCGGTGCATGTAATTTTTTTTGTTATCATCCTCGTTAATTTACATGCACTACTAGGTGTTGCTTGCTTAAAATTTATTGGTGTATGTAATTTTTTTCGTTATCATCCTCGTTGATTCATCCATTCAATTGGACAATTATCGGCCGAATTTGTGTTTCAATTCTGAAGTTTTCGATTTCTAAAGCTTTCCATTTGTTCCTGATTTTACGATAGCAACGAGCAGGCGTTGGAATTCGCTATGGTACAAGGAATGAGCATCATCAATTATGTAAAATGTGCTTCAATAATGTACACGATGCAGATTTTCTTCTTGTTCTGTTAGTTCTTTTTTTTTTTCTCTCAGTCAAATTCAATACAGTTCCATTTGATTTCATTCATTTAGAAGAGTTGTGCTTCGTCTGTTCCAAAAAAAAAGAGTTGCTCTTCGCTTGATTAATGCGTAAGCAAACGAAGGGGGCGGATGAGAGCGACTCGAGACTTGCTGTTGTTGGAGGGAGGGAGGCGGAGAAGGGCGATATGAATGGTGCAAAGTTTTGGAAACGAATGTGTAGAACAAATGCTATTTTAGTTATAATTAATGGACTAATTAGATTAGGGTTTGATAAAATTGACTTATTTTAAATAAATTTTCTAAAAGATGTATTTAGTTGAAAGAAAATTTTTTTAGAATATTTATTTGAAAGATGTTTTGGAAAGTGATACCTTCTTGTAATTTCCCCAAATATTAAATACTTATTATATTTTATTCAACCTTAAAAGAGTAAAATTATTAATATCAAATTTATATTCATAATAACTATATATGGTTTTTTAAAATGGTATACATAAAAGTTGAAACAATATCTATTTACTGATAATATTATTAATTTTAACTAGAGAGATTAGTAAGATTAAAAGTTCTTTCAATTAACAATTTAAATTTAAAAATAATCTTTAAAAAATTAAATTGCATTCTCAAAGATATAGTTTTACATTGTATGCATAACTACTATAAGGAACATATTATATTCATTTCACAATACATATTTATAAAAACAATACTTATTCAAGATACATAAACACCCACTCAACCAAACCCTAAACATTTTCTTTTGTCAAGACCCACCGCCAATTCATCTCCCTTGCCGACGCCGGATCGGCTAAGCCAGGGTCCCCATTTCACGACAACCCCACAGTCCAAATTTCAGAGCCTTCGGACTTTGCTAGCATCGTTCTTTTGCAAATAAAAAGTCTTCTTCACAACCCCTCACTATGCCATTTCCGTTCTAGGTGGCCATTGGCTTCACTCTGCTGTACCTCTCATGCTCTATGCTACCCATCCTCTGGTGAACAAAACACCTCCCATCATCCTACCTCAGTCGTTGCGTTTGCCTTGAAAACCAACAAAGACCAAAAGCAACAGCGTCAATCGCCCCCTTTGATCCCCCCTCAACGACGAGTCACAAAGTTGACTCTGATATAGTTGGTCGCCGGCCCCTTTTCAACCGAACCACTCAGGCCTCGGATTAAAGTGCAAAACATTATTATAATTATCGACCTAATCCCTTCTTGTATGTTTTCGATTAGTTAAAAATATGTAGCATAACGTCACGTTTAATTAAAAAAATGATACATAAACATCTATACACTACATTATTAAGTTATAGATCTTTATACTACTAAATTTGACCCTTTGCTATATTATTTTTTCATGTTCTTAAAATATCTTATGCAACAACAAAAATTATTAATATTACAAATATAAAAAAGATTATAAAAATAAAAAATATCCATTCATTATGTATAACTCAGGTTGTTCACGCGTCAGATCTAATTGGATTCAAACCGGATCCAACCGATCCCTGATTCGAAAGTGGTGGAATCAGACCAATCCGATTTCGAAACGTCCGGTTCCAATTCCATGGCCCAAATCATGGAGCAATTCTGATTCGGAACCCCGGATCCAATAGTCTTGATTGGGTCCTGATTATACCGATTCCAACCGGAACCAGTTAGGCGATCGATCGCCATTCTCGGCAATCGATCGCCATTCTCGGCAACAGCTGTTGGTGGCCAACTGCTATATATAGCCGTTGGCCCCCTTATTTTTTTAATTTTTTCTATACCTTTGGAATCGGAACCGCTGGATTGGCGGTTCTGTGATCGGAACTGCTCCGATCCGGGTAAATCCTGGATCGGGTTTCGGTTTGTAATCGGACTAACCGATCCGGTTTCAGTTAGTCCGACTCAATAAGCAGCCTAATGTATAGCGTCTTGTTTTGGGCTGCTTTTATATAATAATTTTACGGTGTCATGATTGTAATCTAAACAAACTTTTAGAAATAAATATTTTAAGCATTTATATAAAGCCTATGAGAGGATCAGCGCTTTATACTGATCACAAGCTGAAGTTCATAACCGCCCCCTTCCACCCCACCCCTCAATTCCCACTATTTATTGATTGATCCAAGAAAATCGAGACGGAAAGTCTTCTAACTTATTATTTCTGATATTAAATTAGATATCCATCGTTTTATCAATCTTTATTTTTTCGTGATCGGATCGGAAGTAATTTTTTTTAATCATCTTGGTTGATTTTTTTAAGCAGTTGATTGTGTTCTTGGGCATTTTTTTATTATTATCTAATTTATAAAAAAAATTGGGGTTTTTTTTATCAAATTTTTGTTGCTTAGTTGATTTTTTGGGAAAGTAGTATTTACGATTTGTAGTTCATATTCACTGTCAAAATTTTTTACTGCATAATATTATTGAGGAAGGAGATTACTGTTGTATTCTTGGATCTTGATTTCCTCTTTAATTAATCAAGCCATGTACCTTTCAGTAAGTCCTTGCAAGAATTCTGCTCAGATATTACCTTTGAAGTTGTTGTGTTCTTAAAGATTTGTGATTTTAAGATGCGAAGATTTTATTTAAAAAATGGATTTCTTTGCATACAATGTCATTTTTATCAAATTGAAAGAAAAAAAAAACAAAAAACAAAAACCAAGCTAACGCGTTTTTAATCAAATATTGCCATCTGTATATAAACAATAATTATTATATCTGTAGTGTATTTACCTGCTAAAATTAAACATAGAAGTTTTGGAAAAATCAAATAAGCGTTTGCCAAGAAGAAATATAAGTAAGTTAATACATTCATATATATATACGTAGTATTAAAATTTGGGAAATATTTCCACTCACACCGTATACATCTCAAAAGGGTCAAGAACAAGTGAGCTGTCTTTGTTTAACCAAGCTTTCCAAATTCTTAGATACCAATGCGGTTAGATTAGGATCCTCAAATCCAAGCTCGGGACCGAGTCTGCAGCAAAAATACACATACGGAAACCCCATTAACCTATCAATCCATTATAGTGCCTTCTAGTTACCGTATTTCGGAACGATAACATCAAGATTGCAGCTTAAGAGATGCTTACTTTGGATCAAGAACTATCTTCTGAACTTCTTTGATGGCTGAACTTGCTGCGTATAATGATATTTTTCCCACCTGAAATGTCTATATAATTCAGATTACTTCAATAAAAACGATAAAGACAAGTCGACAACAGAAAGAAAAAGAGAATCCGCCTCACCTCCAATATTTGAAGCTTTGCTTCATGGTCATTTGGAAGACCTCGAATTTCTTCGGACAATCTTACAGCCTCTGGTAGACTTTCAGGAGAGAGAAAATCGAGGCCCAACTGAACAGAGGACTGGAAATTGCAAGAGTGAAAACAACCAGGCAAATTTTATATTAAGCCTTTCAAAGTAAATATTCCAATAAAGGAAATCTTTTTATCCTCGACTAAATGAAAAAAAAAAAAAAAGAGCCTAGGATTTATGTGTAAGTTGCTCCCTGATGATAAACACAACAGAATCCCCAAAACCTTTACAACCTAAATTCATGCTAAAATGCTACTAGAGATCAAAATGGATCAAAGATGTCATGTTAGTTAAAGAACCAGGCAGGCCAGAGAGACATGTATAGAAGACTCCAAGAAGAAACTGTTTTATATAGAAAGGAAATATTCAAGGCAACAGTGTTCCAGGTCAACTAGGTAAATATATTCAGGTATCACATGTTAAGGATAGAATAAGATGAGAACCATTTACGACTAACATGATTGATATCTTTTCAGCTCGAGCAAACAAATAAACAGCTAGCCATACATGCTAACAAAAGAGGGTCAAAATCTGTGATTCACCTGAATGTGCCTTGCTTGGAAAGGACATCCAGCAGGGATGAAGATAGCTTCACCTATATGATGTTCAAATGACCAAGGCTCCACTCCTGAGAAAATAATAAATTCACTAAAAAATAAAAATATTCCTGTAGAAGCAAACTAGTATTACATTTCTGACATGCAAATAAATGTCTGTTTTCGAGTATAAGATGAAGAATTCAAAACAAGAATATTTGGCATGATTGCAACCGTAGCAAAGAACCAGTTTTCCTAGGAACTGTATATTCTGCAACAGTTATAAAAAGCTATAAAAATTAAAAAAGAAAAGAAAAAACTTTGGCGCCTACCAAACTCTTCTTTCAGCCGTCTTCTGTGATGCCTATTCAAATATATTACCCCATCATAAAGAGACCGTGATACCTGAGAGTAAAGGAGTACATTAGCAAGAAAGACAATCATGCGATCTTCGTAACGAATCAACTTTTGAGTTGCTAAACCAAGAAAAGAAAATCACATTATCGTTAATGATATTGTCCTCCTGCCCAAGCTCCCTCCAGTGAATTCTTATATACTCGATCAGTTGGGGTACATCCTGTCGGCGGAAGACATCCCATAGAGCTCCTACTTGAGCCTTGTGAGAATTGTTTTCTACAGACCCGTTCTCTTCATAATTGACAGCTGTCTCTTTGTCAAGATAACCTCCGTCGGTTTCGTGGCCATCCCTTTTCACAGTATCATTTGAATGAACACTGGCAACAGCACCATCCTCTCCACCCGATGATGAATTTAAGTGAATCTCAGGGTTACTGCATGATTCTTCTTCAATGGATATGCCCCCAGACTTTTGTGTCCTCTCAATCTTGGTAGGCATACCTTGTAATTCCACTTCACCCGTATGAACCAAAAGGAATACCTGATCACAGAAGGGAAGAGGTCAATCCTCTAAATATCTTTGACATGGCAGTTGGGCAATACTGAAGAAGAAGAAAGGGCATGATGAGCTCTTCGGTGGGAATTTCAGATGAGATTGAGGGCAAAAGATGAAAAGAAAGAAAGGTTTCACCGTCCTATCCACAATTTGCATACTTTAGGAACCCTTAACTCAAGGACGTACAATAGGCCAAAAAATAGTGCAGAACAAGAAAATCAAACATTTATACAACAGAATTAGGTAGAAATATTGCAGAAACACCAGACTCATCTCTCACCATGTCACGCATATTGAGACGAAGATTCTCTGTCGAATCACCCTGATCAATTTCTTCACGTATCCCATAAGAAATAAATATCTTAGGGCCCACGTCGTTTTGCAGGGAATAATGAGGCAATTTTGCTGCAACATTTAGGAGACCCCATTTGGAATGGATGAACTCGAGCAAAGGAAGTTTATTGATGAAGTCAGATCTATGGCACAACAAAAACTCTTCTGAAACACTCGGAGAAGGCCAATCCTTCAATTTCAGTAACTGTGGCCAACCATTTTCATGAATTCTACCATCAAAGTATCCTTTCATAAACTCCCCAAGTTCAATATTAATCTGCAATTTGAGTAGCAAATAGAAGAGTGAAGCAAAGTATCCCGTGTCAAGTAATGCAAAAGAAAGTGATAGACCAGCATGAAATTTGTAAGGATAAAAGATTAAGCACATCGCTAGATACCAGCAAAATTAACTTAATTAATTCCAACATACCTCAGTCAAGTCAAAGTAATCAACAGCTTTCACAACTACGTCGGCATCTTTAGTTTTCTCTTCGTTCATCTCTTTAATTCCTCTCCATATGACCATAGGATCCCAGATGGACATTGCAGATGTATCAAAAATCTCCTTAATAATAACAGGTTTCCCCTTGTTCCAGTGTATTCTAAAGTCTCCAATCCCTCCATTTTTAACATCTTGCGAAGATGGATGGTACAATAGGTTATCTTTCTCTCTGTGAGCAGCCTGGTAGAGTCTGAGGTCAAATCCATTTCCCTCCAAGCTATTAGAATTACATATCTTGCAACCATTGACCATTTCTTCAACGTTTTTTACAAGTTTTGCAACCCAATTCATCTTGAAGATGCGCTTTAAAGTTAAAAGGTAGGATCCACAACCCCCATATTCCTTTTCAGGGCATGAAATGCTGCCATCAGCATTAGCTTTCCAATCATGATACCTTCTAAATAAATTTAGCTTAACATCAGATAACTTCATGTGTTGAGACATCATTACATCAACTTGATCATCACTTTCACCGCTAATCTGTTTCATTTCCAACTTTTCTGAAGGTTCAGATGCCTTCCTAATATCTTTGCAGCAGCTAAGGCACAGATCATATGAGCACTTCATGCAATGGCGATGATAATCAATGATGGGCATCCTGCAGAAATTACTGAAAAGAGAGGTGTCAAAAGCTTCAAAATCATATTTTGTGAGATCAAAAGAAATTTAATATTATCCGGCTTGGGCCCAACATAAGCAAACATAAAGGAGTGAAACCCATTAGTGATCACAAATATGCCATCAGCAGGGAGGATAGAAAATCGATAGAATTTTAAAACATTTTCAGCACGACAGGGAAACAAACGCAAACAGAATGTGAATCTCTATACACTTACCAGCACATCTGCTCATCAGCACTTAATTTACTCCTGACAAGATCTATTTCGTTTCCTGCGATAATGACAAAAGAAAATAATTTCCACCATGGAAGATGCCATCCACGGATCAGCCCCAACATACTACTAAAGTGCGAAAGCAACATACCTCGAAGTCTTTTTTCCAGCTCTACCTCAGAACATTGTTCAAAATGGATCTGCTTCACAATAGGAAGCACTGCAGATAAAAGACAGTAGAGGTACTGCAATTTTTCTTTGGCTGGTATTTCGCGAATCCTTGTCTTTCCAGAACATAGATAAAAAGAATTGCTAGGAAATTCATAATACATCTTGAAACAAGTTACAAATTTATAGATCATAACTAAGGCCAAACTGCTTAGAGAAAATACCTTAATCAGATTATCCCCTCGTAAGCAAACTCTACAACTGCATGTACCACGACAGGCAGGACAAACCCTTTGAATCTCCTCCACCGAGATGCCAGAATACCTGACAAATAAGAGTAACATGTAGGGAGGGAAACGAGAAACAAATCCTTTAAAAATTACATTTGTCTCACCAAGTAGTGATGCAACTGTCACAATATCCTCTTCTATCACATTTAAGGCACCAAATCATTTCCCTGTCATCATGCCGACATTGATGGCAAGGTTGACCCCTAGTATCATCAGAAGACTCCAAGCTTCCATCAGAAGTTTCCTGAAATGAAAAGCGTCCCTCAGTAGAATTACAAATAAGCAAAAAAGCATTTTGCTATAGCAACTAGTAGTCTAGTACTATGAATTGAACACTTGTTGGAGGTAATTGTCTCTAAACCTCAACAGCAACCTCAAGAGGGTGAAAAAATAAACTTCCAGCCATATATTAAAATTTCTTGGAAGCTAGCCAAGAAACTACATAAACACGGAGAAAGTGCAATGATTTGATTTTGCGTAGAATAGACCACACCACTCACCATCATAGGACTAACCTCAAACATCTTCTGTGATCTGCTTCTAGATGAGTCCATGGCAGATGTTGGTGGTGTTCTACAAGACCTTCGACTCTCCTCATATTCTGGTCCATCAACGTCAAAATCATCAGTTGACCTAAGTGAACTTCGAGCTGAAAAGCTCCTCCCTGAGGGGATTTCAGGAGAATAATTAACCTGTCCTTTTGGTAATTTCTCCTTTTTCTTCGTTCCAGAGGCGGATCCAGAACAGTCCCCAAACTGTGAACTAAGCGGTAGATCCATATCGTCACTCTTGCTTTCCAAGTAGACATCACTTTCACCAAATTTCCTCTTAGGTTTCTTCATACTTGCGCGCATTGCAGAATTTGCTGCCCGCTTCTTTGCCTGGATGTAATGCTTTTCACAAACTGTCTTATCGGGCATGGACATAGCTGTGCATCTCCACTGTTTACCATCAGACCTCTTACACCGCAAATCATCAGGAATCCCAACATTGTCCTCGCCTACTCCAGAGGACAATCGTGGATGATCCATCATATAAGTGTCTTTCCAATATCTAATTGCTAGGAAACACTCAAATCGTGCACTCTCAATCTGTCACCATCATAGTTCGAACATAAATTTTAAAAGTAAGCATCCTCAAAAAGTATCCATTCGTCTTCCATAAAACAACAAACCAATTCAACAAATAAATTCCCTACGAACTATAAAACTAAACCCAGCCAGAGAATCTGACATAAGGATCAAAGCACATGTACAATCACCTTGGACAAGCGATCTACCGGGAACATAACCAACACTAACCCTTTCAGAATTTCAAAAACTTCAGTGCTACAGCACTTACTACAGATAACGTCGTAAACATAGACAATACAATTAACTCGTGCTAGTTAATTTGCAATGAATAAATAGAGAAACAAGGTATTAACTTAAAAAATTAAAAAAAATCTTGATTCTTCTACCATAACTTCGAAGAATCAGAAGCCCAATAAAAACAATACCTCAAATTACCCGTGAAATCAGTTAACTTCCAAACCGAGCATAACCGTTGAAAGCAGATAGATTACTACGAGCAGACAACGTACACTTAATTTATAGTGTGAGAAACATATCATCATAGAGAGAAACGGAGGATCTACAGGCTCGGAGATGTCCACCCGTGTCGGGGTAGGAGAACCTAAGCGCTGGCTTCTCTTATTTCCGTCGTATAAGCAGTAGTCTGTGTATTTGTTTATTTATGTCATATATATATTTTTTATTTAATTTTTATTGTTGATTAAATATTTCAAAATTTTCGGAAATAAAAGATTTGGATTTATTTTTCGAATAAAATAAAAATAGATTTGGGCTTGCTACATATTTCTATATTAATAATAAATAATTTTAAAAAAATTATTCTTGCATTTTGTCAGTGTACGATTCCACAATAATATTTTGAGAATATCACCAAATTAAATAAACATGTTTTTCCCTATAACCATTAGACAAATTAATTTAATTACATTTGTAATTATCAAGTTTGAGTTGTGCTCTTACATATTCGTGTAAATTACTGATTGAATTTAAATTTAAATAATTTTAATCTAAAAGTCAAGAGCTTTAATATATTTTTAAATTTTTTATAAATATATCTAAATTATCAAGACTTCAAACTCAAATCGTACTACAACTCCGGCTCCATTTGGATGGATTAAATCCTTAATAAAAATATATTCAAATTGTTTGACTAATTTGAAATCCATGGATTTCAAATACACCATTTTCGATTGTATTTATCGAATAAGAAAAAGCTTGAGCCATCAAGCTGTGGCTTCTGCACATTAATTAAAAATTGTACAAATTCTATTTGTGCAACTTATCAGATAATCAAGATCAAAAGAATTGATTACAACAGCCAAACATTTTCTGCTTCGGACGTGGTCTGGACGTGTACTCAGGGATCTCTCCGTATCATGCGCAAGAGCTTCTGTACAATCTCAGACATTGGTGGCCGAAATTCTGGTTCAGGCTGTGCAGCAGAAGAAACAGAAGATTTAGAACATACAATTTTCTTTAACTTAACATTTTTAACTAGTCAAAAGATATTAAATGCATCGTGGGATTCCTTCCAAAAAATTCAACCGGTGGTTAAATCTTTTACATATATATGTGTTTGATAAAAGTTGGGTAAGGATAAAGAATCGAGTCACCTGAATACACAATGATATTATATCAGCAAGCCGAGATAGAGATTTGGCCGGATAAGCCCCGGCTAAAGAAGGATCAACCATTCTTGATAATGCGTCTATATCATGAAGCTGTGAAAATGCCCATCTAACCAAATATTGCTCTCCTCGTGGACGCAACCTGTTTTTGTGAGTACATGTTAAAGTTTTTCATACATCGCATTTACTTCTTTTATTTTGTGTTCTGGAGAACGATTTTCTGACCTGTCATTGGCTTTTCGCCCAGTGAGAAGCTCTAACATTACAACTCCAAAGCTGTAGACGTCAGTCTGGCAAGAATAGCTTCCCAACTCGAGTTCTGGTGCGCCATAACCCGACCCTTGCAACTAATGAAAATATTTATCAAAGTTCCGAATCAATGCAGTTCTGCCCTTTATATTTGAACGTGAGTTTTCAGATTCACTTTCTCTCTTTATTTCCATATAATTTTTGCAAACTATAAGATAATTAAGTGTAAATAGAGTATACCTGAGTGAAGAAGTTGGGTGATAGCAAAGGAGCCAAACCAGAGTCAGAAACTTGTACGGCAAGATCATCATCCAGCAACACATTAGCAGACGTAAAGTTCCGGTGAACAATCGGTGGTTGACACACCTCGTGTAAATATCTTCACGAAAAAAACAAGGAGATTGAGACTCCTAATATTAACAGTTGAAGAAATGGCCAGAAAAGGTTCAACACTCGGGAGTCTGAGAAATTGTCAAACTAAAAACTTTATTGACCTCTCAAAACATTGTTCATTGTTGTTTAGTGACTTTCTCGATGAAACTTACTCGAGGGCTTTTGCAGCTTGAAGTGCCAGATGCATGCGAGCATTCCATGAAAGCTGTTTATTGATCTCGTCATCCAATGATAGCGCCTCATCAAGCATACCATTACCACAATAATTGTAGACAAGAAGGCGTTGTCCATGCTCATGGCAGTAACCTACAAGTTCAACTATATTGGCATGGTGAAGTTTGGAGATACTTGACACCAGCTCGAGGAACTGCCGATCATTCAATTTCTCTGAAGCGATTTTATCTAGTTTCTTGACCGCTAGAACCTGGAGAATAAGTGGAGTAACCTCATGAAAAGAAACATATTTTACCGACCATATTATTAAATCGAACACGTTAGGAACAACAAACAGAAAAATTGAAAGGAACAATAAACAAATACAATCCCTTCAAGAAAGAAAATGGAAAAATCACAGACCGCCAGAAAATCGGTTTATTTCTCATGAATGTTATGATATTACAATAGAGATTAGTATATCATATAGCTACACGAATCCACAAAAAAAATATTATTCTAGAAATTTCATTTCAGGCCCTCTGCTCCCAACGCCCCCTTCCCCCAACACACCACCAATTTATTGAATTGGATTAGTGGGTCATGGCCTTGATACAGCCCTTCCCTTTTTTGGACTTCATAAAACTATATCAAGACGAAGTCATAGAGAACACCTGCAGCATGACATATAAAGATCTTTTCAAGCATGGTAATATTCTCACGATGTTTTGTTTCGTGCGAAAAATGCACATATAGCATTTTGCGTCTTTACATGAGAAAAATAATTTCTATCATTTCATTTTAATCCGCACAATAAGCACAAGAACCTTCTCATTTAGCAAGATGTCCACTAAATTAAACTACTTACCTTTCCACCAGGAAGCTGGGCCCTGTAAACCGAGCCAAGTGTGCCTTCCCCGATAAGATTTTCTGGAGCAAAGCTATTTGTATACTGTTGAAGAGATGCTATTGTGAATAACTTGGTGAAGACTATACTTTCAGAAGCATTTTCCCTAGAGCTTAAATGAGTAAATATTGGATTTGCGACAATCCTTTCAGCAGGAAAAGGTGTGATGGGAGGGGCTTCAGGGGAGAGCCGGTTATCATCCAATCCTGTCGTATTTGAGCTATGATCCACTCCTTGCTTCATCACGATGTTATTTATAAGACTACCTTCAACAACTGGTTGCAAAACCACTTCCTTTGAAACTGGGGATATGGAAGTTATTCAGTAAGGTGAAAAAGGAAATGATAAAGCATATAATACAGATACCATAATAACCCCCTCCCATATCAGATTGTGAAAACAAGTGTCAATGGATTTATAATATTATTGTGTAGACTCCCCTCCGGTAAGATGGGTTAATTATATTTGTGAAGTGGAAACAGATGCAAATTAGTTGCTAATAAAATGCAATATATAGAGTCTCGCTTGTGTGGACCAAGGGATTGGGACGTGAATGAAACAAAATTGAGAAAGTGAATCACCATTCTGAACTTGGTTGAAAGGATTTTTCAGAGACTTGTCTCGTGCGTGAGTATCCACGAGAACGTTGTTCACTCCTGTATCACGCCTCCTGGCAATTTTTTCCCTCAATCTTCTTCTACAACATCGTGAAATAAACACACATAACACTGAAGCAAGTAATCCAGTTATGAGTAACCCCACAATACCGATCCAAGTAATGTTACTCTTCTTCTCTTTCCTTCTAGACTCGGGTAATTGAGATGCTGATGGTCCATCTACTTTAGTTCCAGGAGTGAAAGGAGAAGAAAGTACATCGGAAGATGATGGAGGGGGGGACGCTGGTCCAGACGGTGAGATAGTAGTGTCAAAAGGGTTTCCTTCTCTCCTGCACCACAAACAGAGATTGAAAAGCGTAAAATAAAAAAGAGGCTGGCAATAGGAGAAAAATTAACAGGTCTACGGGTTCATATTCCAAGTGAAAGGAAATAGCTAAACAAAGAACTCAATTGTGAGTTTTACCTGAAATTGGGAATGCTCAGCAATTTCTCAGGGACAGACCCAGAGAACATGTTATTTTCTACGTTCCTGAGCAGCATTAGAAAACCCAATAAGCATGGAGATGGAGACTTCATAAAAGAAAGGTGATGTTTTTCAGAAAATTTAATTTCAAATTTTCAAGAACTATACAATTCTCTCAGAGGAAGATTTTGAAGAACATCCAAAGTTCCAGAAAGCTGATTGTTTTGTAAGTTCCTGCATCCAACGAAATATGGTATCAGTAAGTACTGTGGTGCTTTACTTATTAAAAATGTTTAACGGGTACACTGTTTTCACTAGTAAGTACCAAAAACATTTACTCTCATATGAAATCTTATAAACAAATTCAAATTTCCCTGTTCTACTTCAAAATGTGCCCCTTTCTATTGAACTTTGCAACAGAGAAGGCATGCATCAAGAAATAAAGCATTGTTTTGATGAAAATAATATACTAGGAAAGTTAAATAATTTGAATTGAATTCACCGCAATCTTGGGGTAACAATACTACATTGATGTTTTTTATGCAAAGGAGTAAGCTAAACTCATTTGCTCATTAGAATGGACGCTAAAGATCAGAAACAAAAAAAATGCCTAATTTACGACCAACAAAAGGCAATTACCCACAGTGTGCTTAGAGATGATAAATTTCCCATCGAAGGCGGCAATTCATTGGTCAAACCATTTCCTGATGCATCCCTGCATTGTCATAATGAATTACATTAAACAAAAATAGTCCTGTTAGATTTTGTAACAGAGATAACTCACAAGTTAATCAATCCCCCGAGCTGTCGAAAGGCATCTGGAATTGGTCCTGTCAAATGATTGTCGCTTAGAGACCTGAAAAGATTGAAAGCTAAAATTTCAATTACAAATAAGTAAATAGCAGAATCCACCGTTCAAAAGCAGTTCCATGGAATAAAACTTACAAATTTGTCAGTTCGCTTAACGAGGATAGTGTATCTGGAATGGTTCCAACCAACTGATTACCTGAAAGAATACTGCAGTTTGTGTTTTTTGGGAATGAGAATGAGAAGGATTTCAGAATAGTGTATCAACAAAAATTTATTCTGAATGGAAGAAAACTTGAGATAAGAAACATACAAGGTTCTAAGAGTGACAGGCAAATCAGTTGGTATACTTCCTCCAATGTGGTTGTTGCTTAGATCTCTGCTTTTGAACAAATTCTTTCGTGAGGGTAAATAGTAATAGCCAATCAGTGAAATGAAAGCACGGAAATTCCTTTCAATGACGTCACAACACAAAGTCTAATACGAAAGACAATTCTACAGCCGAATACATCACGAACGTAAAGGAGAAATAACGGGACAAAGATTAAGGCAATAAAAGAAAGAAACCAGTGGAAATGTACTCACAGTAGTCTGATTGAGGTAAAAGACCCCAAATCATCGTTGAGTTTACCTCCCAAATTCGCGCCATTTAGTGTTCTATCAATCAGAGAGTACAAAAGTCAATCCACAATCAGTTCCTTTCCATAGACGAGAGTAAAAATTAAAATACATAAAAATCAATCTTACATCCCAATTATGTTGCCATTTTCACACTCCAATCCTTGCCAATTCGGAATCCCGCATGGGCCTGCTCCAAAGATAATCGATCCAGGAGGTGGCAAGCCCAAAGAAGCGTATAATTTCAGTACAGCATAAACTGAGAATACCACACGAGAGCAGAGTGCAAATCAAAACTGGAATAATGAACCAATAAACGAAGAGAATAGTTTTTCTTTGCATACAATCATGAGGGTCGGTGTATCCACAAACCAAAGGCGCTGCAAAATAAAACAACAAACAGACAACCCACATCCTAAACTTCAAATACATCCCAGGCCTCATTATTCTTCAAGACATCCTTCTTTCTCCTTTTCTTCAACAAAATCTGCAGTAGTGCCCGAATAAGCGAAACACGATGAAGCCAAGACAATTCAAGAACTGCTGACTCCTCTAACATACACTAGACACACACTTCGTGAAAGCAAGTTATTCAAGAACTAGAACCCAACCATCCCGGCATTTGAGTAAAAAGCCTTAAAGATAGCTCCTTTGGCCAAAAAACATAGCAAAATATACGCAAACAACAAAACCGCGAAATATTGAAAGTGATGGATGACTATAAAAGTGCGCTTTGCCACTCTGTTTTCTTGTTTTCCCCCCTCAAAAAGTGCGCATAGACAACATTAAAGAATTTGACGTTTGAATGTGGGGAAATTAGAGCCACTGTCCTTTTTTACTTTTTTATTTAGGGTTAGCACTGATGTGATCACGTTCCGGTTAAACGAATCTTTATCTGTAACAAGGGATGAGATGAGAAATCACGTAGTCGTAGTGATGCTGGAACTTCTTGGAATATTTTATATTAATTAATTTGAAAATTAAAAAGCTGTGATATCGGTGGAATCAGGCTTCTTTAAGCGAGCCCCGGCCCATTTGTGCTCTTGGACTTTGGAGTGTGTGTAGATCTACTCATGTTGGCCCCTGGATCATACTAGGGATGGCAATGGGACGGGTCCAAATTCAGACCCATATTGAACCCGTCCCACCGGGGCGGGTCTGAACCCACTTCAACCGGGTTTGGAAGCTTATTAAGTTATAGTATATAATATTCTAAAAATAATAATAAATCAAACAAACATTTTGACACTGGTTGAGATGGGCCTGAAATTTTTGAACCGACAAACGAAGACTGAAGAATAAACCTCAAATTTGAATTGTGGATCAAAGTTAATGATCCACAAAATCCAGCAAGCCCAAATGAATAAACGAAAGTAGGCAAGTTAATAATAAGGGAAAATTTCGGATCGGTACCAAGATGAGAAAGTTTTTTCGTTCCAGTCAACCAAAATATTTTGCTTTCAACTAGGTCCAGTTTAGGTCAAAATGACTAAAATATCCATAAACTATCATCTTCCTCGCTGTGTCTCCAACAAGAATCTTCTTCTCCATTTTATCTCTGTAATTTCTCCATGTTACACAGAAAAATGCTCAAAATTTCCTGTAATTTCTCACTCATTCCATCGAATCATTTTCTTCATGGACTAATGCGCGAAGATGAGGTATTCGCATTTCCATAAAAGATGAAGCCGTACAAAAAATTACGTAAAAAAATAAAATTGGTTGGGCTTTCTGAAATGAAATAAAACCATACGTAAAGATGAGGTATTCACAAAAAATTTCCAATTATCATCAAATGACATATTTACTGAAATGAAATAAAACATCTCATTAGTTGGGCTTTCTGAAATGTCAATGGTTTCAGAAAATTGAAACTATTGGTGTATCTAACAATGTTTTTGGTTAAAAGACAACCCTGAGTCTATCGGTGCATGTAATTTACATGCACCACATGAGATATACATCGCATCAGTCTAGTGGTGCATGTAAATTACATGCACGGCTAGACACAAGAAAATGAAAATGATGAAAATAATGAATAATGTGCATATTTTTCTATTTTTAACTCATATTAGTTTCTGTAAATTCATAGTGATGATGAAACTCATTTACAAAGGGAATTAGGAATTGATTGTTGTAGTCTTGTAGATAAAAACTGTTGGTGGAATCATGTTATTTACATTCACCGCATGAGATATGCATCGCATGGGTCTAGATATGCATCGCATGGGTCTAGCGGTGCATGTAAATTACATGCACCTCTAGACACAATAAAGTAAAAATGATGATAATAATGAATAATGTTAAGATTTTTCTATTTTTAACTGAGATTAGTTTCTGAAAATTCATAATGATGGTTAAATCCATTTACAAATGGAATTATAAATTGATTGTTGCAGTCTTGTAGATAAAATTTGTTGGTAGAATCAAGTTATGTACATGCATCTAATGAGATATACATCGCATGAGTCTAGCGGTGCATGTAAATTACATGCACCGCTAGACACAAGAAAATGAAAATGATGATAATAATGAATAATGTGAAGATTTTTCTATTTTTAACTGAGATTAGTTTCTGAAAATTCATAATTATGATGAAATACATTTACAAATGGAATTAGGAATTGATTATTGTAATCTTGTTGATAAAAAGTATTGGTGAATCAAGTTATTTACATGCACCGCATGAGATATACATCGAATGAGTCTAGCGGTGCATGTAAATTACATGCACCGCTAGACACAAGAAATTGAAAATGATGATAATAATGAATAATGTGCAGATTTTTTTATTTTTAACTGAGATTAGTTTATGAAAATTCATAATAATGATGAAATCCGTTTAGAAACGGAATTAGGAATTGATTTTTATAGTCTTGTAAATAAAAACTATTGGTGGAATCAAGTTATTTACGTGCACCGCATGAGATATTTATCACATGAGTCTAGCGGTGCATGCCAATTACATGCATCGCTAGACACAAAAAGTGAAAATGATGATAATAATGAATAATGTGCATATTTTTATATTTTTAATTGTAATTAGTTTCTGAAAATTTATAATAATGCTGAAATCAATTTACAAAGGGAAGTAGGAATTGATTTTTACAGTCTTGTAGATAAAAATTATTGGTGGAATCAAGTTATTTACATGCACCACATGAGATATGCATCACATGAGTCTAGCGGTGCATGTAAATGAGTCTAGCGGTGCATGTAAATTACATGCACCGCTAGACACAAGAAAGTGAAAATGATGATAATAATGAATAATGTGAATATTTTTCTATTTTTAACTGAGATTAAGTTTTGAAAATTCATAATGATGATGAAATCCATTTACAAAGGGAATTAGGAATTGATTGTTGCAGTCTTATAGGTAAAAACTGTTGGTGGAATCATGTTATTTACATGCACCGCATGAGACATGCATCGCATTAGTCTAGCGGTGCATGTAAATTACATGCACCTCTAGACACAATAAAGTAAAAATGATGATAATAATGAATAATGTTAAGATTTTTCTATTTTTAACTGAGATTAGTTTCTGAAAATTCATAATGATGGTTAAATCCATTTACAAATGGAATTATGAATTGATTGTTGGAGTCTTGTAGATAAAATTTGTTGGTAGAATCGAGTTATGTACATGCATCTAATGAGATATACATCGCATGAGTCTAGCGGTGCATGTAAATTACATGCACCGCTAGACACAAGAAAATGAAAATGATGATAATAATATATAATGTGAAGATTTTTCTATTTTTAACTGAGATTAGTTTCTGAAAATTCATAATGATGATGAAATACATTTATAAATGGAATTAGGAATTGATTGTTGCGGTCTTGTTGATAAAAAGTGTTGGTGAATCAAGTTATTTTAGGGCTGCTTACCGGGCCGGGTCAAACCGGACCCGGCCCGGATTCGGACCGTTAAGTCCGGTCCGAAACCGGAACCGGACTTAACGGTTCCGGTTCGCCCCGGAACCGGTTAGAAACCGGTCCGGGGCGGTTCCGAAGAACCAAACCGGTAGGACCACCGGTTCCGGTCCTACCGGACCGGTTCCGATTCCGTAACCGGAACCGGTAGATTTTTAAAAAAAAAAAAATAAATTGTTGAAGGCAACGTTAACATTTGTTAACGTTGCCTTCAACGTTAACAATGTTAACGTTGGCAACGGCTCTTAGCCGTTGCCAACGTTAACTTTTAATTTTTTTTTTTTTTAAATTTTTAATAAAAAAAAAAAAAAACTATAAATAGGGGATGTTGTGTTGTGTATTATTTCATAACAATTCTTGTAACGAAAATTACTTCACTCTCATATTTTCCTCTCAATTGTGCTATTTACAATTTATTTATAGTCTTATATCATAATGGCATCTTCATCTAGCAGTGGTGCTGGTCGTAGCCGGGGTCGTAGTCGGGGTCTCGTTCCGGGTCGTCTATCACTGAGTTCATCTTCTGCAATGAATTTGCCTGTGCCAATTCCTGAGTTAAATGAAAGTTATGATTTTTTTGCTGACCTCGATGTTGGTGGTTCTATGAATGTCGAACCCCAACAACCCCAACAACCTGCCGAACCTGTTGCTGCCCAACCCCAAGAAAGACAACATGTGGAGTCATCCGGAACCACTACAGCAGCAAGTAGACTACCTACTCGTGCAAAAAGAAGTAAGATATGGGATCACTTTGAACTCGGTCAAAAAGAAGGTACTAATGAATCTGTTGCAATATGTAAATTATGTAAGATCCAGTATTCATATAAAGCCGGTGGTTCCAGTGGAGGCACCGGAACATTTAAAAAACACTTAGTAAAAAAACATAATTTTGATGAGACAACATTACAACCATTAAGTCGAGAAGCAACACAAGCACAAATTAATGTTCTTACTGGCACGAATTTTATTTTAACTGCTGAAATTAATCGTAGGTCACTTGTTAGATATGTGATCAGATGTGAACTACCTTTTGTACAAGCTGAACGTGCTGGTTTTATTGAATTTGCTTCGTCAATACAACCCATGTTTAAACATATATCCAGGCACACACTAAAAAGAAATTGTATGGATGTTTTTGTTGAATATAGAAATACATTGTTTCAACATCTTTCTAGTTTGCCTTGTAGGGTTAGTTTAACAACTGATATTTGGACAAATGTAAATTCTGATTCATATCTTGTTGTCACTTGTCATTGGATTGATGATAATTGGTGTATGCAAAAAAGGATTTTGTCTTTAGATGAGTTAGATTGTGCACATACTGGTTATGTAATTGCTAAATATGTATTCAACACTTGTAGACATTATGGAATTCAGGATAAGGTATTTTCAATCACATTAGACAATGCTGCGAATAACAATGCTGCGATGCGTGATTTAAAGACCTATCTTAAACCAATGTTTGATGGTATTTTTTTTCATGTTAGATGTGCATGTCATGTGATTAATTTGGCTGTTAAAGTTGGTTATGAGGACAATCACTCAGCATGTATTGACAAAATGAAATACTGCGCTAAATGGTTACGCACGAGCCGTGTTAAGCGTGATTGGAAACAATTATGTTTATCTAATGGTTTAAAGCATCTTCTTTTTCCATCACCAATAGAAACTAGGTGGAATTCGTTGTACAATTTGTTGCATGCTATGTTACCTTACAAAGATATTTTAACTCCATTTTATAATTCATATCAAATGCCTGATAGCGATGAAAGTATTTATTTGAGTGATGATGATTGGGAATTTGTTGAAAATTGTGTATCATTGTTAGGTACTTTCAAAGAAGCGACGGAACGTTTCTCTGGTGTTACTTATCCAACTTCCGTTTATTTTCTTCCTTTAGTATTTAACATGTTTGATAAATTTATAGAATTTAGAGATGACTATGACTTGCATGCTTTTGTTAGTGCAATGGAAACTAAATTTATAAAGTATTGGGAACAAATCCCACCCGTGCACTGCATCGCAACATTGCTAGATCCTAGTCAATGTTTATCTTCATTTGAGATATTTTTTGAATATTATGCTAAATTTTTGGGGAAGGTTGTTGACGATCAAAAGACGTCTACAATGCAATCTCTCCAAAATATGTTTCAATTGTATTATAATCAACAGGCAAGTGAATCATCGCAACAAAGGCCTGTTGAAGAACAACCCCAAGCTCAATCTAAAGGCGGGGGCATCAATTTGCTTAGACTGCTGGGCAGGAAAAAACTTAAGGGAAAAGGACCTTCTACTAGCACGTCGACTGAGTTGCAAATTTATCTGAATTATCAATTTCTAACCGAAGACAACTTCGACGTCTTACAATGGTGGAAGTCCAATGCAGCACAATTCCCTATCTTAGCCAAAATGGCCAGAGACGTGTATGCTGTACAAGCTTCAAGCGTCGCTTCTGAATCGGCATTCTCAACATGCGGCCGTATTATTGGAGACTACAGAAGTAGTCTATCAGCTGATTCGTTATGCATGCTCACGTTACTTAAAGATTGGTTTGAAGCAGAATGCAAAAATAGAAGAGATGGGACGGTTGACGAATTCGTAAATCATTATGACGAGCAAGAAGAAGAGATAGCCAAAACAATACTTATCAATTATGAAGACTGTTAAGTACTAAATTGTAATATTTTTTTATTTAGATTTTCAATTGTCATGTCTTTACAATTATTTGTATGCTAGAAATATTTAAACACATAGACATGTTTAAATAACCCATAAAAATTGTTAAATTTCTAAACCTTTATTTAATTTCCACTTTATTTAGAATTTTTTTTTTTTTTTAAAGGAGGCGTAACTACGCCACTTTGGAGGCGTAGTTACGCCTCTTAAATAAAAAAAAGCCGTAGCTTAGGCGTAACTACGCCTGAATGGGGCGTAGTTACGCCTCCGTAAAAAAAAAAAAAAAAAAAAAAAGGAAAAATCCGATAAACCACCGAATCAAACCGGAACCGGTTGGAACCGGAACCGGTTGGAACCGGAACCGGTTCGATCCGGTTCCTTACCGGACCGGACCGGTTCCGCCCATAACGGGGCCGGAACCGGCCGGTTCCGGACCGGACCGGACCGGTTCCAACCGGTAAGCACCCCTAAGTTATTTACATGCACCGCATGAGATATACATCGAATGAGTCTAGCGGTGCATGTAAATTACATGCACCGCTAGACACAAGAAATTGAAAATGATGATAATAATGAATAATGTGCAGATTTTTCTATTTTTTTACTGAGATTAGTTTCTGAAAATTCATAATAATGATGAAATCCGTTTAGAAACGGAATTATGAATTGATTTTTATAGTCTTGTAAATAAAAACTATTGGTGGAATCAAGTTATTTACGTACACCGCATGAGATATTTATCACATGAGTCTAGCGGTGCATGCCAATTACATGCATCGCTAGACACAAAAGTGAAAATGATGATAATAATGAATAATGTGCATATTTTTATATTTTTAATTGTAATTAGTTTTTGAAAATTTATAATAATGCTGAAATCTATTTATAAAGGGAATTAGGAATTGATTTTTACGGTCTTGTAGATAAAAATTATTGGTGGAATCAAGTTATTTACATGCACCACATGAGATATGCACCGCTAGACACAAGAAAGTGAAAATGATGATAATAATGAATAATGTGAATATTTTTCTATTTTTAACTGAGATTAAGTTTTGAAAATTCATAATGATGATGAAATCCATTTACAAAGGGAATTAGGAATTGATTGTTGCAGTCTTGTAGATAAAAACTGTTGGTGGAATCATGTTATTTACATGCATCGCATGAGACATGCATCGCATGAGTCTAGCGGTGCATGTAAATTACATGAACCTCTAGACACAATAAAGTAAAAATGATGATAATAATGAATAATGTTAAGATTTTTCTATTTTTAACTGAGATTAGTTTCTGAAAATTCATAATGATGGTTAAATCAATTTACAAATGGAATTAGAAATTGATTGTTGCAGTCTTGTAGATAAAATGTGTTGGTAGAATCAAGTTATGTACATGCATCTAATGAGATATACATCGCATGAGTCTAGCGGTGCATGTAAATTACATGCACCGCTAGACACAAGAAAATGAAAATGATGATAATAATGAATAATGTGAAGATTTTTCTATTTTTAACTGAGATTAGTTTCTGAAAATTCATAATGATGATGAAATATATTTACAAATGGAATTAGGAAATGATTGTTGCAGTCTTGTAGACACAAGAAAGTGAAAATGATGATAATAATGAATAATGTGCAGATTTTTTTATTATTAACCGATACGAACTAAATAACAAAGGAAGTGAGCGATTACGAAGAGGAAGAAATAATTTACGGCCAACGCCATTATACCCATCAACTAATCCACGTTGGAAGTCATACAACAAAGTGGCCAAGAAACTGTTAAGAGGATTGCAGAACAAAATGTTGAATCGGCTCATTGGAAAGGCTCTCGTTCAATCAATTCTATAAAACACTTAACAAAATTCTTTGTAGCTTTAGACAAATCTTAGCTTCTAATTCATGTTAGTTCATGTCAATTTCTAGTTTGTAAATCCATTACCCCGTCGCTTCAGATTTTAGCATTGTTTACGTTTCATTTCGCAATCCTTTAGCTTGTAATAGATGTTTTATACATTTCTCATCAGAGACTCATGTCTATCAGTGAATGTTCCTCGATGTTCCCATTTCATCTATTTTCTTCCGATTTTTTTTTTCCAAATTACATCGAGGTGATGATAGCTAATGATCAAATCGAAAGTTACATAATTTGAGTGTGGCTTGCTCGAACTTTTCATCCAATTTAATGGATTCTCTATCGACAATTCTCCTGTAATAAAGAAGAAGCAGATCGATTTTTTTTTGGAATTAGTTATCATAATTTAAATTTTTTTCCCGATTCTTCCAATTGTGTATTGCGTGTGGTGTTTGCAATTTCATGGCAGAAGCTTGGAGCGATGATCGCTGGAGGAAATTTTCAAGAAGAACAACCAAAAATTTCAGAGATATAGAAAAACGTGAATGGTGGAAAGTGGGCAAATGTTTGGGGATGAAGGTGTAGAGCAAGGGTATTTTAGTCATGATTAATGGACTAATTAGATTAGAGTTTGATAAAATGGACTTAGTTGAAATAAGTTTTCTAAAATATATATTTAGTTGAAAGAAGATTTTTTTTGGAGATTTAGTTGAAAGATATTTTGGAAAGTGGTACCTTCTTGTAATTTCCTCTAATAATAATAATTAAACAGTGAAAGAAAGATGGGTGCAGCAGAAGTTGATTTAAATTGGGCATTCAAGTGTAACCCTGGTCATCGCAGTGCATGTGGCGCAATTAGATGTTGTAGGGCGAATGAGAGAGACTTGATATTATAATTTACAGGGAAGTAGCTCGGATTTTAAATTCCTGTAACATGGAACACTTAGCCCCTTTGATGTTGATGGATCTATGGGACTACTGAATCTATCTCTAGTTTATAATAAAATGATAGCATGTGTAATAATAGATCGAAAATTAAAATTCTTAACAAGTAAGTTTCACACACACACACACAAACACAAACACAAATATATAATTTTTTGAGAGCATAAATCATATTGACCTCCACTTGGCGTCAAAATGGATAAAAGGAAGGTCCAGGCTCCAGATCTTGACGCTAATATTTCATTAAAAGTTTGGCACATTGTTTTGAATTTGCAACTCCACATGTTATCAAAGGGATATTAGTTGTGATCTATTTTTTAATATACGAGATCTCGGTTTAAGTCATTCTTGCTCTCTTAAAATATTGGGAAAATTTAGGGCCGGTATCATTAGGTAAAATGTTTTTCGGTCTAGTCATCCAATAAAAAGTTCTTTCAACTAAGTACATTTTTGAATACAATGACCAAACTAACCCCACTTACGAAAATACTCTATACAGCATAAATAATTTTTACATGCATCGCGAGAATAAATTTACATGCACCGCATGACTCATTTTCACATGCACCGAGTGAGTAATTTTACATGCACCGAGTGAGTAATTTTACATGCACCGCATGAGTCAATTTTTACATGCACCGCTCAATTTTACATGAACTGTACTAGTAATTTTACATGCATCGTCGATTTTAACATGCACCGCATTAGTCGATTTTAACATGCACCGCTCAATTTTACATGCAACGCATGAGTAATTTTACATGCACCACATTAGTAATTTTACATGCACCACATTAGTAATTTCACATGAATCTCATTACTCAATTTTACATGCATCGCATGAGTAATATGCACCGATAGATTATGCATATTAAACTATCTCATATGTTTCTATCGGTGCATGTAAATCACATGCACCGATAGACACAGATGATACAAGTCCACCGCAGGAAAAAAAACTACATCAACGCATGCATTTGAGTCTATCGGTGCATGTGATTTAGATGCATCGATAGACTTTACCGGTGTTATCTCTACCGGTGCATGTAAATCACATGCACCGATAGATTACGCATATTAAAATATCTCATATGTTTCTATCGGTGCATGTAAATCACATGCACCGATAGACACGGATGGTAACAAGTCCACCGCAGGAAAAAAAACTACCTCAATGCATGCATACGAGACTATCGATGCATGTAATTTACATGCACCGATAGACTCGGTTGGTGCATGAAATTACACGCACCGACAGATTTAGTCGGTGCATGTAAAAATTAAATAATCAAAATAAAATAAAGCGATTGTACCACCAAATCATTCTTGTATCAAATGATCGATTCAACAATATAAGCAACGGGAATGCAAACTGAATGCACGAATTGGAAAGAAATTCAAAACAACGAGAATGAGGATAAATGAATAATTTCCTCAATTTTTTTAGATTCACGTTTTCTGCCAAAAAATGAGCGTTCAACTTAAGAAAATTAATCCAAAATTCAACGAAAAAGAATTCAATGATTTTAGAAAATCACGATCGAAGAACGCGAGGCTAGAACAACTGAAATTCGATCAGAAGTTAGTCGCTAAAACAGAATTCAAGCAAACACCCAGATAATTAGAAACAATTTACTGAGAGGGAACAAGGAATCAACAACAATCACAACACAAATTGTAAATACGATCACACAACACAACCTAATAAAGTGATTCCAAATGAAATTATCTCAATTTGTTCGAAGAATCCTTTGCAGAATTGCGGAACAAAAATCAGAAACAAATCAGAAGCTTCAGAGAGCAACGCGATGGTGGAAAGTAGGCAAAGGCTTGGGGATGAAGGTGTAGAGCAATGATATTTTAATCATCTTAATGGACTAATTATATTAGGGTTTGATAAAATGGACTTATTTGAAATAAATTTTATAAAAGATATATTTAGTTGAAAGAATATTTTTTGGGGTGATTTAGTTGAAAGATGTTTTAAAAAGTGGTACCTTCTTGTAATTTTCTCTAAAATATTTATGAAAAAAAAAAAGTGGTAGCGCCATAAATCGGAAACCAAGTATTTTGATTTTTAAGACCGATCGAATAATCGGCTGGATTACTATTTCCTTTTTTTCTTTTTTTGCTATGCGGCTTGTGATCTGTCTACTTTCTTGTTGATTAACCAATTGACATGACCAAATTATCCATTTTTTTAAAACAACTATTTTTATTTATAATTTACTTTTTTAGTATCAAAATAAATCCACAGTGGCAACCACATTGGCATTTTTTCGCTGCAAACCTTCCGAGAATATAAATAATAATTTTCTTAAAATTTTATATCCAATAATTACGATTATCCAGATATAAATATATATATGTCAGATTATGATTTATTTGTATCTATATTGCACGGACATAGATACACGATACGTGGATATGCAGATATGGATACTATTGCATAGGATTTTCGAAATTTGTAGGATACGATACGTATGGATACGATAATTTTTATTTATTTATTTATATATATATATATAAATATATAATTAATAATATTTGTAAGAAATCAAGTTTCAAGCATATAATCAATATTAAACACAATAGAAATCAGAATAAAGTTGCAAACTTACCAAATCACGACAAATTGTAGAATATTAATTCAGGACATTTAAAAATTTCAAGCATATAATCGACATTAAACACATTATGGTGGTTAGGATATAGGGATTAAGTTATATAATTTAATTTTAATTACAGTTCAACCCTATGTTTAAAAAAAAATCTGAAAGTTCCCGTATCTAATCCGTGTTGGATACGGTCACCGACGTATTTTGACCGTATCCAAAACGTATCCGAAATAAAAACTTAATTTTTTCCCCAAATACGCCACGTGGTGTATCCGATACATATCGGTGTTGTATCCGTATCCGATACTTGTCGATGCAACATAGATTTGTATTTTAAAAACAAAAAGATTTGTGCTGATAATTAAAACTAGTGTTGGCATGTCTTTTTCTAGTCAATTTTCTTGCCAACTCTAAAGAAGGCCGCAGAATCTCTACAACAAACCTAATAAATACATGCAATCTACGATTCACCTCTTTCAACTTAAATCAGCCACTTCCTTCACCCATTTGCTGGGAGCTGAAGCAGAACACCCAATGGGTAGCTGCATTAGCACTAACTGCAAGTCAACACCTCCAAAGACAGTGAAGAAACATCACAAATCCAAGTCTAAAAATACCAGAAAACAATGCGGCGGCAGCGGCGGCGCTCGCAACAAATCTCCGCCATCCACACTACCACTTTCAGACGAAGAAACAGTCAAAGAAGTCCTCTCAGAAACCCCCACCGTTCCCAAACAACCGTCACCTTCACACAAGCTAAATGAAACTCAGTTCATCAAGGCCGCACCTCTGTTACCAGATTTTTCCAAGCTTCCAGATGAAAAACACCCAAAAGGTACCGTCACGAAGAAACCCTGCGCGACGGTCGGTGGTAATGAGCTCCCGGAGGAGGCGGCTGCGATCCGTAACACCCACGGCGGCGGTGTCGGTGGTCTGGCCAAGCTTATGGAGAAGAGAGAATACAAGTGTAATGGAAACGATGACGTCCGCGAGGTTTACCGGCAGAGGTCTCCAGCGAGGCTGAAGAACCGTTCCTCCAGCGAGGTGAAGAGGGACAAGACGTTGGGGAAATCTCCGGGTCGGGCGTCCGAACCTTCATTGGATCGTTCGCGACCCGGATCCATATCTTCGTCCGGGCATGGAAGGAAAAAAGACGCCGGTGAAATTTCTGGGAGAAGGTCAAGGTCTCCGGTGAGCCGATCGATTGGCGGATCGTCGAAAACTGACCTTGGTCGGAGCCCATCATCTAGAAGACTGGGGAAATCTCCTGGACGGGTCGGATCCGGGCTGGGGGATAGATTCCGAAAACTGGATGAAGGGAAGGAGAATGGTCGAGCCAAGTGGCCACTGACAAGTAATGAGTTTCTGGAGAACCCAGTTGTATCCTTGGAATGTTTTATATTTCTGTAGTATAACAATAGGCAGGGGTTGTAAATTTTTGCTTTGCAAGGGCTACTTTGGTATTTAAACTTGTCTTACTAATATATTGCCGTACCAAGAATAAATTTAATTAAATGGATTAAATTTTCTTTTTTTTCCTTTTCTTTTTGCTTGAGGAGAACCATCACTCAAAATCGGCTAATTTTAAAAAAATAAGGTAAATTTAAAAAATAAAGTTTTTTTTTAGTTTCTAATGTGAAACGCGAATTGAATTCATGATTTTTACTGTTAACAGTAAGAAACGCAAAGTCGGTTCACTAATTCTTACTGTCCATGTTTTTTTTACAAATTATTCAATTTGTTGTAAAAAAAATGATACTAAAAAATTTAAGTCCATCAATGAATCCCCACAATTCGCTCGGAGGCGGCGAAGTGAAAACTGTAAGCTTTTTGAGACTTTTCTACTATTATTTGAATTTATGTTTAGTAAGTTCTTGATACTTGATAGCTGTAAGAATATAAATATGCCCAAAATTCCAACGAGTTACATTTATAGGTGTATTTTTTTTATTTTTTTGGTGATATCATATACTATTTTTTTATGTGGGGATGATGCATTCTATTTTTTAAAATTAAAAAAATATTCTTAATCAAGCATTTTTTTAGGTTTGTTGTATAGTTTAATTACAAATACATTTTCTGAATTCTATTTTTTTAAATGCGAATTCTACACTCTTGGAAGAATTTAGAAAAGAAATATAGTTTTTGTGGACTAGAAGGTTACGTCATTTTCTTCATGATAATAGATGTTTAAATACAAGAAATCTTACTAATAATTACCACTAAATACTTTAATAGTTAATGGGCAATGACCTCCTATTATTATTCAACTAACTAGATAATAGAAATAATCCCACTGATATACTCGACCAAAAGCAATGTATCAAACCTCTCAAGTATCGGTAGAAATGTTGAACACGCAAAGTATGGACAGATGGAGTCAATTGATTAATTTAGTAGCTAATAGAGTTATATATATATATATATATATATATATATATATATATATATATATATATATATATATATATATATATATATATAAAACAGGGAAATACATGGCAACCATCGGTCTCACTTTCTTAACCTCCACATCAAACCACCAAAAAGGTAAAAATTAAACAAAAAAAAGTCAAGCATAGAAACATGTAAAGCACATGCTAGAATTATTATAGAAAAAAAAATGAACAAAAACAGTAAATTAAAATAATGGTAGAAAAGTCTCAAAAAGATTACATCTTTCATTTTGCCTCCGAGATAATTATTCATAAGGTCGTTAAAGAGACATAAACAACAATTCAGGTTAGGAGATTCGTTGATAGACTTAAATTTTTCGAGCATAATTTTTTTTACAATAAACTGAATAATTTTTAATAAAAAAACATGAACGGTAAGAGTCGTGAACTCGGTAATGTAAAAAAAAAAACATTATTTTTTTAAAAAAAAAATTAGTTGGTTTTTTTTTTTAAATTAGCCCTCAATCTTGATCGTCCCACTCGAAGGCAATTAGAAAAGTGTGGCATTGGCTCTTAACTTTTAATTAAACAGAATTTCGAAGGTTTGAAAGTAAATGCTCCATCAACGAACAATTCGATGTGGGGTTTTGAAGCACAACAAATCACCATGGCCTTGAACTTTTTTTACTTTAATAATCGGAAATAATGACAAGAAAAGGCTTGAATAAGATTTTCATTTTTAAAATTAGTAGTATACTATAAATAGTTAAGTTCATTAACATATGCAATCTTGGGACTCGACTAGGGCCATGAAATGTGCACAGGAGGCAATGGAACGGAGGCAGGATGTGTGAAGAACTTTTTTTTATTGTGTGCCAAAAAGCCTAAAATTGTTCAGCATTACATGTATAAACATAGAAAAACAATACGCAATAGATAATATTAACTTGATGAAGAAAAACAGAAAATTGAAATTATACAATAAAAATATATCAAAATGCTATTTAATTTGTCGCCTGCGACTCTTTATAATATCAAACTTGTCAATGATGAACTCCGTATCAACGGTAAGAACAATCTCCCTCTCAATATTAATAACAATGGAATTAGTTAGAAATTCATTTTCCATTTTATTGCAAAATGGTGTCTTGATGTGTTTCATCCCAAAAAAAAACTCGCTCTATGATTGTCATAGAAACTGGAAGAATCAACATCAACCGAATCAACCTATCAATCAAGGGATAAATGCATGACTTTTTATAATACACGAAGTTCTGATAGTAATCATCATATGGTTGTAGAATACCGATATTCTTGAACAATAAATTTTTACTTCAACAAAAAAAAAAGCACAAATACTTTATTTATGCACAAATCAAGAAACTTCGATAAATGATAATTAAAAAACATTCCATAAATTTAAATATGTTATTGTATGATTATATAGTGGACCTAGAAGTGCCTCACAATGTCAGCGTTGTCTGATGAATTTGCAATTTTGCAAACGTTTGAGCGGGATTCTCTCGTTCTAAAAGATACCAAGCCATTTTGGGTTTGAAAAATTTTAAGGCTTTGAAATATTTTTAAGGTTTGAGCTGAAAAGAAAAAACTAGTGGAATACATATAAGGGAGACGCCCCTGCCTACGAGATTTGGATGAGAGTTAGAGAAAAGAGAAATCATTTGACTTTTTTAATTTGGTACTCAGAAACAGCACCTTTGGCTAAAAAACGTCCACACTGTATCCCATGGTGATACTTTCTCCACATCATAAAATTTCGTCCCCATTATAACTTCAACGACAGCTTCAAATAAGGACTAACCAAATGAAATGGGGATTAGACACAATGGTACAGCAGGAGTAGGCCATGATTATTGAGAATTGAGCAGAGGTGCACTAACATAAACCAGGTGTTACAGGACCAAAAGACCATCTGAGACTCGATCCATACAATAAGTTCATCGATCCCAACACTGCAAAGTTGACAGTATCAGATGAAGGTGGTCTTTACCATGTGATATATATGCCTGTAAAAGGTGGAGATAGAGCTCAGTTTGCGGATGGATCTTCCCTAAAGCCTAAATCTCAGTTGAAATCCTAGTCCCAGGACATTAAACTTCGTACCCTCGCACATGATGTCCAATGCAGAGACAGGGCACTTCCTTTCTAGACTCCATATCTTACTAAACTCATATTGAAACACTCATGGGAACATAGATGATGAAGCTATTCCAGCAGCTTCGTTGTATGATGCGTTAAAGGTGGATGGAAGGCAATAACTGAACAGAGAAACAATGAAATTCCCAGGATTTTCACCAATTATATAATCATAAATATCGACGATGATGGGCATTGGGCCAAGAGCAGAATATATACATCAGTGAGACTGATCCCCAGAACGAAGAACTATAGTCAGGCTGATCATAGCTTCAGATAAACTGTATTGGTGCTACCTCTGAATATGTTGCATGTCCGTCTTGAGATGATGCAACAACAAATGTAGCGTGGTACATGATTTGAAATGGAGATATAGGGCAACAGACCTACAGAAGGAAGGGTTGTTTTCTATGTATGTCTCGCAAAATGGTAATACTACCAAGAGTTTTTCTAAAACCAGATCTTTCAAATCCTAAAGTTGACTAAGTTTCACCATATGTAGTTAAAATGTACTCTTAAGTGATTTTTGTTCTAGCCAATAGTCTACCAAATTCCACTCAATTACAGAACTTGTTAATCCTCCAACAACAGGAAATGAAGGAGCTATCAATCTCGTGGATCAACTAATTCATAACAAATTCCATTATTTAACAGGGATAACAAAAATAAATTGAACCACTTACAGTCGATGTATCCTTTGTCATCTAAATAAGGAGCTCAAGTTGTCATAATTAAAGACCCGAACAACGAAGGTCCCTTCAGCAACACCCAAACACGCACCAATGATGACATCCAGGACGAAGTGCCGGCCAAGAAGAACCCTAGAAACCGATGTAATTGCAGCCCATAACCCCACAATCATAACGAAATACTTCACAAACACACTCTCGGAGTCGAATTTCAAAAGGGAAATTAAAACCTGTGTAACATGATCGGAATAAAAATAAAATAAGGTTGCGATGAATGAGACTCGAGAGGAGTGGCCACTGGGAAAAGACCAATGGTCAACTGCAAAAGAAAGAAACATGTTTTTGTTGTAAACAGGGCGGGGTCGCTGGATTAGGTGCTTCAAGAGGCCAATTAAGATAAGGTCTAAAAAGGATCCAAGTAAAAGGTTTAATAGAAGAAGATTCGTGGTGGTGGTGAGGAGGAGCGAAAGAATGATGGGGAAGAAGAGACGGCCGTCGCCGGAAAATTCTAGAGATTTGAGGAGAGTGAAGGGGATGATTGGATGGAAGAAGTTGTGGAGGTGGAGGGATACGGCGGCGTCGAGCTCGAGCAGAAGGCGGAGGAGGGTGGCGCGTGGAGGCGTCGGAGCTGGTTTGGATGTCGTCATTCTCGATTTCCGTTTTGTTCGATAAAATTTGAACCAAAAGATGGCAGCTGGTGTCAAGACTCGAGTAGGGGGCGAAAGAATGTTATGCATATCTGTAAATGTTTTTTAAATTACTTATTGTTTTTTTTTATTATGCATATCTGTAAATGTTTTTTAAATTACTTATTTTTTTTAAAAAAAAAAAAAATAGATTTTGAATATTTTATTTAATTGATTCTGCTATTACTTTTCTAATAACAAGCAAAAAAAATTGAATCAAAAAATTAGATCATGACATGCTTTTGATTGTTTTAAATTGTTTGGTGACAATTATTATTGAAGTTTATTAGGCTGTTTTTTTATTTTAATAGCAAACACTTAATGTTTTGCTTAAAATCAATTTTTTCCAACTTTAAGCAAAAGTAACATAAAAATAAATTGAATAAGCAATTACAAATACATCTCAATAGTAGTTTAATGAAAACTTATTTTGGATGGCTGAGCTCTTTTTGTAAAAGTTCACTTCATTTTGCTTTGTTAAAGGTTCGTTTTTTAAATCTAGGAACAACCTTGTTACTTTTTATACAACACTCATCCTCCGGTTAGTATCTTAATCGTTAGCATGAGAACGTTTGGCTCGTAGCCTATCTGACATCAGTCGTAATTACGACCTGAAGATCTCGTATTCAAGTATCCGTCCTCTACCCAATTAGTTGTAATAATAGCAAAAAAAAAACAGAACGTTTGGGTAAAAAGCCAATTGACGAAAATCTTTTTATTTTTTAAAATGTTTCCATGCAAGAGAAGCTAACAAAGTAACGCATTTATTAGCATAAGGGTCGTTATATGTTCATGAAACGTAGAGATAATTTTGTCTTGAACATCAAGTCTTAACATTTACATAATTTCGAGAGAGTTTATACATGAATAAAGAAGAAACAATTAAAAAGCTCCTACTATCAGCACAGGATATTATAAATAGAGTGTAAATTTCCTCTAATTCATCTCACTTTCTTCCAACCATTCAAGCTTTGATATATTTTGGCACCATCAAACGGACAAACCTGAATTATTCAGACAGCAGGATCTTCAAGTGTGGCCGTAGAAAAATCATTGATTCGAGGATAAGAAACTTTCTCGTCTAACTGGTTTTGCACCCATGTCAGCATTTTCAATAAGCTTGGAAGCTTTGGATCTGTTAAATTAAATGCATAACAAAGTTAAACCCTCTTACTTTTATTTAATGCAGAAAAATAACGCAGCAGATATGTGGCAAGTGCGACATAATTTCCAGTGTTCGCAATAATATCGAATGAAACGCAATTTCAGTCATTTGTAGAATCATAGAGAGATGAAACTTCTACAGTGGGATATGACGATGCAGAATTAAAGATCAAGAAAGTGTTCCATGAACAGGCAAACAAAAAGGTATGAAGCATGTGGGAACTACTTAAATTGGTGTTAAAATATTAAGTGATATCAACTCACAAACACCATCAATCAGTTGCCAAAGTGCATGTCTGGTAGGCACCTAAGGTTTTTCATCTCAAAAACCATTTTGAGAGCAATTACTGTTGAAATTTTTGAGATGGTGTTTTGGATGACATTTTTCTTAAGTGAATGCCATATGATAACAACCGATTTATGTAGTATGGGAATTTTTTTAGAAATATACTAATTATGTAGTTACTGTAATTTAAAAATGGAGAATTGGTACCGGGGGAATGACGTGTGGTTTGAAAAATGGAGAGATATTTTTCTCCAAAAACGGGTGATGGCACACATTGTCGGCAAACACAATTAGTGAGATGAAGATTTTCACCTCCAAAAACGCTAATAGGGAAGAAAGTAACTTACCTTGTTTGCATGATGCATTATCATGCACTATTTAGTAACCACTTGATAAAAAATAAACAAAATAACATCATTAAAGTCATCCGAGAAATTTAAAAAAAAAAAATCATCAGAGCGAAAAATGTCATTGCTTCATTCTATCCAAGTGCCACCCCAATGACGCAACAGACCAAAAGATTAAATGGGCACATAGATTATTTCACAATAACCATCACAATAATGTCCTTCACCGAGAGTTGCCAGTGAGAAAACAAGGATGTATAACATTTAGCAGAAATAACCAAGCTTTACAAATTTGATGATATGTCGGGGACTAACCTTTTTCATGACTTTGGCTGGTAAGAATGGCTGCATTAACCTCACTAGCAGTCTTAAGACGCTGTGATATATCTAACAGGTCACCAACAGGGCAGTTGTTGACATCTTCAAAAGCAAGCAACGCAACAGTCCTCTCCAACTCTTCTAGAAAGCCTCGCTGAAATGATAAACAATTCTTATAACGAGCACATCAGGATGAACAAACAAAAAAAAATATTCAACAAATTGAATAATAAACAATTCTAATTACGAGCATCAGGATAAAAAAAAAACAAGAAAAAAATATTCAACAAAGGATCATTCTAACAACACAGCAAAAAATTTGGGAGAATAAGATTGTAGGCATTTGGATTAACAATACACCAAGACATTCTTGAAAAGTATTGAAACTCTTTTGATCTACATTAAAACAGACAAATCAAGAGAAATACATTTTCCTCTCCCCTTGGAGCAAGTTCCTCTTGAGCAAACTCCAAAGCCTCTTCTACCTTTCCATTGCGGATCAATTCTATCAACCGTTGCTGTTGGAGATGGAAGAAAAGTTGGGGATTCGTGTCCAATATCTGCATTAAAAAATATCTAACTTTATAATTGCAATATTAAAACCCGAAAGGCAAGCTGACAAATCCAGTTATTGCAGCTTGTGCATTGTTTATGATAAATTTTCAAGATTAGACTGCATCATAAATCCAAGTGGCAAACATGTCAACTACCTTAATTATAAATTCCCAGATAAATTAGTCAGATTTCTCATGAATTATGGCAAAAGTAAAACAAAATGCTACGAGCAAGGCGGGAAGAGAATGGCTGCATCCAAGGGAAGCTCTTTAAAACTTTCAAATACTATCAAGCAGTTCACTCAATCATGTAACTAATGTAAATCAAAATCTTGATCACCAAGTGCTGAAATCAATCAACCAAGCGATTCCAAGTTGTTCAAGATCATCGCATTTAAAATCCGTTAAATTTCTCATGAAAACATCCAACAGAATCTAACAAAGAACAACATACCTCGGGGTTCAAATCATTAACTTTCTCGATAGCATCCTCCACATTCCCACTCTGCACCGCTTTCTTCACCGCCATGCGGTCGGTGATAGTTGCAAGATCAATTTCTGCTATATATTCCAATAAGGCAAATCAAAGATGTTCTTAAGAAACGTGACTGCTACAAAACATGAAAAGATTTACACAATGAAGTAGTACTAAAAATAACGTAAAAAGGATACGTTCAGTCCCAGATTCCATTCGGAATTTTTCAGCGGCCTCCACATAACCCTCGGTCACCAGAAAGTTCATCACCAATTTATTCATATCCTCTTTTCTAACCTTTACATCACTGAGCCTTTTCTCCCATTCATCCCTGGTTATAACTTTCTTTGATGTAGTCTGCAAATACAAACAAATTGACCAAGCAAATACATTTAAAATCATCAATATACCCAACAGAAAACAGGACTTCATCAGAGGTGCGGGCATGAATTAATTAACCACGCGATTAGCCAAAAATAAACCCTAAACCCCCAAAATTAAGAATTCCTCTAATCTTTCTGACATGAATCCCTAAAGACATACAACAATGCATTCTTCCGTACAACCGAAATTATTAATCATCAAGATTTTCAAACGCTCCTGCACATAATCAACACGCATTGATAAGTCAAATCACACAAAACAAGAAAAGTAAACAACAAAACAATAAATAATGGCACACAATTACATATCCGGACAATTGGTCGTGAACTAAAGCAAGTAAATGTTACAAATCCATCACAAAATCTGCTCATAATCGCATTAAATTCGGGTGCGAGTGCAATAACATGAAACTGTATTATTATTTTTCTTTTTCAACTGGTTTTGGCCACGGGGGCAGCAGTTGGGAGGCAAGAAATTACCATGGCTTGGATTTCCTCGAGTTGCCCGACAATAATCCAGAATAATGACATCAGTTTTCAACATCGGCGCCTTCAAAAGACCCCATGTAATCTCATCTACTAATTTACCTTTCGGTATTCTAATTGCTTTACTAACGCTGTTAAACGTTCGATTTTTACTGTGTTCTGTGAATAGCGGACAGAGAAGAAAGAAATCAAGGGTCTGTTTGGTTCGATGACTAGGTTTAGTTTTCGCAGTTAATTTTACGAAGGCTCATTCAGTGATTAATTGTTTGTTCCCAACAAGTAGGCCCGATCGACGGTCGTAAATGACTTGAATCGGCCAGGAACTAGTCCATGGTTTACGGTTCGATGGGTCGGATCCATAACCAGCCTTTCAATAGGCGGGCCAGTTAAGAATCATAATTTTATAACCCGTGAACCGACGGTTCAACGGTTTATTTTAATTTGTTTTTTTATATTTTAAAATTTAAAATATATATTATGATGTAGATTTGAATTCATGATCTCCAACTTGAATAATTAGTTTCAATTACTAAATTATACGAGTCTTCTTGATTTAAATAGAGTTATATATATTAATCAAATAAATATATCTTACACATTTTGATTATCTGAGCTTGAATTTATTTCGCATTATTTTATGATTAATCCATATAGTAAAACATATTCAAATACATTTTACAAATTTTAATAATATTTAAAAAAAATTAAAAAATAAGAGTCAAACCGAAACCTTAACCGAAACCGGAATTGAAGCCGAAATCGTCAAGGAATGTTAAAGTTAAGAATTGAGGTTTTCTGAACCATCGAACATGCGGTTTTGAACCTTGAACCAACAAGCCTACACTAAATTGTCATTCAATTTGATTAACCTAATTAATTTGCTTAGCACGTTAATCTATTTCCTTTTATTTTACAAATAATTAAATAAAGTCGCTATAATCGTTTTATTTCATTTACTATTATATCGACAATAGTCCAAACACTTTCATTTCAATGGTATTATTGCACCCAACCTAATACACAATCTCTCTACAAGCTTAAAAAAATTACAATAGGGGTGAAAGTATGTTAATTTTCTATAATAAAAAAAAAAAACCAAGTCACATAATGTTGAGCCTTAAACGCATGGTTGTGTTTAATGCTTTAATTTATCTCCGGTTTATTTTTGAGTTTTGATGATCAACAAAACTTGTGTTTGTTATACTAATATGTCTACTTAATATGGAGATTAAGTGGATTAAATGAAGAAAATCGAATGTACAAAACTTGGGATGGATCGCGGTCATCATCGCCCCAGGCGATGGCTGCCATGCGGGGTATCGCCACGCACATCGACTGGAGCGACGCCGAGGCTCGCGTGCATGGGGAGTTCGCCCGAGGCGATGCGTTGATCGCCTGAGGCGAGGGCCTGAACGCCTGAGGCGATCCGTGCTTCGTTTGAGGCGATGAAAGATTTTAAGGAGCTAAGGCTACGGCATTGATTTTTGGCTTAGATCGCGTGAGGCGATCTGTGGAATTTGGCGACCGTTGGGGCGCGGCGATGGTGATCGCCCGAGGCGATGTCCGAGTCGATCGACGAGTGATTTCAGCCTTATGTGTAGCAACAGCTAGTAGCAGCCTAGGGGGCCTCCTACACTATAAATATGGATGCTTTGGAGCATTTTTAAGAGAAGAAACAAGCATACAAACTTCTACAAAGCTATGATCATTCAAATTTCAAATAGCTTTGCAATCTCCATACATTGTTTTTGTATTGGAGTTTGTAATTCTTTCTTTTTGATAGAGTCTTGTTTTCTTCGTGTTGGTACACCGTGAAGGTGTTTGTTGAGTTTATTGTAAGGTCCTCCAACACCAAAGTAAGTTGGAAATTGTAAAGTCATCAACAAGTATAGTTGGTGCATGTGTTGTGGCTATCCTTGGAGCCCTTAAGGCCAAGAAGACCCGTGAAGAGTGTTGGTAGCTCGTGAAGAGCTTTGTGTACTCGTGAAGAGTATTGTGCTCGGGAAGAGCTTTGTAAACTCGGGAAGAGTTGTATTGTGGCTAACTTGGAGCCCTCAAGGTCAAGACCATTTGTTCTAGTGGAACCTCGGTTGGAGGTTATCTAACCGGGAAGAGGAGACGTAGGCGATTCATCGCCGAACTTCTATAACAAATATCCTTGTTATTTACCGCTTTAATTTCATTACGCATTTATTTATTTATTTGTTTACTTCTTATTTCTTTTATTTATCGATTGACTTAAGCCTTCCGCAAGCGCAAACTCTTTTATTTTGCAAACTCATTTTAAAAAGCTAAAGTAGCCAATGAATCTCATTCACCCCCCCCCCCCCCCCCCCCTTCGATTCCAACAAGTGATATCAGAGCCATTTGATTTTTGTTTTTAAATCAAAACTTTATATGGCTAATCTAGCAAATGAGTTTGCTCAAGGTCAATCGACAAATAGACCTCCGCTCTTCACGGGTGATAATTACGGTTATTGGAAAAATAAAATTTCTCTATACATCCAATTCGTAGATTATGACCTATGGAAAATTATTGTGAAAGGTCCACATATTCCTTTGAAGGAAGTTGGGGGAATAAGTGTTCCCAAAGAAATGAACGATTTCACTAGAGCGGATATGATTTTAATTTCACAAAATGCTAAAGCTATTAATATTTTACATTATGCTTTAGATATGAAGGAGTACAACCGGATCTTGATGTGCTCAACGGCAAAGGTGATATGGGACAAATTATAAATTTGTCATGAAGGAACCAACCAAGTGAAGGAGACCAAGATTGATTTATTGCAACTCAAATATGAGACATTTGAGATGGAGTCCGGAGAAGAGGTTGATTCAATGTTTAGAAGGCTCACCCAAATTATTACCGAGCTTGCTCAACTTGGAGAGAAGTACCCTCCAAAGCAAATATGGAGAAGAGCTTTAAGAGCCTTGCCAAAGGAATGGGATGCCAAGATGACGGCCATCATCGAGTCAAACAAAGGGAAAGTGCTTCTTATGACCTTGATGAACTTCATGGCACATTGGTGACCCATGAGCTTGAAGTATCAACAAGGAAAGGAATAAAGGAGGATGATAGATCTATGAGAAAAAGGATCGCCTTGGTCGGGAGGAAAGATCAATCCGAGGATAAAGATGATGATGAGGATGAAGAGATGATCTTGTTCACTAGGAAGTTCAAGAAATTCTTCAACAAACATAACAAGCCAAAGGCCTCCGGTGCTACCAAACATGAATCCAAACACGAGGTAACTTGTTATAATTGTCAAGAAAAAGGTCATTATGATGACACATGTCCTAGGAAGAAGAATGAGGACAAAGGGAAGAAGAAAGCCCTCATAGCCACATGGAGTGATAGTGACTCCGATGAAGAAGAAACAAATCTTTGTCTCATGGCCAAAGATGACATAGATGAAGGAGATGAAAGCGACGATAAGGTACCATCGTTTGATGAATTACTAGATTCTTATCATGAGCTTATAGATGTTCCTGGCAAAACCAAGATGAGTAACAAATCACTCAAACTTGAGATAGCCAAGAAAGATGAAGAAATTAATTCATTGAAAAATGAATTAAATTCTTTAAAAATATCTTTTTGCAAATTTAGTGAAAGTAGTTTAAAGATGAATGAATTGCTTGGCTTGCAACGTTGTAGCTTTGATAAAGCCGGGTTAGGCTTCTTAAGCAAATCAAAAACTTTTTCAAGCATGTTGGCTAAAGCAAAGCATGATTCTCCTACTTGTAACTATTGTTGTAAAAGTGGTCATACCAAGAACAAGTGTAGGTTTGCTAGAATCCAATACCAACCTAACAAAAGGTGGAAATGGATTCCAAAGGTGCCAATGAAAGCTAACCCTCAAGGACCCAAAAATCAAATGGGGACCAAAGACCCTCCTATTGTAAATTTGTTTTGTAGGGACAACAATGAGATCTAGGATGAAGGCACAAGCAACTCGAAGGAGGAGATTATCTCATTCACCTCAATAGAGGAGGCGCGAGGCATAGGACCAATGACAAGAACGCACTCTTGTCATCAAAGGTAAAATTATTTTATGCATTTTAAAAGAGCAATTCAAAATTTATTTGGCACAAATTAATTGTGACCAATAAATATGAAGCTCAATATTCATTGGTAGTAAAATGCATAACCCCTTAGCATATGCACATATAAATCATTTTGTTGCATGTTGTATGCCTATCTTTTTATAGTAAGTATCTTGATATGTCATGGATTCAAATTTGAATATGCTATGTGAAATTATGTGATTAAGCATGCTATAATTGTTTAGATGCTCTATCTTTGATATAAGGCTATCATGATCTTAATAAATTTATCAAATGATGATTTGAGAATTTTTATGTTTATTGGGCATAAGTGCATGAACTCTTGGTAGAACATATGTACACTTTGCAATGTTTAGAACTCATTGTTGAATGCCTTAAACGCATGTTTGTTGTTCCTCTCAATGATTTAATCTTAGGCTTGTTATGCTTATTACATGCTTGATGAGGAACATGAGTAAATTGTTAAAATATGGCTATGTGGCAACATATAATTGAGCTATTTAAATTTTGTGCTTTTTGATTATCACAAAAAGGGGGAGAATTTTTTGATAAACTTGAAGCTTAATACATGCATAGTTTGAGGGGGAGAGCTTGTGTATGCATGGTTTGAGTGGGAGAGTTATTTGCTTTATGCTTTACTTGGTAAATCTTGTATGTGCTATGCAATTGTTAAGGGGGAGTCATGTTTACTCACATTTCATGTATATTACATATTCAAGTTTATCGAGTTTTGTGATCATCAAAAAGGGGGAGATTGTTGAGCCTTAAACGCATGGTTGTGTTTAATGCTTTAATTTATCTTCGGTTTATTTTTGAGTTTTGATGATCAACAAAACTTGTGTTTGTTATACTAATATGTCTACTTAATATGCAGATTAAGTGATTAAAAAGTGGATTAAATGAAGAAAATCGAATGTGCAAAACTTGGGATGGATCGCCCCAGGCGATGGCAGCCATGCGGGGCATCGCCACGCACATCGACTGGAGCGACGCCGAGGCTCGCGTGCAGGGGGAGTTCACCCGAGGCGATGCGTTGATCGCCTGAACGCCTGAGGCGATCCGTGCTTCGTTTGAGGCGATGAAAGATTTTAAGGAGGTGAGGCTACGGCATTGATTTTTGGCTTAGATCGCCTGAGGCGATCTGTGGAATTTGGCGACCGTTGGGCCGCGGCGATGGTGATCGCCCGAGGCGATGTCCGAGGCGATCGACAAGTGATTTCAGCCTTATATGTAGCAACGGCTAGTACGAGCCTAGGGGGCCTCCTACACTATAAATATGGATGCTTTGGAGCATTTTGAAGAGAAGAAACAAGCCTACAAACTTCTACAAAGCTTTGATCATTCAAATTTCAAATAGCTTTGCAATCTACAGACATTGTTGTTGTATTGGAGTTTGTAATTCTTTCTTTTTGATAGAGTCTTGTTTTCTTCGTGTTGGTACACCGTGAAGGTGTTTGTTGAGTTTATTGTAAGGTCCTCCAACACCAAAAGCAAGTTTGAAATTGTAAAGTCATCAACAAGTATAGTTGGTGCATGTGTTGTGGCTATCCTTGGAGCCCTTAAGGCCAAGAAGACCCGTGAAGAGTGTTGGTAGCTCGTGAAGAGCTTTGTGTACTCGTGAAGAGTATTGTGCTCGGGAAGAGCTTTGTAAACTCGGGAAGAGTTGTATTGTGGCTAACTTGGAGCCCTCAAGGCCAAGACCATTTGTTCTAGTGGAACCTCGGTTGGAGGTTATCTAACCGGGAAGAGGAGACGTAGGCGATTCATCGCCGAACTTCTATAACAAATATCCTTGTTATTTACCGCTTTAATTTCATTACGCATTTATTTATTTATTTACTTCTTATTTTTTTTATTTATCGATTGGCTTAAGCCTTCCGCAAGCGCAAACTCTTTTATTTTGCAAACTCATTTTAAAAAGCTAAAGTAGCCAAGGAATCTCATTCACCCCCCCCCCCCCCCCCCTTCGATTCCAACACATAATCCTCTTATCTCCCTTGACGTATTGGCGCTCCGCCTATGAACTGGCGCATTGAGTGCTTATCCCGCGCTTTAAGACGCGCTAGTTTTACTAAGTCGCGCATTGACGCTCTGGTCGTGATATGACGCATTGAGTGCACGTGCGGCGCTTTACGACTAATTTTTATTAAGTCAAATATTATGTTTTACTAAGTCGTGAACTTAGATATTAGACTTTCTTAATTCTCCCGAAATAATGTAAGTCATTTTTATTAAATTCATGCTATTACAAAACATGTTGAAACAAATAAATAATATTTGGTTTCATTTTCGAATTCATTATCTTATAACCAAATATTAATAATTCATTTTCATTTTTTATTTTCTAAAATATATTTTTCGGAGAACAATAATTATTCATATTAGGAGAGCGATCGAATAAAAGATTTGAAGTGCACTGTAAATAATATAAAAATAAGTTTGTCAAATATGATGTTTATTAGATATGTTTATGTATTTAATTTAATAAGTGTGTGTGCCTATATATATATATAGACGTCTTAAGGCGCACCTAAACTCAAATTGAAAATTGACGCATTCGCACCCGTCCACATACCCGCATCACGTGACTTAAGATACAATGACATATATATATAACATGGTATTGATACGGGAAATGGGAAATTTTCAAAAGTTAAGATACCATACACACAAGATATAACTATTTTTATAGTATAAATACATACTTGATTTAAATTACATAAATATATTGAACATGAAAGAAATTTATAATTTATAATTTATCAAAGTTTTACATAATTCATAGTTAATATTTATAAATCAATAACTCGTGATATTCAAAATATGATTGTTTAATCACATAGACATGACAAATTTGTTTAAAAATTATTCATTGAATTAATGGAAATGCAATTAATTCCACATCACTCCGTCAAATCGATCAAAATGTGATGTTTAACCTACTCTATAATTTAAAATATTTGAATTGTATCATTATCATCAACTATAACATTTAATAAAAAAACATATGTTCCGTCAACACCTTAAAATATAGGAATTTCACCATATTTAACTAATTTAAGTGTGAGGTGCGCACCGACAAGAAGCTCTTGGTTACACGGGCCCTGCAGAGCTGGGTCGATTTAGGCATACCTCATGTCAAAATGTCAAATCTCCATCTAATTATCTCGAGTTCAAGACCAAGTTGTACAAACTTCCCTTCCCAAATGCTACAAAAAAAAAAAAAAAACCTCCAACTAATTATTGAGAATATAGATTATGCTTGGACAGACCATTTATATTTGTGATATAATTCTAAATAAATCAATTTCTAAAGTTTATATAGATGTTATCTCGAGTGAATTTGATGTCTCACATAAATAGAAAAAATGATGGCTTTAGGATGTTAACTGCGCAAAAGCTAATTGGTCTCTTCCTCATTGAAGAAAATGATGATTGTTAAAGCAAATTTTGATGGTAAATCGGCCTAAGTAATAAGTATAGAGTAAATATGGAGTTGGTGGCAATTTACCCCATATGATATCGTTAATATACATTTTACCCCTTTTTGATTTGTAAATATGCATTTTACTCTCCTTGTTAATATATGTTACCTACTGCGATTTGTAAATAGTCATTTTATCCATGTGGTTTACAAAAATATAGTACACAGTACACTGCCTCCTCACACGTCATACACAGAGGGGGTGTTTTGCATCTATTCACAAATCGCATGAGGTAAACTGTCTATTTTCAAATCACGCACACGTAAACTACCTATTTTAATCCACATGGATAAACTGATTATTTTAAAACCACGTTGGTGTAAATTATGTAGGGATAAACATACAAAGTAATAACGCGTTGGAACAATTAATTATCAATCTCTTACGTGAAACCAGCAGGAAACAATATCAAATAGATAACCAATAATACCGGCAAGCACAATAAAGCAAATATAAAACGACACGATCGATTTTTAATATGAAAACCTTCCCGATGTGAAGAGTAAAAACCACGAGACCATAGTCCTCCCAAATAATCTTCACTATAATGAATAAAGATATTACAATCTGTTCACAACCGGAAATCAATCAATACACAACCATCAATCAATTTAAAGATAATAAATTCTTGAAATAACACAAGAATGGAAAGATCTAACTCAAAGACCTCCAAACAACAATTTGTTCCCATGATATCCAAATTCAATATTCACCGTTCAAAATATACCCCAAGATGTTATGAAATTACAGTCCAAATTTGAGACCAATCCAACGGTTCAATTCTGTTAACGGCCTTTGCAATAAGACTGCTCCAGATTCGTACGAGAAAACAGCAGTTTCAATTATGCCTTTCGAAACCAACACAAACCGACAACAAAACTAGATCTCACCGCGCGCTATTTAACAGACTCACTTATGAACGTGCTGTACAAATTACTACTCGATCCAACAATTGATTTTACGAAATACTTCTTGTAGCAAGCTGCTTTGCATAGATTTTCAGATCCGAAAATCTATCACTTCTTTCCTCTCACTTTTGTATATACATATGTATGATTGTGATGTTGTGTTACTAGTTCTAGGGTTTGACATACCCTTATATATACTTCATATGAGCTTGCATCATATGGGTCAATCTATTGGGGTTGAACCATTTCCACATGAGGAAACCCAACCTAATAAATTACCTATCTGAAAAATCACAGTGAGGTTCGTTGCCAAAAACCTATAAATGTGTAATAAAGCGATATGTGAATTGAAGGGATAAGAATTTAATTTTGTACAACATTAGATGCAATTGTTTTGTACATTTTTCTCGATTGCTGACGCGAAAGATGGTTTTATTAACCACCAGGGGCCCCAAAGCTTTTGCCTACACTGCTTAACAAGACTATTTGTTTCTTTGCGCCATGTATGTACATTGTTATTCTTGCTTTGTGTTGAAGTCAATTATCCTAAAATTCAAGTCTCAAGCTAATAACGCAGTGGTTAATAATAAATTTTTATATTTTAATATATTAATAAATTCGAGCTCAGATAACCATGTTGATATTGTTTATATATATACTATGAATAAACGTCATTTTGTGCTAAAATGCACTTTATATGCTAATTAGATCACAAAATATATATTCATAATCAATATAAATAACTCATAAAATGTATCTCCTATTAATCCGGATGGGCATGTGCATGATAATCACGATGATGCGTAATCCCATCCCTTGAGAAATGAATTTTGTTGCGATTGTCGATTGAGCAATGAAACAGAAGGACTGTTCGACCCATCATTTCCATTATCTCCAATATGATTGTCATCCTGATTAGTCCCATGCATTGATGTATCCTCCCTTGAAAATATCCCACTATTCGATTCAAATCCAATCCCATACTGAGTGGATATCATGTTGTCTGGCATGGCGGAGGATAAAGCATATATTATATGCGGATTGCTATGAATCCCGGATAATATTTCGTAAGAGATCAATTTCCCAGTTTCGTCTTGCAAGAAATTGTGATTCGGGATCGGTTTAACAATCCCTGGATTGGGATTGTGAAACATGTCCATGGATTGTGATGGGATTGAAACAAACACGTCTTCCATACTGGATAGATAACCTCTTTCACTTTCCTCTAATGGTCTGGTACTACTGGAGGTGTTTTTCTTGAAAATCCGGCATAAAACCCAATCATCAAGCTATAAAAATTCATATCAAAATATTAATTATTAGTAGAAACTAAAAGTATTAAATGAAATAAGCACATATACTTTTAAGGGCATGTTTCAAGTGAATGATAAGTTTATGATGATTTTTTAAATTAATTTAATCGAATGTTTTGTTGGTTCTTGTCACAAAATTATCTCATCATATTTAATTCATTTTTTTCAACTTTGTAACAAAATAAAATATATGTCCTTTCCCACATTTTTTTTTACGCGTAATTTGAAATTCCCTCCAGAAATTTCAACTTATCTCATACAACTTAATTCCAAAAAAATTAAATTTTCTCAACTGGTTAACATCAACACAAACACAATATAATTTATCATATTATATTATTTATCATCGTACCATAATTTTAATCTCGTTTTATAACATCGTTTTAATTTGAAACTCCATTTTAGGTTTGAATTATTTTTTTCCAAATTATTTAACTTCACGTGGCTTTAAATTAACATAATCAATACTTCTTAATAAGGTAATTTTTTACTTAGAATTTAGAAACAAACTTACCCTTAGAGATCCCTTGCTGCTAACAGGTGTTCCGGGGGCCTTAATATTGAAATTATTCTCAAGAAGACGATATTCATGCATTATCCACTCAGTCTTAAGGCCTTTTGGTGGCTTCCCACAATAGAAAACTAAACCTTTCTTCACCCCTACCTTTTGAGTATGATCATTCGCGGTGAATATGGGCTTGTCTGTGCCTGTGGCCTTCCAATAGCCGGACGTGGCAGCCCGATTCGGCCGGGCTCCATTCGGGTATTTCCGATCTCTTGGGCTGAAAAAATACCACTCTTGATCTCCAAAACTCGCCTTACCTAATACCAGAAGCATCAAAGTTGAATATGGATGAAAACTTTGATCGGCTCATGGGTACGTGTCGATTAAGGAACCATAGTTGGATATACAATTTCAGGATTAAAATGTTGCAAAAACAGGAAAAATTCAAAATAATAGAAAGTGGTCCAAAAATAAGCATCATAATTTGAAAAATAGACCAACGATTGATCGGATGGGAGGAATCGGCGTGTTCGATCATCGATGGTGAGATAATTTATGCATAAATACGTACTTGGAAGTTCCCATGGATCAAATTTGTAGAGATCAACGTCTGCTATGATTGTATTTGCAGGCAAAGGCTCGGAGGCAGCTTTTTTCTTGAGATAGTGAACCACCAGCTCCTCATCCGTCGGGTGGAAACGAAAACCTGGTGGCAGCTTCGGTTGTCCGCTGCTCGAACTCGTGCTCTCCATCAATATTCAAATTTATTTTATGAGAATTTATGATATGTAGATGCCTAGCTATCTTGTACTATAAATATTATTATTATTATTTGGTTATAAAGAAGAATTTTCTAAAGGTTAAACAATCACGAACGAATACAAAAAGTTGAACTGCGGTTGAGTATATCCACTAACCTTTTATATATGTACACTTACAGTCGAATATACACCCATTTGCTCTCAAATATTATTTTTAAAATTTATATAACTTCAATTTAATAAATTATATCATTTAAACAAAATTGGATCACTTTCTCTCATTACAAACTCAATTACTATTAGAGCCATTAAAATGGGTTGGGTATGTCGGGTTGGGTTGGACCAAGGTTTTGTAAGCTGCCTAAAAGGGACAACCCATTTGGGTGGTTTGGCTGGTTGTGGTGGATTGGCACAGCGTGTTGGGTCAACTAATTGATTTATAATAAAAGTTAAAAAAAATTGATTTATTAATAATTTTAATCATTAACATTTAATAAAATTATATTTTTTATGTTTTGGTGGGTTGGCCCGCCTAATCCGTCGCAGGTTGGGTTGGTTTGAAAGTTTTTCAACCCGTCTGGAGGCAGGCCTAAACCGCCCAACACATTTGAGTTTGCGGATTGGACGGGTCAGTCCGTTTGAGTCAGGCTGTCCCGTTTTAACATCTCTAATTACTATTTTAAATAATTTCCTAGTTAGACGAATGATGCACTTCTACAATACCATAAACATCATAAAACAAGTAATTGAATAAGACTTGAAACAAGAGATCTCCAATATGGAACATGTAACGCAAAGCCTAATATATTTAAGATTCACATTGTTTGTAGAAATAACATTACTTCAAAATTTTAGGGAATTTGTGTGTAGAGCAAACTCATTGATCCCTTAAATTTGTAACATTCAGCCTTTCGTGTAAGATTTTTTTTCCAAAAGAAAACATAAAAAAACATTATTTAAATACTGACGGGACCTCGCACAGTTATAGATGAGAAATATTGATGCTCTCGAGGGATAATATTCATCGTTGATCTTTAATTGATATCAAATATTTCAAGTTAATGATAATAATATCTTTAAAAGTAGTATCAAACTAACAAATGGTCACGTGTGGGGACCACAAGACCAGAAAAATGGAACAGAGTCCTGTACGCTTTTGATTTCATGTCATGCGTTTATTATGTAACAGTAACAGACAAGACCTCATAACCAATGGGTTTGGCAGTTCGAAATGCAGCCCCCAATGGAGAATATTGGAGGAACGAGCCCAATCCATTCATTTTTTTTAATAATAAATATTAATGGTATAATAAATATTCATGTCTTAATTTGCTTTACTTGCAGTTTCATGTCTACGTCTGATGACGATATTGGCATTTGGTAATATTAACAATCTATCATGGCTAATTAATTGAAAACACTTTTTATTCACCCTATTTGAATCACATATGTATCAACTCAATATTAAAATACAATATTTTTTAAATAAAATATACATAAACTAATTTTGAATTGATCCATAGGTGAAGCTAATATCAGATCCATACAATCATTTTCCCTAATTAACTATCACTCAGTTTTATTCAATTTCGAGTATTTTTTTGAGCCCAAAAAAAGCAGTCATCATTTTAAATAAAGAATCACAAATTGTATATATAATTTTTTTGAATACTTTTTAAATAATTGATTTTTTTATTACAACCATAAAGGGTGGGAAATGTGCTATCCTGGACTCGGACTCAGGCATCCATCTAATAATATAGAATTATGCAACTTCAACCAAGAGGTGGTGACGGTGATAAATCTGTAAATCCGTTGATATTTCAAACCCAGTAATCTTCCGATCCTCCAAATTGTACAAAAGGACAAGAGCAATGTCTTTATTGGCAAGTCAAAAGTTGTGGGACTACATATCATTTTAGTACAGAGAGATACATATGAGCCAAAGTGATAAACTAGATATTGTTGTTTATTACATCATGAGTACATATATAGACAGGATTCCAGAGATTAAATTCTTAATTAAAATAGTGAATTGGTCAGAAAAACTAAGCATCGTGACACCTTGTAGTTTTCTCATATGTCTGGGTTTCTCTTGATTTAGGCTTTTTTTTAGTGGAGGAGCAAATATATATAATAGTGTACTATAGAGCAGCAATCTCGTGTGACATAGTTATTGCCTCAAATTAAATCAACACCATTGATACAACAGTTTGCTTTAGGAATCCGATCTTCAATTTGAGTCGCACGATCTGATATTTTAAATTACTGGAAATAATGTTGGATGCTTAGTTGTTCGATTCTCTCTATTGTTCATGTAGTCTACCCAAATTCATTGGAATTAAAGGCTTAGTTGTTGTATTATGTAATTGCAACAATATCTAATTATTTCAAAAATTGATTGGCTTAAATTCAAAAATCAATAAATGAAGGCAGATAACTCACATCAACTTAAAAAGGAAAAAATCTACGATCATACCAAGAAATCATTTTCTTTAAATTTAAAATATTAAATCGTGCGACTCAAATTGAAGATCGGATTCATGAAAACCCACTTAATTGGGCCACGTTTAATTACTGGGCTTTTCCTTTCGCCCAATTTTGTTGTTTAAACTAACCAATGTCTATCTCAAGATTATCATGGTTCACGTGGTATCGTTAATATGTATTTTATTGTAAATATATATTTTACCTTATCTGGTATCGTTAATATGCACTTTATTCCACCGTGGCTTGTATATAAGCATTTTATCCTATATGGTTTGCAAAATATAGCACGTTTCTCCCTCACACATCATATACGGAGTGCGTGTTTTGCATCTATTCACAAACCACAGTGGAGTAAATTGCATATTTTCAAAACATAGAGATGTAAATTGAATCACAGAGGGTTCGTTGTAGATATTTGCTATTATGGCTTAGTTTATGATATAAAGGGATGGAACATACTTTTGAATATTGTTTTATGTATGCCCATTTATGTTGAAAAAATTAAAAATGTCTCCACGTAGAAAAGTTTTATTACAATTTTTTATCTATAATTTGAACAATAACGGATGAATTTAGTATGACAATATCACAACTTCTAGTTTGTAATAAATATAAAAAAAATTACAATTATCTCTCTTTTTGATAAAAAATAAATATAGTATGGGAGGTAGACACTATTGTTTAAATTAGATGAGTGAAATTTATTATTATGTATTAAACTTGATCCAAACCCAAAAAAGTTTGACTTTCTTAGGTCATAGTTATTTTGTTTGACAAGTTATTGCGGAGCAGGTAATAAGAATTAGTGGTGAACATAAAAATTAAATATATTTTTTATAATATAGGAGATTGAAATTTATTACATTTTAGTTATAAAAAAAACTACCAGTTTATAGAATGTTATGAGTTATGACCGACCCTTACCTTGTTGCCTATGTCCCACCACTTCACAAAGTTAGCCATCGAGCACCAGCTTGCGTGACAGGACGGACGCACGTGAACATAAGATGGGTAAGTGTCCTAAAAAAATAATTTATATTGATTGTTCCCTTAAAATTTTATTTTATCCCCCTAAAATATTTTCCTCCATTTTTATTATTTTTCGTCACTATCAACTTAAATTCTAAATCCGTCTTTATTGATGGGCATGGATTTTAGTTGAGACATATAAGTCAGATGCATACATGGACGAAGCTCGAGATTAAATAAACTAATTTATTGAGATATGATACAATTAATGAGAATAAATTTCGAATTAACAGATGACTTGTATATATCTGAGTTGGTTTGAGTATAAAACTAGTTATTTTTTACTTAAACCTTTTTTTAATTATCAGTTTCCAAATGAAATATAAAATAAAATCTCAATGTTAATTTGACATTGTTACATTGTTTCTTGGTTCGATTTGTAACAATAAATTTATATACGAGAAATATATAGAACACCAAGATTTTTAAGTGAAAAAACCACGGGATCTAGTCCAGCACGAATTTTTCACTATAAAACATCAAGAATTTACAATAGCTGTTTGTGTGCCATGATGGAGAAAAACCATCGGACAGAATGGGGGAGAAGAAGAGAGGTAGAACCGATGAAAAAATGTCTTTCCCAACCCTACTGTTCCTTCACTATTATATTAAGGATAAATGGTCTCTAATAGGCTAATTAAATGGTATGATAATGAGTCTAGTAAAAGGAAAATGGGCCAAGGTAAGATGGTCTCTAGTGTCTTATGAGATCGGGTCGAGCCCATAGAATCCAGGTCCAAACCGCACATGGATAATATCAGGGTAGCACAAGTATCCCCCTCTAGTCGAGCTAAAGTAATGTTGTCTCGACTCAGACTGGTCAGGTGAGGACCCGGATCGGTAGCCACTTCAAATGTCAAACCATTATCTGATCTTGCGAAGTAATCAGTGAGAGGTGGAATCACAAGCGTCGTGCCGAGTTCCCAAGTCATGCTGTCGATAGAGCCATGACAATTCGAATGCTGATCATTGATAAAGTAGGCGGCTCATATAAACCATACGAGGAACCTGCGTAATCATAGTACTGAGAGCTCGTGTCAATAATGGCAGGTCGGACTGGGTAGTAGGAATCATAACTAAAGCTACTATAATCGAGAAATTCGAGCTGAAAAAGGTGATCGAGAGTTCTGAGGTGACAAAAACTGAGCTGAAAATCAAATAAACATATATCCAAACTCCAGGAATAAGAAATATTCCGAGCAGTTAAAACAAATACGGACTCCACATGTGATTATGTAGAGCGCATAAACCTCGTATTAACTCGCGAAATATAAAGCCTGAGCTGAGCAAATAAATAAAGCCCGACCTGATCTCCAGATATAATAAATATGAGCAAATAATGCTCGCCTGACCTGGTCTGATATTAACAAATAACGCTCGTCCGACCTGATCTGAGATAATATATACGAGCAAATAACACTCGCCCGACCTGGTCTAAGCTCCGAATATGAAAATATATATGAGCTAATAATATTTGTCCGGCCTGAGCTGAAGTCCACATGATAAATATGAGCAAATAATGTTTGGCCGACCTGATCTGAGCTCCGAAATAAATAAGAGCAAATAATGCTCGCCTGAACTCGATAATCAATAAAGCTTAGCTAAGTTCCATAGCAATAAACGCTCGCTGAACTTCAGAGCTAATAAACATATAGACATCCAGAGCTTAATACATATAATCCATACACAAAGCAAATTAATCCGGGCTAATCCGAGCTCCATAAGTAATATCGAGCCGATTAGTAAATAAGATGTGAGCTCCAAAGATGAGATATATTGAGCAAATAACACTTGTATGAACTCACAAAACAATAAAGTCACGCTCTGAGTAAATAGATACAACCGAGCTCTAAAATCAATATGCAGCAAAAATGTCAGAATTGAGCAGGCTTGTACTCATATCAACATAAAAATACATCGCTACAATCATAAGTAGCCTGAGGTCATTGTAAACCTCGAACAGAGCGGACCTGCAACTATATCTCGAAATAATTCTAAATAGAATTAAATTCTGAATAGGGCTAACCCGTAAACCTCGAACATGGCTGATCTAGTGAGGAATGGTGCTAGAGCCCCATACACCTGTTATCTTAGCAGGGCTGACATGTTATCTGGGTAGAGCTGACCTGCAATAACGACTAGATTTAATTATAAGATTAAATACGAAATAAGGTCGACATGTTCTATTAGCCGGGCTGACCTGCAATAACAAGTCCGAAAGAGTTCTAAGATAATTCTAAATATACAATTACAACAAAACAATGCTGACCTATTCTCTTAGCAGGGCTGACCTGCAAAATCAACTCCGAAAGAGTTCTAAGATAATTCTAAATATAGAATTAAATACGAAACATGACTGACCTGTTCTCTTAGCAGGGCTGACCTGCAAAAACTAGTCCGAAAGAGTTCTAAGATAATTCTAAATATAGAATTAAATACAAAACATGGCTGACCTGTAATCACAACTAGAAATAATTCTAAGTATGTAATTAAATCTTAAACAGAGTTGACTTGTTATCAGAGCAGGACTTGCCTGCAATCATAACTAGAAATAATTCTAAGTATAGAATTAAATCTTAAATAGGGCTGACATGTTACCTGTGTATGGCTGACCTGCAATGACAACTAGGAATAATTCTAAGTATAGAATTAAATCGTAAACAGGGCTGACAATTTTGAACTCCAAAGATAATAAACCGAGCATATAAGTCTCGACCCACCTGAGCTCCAGAAATAATAAACCGAGCTCACACAACTCGTATGTCCTGAACTCCAGAGCTAATAATATGCAGAGCAAATAAAAGCTCAGCTGAACTCCAAAACTAAAGCACGTAAGAACTCAAGAATAATAAATGTGCATAGGAGATAGAGCTCATCTGAATTTGCAAAGTGACAGATGTCCTGAGCTCTTGAGCTGATAAAATGATAAGCAAATAAAGCTCGTCTCATCTGATCATAGAGTAAAGATAAGCATATAAGACTTGTCCAATCTGAACTCCAGATAATAAATATGAGTGAATGATTCTCGTATAATATGAACTCCAGATAATAAATATGAGTGACCAATTCTCGTCTGATTTGAACTCCGGGCGGACTATGACATAAATCTATGCCTGGGCGGACCATGGCAATAAATCATTGCCTGGGCGGACCACGGCAATATATCTTTGTCTGGAAGGACCATGACAATATATCTTTGCCTGGTGGGCCATGACAGTTTTTCTTTGCCTGGGCGGACCATGACAATAAATCTTTGTCTGGGCAGACCATGGCAATAAATATTTGCCTGGGGGCCATGACAATAAATCTTTGTCTGCGCGGACCATGACAATATATATATGCCAGGGCCTCATACACCTGGGCTTTAGTGACAGGGCGGACCTGCGCTGATATTTTGTCAATGCCTCATACACTTGGGGGCTTAGTTTATGCCAAGGGCTTATTGACAATGCATTGGGCTTGAGCAATCAGAGCGGTCCTGTGCTAATAAAATGACAGGGCCTCATACACATGGGCTTTAGTGACAGGGCGGACTTGCACTGATATTTTGCCAAGGCCTCAAACACTTGGGCTTATGTTATGCCAAGGACTTATTGACAATGCCTTGGGCTTGAGCAATCAGGGCGGACCTATACTAATAAAATGTCAGTGCCTCATACTCCTGGGCTTTAGTGACAGGCGGACATACACTGATATTTTGTCAATACCTCATACACTTGGGCTTATGTTATGCCAATGGCTTATTGACAATGCCTTGAGCTTGAGCAATCAGGGCTGACCCGTGCTAATAAAATGTCAGGGCCTCATACACCTGGACTTTAATGACAGGGCGTACCTACACTGATATTTTGCCAAGGCCACATACACTTGGGCTTATGCGATCAGTGCGGACCTGTGCTCCGGAGATAATAAATATAAGCAAGTCATAATATCTGAGCTCCAAAAATCAACACCTCCCGTTAGAACTCCAACATCAATACATCACAAGCAAATAAGTTCACCCGAACACCAAAACCAATTAAGATCTTGAACTGATGAATAAGGTCTTACTATGAGATTGCATGCCAAATCTGTCATAATAGAGGCTTACTACGAGATTGCATGCTCGATCTATCATAATAGGGGCTTACTGCGAGATTGCATGCTCGAGCTGAACTCCTGAATAGGAGCTTACTGCAAGATTGCATGCCCGAGCTGTCGTAATTGGGGCTTACTGCGAGATTACATGCCCGATCTGTCATAATAGGGGCTTACTGCGAGATTGCATTCCCGAGCTAAACTCCTGAATAGGGGTTTACTGTAAGATTACATGCCTGAGCTGTCGTAATAGGGGCTTACTGCAAGATTGCATGCCTGATCTGTCCTATAGGGGCTTACTGCGAGATTGCATGCCCGAGCTGGTGATCTGTAAAATAGGGCATGAAGACTTGAGTGCCAATGTCACGATCGATTGCTAGAATGATTTTTAGCCGGATGCTGAGAACCGCTTGATATGCCGAGTTAAGGTGTCCAATAGTAACAGTGACATGTCTTAAGCTCGGCAAGATGCACATAGCCAAACATAGCATGTCCTGAGCTCGAGTAAATTATTGCAATAATATAGAAAAGACCAGACAGAAACGATCCAAGATAATAATATCTTGCAGCTTAAAAACATTCCGCGATGCAATAAATTAAAGTAGCAATTGGAGAGATAACCGTAAATCCGGGTATGTAGAGGCATCAATGTGAGGGAATATACAAAGAAAGGGCACCAATAATATCCTCGGTGTCTTCAATTCCACGAGGAAAAAGTATTGTAGAATGCATATAAGGGAGATATACCTATGTCCCCATATACTAGGCTCTGGAATGCAAGCCTTAAAAATGAAAACAGCCTATAATTATTTTTTTCTATATATGTTATTAAGTCTTCCAGCCTCCTCATGCAATCTAATCAAAGATTATTCCAAAGCTATTCTGAAAAATCATTAATATAGTGGCTAGAATTCAGACCACCATAGGAGGAGAAATTTCATTGAGAACGACGGTGCAAGAGAGTCGCAGTCGTGCAAGCATGTGCATAGAGGTTAGTAAAGGCATGAGAAATCCCGAGCAACTCTTTTCCTTCGATCATCTGATCACTACGACGATGATATAGAACTCCAGGCGTCAGTAAAATGGCAAGTGATGGTTCCTGTTCGCTTGTCGCTGTGATAGGGAAAAATGGAAAGTGCTTTTTTTACCAACCGTCTGCCGAGCTTTATCTTCTTCTTTTTTTCTTTTTCAAGTGCCAAAAATAAATATGGTGGTCATGGAGTTGAGAAGGGGAGAAATGGCGATGAAGATAGAGATGGATGCCAGCCCAAAAATGCATCGCTACCACCGTTGCTTGGCGCTGCCCCTTCTCGCTCACCACCCGAGCCGCTGCCTGAAGCTCACCCCAGAACTAGTCCATCAAAAATTCGACGTCTTAGCTCGATTTTCCACAGACGTCGCCAATTGTTACGTTGTTTTTTGGTTTGATTTATAACAATAAATTTATATGCGAGAATTAGATAGAACACCAAGATTTTTACGTGGAAAACCCTGAGGGAAAAAACCACGGGACCTAGTCTAACACGAATTTTCCACGATAAACATCAAGAATTTACAATAGCCGTTTGTGTGCCATTGTAATGACTGGAATAATTATATCTAATTAATATTAATTGTGGAATATCATGGGATAATCATGGGATTAAATAGTTGGATTTATAAATTGGGTTTGAGGTTAGAATAAAAGTAGTGTGGGTTGAAATTGTGTGCAAATTAAGTAAGAGGGGAATTTGTAAAATAATGAGATGTATTTTATGCTTTTAAAATAAAATAATAGAATTGGGGAGGATATATTATATGTGTGGAAGGGATTAAACTTGTCACATTTTTCTTTCTTCTCTCTCCCAACCTTATCGACAAACTCATCTATTTCCCATCATCTTCCTCGCGACATCATGCAGCAAAGGAGCAAATACTTTCCGAAAATTTCCTTGCGATTTAAGCGGAATGTTTCTCAATGATTTCCTCTCTTTTATCTGGTTGTTCATTTCCTTGTGCATTTTTATGGAACTAGGTTTACTGCTACGATTTTTGAGGAAGATTTCGGTCGAGTTTTATGCCCTTCTGCTCGTGAGTTTTGGGTCCTGGTTTAAGAGATTATTATTTCGTTAAATTTGTATTTTGGGCATGGTTAATTATTAGTAATGTGACGGTGCATGTTCTTCACGACATTCTGAATTTTTCTTTGCTACCTTGTCGTTTGAACATGCTGTGCAGATAGAGTTGGGTTTCCTATTCCACCTTATACTTTAGTTCTGTTATGAAGTGTTATTTAAGCCATAGGTGAAAGCCATGTACAATAGATTCGATTTCCCTCCCTGTTTCAAGATTTCAGAGTCGTCCCTTACGTTTTGCTGTTGCAGTGAAATCCTAACTCGATTTGTGTGAGTTCTTGCCGCATGTACAGGGTATTCAGTGGCTGTGTATGTATGCAATTACTGCTGTAGATGCATTATTTTACTGTTGTACATGTGTGTTTGGATGAGAGTATTGATATAATTCCAAGTAACAATTGGAATATGTTAACTAGATGTTGAGAACATCGGATAATAGTACAAACGAGATGTGTGATGACATGATAAAGTGTTAGGATCGGTCCGGAGTGTTTAGAGGGGGGTGAATGAACACTCCTTCTAAAATTTAATCCCTTGTGATTTCTTTCGGATTAGTGAAAGAAATCTGTTTCTTAATCAACTCTTTTATAGAACAGACCACTGAATGTATAAGTGCGGAACGATCTGATCTTATATTTGTAAGAGCGGCTCGATGGCTTGAATGAAAGAACAAGTGCAGAAAGACAAGAACACAGAAAATGTTTCTGGAAGTTCGAAGGTGGTGTAATCCTTCTACGTCTCCCCTTCTTCCAATTAAGGAAGGTTTATACTAGAAGACTTTGATTTATACAATCCTGTTGTACAAACCCGATTCAGGCTGGATTTACCCCACTACCAGTCTGAAACTCCTAGTCACTCGATCTGTTCAGACACTCTCTGTCTGACAGTTACAATTTGTTTCTCACTTCTGTTTTTCAATACAGACTACACAAGATGCGCACAGTGATCCTAAATGATCAAATATTACAAAGTAATCGTGCTTAAGAATAATTTCAGCTCGAGAGCTTCTGAGCTTGTAAGCTTGTGCTGATTTGCTTTCTTGTGCGTTTTTCGATTGATCAGTCTCTCGTGTCCTTGTATGTCTGTGTGTCGTGTATTCTGTATTGTTGTTGCATCCTTTTATAGTTGCATGTACCAACGACATTATTTCCCTTAATGTGCAACTCTTGACTCTGCTTATTCTCTGAGTAAGCTACAGTCTTCTTCTTCAGGATACTTGCCGTTCTTGTTCATGCTTTCGGCGACTGTCAGGTAAGCTCTTCTTTGTCTTCTTACCTTTTATGGCAATCTTCAGTCTTTGGTCCTTTGTTGCATTAATTACGACATTAAATGCTACAATAAATAGCCGTTAATGATTCGGACTGAGGAACCAATTTTTATGCATCCTTGACTGCTCTGATCTGATAAAGATTGAGATCGATCTGAAGCTTCGATCTAGTCAGTCTGATATCCATCGATCCGGTCTGATATGTGATATGTCTTATCAGCTTGTTCTGTTTTGAGCTATCGATCTGGTCAGTCTGATTACCCTCGATCCGGTCTGATATGCTTTGTCATCTTATCAGCTTGATCTGTTTTGGTCGATCGATCTGGTCAGTCTGATTTCTCTCGATCCGGTCTGATATGTTTTGTCATCTTTAAAATCTCATCGATAAGGTTCGGAACTAACAAATTCCCCCTTTTTGATGATGACAAAACATAGCTTCCAAGTCTTTTTAACCAGTCTGATAAGAACTCTGAAGCGTATACTTTCGGATCGATTACTTCTTCTTGTTCAAAATAAATGAACATAATTAAGTTGGATCGATTAAGTCATTTAGTATTAAGCCTTTTAGTTTAGTTCAAAATAAATGAACAAGGACTTAACAAAGAAAGATTTTCTTTATTGATCAACAGTCTTGCATACAGACAGTCTGAATATATAAACAATCTATTTTCTTGAAGACTGAGACTGATGCGGCTTGAAGTCTTTTTCTTTTCCCCCTTTTTGTCAGCAGCAATCTCTTGGAGAAAATCTACGACTTGTGCTAGCTGAGCGCTGATAGCGTCAAGACGAGTATCTTGAGCGCGAAGGGAGTTGGCGACGGATGCTCTGACTTCAGTGGCCAGCTCGATCTGCTCTTTTCTCAGGCTGTTCTTATAAGTAGCTTGCTGAGAGAACAAATCGTTCAGTCCTCGCTGAAGGCTGCCGATACTGGCTGTCATCTTCTCTTTGAATGAATCAAAGTTCAAAGCTGTAAGCCTCTGACCTTGATGAACTTCTAGAACACGTTGAGAGAGTGACATGCAGTTGTCAGATAGGTGCTGAAGAGTTCTTGCCTGAAATGGAGGTGCATCAGATTGTCGGCTTGGTGAGTGATCTGATGATGACAAAGCATGATCATCTTCTTCAGCAATCGGCATAAGTGAAGATACAGCAGCTTGGTGACTTTCGGACCGGATCAAGGTGACCAGATCCGAAGAAAATGCTTGTAAGAAAGCCATATCTTCATCTGAGTGGACTGGAGGAGTGCTGGGTCTGGAAGGCTCCTCAAGTTGTAGAGCTGCAACAACAGTGGATACCACCAGATCCGGATCAACGAACTCTGGTGCGCCAACTGTTGCAAGTTCTGCGGTTGGACTGATGTGAATGTGGGAGGCTGACGATCCCAATGGAATAGATGTTGTTGGAGAATCCAACAAAACATTCAGTGGTTCATCTTCTGTAGCAGACGGAGCATTAGGCAATGGCTGCTCCGCTGTCTGATCTGCTACTATGTCTGCAGTCTGATCTGCTTCGCGATCTGCAGTCTGTTCTGCTGCTCCTGAGGGAATAACCTCAAAGAAAGGTTCTGCCAGAGTCTTGCTGGCAGAGGGATGATCCGGGCTGGTTGCTGGAGTGGATATGCTGAGTTTCTGTCGTTGAAATCGGACAGCTAACTGGAGAGCATGAATATCCATCTCTAATTGAGCAATAACAGCCCCATCATCTCTGGCAGTTTGAACATTCGGATTGAAGTTCGCTTTCTTAGCAGTTAAGAGCAGAGTCGCCAGTCTGAATCTTTGAGTGGCCTTGAATAGCTCTTTGCGCTGCACAGCAAGCCGAACATCATCGGTCTATGTCCCCTTCAGAACGTTTTCTTCCATTTTCTGAAGGCGTTTGAGTTTGCCGAAGAACATCTCAATGTGGTTGATCGTTCTGTATTCGACGTACTCATCAAAAACCACAATGAGTTCCTTCACTTTCTCTTCAACGTCCTCCATAGCAATATCAATTGCTGTCTGTGCTGCAGATTTGGGCTTAGAGAAAAGTGGTTCGGAGAGAATGGTTTTGCCCTTGCCGATGGAGGGAGGGGACTTGATCCCGGATTGGGTATAGTCTCCCAACTCAGTGATAACAATCCCTTTCACCACGGGAATGGCAGAGGGGACTCGGATGGTTACATTTGGTGAAGTGGTTGAAGTGGTTGAGATTTGGGTTGTAGGTTGGGGTGCAGGGGTGGCTTTTGTTGGAGGCAATATGGGTAAGGCTTTTGGTTTGGTAATCTGGGTTCTTGGCTTCTTGGGAAGAGGCTTGGCTGGTGGCGAGGGGGCAGACTGTGTTCTTCAGAGTCAGTCTGGATGGTTAACTTTCGCTTGACTCGAGGTTTGCGAGCAGCAGCCTGGGCTTCTCCCTCCTCAATCTTGACAGCCACCAGATCGGTGGGAGTGGGTGGAGCACTCTTGGACTTCAGCAGTGCTAGTCCCTTGGAGTTGAGAATCTTGAAGGACTCAGAGCAGACTGCTTCCCTAGCTCAATGTCCAAAGTTTCTAGGAGCTTGCTGAGAGGAACAGCGAAGCAGACGGCCTGTTTGGAGGCGATCACTGTTTCCATCAGAACTCCAAAAAGAATCACGGACCAGTTCATCTTCTGTCCGGAAACAATAGCAGCCATGGCCCTGAACTTCTCGGCAGTGACGGCGTCAAAACTCCGAGCTTTGCCCAATAATGGCTTGCCCACAATTTCGCATAGCACCTGGAAATGAAATATCATTTCCTTCTTTTTGAATGAGGGCTGCAGGCGATGGCCAAAATAGAAATCCTCCCCTGAAGAGCTGTGAGAGAGGCTTGAGGAATCTGCCCAAACTCAGTCAGTCCGGAGTTGGGTAGACCAAAGGTCTTGGCCAGCGTCATCGGCGAGATTTCAAAAGTTTTGCCCTTGACAGATGTGGAGATGAATGACTTCTGGGATATGACATTGGCAAACAGTTCACGAATCTCCGACTCGTAAACCACTGTGCCACACTCCAAAAAGTTTCTCAATCCAGATGATTCCAAAGCTCGGAAAATGGAAACCATCTCTGAATCTTCAGCCCTATAAATGTCATTGAACTCAGTGGAGAGAGAGTTGTGAGTGATGGTAGTCATTGGAGTAAAATGGAAAAAGTATACAAAAAGTTTTGAGGGAAGATGAGAGAGTTAGAGAGCAGACAGGCGGTAAATGGTAAAAAGTGAATGAAAATGAAATGTTCAGCCCGCTAAATAAGAGAGAGAAGACACGTGTCTTTATCTCAAAGACTGAAAAATAAATAATTCAAAATAAACGGTCAGGATAAAAGAAAGATAAGGCGGTTAAAATGCAATCAGTCCGGGCTGTTTTTTTGTTTACAAAATAAAAGATTTATTGTCCAGACAGATCATAGGATAACATCAGATTGACATAGATCGGTCTGAAAGTTCGGACCGGATCTGTGTCTTTCTAAACATTGTATTATCGATCTGTGCCAACAAAATTCTTTAGGCGCGAGAAGAAGAGAACATCTAAACTATTAAGATAAGTCAATTAATCCAAGAATTTGACGGAAATAATTAAACTTAGCCTCAGGGAGCGGTTTGGTGAAGATGTCTGCTGCTTGCTGCTCTGTTGAGATGTGCTCGATCCGAATCTCCTTTTTGCCAACATGATCTCGAATAAAATGATGTCTTATATCAATATGCTTTGTTCGAGAGTGCAGAACTGGATTATATGTTATAGCGATTGCACTTGTGTTGTCGCAAAATATCGGAGAGTCAACAGCTTGGATGCCATAGTCTTTGAGCTGGTGTTGAATCCAGAGCATTTGAGCGCAACAGCTTCCAGCGGCAAGATATTCTTCTTCAGCTGTAGATGTGGCAATTGATGTTTGCTTCTTACTGAACGAAGAGATCAATCTTTCACCTAGAAATTGACATGTTCCACTGGTGCTTTTACGATCAATCTTACAGCTAGCGTAGTCTGCGTCTGAATATCCGATCAAGCTGAAGTTAGAATCTTTGGAGTACCAAAGACCAACGTTCTGAGATCCTTTCAAGTATTTCAGAATACGCTTAACAACAATAAAATGTGATTGCTTTGGTTCTGACTGAAATCTGGCGCACATACAGACTGAGAACATAATATCAGGCTGGCTCGCTGTAAGATATAAGAGCGATCCGATTAGTCCTCTATACATAGTTACTTCGACTGCCGTTCCCCCTTCGTCTTTGTCTAACTTGATTGTAGGACTCATTGGAGTGGATGCAGTTGAGCATGTTTCCATTCCGAATCTCTTAAGCAGCTCTTTGGTATACTTGGCTTGGTTGATGAAAATTCCATTGCTGAGCTGTTTGACTTGGAGACCCAAAAAGAATGAGAGTTCTCCCATCATGCTCATCTCAAACTGTCCCTGCATCAACTTGGAAAATTTCTCGCATAATTTGGGGTTAGTTGACCCAAAGATTATATCATCAACATAAATCTGAACCAATAGGGTATGTTCCCCCTTAATAAATTTAAAGAGAGTTTTATCTACTGAGCCGATCTGAAAGTCATGGTTCAGCAGAAATTGAGATAGAGTGTCATACCAGGCCCTTGGTGCTTGTTTCAGACCATATACTGCTTTATTCAGTAGATATACATGATTAGGGAATGAGTGGTTCTGAAATCCAGGAGGTTGCTCAATGTAAACTTCCTCCTGAAGCTTACCATTAAGAAAGACGCTCTTGACGTCCATCTGATATACCTTGAAGTCTTTAAAGGCAGCATATGCAAGAAAGATTCTGATTGCTTCAAGTCTGGCGACTGGTGCAAAAGATTCATCGAAGTCAATTCCTTCTTCTTGTCGGAATCCTTGTGCCACCAGTCTGGCCTTGTTTCTAACCACAGTTTCATCTGCGTCCAGCTTGTTTCTGAAAACCCATCTGGTTCAAATAACAGGCAGATCGCTTGGTCTGGGGGTTAGACTCCAAACTTGATTTTGTTCGAAATTGATTAAGCTCTTCTTGCATTGCCTTAATCCAGTTGAAATCAGTCAGAGCTTCATCGATCTTCTTAGGTTCCAGAGTTGAGATGAAAGCAGCATGAGTGAACTCATCCATCATCTGTCCTCTGGTTCTAATTGGTGCAGAGGGACTTCCAATCACTAGATTAGGTGGATGCCTCTTAGTCCATCGATAGCTTGACTCTGGATTGTCTGGTCCAGCCGGATGAGTAGTAGTAGCGGTATGATCAGCATCTGCTTTGATATGAGAGTTTGGATCATCCGGATCGGCTCGATCTGAAGAAGCTTCATTGCCTTGATCCGGTCTGGCTGGTACTTCAGGTTCTGGTGGGTTGTCTCTTGACCTGTTAGCTACAATCTCATCATCACTGTTAGCTTCGAGATGGATGTTTTCCATCTGATTTTGAATTGATTCTTTGTTACCCTCAACACACAAAGATTCATCAAAACCTACATGAACTGATTCTTCTACAGTTAAGGTTCGATTATTAAAAATTCGATAAGCTTTGCTAGTTGATGAATATCCTAAGAATATTCCATTATCAGACTTAGCTTCAAATATTGTAAGATGATTCTTACCATTGTTGTGAACGAAGCATTTACAGCCAAATACATGAAGGTGAGAAATAGACGGTCTGTTACCAGTCCATATTTCATATGGAGTGAGATTCAGCTTCTTACTAATCATAGATCGATTTTGAGTGTAGCATGCAGTATTTACAGCTTCTGCCCAGAACTTTTGTGAGATTCCAGAATCAGCAAGCATTGTTCTTGCTGCTTCTTTGAGCGTTCTGTTTCTTCGTTCTGCAACTCCATTCTGTTGAGGAGTTCGAGCGGCTGAGAACTCATGCTTAATTCCATGATCTTCTAGGAAGGATTCAAGATTCTGATTTGAAAACTCAGTGCCTTTGTCACTTCGAATCCTGTCTATGCTGGATGATTTCTCGTTCTGAGTGCGTTTCAGCAGCTTGATCAACTTCGGACCGGTCTGATCTTTACTGCTCAAAAATATAGTCCATGTAAAGCGTGAGTAATCATCAATAACAACAAGAGTATACAGCATTCCCCCTAAACTTGTTATTGGTATGACACCAAACAAGTCCATATGCAATAGTTCTAAACAACGGGAGGAGGATTTGTCATTCTTGTTTTTGAAGGATGATCTGATCTGTTTGCCCATTTGGCAAGCTTCGCAGATCTTATCCTTAGCAAAGTCGATCTTGGGCAGACCGATAACTAAATCATGTTTACACAGGCTAGAAATAGTCTTAAAATTGATATGATTCAAGCGTTTATGCCATAGCCAGTGTTTATTATCATTGTTAGCGATGAAGCAAGTAGGATTATCAGGTTGAGCATGATTCCAATTAATCTTATATGTATTCCATTCCTGATTCCTACAAGCATGGTTATACCGTCTGATGATTTAACAGTGCAAGTGTGCTTGTGAAATTCTACAGCATAACCATTATCACAAAGTTGACTTATACTAATCAGATTATAGCACAGATTTTCAACTAACAGCACATCATTGATAATAATGTTACCATGGACAATCTTACCCTTGCCCACGGTCTTACTCTTCGAATTATCTCCGAAAATGATCTTGGGTCCAGTACATTCTGTGACTTCAGACAGCAGCCCGATGCTTCCAGTCATGTGACGAGAACACCCGCTGTCCAAGTACCAGTCTGATACAAGTTTCTTCGGTACCTGTCATCAAACATATTTATTGTTGGTACCCAATCCTATTTGGGTCCAGAACGGATTAGCCCCTTGGGAACCCACACCTGTATCAGCTTTAGTGGCTTGTGTGTGTGTGGTGTGCTGTGAGCTGGTATGTTTCGATGTTGTGTGTGATAATGTGTGCGATATGGAACCCTTTGATTCTCATGAGGTAGTCTATATCTTCGTTGAACTGGTTTTGAATTATAGTAATTGTATTGTCTTCCTTGCCTTCGATCTTGCACCCTTAGATTTGGTCTGAAAGACGCAAAGCTTGCTGGTGCCTTTTCTTTGGCTTGGTTGACATATCCAATTCCTTTTCTCAAACCTTGATTCACGAAAGAGACTCCCGTTTGAATCGTAGGTGCTTCAGTTTCATATACTGTGCTGGATTTAACAAATGTCATTTGATTGATTTTGTTCTTTACCAGCAACAATTCAGATTTATCTTTGGTGGATTCTTTGGTGTCAAAGCCTATGCCGGTGAAATCACCAACGTTTCTTTGTACCTCTTGTAATTCTTCCAAAGATGTTCTGGATTTTGTCCATGTCTTGAATATATGAGAAAGCTTAGCATTTTGTGTGCTAATTCTCTTATTTTCTTCATGGAGCTGATCATAGGAGATTTTGAGCTTATTCAGCTCGATCTGGAGATTGTTGCACTCACCCTGCTCAGAGCAGCTTGGTTTGTTGTGCTCATCCATTTGATCACTGACTTTAACTTTATTCTTCTCAAATGATTCAGCTAAGATCCTATAATCATTAGCCATGTCTTGCAGTGCGGACATGAGCTCTTCACGTGTAAATTCATTTGAGTCAAAGTCAAATACCTCGCCTGTCTAACTCATCTCTTCATCTACCATTAGACATTGAATATCTTCTTCGCTTTCGCTGGAAGAATATTCGGACCTGTCTGAATCGGAGTCAGTCTGAGCCCACTTGCTGTTTCCTTCTTCAGCTACTAGGACCTTTTGGGACTTTCCATGATTTTTGCGGTCTTTGTAGTGCTTCTTTTTCCTGTCATCGCGATGCTTCTCCTTCCGTTCTTCTTTCTTCGGTCTGGTGCAATCTGCAATGAAATGTCCGGTCTTACCACAATTGTAGCAAGCATGATCATTAACAGCATCGTCCTTTCTTGGCTTATAATGATGATAGGGTTTAAAGTTCCTCTTATTTTTAGACATGAATTTACCAAATTCTTAATAAATAATGACATAGCATCATTACTTATCTGTTCAATAGATCGATCTGATGTGGAGACGATCTGGTCTGAAATAGCTGCCAGTGCTTTGTTTGGTTGAGAGATGAATGGCTCTGCTTCACCTCTGCTTATCAGTTCGAACTCATATGCTTTAAGATCTGCGAACAGATCATGAAGTTCAACCTTGTTCAGATCTTTGGACTCCCTCATTGCAATGGTCTTAACATCCCATTCTTTAGGCAGGGCTGGTAACGCTTATCGTGTACGCCCAAATTAACCCCACTCAATCCTCAAGATTGATAACAATAATGTAGTAGCGTGAGTAGGGATCGATCCCACGAGGAGGTGTGAATCTTTGTGTTAATGAAAATCAAAACAAAAGAATAATAAAGGATGGGGTTGTGAGGTTGAATTATACTAATGAAAATTAAAAACAAAGATTAACTAATGAAAATGATTCTTGGTATCGGTCGACTCTACCTTGGATATTACCATCTATTTCATCGATTCACAAAAGACTCAATTTACTTGAATATTCATCAATTGGAAATCTAATTCCTCCCTCACCTTATTCATAGTCAATTAGTCCAAGCGTTCTAATTTAACTTTCACCAATCGATCAATCTCTATATGCATATTCAAGATTAAAATCATGACATCATTCAAAACTAGTGAGCGATGAATCTAAACAACATAAACACAAGCGGTTTATATAATTTAGTCAATGGTTTTATCTAAGAATTTAATAACACCAACAGCAGGCAATTATCGATCTTAGTTGCTTCTTCAATTAGATTACTCAAACAATCTCTTATTTGATATCCAATTAGCAATAGATTATATGCAAGTTACTAGGTTGTCAATCCAAAAAACAAACATCAATCATATCAACAAAATCAGAAAAACAATGAATTCAATAAAATCGATAAACAAAAGCGTATGAATCTCCCCAAGATAAATAAATCCAAGGTTTTGTCTTCCTCAACCAAGAATTAAGACTAGCTACACATAATTAAAACAAAACTATAAATAAAAACTAGGGAAAGAAAACTAATCCGATCTCCGCTCGTCGAGGTGTCAATCCCGCCTTCGCTTCGATATTCGTAGACGTTCTTCAACAAAATTGAAAAGAAAATATAAAACTAGTCTAAAATTATTCTACCCTAACTATCTAGATGTTTTTAAGTCTGAAATTCGAGTTCTATATGTAGGGAGGCTAGGAGGTAGGTTAGAATCCATATAGAAGGAAAGAAATCAAGAATTCAAGCTTTCCAAAACTCTGCTGGCGATCGATCGGCGCTGGCTGGCGATCGATCGATCACCAGCCTTTATTTTTCAGGCAGAATGTATCGGCGATCGATCGCGGATTTTGCCGATCGATCGCGGATTTTTAACGTTTTCTGGCGAGTTTTGTATTTTGGCCATAACTTTCTCATACGAACTCCGAATTCGACGAATCAGCTGTCCACACGAAGATAACTCAAAGATCTACAACTTTTCTATGGACCGCATTTCCAAAACTTGGCTTGAACATATATAAATTTGAGGAGAAAGGAGAAACATGTGTCTTTGATTCCGGTTTTTTCCTCGTTTCTTCAACTTTACTCCTTCTTTCATCATTTTAGCTTGATTTCTTCACATTTTCCTACATTTACACAAATATACGATTAGGTAGCATATGTATCAATTTATTCATCAAAATATACCAAATCGTAGATAATTAAGCGCAATAGATGTGTCTATTTCTAGCCATATCAAACACCCCCATACTTAATCTTTACTCGACCTCGAGTAAATCAGACAAAACTACAATTTTTTTACTTTGGCTCATAGGTTCATAACAAACTAACTTGTTCTCACTTTAATGCCTCAATAATTTTAAACATGTATAGTAATGAAAGGCGGCGAAAAGTTAACAGTGGAACAAGTTCAATCCCTAAACATTTCATACCCATCAAAGCAGTGAACGTGCGTGTGTGGTCATAAACAAATGTCATATGCAAATTATAGATCCAACAAATGTAAACCTACAATAGTTCAAGTTGTACACCAACACAAGTATAAGCTTCACTTGCACCCTCTTCTCCACTATCTTAGCCACTTGCAAACACAAATCAAGTAGGTCTTTATTAGCTTGTAGCTTGGCCTAGGTATTGGCTTATGAAAGAAAGGGAAAAGATGCATCAAAACAAGAGAGTATGGTGATATGCACAATAATTAGCTTCTCTTCTTGCATGATTTGTTTGCAATGTAAACTTTAATCATTTTTTTTCTCTTTTGTGCCTTGGCTCCCCTTGGAGTCATATGTGTTTTAATTCTTTTCAAGGCATCCACTTTTCTTTCATGCATTTCATTCTTTTGACAATAAAGCTCACAGAACATTGAATCATTGATAACATAAGTGCATGTGAATGAAACACATCATACTCCCAAAGGTATGGATTAAAATTATATTTAGGCTTATTAGGGAAGGATGATAAGCTAATCAAAGAATGTCGAATGGGGTTTTTTTGTATGCTTAGCATACAACCATTCTTTTGCATTAAGGCTAAAAAAGGGTACTAGTGATTGATTTTCTTTACATGGTAGGCTTGAAAGGCTCAAACGCATCAAAGATTGCCTATATCACTTTCATGTTTGCAAGTAGTCTAGACATACGCCTCAAAGAGCATGTAGTTAAGTTATAGCATGTATTAGAGACTTCTTAAGACTATCACAAAGTTCACACAATCTTCACTAAGCTATGCACACTTCACAAGTCATGACAATAATGTGCTCAAAATATTCAACTACTATGTTAAAGTACACTTTGCATTAGAGTTCAAAGTGTTCCAAGGTTAACAATTCACCTATGTTCAAAAACATGCATGCCATTAATTAGGTTTCATCATGGGCTAGTGATTCTAAGCATGTGTTCATTACTAACTATGAGCTCAAAATTTTCAAATTTTTCGATTTTTTTGTATTTTTGTAATAGAAAAGCAATAACACACCACTAATCTCTCCCCCATACTTAAATCTTACATTGTCCCCAATGTAAGGCAAAAATACAAGTAACGAGAAAAGTCTAACTAATAAAGCAATAAAAAATAAAAAGAAAGGGAAACTAACTCCCCTTGGGTTGCCTCCCAAGCAGCGCCTCTGTTTAACGTCGGTGGCCCGACTCCAATGCTCGTGCTCATGGTGGGTCATGTTTTGTGTCCAATGCCACCTTTTCCCACCTCAGTATCCTTCTGACAGCTCGAAGGCGATGCCTATTCGCCTTATACTTCTTGGAGGTCCTCAACCCTTTTCGCATCCCCTCGTTTTCTATTGATGTATCGTGAGGTTCAGGAGGAAGTTTCAGCTCAACATCAGGTACCTGCAATTCAAAATTGAGATTTTTAAAAGGAGAATTTGGTAAAGCAGTAGTAATACATGAAGTGTCAGTCAAAATTTCTCCCATACCTCCTTCGTCAACAGGCCGATCAGTAGTTACCCCATGTTCATGCTCAGTGACAGTATGTGATTTTTCTAGTGATACGTGATGTGTGATGCCAATAGTATAATCAGTAGTAGGATGAACGGGATCATGAGTATTGAACTTAGCTACCTCACCATTAAACTCCATAGTAAAAGCACCACCACTTACATCTATTATGCACTTGGAAGTTTTCAAAAATGGTCTCCCTAACAGAATAGGGCTGCTTTTATTATCATTTTCAATGTCAAGTACGTAGAATCAGCAGGAAAGACCAATTTATCGACTTTCACTAGAACATCCTCAAGTATTCCCCTAGGATGCACAGTAGACCTATTTGCTAATTGAATAGCAATTTCAGATTTTTCAAGAGGTCCTAGGTCTAAAGAGGTGTAGATTGAATAAGGCATAACATTTATTGCTGCTCCTAAGTCTAGCATGGCCTTATCAATTCTATTATTTCCAATCATGCATGGGACAGTGAACATACCAGGATCCGTGCAGTTTGTAGGGGTTTCCTTCTCCTCATCGTCGGAGAAAAAATCATCAAACATGTCCATTTCATCACAGTATTCGACCTTCGGTTCCTTTTTCTCTTCATAGGGTTCATGATCATATTCAACATAGGGGGTTGTTGGAGACAAACCTTGTGGAGATGCATGATGTGCAAGCTCCTCTTCTTCTAGTGGCACATGTGTCTCCTCTTCTAGCTTGGGTGGCATCAGTACCACCTCCCCCGGGGTTCCTACCTCTTCGTCACTCCTTGAGGCGATTGCAACCATGTTCTCTCGTGGTGCCTCCATCGTCCGGGAGGGTATAAAGTCGGTGGGTTGTGCTGCTATCTGATCGGCTGATTTAATAAGTTGCTCGATTTGGTTACCCAAATTCTGAGTGCTAGACCTGAATTCCTGTTGAAATTGCAAAGTATTGTCATTAAGTGTTAAAACAAGATTCTCTAGAGACTCACCAGGGGTAAGGTATTGAGGTTGTTGCGGCCATGGCGAATATTGTGGTATGTATGGCGGTAGATAGGACTGCATGTAAGGTGGAGGTGGGCTCATCCATTGATTGTCATAGTTGAGATTGGGATGATCACTCCAACTTGAGTTGTATGCACTTTGTCCACTCCCTACGCCAAGTTGGTGCACAAGATACTCCAATTCGTCTAGTCGCCTATAATCCTCCATGATAAGATCTGATTGTTAAGAAATCAACCTGTAAGCACGAACAAACAAGAGTAGCGGTGGGGGGAAAGAAAGAGAAAGAAACAAAACAGAAAATATTAACACAAAAATATACAACGCCTCCCCGGCAACGGCGCCAAAATTTGGTAACGCTTATCGTGTACGCCCAAATTAACCCCACTCAATCCTCAAGATTGATAACAATAACGTAGTAGCGCGAGTAGGGATCGATCCCACGAGGAGGTGTGAATCTTTGTGTTAATGAGAATCAAAACAAAAGAATAATAAAGGATGGGGTTGTGAGGTTGAATTATACTAATGAAAATTAAAAACAAAGATTAACTAATGAAAGCGATTCTTGGTATCGGTCGACTCTACCTTGGATATTATCATCTATTTCATCGATTCACAAAAGACTCAATTTTACTTGAATATTCATCAATTGGAAATCTAATTCCTCCCTCACCTTATTCATAGTCAATTAGTCCAAGCGTTCTAATTTAACTTTCACCAATCAATCAATCACTATATGCATATTCAAGATTAAAATCATGACATCATTCAAAACTAGTGAGCGATGAATCTAAACAACATAAACACAAGCGGTTTATATAATTTAGTCAATGGTTTTCTCTAAGAATTTAATAACACCAACAGCAGGCAATTATCGATCTTAGTTGCTTCTTCAATTAGATTACTCAAACAATCTCTTATTTGATATCCAATTAGCAATAGATTATATGCAAGTTACTAGGTTGTCAATCCAATAAACAAACATCAATCATATCAACAAAATCAGAAAAACAATGAATTCAATAAAATCGATAAACAAAAGCGTATGAATCTCCCCAAGATAAATAAATCCAAGGTTTTGTCTTCCTCAACCAAGAATTAAGACTAGCTACACATAATTAAAACAAAACTATAAATAAAAACAAGGGAAAGAAAACTAATCCGATCTCCGCTCGTCGAGGTGTCAATCTCGCCTTCGCTTCGATATTCGTAGACGTTCTTCAACAAAATTGAAAAGAAAATATAAAACTAGTCTAAAATTATTCTACCCTAACTATCTAGATGTTTTTAAGTCTGAAATTCGAGTTCTATATGTAGGGAGGCTAGGAGGTAGGTTAGAATCCATACAGGAAGGAAAGAAATCAAGAATTCAAGCTTTCCAAAACTCTGCTGGCGATCGATCGGCGCTGGCTGGCGATCGATCGCCAGCCTTTATTTTTCAGGCAGAATGTATCGGCGATCGATCGCGGATTTTGCCGATCGATCGCGGATTTTTAACGTTTTCTGGCGAGTTTTGTATTTTGGCCATAACTTTCTCATACGAACTCCGAATTCGACGAATCAGCTGTCCACGCGAAGATAACTTAAAGATCTACAACTTTTCTATGGACCACATTTACAAAATTTGGCTTGAATATATATAAATTTGAGGAGAAAGGAGCAACATGTGTCTTTGATTCCGATTTTTTCCTCTTTTCTTCAACTTTACTCCTTCTTTCATCATTTTAGCTTGATTTCTTCACATTTTCCTACATTTACACAAATATACGATTAGGTAGCATATGTATCAATTTATTCATCAAAATATACCAAATCGTAGACAATTAAGCGCAATAGATGTGTCTATTTCTAGCCATATCAAGGGCTCTCATAACTTTTAGAGCGATCTCTCTATTTGAGTATTCTTTGCCCAGACCATTCAGTTCATTAATGATGCCAGTGACTCTTTCATCAAACTCGTTTAGAGTTTCTCCACTCTTCATCTTTATGCCCTCAAATCTTTGAAGAGCAACAGTCAGCTTGTTTTCTTTGGTCTAGGTCGTTGCCTTCACATAGCTATGCTATCTTCTCCCAATTTTCTTTGGCAGTAGAGCACATTTTGATTTTGCTGAACATGTTCTTGTCCAATGTCTTGAACAAGATGTCTTTGGCAACGTTGTCGAGATTTGCTTTCTTTCTTTCCTCATTCGTCCAGAGGGATCTGTCCTTCTCTACCATTTGTGGTTCACCACCAGTAATGGCGACTGTTGTATTGACTTTCAGAATCTTCATTGGTCCATCAGTGATGACGAACCACATATCGTCATCCTGAGCTGCCAGATGAGCTTGCATTCTGATTCCCCAGTCATCATAGTCTTCCTTTGAGAACATAGGAATTTTGTTGAATGATGCCATCAGCTCAAGTGTCTTTGTGCTGATTAAGATGACCTGCTCTGATACCACTTGTTAGGATCGGTCCGGAGTGTTTAGAGGGGGGGTGAATGAACACTCCTTCTAAAATTTAATCCCTTGTGATTTCTTTCGGATTAGTGAAAGAAATCTGTTTCTTAATCAACTCTTTTATAGAACAGACCACTGAATGTATAAGTGCGGAACGGTCTGATCTTATATTTGTAAGAGCGGCTCGATGGCTTGAATGAAAGAACAAGTGTAGAAAGACAAGAACACAGAAAATGTTTCTGGAAGTTCGAAGGTGGTGTAATCCTTCTACGTCTCCCCTTCTTCCAATTAAGGAAGGTTTATACTAGAAGACTTTGATTTATACAATCCTGTTGTACAAACCCGATTCAGCCTGGATTTACCCCACTACCAGTCTGAAACTCCTAGTCACTCGATCTGTTCAGACACTCTCTGTCTGACAGTTACAATTTGTTTCTCACTTCTGTTTTTCAATACAGACTACACAAGATGCGCACAGTGATCCTAAATGATCAAATCTTACAAAGTAATCGTGCTTAAGAATAATTTCAGCTCGAGAGCTTCTGAGCTTGTAAGCTTGTGCTGATTTGCTTTCTTGTGCGTTTTTCGATTGATCAGTCTCTCGTGTCCTTGTATGTCTGTGTGTCGTGTATTCTGTATTGTTGTTGCATCCTTTTATAGTTGCATGTACCAACGACATTATTTCCCTTAATGTGCAACTCTTGACTCTGCTTATTCTCTGAGTAAGCTACAGTCTTCTTCTTCAGGATACTTGCCGTTCTGGTTCATGCTTTCGGCGACTGTCAGGTAAGCTCTGTTGGAATCGAAGAGGGGGGGTGAATGAGATTCCTTGGCTACTTTAGCTTTTTAAAATGAGTTTGTAAAATAAAAATATTTTGCGTTTTGCGGAAGCCTTTAGTCAATCGATAAAAAGAAAGAACAAAATAAATAAATGCTTAATGGAAATAAAGCAATAAAATGAGACAAGAATTTGTTATAGAAGTTCGGCGATGAATCGTCTACGTCTCCTCTTCCCGGTTAGATAACCTCCAACCGAGGTTCCACTAGAACAATAGATCTTGGCCTTGAGGGCTCCAAGTTAGCCACACAACAACTCTTCCCGAGTTTACAACGCTCTTCCCGAGCACATTACTCTTCCCGAGTACACAAGCTCTTCCCGAGCACAATACTCTTCCCGAGTATACAAAGCTCTTCCCGAGCTACCAACACTCTTCACGAGTCTTCTTGGCCTTAAGGGCTCCAAGGATAGCCACACACTTGCACCAACTAGACTAGTTGATGACTTTACAATTATCCAACTTGCTTTGGTGTTGGAGGACCTTTACAATGAATTAAACCAACAAACACCTTCACGGTGTACTCACACGAAGAAACACAAGCTCTAACAAAGAAGAGAATCACAAACTCCAATACAACAACAATGTATGGAGATTGTAATATAATTTGAAACACTAATTGATCAAGACTTTGTATGAGTTGTAGGCTTGTTCCTTAGCTTCAAAATGCTCCAAAGCATTCATATTTATAGTGTAGAAGGCCTCCAAGGCTCCTACTAGCCGTTGCTACTCATAAGGCTGAAATCACTCCTCGATCGCCTCGGACATCGCCTCAGGCGATCACCATCGCCGCGCCCCAACGGTCACCAAAAATCACGCATCGCCTCAGGCGATCCAATGCCAAAATTAAGGCCGTAGCCTCAGCTCCTTCAAATCTTGCATCGCCTCAAACGAACTCCAGATCGCCTCAGGCGTTCGTGCCATCGCCTCGGGCGTTCAACCCATCGCCTCGGGCGATCTCCCTGCGCGCATGCCCGCGCCATGCCTCGGCGTCGCTCCAGTCGATGTGCGGGGCGAAGTGCCAGAAGGTTGCCATCGCCTCAGGCGTTGTTCACCATCGCCTCAGGCGATCCTCCTCGCATGCTCGCCTAGCCATCGCCTCTGTCGATGTGCGTGGCGATGCTTGGCCTGGCACCCATCGCCTCGGGCGATGATCACCATCGCCTGGGGCGATCCAGGCCAGAATATGCACACTTGATTTTCTTCAATCCAAACCACTTTTCATCACTTAATCTGCACACTAAGTAGATGCCTTAGTATAACAGACACAAGTTTTGTTGATCATCAAAACTCAAAGATTGACCGGGGATAATTTTAACGCATTAAACGCAACCATGCGTTTAAGGCTCAACAATCTCCCCCTTTTTGATGATCACAAAACTTGATAAACTTGAATAAGTAATATGCATGAAATGTGAGTAAAAATAACTCCCCATTAACAATTGCATAACACATACAAGTTATCAAGTTAATCATTAAACAAATAACTCTCCCCCTCAAACCATGCATACATAAGCTCTCCCCCTTAAACTATGCATGTATTAAGTTTCAAGTTTATCACAAAATTCTTCCCCTTTTTGTGATAATCAAAAAACCTAAGATTCAAATAAACATGGCATAATTTATATGTTGACATATAGCTTCAAATTACACATGTTCCTCATCAAACAAGATTAAATCATATAGAGGTGAACCATGTGTTTAGGCACTCAACAATTAATTCTAAAAGTTGCAATGTGTGCATATGTTCATGCATTCATGCCAAAAACAAAATAATAAAAATATCAAGGCATTATAACAAATCATATACTTGCACATTTTCACATAGCATATTCAAATTTGAATGCAAAGCATATCAAGCTACTTACTATAAAAAGATAAGCATACATCATGCATTTCAACAATTATGCTAAGGGGTTATGCATTTTACTCCAATGAATATTGAGCTTCAATATTTATTGATCACAATTAATTTGTGCCAATGAATTTTGAAATTGCTCTTTTCACATGAAAAAAAAATTAATTTTACCCTCAATGACAAGAGTTCGTTCTTGTCATAGGTCCAACGCCTCGAGCCTCTTCTATAGTTGTGAATAATACAAACTCCTCCTTTGAGTTGCTTGGCCCTTCATCCTTCATTCCATTCTTGTCCCTACAAGACAAATTTACAATTGGAGGAACTTTGGTACCCATTTGATTTTTGGGTCCTAGGGGGTTAACTTTCAATGGCACTTTTGGAATCCATTTCCACCTCTTATTAGGTTGGTATTGGATTCTAGCAAACCTACACTTATTTTTAGTGTGGCCATTTTTGCAACAATAATTACAAGTAGGAGAATCATGCTTTGCATTGGCCAACAAGCTAGAAAAAGTTTTTGATTTGCTTGAAAAACCTAACCCGGCTCTGTCAAAGCTACAACGTTGCAAGCCAAGCAATTCATTCATCTTTTTACTACTTTCACTAATTTGCAAAATGATATCTTTAAAGAATTTAATTCATTTTTCAATGAATTGTTTTCTTCATCTTTCTTAGCAATCTCAAGTTTGAGTAATTTGTTACTCATCTTGGTTTTGCCAAGAGCATCAATAAGATCATTATAAGACTCTAAAAGTTCATCAAAGAAGGTACCTCATTGTCACTTTCATCTCCTTCATCTCCAAGAGCCATTAGACATAGATTGGTGGCTTCTTCTTCATCGGAGTCGCTATCACTCCATGTGGCTATAAACGCCTTCTTCTTCCCTTTGTCTTCATTCTTCTTCCTAGGGCATTTGTAGCATAATGACCTTTATCATTACAATTATAACAAGTTACCTCATTTTTGGACTCATTTTTTGTTGCACTTGAGGTCTTTGACTTGCTATGTTTGGTGAAGAGCTTCTTGAACTTCTTTGTGAATAGGATCATCTCCTCATCATCATCTTCTTCTTCATCATCGGAGTGGTCTTTCCTTCCAACCAAGGCAATCCCATTTCTCTTGGATCTATCCTCCTCCTTTACTTCTCTACTTGTGGCAACTTCAAGCTCATGAGTCACCAATGTGCCATGGAGCTCATCAAGATCATAGGAAGCACTTTCTCCTTTGTTGGACTCGATAATGGCCGTCCTCTTTGCATCCCATTCTTTAGGTAAGGCCCTTAGTGCTCTCCTCCATATTTGCTTTGGAGGGTACTTCTCTCCAAGTTGGGCAAGCTCATTTATGATAAGGGTGAGCCTCCTAAACATGGAATCCACATCTTCTCCGGAATCCATCTCAAATGTCTCATATTTGAGTTGAAGGAGGTCTATCTTTGTCTCCTTTACTTGGTTGGTTCCTTCATGACAAATTTGTAATTTGTCCCATATCTCCTTAGCGGTTGAGCACATCGAGATCCGGTTGTACTCCTTCATATCTAAAGCACAATGCAAAATATTAATCGCTTTAGCATTTTGTGAAATTAATATCATATCCGCTCTAGTGAAATCGTCCATATCTTTAGGAATACTTATTCCCCCAATTTCCTTTAAAGGAACATGTGGACCTTTCACTATGATCTTCCATAGGTCATAATCTACGGATTGGATGTATAGAGAAATTCTATTTTTCCAATAGCCGTAATTATCACCCGTGAAGAGCGGAGGGCGATTTGTCGATTGACCTTGAGCAAACTCATTTGCTAGATTAGCCATAAAAAGATTTTGATTTAAAACAAAAATCAAATGGCTCTGATACCACTTGTTGGAATCGAAGAGGGGTGGTGAATGAGATTCCTTGGCTACTTTAGCTTTTTAAAATGAGTTTGTAAAATAAAAATATTTTGCGCTTTGCGGAAGCCTTTAGTCAATCGATAAAAAGAAAGAACAAAATAAATAAATGCTTAATGGAAATAAAGCAATAAAATGAGACAAGAATTTGTTATAGAAGTTCGGCGATGAATCGCCTACGTCTCCTCTTCCCGGTTAGATAACCTCCAACCGAGGTTCCACTAGAACAATAGATCTTGGCCTTGAGGGCTCCAAGTTAGCCACACAACAACTCTTCCCGAGTTTACAACGCTCTTCCCGAGCACATTACTCTTCCCGAGTACACAAGCTCTTCCCGAGCACAATACTCTTCCCGAGTATACAAAGCTCTTCCCGAGCTACCAACACTCTTCACGAGTCTTCTTGGCCTTAAGGGCTCCAAGGATAGCCACACACTTGCACCAACTAGACTAGTTGATGACTTTACAATTATCCAACTTGCTTTGGTGTTGGAGGACCTTTACAATGAATTAAACCAACAAACACCTTCACGGTGTACTCACACGAAGAAACACAAGCTCTAACAAAGAAGAGAATCACAAACTCCAATACAACAACAATGTATGGAGATTGTAATATAATTTGAAACACTAATTGATCAAGACTTTGTATGAGTTGTAGGCTTGTTCCTTAGCTTCAAAATGCTCCAAAGCATCCATATTTATAGTGTAGAAGGCCTCCAAGGCTCCTACTAGCCGTTGCTACTCATAAGGCTGAAATCACTCCTCGATCGCCTCGGACATCGCCTCAGGCGATCACCATCGCCGCGCCCCAACGGTCACCAAAAATCACGCATCGCCTCAGGCGATCCAATGCCAAAATTAAGGCCGTAGCCTCAGCTCCTTCAAATCTTGCATCGCCTCAAACGAACTCCAGATCGCCTCAGGCGTTCGTGCCATCGCCTCGGGCGTTCAGCCCATCGCCTCGGGCGATCTCCCTGCGCGCATGCCCGCGCCATGCCTCGGCGTCGCTCCAGTCGATGTGCGGGGCGAAGTGCCAGAAGGTTGCCATCGCCTCAGGCGTTGTTCACCATCGCCTCAGGCGATCCTCCTCGCATGCTCGCCTAGCCATCGCCTCTGTCGATGTGCGTGGCGATGCCTGGCCTGGCACCCATCGCCTCGGGCGATGATCACCATCGCCTGGGGCGATCCAGGCCAGAATATGCACACTTGATTTTCTTCAATCCAAACCACTTTTCATCACTTAATCTGCACACTAAGTAGATGCATTAGTATAACAGACACAAGTTTTGTTGATCATCAAAACTCAAAGATTGACCGGGGATAATTTTAACGCATTAAACGCAACCATGCGTTTAAGGCTCAACAAGCTCTTCTTTGTCTTCTTACCTTTTATGGCAATCTTCAGTCTTTGGTCATTTGTTGCATTAATTACGACATTAAATGCTACAATAAATAGCCGTTAATGATTCGGACTGAGGAGCCAATCTTTATGCATCCTTGACTGCTCTGATCTGATAAAGATTGAGATCGATCTGAAGCTTCGATCTAGTCATTCTGATATCCATCGATCCGGTCTGATATGTGATATATCTTATCAGCTTGTTCTGTTTTGAGCTATCGATCTGGTCAGTCTGATTACCCTTGATCCGGTCTGATATGCTTTGTCATCTTATCAGCTTGATCTGTTTTGGTCGATCGATCTGGTCAGTCTGATTTCTCTCGATCCGGTCTGATATGTTTTGTCATCTTTAAAATCTCATCGATAAGGTTCGGAACTAACATAAAGTATTATGGATTTTACTGATTTAAAGTGATAGAATCTCCCCATTGAAAGGTTGAGTATGCCCACCATGTATGTGGGTTGTTTCTGTTGAAACAAGTATAACAGGTACGACGTTGTCTCGGGAAGAAAGCGCGAGCCCGTGGAAAATATTGCTCGCAGGATTATGGTACAAGTATTGGTAGTCCTAATTACGGGGAGACTCTGCCCAAATTTTTATAAAAGTCATAAGGTATATGAGAAGCATGTAATATTCTTTTAGAGAACGAAAATTTTCATATACATTCGACGTCATAAATGTCTAAATGTCGTCATTAAGAGTTGGGGCGTTACAATCATGATGGAGAAAAAACCATCGAATAGAATGGGGGAGAAGAAGAGAGGTAGACCCGATGAAAAAAATGTCTATCCCAACCCTACTGTTCCTTCACTATTATATTATGGGTAAATGAGCATCTAATGGACTAATTAAATGGTATAATAATGGGCCTAGTAAAAGGCAAACGGGCCAATGTAGGATGATCTCTAGTGTCTTATGAGATTGGGTCGAGCCCAATGAGTTCGGGTCCAAACCACACCGAGATAATATCAGGGTACACGAATTAAAACTTTAAAAGAAGCCAAGAATCAAAATAAAAAATGATTTATTTGTTTACTTTGTCAATCTTCCCACAAAGGGAGAAGGACAACCCAACTAACATGTCCCCAATATCTTTTTTTTAATACGTGGGGATGGAGGGATTGAACCATTGACGTCCTATTTTAGGGACAATGAAATTATCAAACGGACTATTTAGGGATCTCTACCACCAAATAAAGCAACATCCATTATTTATCTTTTGTGGGACCAAACAACTTGTATTTATTTATGGTAAGAGGCTAGGTTATCTAGTATCAACATATTGAACGTTAATTTTCCTTGAATGATTCAAATTTTCCTCTACAAGTGTAAATAATAATAATTACAATTTTTTAATGTGTCCCCTTCAGGTCCAAAAATTCTATATAGATAATGAAATAAACTCCTACACATAATATATAAAATTAGATATGACGTTGGAATGTTTTTTAAAAATTGGTTAATCTCGCTCTATTTTATTCTTCTCCATGTTTGTTAGTTTTTAATTGAACAATTAATATCTACAATATAAACGATTAGAGACTTAGAGATGTATAGAAGAGAATATGTAAGAAAATCGCTTACGTTGTTTAGTCACGTATAACATAGGCCCATAGATATGCGTCGAGTAGAATTCATAGATTTCATTCATTTCACGAGAGCAATAGGTTGATCGAAGAAGACGTGACTCAAAGTTATATATAAAGATTTGTAGTCCAAAGGGAACAACAATGATGTTCTGATCGAAAGACGCATGTGCACGACCTAACTTGATTTCTTTTATGGTTCAAGTAGTATATCACAATCCATTGAGATTAAAGATTTAATAGTACTTGTTGTAGACTAATTCTTTGAAATCCCTAATGCATATTTTCACATATAGGATGCGTTTCTTTTTCGTCAAGTCCTCTAATTATTAATGAGTGGCATTATGTGTTAAAATGGGATTTTTTTATACTAGCCTATGAGTAACATCAAACAAATTGTTAAAATGTCCTTTTTTGTCTGATTAATGTCTGTATTCTATGAAAAGCCGTGTGCAGTTTAGAAAAAAAAAATGATGAACTTTGTCAAATTAAGAGAAATTTGCCACGCTCTCGATACTTTCGGAATGATGTAATACTCTCCTAAGATACAATGACTTCTTATTGTGATAGTATCACACAAATTCATAAGAATATCGATCACAAAGGTTGCAAACTCTCTTCTCAAGAACAATATGAAAAGGATTTGATCTTGCTTTTCTCTCTCAAATTTTGGTGTTTAATTTTGAAAATCTAATGATAATTTAACATAGGGATGTTATATATATATATATATATATATATATATATATATATATATATATATATATATATATATATATAGGTCATAAGATATCACCAAAAGACATCATTTAGAGGCATCAATTCATGAAAAATCGAATTAGCACGCCAAGAGATGCATCATTCAATAAAAAACTGTCGAAATGGCGCTGGTGCAGTGCCCCAATGCCACTCTTACTGCCTTGGAAAATTTTTCCCAAGTAGTGGCGCCATAATGTCAGCGATACTACCTGGAATTTTCCCAAGCAGTATTTTGGTGCCTGAAACTTTCCGTTATGCCATCATTTCTTTCGTTCGTTTTTTTTATGCTTAATTTCAATTATTAAGCTTATTTTAAAAGTATATATATTGTGCTTGTCGACTCAGGTTCCTAAAGTAAAAGTTTAGATATTAAAATATTTTTTAAGATCAAGCTCATGTAGATTGTGCTTGTCGACTCAGTTTGATCTCGAAACCCAAATAACTCAGGTAATTGCCAAAAAATGAAGGGGGGCGGGGACAACGTGAAGATTTGGGTCCCATTTCCGTATCATCCAATCGAGAAAACTGCTCCATCACTCACTTGGTTATATTGAATTCGTTCCTTGCTACTCGTGATTTATGGGATAGTTTCATCCAATATTAATAATATATCCTAATTTGATGGTTAGATCTAACTCATGTTTATCGTTACTTTTTCCCATATCCGGTTAAGATTTCGAAAAGTTTGTAAATGTCACATTCAATGAACTCGTATTGTTAACATATTACAATCTTAGAAGTTCGTCGTAATCTTGATCGTGAGTGAGTATGGATTCCAAGACCCTTCTTGACTACGCTTTGTTTCATCTCACGCCAACGAGAACAAGGTACACTTTTCTTGCTGCTCTCTTTATTGTAAATAGTCGTGAAATGTGTGTTTATGTTGGATATTTTGGTGAAATTTTGATAATTGTTTATCCTTTTGATGTGGGATTTGATGAAATTGGGAAAAGATGTGATCTTGTGGTGTTTTCTGGGAAGACAAGTGAGAAAATTGCATCTGGGCTTGTGGAACCATTTGTTTCTCACTTGAAATATGCGAAAGAACAGATTTCTAAAGGCGGGTACTCGATAAAACTTCGTCCAGCAGCTGGGTCTGATGCGTCATGGTTCACAAAAGCCACATTTCAGAGGTAATTTAACACGATCTCCATTAGTCTCTGAGATTTTGAACCTTACTCGAGCAGATCCTTTTCCAGATATTGATGTAATAGCGAAAAATCTATTGCTGTTGTTTCTGCTGCTGTGAATCGTCAATTTATTTGGTTTGATCGTAATAATTTTAGTTGAAGAGGAAATTTGAGATCCTAATCAATAGGGAGTAAATTCTTGGGTCAGGATCAAATTCTTCAGTGAGGTTTTTTTGAGACTTTATGAAATACATCTCAAAGAAGACACTTACTAACACAAACTTGCTTTCTTTTTTGTTTCATGGTAGATTTGTTCGCTTTGTGAGCACACCTGAAATTCTTGAAACGGTTATTCGAATAGAAAGAGAAATTTCACAGATTGAAAGTGCAATTCAATCTAATGAAGTTCTGAAGAAGGGGGTGACAGAACATTCAAGGGAAGGTAGGCTGGGAGCATCTACTTATTGAGAGTATATGGTATACATACACATTGGTGGATGCACTCTCTCTTTCCCTTTATAAAAAAAAAAAAAATTATGTTGTTGATGTGAAGCTTATGTTCCCTTTTACTTGAAACTGCAAAAATTGAACTTCAAATATTTTGTGCGTATTCTAATTTTAAAATACTTCACTCTTAGCAAACAGTTGTATCATAATCTTCAAGATTAATTCCAATATCTATGATCTTCAGTGTTGGTTTATTTACTAAGCTAATTCTTTTATGAGTAGGAAGTTTATCGTCTGCTGATGGGATCACGAAGACGTCGATCAATTCCTCAAAGGTATTTTTATTTTGATGTCAATAAGTTGTTATTAGTTCAGAATATCTTTGTTATTTTTTGCACCCTAACACTTAGATTTCCTTGTGGCCCTTCTAGTTATTATCGGAAGGGCCTAATGCGGCTGCACCGGAAGAAAATTCCAGGTATTTGATCTGTCACTAGTCAAAGGCAGTGCATCCACTACCATATTTTATAGCCCTGTTATTTGAATCAATGAGTTGTTCTGAAAAGGGTTCGCCTTCAACGTGTTATGGATACTCGAAAAGGATTACTCCAGAAAGAGCAAGCCATGGCTTATGCTCGTGCAGTTGTGGTAGGATATGAAATGGACAACATTGATGATCTCATTTTCTTTGCAGACACGTTTGGAGCCACGCGTCTGAGGTAAACTTTTCTTGATCTTCCTATGATTGCACGTGAAGTGTTATGCTTCAAAACTTACTTCTTTACTTACCTCATCCAGCCTTTTAACGTGGAATAACATTCGTGTTTTTATTCCGGTCTTTCCATTTTCAATTTCTCGCAAAAGGAAAAAGAACCCTTAGTTTTTGTTATTTTATTTTCTTATAATGAATTGTTTTCATTATATCACTTGTTTTACGAATATGCTAATTTATCTAGTTGTTTTTGCATTGTGGAACAGAGTAATGTATCAAGGACTTGGTAGCCTGGCCCAAATATATGCATCTAAATGCTAAGCTATTATATTGTTTCTTTAATCTTTCAAATATTTTCCTCGACTAGAGTTATTTCTTGAAAATTGTATTGTATTTAGTAAAATTATTGAGCCCTTTTAGTTTGCATGATCTTATATTGTTATAGGCAAATTTGTGAACAAATCTTTGTCTTTACAATCAAAAATTTCTTTATATAGAGAAGCATGTATTGATTTTAAGGAGCTACACAAGCAGAAGCATTCAGATAACCAATGGATGGATGAATTAGCAGCAATGCAAGCATCTACTGTAACTGAATTCTCATATATGGGCACACCTGGAATTTTACTCACAGGTGAAAATATTCACAGCAATGGCATTTCCACAGGCTTGTCTGAATCTCTATCTGATTTGGCTCCCACCTCAAATTCAGATGGAAGTAAAGGTACTTTATACTTAGTTTCTTGCTGTTTGTTTGAATTCTTGAATGGATACTTTTATTTGTTAATGTTTATGAGAAAAATTTATAAACAGGCATAGCATGGTTAGGGTGTCCCTTTCAGAAAGGGACATGCCATAGTTCTTTTCTTGTTTGAACTTCTTTTCATTTGAATAATATGTTTAAAAGATGTGCATTTACGCCTTTTGAGATGGCTATCTTCTCACTCTCTTGAACATTTATGATCATTGAATCATTGTTTCTTTTTCTAGATTTATACATTTTGATTCTTGATTTGTATATGTGGAACGTTTTATGAGAACTTTGTGAGTACATATATTATATTATTTTGGACCTTACTGAGCAATTCAGTATGTCCTAAATCTCTAAATTTTTCTGCCACAGCGAGCAATGTAGGTGCACCAGAGCAGACGCCTACAGTTCATCCGCAGTTACCATGGATGAACCAGATTCCACATTATATGTACAACTTCCATGGTTATCCTTTTCCAGGGATGCAGCCGTATTATCCAGGGCATATGGGATGGTCATATCCTGATGGGTTTGTTCCACAATCAAAAGATGGTGAAAACCGGAAATCGCATAAGGAGGAGGAGAAATCTAGGGATGCAAAAGGGACTGATATATCTGAAGAGGATGAACAAACTGAATCTAGTGATTCCTATCCTGGGACCGATTCCGAAGAGGTTAAAGAGAGTGAAAAGAAGCATTCTTTAAAGGGGAAACGATATGTTAAAAAGAACAAGAGAAAAGTCTTCGAAAAATGTCGTTATCCGTAACATAAATTACATAACTTCCCAGAGGCACAATGGAGAAGAGAATGAAATCCCGGATGGTTCATTGGGAGGGGATTTTCCGTTTGATGAAGATTCCATTAGAGAGGGGGTGGACAATGCACTTGCAAAAGCACGTAAAAATAAAGGGCGACGGGGAAGCCATGTGCAGAATGGATCGAACGGTTATGATGAACAGGATCCGGAAAACGAGTTTGATGCTAATATTTCTGGAGGGAACGTAAGTACTACTTGGGGTGCTTTTCAGAATCTTCTCATGAGTCATGAGGAGCCAGCTTCTAATGGTGTACCGAGCAAAACTAGTGATCCTTTAGACTTGGAATCCGAGAAAATCGAGAAAAAACCTTTGAATGCTGATGATTCTGTTTTTGCGATTCAGAGAGGTGGAGTCTATGATGGAACAGACATGGTAGATTTTATGAACGGTGAAAATTTTCGTCCTGGTATAAAGAATACTGTTTCTCAAGATGAGAATGCGCTATTTTCACGACAATTAGAAGAATCAAGAACGAGTCAACTGGGAACTCCCGCAGATTTTGCTGCAGAATTCTCTGTTTTGAAAACCCAGAAAGATGAAGATTGGTTTGTTGCTAATTCGTCCCAAGTTTCAAGAACAAGTGACATTGAACGAGTAGAATTTAATGATCATGACACTGAGCCCTATGAAGGAGGATTTGCTCGAAAAGAAACACCAATAAAAACTCCTGTGGTTGATGATTCCTTCATGATACAGTCTAGATCAGCAATTGATGAGCCGAATGTTTCTGACTGGAAAACTGATATTAGCATGGTTCCAGAAGTTGAAAAATCAACAAATCCTAGAATTGGAGATACAAACATTTCCGGGGTTGAAACAACATCTACGCCCAATGAGCCTGATGATATCTGTATGGTTCTTGTGAGGGAGTCGCAGGACTCAACCGGAGCATCCTGGACTCCAGAAATGGATTATCAACTTGAAATTTCTTTCACTGAAGCTGATAAAAAGTCCTCGACCGTTGAAGCCAATAGCCACATGGGAAAAGGACTTTCTGTGAATGGTAAAAGCACCAATAGCAAGAAGACTTTAAGCTCCCCTGCTAGAAATCCTAAAGTTTTGGCGGGATCTCTTCTTAAGAGCAAGATCGACCCTTTATCCAAGAGCAATAAAACATCTTCCACAAGTAGATCAACGGTTCAAAAGAGCAAGCTTGAAAAGGTATGAGAACCATGCATTACCAAAGTGATTTGACTGTTATTTGTCATCCTCCATTATTGATATTCGGTGAGATGCATTTTTTTTTTGGCAGGAGGAAGAGGAGCGCAAAAGAAAGGAAGAATTGTTGACTGAGCGCCAGAAGAGAATTGCTGAAAGAACAGCTGCTCGAGGTTCAACACCTGCAGAAACTAAGAAAATTCCAGTCAATAAGAAGTAAAAGAGCTCTTTCAAAGCTTAGAACCATGCCTCAATCCATCTTGCATGAATTGAAAAAGATAAGTCATCCTAAAACACGATCCCAAACAGAACATTGGTGCATCTTGTTACCTGTCGAGAAAAGGCTTAACACGTTTTGAGCTCTATTCGACATGTATCCACGAACATCTTTTTTCCACTCTTCATTCTGCTTAGCTCTTTTTTTTTCCTACAGTATCAGTTCCTGTTTTTTCCATCAACATTCATTTATTTAGTCTTTCAGCGGGTTTGGATTGTTTGCAAAGAAAAAACCGATTTGATATGTGTGTTGAATAAAAATGCATAGTACAGGGGCAATGTTGTTAGATTATAAATTCTTTTCCGCAGGGAAGGATGAACTAAGAAATTGAGATCTTTGGATTGTGATTGTGAAGAGCATTTGCTATTGAACTTATAATCAGGGTTTGTGTAAAACAAAAACAGTTGTGTTATAATTTACTATACGTTGATTGTTCTTAGTTTCTTGCGGTTATGCCGACATATATACGAATGTTTTTGCCTTTTCTTTTCTTTCTTGATCTTGGAATTCAACATAGAAAAGTGTGATCCTTTACCTATTTCAATAGAAAAGACCGTAATGAATTCGAAATCCTTTTTGTTTTGTTTGAATATTCCCAGATTTTAGTACTTCTTTTATCTAATAAGAAGCAATTCGGTAAAATAATATTATACTCTACTTACTCAATAAATTATATTTTTATATTGATAATTAATAAATTTTAACTATCTATGAAAAAAAATATTTAGTTATCAATTAAATTCACCATCAAATAAATTTTTTTCACGGTTGACAAATCATCATTATATTCACTTTTAAGAAAAAATGATATAAGTTCTATCGTTTTTTGTAATAAATAGATAAATTCTATGTCTTAAAACTACAATATTTAATTATTTAATTCAAGCTAATTTTTTGAACAAATTTTTTATTAGATCATTTAAAATATTTTCCCATATTGTATTTATCAATAAAAATTCTTAAAATAATTGGATAAGCAATTAAATATATATATAAATATTTTATTAAAACTAAATAGTTTAACCATACTATATAAATAAATTCAAATAATGTATTAATAATCAAATAAAAATAAATCAGATAAAATTAATTAATAAAAATAAAAATTTCTAAAAATTAATTTTATACTTATATTTATATTACATTATTTAGTTATTTATATATTACATCGGAGGGAATTTCAAATTTTCGCGAAATATGAGTCAAAATTTTGCAGAGAATTTTCAATTTCGCAATATTAAAAAAAAGCCGTAAAGGACAAATATATCATTTTGTCATATTTTTATTAAATTTTTAATTTTTTTTACAAAGTTAGACTAAAAAAGATCAAATATCATGAGATAATTTTGTGTCTATAATCAAATCAACAATAGATTATTATTATTATTATTATTATTTGTCAATCCCTAACTAAAATTTAGTTCAAACTAGCCCCCTGAAGTGTGATACAAGGGTAGCACCATAGAATATAAGTAATACAGGAAGGATTTTTACTCGAATGTCATCAAACATAAGCGCAATTACGCATGGTATAAGGATTTTTCAAACTGCCACCACACATTATATCATGCAGCGCCAAGTATCAAAATGTTAAAACAGATGGTAAAGCAACAGATATAAGATAAATATCTGTAGCAATCATCTCCAAAATAAAGTTCACGACCTAAAACTTGAAATTTTTCTTCTTTGATTTGTTCTCCTTCTCCTGCATCTTTCGTTTCCTTTTATTCTCATTCTGGACCAATTTCAAACAAGTTAAAGAAGCTCTTCCTTCAAAACATGGAAAAGAAAAACAAGGGAATCAATTATTGTACCTCGGCAACCATGTCACTGAAATCCTCACGCTGAGTACGTAACTTCTCTTCTTCTCTAGCCTCCTCGTACCTGGGAATAAATGGCACAAGAATAAATTATAATACATATACAATCTGCAGTCGAGAGAATGAAATAAATGAGCACTCGACTTACTTGGCAGGCAAAACATTGTCCATGAGTTCCAACTCTTCTGGTGCTAATGTGACATCGACTTTATCTGCTTTCTGACCTCTAAGCAAATCAACCTGATGAAAAATAAACAGCCGGATAATCTAAATCATCATACAAATATGCAAAGCCAGTAGATTTTAAGTGAATTTCAAGTACACACTGAATTGTTTTTACTGTTTTACTTGATAGAAACTGAGTCGCACTTAACATTTCAATTCAAACACAAACATTCCTACGGAGACTGCAGGATTGTCACGCTGTATCAAAAACCCCAATCATTGAACCAACAGGTAATATGCAATTGCAAATCAGGGCATATATTGGTGGTCAAAGAGCACAAATCTCCAAGTTATCAATTACCTGATTGAGAATAGATCAAGGGGAAAGTTTAAATGGGAAAGGGTTCATTTTGAGGTGCAAATCAAAAGCCATCACAACAGCTTAAGCACAGTCACATAATGTTCACGTTATGCTTCCAGGATTTAAGTAGTCAGGCAGGGGAAAAGGTCAACAGTACTTTTGCACTTCATTGTTTCACTTCACCCAGGAGAAAATCATGGTTGGATTGGATAATTTTAACTACAGAAACACTCATCAGATTGAATTAACAGCAGGGATTGGTACAACAAGATGGTTGCCAAATAACATCAACATCAAATTTTGTTGCTATGCATGCAATCACTAAAATAGAGAAACATAATAATTTATAAATTTTCTTACCCTTTTAGCACCAGTCTTGTCCTGTGTCCCGGTGTTAATCAGATACCTGACGAGAAATGCAGTGGAATATCAGTTCAAATTTCAAAATGTAAAAGCTTAACTCACAAAGAGGCCAATGATTTACGTATGGCTTGTTCCAAGTAAAGTTCCTGGTGCTATCTTCTCTTCTTTTTCTTCAAGCACCTTCACCAAGCACAGAATAAAAATGTCAGTTAGCTCGGAAACAATAAAAGAAAGTGTTTCCTAACAATAAAGCAAAATGTCAAAAGACTCATTTACTTGATAGAGAGGCCTATCAGGTTCTTTCCTCTGTTGCTTACGGAGGTCAATAACATCAGGAGTTTCAACGCCGGTAGGAGTACTAGAACACCAACAAGAAAGAAGCACAAGGTGAGAGAAACTCATACGAAAGTAGAAACAATAAATATATACAAAATGCCACATACTTATGCCTACAATTGGTAGTGGTTATCCCCAATTCACAAATTTGTGACATGTTTGGATCTCAAGGAAAACTTCAATCAAAGGGTAAAGCAGATAATTACCTTGAAAGGCTGTCCACAGATTGAATGCCATCTTCCAGTTCCTCTTCCTCAATCTGTTCTTCCTCTTCCTCTTCTTCCTCCTCCTCCTCCTCCTCTTCCTCCAAATCACCCCAGTGCTTACTCTTATCAACCGGTTCCTCCTGAAAATCAATTCAGTAGATAGAGTAAGAGGAGATGAATGCAGGAAATAAAATATATATGAACTGGAGAATACACAGCAGAAAGTGAGCACATAGTAATATTGTTATGATTTTTCATATGCTAATTTTGTTTACCTCATAATTAGGCTGTTCTTGTTGTAAAACACCAAAAACATCTCCATACAGAGGGCGTCCATACTACTCATAGACAAAAATAAAATAAGCTCAAAAGGGGGACACAAAATAATAATAAAAAATTGAAGTAACCAAAGAACGAAGGAAGGTAAAAACCCACTTCATCAACAGGAGGTTTACCCCAGTCTCCATGTCCGTATCCAAATTTAGCTCCAGCAGGAATTGGCGCGTTGAGGCCGGAGATTTTCAGATGAGGGTAAGAAGGTGGAGGACCATATCTCTGCCATGGGAAAAGAAGCAACTAATTGTGAGTTAACTGAAGCCGTTCCTAGGAAAATAGAAAGAGCCCCTGGCTTAGCAGTGTAATACAGAAACTTAAAACACAGTAAATAAGTGAGACATCACTAAACCTGCATATGGACAAGCCAAGGCGGAGGGGCACCTTCAGGTATGCCAAGAGCCTCCTTTAACTCTTGAGACAACATGCCTGGCTTCATTTCTCTGAGTTTTACCTGCGCATGATCATGATTCAAATCAAAGAGAATGGTGAGACTTAAGTCAGAATAAGATATATCGCAACAAAATTGAATGATTGTGAAACTGTGACATAATCTCTCCATATAGCTTATGCATATGCTATCACCCCTTAAAGTACAAAACACAAACACCGACATTTCATTACACAATCATTACAACAGCCTATTTAGTTGATCGCCATAGCCCACAATAATAGACTGTATTACAACTTAATATTGCAATAAACTTGGGAATCTAGCTTAGCATAGAAAAATAACAAAAGAGGTTTATTAATCTTAAAGGATGGTAATGTAAGAACAATTATTTCTTTGGATGACACATGTGATAGGAATTTCATACCTCAAATTCCTTCCCCTCATAATACAGATCACCATGCGATGTCAACTTAGGTTTCGTTTGATGCTTGAAGAAGGCATCATGGAGGACCTACAAATAATGAAACAAAAAGATGTGTGTGAAAAACTACAGTTGAAAAAATCTAAAAGAAAAATTAAGATTTTCTGAGCTTTTCTGACATAAATAAAGACCTGATAATCAATGTCCATTTTTCCCATTTTTGGCTGCATCCTCTCACGTTGTTTTTGTTTCAGCTTTTTACCGTCTTCCTTTTCGATGTATGCCTGCATATAAGCACCAAACACGGGAAAATGTTAATAGATAAAATATAGGATCAAACTACAAGAACAAGATCCAAGATAAATAACACCACCATCCTACCATAACTTGTCTACTGAGATTATCAAGCGAAAGCCACAACTATGGAACCACACAAAGTATATTTGATTCAAAATATAGTCATTGATTGGAGATTAGATATTGTCACCAGCAACAAAACATAATTGAATCTTCACCTATGTTAGGAAACATGAACATCCAGGAACAAGGTGAATCCTTAATCAAAATAATGTACAGTATATGGAAGCCACAATCCTTAGATTTAAGTCATAATATCAAAGGATAGACAGAGAAGACAGATATAGACCATATGCAAACATTCCACGAACATTTATGATGTAATTGTCTGGGATGTGTGCTTCATACTATGTGCATACTTTGTGGGGCTTTAAAAGGCAATATCAGTTTTACATAATTCAAGTCAATCATTATCTTGCTGCAGAAGAGAATATATAGGTCATGTATGCACATATACATTTAGTAAATGTGATGCTGGCAGCTGGCCCATAAATCTAACGATACAATAAACCTTATTGACCTAGCTATAGAATCACGTGCAATTCCACCATCGTAAAACACTTGCATTAACAATAACAAAAACAAAAACAAAAAATCATTACGAGGAGATAAGTCTCACTTGTCTTATTTTCTCAATTCCCGTGGCTGCAATAAAGTCCGGAAGTTGAAAGGGCAGTTTTTCTATACCTCGCTTTCCCTGCAAACCAATTACACAAGAGGAGGAGATAAGAGCTAACGGATAACCAGACCAAGAACTGTAGACAGATTTACGAAGCAAGAAAAAATCAGAACAAAAATATTAGAAAAGAATATGGGTGTGTATTAAAATCCCAAAGAAATTCCTCGTCCATCCTGCTGCCAAAAGTTACAAGATTAGCTCCCATATAGAGTACTTTCCTAAGGCACTTTATTATGACAGAGCATTATAAATGAACCAAACCCCAGCCCAAACTAGCAAAGTCTATATAAGGAAGTTCTTGCAAGGTTCCCCCTTGCCAAACACCTACATGTTGAGGCTCCACAAGTGCCACAGCCGCTCCCCTGCAAGAACCACATATAGGTATAAGACAAAACCTCATTGACTTTATCATCCATCACACTCTTTCCTAAAACCATCATGCAATCATACCCATCTTTTCCCTTCCAGAAATATTTTAACAGAGAATATACACAAACCTTGGTGATACAAAGGTATATTTAATGCACTAAGTATATCATTCACAGTGGCTCACCTGTAAAAATTTCCTCTTTTGACACCAGTGTCGTGGAACTGCGACAGTATTGCGATATGATTTCAAATATACTAGCAGCTTAGGGTCTGTGGAAGTGGCATCCCATACCTAGGAAGTCAACAAGTGTTAGATAATTACTGGCAAAAGTATTAACCTCCATCAATCAAAACTTGAAACAGCAACAATAACAAAATTAAGCTACGAAATTTGATAACCACGTCTTCATTCAAGATCGTACTGAACATACATGCCTACCCTTAAAAAATATGGTTCCTGGTTCCTAAGCAGGGAGGTTTTTGTTATACTTAATCAGCAAGTTGCAATTTTTTAGGGAAGCCCATCTTGCATCAACTATTACCAAAAAACTTAAATGGGTGTCAGTAACATCTTTAGCTTGGGCAGCATAACATTAGGTTTCACACCAAAATAAAATGCAAGTGTCAGCATAAAATATCAAAGGCAATAGGGAGCTCAATTATCAAAATTTGGAATTAAAAATACATAAAGCACAACGTCCACACAAGATACGAACCATCAAACAAGCATCGTTAATGCAAAACATACCTCAACAACATCAGGCCGGGTGGACAATTGCTTCAGTTCGGCAACCTTCATTCGCCGTTGGAGCTATAAACAGCAACTATGGTTTAGCATGGGAATGTCATTGAAGATTTCACACACAAATAACAATTTGACTAAAAACTCATCCTTCATAAAAGATTGTAAAAGCGATTGCATCATGAGTTGAGTGTCAAGCAGTAACCTTTTTCTTTTTATTGGAGACCCCTTTCTCCTTTTGTTGAGTATCTTGTTCCTCGTCTTCTGAATCTGAGTCACCCTTCTTCTTCGGTGCTGCGTCAGGTGCAGCATCATCCTTTTTTAGATTCTCCTAAAAAAATTGGAGAATAGTACGCAGAAGAGCATGGGGGAAGAGAACCGAGGAAAAAAGGAAGTCTTATGAACTCAAAATTAACATTAAATCTGTTGGAGATAATTAGATAATTATCATATTAGATACTATTTTATCTTTATTATTTATTAGAGATATTAGATTAGGAGATAAGGATAAGTTTAGATTTAAAGAGATTAGTTTAAACTAGATTTCTTGGTTGTTTTTTCTTTGTATAAATACTTCATTATTTTCTTCAGATTGATGATGAATTTATAATAGAGATTTTTTCTAATATCTCATATTTTGTAACATGGTATCAGAGCCAGGTTCCTAAATCGATTTTTTATTCTTCTTCTTCGTGCACAATCTTACTGTTCACGCGATTTTAATGCTCGTGGCTACTGTAGCGCGATTACTGTGCGCGGCTCTTGTAGCGATTACTGTGCGCGGCTCCTGTAGCGATTACCATTCCTAATCGCTTTTCCCAAACGGGTTTTCTGGAATTCCGCCTATACGCAATCGGTGCGTCTTTTTTTTGGTTGTTTCCTCATATTTTTTCTCTGCTTCAAACAACCAACAAAACATAAACCAAATAATGACGTCTGAGGACTCTTCAAAGACGACCCCTCCGGTTCCTCCACCTCAACACAATACAAATTTTGATTCTTAATCATTACAGATCACCAACCATAAATTAAATTCCAGAAATTTCTTACAGTGGTCTCAATCCGTCCTTATTGTTATTCGTGGACGAGGAAAGATGGGCTATATTTCTGGGGAAGAGACACGGCCGGCAGACGGCGATTCCGGGAGTTCTACATGGGAACTCGAAAATTCTATTGTTATGGCTTGGTTGATAAATTCGATGGAGCCTCGTATCAGCCAGAATTTCTTGTTCCTCCGAACTCCGAAATCGATTTGGGATGCTGTAACAAAAACCTATTCTGATCTAGACAATTGTTCGCAAGTTTTTGAGTTAAAAACTAAGCTTCGTGAATCTAAACAGGGCACTCTTGATGTAACCGATTATTTCACGCTGGTGAACAACCTTTGGCAGAAATTGATCAATTCTATATAAGTGATTGGGGTGAACCAGAGGCGAATGTCAAGTTCTGGAAATTTGTTGAAAAGGAGAGGATTTACGACTTTCTAACAGGCCTTAACAAAGATTTGGATGAAGTACGGGGTCGGATTCTTGGCCATGGCAGCCTACCCACTATTCGCGAGGTCTTCTCCAAGGTGCGCCGCGAGGAAAATAGGCGCAGAGTTATGCTCGGCAATGCTCCCTCTTCGGCTACCTCTTCCGAACTATCTGCTTTGGCTTCAAAGGGTCCCACCACTTGGCCACCAAAAATGAATGGTTCGACAAAATTCAATCAAACTGATGAACCTGTTAAGTGTGAATTTTGCCTATCGTCCCTACCACACTCAAGCCAATTGCTGGAAACTACATGGCAAACCTGTCAATTGGAAGCCACGTAACAAAGGAAATGAGGGAAAAGGTTACCAAACATCTGTGGCACCCACTGAATCTCTACCTACCGTTTCATCTGACAATGTGAATGTCTCCCTCAGTCGAGAACAATTGGAACAGTTGCAACGACTGCTAAATTTATCTGTTTCCACGCCTCCTATTGCTGCTTGCTCTTTGGCTAATTCAGGTACTAATCATACTGCTCTTCGTGCTTCGACGGAGGCTGCAAGTTCCTGGATCCTTGATTCAGGCGCATCTGACCAATATGACAGGTAGCACAACAGTATTTTGTTCATATACACCTTGTCCTGGCAATCTCAAGGTACGCATAGCGGATGGTTCATTATCCACTGTGGCTGGGAAAGGTTCCATAAAAATTTCTGCTTCCTTAACACTTCACGCAGTGCTTCATGTACCCAAATTAACATGCAATCTGTTATTGATTAGTATGTTAACCAGAACTCACAATTGTATTGCTAAATTCTCTGAATCTTGTTGTATATTTCAGGAGCTGGGTTCGGGGAAGACGATTGGCAATGCTAGAGCTGAGGGCGGTCTTTATCACTTTAATGTTGTTCCTGTTGCGGATCCACAAGTTTTCAAGTCACTGCTAATTCTTTTTCCTCTTCGAATCATGCTTTGATTATGTTATGGCACCTTAGATTATGGCATTTGAATTTTCACTATTTTTTTCCAAACACTTCGCTTCAGGGGGACAACACGGTTGAAGCTCAGTCCCAGTCAGGTACACCAGATCCATTTGACCAGTCTTCTAATCAGCCTTCCAGTATTCACTTCCAGCCTCAAAATATGCTGCCACCGCCTTCCAATATTGACTTCCAGCCTCAAAATACGCTACCCATAACCACTATCAACGAAATTGAGGCAGGGGGGAGATGAAACTCGTCCTGATTTCATTGTTTATTCACGATGGAACAAGATTCAAGGTATAGAACCGACCGATGCTCAACAAAACCACTGAAGTCGAACCAAATCCTGCTCAACAAATCACTGAATCAGAGGTAATTCCCTCAGATCTTGATATTCCTATTGCACTTCGTAAAAGAGTAAGACAATGCACAACTCACCCTATAGCAAAATTCATTTCCTACAATACTTTGTCTCCAAAATTTCTAGATTTTACATGTCATTTGTCGAGCATTGAGATTCCTAGGGATATCCATGAGGCAGTTGTTATTCCAGAATGGATAAAGGTTGTGGTTGAGGAGATAAATACGTTAAATAAAAATGATACTTGGGAGATTACATCTTTACCTAAAGACAAGAAAACAGTAAGGCTGCAAGTGGGTTTTCACTATTAAATACAAAGCAGATGGGAGTATTGAAAGGTATAAAGCTAGATTAGTAGCCAGAGGATTCACTCAAACAACAGGCATTGATTATCAGGAGACTTTTGCTCCAGTAGCAAAATTAAATACAATAAGGGTTCTACTATCTTTAGCTACTAATCTTGATTGGCCATTACAACAGCTAGATATTAAGAATGCCTTCTTGAATGGGGATCTAAATGAAGAGGTATACATGGAACTTCCACCTGGATTTGGAGATAGAAAAGAAGCTGATCAAGTGCAAACTGAAAAAGGCTCTTTACGGTCTGAAACAATCTCCCAGGGCTTGGTTTGAGAAGTTTAGTAAATCAATTAAAGGAAATGGATACTCTCAATCACAGACTGGACCATACTTTATTCTACAAACACTTGGATGATGGAAAGGTAACTATCTTGATAGTATATGTGGATGATATTATCTTAACAGGTGATAATATAGAAGAAGCTCGAAAACTGAAGGAATTTCTAGCTAGTGAATTCGAAGTTAAGGATCTGGGAAACATGCGATATTTCTTGGGAATGGAAGTAGCACGGAGCAAAGTAGGAATCACGATATCCCAAAGGAAATATACACTGGACTTACTAAAGGAAACAAGTATGCTAGGCTGCAAACCAGCCGAGACACCTATGGAACAGAATCTGAAACTCGGGTTAAATGATGACACTAATAAAGTGGATCGAGAAAGTTACCAACGTATGGTAGGAAAATTAATCTATCTTTCTCACACGCGACCAGATATTGCCTTTGTTGTAAGTGTTGTAAGTCAGTTCATGCATTCTCCATGCAACCAACATCTTGAGGCAGTACGACGGATTCTGAGGTATCTCAAAGGAAATCCTGGTAAAGGCATGTTTTTCGAAAAAAATAAAAAACGCGGTATTGAGGTATACACTGATACTGATTGGGCTGGATCAGTAATGGATAGACGATCAACTACAGGTTACTGTACTTATGTATGGGATAACCTTGTTACTTGGAGAAGTAAGAAACAATCAGTTGTGTCTAGAAGCAGTGCAGAAGCAGAATTTTGAGCTGTTGCTCAAGGGCTCTGTGAAGGTATTTGGCTATCTAAATTAATGGAGGAATTGAAGTTTTTTAACAAAGAGCCTATGAAACTCTAATTTGACAACAAGGCAGCAGTAAACATTGCTCATAACCCAGTCCATCATGATAGAACAAAGCATGTTGAGATCGACAGTCACTTTATCAAAGAAAAAATTGAGGATAAAAGTGTATGTATGATTTATGTTCCTTCAGGACATCAAGTTACAGATATTTTAACGAAGAGTTTATCAAAGGCAGCATTCAATCAATTGACAAGCAAGCTAGGAATGATAAATATATATTCTCTAGCTTGAGGGGGACTGTTGGAGATAATTAGATAATTATCATATTAGATACTATTTTATCTTTATTATTTATTAGAGATATTAGATTAGGAGATAAGGATAAATTTAGATTTAAAGAGATTGTTTAAACTAGGTTTCTTGGTTGTTTTTTCTTTGTATAAATACTTCATTATTTTCTTCAGATTGATGATGAATTTATAATAGAGATTTTTTCCAATATCTCATATTTTGTAACAAAATCATATAAACCATCCTTCACATTCTCACCTCAGAAACAGCATTTTCCTTGAAATTGAATTTCTCAAAGACTTTTCTGAATTCTTCAGCTAATTCACCATCTAATTCTGCCTTTTCTGGCACATATTCAACCTCTACTGGCTCTAGAACCTGTCAATTAATGACAATAACAAGAAAGTACTGGTAAAAGAGAAACTCACATGAAGATTCCTACTCTTGCATTCATAATGCTTACAAATGTGCACAAAATATACATATCACAATAAACTAGATAATAGGACGTTGAAGAAATGGAAACAAACACCAAGACACATATCTCTTGTCATTAAAATTACTAGTCAAATGAGAGAAAATAGAATATTCTTTTCAATCACAAAAGGTTTAAACAAAATAAGAAAAAAAGACCTTCAGGTTTTATAATCGTCCTCTTCACTTTCAGTGATCTCAAAATTATACAGTAAGCATTATATTGTTCAGAAAGAGAATTCTGCTCCAGAGCCAAGACGGCAAAATGCTTTCTGCTGATTACTGAGGGAGATGTTCTTTGTCATTAATTAAATCATAATTAAAAAATGTCACCAACTATCGTTGCATCTGTTTACCAGCATCAAGTCTTTTGGTGAGTTTTCAAATAGCTCTTGCTACTACCCCAAAAATATATAAATAAATAAAATAAAATCAAACAAGCGAAATTGGAAACACTCAAAACAAGATAAAACTCACGTATTAAAAAGACACGTGCCTTGAATAATATTCTCTCATCTCATCATTAAGCATATCTTACTTCCTCATCCATATACATCAGTTAAGCTATGAGATTTTTTTTTTTTTAAAAACATACCAATATACTCTCGCTAGCTCTAATTTAGCATCAGTATTCAAATTTATAATTCAAACATACGTAAAAGGAAAGTGACTTCCGAATTCCCGACAACGTTGTAAATATTGTTCAGGAGAACATATCACGAGGTCTACAGATATACATGTCAACCACCATTCCAGGAATCGGTAGATATACGAAGAAACTAAAAGTCATCCTAATAATCTACTCGATTCAAATCCCTAAAAAGCACATTAAAAAATATCCAGAAATTAGGGTTACAACCTTCAGCGTATCGAAGTTTTCTTTGGAGCTGTCATCAACAGCTCCGTTAGCGTCTTCCGCAGCGGTGTCACTGTCATATCCGGCGGGGTCATTTTTTGACGGTTTGTTGTTCTTCTTCTGCTTCCTCCGCCTCCGGCGCCTATCGTTCTCCCGAGATTTCTTGGTCGCGTTGCCAAGGTTTTGAGATTTCAGATCTCCTTTCTGGTACGCGACAGTATCGCTGATACCGTTCGCCATTTCCGCTGGCATCTTTAAGCACACTTGTAACGTCTCCGGCCCCGCCTTCTGTGGTTGATTGAGAGATTTCTGTGAATGAACGATATAAGTCGCTCACGTAAGTACTGCTAAAAAAACATAAGTATATCATTGTCGGATCAAGATTTCGGTGAAATCGAATTAATCGAAAATTTGATCGGTAATTCGATTTTTTTTAAAAAAAATAGGTTATTTCGATTATTCGGTTCGGTTTCGATTTTTCTTTTAAAAATATCGGTTAACAATTAATTCTTTTTAACCTACATTTTGTTCGGTTCGATTACTTCGTTTTTTAAAAAAAATCGATCGGTTCGATTATCGTCAAAAAAATTAGGTTAATTCGATTTTTGAAAATTCGGTTCGGTCGTTTATCGATTTAACCTAATGCACAACTCTAAAATTAAGATAATAATATTGATAAGTATTAATAAATCAAATTAACTAAATTATAAATAATAATAAAAGAAATTATGTTAGAACTTGTAAAATTAACAACAACAATAATAATAAAATTAGGCTGGCTAGACTGATTTAATTTAAAGATTCGATTTGATTAATTTGAAAAGAATTTTTGTAAAACATAGTTAAAATATTCAGTTTGATTAACCAGTATTTTTTATAAAATATTGGTTAAATCGAATAATATTATTTTACAAACTAGACGGGAAATTCATTGTTCAAAACTAGAGACTAGAGAGTATCTTTATGTAATTCTATATTCTATTTTGATAAATATATTAACTTCTATGTTATTTAAATAAATAATTAATAAACAAAAAAATGGGCATGTAAAATTAGTTCTATAGTTGTTTATAGATTTGGCAAATTTATTTAAACCTTGTATTGTTACATCTATAAACGTATAGACGATAATGGAAGAGATAGAGCACGAGCACGTACAGGTCAATGGGCTGAAGCTACACGTGGCGCAAATCGGGAGCTCTTCCTCGCCAGCTGTAGTCTTCTTGCACGGGTTTCCTGAAATATGGTACTCGTGGCGCCACCAGATGATCGGCGCTGCCAAGGCTGGTTTCCGAGCTATTGCATTCGATTACAGAGGATATGGGTTATCCGACCCGCCACCGGAACCTGAAAAGGCCTCTTTCTTGGACCTCGTGGCTGACCTCCTTGCACTCCTGGATGCCCTTGCAATCTCCAAGGTAAATTACAGTCAGAGAGAGTTCTAGAAATTCATGAGCAAAGCTGTGGGGATATCTTTTATATTTTGGGTGAGATTATAATCTGAATTGTGTTCAATTAATATCAGGTATTTCTGATTGGTAAAGATTTTGGAGCTGCCGTAGTATCACTCTTTTGCCTACTCCACCAAGAAAGGGTTTGTGGATTTGTGACCTTAGGCGTGCCATTCACGCCGCCGCGGCCTCCAACACATAACCAGGGTCTACCTGAGGGATTCTATATTTCAAGATGGCAGGTTATTTCATTAAAATGTAGCTAGACGTTTTGGAATCTAATTTTGACTATGTGGAATCTCTATTTACTTAATTAAGAGAATTCCTACTGGATTGATTGCATTATGAGAACAAGTTTATGCTGAAAACTCCATCGGAAAACGATGGCCACAAAAACCGTTTCAAAGGCTAGTTAAAAGTCCCACCATCTTCATCACGCATGAAATTCATTTGTACTTCAAAAAAATATTTTTTTTGGTCGAATACAGATAGAACAAACACAATTTATAAAACACAATTTGAAGTGAGCTAGATCTATATTGTTATGAGTTGTTGTATATGGAGTTTTAGAAAGCAAAAACTCATAATCCCATACGTTTTTCTTAGTAGGAGAAAGGGTCTTTTTGGATACACGCAAGGTGTCAAATTTAGTTCTAGGATCTGAAGGGTTTTTAAATCTCTTCTTTTCAACATAGTTTTTTGTCAATTTCATCTTAACATGGTTTTGGTTTTGGGAAGTTTACCCCTTCCAACTCTTGTTAACTTTTCTGACAGGAACCTGGACGTGCTGAAGCTGATTTTGGTCGGCTCGATGCAAAAACGGTGGTTAGGAATGTTTATATTCTCTTTTCCAAGAGTGATATTCCGATAGCCAGTGAAAACCAGGAGATCATGGACTTGGTGGAGCCGTCGGCTCCTCTACCTCATTGGTTTAGTGAGGAAGATCTTGCAGTGTATGGAGAATTGTATGAGAAATCGGGTTACAGAACTGCATTGCAGGTTCCTTATAGGTAAACTGATCTTTACTATCATTATGCGAGCAAATTGTGTGGTGTTTATACAAGTGTTGAGAATAATTGTCTATGCCATGCAAGAAAGACTTTGTGATACCTTTGTGGATGTGGAGTGTGAAATATAAAATTTTAGTTATTAGGTTAGAGTCAGAAACTCATGTGTACTATCGGATATCCAATTTCAATAGTGGTAAAATAGCTGAAGTAGGCGACACCTCTAGGCTAGCCGGATTGGTTGTCACCATTGTCTCGTCTGGGACGGACTCGTGTTCGAGTTTTGTTAAAAAACATTTACCCCCCAAAGCTAAAAAAAGAATAGCTGAAGTAGGCGACCTCATGTATATGTCATGTGGCATGAGGGGGCGAATAGAGACTACCTTGTGGCAGTAGGAAAATCAGGAAAACACTTGGACACAACCGTGTGTCGTGTACTCTTTGTTTGATGGGGGAACTATTGTGATAGAATTCATACACACAGGCAATAACAAGATTAAGTCAGTATATGTTGATTGATGTCTAGTCTCTGAGATGACTCATCATTGTACATTCCGGTGTAGGTCATTCGGTATGCAGCTTGATATACCAGATCCGAAAGTTGATGTCCCGGCACTGCTAATAATGGGCGACAAGGACTATGTCTTCAAATTTCCATGGTTGGGTGACTACGTAAAGAGCGGTATGGTGAAAACGTTTGTACCGAACTTGGAGATAGTGTATTTGCCTGAAGGAACTCATTTTGTTCAAGAGCAATCGCCTGATGAAGTGAACAAGCTTATCATCAACTTCCTCAATGCCCATGTCTAATTACCAGTACAGTATTCAGGGTATCTGGGTGAAGAAAAACTTAGCAATACCAGTAATGTAACTTGTGTTGAATAATTGATGTTTTCTTATGGTTTCAGAACAATCATGTGAGACTCAATCCCACGTTAGTTGTAAACTGTGACAGTAAAACCAACTTTGGAGGCACAAATATACATCTATAGCTACAATACGTGTATTTACCAAAATAGTACGGTTATTATCAAGAAAAATAAGGTTCATACCAAATTTGGACCATGCGAAAACTTTCGATGATATAGCGAAAATTACAGTCATCAACAAGAAGCTGGCGTGACAGCTCTATTTATGATCTAAATTTGTGATTAATGTTATCATATTGATGTGATTAATACCTGAACTATGGACATCTTGTTTTTGAGGCCCCTTATATGGTGTGGCACCCTTTTTTTCTTGATAATAATTGTACTATTTTGGTAAATACATTGAATAAGTGATCGCAAAACCCATCTAATGTCGAATACAAAATGAATATTTGAGTAGGGTTCAAGCTTGGATTAAGAATCCCATCTGCCAACAGTTGAACTTGAGACCTCACAGAAATTTAATATTTATCATGTACAAAATATTATTATATAAATTTACACGCGATGTATTATTATTTATTAAGACGATAATTAATTGAGTTGATTTTAAAATTACATAGTTACCACCATTTCGACTTTCAGCCTATAACTGATTTCCATGGACAAACGAATTACGTGACAACTACGTTCTGTCTGATGATGTTACTTTCGCACAGTCTTAAATGGCCAAAATACATATTTCTCTTCATTTGATTAATTAAATCGTTTCTACAATATATTGATGACAAAGTCCTTATTTCGTCGTCATCATTTAAAAAAACTCTACCTGGAAAGTAAGATTCTACGAGAAACAATAAAGACCGGAAGATCAAAAGTTGCCACCTTATAATGAATTCATATATACCAGGAAAAGAATTAACAGCCTTGTATAATTTAAAAACTCGTGCAGTTATATCAACACAAAATATCATAACCTTTTTTTGGTTATTGAAATCTCCTCTCCTCTCCTCTCCTCTCCTCTTACTCCAAATAATTCCAAAGGTGTGACCAATCAATTAACCCAATAATTGAACTGGTTTTCTAGAACTTAGATCCTAGCTGCCCTTGCAATATATTAAAAGGAATATTTACGAAAATCCGGCATTATCTAGGGGTCACCTGAGTGATCGTGATGGGAAAAGTACTGATTTGATGGCTAGTTGAAGCTTCAGAGGACTTATTCTTAAACATTGTGCCACTTAGCCGACCTGAGGTTTCAAAGAAACCGGGAGGCGTGAGTTGCTTTTCATTAAGACGTACATTTTTAGAGAGCATTTCAATGACCTGGCTCATTAAGGGCCTCCTGCTAGCAATTGCTTGGGTGCAAAAAAGAGCCACTTTCATGTACCTAAGAACCTCGTCCTTTGGAAATGCTTCCAATTCTGGGTCAACGAAATCCAACAGTTCACCTTCTTCGTGGAGCTCCCACGCCTACGGTGCAACCAATACAGATATGTTTAAAGGAATTAAAGTAATAGGCACAAGAATAATAATAATAATATAGTGGGTCGGAAGGATGCAACTTCAGGAGAAAAATAAGCAATATACAACTAGAAGTCAAGTTTACTACCACGATACTAGATAGGATGTATGGGCAATACAGCTCACAATCCAAACTCAGCTATTTCCAGAAGTGAGTAGTAGGGAACTTTTTATTATTATTATTTATCTGTAGTAGTAGAGAACTTGCATCCCTAATGAAGATGATAATAATTGAGATAACGTGCCATCTTGTTGATAGAGAAGCATGCATGCCATGTAAGCTACAAAATCCAATTTGTTTCTTCTGGCAATAAATTCAGAATAGCTTATTTTCACATGCTCTTCGCAATGTAAAATTTTATGCACAGCTGAGACCAAATATTTATCAGTTATGTTAACTAGTCCATTTTAGCTAACTTATCCGAAGAGATACCGTATAGATAAAAGGTCAATGCCTCAATTCTCATTTTAGTTGTTCAGTTATCAGAGGATAATCAACACATGACGCTATAAAAAACAATTACCACCAAATATTCCTTACCCGTTCCACAAGCAATTTCTGCATTCCTCCATGATTGGTGTTTCCACTGCTCTTGCCGCTTACAACTTCAAGTGTTAGAACCCCAAAGCTGTACACATCCGCCTTCATAGTCAACTGTCCACCTAATGCATATTCAGGTGCCAGGTAGCCACTGCTTAAAACAAACCCAAGGTACAAATTAAAACCATAACTTTCAAATTTCAGCAAACCACCTTCAAATCCGATGTCAGGATTCCAATGCCATTAAGTGTTGTGGTTAGCATGAAAGAGGAAAAGGAGACATACGTTGTTCCTGCTATTTTTGTGCTGATGTGAGTAATATCTTCAGGGAAAAGTTTAGCTAATCCAAAGTCCCCAATTTTAGGTTGGAAGTCCTCGTCCAGAAGTATATTACTAGCTTTGATGTCTCTGTGCACAATGTGAGGTACAAGTTCTTCGTGAAGATATGCAAGGCCGCTAGCAGTTCCCAGGCAGATGTTAGACCTCTTTTCCCAGTTCAATTTAATGGACCTGCTTGAACCTGAATACAGGCAAGCATTATGTTCAGTCGACATTGGATATTGTGGGAATCTTATTCAAATGGCACAGGACTCTAGCAAATTACCTAATAATGCTTGATCGATGCTGTTATTTTCTAAATATTCATACACCAAAATGTGGTTGGCACCATGAATGCAACACCCAACTAACTCAACCAGGTTTGGGTGTTTAACAGTTGATATAGTGTCAATCTCAGTCAAAAACTCACGCGCTCCTTGCTTTGACCCAGTGGAAAGTGTCTTCACGGCAACTTTCTTTCCATTTTTTAGAGTTCCCTGTGAGATTGCAGTGGGATTAATACGAAGAAAATAATATTGGAGGAATGATAGTTGAAAATTTCAATTTCCCATCAACTTATTAGTTCATAAAAATGAGACCACAAAATAAATTACTACTGGTTGAAGCAACTTGAGCTTCCTACAGCATAGCCGAGTAAGTGAAACCAGTATGGAGATTTTCTGATTTCCTCTATGCATGTTTATTTGCTTAAAAAACATCCTTCTGGTATATAAATTAGAAAGATGATCAACATTAAGATGGTTGTTAAAGCTTCAATGCATGCTCTATCTTCATACCAGCAAGGGCGGTGGAAATTAAATTACATACGGGCTGAAATACGAAAATTTGATGTGCAATATTTACCTTTTAAATATTTTATGTTGTTAAGACATGATGGATAGAAACTATACAGCATTCAGTTAATACCTTGTAAACTATTCCAAAACCTCCTCGTCCTATTTTGTTGCTATGATGGAAATTGTTTGTTGCTTCTCTTAGTTCGTTGTATGAGAAGTTCTTCGTCTTAGCAATTTGGGGCCCTAGACAGATACAGCAAAATTAATCAAAGGAAAAATACAATACCAAGTAATAATTGCTGGAACATCGTAAGAAAAATATTGACTGGAAATAAACACCATGACCAATCACGTAATTTATTTTTCATTGCCCCCACATGTTCCCTAAGTTAATATTGACTTCTGCACGTCCAAGGACTTGTCCAGATCCCAAATATGCGACAGAGACAAGTCACAGATAGTTCATTGAGTGTGTCGCACATGCAAGCTCATACTCATGTTAGAAGTGGTAAAGTTACCTACTTTGTGTTGTAGAACAAGGTAACGTTGATGTTAAACACTAGGACAGACCTATTTCCATGCACTTCAAACATTATATATCTTGGCAGCAAATGACACAATAACAGGGAATGAGGTTCATGTCATGGCACGTTATTTTGATCAATTGTTTAAATTTTGATAGCCAAAGACCATTGAGCATCTCATTATGATCGAACAATTTGTTCAGTGATGTAAAGCTCACAAAATTGATAGATCGGTGATACTTTGAAGCACTTATGGATGGTTAATTACTGAACTTCCAATCCGTACGATTGCCTACTATGGCCTTAGCCAATATTCACATCACCTCCTTTAACAAGGTCATCAATGTGAATCCTCTTTTTCCATCTAAAAAGCTTCATACAGTTTTTTTTTTTTTTGCATTCTAAACCTTGGTCTACATGGTGGAAATTTTTTTGTACTGGAACTTAGTCATCTTTCATATTATGCCAAAGCAACGTTACCAACATGATGAAGGTACTTTGTGACTGAACCATCAGCATCAGTGGAATTAAAAGCAAGCACGAAGTCCTACTCTCTTGCATGACATTTGTTAATGCATAGTTTGAAGGGTATGTCTTCAGCAAAAACTAGGACGCAAAACATTTAGAACTCGGAAGTTGTACAGTAGTCATAGCAAAGAATATGGATTGAATTATGAAGCACACACCTTCTTGGTCTTCTGTGGATTGACAAGCATCTTTATTCTGTTTCTTATGGTGCAAGCTTGTGACACCAAAGCAGCTACAGCCCATGTCCCTGTATGGTCTATTGCACTAATCCGCCGATTCCAATACGTGTCTCTCAATCTGGAGGCAAAAGAGCTAATTAAGACATTTCTATCAGAAATCACTAGCTTATTCCATCGAAGTGCTTCATCTATCAGCTAACCCTGCACGCTATCCAAAAAATGATTGTATTCAAAAGTTTACAATGTCGTCAATTGTGTTCTCTTGTTGTCTCGCAAAAGTGCAGCACATATCGTTCTGTGAATTGGAACTTAGTTTCAATTGGTAAATTATCATAATTTGAAAATTCAGATTTATACTTCTCAAATATGTTAAACCTTCACTTTACGTCCATTGCACTCCATCTTACAAGTCCCTGGTTTCAGAATTAATTTGCAGAAATGCAATAATTGTCACGCAAATAGTTTACAAAATTGCAGCATCATAATTTCCAAACATAAAAATTTTACAGTAGCGAGTTTCAATGCACCAGTTGACTATCCCATCACGCACAAACCTTCGATGCGACCAGTTGACCACAAAGGCCCCCAACCCCTGCCCACATTCAGATACACACACGAACCTAAACACAACATTAAACCTCTTAGAATCACAAGATACCAGTAAAACGAATTTTCCTCTGTTGCAATCCAGAATATTAAACCAGCATCATATTTTGAACATATTAATGCACACTCATCGTGAAAACAATTTACTGTTCATACAGAAAATTCAGACAACAATCCAGCTCATACATTCAGATTACCTAACTTTGATCAGACACAATTCGCCTTGAATTTCAGGACGCAAAACAAACTGATGAGATACACGAAACAATCGTAAACATACCAGCAATTAAAATTCAGCAACCAATTACAGAAAACAAGAAATTATTCAGCCAGATCGGAGTTCGATATGAATGAAGGAAACAGAGAACTCCGAAAGCACCAGCTGGAGCGTGAAGAGCCCCAATAAACGTCGCCGTATCGCGTGTACCAATTCAAGCATACAGTGTGGAATCGCGTTTTTGTAATCGCGAAGAAGTTGGGCGAGAATAAGGAGAAAAAGTCACGAATCATTTCTAGCTCGAGCGCTTTGTATTTGTATATTTTCGCCATTCGCACGATGTGCTGTGGCGAGATTGACAGCGACTACGCCATCTCACAGATTATACCTTTGCGAAACTCAACGAATTTTACAGATTAAGCCCTCTAAATTAAATAAATACAAAAAACACCCCCAGAAAACAACATTAGTTTAATTCATTCCACCATCTTTTGATTTTTGTATGTTACCGAGTATATTACCGTATTAATAATCATAGCTACTGCCAATCTAGTAATACTGCTCTACAAAATCCACTAAGGATCCGTAAACCAGGACGAGAGAAAGAGAAGTAATATAATGATTAAAATTTTAAGATAATAATAAATAATATATTATGATAAGTTATATGGTATCTGGTTTGGAGGATAAGAAGGTGGATTATTTCTACTTTGTTGTATTATGATTAAAATATCGGCCGGTTGCTTTCCGTTCATATAATGCATACAGCTCTGGTTGCTGGTTGGGTGAGTTTTGGAGAGAATTTCAAATTTAGAAAGAATTCCAAATTTTTGGAATTAAGTCATAGGAAATAAGTTGAAATTTTTTTGCGAGAATTTCAAATTTTAAACTAGAAAAAAATTGTGGGAAATTATATATATGTGATTTTGCTATAAAATGAGATAAATATGATGTGATAATTTTTTTTCAATCATGCAAACAAAAAACATGATTAAAAAATAAACCTAAGATTATTAATCATTATCACTCAATCCAAACATGACCTAATTGTTTTTATTACAATGACAAAATCCATTAATTGTAATGAATAGAAACGAATGAGCTTAATCGTAGAGACAATTTGTTTATAATAATGATGATGAAATTAATTATTATTCAATAATGTCGTAAATAAAAAAGGAAGAGTCTATACTACACGGAGTAACACTCTCGGTGTGACACGTGAGGCCCACTCCATCCAATCGTTCAAATTAGATTAGGAGTTTTACTCCCATTTAATATTGAATCTTTCATAAAAAAGCGTCTAAACAGGAGCGATTTCGACATGATAGAATAACTAACAAGTGAGATTAGTTCCCACTGAATTACTTGGCATATATTTAAAACATTTATGCTCGAAGATTTAATATTTGAGAATTCCTATTTATTATTGTACATATGGATCTATTCAAGTAATAGAGTAGAAGTCATCATTTGGAGTTTTAAGCAAGAAAATACCTCTTAAATTAAGAAATTAGAAAAAGATATATAATGGTTAGGTAAAGAAAACCAACAAATGGTAGAGATATTTCATATGTTTGGACTTTCTAATATAGATTTTAATTTTCTATAATGGGAAAATGCGTAATTAATTTTAAAACCTCAATGTCAACCCCAAAAAAAAAAAAAATTAAATTATGACCTGATTTTGAAATCAAACGTCGCCGGCTAATTATGACGTGATTGTACTAGAAAACTTGGAATTGAATGGATCCTCTAGCTTTGTTGACCATTTGAACAACCAAACAAAAACCTTTTCCCATTAAATACTAATGGAGAAGAAAATTATTGAGGGAAAAAGTCATAAAGACTGGGTTTAAAAGCGTGTTAACTTCCATAACACATGCATGATGAATTAAGCATCGAGATAACACTCATCGACTATGGTTCTTTAACATTAAATTAGTTTTATTTAAAAAATTTACCAAATTAAATCTTAAAATGTAAGTAATTAATTTGGTTGATTTATTAATGACAATTTTAATAGCAGAAAAAACTGATAAAAGGAATAACATGTATTAAGACAATATGGCATAGAGGAATAAAAACGCACTATAACATACTAAAGAAAAAATCATTACCATTGGCTTGCCAAATGGTTGACTTTCTCGCAATTGTGAATGACTCAAGTTGGAGCCTTGTTAAATACAAAAAAAAAAACGAAAACAAAAACAAAAAACTTAGTTCATGTGATCAACGGTAATAATTTTGGGTAACTTGAGTTAACTTCGCTATGGGATGTTTGTTGGATGTCAAACCTCTCCTTCACCACCAATAATGAAATCAATAGTATAGTTTCACTTGAGCCGTCACAATGATATATCTCTGCCATTCGAACACAATAAAGTAAATAAGTTATAGCCTCTTGTCTTACGTATGGATCCTTACATGATAAATAGATGACTCAAACTCGATACCTCTTACATTGAGAAATAGAGGAGAACCAATAAATTAATAAGTAAGTTTACATTTTTAATATTCATTTATTATTTTATTCAAAATGCCTTAGTTTTATAACTTGTCAAGCACCTCCAAAATGTTTTAGCTGTCCCTTACTTTATACATCAATTTGTTGGAGGATTATCAATCTTCTTGAGAAAAATTCATTTTTTTTGGAAGTGTGCAGCCTAGCAAGACATATTTGAATCACCGGACATTGAAACTTCTCAAGTACTGCACTTGGCAGTTTTTTATTGTCCTTCATGTATGCTCTATCTATCAAACCCTATCCTCTCTCCAGTAATAAAAGATAATTGATTCAAGATTATCAATCAAATCTTATCATTAATTGTAAATGATTTACTTCCAATATTGTAGGTGATTGTTATACATACGTAGTTGTATATATAAATACATTATCATTCAATGGAATCATCAATTCATTCCTAAAATCTCTATTAATCTTATATGGTATCAGATTTGGTCGATTCTATGGCTTCTCCTTCTTCAAGTTCCTCCTCTACCACAGCTGGAACTCTTGTTCCTCTCAATGCCCACCAACAACTCCCTCTTCAATTGACCTCTTCGAATTGTCCTTTTTGGAGGGATCAAGTTCGTCACTTTGCACTTTGGATATGGACTTCTTGGCTATTTGGATGACACTATTGCATGTCCCGTTGCTAATGCTACACCCGAGTCATCCATTGCGAATCTTCATTGGCTTTGCCAAGATGTGCTTATTTTATCGGATCTCTTCGGTTCTGTCCAACCGGAGCTCATCCCTCTTATCTGCTCCGCCTCCACATTGGCGCAAGCATGGGATATTCTGTCCCGACTTTTTTGCAAATCGCTCTAGAATGCGAGCAATGCAACTTAATGACGATTTGTCTAATATGACACTTGATGATCAATATGTCACCACTTTTCTACAATCCGTGAAGACCAAGACCGATGAGTTAGCTCTCATTGACCGTCCCCTATCTGACGATGATATCACCATATACACTCTAAATGGCCTTGGTGCGGCCTATAGGGAAATTGCAGCGCCAATTTGTACGCAGGATTCGTCTCTTTGTTTTGAGGAATTGCACGATATGTTCATCACTCATGAAACCTATATTCGACGTCTAGATGCATCGAACGTTGATCTTATTGCTACTGCAAACTCCGCACCCATCAATCAACGCCAATCCACCTGAAATTTTTCTGGACAGTCATCAAATCTCACTCCACAATCTTCCAGTCAATCTCGCACAAATAGGCAATTTGGACGTGGTCGAGGAAATTACCACCGTGATGCAAATAGCGATTCAGGATCCGGTATGGGTCAGTTTCGTGCACCGCTTGTCTGTCAATATTGTGGTTTTACGGGTCATGGTGCTCGGACATGTCGTCAGATTCAACCCATCGCGCACTTTGCCCAATCACCTCCCATGCAATAGGACCCATGACGGATAAAACTCTGTGGTTAGGTGATTCCGGTGCTTCGCATAATCTTGCAAAACCTTTATATACACTTAGAATATGATGGCACCGACGAGGTTCAAATTGCCAATGGCACATGTTTTGAGTATTTCTCGTATTGGTACTTAGTGGCAATTATCAAATGTCTCATATGTGTCCTCCACAACAAGAAATTTATTGTATGTGCACAATTCACTAAGGATCACGTTTTTATTGAGTTTCATCCAACCCACTTTGTTGTGAAGGGTCTGAGTACAGGGGCGAGACTCATTAGTGGACGCTACATCAATGGAGTTTATAACTTGGATCTTCCTAAAGCATTACAACCAGTGGCTCATCTTTCCTCTTTTGTATACGAGTCAAGCTCATATGTCAATAATGCATTAATTGATATGTACGCTAAATGCAATGATATTTTATCTGCAGAAGTACGAAGAAATCCTCATCCGTATTGTGGATTCTAAAAACCAAGTTCTGAGACGAAGGACCATTCCATACGTCAAAGTCTAATGGTTAAACCATACTGAAAGAGAAGCTACATGGGAAGTAGAAGAAATGATGCGAGAGAAATACCCCTACCTTTTCCAAGACCAAGTTGACTCGAGTTTCGAGGACGAAACTTCAAATAAGGAGGGAGGGATGTAAAAATCCGAGAATTTGATGTTATCAAATTACTTAAGGTACCATATTCAAGTTAAAACTCTAATTATTAATTAGATAATTAAGTGTTTTAGTATGGTAAAACTCTATTTATTAGATAGATAATTAGGTGTCTAGTATGATTTAAACTCTACTCATAGATAAAGTTTAAGGACGGCAAAGTGTTACTATCAGTTATGGTGATTAATTTGGTTTCTTCATCCATCATTATGTTACCATATTGCAAGTCGTTGTGGCAGAATCCTACAAGCTGATGATCAGTAGTTAAACTCTTTTGCAATTCAGATATTTCATCTTCCATGACGACTCAAGCGAAAAGCCTCAGCTTCTTGAGGCGAAGACAATCGTTTAGCATCTTTAAGCCAGTTCTGAACCATAACATGAACTATAATGTAAGAACTTTAAATTTATATATCAAATAATCTATAATCCAGTGATAATCTTTTGAATCAACTGCTGAAGAAGAAATAAGCATACATCAATCTATCCCAGAGGACAATGCTCTTGGACCCAGGCATATCTAGATCGTGAAACTCCTTCATTTTTGCAGCTATGAGAACAGATATCTCAGGATCACACAGATCAGATGCTGTAAGTGTCTACTATGAGGCAAATAAGGGAAGGTAACATATAATAGTTCAGTAATTCTCTTAACAAAGCCCACCGCCCATTCTAAAAAGAGGGTTTAGGCACGAACTGCCGTCAGTAAATAAAAATGATTATATAAACTAATGCAGAATTAGAAAGTTTCATGAGCTACTAGCATGAACATCCATGAAAAGATCACCTACTACATAGGTTTTGGAGTTTTGCCTATGAATTAATAGCATAGACAAGATTCTTGAGCTGCCATAACCTACCTCTTGTTATGTTCTTGTTTTATTCAGTTCTTGAGAGCCCACTATCCGGAAAAATACATTGATGAAGGCAGCTTTCCCCCAAGTCCCAACTACAAAAGACTCCAAACATTTCTTGAATCTTAATAAACCAAACAACTAACTTGAAAAGACAAAGATATTAAAGCCATCTTTAATTCTAGAGTTATTTGTTGGACCTCCTTGAAATACATTATGACATGATGAAATTGTGGCGCCCCTCTGCGACTGAGCTTTTGGAAATATCGCCATGAGGTAAAATATTCAAAATCATTGGAGCATGAGACGCCATATACTCTCTTTTTTTTATCTATAATTTACTCTTTTTTATCGATACATAAATTTTATCAAGGCTTTAAAAACAAGAACACTCCATATACTCTAATAAATTGATTTAGAGTGCTGTGATTCAGAGTGGTTTGCCTAATTTGTACATGTACACCTTACATATTTCTTTTGAGTATGTACTCCCGGGTTTATAGCTTAACGTGTGAAAATCGCCACAAGATGGATGGGGCTAAACCATTAGCCACCCCTATGGCACACAATCCATCGGCTCCATCTGATTTCAAGGGTATTGATGCCACTCAATATCATCAAGTCATTGGCCATCTTCAATGCCTAACCTTTACCAGACCAGACCAGACCAGACCAGACATTGCATTTTATGTCAATCGTCTCGCACAACGCATGGCTTCACCGTACGAAGCAATCTGGGTAGCGCTCTATGTTATCTAAAAGGCGCACTTCATCATGGCTTACTACTCCCCTCAACTGCCTCTTCAGAATTACAAGTCTTCTCTGATGCTAAATATGCTGGTGATACTTGGCATGGTACTTCCATCTCAGCTTACATTGTCTTTCTTGGATCAAACCCTATCTCGTGGAGTTCACGAAAACAATGAGGGGTTTCCCGCTTTCCCGCTCATTTATTGAATCCGAATATCATGCTTTAGCTTGTGCATATGCAGAAGTACGATGGCTACAAAATATGTTTGCTGAAATTGGATTTCCCCTCAAACGTACCCGACGGATTCAACGTGATAATATTTGGGCCATATGTCTATCTCTTCATCCTGTACAACACTCGCATGAAGTACATCTCTGTTGACCTACACTTCGTACAAGATCTTGTTCACAAAGGTTTCCTCTCAGTCGCATATGTCAATACCATTGATCAACTGGCTGACATTCTCACTAAACCACTACCATGCACTCGGTTTCGACTACTGACATTCTCACTAAACCACTACCATGCGTTGATTTGTCTACTGGACGTATTTATTTACCAGTTCACCGAGGAAGTATTTACGTTTCGGGAAAAGAAAGCATCTTCCACTGTTCAGACTCCACCAGTGTTTTCTTCTCTTTCACTAGCATTACCACCACTTGTTGTTCCTCCTTCACAGTCCAGTACGCCACATGTGTCCATTGAAACGAGTCTCGAATCTGACCCTCCACCTACAGATGCTGCTCCATTAACTCGCATGCACTCCATGCGGACCAGACCATGAATCAAAATTTTAAGCTAAAGCTCATCAACACTGCCACTCGACATCCTCTCATTGGCTCTCTTGGACCTACCTGCGTTTCTCAAGCTTTGAAAGATCCGGCATGGCATGTCGCTATGGACACTGAATTCACTGCACTTATACGTCATGGGATTTGGACCTTAATACCACCACTGGCTCAGCGCAATATTATTGGCTCCAAATGGGTCTTTCATATCAAACGCAATCTTGACGGTGTTATTGAAAAATACAAAGCTCGATTGGTCGCCAAGGGATTTCATCAATGTCCTAGCCTCGACTACAAAGAAACCTTTAGTCCAGTTGTCAAACAAGTCAAAGTTCGTACTATTCACACTTTAGCCGTTATGCATCACTGATCTATCCGCCAACTTGATATAAGCAATGCCTTCTACTGAAGACGTGTACATGGTGCAACCCACGGGGTTTGTTGATAAAGCTCGCCCTAAATATGTCTGCCATCTCCGTAAGTCTCTTTATGGTCTCAAACATGCTCCTTGGGATTGGTACACTGCTCTCAGTAATACACTACTCCTCGGGATTGGTACGCCTTACTATTTTTCATCACTCAAGAATCACTTGCTATTTATGTTCTTGTATATGTGGATGACATCATTATCACAGACAGTTGACTCCTTTGCTATTTTGAGCATCATTTCACAGCTTAGCATCAAGTTTGCTCAAGGATCTTGGTTCCCTTAACTACTTTCTTGGTGTTGAAGTTCTACGTTGTCACGAGGGTTTATTCTTATGTCAACACAAATATATTTTAGGCATTCTTCGTCGCCACAAGATGGATGGGGCTAAACCATTAGCCACCCCTATGGCTCACAATCCATCAGATCCATCTGATTCCAAGGCTATTGATGCCACTCAATATCGTCAAGTCATTGGCGGTCTTCAATGCCTAACCTTGACCAGACCAGACCAGACCAGACATTGCATTTTATGTCAATCGTCTCGCACAACGCATGGCTTCACCGTACGAAGTAAGCTGGGTAGCGCTCAAGAGGATTCTATGTTATCTAAAAGGCACAGTTCATCATGGCTTACTACTCCGCTCAACTGCCTCTTCAGAATTACAAGTCTTCTCTGATGCTGACTATGCTGGTGGTACTTGGCGTGGTACTTCCATCTCAGTTTACATTGTCTTCCTTGGATCAAACCCTATCTCGTGGAGTTCACGAAAACAATGAGGTGTTTCCTGCTCATTTATTGAATCCGAATATCATGCTTTAGCTTGTGCATCTGTAGAAGTACGACGGCTACAAAATCTGTTTGCTGAAATTGGCTTTTCCCTCAAACGTACCCCACGGATTCAATGTGATAATATTGGGGCCATATGTCTATCTCTTCATCATGTACAACATACTCGCATGAAGCACATCTCTGTTGACCCACACTTTCGTACGAGATCTTGTTCACAAAGGTTACCTCTCAGTCGCATATGTCAATACCATTGATCAACTGCTGACATTCTCACTAAACCACTACCAAGCACTCGATTTTGACTACTGAGATCCAAAATCTCTGTTGCTGATGGAACGTCAATTTTGCAGGTGCGTATAATAAAGATAATTGATTCAAGACTATCAATCAAATCTTTATCATTAATTGTAAATGATTTACTTCCAATATTGTAGGAGATTGTTATACATACTTAGTTGTATATATAGATACATTATCATTCAATGGAATCATCACTTCATTCTCAAAATCTCTATTAATCTTATACTATCTTGATGATGATGCTACAAATTCTTGGGATGTATCCGAGTTGGCTCAGTTGGGCTTTCACCATCTTTCTCAACCTCTCATTTTCCTTAGCGATGTATTCCTTGGTTGTCTTATATCATGTATTTGCTGAAGAATTGGCACCACACACACCACTGGCTAAGTTCCTCCGCATCAAAGGGGTTGTTTTCTTCTGCTTTTGGCAGGTACCAACCCTTTCCTTGGAACCTCTTAAATCTCATTGCAAATCGAGTTTGGATACAAAATGTCATAGTACTTGTTGATTTGCTAGTGATTATTTATACGTATATATCTTTTGTGCATGCATTATCTTGTTCCAAGTTTAACTGCCATCAATAACTTGATCAGTCATTTTTATAGACTGACCCGAAATTAATATCAATTTCAAGCTTGAAATTATAACTTCAGAATCTGATGAAAGTAACTAAAATTATGTCTTGTTTCATGGATTTATAACTCTCTATACTTCTGCTTTTTCTTGTCCAACTTCATGAACAATAAATTGTGTATCTCGTGTATTATTACAATTCCCATCTTTGTCAATAGATATCACTATGGAGTTGTGATTAATTCCCTAATATGGTCGTTCCACACAGGAGTAGTGCTTGACATCCTTGTGGCAATGTCCGTTGTTCGATCCCATCATTTCTGGTTGGATACGGATCACGTTGAGAAAGCAATCCAGAATGTTTTGGTCTTTGTCGAAATGGTCTTCTTCTCTGTTATGCAGCATTGTGCATACCATGTTGCACCTTACAGTGGAGACTTAGAAGCAAAGCTTAAGCTACAGAAAAGAAAAAGGACTAATGATTCTTTTCTATGCATCAACAAAGGCGAAATCGTGTGTCTCAAATGTTGCTATATATTTGTTCTAAGCCATACACTGGTGAAATTCTTGAGAAAGATTCAGGTTGTAAGTGTAACTGCGATATTTTTTCTTGTTTGGGTTGGAAGAAACATGGTTTTGTATCCAACGCATGCTTCGAGAGAGGATCTACAAAATGCTTGATCCAAGAATTGTACGAATCTTAAAAAACATTTAGCCCCTTATAGGAGATAAAGGCTGAATTATTTAATTGTTATCTGTGTTTGGATGAATGAATATCATTATAATTGAAAGATTTGATTTGATAATAAATTTAAAACCTGATCTGAACTGACATATAATTTCAAATGCAAGTCAATTATCATTATATTTATATAAACTAGTAAAGAGGCATCCAATATAATCTCATTCAAACAATTAAATGGATTTGAAATCAATGAGTTTTTAAATCCGTCAATCTTAATGTATCATTAGGTGCATTAACAAGTACTTCCAAGGATTTTAAATATAGATTTAGTAATTTTAATTTGTCAATCACTTACATATAGTTGCTTATATATTAAAAATTTAACATATGTTAGTTGTCACACATGTACAAAATTCTTGGTTGTCTATATTTTTGGGCCCACGGAAATACAGAATATTATCTGCGGTGGAAAAATTCTCCAACCGCGCAAAACACTTGCTCAGCCGCCTATTTGGAATCTTTCCCTCACGGAACCCACTGTAATATACCACACCGACACCGTGTGAAATTCTCACACCCACAAATACATCAAGGACCGACCATTATCGGAACCATCCCTGCTGCTTCTCAACCCAGCCTATCACATCCTGCCACGTGTCCCATTACAACGGCTAGTTTTTTGGTCCTATTTATAAGCCAATTCTCTCTCCTTAAGTTATTTGAGTTCTTATCGGAAATTGAAAATCAAAAAAATTATAGCCTAATTTGATTTTTATTTAATAGGGATATTTTTAAGCGGGAGCATACACATACTAGAAGTGTGAGTGTGTAGAAGATTGTTGGAAGGCGGTTCTCGTTTCCTTCTTCGATACAGGCGTTACATCAATCTCCATTTACTTTCTGCCTCTGATTAGGGGTTTGTTTTGAGGTCTGTTCCACTGTAGACACGCATATATAGCTACATCTCTTTCTATCTGTATTCCACTCCAAAAGGAAAGGTTTTGTGGGCATAGGCTAGAGAATAGGCTTCGGGATTCTGAAATTTGTTCCATTCTGAGTGTGTTGCTGTTAATTATCAGATCTGGAGTTTGAAGTTGCGGAAATGGCCTTCGGGATAAAATCTGGTTCAAATTTAGTTAGGGCAGATGAAGGGTACGTAATTGGGCTGGTAAGAAGTACATCATTTGGGAGAAAAAGGGTCGCTTTAACAAATAATGGTTTGGAACTTTGGAATGGTGATGATTATTTTTTATGCACCTCTTTGAAAAGGCATTGCCATCATGACTCATTTCTTCCGGCTGAGAAGTCTGCGCTTGAAGCCTTGCCCCAAGACATTCTGGTTAGTTCATTGCTTCGAGTATTTGTTTTGCAATTGACGAAGAAATTGTTTTGGATCTGTTTTATTTCATGTTAAAATGAATCATTATGTGCGTATTTCTTAAGAATCACATCATTGTATTTTGGATAGTGATTTGCCTCTGTTTGGCATTTTCCTTATGCGCTTGAGATCGAATGATGTATAAGGATCGGTTTTGTGATGCAGATTAGAATTTTGTGTGGTGTGGAGCATAATGATTTGAAGAGGCTGTTTTTTGTGTCAAAAACAATTAGAGAAACGGTAGGGTTTGATGATTATCAATATATTATCCTTCAATCTCGAGCTTCTTCAGTATTTAAGGGTTTTTTCTGAGTTTCAATTTTGGTTTCGGCTCTTGATTTCTGACAGGCTGTAATTGCAAAGCAAACACATTTCGCCTTCAGTACACCTATGAAGACGGTGGGTTTTCAGAAAGTGGATATATTTGGTGATTTTGATGAGGGTGAAGCTCCTAATGCTCCAAAACAATCTAGGGTTCGGCGCTCAAGATTGAGCAAGAAGAAACTTGCTGGCATTTCTGTCGCCTTGTTTTCTTCTGATGGAGGAGATGGCTGGCGTCCGAAAGATTCATTTGTGGAGATGGAGACAGAAGAGACATGAAAGTCTTTGAACTTGTATTTTGTTGTGACTTTGTATACAATTTTAGTCCGAGTTGGAGTGGAGATCATCTGATATTCTTATCAGATTCTTGTTGTTTGTACATGGTAAAAAACAATATGGTCAAGCCAGTTTTTCTTCAACCATTTTCATTGAAGATTGGTTGGCTTGTTTGTACATGTAGAGTAGAAACAAGATTTAGGTGATTCGTGCATTTGATTTCTGATTTTTGAAGATCTTGGGATGTATTAATTAGTACAGAGACATATGCAATTCCGATTTGTTGAATAATAATATGTTTTTCTCCATGGTTTCGTTTTTAATATGTTTTTATGTTTGGTTATGCATTACTCACCTCGAGTTTCAAGAGGCTATACAATGGAGGATATTGGTAGAGAGTTTTGGGCAAGTCAGGAAGGAAGAGGTTTAAGGCTCTATCACAGACAAAGAGATTATTAATTTATATATCTACTCTAACATCAAGGGTAAGCAAAAGTAATCATGATGAATTACGATGATTACTCTGTGATCATTAAGTATAGATGAATACTGTATATGTTAGCTGCAGTAGGCAACCGTTCCCTAAGATGTGTCATCCTGATTCCTCCGTTTTCTTCGGTCACAACTCTTTGTCCGAATTCCTGAACTCACACTTGGGCGGTAATGAATTTTTGGCTTTGGATTTTGTTTTCCGGTTTTCATTATTTTTTATTGAGTTTGTTTGTTACTTATATGGTTTTCTTTAAATTTAATTTATGTAACCTCAAACTTTCTTACAAGTTTTCTGATACTATGGTGGAAGAGAGATAGAGGGGAGCATTGGCAGGGAACCGGACTAGGCCAAAGTAAAAGGAAGAATCAGGAGGGAAGACACAAGAGTAGAAGAAAGAGATGCTTTGCCAAGCAAATTTAAAGACTTTGTAATTGGTTAATAAATAAGTCGTGTTACAAAGGTAGTTGTAAAAACCATTTAATTTACCAATTATTAGCAAATATAGATGAACCACTTTGTGTAAATTTGATCTTGATTATTTTATTTCTTCGGACATGTATCGCGATATACAATGAGATTTTCTAATCAAATAATAATACAATTAAAATTATTTCTTAGTTATAGAGTAAAAGAAAGTTGGAAAAAAAAAAGAGATTAATTACTAAAACTGAAATGACGAATCATCCCACTGTAGAACAGCAGACTCCAAGTTTTGTTCTCTTTTGAGCTTATCTTTGAGGAACCAATCGCATATCCTCCCGGCATTCAGATCTTCAATCGAACATCCCTCTTGCTCTGCTATCACTTTCAAAAGATTCAAAGATGATATCTGCAAACACCCAATTTTTCCAAAAAAATACTTGAATTCAGATATATGATATAGTTTTATAATCATTAATTAGTTGTAATCTTACTCAACTTTTTACATAATTACTGAATTGTTTTGGAGCATTATTTGAAAACAAAAACTGTATCCTATGGCTCGAATAGTTAATTACTAATGTGTAATGTACCGTTAATCTGCAAAGAAACCGCTCGTGAGTGCTCATACCGGAGATTTCAACCAAACCTGCCTCCTCCATGGTCAAGAAACTTCTCCGTTGTGTTTTGTTCTCTCCACCATCACTGCATGCCTTTAGCACGAGCTTTCTTCCCCGGCCAGCAGCGGTAGCATCGAACGGTGTAGAAATCTTAGTTCGAGCTTCTCTTATTCGATCATTGTTAGGGAAACTGCACGATTTGAAGGCAAATGGCGGTTGATAATTACCAATGTGAAGTATAACTGGATTCATAGCTAGTTTTCTCTGTTCATGGGGGAGGGCCGTTTATCCCAATTCTCAAAGGTTCCTTCGTGTGTGGCTCAAAATTAAAATGTCAGCTATCGGATAACTCTCGTATCGTAGAGTATTGGGCTTACATGCAAAAGCGTATTTGGGTCGATAAATTTTATCTATAACTACTACAAAGTGAGAGTGTGAGAGATCGACTTCTATGGTGTGTCATCTTTTCGTTGTTAACATCGTCGAAGATGGAGCCAGGAATCAATATTTCATATATATGTCAAGTAGGATTGGAGTGCTACGATGATTTAGAAAATTGAGTTAAAAAATAAAATTTCTAAAAATTAATATTAAAAAAAAAATTCTCCTGTAAAAATTCCATGAGGCTAAAGTCCACCCTAACCCAATTAAGAACATACAAATTACGAGGCCGAAAGTGTAATTTCCCCTTAAGGGATGACTAAACACATGTGTTTCTGATGGTTGGATTTGAGCATTATTGTAATCTTTAATCGTTCATATACTAACTATGATGTATGGACACTATTAAAAATTACTCAGACATTTATAGGACATCGACATTCATCGGACATGTGTTGGACACACCACGTGACATATCCTTAATTTTCTAAAATAAAATAAAATCAGACACCTATGTCTGACACTCCTCTCAAAATCGGACACTTGTGTTAGACACGATCGATAGCGCGTGTCCGACATACAAATGATACTCTTGGGGGTTAATTATAGACGTGACACGGTTCGTGAACAGCTGGTTCGACGGTTCAAAAGAGCTCGACCCTCAACCTTAACCTTCGTAGACGATTTCGATTACGGTTCGTGAACCGCCGGTTACGATTACGGTTAACCACCGATTACGGTTACGGTTCGACCCTTATATTTTTTAAATTAAAAAAAGTAAAATTAAAAAATTATTTAAAAAATTTTAAAATTACTATAAAATAATCATAAAAAAGAACAAAGGAAATGTAAGGGGGAGGGAAGAGTTTGAACTTTTTAAGTTGCCATTAACTCTCTATATTCATATGAATCATTTAGCAATTTATATGTTGAGTTCCAACTTGTGGGTATATCTAGTGAAAATTTTCTAGGTCCCATGTCATTAATCTTACAAAACTTGCCACATTGTTTCATCAAACTCGATTGGACCACAAATAAGATAATGTCATTTTAATTGATTGAATCTGATTATCTAACGATATTAATTACATATGAAATTGATATGAAATATATACAATTTTGATACTAATTACAAATGATATTGGTATGAAACATTTACAATTATGATACTATTTACATATGAAAATCGTATGAAACATATACACTTTTGGTACTAATTACAAAAGAGTTTGATATGAAACATTTACAATTATGATTCTAATTACATATGAAATTGGTATGAAAAATATATAACTTTGGTACTAATTACAAATGATAGTGATATTAAACATTTACAATTATAGTACTAATTACATATGAAATTAGTATGAAACATATACAATTTTAGTACTAACTGCAAAAGAGATTGATATGAAACATTTACAATTTTGGTACTAATTACATATGAAATTTGTATGAAACTTATACAACTTTGGTACTAATTGATATTGGCATGAAGCATTTACAATTATGTTACTAATTACATATGAAATTGACGAGTATAACATTGAAATAGTTGTTATTTATCTATAAAAAAAATAACACAAAAGTTCTTGTTATGTTAAAAAAAGTGAGTAATGAGATTTGTAACTATATAAACAAATGTCAGTAAAGTTATTTTTATAATAATTTTATTGATTAATCATAAATATATTATCAATTCAATACGTTGTTCCCAAATCAGTATAAGTAAATTATTAAAAGATTTTATTAATTAATCAAATATTACATTATCGAGTTTATATTGTAAGTCATATTGTTATAAACTAAGATATATTTATTTAATTATTATATATATAATGTAAATCAAATAATGCAAATAAAGTGCTTGTAGAATAATTAAAAGATATATAATATATATGTTTTGTAATAATTTGCTTCATTATTAAAATATTTTGTTTTACAACCACTATTTATAGTTCTTATTAATTTATCCAACATTTTTTGTTATATTTACTTTGTTATAGATATGTTTCTATTATACAATATTTATTTAAGAGTATAACATATTTTTTTAGATAATTTTTATTTGTCAATATAAAATAGTTATTATTGTATTACACATATAATATATATTGTCTTTTAGTATATATAATTCTATTATCTAAAATAAAACAATCAAGACAATATCTTAGTGGTAAGAAACTCTATATACATGATAGAAGTCAATTCGATTCTTCAACAACACACTTTAATTTTAATAATAAATAATTAAAAAAAATTAAGGGGTGGAACCGCGTTCTTCGGAACCATGAACCGTAACCGGCCCGTCTTACGGTTTGGAACTGTCGAACCAGGTCAACGGGCAACCGTCCCGTTGACCCGGTTACGGTCCTGGCCGCGGTTATCCGCGGTCATGTCTAGTTAATTGCACAGTTTAATTTTTTTTAGCTAAAACGATATTTGGACGTGTTAGTTAAACTTTGTGTTGAAGTAATATATAATTGATGTTAGTATATATGATATTATGATGATTTCAGTGACATGCATTTATTTATATGCTTATTAAATTTGGTAATAATATTTTTGTTGCTTTTACATGATTTTAGAATTTTAAAAATATGAATTTTAATATTTTGTAATATAGTACATGTGAATATATATAAATATATACGAGCGTGTCCCCGTTGTGTCGTATCCTGAAAATTTGAAACTATGTGTCGTCATATCTGTGTCCGTGTATCGTAGTATACTAGTCAATTAACCAACCATTCATAAAATTAAAGTTGTACTAATACCCTCGTTAGTTGGAATTTTCACGTGATAATGTGATATATAAATTAAAATCATTTTGAGAAATACAAAAAAATACTAATCAGTGATTAAATAATAATTAACGACAATAGCAATAATCATCATCATTAAATAAAGAAGCATTTAGATTATAGGTAGTTATTATATGTGATTTAAACATTATACCAAGATAATTATTATAGGTAACTTAAATATTATATACAGTTAGATTTATCTTACTATATTATAATGCCTAAGCCCCTTATACTAACTACCTTGGTATGACAAATTTGAATTTACCAAACTACCCCCTCCAATGATTTGTTGTGGTTCTTTGTTGCATAATGCCTAAGCCCCTTATACTAACTACCTTGGTATGTCAAATTTGAATTTACCAAACTACCCCCTCCAATGGTTTGTTGTGGTTCTTTATTGCATCTTTTGAATTATAATATTAATCAATGTATATATCTCATTTATTTCGTATGCATTATATATTACGTTACACACTTAACACGTGTGCGTCACCTGCTAGTTTATATTAAGTCCGCCTGTGCAATACTCTTCCTTTCAATTCCTCAAAAACGGGAAAGTCACACATCGCGTAAGAGTTAAAACTAAAAATCGAACCCGAATTACTGAACCCGTAAAGCTCAGTGATCCGACCCGATGGAGATCCACTTTATTCTTCTTTCTCCTTTCCTTTCATTGTTTCTTATTCTTCGCCGCACACGCTTAGGTTTTACAAAAAGAGAACTTCCTTGAATTTAGTCACAAAAAGAATTTACCAATCAGTCTTCGATCTCCTTTCTTTTCGCTTCTCATAAATTACGATTGTCAATTTAATTGGATGCGGTGTTATTGTTATTGATGGTGGCGAAACTGAACGTCGATGGTGTTTGATTCGTCTGGTTGAATCTGCCAAACCGCCATTTATTTTTAGAAAATGCTAGTCGGTGATACATCACGCCTCCTGCGCAAGTTAGCCTCGACCCTTTTCTGTCAAGACCAGCGTTCGCCATGTCAAGGTCTGTGAAAGCCTCTCTCTTTCTCCTATATATTAATATGCGTCAGGATGAATTTGTTTTTACGATTTCGTTGATTTTTCTGTTGGTTTATAGTTTTAGAGCAGTTTTAATTTTTCCTTCTTCCGTAAGCACATATTCTGGCATTTTCTGGGCTCGGATGTTCTATAATCATGATTGGCAAAACACTTACAGGTAATATAAGCTCGTGAAATTCTACGAAGAGTAGATTGGCTGAGGGTTTTTTATGGCTTAAATGAGCTTCACTTTATTGAATGATAGTTATGAAGGGATCAAAATTTTTATCTGCCATAAAATATCTGTCATGGATGAAAATAAATAACTTCAAGTGTGTGCAATTATGGTTTTTTTGTAAGTAAGAAATGAACAATTTTATACTACTTCTTACGTCATATATTGCCACCTAGGCTCATTTATAGTCATTGAGCGTGTGCATTCGTTGTTATGTGTGAAAATGCTCGAAATTGTGTCCTGATGGGGGAACTCTAGTTGGGGAATGCTATATTATGAAAGTCTGATTTCTCTCCATTGGAAAAGGAGGATTCTTATAGCTAGTTCTTTTTCCCTGCTTGTGGGCTGCAGATCATTGACAGTTATCAGGAGAGTTTCACAAGCTTTAAGAAGAAATACTAGTGTTTCTTCAGACGAGTCCAGATATGGAGGCCTCCTTAGAGCTGGGCAATATTTTACTCAATACAGATTGTACTCTCTGCATCTGTTCCCTAGCAGAAGACATACTTGGAATGCAACACGTGGGTTTGAAATTAGTTCCTATAATAGATACATCAAGAGTTATTCAACAATTCCAAAGAGCAATACTATAGCCCATCACGCCCAAGTTTCTTGGAGAAGGTTGGCTCGAAGGTGCGTACAAGATGGCCAAAGTTGTCCGACCATAAACCTGGTCGCTCAGGCTTTCAGTCTGGCATTGAGTCGTTCTTATATGGTTATTCCCGGTACTTTTGCTCTGATGTGTGGAACGCAGTTAGCATGGGCACAAGCCATGCCAGACGCAGACATGTTTCAGCCAAGGAATACATTGTACAAGCGCGCAGAAGGCAGCCATCTTTTCTTGACCAGACTGATCCTTTCTGTATTTGAAAGCATTTTCTTGTTGTTGAGAGCTTTATATTTGGCTGTTCTGTTCTCACCAAGTATTGCCATGGCTCCGTTTGCCGATAGTTTTGGACCTCAGTTTAGGAAATTGTGGCTGCAGGTTGTTCATCAAACTCTAGAAAGAGCAGGTCCAGCCTTTATAAAATGGGGCCAGTGGGCAGCCACTCGGCCTGATCTATTCCCTAGAGACTTGTGCATGGAATTGTCAAAACTTCACACAAAAGCGCCTGAACATAGTTTTGCATACACAAAAAAGACTATTGAGAGGGCTTTTGGTCGCAAAATATCTGAAATTTTTGATGACTTTGAGGAAGAACCTGTGGCATCTGGGAGCATTGCTCAGGTTCATCGGGCGTCTTTGCGGTCTCGATATCGCGGTCGTGAGATCAAACCAATACTAGTTGCAGTTAAGGTGAGACATCCAGGAGTTGGGGAGTCCATTAGAAGGGATTTTGAGATTATAAATATTGTGGCGAAACTTTCAAACTTTGTTCCTGCTTTGAATTGGTTGCGATTGGATGAAAGTGTACAGCAGTTTGCAGTTTTTATGATGTCTCAAGTTGATCTTGCACGGGAAGCTGCCCATTTGAACCGTTTCATATATAATTTTCGTAGATGGAAGGATGTTTCTTTCCCAAAGCCTGTATATCCTCTCGTACATCCAGCTGTTTTGGTGGAAACTTTTGAGCACGGAGAAAGTGTTTCTCACTATGTCGATGCGCTCGAGGGGAATGAACGAACTAAAAGTGCTCTTGCACATATTGGAACCCATGCTCTATTGAAGATGCTTCTGGTAACATAATGATTCCTCTTACTTTTATCCTGCTATCAACCTGATGCATTATAAGTTCATTTGTGTTGATAACAAGTCTCGATTAATTACTGTGATTACACCATCACAGAATCATCAACTTTTCTTTCTTCATGATGATGAATGCTGTTTGTCTAGTCTGATTATTTTCTATTGAAGTAGCTGAGTCGTAGACTCATGCGTATGTAACATGAGTTGTGGAATTCAACTAGAAAAGCTGTGATGCCAATTTATCTATAACTGCCAAAACTGTGAGGGCAATTTGTTTTATGTTGGTTTTTCAAATTACTTTACTTTGTATTATTAGGTGTTCCTTTGGTATCTGCTTGATGCTTTAGAACGATATGGTCAGGGATATAAATGACGGATTCACATGAAGATAGGCTTCCATCAACTTCTGTTGGAATGTATTATTAATGTGACATATTAGGTTCTGTTTAATTTAACAGAAGAGTACTAGTACCATCAATCCTCTGTGTGGGGGTAAGAAAGAGTAGTATGCCAACTGCTATTGTGTATGGTTGACTACGGATGTGTATTCTGAGATATTTTGTTAACCTTGTCAGGTCGACAACTTTGTTCACGCTGACATGCATCCTGGAAACATCCTTGTCCGAGCAGCACAGAACAAGCCTTCCCGTAAAAAGCTCTTCAAAACCAAGCCTCACGTTATATTCCTTGATGTAGGAATGACTGCTGAGCTTTCTAAGAATGATCGTGTAAATTTACTAGAATTCTTTAAAGCCGTTGCTCGGAGAGATGGCAGAACTGCAGCAGAGTGCACACTTCGATTATCAAAAAAACAAAACTGCCCGAAGCCAGAGGCCTTTATTCAGGTGAATTACTTAGTGGCATTTCCTTTCATTAAAATGAATTTCACATGATGATAGTTTTAGGCAAGGCACTTTTAATGTAGCAATTTCTATTGTCGGTGTTTTGTTTACCTGGTTTTTGTTTCTTGATTTCTCTGAAATTTGATTTCTTATGGAGCAAACTCTCCTGGCTACAAGTTCAAAGTTTTCTTCGACTTTGTAGTGCTTTTCTATACATGACAATGAAATTCTGATCCAGCTACGAACGTTTTCATTATATTTTCGACTTAAACAGGTGATGAAAGAATCATTTGATTTCTGGGGTACTCCAGAAGGAGATTCCATCCATCCTGCAGAATGCATGCAGAATTTACTCGAGCAAGTTCGTCATCATAAAGTAAACATCGATGGCAATGTTTGCACAGTAATGGTCACACTTTTGGTCCTTGAGGTAGTTTCTTGTTCATTCTGAACGGATGCAGTACTTATTTAACATAAATATATCAGTTTAAAAATCCCACCCGACACACATTTTCGTTTTGCTTATTCTTCTTTCGAACATGTGTTTGAGCTCAGTTCTTGAATGCAGCAGAATGGTGTTTTTACTTATTTTGGGGTTTTACGTATAGGGGTGGCAGCGAAAGCTCGATCCAGATTATGATGTCATGCATACGCTGCAAACGTTGCTTCTGAAAGCTGACTGGGCAAAGTCTCTTTCTTATACAATTGAAGGGCTGATGGCCCCGTGAGGATAACTCTTTTAACAGCTGTTGTTACCGCATAACAAATTTTGTTAGTGTGGAATAATACTCATATTTGGCTTGTGGCAATTTTGAAAGAATGGACCATCTTTATTTTATATAGTTTGAGGTCTATTTTCTGAGGCTTCCCACGCTCAAAAGACATTTGAGGTAATTCATTAATTCAAATTTCGTGTTTCATAACAGTGGTTTATGGTTTTTTTTTCAAATTATTCAGTGTTGGGGATTATTGTTTCTGAATATGCATGAATTACAAAGGGAATGTGGTATGATCGTTCTCATTTTCCATGCTTTCTTTAAAAAAAAAATAGAAAATCAAGTTTTTCCAATCTTTTTGTAATGCAACCAATCTTTTTTATTTTTTTTTCCAACAAGAATTAGATTAGTATCGGTAGACAAAGACTCGGAGTTTTAACAACTATTTGAATGTTGTTTTGAGTTACTACGCAATATATTGTGTTTTAAACTAAATAAAAATTTCAAGATCATCTTCGTTCAGAGATGTCATATGTGATTTTCGCAAAGTGAATAAATATTGTTTTAACTGTCAAAATTGGCTACATCATGTGGAAATATACTCATAAACTAAGCCTGTAAAATTCACATATATAATGTACAAATCAAAAATTGCTTCAATCGCTCTTCTTATTATTGTCTTTGAGTTCAAAACCCAACTCCTGCATTTGATGTTCAATCGAGACAAGACCCGTCTCTGCCAGAAACCTACGGAAAATAAACGACGAACGTGTTAAGAAACCTTTAACCGTGACCATCATCCTGAATTACATAAGTAATGTTGAATTGTGTGGTTCAATCACTACAGAAACCTTCACGTAGAGAACAGTGAACCAAAATTATAAAACAAATCAAAATACGAGAGGACAAAGTCACGTTTATATGTTATGCTGTAGACGTAAGACTATACCTCTTCCTAGAAACAATTTAAAGGCACCCCAACAGGAGAAAATGCTTATATGGACCTGGTGTATGATGGTTGGTCTAAAATGATAGTTAAGTTAATTTATATATTTTTTATTTAAAAGATGATGTGTGTTATTATTGAGTTGGTGTATGAGTGAGTCCAAATCAAGTGCGTACAAGTATTTTCCCCCAACCGATGGGAATGGCAAGAGATTGGCATCAACCGCAAAATCCCATGGAAGTTTATTTGAAAGTTTTTGGATGAGTCGGTATAATTGATAATACCAGAGAGAGAAATTATATGCAAGAACCAATTACATAAATGGTGAACATTAACTAGCTTCGTGCATCATCATGTTAATAATCGAAACTATCAACAAGAGAAGAGCAAGATTCATAGTTTGATGTTATATCTGATGTTCCATGTGATTTAATTTGAGGTGATCTTGGAAATTTCTTCGAGGACAAATGAATCCTCAAACCAAATACATGGTTTCCAGATGAAACAGCAATTGGAGAATTGCAACAACATGAGATGATACGCAAAGTAGAATATGCATTACAAGAATCTAACAAACTTCAAAGACGGTAAAGGTACATCTCTAGGTAACAGGTTACCAAAATATTCACCACGTTCGTATTTGCAGGGAAAAATGAATAATAATCCAAAAATAGAAGGAAAGAAAGCCAATCTTCTATTGATTCATACAACAAATTGCAGAAAAACATAAAATCAAAATACCTGGTAAGAAGCAAGAAAAGGGTTCCAGCAATTAGAACAAGAAAAGACACGTGGAAGATTAACATAGAGTCACTAGAAGAGAACGCTAATCCCAGCATCGTACACAGACACAGACCCAACATCAAGAATGCGATCTTCAGTGTATTCCAAGTGGGACCCTGAAATCATAGCAGCAAAAGATCTATATTTGGTCAATCCCCAATCTTCATAACCGTGGAGTCTTTATTACAAAGAGATGGGAAAATTTATACGGACGTTGACTCCTGGAGCCAAAGCTCCAAGCATCACTGCTTTAGCTGGTGAAATATCTTCTGTATTCGCTTGTCTACCCTCCATTTTGGGATGTTAGATCTTCGAGCGGTCTCTGTGAGAGGTTTTGTGAAATTCTGTGCGAGAGAGAGGGTGGCGTTGGGGCCGTTGGGCCGCTAGAAAAGAACATAGGCCTACGGGCCTGTCCATTGCCCTTAAACTATGGGTGTTTAATGGATCGGATCGGTCCGGACCAAAACTGTCCGAGTCTGGATCCGTTAAGCACGAAATCGGTCCAGTCATTTAAGAAATCGGATCCGGTTTTGGTTCCAACCGATTCCAGATCAATCCGGTTCGTTATGATATTTTTTTTTTCGAACACTTTTTTAGCTATTTCAATTGTTTTAATTTTTTTTCTAAAAAAATATCGATTCCGGTTCCGGAACAGGTGGTTCTACAGGTTTCAAGACACGGAACCGAGGCGTGTTGCATGAGCTTAAATTCTGTTATATGTAAAAAAAATCGGGTTTTGTTCCACATAAATTTACTATTTATAAATAATTTTCAATTAACCTTAAACATATTTAAGAAATTGTTCTAATTAATCAATCAATTAGAGTAACTATTTTCATTTATTTCGGGTGACTTGACAAAAAAAATCACACCTTCATTCATAAAAATTACCATAAAACTGATTTTAGTAATCCACTTGTAACTACCATTTCTTGAATTCTATGTTTTCCAATTTTAATATTTAGAATGTTTATTATCCCTATTTGTAAATTTATAAGAATAGACATAAATTATTTTTAATTTATTCATAATTAATGATTACAAAACTCATTAATAAAAAAACCTGTCCATTTTTATCATCATATATATATATATCCTAATAATTGGAGCTTCCAGGCATACTGGTGAAAGCTCATCACCTATTTTAAATAAACTCGAGTTTATATCATGTTTGGCAGCAAAATAATTAGGCACAAAAAAAAATATATATATATATATATATATATAAAATTGGGCCGTATACTTCCAAATATAAGTCAAGGTCTTCTAAAACAAAAACATTAAATTTTCGTCCGACTATCGACAAATTGGCCCATGAATTGCTATGATGTACGGATATTCTTAAAAAATACTCGATGTAGTGTCGGACATTTCTTCGTACATCGACACTTTTCAGACACTCCTCAGACATATGTCGGACACGCCTAAAATAAAATCGGACACTCGTGTCGAACACTCGTCTTAAAATCAGACACCCGTGTCGACATGGCTGATGGGCGTGTCCGAGCCATGTCCGACACAGAAATAACACTTTTGGGTGATAACTGTACAATTTAAAAAGTTTTTTTAGCTAAAATGAAATCTAAAGATATTACTTAAACTCTATTTAATTGACTTTAATATACATTTGTTGTTAGTATGAGTGATACTGTGATGATTTCAGTGACACACTTATATATATTATTTTTGAATTTGGTAAGATTATTTTTGATGTTATATTTTATTTGGACGTATTTGTTAAACTTTATATTAATTAAAGTAATATGTATTTGGTGTTAGTATGAGTGATATTATGATGATTCCAGTGATATATATATATGTGTGTGTGTGTCCTGAAAATTTTGAAAATCCGTATCGACATGTCCGTCTCTTTTCAATATCATCGTATCAGTATCTATGATCGTAGATGAATTGCTTATATCGATCTTCTATGAAAACAACATATCTTCACAAAAAGAAAAATTGAATCGGTCCTACAGAGACACCCAATCATAAATTATTTTATCCGACTCTCGAATGTTTTTTTGTTTTTTTTTGTTTTAATTCAGCAATTATGATCTACCCAAGTGGTATACAATTGTTGAATTCTGCTAAATAATATTTTTTGTTCCGATAATTCATTTTATAGTCCATAAATTTTATTCTATGAGATAATTTCTATTTTTCAAGTACTTTAAAAGGCTTTAAAATCTTGCTCAAATATTCACAAAATATTAATATTTTCACCTAAGTTTAAGCTCTTTTTTGCAGGTTGTTTCATTTAAAAATAGGGTTTGAAATAATATTTAATTTTACAAATGGGATTTTATGTTTTTTTCCATATTTTATATGAGTGAAAAATGCAATTTGCCCACCGACCTAGAATGTAGCTTTGCCAAACAGTGCAACATGAGAAATAAATTCTACCGCACAAATCATACGATTCGCTTTCACATGTTCATCATAGCGTTTCCTGGCCACTTTTTCTTGGAGTCAAAAAGACCTTCTGAGTGCGCTTACGACATTATGTTCCGACAAACTTTTTGCACTATCGCGCTGTATTTTTAATTTGCAGATCAAGAACCCATCCAATTTTTATTTTTTTAAGTGGAATTGTGGTTAAATCAATTTTTTGCGTTAGCTTAACCTGATTCAAATCTGCCCAAAATGGATATGGCAAGACCGGAGATCTCAAGAACCATTCCGGTTTTTAAAAAAACATGTTAAATCATTAAATCCGTTAAACTGACAATTGGAACTCCTTCATCCAACTTTACAGTAAGATTGAGAGAAAGAGTGGACTAGCTAGGCTAGGTTGCACGAAATTATGTTCTTCAGAGAGGAAATCTTAATGGACCTTTTTCTTGAAAAAAATGGGAACACACGTTTGTAAGATAGTAAGCCATCTCACTAAAATTTCCCAAGGTGTATCATTGATTTGAGACTTACCATCTCGAGCACATTGACAAACGAGGAGATGGAAACTAGAACAGCTAATTTTGATTTAAACTAGCTAACAAATTAGTTAATAGTAATTGGTATTATATGAATTATAATCTCTCTCTGGAAGCTACACTATTCTTAGCCCCTTCTCACTGTTTAATGTCATACAAGATTTTATTGGTTAATTATGATTAAAAAATATCAAAATCGAAAGAAGCTCTTAAAGAAAACTGATTTATGTGTGCGATCCTATTAGATTCCTTCTATGGTTTATGTAACATACCATGATAAATTGAGGTTAAAAACTTAATAATAGTTGTTAGCGATCAAACTTTTTGAGGACAACAAATGAGGGAAGTCTGAAAGCTTACTTTATTATTGGGTTTCACTTGATCAACCCCTCGGCCCTTGATGTATGGAAGCATCCCAATCCCAATTAAATGGGGGAAAAAATCGATTTATACGTAAAATTAATTAAAAAACCAATTTCAAATTCAATTTCCCAACTTCTCAAATTCGATCATTAGATTAGTCATTGATCTAGGTTCCTTTTATATCGCTCTTAAGTGCCCCTTACACCTTGTATGTGTGCACAAAACACACACCAGATGTGTGATCTAGATGCCCACCTCGATCCCTTTGATATCGCCCGCAAGCACCACTGGAGTTCATCGATACTATGATATATACGCACAAACATACATAAGATGTGTGATCTAGATGCCCACTCGTTGGGATGGTAACAATACAAGCAGAAACCTCGTGCCAGCCCCTCTCTTGGCATCTTCTTTTTCACGTGAAGATAAACACAAGAAAGAGTCCAACTCAAAGATTCCATTGTCCCTTGTTTTACACCTTATTTGACAGCTAACCCCACTAGTACAGCAGTACTTATGCTTATGGTATATCTCCTCAATCAAGTCTCTGGGTTGAGTTCAAGTCAAGGGTATTTATTGGGTAAATCTAAAGGCTCATTGACTAAAAAAAATTATGTGCAAATTATTTTAAAAATAACTCCAAGATTTTGAATGAAAGAATAGCAAGGAAAAATTCATCCTCTCATCACAAATAAAATTAAAATTCTTTATTTTATCTAAGTGAGATCCCAAATCATGTTTAAGTTAATGCTTTCACACCACCCAATAAGAAAAAAATAAAAAGGAGAATCACTCAAATATTAGAAGCGTTACTCGAAGTCGCGACTCTAGGTGAGGTCACCGGAAATAATGGCAGGAGCCGGGGCTCCGAATCCCTCGGAGTACTCGCCGGCGACTGGTGCAAGTAGAATCCTTTTTCTTTAATGGCCTTTTCTTCTGCCTCCAAGTCGATGTTATTGCCAATAACAGGTGATCGGTTAAACGGGTCGGGTATCAGAGGCGTGACCGGGCTGAGAACCAGCGAAGGGAAATCAAGAATACTGGGAGACAGAATTTCCGGCGTACCGGGTCTGGGTGTACCCGAAAGCCCGGGTACAAACCCGGGTCGTGTGTTGGCTAGCCCAGCGCCCAAAGGGCTGATCTTGAACTTTTTGAGGCTGCTTCGGCGTTCATAGAGCTTCGAAGCAGATTTGTCTTTCTTTGCTCCGGTCTTGATGGGTGGGATCGGGCTTCTAACTGGTTCGGGTCGGGAGGCCAGACGGACGGTCTCGGATGACCCGGTGAGCATTTGGACGACTTTCTTGAAGGAGTTGGTGTCGGCTTGGACGAAAGTACTGGGGTATTGGCTGTTTGGTTCAGATCTAGTGATTGGTGTGGTGGGTGGCCGGGGAGAGTGCGGCGACGGGTGGTGGAGGAGGAAGCCATTGCTGCTGCTTGAGCTATTTGAGCTGTGGCTGTTTGGGGAAGGAAGAAGAGATGGACTGCTGTTTTCTTGGACTCTAGGCGGGTTTTCCATTGCTGCGGGTCGGGTTTTTCTTCGAGTGTGAGAGCTTCTGTCTCACAGGGGGGACGGGGGGGATTGTCGTTGTATAGAAATTAGGAATTAAATATAGAGAGAGTTGTTTCTTTGTTTGACTTCTTTTTTTTTTTTTTTCAAACAATTCTGATATTTGTAAGGAATTTTATAATAATTTTTTTTTGCAACTATTAGATATATGGGTGAAACGGACATTCAGATCGTAATTATGATCAGTGTTATTTGAGCTACAATCGATAGTCGAATTTTATACTAATTTGATTCGGATATATTTAAGTAGTTTGACGAAGGTAGGTCCTATTTTTTTCAGATAAAAAAAACATATATATATATATATTAGTGTTTTTAATTAAATAACCTCAAATAAATAAATAATTATCAAAATAACCAAAAATATGACTAATTATACAAGTGACCTTAGTTGCCAACTGTGTTGAAGACATCAACTCATTTGACATGTAATACATTTAAAATAGGACACGTCAAATGGGTTGACATAATCAGTGTAGAATAATAGTCCCGCCTGGCATGACCATCTGAAAAATAATGGTCACGCGAACTCAGTTGGCGTGACCATTGATTTTCATTAATCACGTCAACCGAGTTGGCGTGACCAATTAATAGTCACGCCAACTCAATTGGCTTGAATTTGTGTTATAAATCCAACCACCACATCTTCTTCTTCCTCGGCCAGCACCTCCATTTCTCCCATCAACAAGCATTATATTTTTCCTTTTGCTTCCAATAGAAAATTGTTCACCCCATCATATTTTTAAAATTTAGTGGTAAGAATAGATAATGGTAACGACTGGAATCCATATGCCGTTTTTTTTGTTTTTGTCGCCCGCTGCTGTCGTCGGTGGCTGCTGGACTTCGTCATGTTTTGTCAGTTTTAAATTATTTTGTTTACTTTATGTTGTCTATATGTACTAATATATTTTTTATGTACTAATATATTTTTAGTTTCATATTATAGGATGTATCCGATGAATGTACCAGCCCCGATTGACGATCATCTGTTGTCGTTACAGTTATGTCATCGTTCTGAAGATGTATGGACATGTGATATTGATCGCCCATTGCGTGTGAGAAATTTGGGTGGCTATTTTTGGGATCTTCGCCCATTAGACATACGTGTTTTAGGTATGTTAAATGAATTTCATCACCAAAATCTGCTCGTAGTTCATCAGCAATATTTATCAACATCTACTGGACGATCATCTCGTTCTCTACAACTATATTAACCCTCAGCTTGATGTCGAGCAACAGACGTCCCTTGAATCATAGATGTAGTCAATCCTTCTAAAACACTGCCACTCATTGGCTTTTCTCTAATAGAATCTTAATTCATTGGTTCTGCTTGTATATAAAGTTCCAAGCAACTATGATCATGTTCTGAATCAAGTAGTCATGCTAAATTGTAATCGTTGTATATGGGTAAAATAGTCTGACGTTTCCCAAAAAATCTTTGAACATATGTCTAGCTTATAATTTCAAAAGAAACTTGTTGCGATCGAAACTAGTGATATTATATACTTTATTTAATAATTATACAAAATTCATTGCACGAAGTATGTTTGTACCTCTTGATGAACCACGATCATATCGGACGAATCCATAATCTTGTATGATATTACCCCCTAATAAAATAAGACTCGAATCGACATATTTTGATAACAATATAGATAATTAAATATTACCACTAATAAATATTTTCTGATGTAGAATATCAGCTAAAGCTGCAACTACAGAGCATACTCAGAATTTTATAATATAGAAAAATAATACAACACGATGTAAATATATTATATATTCTAAGATATTTTCAAGTGTTAAAGTAAAGTCTGTGTAAAAATTATAGGCGAAGGAGGTGGTTTTATAGTGGGGAAAACGCCAACTCAGTTGGCGTGACCATATTTTAACAACGTCATCCCAACTGAGTTGTCGTGACTATGTAAAATAATGGACACACCAACTCGATTGGCGTTACCATTATTTTCCAAATTGACACGCCAATTGAGTTGGCATTACCATTAATTTACACTGGTAACGCCAACCCATTTGGCGTGTCCTATTAACATACTACCCGCTAACTGAGTTGGCATCTTCTGTAGAACACGTCAACCGAGTTGGCGACTAAGGTTACTTGTATAATTTGTTATATTTAGGGTTATTTTGATAATTATTTATTTATTTGAGGTTATTTAATTAAATAACCCTATATTTTACGTTGATGTGATATTATTTATTTTTATTCAATTTATCAATAATCATCATTTTCTTCGTAAAACACTTGCATTGATGCTTCCAAATTTAAAAACCCATGGTGCACATTCACTTAAATATTAATAAAATTTTATTTTTATATAGCTAATTTCCTATCAGGATGAATAATTTTCACCTATTTATAAAAATTATTATATTTTTTCAAATAATACTTCAAACTTTAAATACCAACTTCTTTCTTTAGTTTGGTAAGAAATACTTGAAGCATCTTCCAAAAGCCTTCAACCTCGAGGGAGCGCGTGAGTTGCACTTAAATATAGAAGAATAGAATGACTAGGTAGAAAATTCCAGCTGGAAATAGATAATTGGCTCCAAAAATCGGAGTTACCAAAGGTTATTTGTTTGGAGGATTTGACTTACTTGGGCCCACTAATGTTGACTTATATAGTAGTCAAATGGTTGGGCCCGGATTTTTCAGCCCTGATTGATTGATTCGACTCAAATAATTAATTTATAATTAAAAATAGATTAATTAATTAAAATATTATTTAGTAATAAATTATTTAATTTTTTAATTAATTAAAGTTAATAAAATAAAAAATTATTCTTTAATTTTTTAACAGTTTGGCTAGCATATTCCCCGATTGGATTGAGGTTTTTCAACTCGTGTATAGGTGGGTCCAATATATTTGGCCCTGTTTGTTGAATGGGTCTACCTGTTTTTATAAGATTGACTCGTTTTGATAGTATTAACTCACATTACATTAATTTTTTATCATAATTATCTATTTTTCTGTATATAAGAGGAGAGCATTCCCCATAACGAGGAGAGCATTCATCGGGGGAGATTTTAATGGGCACGTAGGTTCTGATCGGGATAGTTATGAGAGTGTTCATGGAGGCTATGGCTTTGGGGACAGGAACGCCACATGTAATTCACTTTTGGGTTTTGCCATGTCATATGACTTAGTCCTAGCAAATATCTGGTTCAAGAAGAGGTCATCTCATCTAGTTCTAGTGCAACCCAAATAGATTTCTTTTTGGCTAGAAGGATAGATAGAGTTAAATGCTTGGATTGCAAGGTAATTCCAGGAGAGATTGTAGTTACCCAACACCAACTTTTAGTTAAGATGTTAGGATTAAGAATAGGGCTACTAGAACAAGTTAGAACCTAGAATTAAGTGGTGGTGCTTAAAAAGAGGTAACGTTGGAGTTTTAGTAAAGAAGGTAGTCGAAGAAGTTAATTAGACTCCAAGAGATGATTCTGATACCACATGGAACAAAATGGTTCTGTGGTATTAAGATGGTAGCTAAAGAGCTCATTGGTGAGTCAAGAGGATATGCTCCACCAGGTAAGGACGCATCATGATGGAATGAAGACTTAAAGAAGGCTATCCAAATCAAAGAGGGACGCTTACAGAGAGCTGAAGAAGAACAACGGGGCCACCTTCGAAAGATATAAGCTTGCCAAAAAAGAAGCGAAGACACTGGTTCGAGATGATAGAGCAAAAGTCTACAAAGAAGTGTAAGATAAATTGGATACCAAGGAGGCAGGAAAAGATATCTACAGGATTGCCCGAGCGAGGGAGAGGAAGACAAGAGACTTATGTGTAGTGAAATGCATAAAAGATGAGAACCATAAAGTATTGGTTCGAGATGAAGACATCAAAACAAGATTGTAGAATTATTTTAACAGCTTGTTCAACGGTGGCTTTAGCCAAGATTTAGGTGATCATAACATCCATCAACATGATGTAAACCGTGAGTTTACTCGCAGAATTAGAAAATCTGAGGTTAAAGAAGCTTTGAACAAAATGAATGCACGAAGAGCAGTTGGTTATGATGGAATCCTTACTGAAGTATGGAGATATTTAGGATCGACGGGGATAAAGTGGTTAACATATCTATTTAACAAGATTTGGAGGAGTAACAAAATTCCAAATGAATGGAGAAAGAGTACTCGCATCCCTATCTATAAGAATAAGGGTGACATTCAGAGTTGCACCAACTATCGTGGTATAAAACTCATGTGTCACACAATTTAGCTTTGGGAGAGGATAATTGAATATCGTTTAAAGGAGGGAGGTTAAGATATCGTATAACCAATTTGGGTTCATGCCAGGACGGTCAACCACTGAAGCTATCCATTTACTTCGTCAACTTGTCGAGCACTATCGTGAGAGGAGTAAAGATCTGCATATGATCTTTATAGACTTGGATAAGGCCTACGATAAAGTACCAAGGGAGATATTATGGTGGGCTTTGATGAAGAAAAAATTTCACATCAAGTATGTCAATATAATCAAGGTCATGTACGACGAAGTAGCATCCAATGTGAGAACATGCAGTGGGGTGACAAGTGAGTTCTCGATCACGATTGGATTGCATCAAGGGTCTGCGTTGAGTCCTTTCCTGTTCGCGCTAGTGATGGATGAGACAACAAAATACATACAAACTAAATTACCTTGGAATATACTTTTTGCTGACAATGTTGTGTTAATCGACGAGACAATGCAGGGGTAAATGCCAAATTGAAGTTATGGAGAGATACTTTGGAATCCAAGGATTAAGTAGGTCTAAAACGAAGTATATGGAGTGTAGATTTAGTGGTCGTTCGTTTCGGATTCCGATGTTGTAGCGCTCGGTGGTCAAGAGGTATCGATGAGCAGCAAGTTTCGCTACCTAGGTTCAGTTATCCAAAAGGATGGAGAGATTGACAGCGAATGTTAACCACATGATTCAGGTTGGCTGGTTGAAATGGATAAACGCCATCGGAGTTCTATGCAATCTTAATATCCCGTTGAAATTGAAGGGAAAGTTTTATAGAACCGCCGTTAGACCCGCAATGTTGTATGTGACGGAATGTTGGGCATCTAAGAGGAATCAAATCCAAAAGATGAGTGTGGCAGAGATGCATATGCTTCGTTGGATGTGCGATAAAACCAGAAAAGAAAAAATATGGAATGAAGATATTCGAGCTGAAGTATGTGTAGCTTGTATAGAAGAGAATATGCAAGAAAGCTGCTTACGCTGATTTGGTTATGTTCGACGTAGGCCCAGCAGTGCACCTATGCGTCGAGTGGAGTCCATGGATTTTGGCCAGTTCACGAGAGCGAGAGGACGACCGAAGAAGACATGGCTCGAAGTTATACGGAAAGATTTGGAGTGCCAGTGGCTTACAGAAGATATGTTGACTGATATAAGTGTTTGGAGAAGACTGACGTATGTGTCCGACCCGATTTGGTTCTCTCTATTGTTCTTGTAGTCTACACAAATTTATTGAGATAAATGCTTAGTTATTATTGTTGTTGGAGATGAGAGCATTCCATAAATTGGTTTTTTGTTGTCGTGCGTTATGCTTGCAGCACGTCTTACGATATATATGTTTTTTTGTAAAATGAGAAAAAATTATAAAGATGTGTATATTAAGAAACAATAACTATCAGTAGTAAGCATATATATATATAAATTTTTTGTAAGAGGAGATCATTCCATAAATTGATTTTTTTTGTAAAAAATTATAAAGACGTGGTTGTAATATATTAAACATCACTCATCCTTTTGAACTAATCGACTCAATCATGTAATTATATATTTTTAATGTATAATTCTAATGTAAAATATATATATTCTTTTACTATAAAATAGAGTTATAGTAGTAACACGAAATATTCTTACAGCTCCACTACATTCTTCGGTCAACCTAAAAGCACAATCACTGTTTTACACATATCATTTCACAATTCAAATCTAATATTTGAAACTTAATATACAAAACACAATTATTCATTTGGCTCGATATTATTTTTAACCAACCATTAAACTATTTTTATATTTTCACATTATAACTATTAGTAGTAAAAAAATATATGTATATAAATTTCAGATTAATTTTCAAATTTATATCCCAATATCACTTCAAAAAATATTTTTGAAATTATTTCATGGATATTTTGAGGGTGCATTTTAACCATAAATCATTTTAAATCATGGATGTCAAACCCATAATTTCTATATGTCTTAATTGTTAGGGATGATTTTGACATATGAAAATTCCAAATTCACCTTATATCGCTACACTACAGTAGTAACCACCAAAATGGATACAAATGCATTGAATATTTTCCCCCTTAAATCAAATATTTCAATCCAAATAATCTTTAAACCTTTTACATGGTGGATGAAAAAGAATATTCAAAGTAGCTGGTGACATTAAGATCGAAAAATACTCATAATTTACTATGAAATGAACGTTACGCTCTAGGACATGAAATGTTAGGTTGATGTTATCCTTAACGATAAGATCCTTAATCCCAACGTATCATCAATATGGGTTTTAAGAATGATACCCTTAAAAATACGGTCAACTTAACGGGAGGAGGGTTTATTGTAGTAGCCTGAAGACACACTACTTTATTTTATGGCTCGATGTAGCCTTGAATGTCTGATGTTACCTTATCTCCGTGTCTTTGAGTGTTTTCAACACCTAATACAAATACTAGACCACAAAAAATGGTCTTTGTGTAATATTACATAAGGGTCCGTTTGAAGTGAATGATAGGATAATTAATATGATGATAATGATATGAGACTGTGATAAAAAAATATAGTTGTAATTACTAAAATACCCTTAACAATAATAATAACATAATTTTTTTTAAAAAAATATAATAATAATAATAATAATAGAGCTAGTGGCAAATAACCCTTTATGGTTTGCCAAATAGGCAAATTACATCCCTGTGGTTTGAAAATAGGCATTTTACCCAATGTGGTTTACAAAATGGTCAGTTTACCCCACATGGTTTGAAAATAGAAATTTTACCCCTTGTGGTTTGTGAACATAGGCGTTTTACCACTTATAGTTTGTGAATATGTGTGAAATACACCCTACACATATGGGGTAAACTGCCTATTTTGTAAACCACGGAGAGGTAAAATGCATATTTTCACAAATCACAGGGGGGTAAAATGCCTATTTTCAAACCACATGAGAGTAAATTGCCTATTTTGTAAATCATAGGGGGGTAAAATGCCTTTTTCCAAACGACTGTGGGGTAATCCGCCTATGAAAAACAATAATGGGGTAATCTGCCAAAAACCCAATAATAATATATAACTATAATAATATATAACTAAACTCAAGGATGTTAAAATGTTATTGTTGACAAATACAATATGCATTCTGCTTGTTATTTGCTGTATATAATTGTGGCGTTAGTTGGAACAAAAGTTCAACAATCTTACCAAAGGGCTGCTGCTAGTTTCATAAGTTAATCGAATTGAAAACAAGTAAAAAAAATCCAGAAGAAAACTAAACACCAAACTCATCACAGTTTTAACAACTAGCGAGGAAAAAAAAAGTAAAACATACGAATTTTTTTTGGAAAATTTTAAAAAACCGACAATTTGGGCATAATTCACATGCCATACATGCAAATTTGAAAAACAATTCTATACCAAAAATGAATATCAATAGCTAAAGCAAAATTCAGTAAGTACGGAAATTTTCGTCAAGATTTTACAGTTTTTTTAAAGGGATTCCCCAGCATAGCATGGACTGTCTAAATTTGTCATTATAAAGTTATTGGCCATCAATATTTCAGTCTACATATTATTGCAATACTCATCACATAGAGTTATACCAAACAACTTATGTATTAAATCCCAAAAGTAAGGCCCAGTCTCCAATTGTTACCTAACCATTCCATGACAAATAAATTAAGTAGCACACTGTTTAAAGCAACAATCACAAGTAAAACTTCCACCATAAAATAGTATTTTGCTTCGAAACATTACATAATTGGAATAAAACTATCACAAGAAACAGACCAGTACCACCACTTAAGCAGCTTCATTGCTGATCTCTTCATCTTCAACATCATTTTTTGCAGCAATTTCATCCCCTGCACCCGCACTCTCGCTTGGAGGCTGAACCTGTTCTTCCTCTGGCAATGGCTCCTCCACGTAATCATTATCAAAAGCATCCTGTGGGACATCATAAATTCGTATTTGAGGCTTGGATGGATCCTTAACCAGTACATACTTGCCCTCCTTCAACTTCATACACAAGTCCACAATACTCTTCACAATACCCCACATATTTGAAGTATTCAAATTAATTTGCGCTCCAAAATCCCGGGGTTTGTACCCTACCACCGCCAATATCACATGATTAAAGTGATCCCTTGGGTGAACCCTCGACACATACCCAAGTTTCATCATATCAGCACCTGCTAACAGAGCCTGTGCAGTCCATTTTGCCATCTTATTCGCATTGTTCTTCAACTCAGTAGCCAACACTGCACCTCTCTGTGTCTCCAGCTTCTGCCTCCATTCCACTCCAGAATACTTAGGATCAAACTCGTTCAATGCATTGAGGGTCAAAAACGACCTCTGGTTATTCGTATCCACCACACTATGCACTTCACACCTGGAGACAAGATACATATCATCATCCAATTTCCACCTCCTGTACCTATAGGCAACTGATGCCACCTCTTCCCCTTCATTGGCAAATGGGTTGGGCTCCTCAAAAGTTACCTTGTTGCCATTCCTAATCAAAACCTGCTGCGAAAAATTCTGATTAATATAGGCGGCCTCCACACTCAATGAATGCATCGAATTAATATCTTCCTTCACATCAGGCAAGGATTCCTGGGATGTCTCGTGCACAGAAAGCAAATCCAGCTGAGACCCATCACGTTTATCGAAGAACAACTTGTTTCCGACACGCTGAATCACAATATCCCACGAGTAAACTGACCTGGTAGCGCACATGAGAGTCGACAAAATAGTATCCGTCGCAAAAACTGTTGCTTTGTCCTCATTAGCCAGCCGTCGAATTACAGGATCGTCCGTAGTGGTAACTTTGAAGAAATTCCGGCCCTTGAAGCGTTCCAATGCACGACAATTCTTGGGGGTAATCCGATCATAAGACCTGTCGTAAAATTCAAGCGCACCGCAAATCAACAAGTCCTCAGGTTCGGGCACCGAAAAAGAGAGCTTCGAAAAAGTCGAGAACGGGATTTGGTCGAGCATATTCCATTCGGGCTGAATATCCACCGAGGATTTGAAAACGGAAGACTCACGCCGCTGGGGCATCTGCGAACGATTGTTGTTGTACAATTTGTCTCGGCGCCCCCTCTCCTTCTCGGCATCGCGTTTACGAGCTTCAGCTTCCTCATCGCGGCGCTGGGGGAGCTGCGAGCGGGAGTTGTGATGGGGATTGAACCTCCAACGAGGGTTGAATTTAGGACGATTAGGGTTGTGGTTATGCGACTTGGCCGAAGTGTCGACGAGACGGAAGGATGAGTCCTCATCGGCTGCGAGAGTTGCAAATGAATCGTCGCCGGAGAAGTCGAAGGCGGATTCAGAGATGTGCTGACCTTGTTTAGATCCAGGTCGAGCCGTATTGGACATATTCCGGGTCCAATCGGCGATACGACCAATCTTATCGGAACGGGAGAAGGGGGCGAAGGGAACGTTGGAGGGGAGGTTGGAGACCGATATCGTGGAGGCTGAGGAATCTGGCGGACCCCACCCGTCGGAATTGACCGGTACCGATCCAAGTTCGAATCTGACCATGATTAGGTTCCGTTCAAAGCTTTAGGTTAGTTGTTTGGAGTTGATAGTAGTGATGCTGGAGATAGGGTGACAGAAAACCCTAGCCGCTGGGTCGGAGGGAATGACGATTATGTCCTCCTAGATAAATATTGGGCCTGAAGCCACATTATTTAGGATGGCCGTGTCATCAAGCCCATTTAGTTAGGGGCTGTATAAATTTACGAATTTTTGTGTTGTTTACATAAACTTATTACAAATAATATGAAAAAAAACTTTTATCAAAATACACCTAGGAGAAAATTATATACACATAAGTCTAATTTTAAACTATTGGTTTGAAAAGGTGTTTTTTAGTTATCAAAATACCATTCAGTTGAAAACACCATAGCCCTAATTTCGGATCATTATTTTCTTCCTAATACTGTGGCCCACACCTTAAATTTTCTGCTAAAATTTTTCGGCAATTCTCGGATCATTATTTTCTTCATCATCTCGTCACCCCGACCTAAAACTTATTTGCCAAAATGTTCTGCACATGAAATATGTTTGAATCGAACATCTAAATTGTTCGTAGAATTTGGAATCTTTTTTAATCGAAATACCTCAGGCTACTCTGCACATAAAATTTCTGGATTTACTCTGCACATTCTATAGTGTGTGTGTGCATATTGTGTGCAAGCGAATTATAAATTTGAATATTGATGCTAAATTATAGACAACGAAAGTTTGTTTATATGTTTTTTTTTTATAAAAAAAATTCTCTCTCATGGCTTTGACTGATTAATATGGATGAAGAAGCAATGTATGCGTTGGAGTCCGTGCTTGTTTGCTCATTTCCAAAATTTACAGCCTGACAGCAAGATATTGCAACGAATAAGATGGCACAGAGAAAAAGTAATTGGTACACAAAAATATAAAAAGTAATTGGTGCATGAAAATTATAAAAAGTAATTGGTGCACGAAAGTTTTAAAAATTAACTGATCCACAAAAATATAACCTTGGTGCACGAAAATCGCAAAAAATAATTGGTGCACGAAAATGATAAAAAGTAAATGGTGCACGAAAATTATAAAAAGTAACTGGTCTACGAAAATATAACATTGATGCATTAAAATATAACACTGATGCATAAAAACACAACACTGGTGCACGAACTTGTGTTAATTAACTGATGCACAAAATTTACGAAAAAATAATTGGTGCACGAAATACGATAATTAATGCATGAAATTAAATTGTTCGTGCATCGCTTACTTAATTATATGGTTCGTGCAGCACCCACTTGCGATTATGGTTTCGTGCATATTATTTTTTATTTTCTTTTTTATAAGTAGTATATTTATATGTAAAATATAATTAAATTGAGCTTATTTTTCATCAAATTTTGTATGATTTTTATTTCTCTATACTTAGTTTTTGTAAATTTAATGAGTTTAGAAAGACAAGTTTTAATGCGAAATAAAATATTAAAATAGAAGTAGCCCTTCAAATCAAAGAGAATGAAATAGGAGGCTTAAAAAAGACCTTTTCCCAGCGACGACTTACCCAGGTTTTTCGTATGTAAAAACCTCTCATTCCTCTCCTACACGTCCCCATTTCACTCATCCTTGCCACCTCCCCCTAAAATATTTCAGCGGCAGCGATGCAAGGCGTCCGAAATTACTGGCCGCGAGCAGACGGAGGCGTCCGCCTCAAACTCACCCCAACAACGAAGTGTTGAAAGGAAGAGATTGAATTTTTTTTTAGATTGTCGCTATCTTCTTATTAAGTGCACTTTTGTAATTTCAACCTAAAGATAACCTAAATTATTGCAAGTTTTTTTCCCAAACTAAGATGAATAAAGTTTCAGTATAGGATACCGACAAAATTTTTGCCCTATAATTTTTTTAAACTTAATATATGTATTTATTTCTACCATTAGAATATACAAGCTCAGAATCAAGCATAACTTTTAATATATTCTATATTTTGTTAAGCAAATGAAACACAAAAAAAGATCACATGATCAGTCAAAATCTTCTTTTTAGTATGACGTTCCTTGTCCTATTTTAAAGTACCGTTTGGTAAGATGTGGAGATGAAATAACTCAGGAATGAGTACTTAAAAATTATATCTCATCCACTCGATCTTCTTTTTTTTACAAAAAAATATAATTACGAGAAAATTATATTAACATAAGTCCAATTTTTAAATTATTGGATTGAAAAATGTGTTTTTAGTTACTAAAATACCATTCATTTGAAAACATCATAACCATAATTGCAAATCTTTCATTTCTTCCTCATACAGTCGCATCACACCTTAAATTTTTGCTAAGGTGATTCTCGGATCATTATTTTCTTCAACAATCTCGTCACCCCAACCTAAAAATTAATTGTTAAAATGTTATGCACAAAATATATTTGAATCGAAGCATCTAAATTGTTCGTAGCATTTGGAATCTTTTTGAATCGAAGAAGACCTCGAACTACTCTGTACAAATAATTTTTGGGTCTACTCTGCACATATAACTCCTGGGTCTACTCTGCACATTCTATCGTGTGTGTGTATACTGTGCATGTATGTGAATTATAAAGTTGAATACTGATGCTAAATTATAGACAATAAAAGTATGTTGGTATGTTTTTTTTAATAAAAAAAAATTCTCTCATGGCTTTGACTGATGCATATGGATGAAGAAGTAAGGTATGAGTTGAGTGCGTGCTTGTTTGCTCATTTTCAAAATTTACAGACTGACAGCAAGATATTGCAACGAAGAAGACGACACATATAAAAAGTAATTGGTGCACGAAAATGATAAAAAGTAACTGGTGCACGAAAGTTTTTAAAAGTAACTGGTACACGAAAATATAGCATTGGTGCACGAAAATCGTAAAAATTAACTGGTGCACAAAAATGATAAAAAGTAACTGGTGCACGAAAATTATAAAAAGTAACTGATGCATAAAAATATAACATTGGTGCACGAAATATAACACTGATGCATGAAAATATAACACTGGTGCATGAACTTTGTGTTAAATAAATTGTGAGGGGCCAATCATAATTATGTGATTAATTATCACACAATTATAATTATAGCGTAAACAATGGAAGATTAGTTTTAACATTTATTAACATGTGGCCTAAAAATTTCGGCACCAATATCAATAGACCTTTACTGAACATATATAAATACCACAAGTTTCATATACATCAACATAAACCAGCATACGTAAATCAAATTAGTAAACGCATATCAGTACTGGGCTAAAATAAACTACATATACATAGACTCATCACACTACATGGATACATCCCTGGTACAAAGAGTACTGGGATAAACAGGAGTAAAACCTCAAGTGTGACTCCCACCGGACATGCCCTCTCTGGCATCCTGGTCAACTATAATATCTATCATTGTCCACACACAAAGACATCAACAGCCCCCTTGGGGGTGAGCCAAAGCTTAATATGGAACGATTACAGAATATACAACAAGTATCTATAACATGATATATGAAATGAAAAGCAATGCAGTGTATGTCATGTCATGTCATGTCAGTATCATACACTCATCCATTGGGTATCTCGGAGCCAATAAATGAAAGTCCAAATACAATATAGCTAAATCGTTCGAGCCTGTCAAGCAAAATAGATATCAATACGGAGCGTCAATGAAGCTCACCACATCCCATATCCTGACATCATATCATACATATGACATCACAAAGCTCCACCTTATAACAGTCTCAATAAATATGGATAATCCAGAGGATGACTTCGGCAATACGCCATCAATCCCATATCAACAAATCATAGTAATCATAAGGGCCACGAAATCCTATGCCTTTCAGGCCACTTAATGCCAGTCATAGAACTGTATACAACCCTTATGATTGATGGATCCAAAATAATAGGCTATCAAAGAATCGTAGTTCAACGTGTATGCCATGCATCGATGTACGTATAAAAAAATGATGTGTGTTAACAAAATATTTATTTTCATACATTGATGTGCCAATCATGCATGCTATGAATGCCACATAATTTAAATAAATCACGTAGCCACGTAATATCAAGTAATTCACAGAAGTCATCAAATCATATACCAACTGATACAGATACCTGTCGTATGTTACCCGATCGCAACATATATTTATTTCTCGATATATAAGGGACGACTTGAGGTTGTAAAGTCGATGTATTCATTGTATATCAATTAAATTCATAATTCACTAAATTAATCATTAAAAATTGGTTATCAATTGTAGTAACTAGTAACAACTTAACCAATTTAGGGTAATTAAATTGATGTGATTACATCATAATTTAATTTGATAAATTATTTTTCACCAATTCAAATTATTTTTCAATAATTATAGTCCAAATTAACTGGTAATTATCGAAGCAAAGTCGGAAAAATCGAATATCGAATTTTTTACCCGACTTGCGAATTGTAGCACGCAAGCTTTTCCTCTAATTCCCGCGATCTCCGGCAACGTTACGGGCGGTGACCGGTTTAAAAAGCTTCGTCTAGGTGAGGGGAAGAGATTTAGTATATGGCTTCGTCCAATTTGTTGTAGAATCGAAGAAATCAAACTAAAAGTGCTCAAACCGTAGTATGCGCGATTTCGTTCGTTTCAGGTCAAAATCGAACAACTTTTCGGACACCAAAATTCAATTATCTGGTATAGAAAGTTTTGCCTCTGAGTTTGAACATGGTGGTAGGTCGGGCTCGTCGAGAGGTGGTTGGAAGACGGCGAGCGGAGCGGGTATGTACACGGTGGTCGGTGAATCGCGCTGATACTGTGTGTTTTCACACGTTTTAGTGCGTTTTCATGATCTGTGTGTTTTTTTACGCGTTTTACTCTGTGTTTTACGTCTTACACCGATATATATTAATTCTCGACCAATTATGAACATCAGTGTGTCACCGGTGTACTGGTGCATATACATTACATGTATAGTGTTATACATTACATGTATAGTGCACACCTGACTTCGTGTCCCTATTTCAATTACAAAATTAAATCTATCATTTTAATACAAGTTTTGTATTTTACTAAATTATTTTAACAAAATTAAATGTAATTAACAATAATCGAATATCGGAGCATCACATAACTGATGCACAAATTTACAAAAAAACAATTGGTGCACAAAATATAATAACTGGTGCACGAAATTAAATGGTTCGTGCATCACTTACTTAATTGTATGGTTCGTGCATCACCCACTTGCGATTATGGTTCGTGCATCACATACTTTTTCTATGTTCCGTGCATCAGTTACTGATTTTAATTTTCGTGCATCAATTACTGATTTTCAATATTCAAGCATTCAGTTACTGATTTTAATTTTCGTGCATCAATTATTTTCATTTTTCGTGCATCAATTACTGATTCAATTTCATGCATTAATTGCTTTTATACGTTAGTGCATCAATTACTTTATAAGTTCGTGCACCAGTTGCTTTTTATAAATTTCGTGCACCAGTTACTTTTTATATTTTTCGTGCACCAGTTATTTTTCTCGGGATCATCTTCGTTGTTATATCTTTCGTGCATCAGTTACTTTTAATAATTTTTGTGCACCAGTTATTTTTTATATTTTCTTGCACCAATTACTTTTTCCATTATCATGCACCTGATGGAAGGCCATATCATATCTGATGTGATGCACAAAACACATATTAGATATGTGGTGGATATTGTCATCTAGGACGGCAATAATACAAGAACATTCAAATGAAACGATCTAGGGGTGATTTTGGTGGATTAAAAAATTATTATATTTAATAAAAATAAATAAGAAAATATAATATTTAATTTAAAAAAGTAAATTACTCGTAATAATAATGAAAATATAAAATAGGTGGCTTAAAAAAGACCTTTTCCAGCGACGACTTACCCAGGTTTTTCGTATATAATAACCTCTCATTCATCTCTCCTGCACGTCCCCATTTCATTCATCCTTGCCACCTCCCCTTAAAAAAATTTTAACGGCGGCGATGTAAGGCGTCCGAAATTACTGGCCGCGAGCAGACGGAGGCGTCCGCCTCAAACTCACCCCAACAACGAAATGCTAAAAGGAAGAGATTGAAATTTTTTGAGATTGCCGTCTTTTCATTAAGGACACTGTCATTTCAACCTAAACTGGATATAAGTAATTGCAAGTTTTTTTCCTGGACTATGATGAATAAAGTTTCAGTATAGGGTACCGACCTGAAATTTACCCTATAAAATTTTTAAACTTAATATATGTATTTATATTTCTACCATTAGTATATACAAGCTCAATCAAGCATAACTTTTAATATATTCTATATTTTGTTTTATAAGCATATGAAATAACTGAGGAATGAGTACTTAAATTGTTGGTATATATTTAAGTAACAAAACGTCAATTTAAAACAACAAGCACTCATTAATTAACACTATGGCATATTACTAGCCTCCTACCAGAGCCTCACCAGCTCACCCTACCTAAAAAAAAGGGCCAAGAAATTTTTATCATCCAAGAAAACCTTAACTCAGTTATTGAACCCAATATAAAAATTTCTTCTCCTCATCTTGACGTGTCTGGATTCTTTACAGATTCAACGTTCCATGGAGGGACTCTTAGGCTTACGAAATATTAGCGACTTGAAGTGCTTGAGGAAAGTAAAGACACTCGGACGTGGCTTTGAATCAGAAGAGTTCGATGTTGTTGTCTTGATGTTGTGAGAATGTTTATATAACAAATTGCCGAAGTATCCTTTCTTATGTTGTTTTCCTTGTGAATGTGGAGTCTTGACTCCACGATCCTGGATGTACCCAGCATCCATGAAGTCATCAGAATCCTTAGTTTCTGATATGAGAGACACTGTTTGTTGAATTTGCATGGCACTTTGCCTTGTTCTTGAATCCATGGTGGGTGAATTGGGTGGAAGATTCGAACCCGATATCCTTGGAGTGAAGGGAACAGAATCCTGTATCGATGTCTCGAAACGGTGATAAACACTGTGGCAGAATCGAGTTCTTTTAATCAAAGAATCAGATTGTTCCTCCATTTGATCAAATGGTAATAAAACAATATATTTGTTGTTCACTTGGTTCTTTCCTCACAAAATCAAGATTTTTCTTCAAATTCACTGAAATAATTGAAAATAATCCGAGTTTATAATCACAAAAGAACGAATCACCACTAATCAAAATCAGAATATTTTGTAGACATTCTTAATCTTGAATCCATCATGGTTTTAACTTATAACCCAAAAAATACATGCAAACCCAAGAAACGAAACCAGGAAAAAAGACCAGACGTACACATAATCGGATAAGAAAACAAACAACAAACCCACAGTTGCCCCGTAAAACAAACCCAGAAAAATCTAGCATTCCTTAAAATAAAACAAAGCACGTCAGTGACAGTCTTTCACACAAAAGTTATTAAGTTCGCAGATCTACCAAAAGGGAAACACTCACCATTTTCTTCCCCTTATTCTTGAGAAAATATAGAAAAGTAGCTGTAGGATTGCATACGCAGAGAATTATGTCTTGTATAGAGGGAAAAACCCTCAGAATCCGTGTTTTATTACAGATAGGAATCGAGTAATTGTAATTTGGAACCAAAAGGTTTATTATAATTGTAAAGAAATTCTCAAATATTGATGCCATTGATATCTAAATAACCAAATCGTTATATTAGACCACATACAAGCAAAACACGTAGACTTTTTAGGGTGGTTCGACCTTACCTTAGGGCTACACAAGCAAAGCTCAATAAATTTTTTTTCACAATAGGCTGGCCCCTGTTCAAATTTTAACAATTTTTTTTAGAGGGATGACTTGATCCTTAAGCCTCTGAAAAATAAACGACAACCACTAAACAAATGTCGACAAGCAGACATAATAATTGTCAGCATTTATTTTGTCATGGCAATTGGACTGAATAATTGTTGTGGATGAAAAAACGTGTGCATTAAATATTTTTTTGTTGGCCGATGAAAACGCGTTTTGAACGCGGCGTTACTTTCTATAAATAGGGCTCCCTTGGTTTCAGTTCATTCACCCCATTTCAGAGTGTTCCATCATATCTCTATATTTGAATGTATATTCAATAATATTTATGATGTAGTTTTTCTCCTATATTGAGAGTGTTGTTCTCTTTGAAAGATAGTGAGATGTTGTAACTTACAATATTATAGTGGAAACTTTTCATCTTGCTCGTGGTTTTTACACTAATAATTTTAGGGATTTTTCACGTAAATTCGGGTGTCCATTTTATTATTCATTTTCGCTATTTTCTATCTCATTATGCCACACCTGGGGCCAAGAAGTGGTATCAGAGCATCGTTGTAAAAATCTTAAAAATTCTAAGTATGCTCTGTGGTTGCAGCCTTGACTGATATTCCACATCAGAAAAGTTTTTTGAGAAGTTTTTTGAGTCAATTTTATTGTTGCCAGAATGGCGGCACGATTCGAGATTGAAAAGTTCAATGCAAGTAATTTCATGCTGTGGAAGATGAAGATGCAAGCAGTTTTAAAGGATAAATGCTTGGCGGCTATTGGAGGTAAACCGACGGATATCACAAACGATGAAAAGTAGAATGAGATGAATGGTAATGCTATTGCCAATTTGCATTTGGCTCTAACAGATGGAGTATTATCAAGTATCGCTGAAAAGAAAAATGTAAAAAATATTTGGGATACTCTAGTAAAATTGTACGAGCAAAGTCACTACACAACAAGATTTTCTTAAAGAGAAGGCTTTATACTCTTCGGATGTCGGAATCCTCATCGGTGACCGACCATATCAATACATTGAATACTATATTTGCCCAGCTCACTACTTTGGGGAATAAAATAGATGAAGTTGAACGTGCAGAACTTCTACCTCAAAGTCTATCGGATTCATACGATCAACTCATCATCATTCTGACCAACAATATCACTAATGATATGTTAGTATTCAATAATGTTGCAGCCACGGTTCTTGAAGAAGAAAGTAGGTGCAAGAACAAGGAAGACAGGTTGGCAAGTTTGAAGCATGCAGAGGCTTTGCAGATGATGAGAGGAAGATCGACGGAGCGTGACTCCAGTGGGAGCCACAAGTATGGTAAATCCAAATCCAGAAGTAAGAAGAAGATTTTTTACTTCTATAAATGTGGCGGTAAAGAGCACTTCAAGAAAGATTGTACAAGTAAGAAGAGTACTGAAAAAGATTCTCAAGGAAATGTTGCCAATACCTCATACGGTGGAGAAATACTATTCAGCGAAGCAGCAACTATTGCGGAAGGCAGACAAATATTTTATGACACATGCATAATGGATTCAGGAGCGACGTGGCACATGACGTCTCGGAGAGAATTATTTGGCCAGTATAAACCAGTCTCAGGAGGATCTGTATTCATGTGAAATGATCATGCCTTAGATGGGCTGGGAACCATAAAAATTAAAATGTTTGATGGTATTATTCACAACAGGAGGTACGACACGTGAAGGGTCTGACAAAGAATCTCTTGTCTTTGGGACAGGACGATATCGGGTACGAGACCCGTATCGAAAAAAGGATGATGAAGATTGTGAAAGGCGCGCTTGTGGAATTGAACGCGAAAAAAGGCTTACGAGATGTACTTCTGGGGGAAACACATAAAGAGGCAGAACTAGCTGTTGCATCGACTAGTTCAGGAGAAGAATTAACAGTGTTATGGCATAGGAAGCTAGGGCATATGTCAGAACGATGGTTGAAAATTCTCTCGGAACGGAAGCTGCTGCCGGGGCTTACAAAAATGCCTCTACCATTTTGTGAGCATTGTGTTACCAGTAAACAACATAGGCTAAAGTTTGGCACATCTACTGCTAAAATCAGCGGTATATTGGAGCTGATTCATTCTGATGTTTGGCTAGCACCGGTTGTATCCCTAGGAGAAGCGAGATACTTTGTCTCGTTCATTGATGATTTATCTAGAAGATGTTGGGTATTCAATCAAGAAGAAATTAGATGTTTTTCCAGTCTTCAAGGTGTTCAAAGCGCGGGTTGAACTTGACTCTGAAAGGAAGATCAAGTGTTTGAGGACTAACAATGGAGGAGAATATACAAGTGAAGAATTTGATGCATTCTGTCAAGAAGAGGGCATCAAAAGACAATTCACAACGGCTTACACGCCTCAGCAAAATGGAGTGGCAGAGCGGATGAACAGAACCTTGTTGGACAGAACAAGAGCCATGTTGAATACTGCAGGTCTAGCCAAGTCATTTTGGGCAGAAGCAGTCAAGATCGCCAGTTATATTATCAATCGCTCTCCATCAGTGGCGATTGATCTGAAGACTTTGATGAAGGTGTGGACTGGAAAGCCGACTGATTATTCTCGACTACATACATTTGGAAGTTCGGTGTACGTTCTGTACAATGAGCAAGAAAGATCAAAGTTGGATTCTAAATCCAGAAAGTGTATCTTCTTAGGATATGCTGATGGTGATAAGGGGTATCGTTTGTGGGATCCCACTGCCCACAAACTTATTATCAGCATGGATGTTATCTTCGAGGAAGATAAAGTGAAGGGAGACAAAAACGCATTGAATTCAGATACCACTACAATTCAGGTGAAAAATAAGACATAAGAAGATCAAGTTTCTTCTGAGGTATTACCAGAGCACAATGAACGAGAACCAGACGAGTCAGAGGTTCTCAAAGTTCGGCAGTCTACTCGCGAGCGGAGACCACCGATTTGGCTTTCAGATTATGATACTGGAAGCAATATTGCATACTGCTTATTAACAGAGGATGGTGAGCCATCGAGTTTCCAGGAGGCTACTCGAAGTTCGGATGTATCCCTATGGATGCAAGCTATGCAAGAAGATTTGGAAGCCTTAGAGAGAAATAAAACTTGGGATCTTGTTACACTACCACGAGGACGGAAAGCCATATGTAACAGATGGGTCTATAAGATCAAACGTGATGGTAACCACCAAGTGGAAAGATATCGTGCAAGATTGGTGGTGAAGGGATATGCTCAGAAAGAAGGTATCGACTTCAATATATATTCTCTTGTGGTCCGGCTTACTACAGTCATAGTAGTATTGGCGTTATGTGCGGTGTTTGACCTAGATCTAGAATAGCTAGATGTGAAAATAACATTTCTTCATTGAGATCTTGAAGAAGAAATCTATATGTTCAAACCAGGAGGTTTTGCTGAAATATGCAAAGAGAACTTGGTTTGCAGGTTGAACAAATCTCTGTATGGTCTCAAATAGGCGCCGAGGTGTTAGTACAAGAGATTCGATTCATATATCATAAACAACAGACTCAATGCGGATTCTTGTGCATATTTCAAGAGATCTGAGAATGATGATTTTATCATTTTGTTCTTGTACGTGGACTACATGTTGGTAGCAGGCCCCAACAAAGATCGAGTCCAAGAATTGAAGGCACAATCGGTTAGGGAATTTGATATGAAGAACTTGGGACCGGCAAACAAGATTCTAGGGATGCAAGTTCACCGAGACAGAAGTATCAGAAAGATTTGGCTTTCCCAGAAAAACTATTTGAAGAAAATCTTGCAGCGCTTCAACATGCAAGATTGTAAGCCAATTTCTACCCCTCTTCCTGTTAACTTCAAGTTATCCTCTGATATGTGTCCTAGCAGTGAAACGGAGAGGATGGAGATGTCTCGAGTACCGTATGCATTAGCATTGGGAAGTTTAATGTTTGTTGTGATCCGTACAAGACCAGACATTGCACAAGCAGTGGAAGCAGTCAGTCGGTACATGGCGAATCCTAGACGAGAGCATTGGAGTAAGGTTAAGAGGATCCTTAGATACATTAAGGGTACCTCGAATGCTGCATTATTTATGGAAGATCAGATTTCACTCTCAGGGGCAATGTTGATTAAGATTATGCAGGTGATTCAGATAGAAGAAACTCTATTGTTGGATATGTGTTTATAGTTGCAGGAGGAGCAGTAAGCTGAGTTTTAAAACTGCAAACAGTTGTAGCTTTATCTACAACGGACGCAGAATATATGACAGCTACTCAAGCTTGCAAGGAGACTATATGGATTCAAATGTTATTGGAGGAGCTCGGGTACAAACAAGAGAAAGCTCTTTTGTTTTGTGATAGTCAGTGTGCCTTGCATATTGCAAGGAATCCAGCCTTTCATTCCAGGACTAAACACATTGGCGTTCAATTTCACTTTATTCGTGAAGTAGTAGAGGAATGGAGTGTGGATATGCAAAAGATCCATATGAAGGAGAACCTAGCTGATATTTTGACAAAGCCAGTTAACACTGAAAAGTTCGAGTGGTGCAGATCCTCAAACGGCCTAGCAGAAATGTAAGCAGCATGGTGTGGCAAGATTGAAGGGATAGTGGAGATGTGATTGATTTTCAATCAAATCTCCAAGTGGGAGAAATGTCGACAATCAGACAATAATTGTCAGCATTTATTTTGTCATGGCAATTGAAGTGAATAATTGTTGTGGATGGAAAAATGTGTGCATTAAATACTTTTTGTTGGCCGATGGAAACGCGTTTTGAACGCGGTGTAACTTCCTATAAATAGGGCTCCCCTGGTTTCAGATCATTCATCATATTTCATAGTGTTATCTCATATCTCTATATTTGAGTGTGTATTCCATAATATTTGTGAGGTAATTTTTCTACTATTTTAGGAGTGTTGTTCTATTTGAAAGATAGTGATAGGTTGTAACCCACAAAATATTATAGTGGAAACTTTTCATCTTGCCCGTGGTTCTTACCCTAATAATTTTAGTGGTTTTCCACGTAAATTCCGATGTCCATTTTATTCTTCATTTTCGCTATTTTCTATTCCGCACCTGGGGCCAATAACAAATACCTTGTTACAAAGGACGTGTTCATTTCCTATGTGTCCAGAGCTCAATATCAATTTAAATCCAGAAACTAGGAGAGAATAACATACAGAACACATTTAATTACATCAGACATGGAGGAAACAGTTAAAATCTGAATGCCCAATAATTATGAAATGATACAAAATCATAACCCATAATTTTTGGTTAAAACGAAGGTAAAATCTTATCACAATCACTTGACTCAATATCAAATGTGAATTATTATATACCAAACATGGGTAAAATTTCCTGATTTCATTCCCAATATAGAAGAGTGGACTCCTATACAGTCAGTACGCGAAGAATAATCACTTTTTTACTATACCAACAGGAGGTCACTCCAGCAGCTGCACAAGTTGGAGTTTTTCTAAAAAAAAATCGCTATTCCTCTATTAGACTCGATAACTAAACTAAAAGTAAACAGCGTCAGGCAACTGGGGGGCGGAGAGAATGATCCTCTGAAGTATCGAAAGCAGTGGGTGGCATAAGCTGCCACAGGGGAATTCCAGGGTATCCAACAAATGGCACCAATTTGCTACCTATAACCTGTCCGGGAGGAATCGGAGGGAGATGAGGTAGAAAGCCAGGTGGAAGGTTCAATGCTTTCAATTGCTGCTCAAGTTTCTCTTTCTCTGCTTTAAGCTTCGTTTTGTCCTCTCTTATTTCATTTTTCTCTGCCTACAAGTTTTTAATTATATACCACCAGCCATAGCATAAACAAATTCACTTGAATTAGATCTACGAAAAATACTTGGATATATAAATACTTGGATATAAAAAGTCCAGCACGCACCTTGAGTTCTTTAACATTCTCCTGTAATTTATCGCACGATTCTTGTAGCCTCTGGGCTTCTTTCCTCAGTTGAATCACCATGTTAACAGCATCATTTAATATAACACATTTATCTGTTTTAGGTGGCTTCCCAGGTTCTGTGATGGAACATAGTTCTTGGAATCTTGAGATTAAACAAAATCCAATATTAAAGAGTGTTTGTAGGCATCAGTGGATGAACACACAGATGTGAGACAAAAAGGAGCTTGCCTGTCATTCAGCTTATTTCGCCGCATTTTTTCCTTGTAGGCTTTGGACTCAGGTGCATCACATGCTCCCAACCTCATCCTATATGAAAACTGATTGCATTTTTACAAGACAAGAATACAAAACAAATCATTGAAGATGTGAGCAAAGAAACCAGTGACCATCATACAAGAGTAGAATTTCATTAATTGCTGTGAAATCAAACATTAAGGAAAAAAATGCTAAGAGAAAAAATAAAATTTCTTATGGATTGTGCATGAGGAATACAGTCGTCGAAACATGACTTCAAGCATCAAAAAAAAATTTAGGGTATGTTATACACACCTCTTTCTAAAGACAAAGTCCTTCGTGTCATTTAGATTTCCGAAGCAGTTGTCGAATTCCACACTGAAACAAGCACGCAAATTTGCTTAGAAAATGTTAAAGTAATCATGTCTACAATGTTTTATATCATGCAGCCAACAACTAACAAAATAGTAAAATATAGAATCATTCCAAGAAAATGAAGTCCTTGGTTTACTTCATAACATACGCTACAATTCTATAGAATCTTTGTTATGGAGTAACCCATTACATGATTTCAAAAGGAAACCATGTGAATTTAGTCCACGAATATGGCCAGAATATAAATTCAACGCCGACATAATTTTCATGCTCCCGTTGCTGCTCCAACCCCAGGTTAGGAATTTTCAAAGATCAGCGGTACCCAGAGCTCAAATTCAAAAGAAGAGAGATGATTCATTGCCTGCTCTTTAATCTAATCTATGAAATGACCATGAGCATGGTCGAATGTAGGAATTTTATTGAAGGGGGCAAAAGTCATGACATAAAAATTAAACAAAAATATCATGATAAACACACAAGTTTGAAGACAACAAGTAAAAATAACTAGGAAAATAATTACAATGCGATTACAATTGTTCTCGACAAGAGCTCATAGTTTGATATCGTTGAATAATAGCTTCATTATCGATCTCATCAAAAACTTCTTTTTCAATATATGTAATAAAGCAAGCATTAAATCAGTCAGTTCCCATTCGACTGCATGATAGATTTTTTGAAATTTTATCTTTACAACTTTCATACAACAACTAAGCCTTTAATCCCCAATTATTGTTAATAAATATTTTTGACAATGTTCATCACAGAAAAGTTACAGTGTTGGTGCAACAATAGAGTAGGCGTCATCCCCTGCGCAAGGGATGGCGCCCAGTTGGAGCTTCAACCAGCGTCATTTGGCGCTAGGCGCCATTTTTTAAGTAGGTTGGAGATGTCCTTAGGGGAAAGGGCAAATTTTTTTCTTGAAAGGGACTAGTGGGACATTATCGTATGTCAGTGTATTTAAAATGTATTACTTTTACTGTATATATTTTCATGATAATGCATACACACATCAAATGATTTGAAAAAACCATAAATATAATATCTGTAGCTAGAGTGAGTGCATTCTTTTAGGAAAAAATAATGTTAATTGAATACTTACAAAATGGTTTCAAAATGATATCGTGTATACATGCTCCTTCTATAATATATGTGGCGACGACATCAATAATTAATCATATAGTGCTTAAATTTACCCATACATATGTCAAGAATAACAACCCAGTTAATTTTAAAAATGGAATAAAATAAATAAATACCCAATTAAATTATTATAAACAAAGGACCCCAAATTATTTTATTTTATTTTTTAAATTTAATCTAGGTTCGCCCCCGACCACCAGATATATTATCTACGCGACCGTACCGTATGACATTGTTAGGAAATAAAACAGTACAAGGGCCGTAGAACACAAACCCAATGGATGAAAAATAAAAAACAGAAACTTTTCAACGAAGATGAATGCACTAAATTCCCAACACCCAACTAGTTTGAGACAGACAGTGACACTATATTAACGATATCATACAAATCAATTTTACACCGCAAGGCACAATTTGTACCTGGAGATCAGATTAAAGAACAAAATAAGTAAGCATTTTCATCAACCTACAATTACTTGGCCTTACAAACACAATCACACAAAGCAGTGAATAAAAATGAGGGGCTCGCCTGAGAGAAGTTGGAGGATGCAAAGCATCGATCGTTTGGGCCCACTGGAAATTTGAGCCAAGAGAAGGCAGATCGCCGCAGGGGAGCGGAATATCTTCCAGCAAGGCGTAATCAAGCACCCAAGTCGACGAGTTTTCCTCAGGTGGACACTCCATTTACCTGAATACGGAGAGATGATAATGAATTGATTTAGGGTTTCCCAGGAAAAATGGCAAATCTTGCTGATAATGGGAGAAGGGGAAGAAGTAGAGAAGAAAATATGTGGCGGGCGGTGTTTGGGGATCAAATGGTTGCTGTGGGGTTGGCGCAATGGCGCCGAACCTTATTATCTTACTATATTATAATGTCTAAGCCCCTTATCTAACTACCTTGGTATGACAAATTGTAATTTACCAAACTACCCCTCCAATGGTTTGTTGTGGTTCTTTGTTACATAATGCCTAAGCCCCTTATACTAACTACCTTGGTATGACAAATTTGAATTTATCAAACTACCCCCTCCAATGGTTTGTTGTGGTTCTTTGTTGCATCTTTTGAATTGTAATATTAATCAATGTATATGTCTCATTTATTTCGTATGCATTATATATTACGTGCGTGTGCGTCACCTGCTAGTTTTTATAATTTATGGCATGCTGCTAGATAAACCACGTTGCTTCTTGATACGACCATATAATCATCAAAATACTCTTGAATCTTTCATTAATCATAAATAGTATGTCAATATATAAAATGATTAAAATATCCCTGAGACTTTTAATAATTTCAATTTATCATAATATACTATATTCTTAAAATATCTATATTATCCTTAATAATGTTGTCAATTACAATATCATCATATCACATAATATTTGTAATTACATAATTATATTGTAATTTATACCATATAACTTGTTTTAAAAATTTACATCAAATTATATGTACAGTGCCAAAAATCACTAATTTTAATAAACACGCAACATATCATATCATCTCAGATATGTTCGTGAATTCTGGTTTGTTTGTTGCTGCCCTGAAGGGCACTGCCCTTAGGGACATCATCCATCATCCATATAGAATCTTTTTTTTCTTTAAAAAAAAAGATTTCAAATGAACGGTGATGATGCCCCTAAGGGCACTGCCTTTAAGGGCATCATCAAACAAACCGTGAATTCTTATACCGGTAAAGAAAATCTATCATCATTTTAAATATTCTTACATAAAAGTTGATTGTACTTCAGTAATTATATCGGACCGTTGATTTGATGATACCTTTAAAGATAGAAAAAATTACATATAGATACCAGTTTTGAAAACATCTTTCAACTAAATCTACCAAAAAAATTTCTTTTCAACTAAATATAACTTCTGAAAATCTTCTTCAACTAAGTCTATTTTTATGAAACTCTAATCTAATTAGTAATTTGTTATTCCTAAAATACCAGTGTTCTAAAAAACCAATGATGCAGAGGACAAGGATAATGTTGCATGGTTTCAACATCACCTTTGTCAACAGCGAGTCAATCCATCGCCAGATCTCCAAATCCAGAAACAATGAAACCCATGAAGATATCTTCGCCGAAACAATGAAATCCATGAAATCTAGAGTTGCACCAGAATTTTTCTTCTTTAAAAAAATTCCCTATGAAGAACAAAACACAAGCAGTGATCATAATCAATTTGCAACGAAGAATACAACCAATTGAGTAATCCGCAATTGAGAAAACGAACGCACAAGAGGATCAAATTCAACGAGAATGGTACTACAATCGAACAACCACGAGAAAATCAAAGTGCACAAATTCAGCGAAATTTGAAGCAACATTGTCGATTGATTTTTTATTTTTTATTTAGAATAAGATTCAAAGCAACCGATGAAAAACACAGAAAAATCGAATGAAGATCGAGGATGAGAACGTAGAACGAGTGCACCAAATGATAGAGGCAAATTCGAGGTTGCCGATCTCCAAGAATGAACAACGAAGTTCGAGGGGTGAAAGTTTAGAAATTTCAGGAAGAAGGCTTGTGTATTATTAATGAATGACTGCTATGTGATACAATTGCTAGTATTTAACTCTTCTACTCAATAGCTGCTAGTTGGTTAATGTTTACACTAACAACTAATCTGAAGTACCAGAATACACGTTCAACTATGTAACTAACTATATGAAGTCAATATAATATATCTATATGGGATATTACAATTTTTTTTAGGAAATAACATAGATTGAATAGATTAATGAAATATAGGTGGTATTTTAAGTGCACCATTTGTGTCTAACGATGCATGTAAATTACATACACAGCTAGACTCATTTGATGCACGTGACTCATACGGTTCATGTAAATATAATATACATGCACCGTTTGTGTCTAGTGGTGCATGTAACAACTTGTGTATAGCGGTGCATGCAAATTATATGCACCCGTATAATATACATGACCCGCTTGTGTCTAGTGGTGTATGTAGCGGTGCATGTAAATAGCATGCACCGCTAGACTAATGTGATGCATGTGACTCATACGGTGTATACAAATATAATATACATGCAGCTTGTATCTAGCGGTGCATCTAATTTACATGCACCGCTAGACTAATGTGATGCATGTGACTCACTTGTGTATAGCGGTGCATGTAAATGACATGCACCGCTAGACTCATGTAATGCATGTGACTCATAAGATGCATGTAAAATTGACTCATACGGTGTATGTAAAAATTACTAATGCGATGAATGTATATAAATTTACTCATGATTTGCATGCAAAAATTTTCATGCAGTGCATGTAAAATCGACTCATGCGGTGCATGTAAAATTGAGTCATGCGGTGCATGTAAAAATTAATCATGTGGTGCATGTAAAATTGAATCATGCGGTGCATGTAAAATTAATCATTGAATTAAACTTCATATCAATTCAAACTTGCTTCAATCATTGAATTAAGTGCACCATTTGTGTCTAGCGATGAATGTAAATTACATACACAGCTAGACTCATTTGATGCACGCGACTCATATGGTTCATGTAAATATAATATACATGCATCGTTTGTGTCTAGTGGTGCATGTAACAACTTGTGTCTAGCGGTGCATGTAAATTATATGCACCCCTATAATATACATGACAAGCTTGTGTCTAGTGGTGCATGTAACAACTTGTGTCTAGCGGTGCATGTAAATTACATGCACCGCTAGACTAATGTGATGCATGTGACTCATACGGTGTACGCAAATATAATATACATGCAGCTTGTATCTAGCGGTGCATCTAATTTACATGCACCACTAGACAAGCGGTACATGTATATTATATTTTAAATGCACCACTTGTGTATATCGGTGCATGTAAATTACATGCACCGCAAGACTCATGTAATGCATGTGACTCATACGATGCATGTAAAATTGACTCATACGGTGCATGTAAAATTTACTCATGCGGTGAATGTAAAAAATTACTCATGCGGTGCATGCAAAAATTATTCATATGGTGCATGTAAATTTGACTCATGCGGTGCATGTAAAATTGAGTCATGCAGTGCATGTAAAAATTAATCATGCAGTGCATGTAAAATTGAATCATGCGGTGCATGTAAAATTAATCATTGAATTAAACTTCATACCAATTCAAACTTGCTTCAAAATGCTCTAAAGATTAACCTACTCATGTATGTTTTTATACAAGCTCGCACATCATGAAACCCTTACCAATCAACAAGAACTTCAAACTAGGATCAAGTTTCTACTTGATTTCCAAGCCAACTCCAAGAAAAGATGCAAGAGATATGCAAGAGTTTGAAGAGAGCTTTGTAGAATTTTTGTGTGTGAATTTTGGGAACTATGAATTTCAAATTTGATTCTTTCTTTATATACTTAGTAGAAATCATACTATGCCCAAGTTTACTCAATGTATTATATCATGCATCAAACACACACCTTCCATGTAGAAGTACTATTAAACCATATAAACATAACTTCATAATAAGTCATGCAACACAACAAGTCCAAGTAGTTGTTCCCAACTAAACATTCTATTATATTTAAATCATTTACCTTACCATGTATACAATGAACATAATTCCCTTTGCCATGTATACAATGATCCATATCGTCTCTCATACTCGGTTCAACCCGAACCCGAGGCCGCATCATATTATAATTAACTCATAATTACACAATAAGCCAATAAATATGCATAACATATTTCTAAGCATTACAATTCTCCCATACTCAATGAATTTCGTCTTCAAAATTTAACCACATCTGTACCAACATTGCAATAAGAAAGTAAATCAGATACTTACCAACATTGCAACAAGAATATAAAGTAAACATACCAGAAAATAGCTCAGGATATTATCGTATCATATGATGTTCCATCTCCCACGTCGCCTCCTCGACACCCCGCTTATTCCAACCTTTACTATAGGTATCACTTTGTTTCGCAAATTACGATTTACTCTATCCAAGATCATAACTGGTCATTCTACGTACGACACATCTGTACCCAACTGCATTTCAGACGATTGCAATACATTACTCGGATCTGGCTCGTATTTCCTCAATATCAAAACACGAGACATATCATGAATACCAGTCAATAAGGGTGGCAATGCCAAACGATATGCCAATATACCAACACGCTGTAACACACCAAATAGACCAACATAACTTGACGATAACTTTCCGCTCATACCAAACCGCACAACACCCTTAAAAGGCGATATTTACAGGAATACTTTGTCACCACATTGAAATTCAAGGGGCCTACACCGTTTATTTGTATAAGCGACCTTTAATTTCAATCTGACCAGTTTTACATTCTCCTCCATTTCTCGTACCATATCTAGTCCACACATAGCAGACTGGTCAACATCATCACAATACCAAGGTGACCTATATCGTCGTCCATACAATGCCTCAAATGGTGCCCTATCATTGATAGAATTCTCAAGTTTGCACACACGTACTCAACGTACCACACAAACCACGTAACTCAACTGCAATACACAACATCTATTCATGCATACTTCATGAACAAAACACCAACTGCGAGGCCATCGACCTTGCACCGAACACTTGAGTGGAGATATTCGCCCAAAACGAAAAAGATGTTACAATACCCCTATATTAACTAACCAAAAGCAGTCAATTAACCTCAAAGTGCTCTCTAATAGAATGATTCCTGATTCCAACATAGATATCACCTCTATGACAGCACACCAATGTATGCTTTACGACGCAAACACACAAGGCTTCAAAGGAAACTACACGCATACAACAGTATGCCTATACTAAACTCGGTTCCCAAATCTCCAATTCCATGACAACCAATGGAATCTTACTCACCGAGAGAAAAGTTGCACTGTTTGCTACTTAATCGGGTAACGCTCGACAATCGGTCAACACAGATACATTTATACTCAGATGTCAACACCAGTGAGTTCCAAGATATTATATCCAACACACTACCGAAAAGTTTCACAAAAACACATGATTCCACCGAGAGCATACAAGACACCCAATCGCATTCTCACAACATGTGTCGACATCAAATACCAAATGAATACGAGTCATGGTCATCCCTTGTTTAGCCCTTAGAATCAACAATTTGAATACAAGGATAACTATGAATTACACTTATCAACAACATTTGATTTGTTAGATACCTCTTTAAATGAGGTACGACAATCTCTTCTCAAGAGAGAGTCAACCAAAATCACAACAAAACCCCTCTGCATAGATTTCTCCATCGAGACCACCAATCTCGAGGATAACAAAATCTCTTTCAAGAGATCCACCAATCCACATACACTTACAGTTGGTCAACAAGCATAAAATTGCTAGCACATAAATATATATAAACATTGATATCACTTACACCACAAAGCATACAAGCATATTCAATCCAAGCTCGACCTGGGTATTTCTAACAATTCCCACATGCCTCATACAAGACTATCAATCACTCAGTTATTCTCACACATAAGAAAATCAACACCACAATAACTCATCGAAACTTTCAAAGATTCCAAATAGCTATCTCAATACTTCTTTCCTTTCAAGGAAAACATCACGAATATACGACTTCGAAACCCGAACCATCGTTCAACAAATTGAAAAACATTACTGTCAAAATGCATATCTGAACCAATATATGCATAACTCATGTAAGTGCATTAATGCCATTGTCGAACCACTCTCAAATCCATATACGCGACGTATTCAAACTCCAACGATGCTCTGTACTAACATAAAACTAGTCAAACACTCTCAAGCATCTCTCTAGGGAAGTATCATCGTACATCTCACAATTAACCCCAAGCAACTACCAGACTCACCATAGTAACGCTCAAGGAAGTTATTTCACCACCAACACGCAATGAATACCATATTGGCTCCACGCCAGGTATCGCCCCCAAACCGAAAATCAACAGAGTAGTGTTATCACACCAACTATGGTCCACAACTCCGTTTATGGTTCATCACTGCATCCTTAGCGCACGACCAATCCAATGGATATAACGATAACTCGTATCCTTGGCATTCCCATTCGTAACCACGGACATGTGTATCATTCGGGTCATGGTACTCGTCAATTGAGATTACTTGCATTGCCAAACACGTTGGTACAACCAACAAAACTGAATTGTCGATAATACAATTCCTTAACGCATAAACACATACAAACGCTCTCTTGAGGCATCTCTCAACTCAAGCTCAAAAGTGTTATCGTGACTACACCGAGTCCACTATAATATCTCATCGTAGCATCATATGATTTACCATACTTGGTACCCACTATCCATATAGTGGATACAACAAGCTTACTATATCGCCACGATAATTCATTACTTGACTAGCAAACCTCATCGTCATAAGGTTTAAACAAAACCACAAACGTGTCGTACGTTCAAGCCCGGTAAAACATATCGTAGTACAAACAATTAGAGATAGTAGATCATCATCTAATCGATCTCTAATACAGATACATACAATCGGACATTCCAATGTCATCAAACATCACTCATACTATGCAGTACACATAACTGTATTACATAACCATTAACCTATCGAGCAAAGCTGCTCGGCATAGTGATCTAGTGTCAACCCGTGACACACAATCTTGCGCCAACTAGTGACACACAATTCACATATATACGTCTATATATGCACTAGTCGTCACAACGACGGCACCAGTTACCCCATCGCCCGTCATACCGTACTCATTGTTCGTAAAATTACGGCACAGGTTGCCCATCGCAATTCCTAATAACGGTCTCGTACCTTCTAGAGTAGGTTTCTGGACTTGACCTACACTTCTATTAGCAACACTTTCGATCTCTGCCAACGCTGCTTGGGTCAGTGCCTCCTCATACGACATAGGGTTATTAGATCAACTCAGGCCTCAATCCTCTAAAAATGTCTTATTTTGCGCCTTGGTGTTATCACACAAATCTCAGCAAGGACGAATATTGTAAAGCAAAATCAGCTACTTCCTAGTACCATGTTTCAAATTCAGAAACTCATCTTCTTTCATCTGTCTGGCAGCAACAGAAAAATAGTGACTCAGAAATCAAGTTCTGAATACATCTCAGACCACAGTCTGTCCCTGAGTTCTCAGTTCAATTATTGTCGCCTTCCACCATATTGATGTTTTCTTAGTCAACCGAAATTCAGCCACTCTCAACCAAGCTGACTTTGCACACGGAGCTGACACGAAGATCTGTTCAATACGCTCAAACCATTCATCAACTTGCTCACCAGATTCAGTTCCTTTAAATCGAGGCGATTGATAGCCCAAGATCTGAGTCAATGTCAATTTCCCAGGTAATAATACATTTTTCCACTGGCCCTTGGCCCACTGGTGGTGGTCGCAAAGAAGCCCGACCAACACTTGCATTTACACTCACAACATCCCCTACTTCATCTTGGGGATTCACATGTATTCTCGCTGCCATACTGCAATTCAAGGGTTAACAACACTACTCAATCAATTTAAAGCATGTTATTATAACACATTATACTGCATCAAACGCATAAATATGCTAAGTGAACACTCATCTTACTAGTTCACTTCCTCTACCTTTTGTTCACCCTAGTAATCTAAGTACTGCTCTGATACCATCAAATATGGTGTCTCGTCATCTTAATCCTCAAATAACCATATGATTAGGAAAATGTTATTTCTTTACTTATCATGATTAAGTTAATACGTATACTGATCAAGATAACATTATCGACTTATTACATTATCCTCCACTTATAATGTACATAGCATCTCATTACATCGTTTATAATTCAAAATCTTTACGATATTCTTTTATATCGATCAGTATATCTCCTAGCAGCGGAATGCAGACTCACAATCCCGGCCATCCCGTTTATGAGTCTATACAGAACAACCACACAACATCAGTATATAGATGATGTCCACAATCCAACATCAATAAAATGTATAAGTACGGTATAAAATGCTTCCTATATTTAATGCATTGAAATACTCTTCTTGGTTATTCCTGTACACACAACAACAATATACAACAATATGCCATGACATGTCTGATGAATCTCATTCATCACCATGTTATAAAGGAGCATATATGATATTGCATTTTCACTTGTGTCAGTGGAACCTCCTCACATCTTCATATTAGAAACATATATCATATTTCCAGCTCACGCATTATAACAATCACATCTCATGCCTCAACAACATAATGCCTCACAACATCAGTCACATTCCTAAACAACATAACGTCTACACATACTTGTCGTCGGTTCCCAAAATAGAAAAACAGGAGTTATTAGTTAACCTCCTTTTTGACATGTTCCCTGAGATGATGCTACATAAATTCAACAATTTCAATGTTATAATCAACTTCATTATACACATACCAAGAGAATATAACATTTTCACAAAATCAAACTAGCGATGGATCGGTCCTCTCCAGCGATCGATTGCTTCAATTTAATACCCCTGGCGATCGATCGGTCTCAAACCAGTGATCGATCGCTTCATACTTCAAATTTCAACATAAAAGTTTCTGCCTCATACGCGATCGATCCCTACCTTGACGCGATCGGTCGCCAAGCAATCGATCGGTCGCAGTCTAGCGATCGATCTCCATGCTATACAATATTTAGCAAACTTTCTGCCTCAACGCGATCGATCTCTTCTCTTCCGCGATCGATCACCACCTCGCAATCGATCGGCCACAAGCAAGCGATCGACCGCTAAACGCACCACCTCACTTGTTCTTAGTCTCTCATGATCGATCGCTACACATCTCGCAATCGATCGCGATGCTCTGAAATTTTCAGAACATGGCTATTTTCATACATATCTCCATGGTTTCAACTCTACTTCTCAAATCATACTCCCAAAACTTCATAAACGCAAACACTACATTATGATATGAAAATGTTTTCCTAACAAAGTAACTTATTTTTATTGAATTAAACTTCATATCAATTCAAACTTGCTTCAACATGCTCTAAAGATTAACCTACTCATGTATGTTTCTATACAAGCTCACACATCATGAAATCCTTACCAATCAACAGAAACTTCAAACTATTCCAAGCCAACTCCAAGAAAAGATCCAAGAGCTATGCAAGAGTTTGAAGAGAGTTTTGTAGGATTTTTGTGTGTGAATTTGGTGAACTATGAGTTTCAAATCCGATTCTTTCTTTATATACTTAGTAGAAATCATACTATGTGTTCTATCATGCATCAAACTCATACCTTCCATGTAGAGGTACTATTAAACCATATACACATAACTTCATAATAAGTCATGCAACACAACAAGTCCATGTAGTTGTTCACAACTAAACATTCTATTATATTTAAATCATTTACCTTACCATGTATACAATGAACATCATTCCTTTGCCATGTATAAAATGATCCATATAGTTTCTCATACTCGGTTCAACTCGAATCCAAGTTTACATCATATTGTAATTAACTCATAATTTTACAATAAGCCAATAATCATGCATAACATATTTCTAAGCATTACAGATTATTTATCATATCTATATTTGTTGAGAAAAAAGGTAGAAAAAATTGATAAAATATGCTAAAATTACTAATAAGTACACATAATAACAAATAATTAATATATTATTTGACATTTTGATTGTCTAGTTTAATAGCTTCCTACAATGGCAGAAATGAAAGGAGCGTATGAAATGCTATATGGTATCTAAAATTTAGGTCGCACATCAAATATTATATTGAATTTTTTGTAAGAATATAAAGTTTCGATATTTATCATTAGTATTGCAATCAAAACAGAAATCTAAAAGTTGTAAACTTAGACCTATAAATTGTGCAATTGATCATCTAGTTAGTCACGTTGCGATTTTAGTACAATAACTTTGTGTTATTTATTTAATTTTTTGTAGTTTTAGTCATATTCTAGTTTGAGGACTGACGTCGTATCAGATACTGCTGACATGTCCGGTGTCACATCAATACTATGACAAAACATGACAATAAATGTAAAAAGAAAAAAAAACAAAGTAATTATACTAATTTATTAACTAGATGAATATCACAATGTTGCTAACTTAAATTACCAATTTAGCAAAGAATATGATCAGTTTTCAGGAGTGCCATTTGATGTACTTCTGATCCACTCGTTCTTACTTGTTCTCTCCACAATATCATTACTTAAAATTATATATTTCTTTCACAAAGGAAATTCAGCAAGATTTGGAATCATTACATGGGATAATCAAGGTAAATGTATGGCATTGAATAGTAATGCCTCGGTCATTCCTGAAATGGAGGAAGCATTAGCACTGCATGAGGGAGTTGAACAAGCTCGGCAACACAGGTCGAAAGTGATTGTATAAATGTCGTTCAGTCTGTGCATTCCAAGTTCGAGAATTTTTCATTCATTGTAAATATTATCTTAGATATACAGTTGATGATGATGGAATTCCAAGAAGCGAAGGCACAAATGATTCGCAGAAGTGAAAATAGAGCAATACATCTTTTAGCTAAAAAAGTACTCTAGTCGCTGATGTAGGGGTGTTTATTCGGTTCGGTTTGAACCGAACCGAAATTTCGGTTTTGAAATTTCAAAATCGAAAATCGAACCGAATGGTCGGTTCGATTTTAACCGAACTTCTTCGGTTCGGTTCGGTTCGAACCATTTTTTTTTTTACAATTTTCCATTTTTTTTTTAATTTTTCAATTTTTTTTTTTGAAATTGTATGATTAATTGATAATTAATCAACTTAAATACAAACACTAATACAACATTCATTGGATTCAAATGAATTCTGAACATTTGATCTTTTAATTTTAAAATTCTAATATTATTTTGAAGCCATTTAATACAAAAAATCGAGTTTAAATGAGACAACAAAATAAATTATATTATACTTGAAACACGTTGTTAATTTACGAGTCTTTATTAATACAATCAGGAGCGAAATCATTAAAAAAATATTTAAATCATAAAAGAAAAATTCAAAATTTTTTATTTAAAAATTTTGATTTTCGGTTCGGTTAACAAGTCCCTGTAATATAAAACCGAACCGAAAACAATTTTTTTTTAAAATCGAAAACCGAACTTTTGCGGTTCGGCCCAATTCGATCGGTTAACTGAATCGGTGAACAATCCTATGCTGATGCGACAAAATTTGATTTATCAAACTATTCAGATTTTATTCAAAGTATTGTAGCCGCTGAAATTTGAGATTAAATAATGAAATATCGTTTATATATATTATTTTCCATTATCAATGATATCTGCAATAAGATATTTTTCAATTGTTTCAATGATGCCGAGCACATACAAATATCCTAATAAATAATGTCACAATTTGGCAAAATTCAGACATCTAAAAAAATAATAATAAATAATATCTTTAGTATCCACGTGTCGCAATCCCATTTGTCCCACACAGAACCCAATCCTAGTTGTCAAGCACTCAAAATTGATTGGCCAGGATCATATCCAAATCGGATAAGACGCATTCTACATCACAAAATTTTCTAGTATCAGATCATATCTAAAATGGCTTATTTGTCTGCGAATTTCTGAAAGCAGAGAAGTGAAAAGGAAATGGCTCAAGCTATGGCGTCAATGTCTGGCCTTCGTGGCTCGTCTCAAGCTGTTTGGGAAGGTAGCCTTCAGCTTAGTGGCTCAAGCCGCTTGAATGGAGCGGGTGCTTGCAAAATTGGGCTGGCCACCCCAGGGTTCAGTGTTAAAGCCAACCTACAGCCTGAGACTGAGATCACTAGCCGCCGAGCAGCGCTGGGTCTTGTGGCGGCTGGTATTGCTTCAGGCTCTTTTGTTCAAGCCGTTCTTGCCCTCGATGCCAAGCCGATTAAGGTTGGACCGCCGCCGCCACCGTCCGGAGGGCTGCGTAAGTATTAGCATCTGTATAACATGTATATTTCCCTTGAGCAATTTTCCTATTGTCTATGGAGAAGTGAATTTCGATCCGACAAGTGATCTCACTTTGATACCCTGCGTATTACAGCTGGAACTTTGAACTCCGACCAGCCAAGAGACCTGGATTTGCCTCTGAACGAGAGGTTTTTCATCCAGCCACTGCCCCCAGCTGAAGCGGTAGCTCGTGCTAAGGAGTCTGCCAAAGACATAGTAAACGTGAAGTCTTTCATCGACAAGAAAGCTTGGCCTTACGTCCAAATGGACCTTCGTCTAAAGGCTTCGTTACTTCGTTATGACCTCAACACTGTCATCTCTGCCAAGCCATCCAAAGAGGAGAAGAAATCACTGAAAGACCTCACTGGGAAACTTTTCACCACCATCAGTAATGTAAGGCCGATGTTCAACTGTTCCATTCTTTAATTACGGGTTATTATTTCCTAGAGTAAAACTTGTCTCATCTTGTTATTGTTTCTGCATCAGTTGGACCATGCAGCAAAGATCAAGAGCACCCCCGAGGCAGAGAAGTACTATGCTGACACTGTATCTTCACTGAATGATATTCTTTCCAAGATTGGTTAGAATGAATTATCTGTGTACAATGCTGTAAGATTTTGTTTGGAGTCTATGAGATACTCTATATCTTATATGCAATCTCAAGAATTTCATGTCTTCTCTCGTGTATATATTCTCGAAAGTCTATAGCATGTTTGAATTTGCAATTCTGAAGCCCTCGTCCGAAGTTTCAGGTTTATGCTCAAACATGGTATTTCGTAATGAAACTATGTCAGAATACTGTTAAAAGATTTAGTTATCTGTTGATCATGAACTGAGGTGTATGATTTTTGTTAAGAAATTTGTCCAATGACAGAAACCAATTTAAGATAAGAAATATGGTAAGAATACAGAACTGATATCATATTTACAGTCAATTGTACCCACAATCTGAATGAATGTCGGGTAAATCGAGAAGTCATCTTAATTCAAATGGGAGAAAAAAAGATTGCAATATACTAAAGAGCGAAGTATGTTATCAGATTTGTGACTCTATCGTGAATCTACCAAGGGTATGCAAAGTCGGAAACTCAACGACCGCTTCATCAGCTACCAGCTCACAATTTCAGCTATGCTTTCAATAGGAATCGTCCGACGTTCAATCATGGAAAATTGGCATACAATTCCCAGAGGAAAAAAAAATTTACGGTTACGATAGCTATTAAAGAATTTGGATCCGCAAAGCAACCAGATTATAGTGCTCTTTCTCAGAATAAAATTTTAAATATCTCTATAAATCACTCCCTTGTCAAAATTTTGAGATCACAGCTTAATATTTGTTTATACAGAAACAAAGGTGCTATTGATTCATTGGTTTGAGTCCTTTGGTCCCTTGTCACACTTCTGATGCACAAATAAATACAAAAAATATATATATATATAAACATTATACACATACAAGAACACGAATATTTACGTGTTTCAACAATTGTCTACTTCCAGGAGAGACTAATACAATTTCTTGAATGGATCCTCACATATACAATTATAAGAACACTCAACTGAAGGATGAATTACAGAGGGTGGAACGAAGGGTTTATATAGATATTGAAACCCTCGGTGAAGATTATCATATTGAGTTTGTATTCTTCCGTTTCTTGACACATGGATGGGAATGTGTCTTAACCTTGGCCACCTGCCACCGTCGAAAGATGGAATGATCCACCTGCACAACCACCTGCCAACAATCTCCACCTTGACGATTTTCCATCGATATGTGTTGCCTCCTTGTTTATGCTCTTAGGCGCTGGATACTCGATAGATGTTGATCATGTACAAGCAGCGTTGGAACTTTGATCTATGTCATCACCTTCGTTAACATGTCTGCAAGATTATGTGCAGTCCCGACGTTTCTGAGTAGAATGTCTCATTCTTCTACTATCCCGAACAAAGTGGTTGCGAGCATCGATATGTTTGGTGCGACTGTGATTAACTTGGTTCTTCGTCAGACATATTGCACTCTGATTGTCACGGAATGTATTTTTCTGCCTGATGTCCAAGTCTTTCACCAAATTATACAACCAGATGCCTTCCTTGAATGCTTCAGTGATCGCAATATACTCTATCTCCATAGTAGACAAAGCAACTATAGACTCTAGCATGGATCTCCAACTCACAAGTCCTCCGGCCATGGTACCATTAGTTGATCGACGGTTATCAAAATCACCAGTAATCCGAATCAAAGAATCCAACTAGACGGTTGATCTTGTCTTTCTGAAATTTCACACACAAATATCCACAGTACCCTGAATATACTGTGGAGTCCATTTTATTGCATGTCAATCTTTTTACCAGGCTTGTGCATGTATCGGCTCACCATGCTAACGACGTAAGAGATGTCAGGTCTTGTGCACACTATCGCATACATCAGAGCTCTGACAGCTTTTGCATAATCAAATACAATACATTTGTCTCAACTCGAATACTTACATGCTTGGTATTCCCATCTATACCAAATATCTGGAGTACATTCTTCGGATACTGAATCTATCTCAGATAGATCATGCCCTTTATTATGTCATTCTTGATCTCCATTCCAATAGAGTGACTGCTTGAGACAATAGAGTGGCATGCATGTGTATCTCTGTTTCTTCATAAAGCCGTCAAACCGTTTGTACCATTGCCTCGATGACTGTTTGAGACAATAGAGTGATTTGTTGATTTTAAAGCCCAATTTTCATGACCAGGAACTTTGAATCCATAGGGTAAAGTCATATAGATTTCATCGTCCAAAGTTCCATGAAGGAACACCATTTTGAGATCAAGCTGGGCTAGTTCGAGTAATATACATGAACCTTCTGTGTCTATCGGTGCATGTGCTTTAGATGCACCGATAGACTCATGCATTGTCTTTAAACAAAAAATAAGATTTATTCAACAATGGTTTCAACATTTTCACGTAATGTAAAGCATTTTACTCTAGTGGTGAACCGTGAACGCTATACACACGAATGCTACATTTACACCGAACACATAAATAATTTCATCTATGAAAACCCTAATTTAATGATTACCGGATTTTTGTGCACGAAGTTTTGGTTTGAGGAATATTCTTTGATTTGGTAGCCATATTACTAGGGTTTCGACAAAGCAGATGATTCGATGAAACAGTTGACAAAATTACATAAATGTCTTACGATTTTGGTGAAATTTTGGAGAAATTAGTGTAATCTTTGACCGATTTCGATGAAACGATGGATAAATTACCAAACTGTGAAAGTTCTTGATCATTGAAGATCGAGAAAAGAAGAAGATGAATAGCGCTATGAGAAACTCAAGAAACAAATAAGGCGACAAAGAACAAACACGATGGAGAAGAAATGGGATTGATGTACAATTTTGTAATTTTGACCTAAAATGTACTTAAATGGAATGTAAATAAGTTGGTGAATTGAGCCCGAAAAACTTTTATGCCCCGCCTGAAATTTTCCATTCTAGGGTTTTCAATATTTATCAAATAATAAAATTAACTATAAATATCGATTGTACTCGTCCAATGCGATTCACAAACCCTAGTTTCAAATTACCGCCCCTTCACTCTCTTGCATAAATGGCCAAGAATCAGGAGAAGCCCGTCGAGCCCGAATCTGAATCCGGCGAGGAAGAAAATGAAGATTCTTCTGAAGAAGTTGGATCCTCCGACTCCGACTCTGAACCCGAACAGGGCAAGTCTCAATTTCTCAAGAAGCCCTTGCCAGCTCCTGCGGCTCCCCAGAAATCCCAACCTGTGACATCTTCAAAACCCCAGCAACATGCACCTTCTTCCGACGATGAAGAAACCGGATCCGAATCGGACTCCGAGGGACCGAACCGGGAAGTCCCGCAGAAATCTTCGGGCGTTGGAAAGGTGAGATCCAAACCCAACCAAACAGATTTCCCCACTCCGGCTAAAGCCACCGGCGCGAAACGTACTGCCGAAGGGAAAGAGATGGAGGTAGAGGACAACAAGAGGTCAAAGAAGAATCCAGATCCCCGACCCAAGAGTTCGGTTGAGAAATCCGCGGTGTCTGGTGATGAGTCAAAGAAACTGCTCTTCCAGAGGCTGTGGAGCGAGGACGATGAGATTGTGATTCTTGAAGGTATGATTGAATATGCGAAGAAGAAGAGGTCCGATCCCGTTACTGATTTGAATGCATTTCACGAGTTTATAAAGAAAAGTCTGCATGTGGACGTGACTAGAGTTCAGTTGCAGGATAAAATTAGGAGGCTGAAAAAGAAGTATGTGAATAACAAGAGCAGAGAGAAAGAGGGTAAAGATATGACTTTCTCAAAGCCCCACGAGCAAAAAGCTTACGAATTGTCAATGCTTGTATGGGGAAGTGAGAGGGGAAAAGAATCTGGGGTCGAAAAAGTAGTGGGGAGTCCAAAGGCGAATGCGAGTGCTGCGAGGAAGACTCCGGGCAAGAAGGTTAATGTGGTTGAAGATTCGCACTCTAAGGAAGTCAAGAATTTGGAGATTGCGAACGGTGAAATGACTATTTTGGGATCCGAGAGGTTGGTTCCCAAGAGTGAGAGTGTGGAGGAGCGGATTCTGAGGACTGGGGTAGAATTTTTTGAGGGAGAAAAGAAAATGGAGGGTGCGAGAGAATGGAGAAAGCTGAGGCAGGAGGAGGTGGAACTCCAACTGAAAAAGCTGGACTTGTTGCGGGCACAGACAAAGCTTGTATTGGATGGCTTGAGGTCTGCGAATCAGTGAGGTTGTGAATGACTTGTTGGTTGATCTTTGTGTTGTTTTAGTAGTTCTATTTTTAGGCCAATGGCGGAATGCTTGTTTAGCTTTCCAGTTTACTATCTCAAGTGTCGTATATTCTTTTTTGTTGTGATGGAACTCTGCAGACTATTCTATTTAAATATTATGTTTTTAAGTTATCGTTTTAAGTATTTTTATGCTATATTGGTTTGGTTGTCTTATTCTTTTGGCGGGTTTGTGGTTTCCAGTTTATACTTGTGGACTGTGGTAGTTTCAGTCTGCTAATTTCAATTTTTTTTTGGCTTTTGGTATTGGTTTGTTCATGGTGTATTCACCATTTCGCTTAGCTTTCTGGGAATAGATTCTTATTTAAAAGTGTATATTGCGGCAAGGATAAGCTTACGCCAAGCCAGCAAGATTATTCTTTCCTTACCAGATGAGCTAACGTAAACAATTCTCCTTTCTTATTGAATCTTGTATACTTCCATTATCTTTCTTCTGTTGGTCGAGTCTGCCGTTTAGTTTTAAGTAATGTTGGTGAAAGCATTCCATGAAGAGAATAGACCAAACTGGCTTGCTTGGCATCCTGCCATCTCTCTTGGTCCTTCCGAGGGGAAGAGAAGAGAGCAGAGGGCGGTTATGCCCCGACGGTGGGCGCTCCGCTTTCAAAAAAGCAAGGGCCACTACTGGAGGTCAAACCAAGGACCAAGGAAGTTGGGGCTCGTCCCCGGTCAATATTGGACCAGCCTGTGAAGGGAGAGGACTCTGTGGGCGGAAGCTACTCTGTTATCTCGAAAGGTATGGAGCAATTGGAATTTTGTGGAAGTGAAACTGAGACCCAATAGTTGAATCTTCTGTGGATAAATTAGGGCAAGACTGATGACTTCATCTTTAAAATTGTTTATGCCTTTCACTTGTAATGACACGCTATTAGTTTCTTCTCCATTGAGTTGAAGATGGCTTCTCAGAGTTACATTGATAACTAATTATTTTACGACTTAATAAAGAGATGCAGGAAAGCCATCACACTACATAGGCTCAAGGTCCTGGGTTCGAGTCACCCAGATTAGGAGTCAAACCATTTGATCCATTTCTAAAAGAAAAAGAAAAAAGAAGAAAGAAAAAAGGAAAAAAGAAAAAAAAGAGATGCGGGAAAATGCAATTCAACTAAAATGTGGACGATGATGGAGCTAAGCCTATCGTTATTTGGTTATAACGTTGATTGAGCCGGCAGAGCAGAGGACTAATTGTAATGCTGATCTATGAATAGTTTCCTGATTTTGTGTATCGGTATTTCGCATAGTTGTGTTGCTCGAGGAAATACTTGTTACACTGATTACGGAATGCTTATTCCTTTCAAGGATTGTAAAAACATAAGCTGCGGTCAGGTTCTGAGATTCTGGTTACTGGGGAGGGATGAGCTAGGTTAACGCCACTTGGATCAATCTTAAATTTTGTACGTGGAAATATGAGGCCCATATTTCCACATGCTTGTCCAATGAGAATATAAAATTTAGTGTTTATCCTAGTAGGGTTAACCCTAACTTCTGTTTTCTTTGAAGTTGTTGGACCGGACTATCTTAATACACAATTAGCATGTTCCTCTGAATAGGGTGATATTTGCGTTTTCATATCATTTTTTCTGTTTTCATGATAAATGATGTGAAAAATTGTGGATAGAATTGACAGTCAGGTTTTCTTTTCCTTTTTCTAATCATATGATGGAGTGGATTTTTTACAAGATTTCGGCCATACTCGAACTCGAGTTATACCAAACGGGACACAAGATTTACACTATTATTAAATTTATTTAACATTCATATCACTTGATTATTATACATGAATGAAATAAAATAAAATAAATACCATTTGAACAGAAATATCTACTTGTATATTAAAGTTATGCAAAGTAAATATCGTTTGCTTTCATAAAGTGATTTAATCACTTATATTAGTCCAATCTCAAACATATAGATAGGTAATAGGTGGATGATACATATTTGTTGATACGAAGACTAATTTTTTTAGGTTATCTTTGGAATGAATGATTAAAATAAATGAATTTCAAATGTCTCGCTCAAATCTATTATGTGTTTGCGTAAATTGCAAATGTAATTTTTTTTATATTTTAGGAGGATTTAAAATGACAGTTAACAACATATCATTTTAATTCATGAATTTTAAATAATCAAATCTCTAATTCTTTCATTTAAATCCAATACTTTACACTAAATGTATAGATGTCAAACGGGCCGTGCCGGGCGCAAATATGTGCCGTGCGGGCCATGCACAGCCCGTCTCGTTTTTTAGCTGGCCTGGTACGGCCCATAGGAACGTGGCCTATGGGCCGTGCCTCGGGCCATGCCGTGCTAGCACGGCCCAAAATCAATTTTTATTTTTTTTTTCGTTTTTTTTATTTTTTTTTGTTTAATTTTAATTATATAAATATAATAATATTATAAAAATATAGATTGGCACAATATACTTGTAAAATAAAAATTTATTGACTACCAATTAAAGAACTACAAATCACATTGAACAAAAGTAAATAATAAATTGCAAAAGAGTTTTAAAAAATATGCTAGTTTTCTTCATTTTCATCCGAAGAAACATCATGTCCTCCCAAACCTTGTAAGCGGCTATCAGCATCCAACCAATCATTTAAAAGAATACACATCTCCACAGTGTTTGGTTTCATTCTACTTCTTTTTTCATCAATGACTGTTCCACCTGCACTAAAACAGGACTCCGATGGAACTGTGGATATCGGAGGAGTTAGTAGATCACGTGCCATTATGGAAAGTACTGGCCAAAGTCTAGCATTGTCTTTCCACCATGCCAAAAGATCAAAAGTTCCTAATTCTTGTTCACTGAAATTTATGACTTGGTTTAGATATAACTGAAGCTCAGTAAATGAAGATGTATTAGAACTAGAACTAGAATAAGCGGAAGTAGTGTGTTGTCTTCTTCTTAACATTGTCCACACAGAACCCTTACTACTACTAGCACCACTACTACGACTTTCTCTTACTGGAGTTGCTCTACAATTATGTAACGAATCATATAAAGAAAACAAAGCAAACAAACATTTATTAATGCGCTCTTTCTCTTGATTAATATTAATATTTTTATAAGCCATGTTGGTGTAATAAGATTCTATTATAATTTCTACACTATATAATTTTAATCTAGGATCCAGAATTGATGCCAAGCAATTCAACATAGGAATAGTTTTCCAGTATTTTTTAAATTTATACTCCATTCGTTCGACAATACCTGTAAAAAACGAATCAGATCTATGCAATGCAAAACATTCACTAATTTCATAAATTTTATTCAAAAATATTGAAGAAGTTGGATAATAACAGCCCGAAAATAAATTGGTAACATCATAAAACAGTTCTAAAAAATTACAAATATTAGAAGCAATTTCCCAATCAGTTTCTTCAATATGGAAATGTTCGGCCATCCTTTCATTAAAAAATAAAGCGATCACATTTCTATAAGGTAAACATGCTTGCAACATTAAATATGTAGAATTCCACCTATTAGGAACATCATAAGGAAAATTTTTATAATTCATACCATGAGAAATACATAAACTTTTGAAGTCTTGTTTTCTAGCAACTGAACCATTAAGAAATTTAAGAGTAGTCTTTATTTTTTCTAAATGAAGCTCAAGTGGTTTCAATCCATCTTGCAAATACAAATTTAAAATATGACATGCACAACGAATATGAAAAAGATCAACATTTAAAATTGGTTTCAAATAAGTTTTTAATATAGTAATTGCAGCAGTATTATTAGTTGCATTATCAAATGAAATAGAGAAAATTTTATTACTAATATTATATTCATTAGTAACTTGCATAATGACATAAAAAATAACTCCACCCGTATGAGGCCAATCAATTTTTGTGAAACCTAAATTTTTTTATGTAACACCCAGTTATCGTCAATCCAATGTCCTGTAACAGAGATATGATGCATTGCCAAGATAAGTTGTCCAAATATCACTTCTTAGTCATACTTTCGATGAAAGATTACCTAAATACGTAATTAAATTTGCTTTATATTCAGTAAAAATTGTGAATGCATCTGATTTAATAGTATTCCTTGAAAATCGTCTATGTTGAGGTTGCAAACCTAAATGAATATAATTAGTGAATTTGGCATTCGTCCCCATTGAAAAAGGTTTCTCCGCCCATACGATGTATTTAGCTAATTCTCTCCTATCTCTTTCAACATTATAAGTGAAAATACCTAAACTTGAACTACTACTACCAGTACCGAATTGTGAAAAAGTAGTTTGGTTACCATCAGTTGGTTCTCTTTCATGTTTAGCCATGTGTCTTAGTAATTGACATGTACCACCAGAAGAAGCATATGCATAATCTTTTTTACATTTTTTACAAACTGCCCTTGATCCCTTCCCCTCAACATTTTCTACATCGAATAGTTGCCATACATTGCTAGTTCTTTTTTTTTTGAAGTTCTTCTACTTGATGATTGAATATTTGGTGTGCTTTCTTCATTTTCTTGAAATTGATCGATTTCATCATCATAATTCACATTATAAGATGAATCGGCCATTATGTATATACTACAATGATCTAATGCAACAAATATAAAAGTTACCATATATTTGCTAGGAGGAGTGTTGGCTTTGTTGCTTGTGCTTGTCTTGACAAACGTAAGACGAACTTCTTTCTTCTTGTGAACAAATTGATAGTATAGCGTCTCAAGTATATAGAGCTTAGAGATTAAAAGGATAAAATATTTCCTCAACACACAGATATATATAACAACCAAAATTTTTTATTTTTTTTTAAAAGTCGTTCGACGGCTCTTTTTTTTTTTTTACCGTTGGCCATTGGTGATCGATCGTCATTTTTGTGGCGATTGATCGACAACCCCGTGTATTAGCCTACTGCCTCTAGGCGATCGATCGCCATTTATGTGGCGATCGATCGCCAAGCCTGTGCATAGCCTACTGCCTCTAAGCGATCGATCGCTGGTTAAAAAAAAAAAAAAGGTAAACAGTGTCTTGCCGTGCCGTGCAAGCCCACGGGCTGGCATGGCTTGGCCCGACACGGCCCATGTTTCGGGCAGTGCTTGGCACGACACTGTAGTAAAACGTGCTATACCGTGCCGTTCCGTGTCGTGCCGTGCCTCGTACCGTCCACTTCGTTTGATATCTCTAACTAAATGGGACATTAATGAATGATGTTATGTGTCACATCTCAGAAAAATAAAGTCAATAAATTAACTTTAACCATTTAAATATGTTACCTCGTAGAATAACTTTTCAAAAGCTCTCATTTAATTTTTAAAATATTTTATACTAATAAATACTTAATAGTTTTTAATATTTTTATAACTAAATAAATAAAATTACAAATATTACAATATGTGAAATTATATTCGTAGTAATCAATTCTATTTTTTTTATATTGTAGGATGGCGGTAAATCCCAACCGTTTGATCCGTGAGTTCTTCACCCATCAATATCAAAAGCACGAATGAGTTTTTTTAATAAAATAAAAAGACCGATTTTTTTAAAAATAATAAATAAAAAAGAGCCCGGTCCCACTTTAATATTTCGTAAAGAAAGGCGGTTTTGCAACCCGGCCCCACGGACCCCGGTTTTTGTTTTTCTGATGAGTACCCCATTCGTTTCTCTCTTCTCGCTATATATCTATTCCATCGTTCACACTTTTTTCCCTCAAATCTCATCTTCTTGATTTTGTACTGGTACTCAGTTATTAATTATTGGGTTTATACTAGTCGAAGGTAATATTCCATGATTGATTCTCAAGAAACTGAGATTTATTCTTCTTAAAATTGTTCTTGACTGGGCCGAGAAGGGATTTTTTTTCTTGATTCAAATTTTGCATATACCTATAAATTGATTGATTGGAAGAGAGGAAGTGAAGACGAGATGTCGAAGAAGAAGGCAACGATGACTCTGAAAGATTTCCATGGCGGCTCCATACCTTCCGATCTGCCTCTCCCCTCTGCACCTGGCGTGTCAGTCTTAATCTTTGAAGTTTATTTTCGATGCTAATATCTATTTAGACCTTACGTTTGGGTTCTGATGTGATGCTTTGATAATGCCTATTTGTTTCTAATCGCTGCTTCTGATTATTTTTATTCAAGATTGCTCCTTTATGGTAGGTTTTGTTGATCCATTAAATGGGATTATTAATCAACATTTTATATTCCTGCATCAAGATTCGGGGGGTATTTTGTGAATTGGGTTTTTGTTTTTCTTTTGTTTATGAATATCTTAGATCTAGATCTATTTATTCACCTGATCTCTCACATGCTGGTCTGACTAATTTTAGCTAATATTGGTCTTTGGTATGTGTTATGTTCGTTAGGTAGTTCTATTGGTAAATCACGAATGAGTTTAAGTAATTTCTTGGATGTCATTTATTTATTTTCTCGACAGAATGGTACGGCCTGCAGATCGCAGTGGATTTGATCGCCAGACACCATGGGGGAATTCCGTGGGAAGGTCAGATCATAGGTTGCGTCCAGCATCTGCAGGCTCAGTGAGGAACCTTGATGACAAGACTCCATTTTTAAGTCATGGTGCACATATTGGCCGCAACTTCGATGAGGATGAACGCAAGCCTGTGGATGGGGTGTTGGGTCCCCGTCGAACAGTCAGTGATGAAAACATTCGTGCTCAAGAAAGTGGTTTGGTGGAGCCTAAGATGCATGATTTATCTATTAGAACTGGTAGTATGATTTCTTCTGCTCAGGTCTCGCAATTTTCAAGTGATTCAATGGTTAGCCCTTATGCTGGGAGGCGGATTGAAGTGCATAATGGGGAGGGATTGGGCGGTCAAAATTTTACTGGTAGTGTGACTACTAGGTTTAATTATGCAAATGTGGGTGATAATGCTGGGAAGACAGCGACTGGATCCAATCCTAACGCCTGGGGATTAAGAAAGGATATTGTTGCCAGTAAAGAGCCTATGTTTGCTGCATGGTCTGCTCCAGATGCTGAATCCAAGTTGGCTCATGCCAGCGCTCTCGATAAGGTTTCGTCTGGCAGGTGGAACTCAAAAGAACATATTCTTCCTCAGAAAGATGTTCAAGTCCTTGGAAATCCAGAAACCAAGGCAGATATTCTTTACAAAGCCAACGGCATGTATGGGAAAAATAACTACTATCAGATAAATGTGGCAAATCCCCCCGACTATCATGATATTGCCATGGCAATGCATGCTGAAAAGAGTCTGGTTGTTGATGATGTGATTCATAGTGGTGTTAAAGAGATACCGCCTTATGAGGGTCTCAAGCCTACTACTCAAATGGAGTCACATGAGAGGAATCTGTCACTTTATTCTAGTGGGCTTCGTCCAATTCATGCTAGTGGAAACTCCGGTGTACCAGAGTTTCATCAATCATTGCCTTCAGAACCATCAGAGCGACCAAAACTTAAATTGCTTCCAAGGTCCAAACCGTTAGAGCATTTGGAACCACATGTCGACCATAAGCAGGTAATGTTTTGATGAAGCTTGTTTAAAATGTTCCAGATATACGTCAATGTAGCACTGAAATAATCTTTTCTTAGTTCAGCGGATTCAGCAGCCAAGTTATGTTCAATTGGGGAACGGCCATGGAGTTCATGATATTAAATATTCTGGACAACATGAGATTACTGGATCTGTGGTTCTGGATCAAGCTCTAGAGTGCTCAAAACTGAATTTGAAGCCACGATCTCCACACCTCGAAACACTAGAGGGAAAAAGTGAAATAAAAAGGTACATCAAGGTTTAAGAACATTAGCTTTTAAGTTCGTCCTTGTAAGTTTCTTGTCTTCTGCCTGTATTGTAACCCTATAAGCGTTTCAGTTACTAGAAACACAATACAGATTAAAGTACATGGATATCGTGGATCCTAAGCGCAAGGCAAAGCATGTGCCTTATTGAAGAGAGGAGCCTTAAGGGTTAATGTGGTAGAACGTTTTATGTTTGAAAAAGGTTTTCACATATAACCAAATATAAACCTTACAAACAATCTAGCAAATACTGATTGGTCTTTTAGTAAAAATGGATAATATTATTTGCGTTTTACTTTCAGTTGGCATCCCTACATTTAAGAGGCACTTAAAAATCAGCTTTGAACATTTAAAGCACACTGAGATTGAGGTTAGATAGTTAAGGTGCGAGTTTCGTTGAAGGATTGAGCCTGGGCTAAGTGGCCTGTGTTGAGGCACAAGGTGGCGGGCCTCGTGAACCTACGTGTAGCTATTGGGGGCTTTGAATAACTATGAAAAGACTTTTTATCTAAGAATCTACTTGATTATAAGAAATCTCTTGTAGAAATGCTAATTGTGTTTAAAATATTTGAGTGAACATAGATGATAATATGAGCCGACAGAAAGTAAACTTGCTAGTTCTTAGCAATAACAGCACAATGCAACTCACTTGTACCCTTATGATTCTCAACTTCACATGTGATGCTGTCGTTTGCCATTCTTTTTCAAGTGTTTTCTAACATAATAGGTTTGAAAGCCTTCATGTTCAACATATAGTTTTCTTGTTGCCACATTCGTTGGGAAAAGTTTTTAGTGGAACAATGTCGGTTGATTTTAAATGTTCTATGTATATATTCTAAACCATAGTCACACTCACATTTGTCCACATGATCAACGAGAACGTCCCATTTTCGGCCATAGGGGCTTAATTTGTTCCGTGCAGGATTTTTGGAAGAAGGATGAGTAGTTAGGTAGAAGAAACTAATATTTCAAACGAACTGTGACATGAAACTTAGTTCCCATATGCAAATTAGAGGAGATGTGCATCCTTCTATTGCCTTCTTTGTGAATTACTGCTTATTGTTTGCGATGAGAGGTTTGTTTGTTGCATGGTATAAGATTTTTTTAACAATGTCTTTTGGTTTAAAAAGGAAGAAAGCAAAAAAAGTTGCTGTTTACTATCACTTTCTTGTTACATATTGGAAATACCCTTATTCCGAATGAGAAATGTACTTTCTGTTCCTAACCATGTTTATCTTTGTCATTACTTGTAGAGGCACTGTTTTTGGAGGTGCTCGGCCACGAGAAGTGGTAAAATTTCTCTTTTCTATGCTGACCTACAGTTGTATATAACAAATAAATGTTCTGTTACCTTGGTAAAATTTCTCTTTTCTATGTTGACCTGCAATTGTATGTAACAACTAAATGTTACTGTGATCGTACTTGTACCTTTAAAATGCTCTAAAGGCTTTATATTCTGATGCAATTAGTCTTTGTCTTGATGCCATTTAAGGACTTGAGATATTTTCATCTTATAAGTTGCATTTGTGGATTTGAACTTTTCTTTGCATCGTAATGTTCTCATACTTTTATATGCTGATACGTCATCAGATTTTGATGGAGCGTGGGATTGACGATGCTGCTGTAAACAGTCATGTACAATCTCCCTCAAGGTAAGGACTGAGTTCTTTTGGGTTCTAACCTGAGTTAAACGTATGAAACACCTTTAAGCTTGATTTATAGCATGTCCATTGAACCATTTTTCCTTACTTGCAAATAATGAAGGGTCAAGCAAGTTCCCCCCATGGCTAATATATCCTTGCATGTCACTCCCCATTATAGTGAAAAAGCCGAAAATTTGAAGCGCACTGATAGGCGAGATCGTTCTAGTGTTGAGAGAATTGATTCACAGATGAGTAACATGCGAACTGAAATTCGAAAAAATACCAGAGATGTTGAGAAGCGCAGAAATCAGCAGCCACAGGATAGGCCTCCATCACCAGAGACTTGGCGGAAACCTGTGGAACAACCAGGGTCAGCTTCACCCCCTCTTCGCTATGGTAAGGCAGCTTCTGCAGTTGAGCTTGCCCAAACCTTTTCGGGTTCAGTCTCTGATCAAGCACTTGGTGATCGACTATCTGGGTCCAAAGGTCTTCAGAGGCCGAGTCAGATTCCCTTTTCTCGATTAACGGGCCCAACCCCAAGACCCCCGATTAATGGCTACTGAGTATTGCGAGATATGGAGACCTCAACCATGACAAGAAATCGTATATACTTTGGAAGCAATGATAGTCCAAGCTTGCGCAAAGGCATCTTGTATTGATAGCAATTTGGTTGCTGAAATCTGGATTTCCCCACCTCAAAAACAGCCAACGAGCCCACAGAAGTAGATGTAAAAGTTATCTTTTTTAGTTTGAGAATTATTAAAAGATTATATTATAGGCATGATGCCCGTTTTTATTTTGATCTAATGAACTGTGTGTACTGGTGGCAATTGTACACCACTGTTGCTTATTCAGCCAATTTGGAATCATCTCCAGCTTGACATTGGGGCTAGTTTTCAGCGTTATGCAGTTGGCCACAGTTTTGGCTAATTCATGATTCATTTCAAATACCATGTCCAGCTCGACATTGGGGCTAGTTTTCAGCTCTTATATAGTTGACCACAATTATGCTTAATTCATGATTCTTTCAAATATCTACAGCGTAAATTTAATGTCTCTATTGCGAATTCGGTCTAAATGTTTAATATGGACCCTTTTGCGTGTGCGTGGATTCAGTATGGGCCCTTTCATCTTTATTCTTCATCCTTACCCAACGTTAGAGGCCATATGTACAATATGTGTTCATTTCAAAATGCTTGCTAAGCGTAGGATCTTGAATAATATATACAATTCAGAACGATGCGAATACCGAGGGTAAAACCAAAGACTAACTTTCAGATAAATGACAGCTTAATTGTATAAAGATTAACCTCATTTATAAGGGGCATCCATGTGCAAGTCACATCTTCTTGCTAGCTAGGAAAAGGATGCAAATGAAACAACTAACCACGTGCTGGCAATGAGTTCCCATCGGGTAATCTACCCTTTGAATCCCTCAACTTCATGTGTTTCTTTGCCTTTTCAACTTCTGCTTGCTCAAGCAGAGCATCAACTACTTTCTGCATCAACCCACCGAAACAGCCCTTTTCAAATCAATAGATTTTATGCACAAATCTTGTGGAAAATTAATGTCATTCTTGGAACAAGCAAATGGAATAAGCGTCATAAATGTGAAAAAATCTGGCATGTAACCATTGCCAATCATGGAAGCATACAATTTCTTTGCCTCCTCTAAATTCCCTTCATCCACAAACCCTCTGATCATCACATTGTACGAGTAATGGTTTGGCTGCAGCCCCCTTTCCTCCATGTCTTTGAGCACATTTACTGCTTCTGATACCCTTTTCTGCCTCATCATTCCTTGTAATCGTGAGTTGTAACTCCTTATATCAGGAACAACTTCCTTTTCTTCCATCAAACTTCAACAAGTTTCAGACTTGAAAAACTTGTCAGCATCACCGCTAAAGAATGAGCGAAAAAGAGTGTTGAAGGTGATCACATCTGGTTTAATACCACCAATAATGAAACAGCTGCATCCATCGATCCCACTTAGCAGAAAGCTTTGATCAAGGTGTTGTAAGATATTATATCAAGCTCTATCGATAATTTTCTGGGGAATTCACGGAAAAGCTCGCTGACTTTGTCAAACTCCTTTGAAGCAATGCAGGCAGCCAAAGGGGCATTAAATGACAGGACACTTCTCGGACAATTCAGGTCCGGCATTTCATCGAACAATTGAAGGTCGTGATCGAACATTTTGGATCCACCATAAAGGCATATCAGGCGAGCGATAAAGTGTTCGTTGGTGATGTCATGATACTGTTTCTGATGATCGAGTATGTCATGAATGGAAGAGAACCGGTGGACCCTGGCGAGGCGGCGACAGTAATCTTGTATACTAAGCGTTTACGGCGGAAGCGGCTGGAAATTGACTTCTTCTTTAATCGGTCAACCAGGTCATCGAGATGATCGTTTCCAGAGAGAGTCTCTGAGGTGGTGCCAGTGGGTTTCCGTTGAAAAATCAGGCGGAGGCGGCAGCATATATTTGAAGACATTGGGCATCAGACCAGAACTTCAACTGATTCATGCAGACTACGGTACAGACCACAGGTAAATGGTACGTTAACTTGCTGACAAATAATCTTTAACAAAGTATTCCGTTTAATTTACTACAATTTAATTGCATTACAATTTATTTTAAAAAAAAAATATTATCAGGGGATTTTAAAGCTATATACAAAGCTCAGCCAATTTTCCAAATGGGAATGTGACACCACTGAAGCAAGCTTGTCAAAAATAAATTTAAATAGATAAACCAATCATATAAAATGTTGAAATTTTGTTCCCACAAGTTTTCTGATAATAGAATTATAATTAGATTACAATTATGATCGAAAATAAAATATATTGTAAACTTATAGTAGTAGTATGTAACACTGTTTGAAATCTGTACAACTGAAAACTTAAACAGGACGATGTCACATCAAGTCATGCGCCTGTAAACTCAAATTTGTCCGCCTACAAGCTTCTGGCCTCCTGGACAAGAAAGTTCCAAGGTACAACGTCCAATCACCTCTGTTCGGAATGAAAAATAAATCCAAGCAGACTCACTTGAATACCAGTAGTGTGTAGTACTCTCAAATGTATGAATGTATGAGTGAGTGAACAATTTTCGGATTGATGACAACAAAGGGTTGGAGCAGCTTATATAGCTGAACAACAGACCTCTCCAAAGGTCTCAGAAATTAAGTTTAATGTTTAGTGGGTAGATGAAAAATATCAACACTTAACATCAGATTAATATGAATTTAAGTCTCATACTTAAATATGACATCAATTCTGCAGGTAGGTGAAAAGTCTCAAACTTAATACTCAGCAGAATATGAAAAATTAGGTAGATGAAAATTCATTTCAGAAATTCGAGTAGTAAAAAGATAGGGTTACCTTCACGGCAGCGACATGCGCGACGCGTCGAGTCGAGACGAGCCAAGCGGAGCGGACGGACGGCGCGCGAGGGAGACCAATATTTCTACTTAACCACACTCTATTGATTTGTATATCATTATAAACAAATCATAAGTGTCTCAAATTTTCAATATGAGATTTCTTTAGCCTAATTGACTATTCATAATTAACTTACCATAATTTTTGTTCTCATTAACAAAATTAATAATAATTATTGGGCTTTTATCAATTAAACCCAATTATAATTATTAATCCCAACATAAAAGTCCACAAACAGAAGTAAATCAAAATTTAAGAAAATTAGATAAAATTCCCTGGATTCAATTTCAACAAATTTGATTTCTTAACTCCTACCGATTTTATCTTTATTATTTAAAATTGAGACAAATTTTACACGAAACAAAGCTCAAGGAAATTTAATCTGAATTAAAATTGCAACGTATATTCTTAAATATTCATAACATCTTTTATCTAGGAGGAAAGCAAAAATATATCATATATCTGACACTTAAAAGTCAATTGAAAAAAAAAATAGTGGAATTAAATTTATTTTTCGATCAAGTTTATGGTGAATCAAAATTTACTAATGACTACAATAAAAATTTCAAACGTACAATAACTAATCACTATATTTTTTTGAAAGACTAATTACTCTATTTTGGTCATGTCAAATGATTGTTTTGTAGCTCATGCAATGTTATTTTTTGGCTACCCCATTAGGCACTACTTCATTGGGTAGATCAATGATTCATATTTATGATTGTATTGGGTTCTACATAAAAAAAAAATAGGTCATTGATCCAACATTTAAGGTAGTGCTTTATGTGGTAGCCAAGAATAATTCATCATACAAATAGTAAAAAATATGGTGATTTTGATGTTATGAACATCAAATCATTGGATTAAAATACTTTTATAGTAATTTTTCTCATGGCACTGTCCTTAAAGGGCAGCAAGTACTCCACCATAAATGACATTGTTCTAACTTAATTTTAAGTTGTTTGTACAATCATGTATCAAAATTTAAAACTAACAATACAGGAATAATAGATGATAAAAGGATAATTTCCATGACACAAAGCCGAACTAGGTTTACTAAACAATGTTTAGATTTTTGTGATATACGTGTTTGCTTTAGAAGTGGAACTTATTAGGTGTTTTTCTTGTTAAGATGAGAGGTGCGAGTTATAAAGTGTGACTAATGGAAAAGTTGTGTGTGTGTTTGGGTGATGAGAGAAATTGTGTGGTTGTAATAATTTTTCATATATTGTATTTTTTCTCTGATCCTGATAGTTTTTCTCATTATTTATGAGTTTTTCACGTTAAATCATTGTGTTGTTATTATTTCTCCTTTTGCTTTTCTTGTCTCATAAAAGGTACAGGTCATTGGGGGTGAATTTGGAGGGTCAAATTCCCAACATGTTTTAGGAAAAAACATACATTTTTTAAGGAAAAAACATACCTTTTTTTGGTAAAAAAAAATGGTGTGGTTGTAATAATTTTTCATATAGTTTATTTTCGTCTCTGATCATGGTGGTTTTTCTCATGATTTATGAGTTTTTCACGTTAAATCATTGTGTTATTATTTCTCCTTTTACTTTTCTTGTCTCATAAAAGGCAAAGATCCTGTGAGTGAATTTGGAGGGTCATTTTTAGGAAAAAACATACCTCGTTTTGGTAAAAAAAAATGCTATTTGCTATGTTTTTTTAAAAAAAAAACATGCTTCGATTTTTCAAAAAAATTCTTTTTCGTTAGTCGTTACCATATCGAAACACAATTCTTTCGGCTTTTTCCCCCCACTGGTAAGCTTTATTTAATAAAGCTCTTTTTAAACCAACCACTTCTATGTCCAAAGTATATCGATTCTACCCTCATCTTTTTGCCTGAATATAAATTTATGATCCCAAAAATCAAAGGAATTTAAGTCTAAATGCGTAGTTTTAGAGAGTTTAGCTTTAAATCATGCGAATAGATCAAGAAACAAGCTTTTTTTTTTAAAAAAAAGGTTCAAATTTATTTATAATTTTTTAAAAGTATACATGGGTTAAATTTTCATTTCTTTATGAATTCTCAATTAATTTTAGAATAAGGACCAACGTCTTCTTGGAAACTCTATCTGATTTCCAAAAATAAAAAATAAACCCGATGCACGAAGCCTTCCATTATGCAAACGAATCACGTTCGTGCATTGCTCAGGATCTATTTATATGTATTATCTGAATATGTGTGTGTGTCGTCTAAGTATTTATATGTAAAGGTACTCTTTCTCATTCTCAAATTTGATCAACCCCAAGGAAAGCTTCCCCAAGAAACACCCGACCTAGATAGCAGCAAATACAAAATACCAAAACATTAATTTTATCGAACGGTCAATATCCAAGAGTTTGGTAAGTTAGACAAAAGTTAATAAAATATTTCGTAGATATATAATTTGAATTTTTTTAGCATTTTACATAAACAGCTTTATGTATCACTTTCCCAATGATTCACCCCGATTGCAGTCCACTTGGAAATGCCGATGAACACCAACTTTTGCTGTCGAAAAATTGCCAATTTATCTCTTAAAATATTAGACCAATAACCTCATTTTCCACAAACCAAGGAATCTTCTCTACTTCTTCTGCTTCTTCACTTACATATAATCCACCAACATGCACCATTTGTGAAATATACGTACATAGATATAAAAAGACAATTATTCCAGGATCGGATATATTTTAAATGGCAGGATTCTTTCTTCGCTGCCTGGTGCTTGCCGAGGTTTTCACTTTTCTTGGAAGAAGCAGCGGATCCAGGATTTTAATGGATCCCTTACTATTTCAGGTGATGGTGCCTGATATTATTAACGCAGAAGTATTATTCGGTACAAATCCAGGCCTGGCTCCAACAAATGGCGGGATGAATACAGAAGGAGCTCCGGGAACTCATGTTTTTATGCATCATTCAGCTGACAGGTCTGAAGCTGGTGGAGAAGTGATTCTTGTGGGATTCGTTGCGGTTTTGGTTGTTGCTGTTTTATGCTATATTCGGGTTACGAGGATCAGAAACAATACTCATGAGTCCTGAGAAATCATAATCTATCACGAAATTCCCTTTTGATGTTCTCTGGATTTAGACAATCCTGATACAGTTTTCTCAATTATTATTATTAAATTTTTTTTTTTGGTACTTTATGTAAGATAGATCATAGATGTGATTGCATGTATTCCCCGAACTTCTCCTTGTCTGTATAGCTTGCGAAAAAATCTTTAAAGCCCCCTATAAAAAAAAAGAATATCACCATGAAATCTAAATAATAAATTCAGTAATATTTTATAGATATATTTTTCAGAACAATTTATATATGGCTTTTCAAAAATTAATTTAATTTAGGTAAACATTGTTAATCATATATGTAATTAATTACTTTGTAAGGTCACAGTTTTATTAATATAGTAATTATGTTGAATAAGTTATGCAATTAATATTCTGAAGTGTACAAATGATATGGTTGATATACAGTATGTATTACGGGAAAGAAAACAAAGAAAGGAAATAAATCATTCATTAGAGGAACACATATATCTTAGATGATTTCCTTTTATATTTGCCTAGAATAGATTGATCAATGTATTGTATAAATATAGTTGTTCTTCTGTTGAATAATGAAATATACACAAAATATTCTCAAATATTTGATTCATTCTTACAGTATGAAGGGCCAATGGAGCAAAAAATTAGTTGGATGGGCACACCTGAATTGCGTTTTAAACTGATTTGCTAAATAAATCAGATAATAAATAAATCTTGTTTCAAAATTATATTTATTATACACACATCTAGTAGAATATTCTTGTATGGACTCGGTCCTGCCATCTAGTATTATACAAAAGTAAGTAACCAGATGATTATGGGATATGATTAATAATTCAATTTCAGAAAAGCCTTTTCTTCATATGGTTAAGGTTAACATCAATAATATCCTTGAACGGTTTAGAAGGCAGATTTTCTTGGACAAATAAAATTTTCTTAAATTCCACATAAAAAACACAATTAGTTACAGCAAAACCGATGAGGATCCATAATCAAACTTCATAGAGCCACAAATTATCTTCATAACTCATGCTAAATTTGACGATGATGATGCTGAAGATGATGCTAATTTTCATAATTATACATCATTGGACTTCTAGTCTGCAGCAATTTTCCATGGATCCCTTCTGCTTTCTTGATCACAAATTCTCAAAAATCGTCCCTTTCTGTTCACAGATCCATAGCTTCCAAGCCAGAACCATATGGAGTTCGTATTCCAATTTTATAATCAACATCTCCAGGTCTTCCACTCTCAAATCCATCATCATCATCGTGTTTATGAGGAGAGTTGTCACTTGGGGTCGACTGTACTGGCTCGCCAATTTCACCATGTGCACTAGTACCTGTAATCTCACCTCCATTTTCAAGAACCTCAGTTTCTAGATCAGTTTTCTTGTCAGTTTCTTCGATTATAATCAGAAGCTTTGTTAAGATGTTATCCAGATCATGTTGGACATAAGGTGAACGTGTGGGTACGTAATCAAAATCATCCAACCAAATGTCGGATCGAGGGGTAGACCGAGGATACCAGATTACATCAGAAGGAGAGAGTGTGGCAGTAGGTTGTAATGGGATAATACCAGCCTTGGTCCGGATTCGGAATATTCTTTGAAATCGGGTACGTTGAATTCTTGTGTAGAAATAGAATAAGAGATTGTGGATTTTGTCTCAGAAGTAAGTGGTGGATCATACTGGTGCAGTTTAGGCTCAGTACAGTGGCAAACAGAGTACTATATTTCTGATGGATGTTGGCCGGTGATGGCTTCATTTCCAGAAGGCTAAAAGGGGGCTACACGTTTTGATTTGGTGGCTTTGGATTTTTTCAAGATTGGAAGGATGACAAAGCCAAGATGATAGTCATCTCTGGATGTTTGTATTACTATATAAACCTATCAACCATTCTCTGTAAAATTATCCCTCATCAGTTTACCTTTATGATACGTGATTTTTGAGTGTATTCGGGAATATTTATGTAATTCTCGTGAATATATCAATAAATTCTGTGTTTGCTCCCATGGACATAGGTCATTATCGAACCACATAAATTTGATGTTCTTTAGGTGTGTATGATGTTTACACTTTATTATCGGGTGTTCTGGCACAACAATGGATTCACATACCAGCCATAATACTCATTATCAGAATAATGATTTTCCACGGGCAAGTATTGGATCAATTCGGGTTCGGTGTAGATCATGTAGTTTGATACAGATGGAGTGAAGAAATAGTTATATTCACTCACCTCAGGTTCGTTGAGTTCATACCAAGAAGAGTGCGAAAACCTGAAAGGGACTTGGGACCATCTCGTATTTAGAAGACTGGTATGGAGTCGAATAGAAATCGTGGCCTCGTGGGTATGACCATTGTAGTAGTCATAGTAGGCCATTAAGAACCACATAATATTTTATATAGATCTTCAAAAGATTAAAATTCATACAAGATACATGCCAAGTGTAGAGCAAATTATTGCAAGAAAATGGAGGAGATCATAGTGGGAGCATAGCCATTCTTCCCTCGGCACCTCACCTATATATTTGTCCTTATATCTTTTTATTTTTTGTAGTGTAGTGACAAAATGCTACATACTAAAAAAATCTTTTAAAAAAAATCAAGTCCCCCGTGCGATCTCATAGGCTGCAACTGAGTTACCTATTCCCTTGCTTAATTTTGATTGGAACCCAAAAAACAGGGAGCGATGATTAGATGATGGTGAGAAGCAAACAAACAGCAATACTAGAATGATAAATGAGCGTAATATGATACCAATTCCAGATTACATGTACATTATCTCATTGATTCCACAAAATAAAAATAACTGCCACTAAAAAGCCCTGAATCAAGCGTGATACAGAATCGGAGACTTTAAAGCATTAGTGGACATGCTAGCATTTCATAAACAGAAAATCAACAAAACTGATATGCCCCCTGCAAACCAGTACAACAGTAAGGAAGCAAAATCAATGTAGGCATCGCAGAATTAGCAGCATGAATGATGGAATTTCATACCTACACTGCTTAACAAACAAAGCCACGAATGCCCTGTTATGTTTCTTTCATCGTGAACTAGAGATAGTAATTGATATAGCTGATTTCTATAAAGAAACTCAAACCTATTGATCGTAAATCAAGACGCAGATTCAGGATTCGCTGCTTGTCTTGATCTTTTTTGTTCAGAAGGGGGGCCATCTCTCTGTCTGACATATGCTTTGCTCTTGTATTTGGAACTTCTAGCTTGCCTTGGTTGATAAGTTGGATACTGACATGGAATTATCTCTCCATTGATGTACTTATCACCTACAATCAAGAAAAAATAAAGAGCTTCAAACTATTAAACTCAATCACTTCCAATTTAGACGTCAAACATAAGAATGCTCATAAGCAGCAAACCTCCATAATCCTTGTTCTTAACATCTATGTAAGAATCTGGCAGGACCCATAAAACACCAGGCAAACCTACAAATAAAAAGATTCTTTAAAGATGAAATGGAGATTGCCAATGAATGGGAAAGAAGGAAAAATTAAAACTTTCATTAGCAAACAACATACCCTTAAATTTCTCGGATGTTTCTTCAGATACAGTGCATTGAAATCCAGTGTATGTTGTGGTACTAAATGCATACATGTTCTTCTTGGCTTCTTCCATGCTAACGAAATTTGAAATCAAAGTGAGACAGTTGATATTGCTAATATGAAGCCTTTTGTAAGGTAAAAATATCATCACACCATTCAGCAAGGCTTCAACAAAGATGGCCAATTATCTATCTACAAGGGGGAAAAAGGACTACATGGAAAACAAATTGATCTTCAAGCAACTAAGTAAACAACTTTCAGTAACTTCCGGAACACCAAAAACACTCGTCCTTTTGTTATTTTATTCAAACTTTCAAATAAAATTTCAAATTTCTGAATAGCGCAAAGTCTTCCTAAAGCGCAAGATTGGCAAGTATTTATGAAAGAAAAGTGACTTTCAGGTTAGTCAACACAAGTTTCAATATGCTGCGAATTCCCTTGCATTTGAAGCTTATAAACAAAAAATCTTGATATTCTGTATACATTATATGTACATCGGTACATATATATGTATGTATGTATATCATCAAATTGTCCCAATTCTCCTACTTGCAGGAATCATTTTCACGTTAATAATCAGGAAGTTATGCAAAAACTAAAACTTTTCAACATAGTACATCAGAATAAAAATTATGCATCGAGCAGGACTTACAAGTGAAACAAATGACAGGCATTTATCCTTCATATTTGCCAACAAAAGTACCATGGCGTCTAAAAAGGAAAGCAAACAAGACGATGAAATTGTAGAGAAATACCTCCCAAGAACAGTGGCAAGAGTGTTGAGGTAAGTTTCAATCATTTGCTCTCTGGTGGGAGCAGGGTCTTTGGGAAACTCCAACACAATGAGCCAATGATTATAGTCGCAGCCAGGTAACATAATTGTCTCCCTTTCAGCACTGCTGCTGCCTCTTTTGGAAGAGTATTCGCCATTGGTCAATGCTCTTAACGCGGGAAAAGAAGCAGTTCTTGATGGAATTCGCTGCGGAGGAGTGGACCAGCTGAATGATAAAGATGTAGAAGGAAGTGGACGAAGGGAGGTTAGGGTTTTGGGGGATTGGTCTGGGGTTTTGGGGAGTAGAACCAGGCTGAGAGTCGCCATTGTTGATATGGGCGAGGAAGATGATAAGGCGGAGCTTCACATGTAGAAGATTTTTATTAGCTTATAATGAAGGCTTTGCTGTTTTTATCTTGGGCCTAGGCCCATTTGGACTCGAGGATATGAGCGCACCGATTCAAAATTCGGGAAATTTATTTACTAATTAAATTAAATATTTTTTAAAGTTATCCATTTTTTAAAATATCAATTAATTTGATTAACACAAAAGAATTGGTGGTAATTTTATATTAAATTATTAATTTTTTAACATAAAAAAGATTATATCAAGCAAAACATTGGTACAATAGATACAACTGACATTCGCTTCCAACTAAACTAACGAGCCTAGTCAGATGTGAAGAAAAAGGGCTAAATGAACAAGACTTTACAACACAAGTACAAAGATATGTCCAGGAGAAAGCAAGGTCTATCATAGCTGAACCAATTTCCCTCAAACAGTGTCTCAGGAAACGATCGAATATGGTGCCTTGCAATGACTGAAGGTACACATACAAGGAGATGAGAGACGAAAACTGACGAGGATGAAAACCGTGCATGCTCTCAAGCCCAACTCCCAATTAGAAGAACGACCATTGAAGTACTCAAAAGAATGACTGTTGAGCCTTAAATGCATTGTTGAGTTTAATGCTTAATTTATCTCCGAATTATTTATGGGTTTTGATGATCAACAAAACTTGCATTTGTTGTACTAATATGTCTACTTAGTGTACATGTTAGATTGATAAATTGGTTGGGAAGACCAATGGAAGAAAACCCAAGTTATACAATAACATATGTGAGTTCATAGGACAAGCGGTGATTTTTATCAAGGAATCTATTGAGCTTGGACGAGAAGGAATGAGATCTATGAACAACCAAATTAAGTGTTCAACATGTGTGGAATGATGTTGGAACAATTTCTTATGATGGGATGAAGACCCACAAACCGATGGTCCGTTGGTGGGCAAATTCGTATAGAAGCCAATTGGAGCGCAGTACAATTTTTTGATTATATCTCTTGGCTCGATGCTCCGAATAATGTGAATTCAAAGAGGTTGGAAAGCCAACCCAATATGCTATATTTAATATTCAAACATCTCAGTCCAATTCGGATTTCATCATGGAGCAAAATGGCATGGAAGTCATAACAAGTGCAGATTGTAGCAAGGTTTAAGCGGTTGTAGCATTTTGGGCGTAACTTCTTCATACCGTAATTAAATGCAATGAAATTTTGTCCACACCTAGATAAGAGGAAGGGCTACAACTTTCATGTTTATCACGTTTACCAGAAATGAGCTTAAGATGGTCGAATAGTGCAAAGTTTGAGAGTATTGAAATCTGGCAGATCACCTCAGGCGATCCGGGCCATCACCTCAGGCGATCCGAGCCATGTGTGCCAACGCCGCGCACCATCGACCCAGGCGATGGCACGCTGCGTGCCAGGCGATCCAGATCGCCCCAGGCGATGTCATGGTCGCCCCAGGCGATCCAGAAACTTACCTACGGCAAATTTTCAAAGGGCGATCTCCCCAGGCGATGCAAGGAACGCCTAAGGCGATCTGGACCAGATTTGAACGTTAGAACGTGGCGATGGAGATCGCCCGAGGCGATGTCCGAGGCGATCGATGAGTGATTTCAGCCTTATGTGTAGCAACGGCTAGTAGGAGCCTAGGGGGCCTCCTACACTATAAATATTGATGCTTTGGAGCATTTTGAAGACAAGAAACAAGCGTACAAACTTCATCAAAGCTTTGTCAATTCAAATTTCAAATAGCTTTGCAATCTCCATACATTGTTGTTGTATTGGAGCTTGTAATTCTTTTATTTTGATAGAGTCTTGTTTTCTTCATGTTGGTACACCGTGAAGGTGTTTGTTGAGTTGTTGTAATGTCCTCCAACACCAAAGCAAGTTGGAAATTGTAAAGTCATCAACAAGTATAGTTGGTGCATGTGTTGTGGCTATCCTTGGAGCCCTTAAGGCCAAGAAGACTCGTGAAGAGTGTTGGTAGCTCGTGAAGAGCTTTGTGCACTCGTGAAGAGTGTTGTGCTCGGGAAGAGCTTTGTGTACTCGGGAAGAGTGTGTTGTGGCTAACTTGGAGCCCTCAAGGCCAAGATCTTTTTCGTTCTAGTGGAACCTCGGTTGGAGGTTATCTAACCGGGAAGAGGAGACGTAGGCGATTCATCGCCGAACTTCTATAACAAATATCCTTGTCATTTACCGCATTATTACATTACGCATTTATTTATTTACTTCTTCATTTCTTTTATTTATCAGTTGACTTAAGCCTTCCGCAAGCGCAAACTCTTTTATTTTGTAAACTCATTTTAAAACGCTAAAGTAGCCAAGGAATCTCATTCACCCCCCCTCTTCGATTCCAACAAGTGGTATCAGAGCCATTTGATTTTTGTTTTTAAATCAAAATTTTTATATGGCTAATCTAGCAAATGAGTTTGCTCAAGGTCAATCGACAAATCGCCCTCCGTTTTCACGGGTGATAATTACGGTTATTGGAAGAATAGAATATCTCCATACATCCAATCGGTAGATTATGATCTATGGAAGATCATTGTGAAAGGTCCACACATTCCTTTAAAGGAAGTTGGGGGAATAAGTGTTCCCAAAGAAATGGACGATTTCACAAGATCGGACATGACTTTAATTTCGCAAAATGCTAAAGCTATTAATATTTTGCATTGTGCTTTAGATATGAAGGAGTACAACCGGATCTCGATGTGCTCAACCGCAAAGGAGATATGGGACAAATTACAAATTTGTCATGAAGGCACTAATCAAGTGAAGGAGACCAAGATTGATCTATTGCAACTCAAATATGAGACATTTGAGATGGAGCCCGGAGAAGAGGTTGATTCGATGTTTAGAAGGCTCACCCAAATCATAAACGAGCTTGCCCAACTTGGAGAGAAGTATCCTCCAAAGCAAATATGGAGAAGAGCTCTAAGAGCATTGCCAAAAGAATGTGATGCAAAGAGGACGGCCATCATTGAGTCCAACAAAGGAGAAAGTGCATCGTATGACCTTGATGAACTTCAAGGCACATTGGTGACCCATGAGCTTGAAGTGTCAACAAAGAAAGGAATAAAAGAGGATGATAGATCCACAAGAAAAGGAATCGCCTTGGTCGGGAGGAAAGATCAATTCGATGATGATGATGATGATGATGATGAGATGATCTTGTTTACTAAAAAGTTCAAGAAGCTCTTCAACAAACACAACAAGCCAAAGACCTCTAGTGCTACCAAACAAGATTCAAAACAAGAGGTAACTTGTTATAATTGTCAAGAAAAAGGTCATTATGCTAACAAATGTCCTAGGAAGAAGAGTGAGGACAAAGGCAAGAAGAAGGCCCTTATAGCCACATGGAGTGATAGTGACTCCAATGAAGAAGGAACAAATATTTGTCTCATGGCCAAATATGACATAAATGATGAAGAAGATGAAAGCGACGATGAGGTACCATCTTTTGATGAACTTTTAGATTCTTATCATGAGCTTATTGATATTCTTGGCAAAACCAAGATGAGTAACAAATTACTCAAACTTGAGGTAGCCAAGAAAGATGAAGAAAATAATGCATTGAAAAATGAGTTAAATTCTTTAAAGAAATCTTTTTGCAAATTTAGTGAAAGTAGTTTAAAGATGAATGAATTGCTTGGCCTGCAACGTTGTAGCTTTGATAAAGCCGGGTTAGGCTTCTCAAGCAAATCAAAAACATTTTCAAGCTTGTTGGCTAAAGCAAAGCATAATTCTCCTACTTGCACTTATTGTTGCAGGTCATTCTAAGAATAAGTGTAGGTTTGCCAAAATCCAATACCAACCTAACAAGAGGTGGAAATGGATTCCAAAGGTGTCAATAAGCTAACCCTCAAGGACCCAAAAATCAAATGGGTATCAAAGATCCTCCTATTGTTAATTTGTTTTGTAGGGACAACAATGGGATGGAGGATGAAGGCACAAGCAACTCAAAGGAGAAGATTATCTCATTCACCTCAATAGAGGAAGCACGAGGTATATGACCAATGACAAGAACGCACTCTTGTCATCAAAGGTAAAATTATTTTATACATTTTAAAAGAGCAATTCAAAATTTCATTGGCACAAATTAATTGTGACCAACAAATATGAAGCTCAATATTCATTGGTAGTAAAATGCATTACCCCTTAGCATATGCACATATAAATTGGTTTGATGCATGATGTATGCTTATCCCTTTATAGTAAGTATCTTGATGTGCCTCAAATTCAATATGCAATGTGGAAATGTGCAAATTAATAATCTTATCTAATGATGCATTGAGAATTATAATGTCTATTGGGCATGAGGTGCATGTACATATGCACACGTTGAAACACTTAAAATTTATTGTTGATTGCCTTAAACGCATGTTTGTTGTTCCTCTAAATGATATAATCTTATGCTTGTTATGTCTATTACATGCTTGATGAGGGACATGGGTAAAATTGTTAAAAAATGGCTATGTGTCGACATATACTTATGCTATGTTTATTTAAATTTTGTGCTTTTTGATTATCACAAAAAGGGGGAGAATTTTGTGATAAACTTGAAGCTTAATACATGCATAGTGTAAGGGGGAGAGCTTTTGTATGCATGGTTTGAGGGGGAGAGTGTTTGTTTAATGCTTTACTTGGTAAATCTTGTAATAAACTTGTGAGGGCCCAATCCTAATCATGTGATCATTACTTGAAGCTTAATACATGAATAGTTTAAGGGGGAGAGCTTTTGTATGCATGGTTTGAGGGGGAGAGTGTTTGTTTAATGCTTTACTTGGTAAATATTGTATGTGCTATGCAATTGTTAAGGGGGAGTCTTGTTTAGTCACATTTCATGCATATTACATATTCAAGTTTATCAAGTTTTGTGATCATCAAAAAGGGGGAGATTGTTGAGCCTTAAACGCATTGTTGAGTTTAATACTTAATTTATCTCCGAATTATTTATGGGTTTTGATGATCAACAAAACTTGCATTTGTTGTACTAATATGTCTACTTAGTGTACAGGTTAGATTGATAAATTGGTTGGGAAGACCAATGGAAGAGAATCCAAGTTACACAATAACATATGTGAGTTCATAGGACAAGCGGTGATTTTTATCAAGGAATCTATTGAGCTTGGACGAGAAGGAATGAGATCTATGAACAACCAAATTAAGTGTTCAACATGTGTGGAATGATGTTGGAACAATTTCTTATGATGGGATGAAGACCCACAAACCGATGGTCCGTTGGTGGGCAAATTCGTATAGAAGCCAATTGAAGCGCAGTGCAATGTTTTGATCATATCTCTTGGCTCGATGCTCCGAATAATGTGAGTACAACGGGGTTGGAAAGCCAACCCAATATTCTAGATTTCATATTCAAACATCTCAGTCCAATTCGGATTGCATCATGGAGCAAAATGGCATGGAAGTCATAACAAGTGCAGATTGTAGCATTTTGGGCGTAACTTCTTCATACCTTAATGAAATGCAATGAAGTTTTGTCCACACCTAGTTAAGAGGAAGGGCTACAACTTTCATGTTTATCACTTTCCCATAAATGGGCTTAAGATGGTCGAATAGTGTAAAGTTTGAGAGTGTTGAAATCTGGCAGATCACCTCAGGCGATCCGGGCCATCACCTCAGGCGATCCGAGCCATGCGTGCCAACGCCGCGCACCATCGACCCAGGCGATGGCACGTTGCGCCCCAGGCGATCCAGATCGCCCCAGGAAATCCAGATCGCCCCAGGCGATGTCATGGTCGCCCCAGGCGATCCAAAAACTTACCTACGGCAAATTTTCAAAGGGCGATCGCCCCAGGCGATCTGGGCCAGATTTGAACGTTAGAACGTGGCGATGGAGATCGCCCGAGGCGATGTCCGAGGCGATCGAGGAGTGATTTCAGCCTTATGTGTAGCAACGGCTAGTAGGAGCCTAGGGGGCCTCCTACACTATAAATATTGATGCTTTGGAGCATTTTGAAGACAAGAAACAAGCCTACAAACTTCATCAAAGCTTTGCCAATTCAAATTTCAAATAGCTTTGCAATCTCCATACATTGTTGTTGTATTGGAGCTTGTAATTCTTTTATTTTGATAGAGTCTTGTTTTCTTCATGTTGGTACACCGTGAATGTGTTTGTTGAGTTGTTGTAAGGTCCTCCAACACCAAAGGAAGTTGGAAATTGTAAAGTCATCAATAAGTATAGTTGGTGCATGTGTTGTGGCTATCCTTGGAGCCCTTAAGGCCAAGAAGACTCGTGAAGAGTGTTGGTAGCTCGTGAAGAGCTTTGTGCACTCGTGAAGAGTGTTGTGCTCGGGAAGAGCTTTGTGTACTCGGGAATAGTGTGTTGTGGCTAACTTGGAGCCCTCAAGGCCAAGATCTTTTTCGTTCTAGTGGAACCTCGGTTGGAGGTTATCTACCGGGAAGATGAGACGTAGGCGATTCATCGCTGAACTTCTATAACAAATATCCTTGTCATTTACCGCATTATTACATTACACATTTATTTATTTATTTATTTACTTCTTCATTTCTTTTATTTATCGGTTGACTTAAGCCTTCCGCAAGCGCAAACTCTTTTATTTTGCAAACTCATTTTAAAACGCTAAAGTAGCCAAGGAATCTCATGCACCCCCCCTCTTCGATTCCAACAATGACGCACGAAACCTGGAAGCCCCGCAATCAAGGGCAATCTAACACCCAGTAATGAAGCAAATCCATTAAACCACCCACACCATACCAAAACAAACACCATATAACAGCAACACAAATAAACAAGAAGACTAAAAAACACATATACTAACACCAAGAGAATAAACACTAATAGCAAAAAGGGATGCGCACACAAAAAAGAAAGCACACACAACAGAATACACAGATTGTTCCCCGAATCTGGGCATTCAAAACATGGAAAATCATGGCGAAAGGTGGGTTGCCTCACAACCACTGCCAAAAAAGTAAGCAGCCAGTGATTGACCAAAAGAGCATAGGCCCGCGAGCCACCGCCACTCGACTCACCCCACCGGATCCACCTCACCACCAAAACCATCAACCCAACTGCCTACACCTCCAGCATCACCGGCCATTCCACAGTCACCCCCCAAAGTCATCCCAACCACCAAAGCTGCCTCCACCAGTACTGCCTAGGCCACCAACACCACCAAAACCCTTATCAGTGCAACCCTCAACACAGGCATCTCCGCCCAAAGCGATACGACCCCCAGGACGACCGCCACCCCTCAAAACACGCTCAAAACCTAAACCACCTCTGAAACAACCTCCACCATCACCGAACACACAAGCCAAACCAGAACCATCCCCAAACCAGCCACCACTCAGAAGGCCCCCACCGAACTCGGAATCAGCAGCCAGAAAAAACCCATAGACGATGCCAATAAAGCCGAACGAAAGAAGGAAAAGTAGACGAGAATCCCATTTACGGGGGAAGGAGAACTCCATTTTTACATCGAAGTTAGGCTACACTTTTCCATTAAATTATTTTTTTGATCATGTTTATTGTGAACCGTTCTGTTTGTCAAAACTCTCGATGATCACGATCACTTTGGTCTAGTGACACCATATAGCTCTCCCAATTTGAAAAAAATGTCATGGGCTCTAATCCTATGTTTGTAAAAAAATCACAATCCTCATACTAAAAAAACATGAGATTGTGTTTGAATGGATGAATTTCATTTGAATGACGGTATTTGATTTGAGAATGGATCTGAAACTTGGATTTAAAATGACTCATATATTATGTGCATTTCAGATCAATCACAATTATCATTACGATAACATATATTAATAAATGAGTGGATTTGAAATATACGTAATATAACTTCATCCAAACAATTAAATGGATTTCAAATTCATGTTTTTAAATTTCTCAATCCAAATGGACATGAGGAAATAGCCAAACAATATTCATATCTTATTCCATTTTTGCACCTACATTTTTTTTCCAAAACCTTTCCATTTATATAAATTATTCCACTTTGCGATATTTATTTAATTGCTTCCCAGGAATGAGGCAACTTACCCTAATTTTCTCCCAAAATCATACAAAAACTTCAAAATTTTCATTCTATCAGACGTGAAAACGAGCTATATGAACTGTAAAGAGATACATATAACAATGGGCCGGTCGGGTTACACTAACCGTCGAGTCGGTCCGTTTAACGCCAACAAACCAAAATGACTTTGAGATTTCTCATACGGTGACGATGCTTTGTTGGCCTGAGTTATCTTTTCAGTTAAATTTTTTCTGTTTAGGTTGTTGATTCCTTTGAAAAAACAGTTATGATCTTCCTGCATTTGATTCGAACAAGAGGCTGAATCGATCGACCTAATCGTTGATAAGGTAATTTGTTGGTTTACTTGATTCGTGTTTTATTTGCTAAGCGCTATTTATTAGCTAATGTTTGATTGATCATTTGGCAAAGGTAACAGAATATGGTTCAAACAGAATAATGGGGCAATATGGATTTAGTTGAGGAAACATTTATATAGTATTTTAGGAGATGAAAATCATGTATTTAGATAAGTTCAAAAAATTAAATTTGGTTGATGAGTGGAAACTTGACGGAAAAGTAGCTCTAATCACCGGTGGAGCTAGCGGCATTGGCAAAGAAACAAAAGTCAAGTTCATTATCACCAATGGTGCCAAAGTAGTGCTAGCCGACATCAAAAAATCCAACAAAAGTGTGCAGGTCCCTTTCACTTGGCACGAGACACCGTACGCTACACAGAAGAACACAAGATTTGTGAATGAATTTCACTTTCTTACGTCAATTTTACTTTAACTATGATATATCTTGTTCTTCTTTTGTTCGATCACAAACAGTCAAACCAGCTACCGAAAGATAGATAGAAAGTCAATCCGTTACCATGATTGATAGGATGATTGAGTGGCAGCTGATATATGTAAGATGGAGGAGTTAGATTTGTTACATTTGTCAGAAGTGTGTGCTTTTCTATTGCTTATAAATGAACTCCTGTTTTATGCACTTCTCATAAGATTCGGGAACAAAGATGCCTTGCTGGATGTCGATCTTCTTCGATTACTTGGTTGGTTGAGGACTCTGGCATGAGAGGTTCAACATGCAGACATTGGGTGCATATGGATGAGCATACTACCACGGTGACCGCTAAGGTGCAATATCCGTGTGTTTGAGGTAACGAGAGCATGTTGTTAGGAGGGTATCCGCATCGGCATTGCCATGTATACCTGCAAAACAAAGACAAATGCAAATACACAATATGCAAATATAATACTAAATCCAAAAGGATATCGAGTCAGGCTCAGATCTGTTGTTTCCCAATCTACGTCACGGAGACTCCAAGGTAAAGGCCGGAAGGTGAATGGCAAAACTCACAAAGAGTTCTGCCTGAGCACCGAGAAAAAAACCACTGCCACACCTCTCACTGCCTCACCACAGCCAACACGATGAAACACAACACAACTCTCAAGACTCACGGCCAGGGAGCTTACAACCAGCAGCCTCGCCAATGCCTCGCATGAACCACTCACCAGAAGCCGAAATGCACACAGCAATCACGTCTGGAACCACCCTCACAAGGCTCACTGCCAGAAAGGGACGCACAACACTCACACCAGAAGCACAAAGCTCACGGCCACCACCTCTCACCGACGCCAAAACCACCGCGAAGCACAAAGCTCTCGCACAGGAATCGGAATAAAGAGCGAGAGAGAGAAGAGAGGAAAAAGAAGCGTTCCATTCGGGTGAAGAAGAGGAGTGAAGGAGGCGGTCGAAATCAGAGACAGAGTGAGGCGTTAATCAGACTTCATTAGGCTTAGGGTTAAGTTAAATAAATGATTAAGGATTAATGGGCTTTAGGTTTAGAGGGCCACATTTATTTGGGCCACAATACCCAACACATGTGATATCGTGTTGATGGTGGCAACTTATATGACCTGTGCTTCCTATCTATAGGTCAAGACACAATATAAACTTTCTTTTATCATTCTTTATCGCAATTTGATTTAGACTAGGGGTATAAATGAACCGAGTCGATTCGTGAACTTATCGAACTCGAGCCAAATTCGAACATGTTCGAATTTTTTTCGAGTCGAACTCGAGCCCAAAATACTTTGTTCGATAGTTCGCGAACTGTTCACGGACCTGAAAATTTTATTTATATAATTTTTTATTTATTAAATATATTAAATATTATGGATAATATTTAATACAAAATTTGTTTTAACTTTTCAAACAAAGTAATCCTAAATCCCCGGGTTTTTTTTTAAATAAATAACCTAAAATAAAAAAATTAATAGAATAACCTTAAATAGGGGGTTTCACCAAATTAACTGTAGTCGCATGAGGCACCATCTCACTTGGCGTATCTTATATCAAATAATTATTAAAGCAGACACATGGGAGAAGGTGGGTCATCACTTCTCGCCTCCAAATTCCAAACAAGTTGGGTTTTAAATAATTTTAATGAATGGTTTAACTGAATTAATTAGATTTAATGACATTCATGGTACATTTCCTCTTAATTTAGTACCTTAGTTCTCGTCCCGGCAATCTTTCAGTCTATGGTTATATCAATTTACAATTTATGAAAATCAAACAGATAATCTCAAACAATGTTAAATTTATGAAAATCAAACCGATAATCTCAAACGATGGTAACATTATAATCTCAAACGATGGCAAGTGGGACCGACGAGTAGGCAAGAAGCAACAATGATACTTTTCCAAGCGCTCAAAATTGAGGATGAGTAGGCATGAAGGTCACACATGGATCCTGACCAAATTAAAGAGTGAAGAGTTCTCCCCCATGCACGAGGGCATGCATGGATTGAGTGGGGGGAGAGTGTCACGCACCAAATATCGTGACACGCAGACGTGCGCGAGATGCTTGCTGGTTAGTTATAATGTGGGATTGCGGGACGGCTCATAGAGTTGAGTACGTGTCTTAGATGCTCGTCTGCCCTCAGTTAGGTATGCCAACCCAATTGAGTTTGGGGAGCTTGTCGCTGGTCTTGAACCTGACTAGGACGGAAGGACGAAAATTCTAGACACTAGATTGGTTGAGAGCTGTTCGCGCTTCCCTGATGAGCCTATGGGAGGACGAAACTAGTATGCATCAGAGATGGAATATGGCTTAACCTTGGAGTTATGGGGATCCTGGGTCGTCGCACGGGTTGTCGTCTGTGCTAAAACCCTGAGCCCGTGACAAATGTTGTCAGAGCCAGATCGTATGCACACTGCATTGGTTGCCAAGCGCTCTCTCAGTGCACTGGCGGGTCCAAGAGGAATGGACGAACAAATGGGTTGCTCGCACCCAAAGGGGGGGTGTTCGCAAGTGGGTCCGACGAGTAGGCAGGAAGCAACAGTGATACTTTTCCAAGCACTCAAAATTGAGGATGAGTAGGCATGAAGGTCGCACATAGATCCTGACCAAATTAAAGAAGGAAGAGTTCTCCCCCATGCATGAGGGCGTGCATGGATTGAGTGGGGGAGAATGTCACGCACCAAATATCGTGACACACAGACATTCACGAGATGCTTGCTGGTTAGTTATAATGTGGGATTGCGGGACGACTCATATAGTCGAGTACGTATCTTAGATGTTCTTCTGCTCTGAGTTAGGTATACCGACCCAATTGAGTTTGGGGAGCTTGTCGCTAGTCTTGGACCTGACTAGGACAGAAGGGCGAGCATTCCAGACACTAGACTGATTGTGAGCTGTTCTCACTTCCCTGATGAGCCTATGTGAGGGTGAAACCTGTATGCATCGGAAATAGAGTATGGCTTAACCTCGAAGTTATGAGGATGCGAGGTCGCCGAACGAATTATCTTCTGCGCTAAAACTCTGAGCCCGTGACACAAGGGTCTACTTATATCCTACGATCAAATTATATTTGGATTCAAGGCTCTACTTATATCCTAAGATCAAATTATATTATGATTTTTTTTAAGGTTATTTATTAAAAACCTCTAAATCCCAGCAGGTTATCGTATTTTTTCAAAACCCAGCAGCCCGTCTTCACCTTGACGCCCTTCCTTCATCTTCACGCCGTTGCATAACCAGGTTTCTGTCCAAGTCTTCTCGTCGTGGCCAGGGTTTGCCCCTTTCTTCTTCGCTTCTTCGTGCAACCAGGTGCGGCTCTAAGTTTGTGCTTGGGGCGCCGCTCGGTCTCGATCTCCAGTCCTCTTCGAGCCTTCATCGCGTAAACAACTGTTGTTGGGTTTCTTCACCGAGGCGGCGGCGGCGGCGGCGGCGGGTAGGTGTCTGGCCCTTTCTTCTTCGTGTCTTCCCTGCGGCCGCTATCTTCTCTTTTTTTCATCGTTATCCCCTTCCCCATGTTTATCCAAAGTAAATCAGGACTAGAGTGTTGAAGAGGATGAAACGTGTTGTTACGGGTGATTATAAAATCATTTGCAAGTGCTTTGTTCTTGGAAATTTTAGAAAGAGATTTAACTAATGAAGACCCACCATTCATTAGTAACCCACCAGGTCACCACTCAAATTTGTCCCAGACTCAAGCTTTTATTTAGAGGCATAGATCTGGTAGTGACTCGAAAAGCTCGAATTCGAGCTCGAAAATTTCTAATAGAGCTCGAATTTGAGCCGAAAAATTTTATTTTCGAGCTTCGAATATATCTATTCGAATTCGAGCTCGAACTCGTAAAATTTTCGTAAGGTTAGGCTCGATTCGGTTCGTTTACGCCCCTAATTTAGATTCAAATTATTTCTAATCCCCATAAGTTTACTTGATTTGAGGTAATAAGGATATGTAAGGTCATTGGATATGAATCTCAAAACACCTCGAAAATAAAAATCTGAAGCTTGGAAGCCGTCGAGCCTCACCATACGGATCGGCATAGGCTGGAATTCCCAACATCAATAGCTTCAAAAGCCCTACTCCTCGCTTCCATTACTTGAACTCTTACTTTTTACACACTTCAATGGCACTCGCCACAATCCAGTCTCTCGCATTCCATTCAACGTTTGATATACGATTCGTGGGACTGCTTCTTATTAAGCCCTTGTAACCTTTTTTCAATTTAGAAATTGTGCAACTAAAAGCTAAGGATTATAAAAGTATTGATGAAAAATAGAATTATCCACCCAGATTTTTCGAGTGATTGTCGATCGATCCTCCCACACCATGCACTTCCCTCTCGTTTTCCTCTCCAGACAGTTACAATTTTGCCGTCCCTGTGCCTGAGCTAGTAGGATTGATAACCCACTACTTGTCCAAAGATTAACTTCTCTTATTGGTTACACGTGATGTGCCAATACAAATTATTTTGTTACTCCAACTTTGGATGCCGCACACGCATTGAAGAGATTAATTTTGAGGAATGACCAACTTCATCTCCCTCAATCTCATTCAGCATGTACTCAACTCATTTTCTTAGGCACTATTGCTCATCATTTATCTCCATTTCGATGTAAATTTTGACCAATTTCCTGTTGTGATTTCCTGTTATGCTCACGATATAGCAACTATAGATGAAGATGATACTCTACTTTCACTTACATGAGTGTCTTACCTGCTTATTGATATACTAAACCCTCCAACTGCTTGACAAAATTTCCCAATAAAATCCAATGTTCATTGTTAAAATGATTCTGAATCTGATATGAATATGTAATTTGGATGTTTCATAATCTAATTCAGAAACAACTATGCAATTCAGAAACCTTCAATTTTGAAATGAGTAGATGTAGTATTGGAGATAAGTGGGGCTTGTGTAGGGAACACACTGTTATGAACAACTATCTTTTTGTAAATTGTAAAATGTTATGGTCGGCTACGTGAATGTTGCATCATGATCAACTATCTATCAGAAATTTTCTGGTGGAGCAATCTTCCTCGTGAAAATAGCACAAATAATCTACCTAGAGATAGATGGTTGGTCGAATAAGCACGATCATGTCACAACTTGTTCAAACTCTTTATTATTTAAATAAACAATAAAACCTACAATAATTCAATTCCATACTACTACTTTTCAGCTCTAAACATCACAAAATCAACCAAATTCTATACTGCAATAGCATTCGTGTAAGAACTTAAAATACGTAATAATAATTTGTGTGGTATAATATGATAGATTTTGCGCAATCTAGAGTTGAAGTTTCTACAGTTTTTTTACTCGAAGTTTCTCAAACCATGATTCATATCCTTCGAGGGTATTGCTTCACCTCAATATGAATGAGAAAGAGATGCAATGTGTAATAAATAAAATCGACATAAAGATGTGAAAAAAAAACAGGAAATCAAGGAACTTTCGACCAATATTTCTGAATCTGGGAAAATAATAATTGAAATAGTATAATCAGTAATCCATATCATAAGGGATTTGCCTTTTCTATTGATTCCTACTTATTGGATTAAAAACAATTCTCGAATGAGGCCATGGATGAATGGAAAAAGTTCCTTGATATCCTGTTTTAATTGGTCGAAAGTTACTTGATTTCCTTTTTTTTCACCTTTTCTTTATGTCGATTTTAATTATTACACATTGCATCTCTTTCTCGTTCATATTGAGGTGAAGCAATACCCTCGAAGGATATGAATCATGGTTTGAGAACCTTCGAGTAAAAAAAACTATAGAAACTTCAACTCTAGAGTGCGCAAAATCTACCATATTATACCACACAAATTATTGTTACGTTTTCTAAGTTCTTACACGAATGCTATTTTAGTATAGAATTTGGTTGATTTTGTGCTGTTTAGAGCTGAAAAGTGATAGTATAACACTGAATTATTGTAGGTTTTATTGTTTATTTAAATAATAAAGAGTTTGAACAAGTTGTGACCTGATTCGACCAACCATCTATCACTAGGTAGATTATTTGTGTTATTTTCACGAGGAAGATTGCTCCACCAGAAGATTTATGATAGATAGTTGTTCATGATGCAACATTCACGAAGCCGACCATCGTGCAGAGTCTCATGCTTTATAATTTGTATCTTGTAATGAACAGAATATGTTACAGACAGTGAGAAGATTTTGCACCACAACCTCCAAGTATAGTAACAAATCAGTACTATGTTTTCAATCTTCAAGTTTTGCGATGGCCTTTTCGACCCTCGAACTTCCCCGAAATCCGCTCTCTCCTACATGCGTGAAGAAGAATTCTAAGATTGATGAATCCTATGTACTCAGCCAGATCTCCGATCTTTTGTCCATCTCAAGTCACAAACATAGAGCTGTTGATTTGCCACCTCACAATCAATTGGAATTTAGGATTGTAGATGATTTTTTATCGCCAGAGGATAAATTGCGTGGAGTTTTCCTCCAGAAATTATGCAGTAAAACTGCCATTCACCGTGCTTTGAGTGATGTTGCAGTGGAACTAAATTGTGAAGTATTTGCTAAAGTAGTGAATAGAGGGAATTTAAGCGGCGATGCGATGGTTGTGTTCTTCCATTGGGCTGTCAAGCAGCCAAATATGTCGAACAATGTCTTGAGTTACAATGTCATTCTCAAAGCTTTAGGGAGGAGGAAATTCTTTGCACATATGTTGGATATGCTAAATGAAATGATCGTTAAAGGGCTGATTCCTAATTCTGAAACTCTTCATATAGTTATGGATAGTTACATTCGAGCTCGCCATGTTTCCAAAGCTATTGAGGTTTTCAAAGAATTGGAGAACTATGGATTTAAATGTGATGAGGGAACTTTGAATGTCACCCTTCGCTGTTTGTGTGCACGGTCCCATGTGGGTATTGCATGGTCGTTGTTGACTAAAACGAGGGAGAAGGTACAATGTTGTAGCACTACCTATAATATAATCATAGGTGGATGGTCAAGTTTGGGTAGGGTTAATGAAATCCAGAAGTGCTTAAAAGCTATGGTGGATGATGGAGCGGAACCTGATTGTGTGACATATAGTTATCTTATCGAGGGTTTGGGGAGAGCTGATCGAGTTGATGATGCTGTTAAGATTTTTGTTTTCTTGGAGGATAAAGGGGATAAGCTGAGTACCGCAGTGTACAATGCGATGATATTCAATTTTCTTGCACGTGGAAATATTGACGAAGCTTTGAACTATCGAGAGAAAATGTCGTGTAATAGTTGTGAACCGAACATGGATACCTATGTTAGAATTATCCGGTATTTCCTTAAAATCAGAAGAGTTGCGGATTCTATGGAAGTGTTCGATGAAATGTTAGGTCGGGGGATAATTCCTTCCACAGGAACCTTAACTGAGTTTCTTGAACCTCTGTGTAGATATGGACCACCATATGCTGCGTTGATGATCTATAAGAAGGCGAAAAAGTCAGGATGTAGAATATCGTTCTCCGCTTATAAGCTATTGCTTATGAGATTGTCTAGATTTGGAAAATGTGGGATGCTACTGAATATATGGGATGAAATGCAAGAAAGTGGCTATTCTTCTGATACGCAGGTTTATGATTATATTATAAACGGGTTATGCAACAGTGGGCAGCTTGAAACAGCAGTCCTTGTCATGGAGGAATCTCTTTGCAAAGGGTTTTTTCCCGATAAGGTTATTTGTAGTAAACTAAGTAACAAGTTGATGGATTCAAATAAAACAGTGATCGCTTACAAGCTTTTCCTCAAGTTAAAGAACGCTCGTACGAAGGAAAATGCACAGCGATATTGGCGTGCTAAAGGGTGGCATTTTTAAGATGTATCTCATTTATTCTGTGGTAAATTGGTTTCTAATGGTGAGATGTTGGAATAGACTCACACTATCTGTGTATAGATGAAGCTGGTGATTGAAGATGCCTTCTCCTGTGTAATATTTCTTTATAATATTTCACTTTTTTCTTTCAATGGATTCACATTAGAACTCAGGTTAAATACACTTTTTGCGATTCATTTTTACAGAGGAAACACATGAACATAATAAATCAAGTTCCCTCAATAAGACCTTTATCTGTCCCAGCTGCAAGGTGACGCTGACAAACATGCTATCACTTGTTGCCGTGGGTTCTTGTGGGCATGTGTTCTGCAAGAAGTGTGCTGATAAATTTGTGGCTGTAATAAGGTTTGTTCGGTCTGGAACAAGCCATGCAAAGAGAAAAATCTTGTTAATTTGGCGCAGGGAGGAACTGGTTTTGCTGGTCATGGGGATCATCTGGAAGCAGCAGATCAAACACTTAGGTAGTGGTTCTGAGCTGGGGCTTGCAAAACCTACCCTGAAATCTTGATCTGGAGAGTCGATTGCAGCTGTTTCAGTGATTTTGTTCCTTCCTACATGGTTTACACTGGTACCTTACAATGTCTTTATCACCGTTTATCTGTTTGTCTTCATCCTTGTATGTCTGGATTCTGCTGAATGCGTCGCATCTTCGAGTTGTATTATATTGAATCCTAAATTCTTGGTCACTTTCTATACAGATACTGATGCTTTCTCTCTCCCGAGAGGACACTTTTTTCATCTTATTAGAACAGAAATTAACATCGTCTTTCACTGTTTAGAAATACAGCACAATCTTTTTACTTTCTAATTTTAGTTTCGTTTGTTTAACGACGGGCCGAATAACAAAAAATTCTTCTAAACAATGCAGCCTGAGGATAGATAGATCCCCATGATATCTTATTTCATCATGCTTTGTATTTGGAAGGAACATTTCAGTGAACACCGGGGAAGAATTACAGTTTACTGACTTCAATTGCTTAACCACCACCGAGCTAAGTTGATGCACTCTATATAATTCACTACTTGTTTCTTATAGGATCAAACAAATCCAGGAATTGATAAAGCATGGTGGATATCTACCTAGGGATGGTAACGAGGCGGATCTGGGATAGGTTTGGCCAAACTCGAGACCCACCCTGCTACAAAAAATGTTGTCCCAGACCCGCCCCTCCCACCCTGCGAACCCGGCACATTAAACCCGCTCTGCCCCGCTTGATTTTTTGATTTTTTACTTTTTTAAAATAAAATTGTTTATTATCCAAAAATCAATTTTGAAGCACAATTGAGTTTTGAGATTGAATTTCATGTTTTTCTTTTCTAGTAAATATTTATAGTAAGTCATACAAAATTATCTTTAAGCTATCAAAATTGCTCTAATTCCTTTCAAAATGTCCGACTTTAATATGAACACATACGTTTTGATATAAATTAAATAATTAAACTTTATTATTCAATCAAATAAGTGAACTGCATATTCAATGTTAAATTTTTGAAAAAAAAATTAATATATGTATAGCGGGTGGGTTCGGCCGGGTTTGGTCAAATCCAAGACCCACACAGCCAGTTTCAAAACTCGCCTGCACTAGCGGGTCGGGTTCAATATGGGTATGAGTTTAGACCCGTTCTATTGCTATCCCTACATCTACCATTTGAATATGAGGTGAGGTGTGCAATTTGTGAGAGCATATATGGGTAGGGCGGCGAACTAGAGTTTCTTTAGTTAAATAAGTGTTGAACTTTATGTAATTACTAGTTAATTTGGCACCACGCAAGGCGTGGTGCCAGTGAGCTTATACATTAAGGGAATATTTGAACAAAGGTAATACCATATATCAACAATAGATTGTAGGTAAGCAAAAAATCAAAATGTACATAAACAAGCAAAATCGACGACCTGCAATCTATCAGAAATTTATCATGCCGAATATTTTAAAAAAATACAAAAATAAATGAAAAACTAAAAGAAAAAGGAAATAAAATAATTTTTAAAAATAAAAAAGCGACGGCCGAATATCACAGGAACAATAACCTATTGAACAAATAATAAATAACAAAAAAAGGAAAAAAAGGGAAGGGCAATAGCCTATTGAACAAATTATAAATAACAAAAAAAAAAAAGAAAATAACAAAAAAAAGAAAAAAAAGGGCAAAAAGGGAAGAGGTTACTGTTCATTGGAACAGTAACCTCTTCCCCACTTATATATATGGTATAATTATAATCGAATACATGGTCTAAAGGTGTGGTTACCTTTCAGAAGGTGGGGTTGTTTAGAATTAGATAAACAAGCTATCAAGTGCCCAAAGAAGAAAAGACCCATCGTTAATACTATTGACTCCTTTGCAACTTGAAAGCATCAATTAAACTCCGCCAATGAACAGTAACCTCTTCCCCACTTATATATATGGTATAATTATAATCGAATACATGGTCTAAAGGTGTGGTTACCTTTCAGAAGGTGGGGTTGTTTAGAATTAGATAAACAAGCTATCAAGTGCCCAAAGAAGAAAAGACCCATCGTTAATACTATTGACTCCTTTGCAACTTGAAAGCATCAATTAAACTCCGCCACCCAATAATTATTCCTCCCCACCTCAACCACCTTCTACCACGCTTTTCTTTTTCTTTTTCTTTTTTTATAAAATATACCACACTTTACTACGAGAGATATTGCAACTAATAATATACGTGTATATGGGAATACTTTAAAAAATGACAATCGGTCCCACTTTTTATATTAAAAAAAAAAATATATGTCCTCCATTTACCAAAAGAAGATTCTGCAACGAGTTGTATTACATAGTTTAGTCGATGATCTTGACTCTTATCTCGTTTTTTCTTATCCATTTGTAATGAAAAATAAATAAATAGGCAATAAATTAATAAACTGAGAAGCCATAATTTTTTTAAAATAGCCTATATTCTTGTGCTGGCTTGGCATCATCATCCTCAATATTCGCTGGCACACCGGTGTAATAACTCGCCGACCATCAATGATTTAGATTTTAGCCATTCCTTTTCAATTCTCTCAACTACGGAATCTGCTTCATTATCTTTTCAATATATTACACCTCCCTTCTCTCTTAAAATCCCACAAGTGAACGACGTTATATACCGTTTAAAGGGGGCCGTAGCAAGAAAAGGAGACGACCCCTTTTGAATGACGACGGAGATGGAGCTTAAAGGTGGTGTCTTGGCGGCGGCGGCGGCTGTGGGGGCCAAGGAAGATAGTTTATTGATGGAGGGGGTGACCGTGTTGGATTTTGACATGCTTTGTTCAACGGTTGCCATGCAGGCTAACAAGGGGAAATGGGGGAAATTGAATGATGACGATGAAGAACAAAACCTCGTATCTGAGTACCAAAATGGAGGGGGAGTTTTTAGGATGTGGGAGGGTGAGATTATTTACGACTGTTTCGAAGATCAACGCGTAGCTCTTCAATCAACATGGTATTCTCTGTTTCCTCCTCTTCATTATTCGTATTTTCACTTTAATGATCGTAAAAAAAGAAAACAATAGATCTTTTGGATTTCGAACGCTGCTTTTTTTATCTGATTTCCAAAGATGGTATTCCCTGAATGTAAAATTGTTGAACTTGGAAGCTTCAATGTTGTTTTTTGCTTTAATTTGACTTGTTAGAAATTGGAATTGTATGTTCGGTCTCATGAAGAGTAAAGTGTGGCATCTATAAATTGTGGAATCAAGGTAAAGGTGAGATTATCTTTTTCTTGTTCGAGATTGTTGAAACATTTGACTAATTAAACATACTAGCTATCCCTTTGTTTTGCTACATATATAGCTTTGTGATGCATTTTTATTTCAATGATTTTGACTAATTTCGGAGTTGTCGTGATGCTACAGCTTATCTCAGTGTTTGCCAGATGGTGAAGTTTTGATTTTTAGGGTTCTTTTTCGTGCATTTTTCTGTGACGTGGAACATCTGTATAATTGCATTGTCTTGTATTGCAGTTGTCCATGTTACAGATTTGGCAAGAATATGGAACGAGCTGGATTTGGTTCTTGTTTTCTTCAGGTATATACACATTCTTTCATTGAAGAAATCTTTTTACCCGAACTGAGGCATGCCCAATGTGAATATCGTGTTATTCAGGGTCCTCCATTTGAAGTTCCACTATGGCCTGTGTTTGCTCACTACAATTTCTTTTGTCTAGACCAATGCCTGTTTCTTTTTATCATTTCTGAATTGGCCTAAGAAGATAGAAGAAGTTGTATGCAATTTCTATGTCTGTTAATTGATTATCAATTTTGAGTTAATGTTATTTGCGATTTTGTTATTTTTTACATCTTGAGTTTGATCTTCATTCCTTTCATTATATGCTCGTTTTTTATAAATCTTTTAAGGAGTTTTCTTCACGAGTTCAACAAATGGATGGTGCAGGGATTTATTCACTTTATTCTTGCGGCTGCTACCCTGTCCAACCTGCTAGCATTTATATTTACTCGGAGACGTTGCTTTCTATATTTGGCTATTCTATTCACCGTTTCAGTTGGAACGTATATGGGATTGTACCGAATTCTGATTAGGAAAAAATTCAATATAAAAGTAAGCATTCCATTTTTGAGAGTTTTTTGGAATTATGTAATGTGAGGTATGCCATAATTTGGATTATTAATGTGAAGGGGTCTATTTTTACACAGTTATTTATGCTCTTGAAGGCGAGCAACAGCTTTTATTTCCTAGTGGTGTTGCTATCTTAGTTTTTTGACAAAGAATGTGACTTGTGTTTGCTTATTTGCAGGGTAGTGATAGTTCTTGCGACGACTGCATATACCATCTTATTTGCCCGTGCTGCACTTTATGTCAGGTCTGCGTCTGTCCCCATTCAGTAACCTAGTTTTTTTTGTTGCTACCAAAATTCCCAAGTTCTACACATTGCAAAAAAAATATTCCGTATCGTAACCTAGTTCGCATTAGCGTTCCAAGCCTAAAAACTTCACAGTGTTTGCTATTTCTGTTGTCTTCTCGAATAATACTTTTTTGTGCACTGCCACATGCAGGAGTCGAGAACATTGGGGATGAACAACGTCCAAGATGGCGTCTGGCATGGCAGAGGGGACTCAATATGTGTAGGAACCGTGTCAACAAAGTCACCTGAATGCCTTGGCATGCAAAAAGACTCAAATGACAGTTAGGTGGGGAATTCTCCTGTCTTGTCTCCCACAAGCTGAGTGATGTTTCGTTTTTCAAGATGGAAAATGAATGAGCTCGATTTTACAAGGTGATCGAACCTTTGGTTTTGATCATCTGCTGAACGTGGTACATCTCTTGGTCACCAAGCTGGATGAAAATAATAGCCATTTTCAAGTGAGATTATTTCTGGTTGTTCAACTTCTGCTTGTATATATCTGTATGTTGGTTGCAAATGCATGTGTTACTAATAAGAATATAGGCGCAATTATCTTGGTTGTGTAATTAACAACTGTGATATTTACAAAATTTCCTTTTAAAAACAATGCGGGGTTGGATCTAACAAGATGATATTTGCAAGGCGTACTTGGCGAGGCCCAAACCAAGGCAAGCACGACTGACTAACAGCCCCTTTGGGTTAAAAAAAATGTTTTTTTCTCCTCCCCGCCAGAAAGAATTGATTTCTCTACATTATACTTCACATTATTCCCTTGGGTCACCCACATCCTGGTCTCCTGATGGATCATCAATTGACTGGATTCCACATTCCACGCATAGTACTTATAAAGTTGATATGTACCAATTCACATGGATCGTTAATGCATTAAAGTTGGATAAAGTACGTATGATCTAAAATTTATGATTTTGTTCTTTGTTGCCTCAAATTTAACCCAAAGCTTGACCCCCAACATTCATCATTAATGCTTGAAGAAGTATACAGTGATACTCTCTCAATGTTGGTACACCCCTCTCGAATTTTCATGACAAATTAAGCGAAGAAGAATAAATTTTCTCCTATAAACTTAAACACAAGCATATGCCTGCGCAAAACCGCAAAAATCCATTACATTAATATAAAACCATTTTCTCCAATTTTTTATGCCTTTTTTGTTGAAGAAAACAATGAAACAAGAAATGTAGCGTATTGTCACGACCCGCAGTGTTGCACCCAATCTTGCCGGCTAAACATTACGGAGGTTCAAATTCATTTCTTTCCAACTGGGGGCAAGATTGTAATTTCACATAGTTTTGGGGCTTTGGGACATTCCGGAAGCTCCTGGAAGCTTGAAGAACACTTTGGAGCAACCCGGAAGACTCTTGACTTCACTTGCACATTCTTTTGGATTCTAGAATCTTATGGAGCATACATAGGACATTATAGAAGCATGTAGATGTTCTAGAATCTTGTACATAGAACATGGTAGAAACATGTAGAATGGAAGAAGATCCTAGAAGGTCTTTCCCAACCATTAGATCAAATTGATCACCACCATCCATTGAGGAGGTGGACATGTATATATAGGATGTAGGAGTTCATTTGTAAGCATCCAAGTTTCAAGCATTCAAGTAATACAAAGCATTCTCCACAACTCTCTTTGTGTTCTTTCTTTTTCTAGCACTTTAGCAACCAACTTGGGAGAAAGGCTGACTTGCTAGCAACGCGGGGTTACTAGTCAAGTGCCGCACGGGTTCGAGAAAATCTGGGTGAAACTCTCATCCCGTGACAAGTGGTATCAGAGCCTAGGTCGGCTCTTAAAGCTTCCGCACTCAAGGTTGTTCGTTGGTGTTTGCTAGAAGAAAGAATGTCGGACTCAGGGGTGGTCCAACAACCCGAGAAGCCAGAGAAGGCACCGAGGAAGGGCCGAGGTCAGTCAAGGGAACCCTCGGTCGACTTTATGGGTGGCATGGAAAGTCGGATGATCCGACTGGAGCAATACATGGCGGATCAATCCCAAGCCTTCGAGGATGTGGCCGAGAGGGTTCGGGAACTTGAAGAGAACACCTCAGGGGAGGAGTTTCAAGGCCAGGTACTCCAACAAATTAACTCATTCAATTTTGATGTGAAGAATCAATTTGATGAATTTAGGGGCATGGTTGAGGCCTTGCAAGAAGAGTTCAAAACTCTCAAGGCCGACATGGTGCTATGTAAGCGGGCAATGGCCAACGCAGGGGATCATGTGGCCACAGCACCAACGCGGATCGATGTTCCAAGGCCAAAACCATACAATGGGGATCGAAATGCCAAGGAACTCGATAACTTTTTGTGGAACTTGGAGCAATACTTTGCTGCCTCGAATGTGCGGGACAACGAGGCTAAGATTCGCACGGCGCCTCTATTCTTCGCCGACACTGCAACATTATGGTGGAGGAGGCGTCACGCTGATATTGAGCGAGGCACATGCCGCATGGAGACTTGGGAGGATTTTAAGGCAGAGCTCAAGCGCCAATTCTACCCCGAGAATGTGGAGTATGAGGCTCGTGGTAGGTTACGGCGACTCACACACAACAAAACCATTAAGGAGTACATCAAAGAGTTCCAAGAGATCGTCTTGGAGATCCCGGAGCTGACTGACCGAGAAGCATTTTTCGCATTCCTTGATGGTCTCAAGCCATGGGCAAGGCAAGAGCTCCAACGCCGGCAGGTGCAGGATTTGGCTACGGCAATTGCATATGCCGAGAGCCTTATTGAGTTGCGGCCCTCCAATGACAGCAATAACAGAAGCAAGGAGGATGAGGACCAAGTTGTGGGAAGCAACCAGTCGAACTCAAACCAAAACCACAACAAAGGCAATGCACCGAGACCGATGGGCAACAAGTACAATGATCGAGGTCGGACTTGCTACCTTTGTCACAAGGCCGACCACATCATGGCCAATTGCCCAATGGTGAACAAACTAGCAGCCTTGACAGACGAAGAAGTGGAGCCGCGGGAGGAAGGCACAAAGATCGGATCTCTACAACTTCTCAATGCCGTCAAGGCAAAGGTGGATCCAACCAAAGAACCCAAGGGTGGGTCTATGTTCGTGGATGCCTTGGTCAGGGGCCGACGAGTCAGGGCATTGGTGGACACGGGAGCCACGCACAACTTCATCCGAGAGGAGACGACGAAGAAGCTGGGGCTTTTCATCACTCCAACCGGTGGATCAATCAAGTCGGTAAATACAACGGCCAAACCAATTACTGGAGCGGCCAAAAGAGTGAAGACCACGATAGGAGAATGGCAGGGATGTGTCTCCTACACGGTGGTGCCCATGGACGACTATGACATGGTGCTTGGGCTAGAGTGGCTCGATGAGGTACGAGCATGTATTCTACCCTTTTCCAACTCCTTACATATTCTAGGTGCAAACACCCCGTGCACTATACTGGCCAAGAGGGAGGCCAAGGGGCCGAGAAGGTTGTCGGCCATCGAGCTTGCGAAGGGGCTTAAAAGTAACGAAGAGACTTATGGCATGTTTCCGAAGATAGACGAGGGGCCTAAGACTAAGGGCCTGGGGAAGTTGCCTATGGAGGTCAAGGTCGTGCCTAGGGATTCCAAGGACATCATGCCAAAGGAACCGCCGAAGAAACTACAACCCAAGAGGAAGGAGGACCACACAATGGAGCTGATAAATGATATTGGCCCGCCTTCTCACAAACCATATCGGAGGACGCCGATGAAACCGCACAACATCGCTACAGGCTGCATAGGGAGCAGCCCTACAACGTATACATCCGCCAAGTCCTTACGGGGAGAGACTGATTTGGCTCGAGCATCCTTGGGCACAACTACCAATATGGGGAAGAAGTGGACTTACATTAAGCCACGAGTGGCTGAGTTCAAGGAAGAGGACCTTGTAATGGTGAAGACACCACCCCAACAGTTCAAGTCCTTGCGGTACTCGAACAAAGGGTTGGTACGAAAATATGACGGCACCCATACATTGGGTACTTCATGCAATGAAAAGGTCTACTTGAGGCAGAATGCGGTTGGGAGCACAAAGATTGATTGTGCCAATCTGTGCACAAGGAGTTCTGTGACGTGCAGGCGACGAGGGCGTCGCCAAATTCGGTGGGGGAGAATGTCACGACCCGCAGTGTTGCACCCAATCTTGCCGGCTAAACATTACGGAGGTTCAAATTCATTTCTTTCCAACTGGGGGCAAGATTGTAATTTCACATAGTTTTGGGGCTTTGGGACATTCCGGAAGCTCCTGGAAGCTTGAAGAACACTTTGGAGCAACCCGGAAGACTCTTGACTTCACTTGCACATTCTTTTGGATTCTAGAATCTTATGGAGCATACATAGGACATTATAGAAGCATGTAGATGTTCTAGAATCTTGTACATAGAACATGGTAGAAACATGTAGAATGGAAGAAGATCCTAGAAGGTCTTTCCCAACCATTAGATCAAATTGATCACCACCATCCATTGAGGAGGTGGACATGTATATATAGGATGTAGGAGTTCATTTGTAAGCATCCAAGTTTCAAGCATTCAAGTAATACAAAGCATTCTCCACAACTCTCTTTGTGTTCTTTCTTTTTCTAGCACTTTAGCAACCAACTTGGGAGAAAGGCTGACTTGCTAGCAACGCGGGGTTACTAGTCAAGTGCCGCACGGGTTCGAGAAAATCTGGGTGAAACTCTCATCCCGTGACAGTATGCTGACATTGGAAGGAAGCCTAGATTTTCGTCTCTGATGAGTTTCCAGGGCTCTTTTTAGCTGAACCACCATATCTTCTTCGGTGACAATCCGGCCTGGCGAGGTTAAAAAAGCGCCTCTTCGCACTGGAGGAGACCACAGCCCACTTTGTGTGTAATCAAAGTTGAATTCTGAAACATCATAAAACTTGGAAAGTAGTCTTTCTGATACAGTTTTGGGCACCAGTTGAGTCCTCTGTGAGGAAGTGGCCGAGATTTGAGCTGGAGATGAGATTTCAGAGACAGACATTTGATAAGAATGATTGATTTGATCATACCTTGTAGAATATATATAATTTAATGAAATAATTTGATAATAACTAGTTGGGAATCTTGAGATGGATATAAAAGAGTAGTTTGATGGAGACATTTCTGAATTCTTGCAATCATAGAGTGGGCATGGATTAGCATTATTCTTATCAACATTTGATGATTCATTCATTTGTTGAGATTATAGGTACATTCGACGTTTTTTATTGGGCTAATTATGAAGTTGATTTAACATGTATTTGATATCTGTATTGGTAAGTATTATACATATATTTCTTGGTGTTATTACCTTAATTATTGATTCTTACATATAATATCAACAATTAAGCCTTTAATCTCAATAAATCAAGGCAGACTACATGAACAATAGATATAATCAAGTAGGGTCGGACACGTACGTCAATCTTCCCCAAATGCTTCTATCGGTCAGAATATCCTCTATAGCCCCCTTGAACTCAAAGTCTTTGCGTATAAATTCGAGCAATATCTTCTACAGTTGTCCTCTCCCTCTCGTGACCAAACCAACATATATGACTTTCTTGCATCTTCTCTTCTATACAAGTCACACATACTTCATCTTTGAATATCTTCATTCCTTATTTTATCTATTTCAGTCTTACTGTACATCCAACGAAGCATATACATCTCTGACACACTCATCTTTTGGATGTGATGCACCTTGGGTGCGCAGTATTTCGTTCCATGTTAAATATAACATTGCAGATATAATGTCGGTTCTATAATTCCATACATCCAAATTGTTCGGCCTCACATAATGCACTTTACACGTGGGGTTTCAACTGGGATTGTAAAATTTGGTAACTTGGTCCTACCTAGAAGGCTGGTCATAACCGTAAGGTAATTTTTTCGTGGATTCCCGAGTGGACAGTGCCACGGTTTTGTTTTGTTTAATACAATCTAAATCTATCCAGTTAAATTATGAGGGAAATTTTCAACTACACAGTGAAGATTATTAAAGTAACGAATATTTAGTGTCATCAAAATAATGAACTAATATGTGCTATCCACTTTTTTGTCGTTTGACTTTTTAAATTGCAGGAGTATTATATTACTATCTTATGATTAAATATCGGTTTTGCAAATTATCCCTTAGTTAGCTAATGTATGAACGGTGACCAATCATGTTTCAACAATTTTGGGATCAATAATTGCAAACCCCACTAGTCTAATTTTTCGAAGTTTCCTTTTTTGTTTTCACCTTGGGATGGGTAAATGTTTTTTACACGAGTCGAGTCCATCCAAAGGACGCTCGAAGGTGTCATTTGTTTGAACCAATTGAATTGGGATTTGGTTCAAGTCCTCTTCCTGTTCCTTCCATTCTGGATAGAATGGTAATCTTACAACATGGTCAAGCCTTGGACCAAAGCTTCCTTTACAAACCAGGCTAGCCAACTGCCAAAAGTTGGTCCTATGACTCCTATCATTAGGACCAACTTTTGGCAGCTGAGGACTCGTTAGGTAGAGAGATCCCATGGTGAGCTTTCAGAAAAAAAAGTTTTATCTTTAAAAATAAAATACCAATATAATGGGCAAGCAAGTGCAAAAACAAAATAATAATTATTGATACTTTTTCAAAAATGTAAATTTCACTGGCTCACCCTTTTTGGACAATTCGTAGGACCATTCCGGGCACAAAAAATCTTACTTTCGTGGGGAAAAAAACTCATGTTCAAGAAAGTGTCGTGTGAACAATCACTTGACTCAAGCTAGTCCTAAATCCCTTATCGCATAAACCATTGGATGTATAAGTTCAATATTTGTATCCAATATCCACGCATTTTGATGCATATCACAACATATTTATTCTACTATATATAAGAGTATCTCTTTCAGTATACCACATGTATAAGGAATTTTCAGCCTTTTAAAATGGAATTTAGAACATAGTGGAAAAATGGAATTTAGACAGTAATATGTCAATTATAGCAATAGACACGACTTATCATCAAACACTTAATACTTTAGCCACAAAATATATACTGTTGTATTACATGGTTTTTCAATTACAATCAACATCAATCCTTCCCCTCGTTTCTTAGATGTCCTATTATTTCAACTCTCCGCATTTTCCTAAACTCCGCAGATAAACACAGAATGAAATGAAATAACAAGCTTTGCGCCATACGTTCTCTAATCATAAGCAGCAAATAAAAGGAAAACTTACAAAAGGTATCTAGCTCTCTGACCATAACCCATTTCAGTAAAAACTCGAACAAACTGATGCATAGATAAATGAAAGAATACACTCACTTGATACCAAGGTCAATATATGCTCCTGAATACCGAATTCGAAGCATCCAGTTTCACTGAAATTACGTCTCAGCAGCTCCTACTCCTTTCCTTCTTCAACCCGCTCTCCAAAAGTTGCATCGCCTTATCACCCCTAACAGTAACATAGCACGCAATCTACCAAATGAACGCACCGTGTACCTCGCTGATTCGCATCAATAACATAATTTATCAATTTTTAGAAAATGAAAAAAAAAAAAAAAAAACTAAATAAATTAAACTAAAAGCAATGAATTGTAAAGCATATAAATACCCTTTGAGAAGACGGGTGTTTGACCACTCAATTGTTCCAAAACCTAAGCCAAACAAATCAAGATTTCAAAACAACTTCAGATTTATTAATGAAACTTAAGTTAAATCGATACTTGAATATATTTGGACAAATGTGTGACCTTGGCGGCGTGAGAGTCGGGCGATAACCGCTCTCACCAACAGAGATGTTGAGAACGAGCTTCTGAACTATGATCTCTCTCATTGGGTTGGATCGCCCATTTTCAGGGATCAAAATTTTATTGTTCAAATTCAGAAACGAAAAACAGAAAAGAAAAGGAATCTATTAGACACTTTAAGAATTTTAATAGAACTAAAAATGCACCATTTCGAGAACCTCGCTGGTCGCCGCGGAGAGAAAACGGAGTTCTGGATTTGTCACTTAATCCTTCTTTGGTGTTTCCGAATTAGGGTTTTTCTTGTTCCGTGTTGGGACGGGTGGGAGAGGGGAGCAAACTGATCTGACGAAGATACCCTTGAAAAAAGGACAATGCCGAAGAATATACCAAATTTGTAGCTTCCGTTGACGGGACTCGTACCCGGGTTTCCCGGGTGAGAGCCGAATAACCTAGCCACCTAGACTACAACGGATTGCATCAGCAATTACAAAACTTATCAATAGAGATATGTTCCAAACCTGTCGGAATTTGAGCAATAATAATTTTTACATTTAGAATGTTCCTTCAAACGTTAGTGAAATATCATCTACAACAATTATTTTTTAACATTGTTCAATGTATAATTAATTCAATATTTTACATTTAATATCTTTTTGAAATATGGGCATGTTCTCGATTAACTCTCGTGAAATACCTTATGCCAACATTGAAGTGTAAAACATCCATATGTTTACCAATCTTGGTAGCTTGGATAGAGCACGAGTTCTATGCAACGTTTTCCTTTGTTGTAACTGGTAGACTAAAAAGTAAGGGCACACGTAGAAAGTTTCAATGGGACAATTGCTCTGAAAGTACTTTTGCTAGTGTAGATGAATCAACTATCTAGTATTATTTCGATCCGGATCTAATATCTGATTGTAAATATTATTGAGATCAGTCTTTTCGGATTACGGGTGACGGAATACCAAAGTTCGAAAGGTCCATACTGAATGCAAGAAATTCCTCGCCAGTTGCCCAACATTTTAATATAGTAGATTGTCTTAAAACTGTTGTATCAGATTTAATTTATTAGGTTCATTACAATTAGATGATTTGTAATTTTTATTCAAATCCTCGGACCTAAAGTTTAAGTACTTTTAAGTTTTAACAATTCACTTAATCCAAACAAGATTCAGCAAGCATAAGACGACTGACGACGCAAACCGATGACCACCCTAGCGAAATTGCGTGATCGTGGTGACACGCGCTCCCACGGCGATATCCCCTCCTCTTTTTCCCTTCCGTACTTATCCAAACCTCACGCGCCTTTGCCATCCGGCACCTCCTTCGCCGAACTTCCTTTTATTCCACCGACTCCCCTATTTCTTCATTCCTACCGCATCTTCTCCGCCATTTTCGTGCTTCACGCATAATTTGCTACCTCCGGATCTAGATCTATGGGCGATTTGACGGAATCGTCGACTCTTCAGGCGCCGCCGACAAGGCAACCGCCGTTCCGTGAGGACTGTTGGACGGAGGAGGCTACTTGGACTCTGGTTGAAGCTTGGGGTCGCCGTTATGTAGAACTCAACCGCGGGAACCTCCGTCAGAAGGACTGGCAGGAGGTGGCTGACGCCGTCAACGCGCGTCACGGGCACACGAAGAAGACTCGCCGCACGGATGTGCAGTGTAAGAATCGGATCGATACTCTTAAGAAGAAGTATAAGATTGAGAAGACTAAGATCGCTGAATCTAACGGAACTTTAGCGTCATCGTGGCCATTCTTCGCTCGTATGGAGTATTTGATCGGATCTAATTTCAATAAGCATCAGAATAGTAAGTCACCGTTGGAGATGGCTCAATCTACGCCTCTGCTATCTCTGCCGTCTCCGCCGATGGCCGTGCCGTTGTCATATCGTTGTTCGCCCTCATCCACGATGGCTACACCGGTGATTTTGCCTCAGAAACGTCCGACGCCGTCGCCGCCTTTGGACGAGTCGTATTTCAGGAGGAATTATTCTGCCATTGCTGCTGCGGCGGCGGCGGAAGATGATGATGGAGAATCTGAAGGGGCTGAAGCGGAGGGGAGCGAGGGTAGGGGGGTGGAGGTGGAAGAGGAAGGGGATGAGGGGATGGGAAGATTGGCCAAGGCCATTGAGAGGTTTGGGGAGATATACGAGAAGGTTGAGGGTATGAAGCAGAGGCAGATGGTTGAGTTGGAGAAGCAGAGGATGCAGTTTGCTAAAGATTTGGAGGTTCAGAGGATGCAATTGTTTATGGATACTCAAGTCCAGCTCGAGAAGATCAAACAAGCCAGGAGATCTGGATCTTCTGATGGTATGCAGCGCCTTCTCATTTTCTTTCGTTAAACTAGTTTGCAATATGACCATGTGTATATATATATATATTTGCTAGCATGCTGGTAAAGATGAAGCAGATGGCCAATTCTTTTTTTTTTTTGCCATGAATTCTTTTGCTAATTGAGGTATCTTGGATTAGATAATAGAAGCTCTTAGGATGAGTATGTTTTCTCACGTTGGTCGTTCTTTTATTTTGAGGCCTTAGGATCTGTGTGAAACCTGAAGGGGGCTTTAAGTCTGGACTTTTGATATCGCTCTTTAAATCTTCTTTTCCTACCAATCAATTGGAGTCGTGTGTATACTGAGACTTGCGTGAATCGTTTAATTTTTCAAAGTTGGCTGGAATACAGTTGCATTGTTTTATCTTCTGATATTTTTCTTGTGTTTTAAATTAAATTTTTTTTTTTTGGGTGGGATTGGGTGGTGGTGGTGTGTGTTGACTGATGATTGCGAATTGCCAGTGACTGTGATAAGACGCTTCGTTTCATATGGCGTCTGTCTGTTGCTATTATTATTTGCTCTTTCCAGTTTTTGCTGAACTATATCACCTGGAAGAAAGAATTTAAGGCTATTGACAGTCTTTTGCTGTGCTAGTTTTTTAGTTAGTTGTATTTGTGCTATTCAATGTTAGCTGAACTATATGACCTGGAAGATAACATTTTAAGGTTATTAACAGTCTTTTGCTATGTTAATTTTGTTGGTGTCATCTTTGTACGAGTGCTGATGCCTTCATTTATTGCAAACTTCGTCTTGAAATAATTTGAGCAATACTGTATTATGTCAAACAGGATCTAATATGGCCGTTGGCAGACTTGGAGTTTGAACATGTCTTTGAATCTCTTCTATTTGTTTACATTTCTGTAATGCCTATTGAATTGGGTTACGTCCGATTTTGTTTGTTATCAAAAGGATTGTCTACCTCTGGTAATATACTTTTAGTAACTTCTATCCTCCCTTTTTCTCATTATTTCCAGCACTGTTTATCTGCTTCCTTTGAAAGTTTTATCCTCCTTTTTCTCCTTTGCAATGGTAGAATAATTATTGAATATTGTGGGAGCGCATCTATTCTCAGAAATAAATGTTTCATTTAGAAATCCACCATCAACCTGCCAAAAAATATCGGGTAAAACCTACCTGCTAATAAAGGATCTTTAGCCGAAAGAGTAGAAGAAATTAGATGAACATGAATTTGTACCTTGTTATTTGTGTTGGGTTGTGGATGGAGTTTATTTCTGTATTTTTTAACATCACCCTCCCCCCTCCCTCCCAAAAAAAAATAAAAAATAAATTTTTTTGCTCGTGTCGGAATCAATATATTTGTTTCCCTAACGGAAGTTTATCTTCTTTTGTTTATGTGGAGCTGCATAATCTTCATTCAAGCCTTTTGTTTGAGTTGTTCAACATTAACTAAACCTGAAATTATTTTGGGTTTCATGCAAGTTGATTGTGTTCTTTTGGTGTCTGCCAAAGGCGGTTTAGATGGTGAAACAGTGCTGACTAGGGTTCTTTGTGTGTTGTTTCTTATGAGCTAAAGATGCTGTGCTTGTTCGATTGTTCCCTTTGCTTTCTCAGATGTGATTGTTTTTCTTTTCTTGATTGCTCTTGTAGCTAAAGATTATTTTGTAGAGGCAAACTGTTGTTTACTGTTCTTTTGGTTTAAGGTTGAATTTTTTAGTGTCTTTGTGGACTACCTTTCTTCTAGTTTTATTATATTATTTTAGCTGTCATGAATCGAACATAGATAGATTGCACAATCCTATCTCTCAATGAACAATGTAGTGGCATTCTTCTGGAATTCATCGAGTTGTGTTAGATCTGATCATGTTTCGACTCCTACCATTTTCTATTCATTGCCATAATGTTTATATTTTCTGTCAATACTGCAGATATGTACAGCTAGCCATGAGGGAAGGAACATGACATACATCCTTTCTGGGGATCAAGGCACCAGAATTGTTTCCCCTTTCACTTACAGTGGTCCTCTTTAATTTTTAAAGAAGATTTCAAACCTAATAGAGTTTGTAGTTGCAAATTTGTCAGCAAAGTAGAGGTTTCATGTCATTGTGAGGAGACTTCTTACCCGTAATTGTCTTCATCTTTTTTACTCATGACTGCTGAATTGAGTAGCTGCGAAGGTGTGTACGTCTGGTGCAAAATTAATTGGTATGTTTGGCTTTGCAAAAGCTATTGATCTTTAATGCTTTTCTAATAGAAACATTGGCTGTCAGAGCATTTTCCTTGGGAAATCTTATTTTATGTTAAATTAGCAGCACGTTGTCTTCGATGTTGGTTTACATTTCAGCTGATGGCTCTTATCGTAAGAAGCTCGAAAGTTTTAACCTCATATGCCACCAGATTTTTTTCTGGTTACCTGTCTCTTCCTGCATGTACAGCATGTCGTTAGGGTTCAAGAAACGCTACCACAGTAGAAGTATTTGTGTTTCTACCTTCATTTGAACATTTTGATTTAACTTGAGATTTATAAAATATTATTAATTTTTTTAAATATCAATACTAGTAGTAAATTTGCAAAAGTACTCTATTGAAGTTTTGAAGCATTCAAAATTTTATAAAAATATAGTCAGTGTAAGGGTATTTTTGTCGGCTAATAAGATGAAAGTGTTAAGTGAAGAAGTGTTGGTGACTTTTTAGAGTGTAAATAAGACTCTCCTAAATAAATAAACCTTTACATTTTGTGTAATTTTTTAAAAACAAAATTTCTATTTTTTTTTAACATGTAAACATATATTATATTAACTAACAAATTTTACAATAGAGATCCAGTTAGGGATGGCAATTGGGTAGGTCCAGACCTGCATTGAACCCATCCCACTGGGGTGGGTCTAGACCCGCTTCAACCTGGTTTAGAAGCGGGTCTGGTCGGATCTTGGGATTGGTCGAACCCGCCCCGTTATACATTTTTTTAATTTTTTTTTTTAAAATTTAATATTGAATACATTTCACTTCTTTGATTGAACAATAAAGTGCCATTATTTAATTTTATATCAAAACTCATGTGTTCATGTTAAAGAAGTTGGACATGTTGAAGGGAAATGAGATCAAATATTTGATAGCTTAAAGATAGTTTTATAATGCTTATTATAAATATTTACTAGAGAAAAACATGAAATTGAAATTCAATCACAAAACCCAATTTTTGTGTTTCAAAATTGATTTCTAGATCCAGCCAAATGCTAGAATTGTCCCACGGTGGGGCGGGAACCCGCCTCGTTGCCATCCCTAGATCCAGCCAAATGTTAGAATCCACAACAAAACTAAACTAAAACTAGCGTTAGAGACGGGCGCCGAGCATAACAAATACAAACCCCTTAAAGTTGTACTAAAAGGCCTAGTATGATCAGGCGTAGCAACAATGTGGATAATTTTTATTTGTTTGTTTGTATTTTTAGCATAATTTTTATTTCTAGATCAGCCTCTTCCCTATGTGTTTGGCAGTTTCGATCTGTTTGATTTCTTTGATGAAATTTATGACACGATGTCTAAATATAACCATTTTCTAAAACTATGTAAAGAAAATCACCATTTTCACAGGTGAACAACCCAAAGTTCCTCACTTCGAGTCCTTCACCTCATTTGTTTCTTTCAAGCAATTCCTCACTATATATAAATCATATCCAAAATGAACCGAATCCACGAAATCTCATCAATCTTCCCATTAAACCATGGCAGAAAAGGAAGGAGCCATTATCAAAACAGGCCACGAAGAAGGGCTAAAAATGGCCGTCTCCCTACTCGAAGAATTCGAGCTCCCATGTGGGCTTCTTCCCTTAGCTGATGTTATTGAAGTAGGGTTTGTGAGTGCCACAGGGTTCATGTGGATCCAGCAGAAGAAAAAGGTTGAGCACAATTTCAAGATGATCAGCAAACTTGTGAGCTACGACACCGACATTACAGGATACGTTTCAAATAAGAGGATCAGGAAGCTTAAAGGGGTGAAGGCTAAGGAGCTTATGCTGTGGCCACCAGTGAGTGAGATCATCATTGCTGATCCTTCATCAGGGAAGATTCATTTCAAGAGTCTTGCTGGTATAACCAAGACATTCCCGGTCGAGGCGTTTGCTGCGGGGCAGTGATGAAGTCAATATATCCATGATCAAGATTTGTACGTTGCGAAATGTCGTTTTTTGTTGTTGATGTCTTATGCTTGTTTTCGATGTCTTATGCTTGTTTTCAGACAATTAATATAGAATAAAAGTTTTACGCAAGTGATGTGTTAGAAATGTTAGAAAATTACTCGATCCAGATTCCCTTATCAAGAATGATTCAACAATAACAGTTGGCCGTGAACAAGAAAGCAATTATCATAAAGGCGTAAACCCAATCGACAACTCACGGACAGAATATAAGCTACTGCCCAAGAAAGAATTTCTGAATAATCTTTGTGTCGCACATGATAGAATGTAAATTCGTACTCATTCAATTAATAGCAGTAAAGAAACCATTTTTGAACAGAATCGAGAAACACAATCATGCACAGAAAAAATAACAAAGAAAGAACAAAACGCGAGGACAAGAAACAAAAACACGATTTTAGGTGGTTCGATCACTAAAGATCTACTCCACGGTTGCCAATTCATTGATCACCATTGAGTAATACAAAGCAATTCTTCAGCACATGAATTCTCTCAATTCATTCTTATGATTTAAAATCATGGACAATTATTCAGGAATTCACTCCTCTGATTGCTTCTCACAAAAAAACTCTCTCTCAATCTTGCCTCTTTTTCTCTCTCTCTCGGTGTGTCTCTCTTTTCTCTTGCTGAAATGACTTCCTCCTCTTCCGCCACTCGAGCCATCACCTTTATATGATGGAAGCATTTGGTCACCTATACAGCGGGTTAATTTCTTGGACTTGAACCAGCAACAACGCGTAACCCTCAACTGCTATCAACCACGACTTGCACATCCAATTCTCGGTTACACAACCACATGTCCAGCTATTCCCTTCAAACAACTCCAACTACCAGCTTCCAGTTCTTTGATGAATAAATTGACACTAAATCAGCATGATGTCATGATGGAACTGTTGACGTGGTTCAGCAATTGCCTACGTCCTCCACACGAGTCAAATACAATTTAATTGAAAATTTCAGACGTACTTTACAGATTTGAGGAATGATTTCAGAAGTGAGGGATGATGGGTTTATATAGATGCCGAAGTATATGAAATTAGAAGTGCCGTGACAAGTGTATTTTGACGTCATTCTCTCAAATAACTTAGCGGTTCAAGAAAATAATGCAAGTGTCAAGGAGGAATTGGACTCGATGCGTCAATCTTTGTTGGAGATTAAAGCATTGCGGGACGATTACTTTAAATCTCAGTCCGAGATTGCTCTTGCTTCTGTTGAGTCAATCTATGAAAAGAGGACAACAGTGGAGAACGTTGATGGGATCTCAAACTCATTTCTGAAAGTAACATTCAACAGTTGCCTCACAGCACACTTGCCGAACGAATTACTAAAGGGACAGAGGGGGATGCTGAGTTGGTGTTAGAAGGAGCTGCACCAACAGCAGTGCCGAAGGGACATGATAATGCAAATGCTTCGTGGACTCTTGATGTTCAGGATATAGAGGATCTCACATTTTTTCAACAGAAACACGGTGCTCCAGTAGATGAAAGCTTAGCTTAATGACCTATGGTGCGACTATGATGAACTTGGTTCTTCACCATACATATTTCACTTTGATTATTGCAAAAAACCTCTGCATTTTTCTATCTGATGCCCAAGTCTTTCACCAAATTATGTAACCAGATGCCTTCCTTGAATGCTTCTGTGATCTCCAACTCACTGGTCCTCCTGCCATAGTAAACACATAACCAGTAGTTGATCGGCGCTTATCAAGATCACCAGCATAGCCCAAATCGACGTATCCAACTAGATGATTAATCAGTGTATCGTCTTTCTGAAATTTCAGACTAACATCCACGGTACCCTGAATATATAGTAGAATCCACTTTATTGCATGCCAATGTTTTTTACCAGGTTGTGCATGTATCGGCTCACCATGTTAACTGCATGAGAAATGTCAGGTCTTGTGTACACCATTGCATACATCAGAGCTCTGTTAGCATTTGAATAAGGAATGCAATCCATTTGTCTCATCTCGACTTCTGTAGCAGGAGACATTGATGCACTCAGTTTGAAATGTGGAGCTAACAGGGTACTTAAAGGTTTGGTATTCCCACCTATGTCAAATCTCTGGAGTACATTCTACAGATACTGAGTCTGTGTCAGACAGACTGTACCATTTGTTCTGTCCCACTTGATCTCCATTCCAAGAATCTTCTTGGCTTGATCTTTCATCTGAAATTCTGAGCTGAGCTAAGCCTTCAGTTTATCAATCTCTATCTTACTTTTAGATACGATCAGCATATCATCAACATATAAGATTAGATAGATAAATATACCATCTTGGAGTTTCTTTTGGTATACACAATGATCAAATGGCTGCGTGTGTACCTCTGTTTCTTCATAAAACCGTCAAACCATTTGTACCACTGTCTAGGTGACTGCTTGAGACCTTATAGTGACTTGTCGAGCTTACAAGCCCAACTTTCATGACCGGGAACTTTGAATCCATCAGGTTGAGCCATATAGATCTCTTCGTCCAAAGTTCCATGAAGGAATGTCATTTTGACATCAAGCTGGTCCAGCTTAAGGTCAAACTATGCAACTAAAGCTAATAAGAGTCGAATAGACAAATGCTTTACAACATGTGAGAAAACATCATCATAGTTTATTCCTTCTTTCTGAGCATAGCCTTTTGCTACTATTCTAGCTTTGTATCTGATATTGTCTTTGCCTGATCCACCTTCCTTCTTTGCAAAGACTCGTGTACATCCAATCGCTTTCTTTCCATTGGGAAGTGGAACTAGCTTCCAAGTTTTATTCTGATAAAGCGATTTCATTTCTTCATCCATCGCCATCTTCCACATGGTCTTTTATGTATTACACATAGCTTCTTTGTAGTTGTACGGAGTACCATCTTAATCAATTGAAAGAACGAATGCTACCATATCAGTAAACCGAGAAGGTTTTCGGATAATTCTATTTGGTCTACTTGTAGCAAATAGAATTATCCAGGTGTATGTGCTAGAGCAAGTCTGATAGGGTCGGAAAGCCATTCTTTCCAGTCTTGGTTACTTCAAACATCTTATGATGCCAAGTTTACTACTCCACTAATGCTTGGCGGAGTCAATGATCAATATGACACTGACACTGAGAGATGAAAGCTAGGGGCGCGAATGGGATTAGATACCCATCTTAGTATAGAAAGTGTTTGTTCGGTCAAGCTTTCATACTATACTTCTAATAAAGTAAAGGAGTTCATGATTTCAATCCTTGCACCTTTAGGCTAGTCAGAAGTACGAATGCAGGTTCTATGTAATTGAGTTGATCGTCGGTATGCACATGGTCTAGTATCCCTTTTGTACAATGGATAGCGGTATCAAACTTGACACGTGTCTGCTTTCCCAAGACACAATGTTCATAGAAGTCAAGTTTCCCACTTTTGGCACATTTCTGAACACCTCGATTCACTAAATTTTGCAAAGCCTTCTCACCGACATGTCCTAAGCGAATATAAATTTCTTTCTCGAGTGCTTTCATCGCTAAGAGTACACCTCGTACAACTTTCAGAATTCCGCCCTCCATGGTTATTTTATAGCCATTGAACTCGAGGACTCCAAGTGAGATTAGATTCTTCTTCAGATCAGGAACATATCTCACTTCTATAAGTTGTTTGATCGTACCGTCGTGCATCTTCAAGCGGACTGTACTGATGTCTTTTGTCTGACAAGCAGTAACGTTGCTCATGAGGACAACTACACCATTGATTTCTTCGAAGTCTGAGAACCACTGGCGATGTGGGCACATACGCTAAGAACAACCAGAATACATAATACATCTATCAGATGAACGGAACGAAGATGATGAACCGAGAATGCTGAGTCATATTCATTGTCAGAATTTTGTTGTGCCACATTCGCATTTGACTTATTTTTGTTAGGACAATCCTTCTTCCAGTGCCCTTTCTGATAACAATAGACACATTCATCCTTTGCAGGACGTCTTCTTGTTGATTCTCCTTTGGCCTTCGACCTGGATCTGCCTCATCCTTTAACATATTGTCTATTGTTATTTCTCCATTCGGATACCATCAATGCTTCTGATGTGGTATCTCTATGATCATGCTGATCTTTTCTATGATATTCATTGTTTATCATAGCATTGGAAACATCCCTGAATTTGACTTCATCTTTGCCGTATAACAAAGTTGTGGTCAGATGATCATTAGATTCTGGTAGGGAATTCAATACAGTAACACCATATCTTCATCTTTTACTTCAACTTCCATATTTTGCAGATCGACAATAATTTTGTTGGAATTATCTAAATGCTCAATCATTTTTGAGGCCAAACAGAACTTTAGTATTCATCACTTGCTCAAAATGTTTCTTTTTCTGTAGGTCACAAAAAATTCTAAGTACTCGTGACCTAAAACTTGACAACGATACATTATAGCAATTTGATAAAGTTGAACTGTACATTCCTACCAACTAAAACTTTACAAAGTAGGTAAAAAGAATCTAATGGGTTCGAGAAAGAAACATATATCTCTTGACGAAGTTCAACCATAGTATATGGGAGAGCGTTTGCGAAATGCTGTGCTTGAGGAGAGAAACTAACTCTGAAATGGGAAATGACGGCCTTGTGAGCATCCCTTCTGAATGTAATGGTAGGAAAGCAACGGGAGATCGGAAACGGAGAGCTTTAGCTCGCCTAAAGTGGATTTTGATTAGGGAAAATGCCGGTCTATGAGACCATAGATAAAGATTGCTAAACCATGCTCTGTGATTTAAGTTTTTTGGAGGTCGATTGAGTGAGAGTGATGGATGAAGGGGCAGAGCAAATGGTATATATAGGAGAGAGGAATATCAGTGGGCTATAACTTGTTCATACAATGAAAAACATGCAATTTGATTCAAAAGGGAATTTAATCTACATCTGCAGAAGAACCTTGAATATCTTTGAATTTTTGTTCGGGCCTTCATGATGCGATATGCGTCGCGATAAGTATTATTGAACTACTTCAAGATACTCAATATAGTCGTCATAGCGATTGGATATTAAGCCAATGACACCAAGATCTTTGCTAAGAGTATAAGCAAAAAATAAATGATCAAAATTCTCCATATATGTTTCACATATCACACATCCCTTGTCAGGGACAAAAGGAAGACGATCATGTGTGGCAAGACGATCCGGAGCACTCAATAATAGAACGAAAGCATTCTTCGGCAGAATATAAGATTTCCAAACATCGGAGGCCATGGCAAGATATATTTCCGAGGTCTAAAGATCTAATATCTATTGGAGTTACAAGTGGTCTAGCTCCAAAATTTAATATCGGGGTATGTTTCTTCTTACGTATTACTAAAACAAAAATTTCACTTTTAATAAAATAAAATATATAATGAATATTGAATTTATTGATGCCAAAGGCATATGTTCAAATAATAATATCACGTGCTAAAAATAATAATAAGGGGAAATTGTTTACAGAAAGTTATTACAAATAAATCTGCAAAAAAAAAACTTCTTACCAAAAAATACACTTAGGAGAAAATTATATTCACATAAGTTCAATTTTTTAACTGTTGGTTTGAAAAGGTATTTTTTAGTTACCAAAATACCTTCAGTTGAAAACACCAAAAACCTAATTTCGGATCTTTCTTTTCACCTCATCTCGTCGCCCCACACCTTAAATTTTCTGCTAAAATTTTACGGCGATTCTCAGATCATTATTTTGTTCATCATCTCGTCGCCTCATCCCTAAAAATTATTTGTTAAAATATTCTGTACATGAAATGTGTTTGAATCGATGCATCTAAATTGTTCGTAGCATTTGGAATCTTTTTGAATCGAAGAAGATCTACTCTGCACATGTAATTTTCGGATATACTCTGCACATTCCATCTTTTGTGTGTGTATACTATGTGTGTATGAGAATTACAAATTTGAATGCCGATGCTAAATTATAGACAGCGAAAGTCTGTTGGTATGTCTTTTTTTTAAAAAAAAAACTCTCATGGTTTTGACTGATACATATGGATGAAGAAGTAAGGTATGTGTTGGTGTCCATGCTTGTTTGCTCATTTCCAAAATTTACAGCCTGGCAGTAAGATATTGCAACGATGAAGATGACACAGAGAAAAATTAACTGGTGCACAAAAAATATAAAAATTAATTGGTGCACGAAAATTATAAAAATGTAACTGGTGCACGAAAGTTTTAAGAAGTAACTGATGCACGCAAATATAACATTGGTGCACAAAAATCATAAAAAATAACCGATGCACGAAAATCATAAAAAGTAACTGACTCACGAAAATTATAAGAATTAACTGGTGCACGAAAATATAACCTTGGTACACGAAATACAACACTTATGCATGAAAATACAACATTGGTGCACAAACTTTGTGTTAACAACTAGTGCACGAAATACAAGAATTGGTGCACGAAATTAAATGGTTCGTGCATCAGTAACTTAATTGTATGGTTCGTGCATCACCCACTTGCGATTATGGTTCGTGCATCACATACTTTTTGTAAGACCCCAACCCTTATACTCGTCATTAGTGCATTTATGACGTCGTATGAGTATAAAAACAAATTTCATTCTTTAACCGAATCCTTACATGCTTCACATATTATCCATGACATCAATAATACTCAGCAATAAGACTCAAGGTTCACCCATTATCATCCCCATTACACCACTTTTACATTGTGAGTTTTTATAAAAATTTGGGCAGAGTCTCCCCATAAATTGAGATATCCCAAAATAAAAATACGTCACACAATATAACTCCCAACCAGGGACAAACACACTACGAAAACAGAATACTGAAACTACGTAAATTCCCCGCCAGGGAAACCACCATCCTAAGAATAAGAAGACATCACAAGTGGGCTTCAACACCCTTATACAGTCCATATACATGCTTCCTAGTTGCTCACATACGAGCAACAAATAAATGAATACCAATCTAACTGAATAAATAGCATATACTATTTACCCCCACTCATATATGTTTCTGGAAGCAGCATGATCCAACAAGCTCGAACCAATATCCCAAAGTAGCTTAGTACATGTTGTACCTGTTTCAACAGAAACAGCCCCCACACGGGTGAGCATACTCCAACTCAATATTCATTCAAAAATCAATATATGAAATTGTAATGCAACAATTTAGATTATTCAAAACTCATAAAATATACTCCCTGTACAATTCCGAATTTGTATAGCTTCCACACACTGTTCCTGTTTCAGACTCACACACCTTCATACTGTCAAGTTTAGCATTATCATTGAAAACATAATACTCAACGATACTATGAATTCACTACAGCAACAAGATATTATTTATGTTCAACATAAATAATTCAACATCAATGTAAACATGGTTATCCCACTATCTCATTCTCGACAATTTCTCATATCGCTCATGCCCAAGGCATCAATACTCAACTAGTATAATCGGATCACGTACATCGACGTATCCACCATACCGCGTGTATTAAACTCAATTATCAAACTCAATCACTGAACCTTAAAACATCACATTAAAATACATGTATGCATGAATATATAAATACTGGGATACCTGCTCGTACGTCACCACGTACCTTATAGTCGACAACATGATGGGCTATCCCGACATCTTGAGAATCATGAAGAATCACACAGTTCACGCACGCATTTCGTGCGATTCCGGCGGGCTCCGGCGGCGATAGAGGCGGCGGCCGGTGTAGAAAGTATCGTCCAGATGAGGAGAAGAGATTTGGTATATGGCTTCGTCCAATTCGTAGAAGATTCGAAGAAATCGAACCAAAATCGCTCAAACCCTAGTCTGCGCGAGTTTCATCGTTCCAGATCAAAATCGAACCACTTTTCGAACACCAAAATATTATTATCTGGTATGGAAAGATTCGCCTGAGAGTTGTGAACACGGTGGTAGGTCGGTCTCGTCGTTAGGTGGTCGGACGGCGGCGAACGGAGCGGATAAGTACACGGTGGTCGGTGGTCGCGCGAGAAGTGCTTGTTTTCACACCTTTTCGTAGGTGTCCGCCATCTCTGTGTATTTTACACGTTTTTGTATGTGTTTTACATCCTACACCGATATTATTAATTCCCGACCAATTATGAACATCGGGGTGTCACCGGTGTACTGGTGCATGTGCAACACATGAACAGTCCACACCTAACTTCATGTCCTTATTTGAATCACAAAAATTAAATCTTTCGATTTAATGCAAATTTTATATTTAATAAAATTTCGGTGTTAATTATCATGATAATTTCGATCCCGGAATTATTTATCCCAACTCCGCTCCGAAATCCGATACTCAAGAATTAAATCTCGACATATCATATAACCACCATAATTACATCAATTGCACCATAAATAATTATTTCGGACATTACAATAATAATTATTTCGGACATTACAATTCTCCCCAACTAATAAAATTTCGGCCCCGAAATTTAAACGCATGCTTACCATTAAAATAACGGTAAAATTTTACGTACCGTTATACAGCTCACAATAGTAACTTGACCATCTGTAGGACGACAACCATCCGAACCATCACGGCTCACACATGTGCCCTCAGTACACCAACAATGGTAAGACTGAAAATCACATTCTTTACTCTATCCCAACATTAGCATTTAATAAGCTAACATATGAATTCCTCGATTAATGTAAATCAATACGAGGTTAACATAATACTTGCCCTATTCAATTTTGGTGACATTGCAAAAGCTCATTCCTGTAATTAACTTATCAAGAAAATTACTAACAGTTCCTAAAAGCCAACACTTACCGTGTTTAACATACTTCAGTACCTGTGTACTCGCATTGGTACAGTTTCCTTGCACAAGATCTAAATTCGTCACAGTTTACTTTCATCATAGTACACATCACATAATCACTAAATCATCAATACATGCATATCATGCGTATATCAGACTGTATGACAAAACACCAACTTTTATCATATAAATAACCTCATACCTGTGTGATTGCAATTGTATGCAACTTATACCAACATCATCACATCACAACCATAGGCCGTATGAAGTAGTGGTACTCTTGAGTCCTTACGTATCAATATCTCACATATCACCTCCTGGCTATTATCTGGTGCAAAGTAATTACTAGCAAACCCATTAGTAATTCTCACATACATATATCTACATTATACGCACCAACAACCACAGATCATAAATGTCAAATCATGCTCATTACAGTTCTCCCATGCTTTAAGCATCAATGTTTCCATATTTCATCACCTAGCTATCATCTGGTATGAAGTATTTCTCAAAACATAACCACGTACCTCGTCCTTTAAGCATTATTGATATTCATAATGTTTCCGTCATCAACCATTCCCCGCGTCAACAGTTTCACGCAATCCTATACACAACATGCTACAGCACACTATCATATATCTGGATGATTGAAATTCATAAGAATCAATTGCATGCCTCAATGACGCAATTCATTTCAATCTTTAACTTATCCTCGAAACATAATAATTCATTAATCATGAATGGTCACAAAGATCATATCTCCACACACGACATTCATAGTAATCCCACGTCATCTTTTGACGTACCCGTTAATCTCATGTCAACATGATCATGTTCACCTACTACTCCTACAATATATCAATCTAGCATGCGTTTCACAGTAATAAATACCATCTCAAGCGATTATCATTTTCTGTTATTCCATATGTACAATCGATTCTCTCAAAATTAATATAACTCACTGAGATAATGCAATCAGCATTTATCAACAGATATTAACATATATTTACATGCCAAACCAAACGTAATAGTTTACCTCAACTCCTTGTTCCTCTGGAACATTTCAATATCCTCTTGGGCCTACATCTCATGTACCCAAGGAACAACAATAACACAATGTCCACAGCTATCTGAAATGAACACATCATCAATAACATGACCGTCCAAAAATATTCATTGCCTCGACATATCAGCGGCATTCACAATATTTCCATCGTTTCGATATGATAGCGGCAACTATTATAAATCTCAAATATCACCATATAATCATACCATCATCTCGCCAAGAAATGTCATCAATATATATCGGTATCAATCATACCCCGCTATTGCATCCACTGCAATAAAATGAGAGAAAACAATAATGTCTCTTCCTCCACGCTCTCCATGATCGCTTTCACCTGTACAGTTGATTATCACAATACGTCAAATCAACAAGGTCAATTTAAATTAACGTATATTCATCACCCTCCCTCTATAGTGGAGGCACATTGTGGGGTCTTCCCACCTTAACAGTGATTAATAGACATAAGAAAGACTAATCATGCATTAATAACATCTTAGGGTTCTAGTTGTTGCAAGAGCTAACAGAATTACAGGCCAAATAAAACTTCAAAGCTTATTAGTTACATTCCCATGATGAATGTTAACATGTTAGATTTATACTACTCCTAGAGTAGATACTAAACAGAAGTTGAATCCTAAACGTTCCTGTGTTCCTCGTAGCTCACTGCCTCAACCCGACCCTTAGTCCTTTAGTCCAAAGGTGTACCTACAGGAACAACCCATCATGAGCATGTATATCGTTACTTAACATCATAAGGTAATGGCATATAAATAAATGCATGGAAATAATTGGTAATGTATACTTCCTGGTTAATCGCATTAACCCTCTTTGGTTGTCCCTGTTTCATAGCCATGCATAAAAACCATTAATTCTTGACGTGAATGATTAAGATCACCATCTTATAAATATCATCATCTTATAACGTCATCATCATATAAGCATCATTGTCTTATAAATATTATCATCTTGTAACATCATCATCATATAAGCATCATCATCTTATAACATCATAACAAAATATAACAGTAAATGTACGACATCTTAGTTAAGTGAACATGCTGGTTATTCGTTACCTTCTTCTTGTTGTTCCTGATTCATAATCGTGCATATGGCATCTTACCCTGTGGCATCTTACCACATTATAATCATCGCATGGCCTCTTACCATGTGGGGTATCTTACCCCGTGGCATCTTACCACAAATACATCGCATGGCTACTTACCATGTGGGGCACCTTACCCCGTGGCACCTTACCAAAAATACATCGCATGGCTACTTACCATGTGGGGCACCTTACCCCGTGGCACCTTACCACAATAACGTTACATGGCTACTTACCATGTGGGGCACCTTACCCCGTGGCACCTTACCACAATAACGTTACGTGGCTACTTACCATGTGGGGCACCTTACCCTGTGGCACCTTACCACAATAACATCATCGTATAAACATCATCGTATAAACATCATCGTATAAACATCGTATAAACATCATCGTATAAACATCGTGAATACTCATGCAATAAAAGCATAGTTGTAGTATAAAGATGTGTGTTACCGTCCGATGCCCGTACGCCTCTTACGTACCTTTTCAAAAGGAGGAGGAGTCAACAGACTTTATCTCCTTGATGGTGCCGGTACCTGGGATGGTTCTACAAGACCACATAATACCATATTAGATGCCTCAAAACCATCTCACATCATAAACTTAACAAAATAAAACATCATTATATTTTTTTCAACTTGCTGCCTCTCTCGATCGATCGGCCCAAGATCTCGATCGATCGAGACACTGTGCACTAACAGTGCCTTAGCTTCCTGCCTCGCTCGATCGATCGAAGCATTTTACCGATCGATCGAGAAGCTTCACCGATCGATCGAGAAATCCTTCGATCGATCGGCATCAAGATTTTAAACATACATTAGACCTACTGTCTCGCTCGATCGATCGAGACCAAATCTCGATCGATCGAGAGCTCTGAATAATCGGGATTTTCCCCAGATTTTTGAGCACCTCTTTTCATACCATCTTTTCTACTTCATAACACATTTTTCATGCTAAAACTATCATGTGAATAACTTCATAAAATATCCATGTAAGCACTTAAATCAAAGGTTTAACAAAACCTAAGCTAACATGCATCATATCATCATCATAAACTTAGAGCTCAACCAACTTACAGAAAACAGGGCATCATGGCATTACCCAGATTTTCGAGCACTCCATTTCATGCCATAAAAACTATACCATAATTCATAAAACATGCTTGAACAAAAATATCCTGGGCTTTACCAACTTATCATTCGTGTACCCAAATCAAAGGTTCACCCAAAGACCCATCTAACATGCATAATATAACCTCCTCAATAACACTCTCAATCCACATTTTTCCAGAAAACAGGGGAAACATCTTCCCAGATTTTCAAACACCCTAGTTCACATGCTTTAATCCTTCATATAAAACACATAACATGCTCAAGGAAAAATACTGAGAGCTGCATAATAACACCATTTAATCATTTAAATCGAAGGTTTCAAGAAACCTAAGCTATCATGCCATTTTTACCATACATAAAAGCAAGAACCTAATAAGCTTAAAAACAAAAACAGAGCATGGTTTCTTACCCTACTTTGCTCCGATTTTTGAGAGACTTCGAAGGGATGAAAATGGTAAGGCTCCTCAAGTTTTACTCAGCAAGTGCTGGTGTTTCTTTGGGAGAGAAGGGTCGAGATTTGGGATGGAAGGATGAGGCTGAATGATTGAGCCAAGTGGGGTGAGAAGTCAGCCTATCAACAGTTTGATTGGCATGGGTTAGGGGGGTGGTTGCATGTAGGGTGGTTTGTGGTGTTTAATTGTGTCCCGGTATTTCATACGATGTATAAAAATATCTTCCCTTGATATTTTATAATTGTACTTCATCAATACAACAATTAAAAACACGTAACATGCCCCCTAAACCCTATCATCATATCATAAATATAACCCCCACTTAAAATACCACAACCCTCTTAAATACATCGTAATTCATCATCGTAGCACATAATCATATAACATTTCATCATCGTAGCATATAATCATATAGCATTTCGGGGGTATTACACACATAAAAGACATTGTACACTCTAGTGTCGATCCCAACAATAATCACATCGCTCGCTCGTCAGCGGCGACCACATCACTCACTCGTCAGTGGTGACCCAATAACACAGCACACACTCATCAGTGGCGACCCATATCACATCGCTCGCTCGTCAGCGGCGACCACATCGTAAATAATTGATATAGTGGCAACACCAAGCCTACTATACCACATCGTCGCATCATTTTTTGCGACACATCGTATATAATCGATATAGTAGCATCACCAAGCCTACTATACCCCATCGTCGCTCCCCTACTACTGCGACACAATATATAATCGATATAGCAGCATCACCAAGCCTACTATACCCCATCATCGCTCCCCTACTACTGCGACACAATATATAATCGATATAGTAGCATCACCAAGCCTACTATACTCCATCGTCGCATCATCATCGCGACCCATCAACTATATATATAGCAGCAATACCAAGCCTGCTATACCCACACGTCGCTCCCCTGCTACTGCGACACAATCTACTCATTCCAGTGACCCTCAATATCATCATTCATTTACAATCAGTGATATATCATAATCAACATCAATAGGAATAGGAATATCAATACATGCTCGTACGTTAACACGTACCTGTGCCATCCTGTAAATGACACACACATACACGATTGTCACATTATCTGTTGTCATACTCCAACCGCACAGTACTGCCTGCCATTTCCTATTTTCAGATATCATATATCTCATTTTCTGATTTCTCCTGCAAAAAATCAGATTTCTCAGCACTGCACATACATATACATAACATGTACACAAAACTCAACTCAATAAAATGCATTTATCCCTCTACTAGTAACAACGTCCACTTATTATCAACATTAATTACCGTCAGCGGTGTCATTCATCACGCACCTTAAAAGGCATTATCATTTTTACCATAGTCAAGCTAAGGATAATAAAACGAGTTACCATACTCGAGGCTTTTCAACCATACCACCCTCAGTGTATATGTTCATCGTATCTCATACGATCCTGCAATCACGATGGTTAGCAATAACACCAATTTTCATTGCTTCATATCATAAAATGCACATAGCAGGCGTCATGTCACAATGACAGAAAACTACAATTATGCAGAAAACTACAATCATGCATAAAAGTATGTGATATACATGTCTATCAACACGTCCCTAGGCCATTAAACATCCCAAAGAGCTAACCACTGCCCTGATACCACTAATGTAAGACCCCAACCCTTATACTCGTCATTAGTGCATGTATGACGTCGTATGAGTATAAAAACAAATTTCATTCTTTAACCGAATCCTTACATGCTTCACATATTATCCATGACATCAATAATACTCAGCAATAAGACTCAAGGTTCACCCATTATCATCCCCATTACACCACTTTTACATTGTGAGTTTTTATAAAAATTTGGGCAGAGTCTCCCCATAAATTGAGATATCCCAAAATAAAAATACGTCACACAATATAACTCCCAAACAGGGACTAAACACACTACGAAAACAGAATACTGAAACTACGTAAATTCCCCGCCAAGGAAACCACCATAGGGCTTCAACACCCTTATACAGTCCATATACATGCTTCCAGTTGCTCACATACGAGCAACAAATAAATGAATACCAATCTAACCGAATAAATAGCATATACTATTTACCCCCACTCATATATGCTTCTGGAAGCAACATGATCCAACAAGCTCGAACCAATATCCCAAAGTAGCTTAGTACACGTTGTACCTGTTTCAACAGAAACAGCCCCCACACGGGTGAGCATACTACAACTCAATATTCATTCACAAATCAATATACGAAATTGTAATGCAACAATTTAGATTATTCAAAACTCATAAAATATACTCCCTGTACAATTCCGAATTTGTATAGCTTCCACACATTGTTCCTGTTTCAGACTCACACACCTTCATACTGTCAAGTTTAGCATTATCATTGAAAACATAATACTCAACGATACTATGAATTCACTACAGCAACAAGATATTATTTATGTTCAACATAAATAATTCAACATCAATGTAAACATGGTTATCCCACTATCTCATTCTCGACAATTTCTCATATCGCTCATGCCCAAGGCATCAATACTCAACTAGTATAATCGGATCACGTACATCGACGTATCCACCATACCACGTGTATTAAACTCAATTATCAAACTCAATCACTGAACCTTAAAACATCACATTAAAATACATGTATGCATGAATATATAAATACTGGGATACCTGCTCGTGCGTCACCACGTACCTTATAGTCGACAACATGATGGGCTATCCCGACATCTTGAGAATCATGAAGAATCACACAGTTCACGCACGCATTTCGTGCGATTCCGGCGGGCTCCGGCGGCGATAGAGGAGGCGGCCGGTGTAGAAAGTATCGTCCAGATGAGGAGAAGAGATTTGGTATATGGCTTCGTCCAATTCGTAGAAGATTCGAAGAAATCGAACCAAAATCGCTCAAACCCTAGTCTGCGCGAGTTTCATCGTTCCAGATCAAAATCGAACCACTTTTCAAACACCAAAATTTTATTATCTGGTATGGAAAGATTTGCCTGAGAGTTGTGAACACGGTGGTAGGTCGGTATCGTCGTTAGGTGGTCGGACGGCGGCGAACGGAGCGGATAAGTTGATCGCTTTTATTTTAAACAGTTATTTCGAGCGATTCTACCGCAAGTGCACGGTGTCAAGTTTTAGTATAATGATCTAGAAGTAAGGATTGTCGAACCCACGAGGACTAGTAGTAATTACCAAATTTAACTAGCGTTCTATATTTAACCTACGAAACTGGTTGAAAGATGAATTAATTTAATCAACTCCAATATTCAACGCACCACAGAGAATTAAGATAATAAACAGTAGAGATAAATATCGAGACTTCGGTTCACTTGAGTAATCCCCCACAATTTACCTACTAGTTCTAATTAAAATTAATGCATCTAAGGTGACAAGTTTTCCGATTATATCCAATATACTATCTCGAGCTATATTAAACCTAACACTGAATTGCAGTAAGTAACTCTCGTTCACTTATTTAACAATTCAATGTTGCATACGTTCTATGAAAACCCTTAGCCTTCGATTACTAGATATCTATAGCTATCACTCGTGTATTTGACGTCATCTCTCGATCTCGGTCTGAAATCCACGGTTTATGTTATAGGTTCCGTTTCACAAAATCATCTCTCGATCTCAATTGCAAACTAACAATAATCAAAGAGTAGCTAATTCTTTAAAAGCATTAAAATCATAACATAAACTCAAAAATAACAAAAACTCAATCAAAAACTCGAATTAAAACTGTGGGTTCATACACAATATCCCCTTGTCTCGATAACACACTTAGCCTAGCATATTAACGGAAAAACAACGTTTTATAATATCTAACAACATTATAAACATTGGAATTCGAAAATAAAACTACACAAAAGTTCAGAAATACTAGTAAACACTCGATGTTGAATCGTGCGTCGATCCGTTGTTCCCGTCTCTAGCTGCGTTCCTTTGAATCGTCTTGAATGAATCTTCTCTTCCAAGAGGTGGCTGCCTATCCAGAGGTGAAAGAACCCTCCTAATGACCTAAAAATCTCTTTTTATATGTCTCCTCCCGAGCTCCAATAATCTGGTACCAAAAATAGCCCCAAAACTTAATTAAGGAAGTTTTTTATTCTGGGACTCTGCACGCGATCGATTTCTTCGAATTGGGCGATCGATCGCCTTCAGCTTTTTCTCCTCGGCGATCGGTCTCTTCAAGATAGGCGATCGATCGCCTATATGTTCTGCCCCGAGGCGATCGGTCGCCTGATTTGTTGCGATCGATCGCCTCTCGCTTGAAAAATTCCACGAGCTCACTGCCTTCAGGCGATCGATCTCTTCGAAATAGGCGATCGATCGCCTGAAGCTTTTGTCAATTTTTAAGTCATTTTGACATCTTTTCCCACGGATTGCCTCGTACTGTCATAGTTCCACCTCCTAGTCCATAAAACGGGGTTTTTCCAGTATTTCTTGCACTTCTACTGGATTCTTGGAAATACAACAAAACACAACCAAAAGTATAAAATCTTCCAAGAATCACTATAAAAATCGCAAGAAATATATGCAAATATAAGTGTAAAAATGACAATTATCATAAGTACACGGTGGTCGGTCGGTCTCGTCGTTAGGTGGTCGGACGGCGGCGAACGGAGCGGATAAGTACACGGTGGTCGGTGGTCGCGCGAGAAGTGCGTGTTTTCGCACCTTTTCGTAGGTGTCCGCGATCTCTGTGTATTTTACACGTTTTTGTATGTGTTTTACATCCTACACCGATATTATTAATTCCCGACCAATTATGAACATCGGGGTGTCACCGTTGTACTGGTGCATGTGCAACACATGAACAGTCCACACCTAACTTCATGTCCTTATTTGAATCACAAAAATTAAATCTTTCGATTTAATGCAAATTTTATATTTAATAAAATTTCGGTGTTAATTATCATGATAATTTCGATCCCGGAATTATTTATCCCAACTCCGCTCCGAAATCCGATACTCAAGAATTAAATCTCGACATATCATATAACCACCATAATTACATCAATTGCACCATAAATAATTATTTCGGACATTACAATAATAATTATTTCGGACATTACACTTTTTATATGTTTCATGCATCAGTTATTGATTTTAATTTCGTGTTACTTATTTTCAATTTTCGTGCATCAGTTACTGATTTTATTTTTCGTGCATCAGTTACTGATTTTCAATTTTCGTGCATCAATTACTGGTGCACGAAAGATTTAAAAAACTGGTGCACGAAAATATAACATTGGTGCACGAAAATCATAAAAAGTAACTGATGCACAAAAGATAATACTGATGCATGAAAATTCAACACTGGTGCACGAACTTTGTGTTAATTAACTGATGCACAAAATTTACAAAAAAACAACTGGTGCACGAAATACTATAATTGGTGCACGAAATTAAATGGTTCGTGCATCACCCACTTGCGATTATGGTTCGTGCATTTCGTGCACCAGTTATTTTTTATAATTTTCGTGCACCAATTACTTTTTATAATTTTTGTGTACCAATTAATTTTTCTTTGGGTCATCTTCTTCGTTGCAAGTTTCAGATTGTAATTCTGGAAATGAGCAAAGAAGCACGGACATCAATGAATCATAACTATAAAACCTCAAATGGCAGCAAACAGTATATATACACACACACACACACACTTACTTTTACACATACACACAAAAACACATACCAATTTGAAAAAGAATCTGGAACGAAGTGATGGAATGGAAAATCAAAGTATTAAGAGAAAAATCAACTCTAAAAAATCGTAACCGGCTAGAGAGATTTACGAGGAGATTTGAATCGCAGTCGTGAAAGGAAGAGCTCGAACGAAGTGCTGAAAGGAAGAGAATGAAAATTTATGAGATTGTCGCCTTTTCTTATTAAGGGCACTTTTGTCATTTCAACCTAAAGTGGAATTAAATGATTGCAAGTTTTTTTCTCGGACTAGAATGAATAAAGTTTCACAAAATGGTACCGGCATTAGGGGTGTTCATTCGGTTCAAACCGAACCGAAATTTCGGTTCGGAAATTTCAAAACCAAAATTGTTCGGTTCGTTTTCGGTTTTAACCGAACTTATTCGGTTCGGTTTCGGTTCGCTACGGTTCGAACCATAGTTTTTTTTATTATTATTTTTAATTTTTTTTTCGATTTTTTCAATTTTCTTTTTTGAAATTGTATGCTTAATTGATAAAAATCAACTTAAATACAAACATTAATACATCATTCATTGGACTCAAATGAATTCTGAACCTTTGATCTTTTAATTTTAAACTTCTAATATTATTTTGAAGCTATTTAATACAAAATATCGAGTTTAAATGAGGCAACAAAATAAATTATATTATACTTGAAACACGTTGTTAATTTATGCGTTCTTATTAATACAATCAGGAGCAAAACCATTTAAAAAATCTATATAAACCATAAAAAAAATTCAATTTTTTTTTTTAAAATTTCGATTTTCGGTTAACCGGACCCTGTAACCGAAAATCGAACTCTTTAAAAAAAAACCAAAAATCGAACCAATTTTTTTCGGTTCGGTTTGAATCGAACTTCTTCAGTTCGGCCCGGTTCGATCGGTTAACCGAACCGGTGAACACCCTTAACCGGCATGAACTTTGTCCCCCTAATAATAATATCACAATTTTCCTCGCAGCGCCTAGCCCGCTGTTGTATTCATGAGCCCGATACAAAAGACAACCAGTGGCCCAACAAATAATGGCCCATTGAAGCAGAACCAACCTAATTTTTGTATATAAATCGCTTAGTAAGTCGGTTGGGTGAAATAAATCAAATATAAATAGTGGTCCTCCGTTCTTGGGGCCCTAGGGTTTTTAGGAAATTAATCGAGGTTTTCTTCTTCTGTTTTAGTTCAATTTCGAGGAATCAATTCTAATCCATGGATCTCACCAAGAAACGCAAGGCTGACGAGAATGGCGGAGCGTATTTCGTAGCCACCGACCTTAACAGCGACACTTTTTCGGCCCAACTGTTGCCCAGCATGTTATCCCCTGAAGACGCTGAGAAAATCATAGAACCCTTCACGAAGGAACAGATCCTACCTATTCTGCGCGCCGCCGTACTTCGGCACCCTGATGTCTTGGAGGCCGTGCGCGCAGTGGCGGATGCGGACCCAGTGCAGCGTAAGCTCTTTGTTCGCGGACTCGGTTGGGAAACCACTACCGAGAAGCTTCGCGAGGTTTTCTCTACCTACGGAGAAATTGATGAGGGCAACAGTATTGTCATTACTGATAAGAACACTGGAAAGTCCAAGGGTTATGGGTTTGTGACATTTAAGCACATTGATGCTGCTATATTAGCCCTGAAGGATCCCAACAAGAAGATTGATGGCCGCATCACGGTCACTCAGCTTGCGTCTACGGGCAGTTCAGGTAACTCGCACTCGGTTGATGTGTCGATGAGGAAGATTTATGTTGGTAATATTCCGTTTGAGATTACTTCGGAGAGATTGTTGGCTCACTTTTCGATGTATGGTGAGATTGAGGAAGGGCCATTAGGGTTTGACAAGCAGAATGGTAAGCCGAAAGGTTTTGCCTTTTTTGTCTATAAGACTGAAGAGGGAGCGAGGGCTTCGTTGGTTGATCCTATGATAACTATTGATGGTCATCAGTTGGTTTGTAAGTTGGCGACTGATAATAGGAAGCAGAAGCCTAGAATGGGAGGACTGGTCCCTGGGATGCCAAATGCTGGACCCATGGTATTTCCCGGTGAAGGGATGCCTGCTTCGAACTATGGAACAGGAGGTTACATGGGCTATGGTCAGGGACCAAACATGCCTCAGCAGCCACAGCAGACGAGTGTTATGCCTCAGAATACCGGTTATAATAACACTATGGGCGGGCAAGGGTATGGTGGTGGGTATGGAGGTGCATCACAATACAGCGGTGGTGTTAATGGGGCTGCACCAGGGGAGTTTGGAGGAGGATTGGGCAACAATGAAGGATACAGAATGCCTCCTAGTACTATTGGGATGCAGAGCTCAGGAAATTATCCAGACAGTGGGAACTATGGGTTTCAATCCGCCTATCCATCTCATCACAGCCAGTCTGGAACTGGCCCCAGGTTTCCCGCATATCATGGTGCGCCACCATATTATTGAGGTAATTGTTTTCTGACTATTTGCAATGAGTTACATATATCATCCATTTGCATCATTTTGCATCTGTGACATTAACAAATTGATAGGTGCTCTTAAAACGTCATTTGCGTGTGTTGTGGTCAATATATATTTGCTACTATGTTTCTTAGTCAGTGGTAATTTATAGCTCACGATAACCTTTATGATGTTTCTGCTTGACTAAATTATCTTGTTTAGGTAATTGAACCAATTATTAGGTACCTTGTAAAAAAATCAGACTCAAAGCCATTCAATTTTTAGAAAGATGTGCTTTGGAGTTTGTGAGTGCATGAAAAAAGTGATATATAGGTGAAATATATGAAGGTTTTGTAGATGTAGGAGAGGATGTCTTAGCGTATCTTCTCCTTATGAGCATAATAACTCAGAATTCTGTTTCCCCTGCCTCCTTGGTTTCAGCTAATATAGCCATTCAACTATAATGTTTTTAAAAAGAAAAGAACGCTTCTATTTAGCCGTACGTCATGGTAATTGAAGTCTTCTTTTTCTCCGCTTCCTCATAAGAGGTTAAGCAAGAAGAAAGGATTTATTAAATAAAGTGAATTTTTATGCTCATATGTTGACTTATATGTTCATGATATTTCTTTGAGTCGAGAAAATAACGCATTCAAATATTGCATGTTTTATATGTTTTGAATGATGGATTAAATTACATGTGGGTGTGTTCAGGTGTTTTGACAGCTTCTTGGACGCAAATGCTTTAAATGGTTGTGGTGATTACGTGATTGCAAGACTATGAAATCTTTGGCTGATTAATGGACTGCTGTAGATCTTTGGCTGCTTTACTCTATATGTGCTCCAATAAAGTTGTGGATTTATGAAATTTATATTTCGCTAGGATGAGCTCGAAGTTTTTACTTGGAACATTGCTTTGTAATGTGATAGATGACTGAAGTGTTCTTCAATTGTTTGCTTTTCCTTGTTATTTTAGCTGCTACATTCCCTTTATATAGCTTTTTTATTTTATCTTGTTTTCTATAATTGTACTTTTAGTTCTTAGTCTATGTGGTGTCTTCATGTTGTGTGCATAATTATGTCCTTCGAGATGGTACTGGGATATCTGAATGAGCTTATGCTGTTACTTTTTTTTATTTTTTTTTGCATCAATTGAGCTTATGCTTCTTGTTATTGGTGAATGTTAGTAATTCCAAATTTTTACCTTGAAATTTGGCTGATGGTTTTTAAGTATATGGCTACTCTGTAATCTTTGAATTACCAGATAAATGCTGTGATCTAAATGATTTCCACTTTCGCAATCATATAGAGACGAGGTGCAGTTCTGCTTGTAAAACATGCTTTGCTGCTCATCTTGGTGTGAGGGTCACTTCTTGAATTTTTGAATTTTGATCCGTAGAAAACCTCATTTTATGTTTCCATTGTCGTGTGTTGAAAATGGGCACAAGTGCTTGTTTTGTTCTGAGGGAGAAAGGTTTTGGCACTTGTTGTCTCTTTAGTTGATACAGAACTATGTGAGTGCTTTTTAGCTGTTCTTCCTAGATATATAGTGCTTTGACCTAAGATTAATGGTGATCTACAGGTAGGACGATATATATGATTTTAAAAGACTATTGCTGCTCTTCCTTTCAAATATATTGGGTAATCATAAGTTCTAATTTCTCCATTTGTCAAAAGTATATTTGTACCCGATACAAATTAAGAGCATTCCTGATCCTGGACTAATTATAATTCTTCATTTTTAGAAGTTATTTTTCTTGTCTTGAATTTTATTGTTTATTGTCTTGAATTTTATTAAGTATATAATCATTGCATAGATTCCTATGAGAATGTCGGATCCTTCTGGGGTTCATTCCAATCTCATCACTATTCAAGTTTTATTTTTGTATCTCTTTGACTTGGAATCCTTGCAATTATTGACGTGCTAACTGCTAAATTCTCGTAGTTGTTGGGGTAAAGTATTCAACTTATGTACTTGGGTGATAATCGAAAAGTATATGTGAATTTGGTTTATATTTGTTGTCAATTAAATGGATAGATTGGGAATTGGTATAAGGATGGGCCTTTTGCACATGAAATCCTACTAACCTCCTTTGCGACGGCTACTCATTCTAAGTTTAGGAATTGCAAACCGTACTAAGACACATAGCAGCTGTAGTGGTGGTCTTCAATGGGTGACATGCATGTGGAGTGACGAATAAACTGATATCTAGTGGTATTCTTCATGCAAGTTTGGCATATGCATGTCCATGGACACTTGTGCATCTTACTAGGTGCAGCGTGAAATAAATTCATTATAATAATGGCTAGACACATTCCATTGAAGTACTGTTTGCATATGTTTCTTTCATGCTAAATTGATGCATGATGTCGTGATTTAGCTGCCAGGTGCACATATGGGAAGCCTAGTGTTGTCTTTGGTAGGTCTTCAAGTGCATCGTTACTATGTTCAATTAGAGGTAGGTGTTTTGTTAAGGAATATCGTCCAGAATTCCTTGAGCTTCACAAGTTTATGAGGTTATTTTCCTGAACTTCAAATTTTTTTTTATTTTGAGGGTATTGTTAAAAGGGAAAACCTGGTGCACGAAGCGGGTCCGGGAAGGGCCAATTGCAGGGTATTGTTAAAACATGTTCCCCTGCCTTCAATTTTACGTGTCTAATTATCTTTTCTAAGTTCACCTTTAAGTAAATAAAATGTCTCAGTTCTACTACTATAATTCGTTTGTATTTGATTAGTATTGAGTAAGATTCTAAAACTAGTAAATTTTAGTGCATGCACACCATTTCTGTACTGATTTCTCATATTTGGTCTGAATTCCTGGACTTCAAATTTCTTGTGGTGTTGGCATTTTGATTCCTTTGTTATTTTTGCTTTCCTTGCCGATAGAAGATTATACTTGATTTATCATTTCTCAAAGACATCGGACTTGATTTGTAAGTATAGGGAAGGCTGCATTGGGTGTTTCTAGGAGATCCGCAAACGACGTGGCTGAAAAGAATCCCCAGCCTGATTTGGCAGCATTGCGACAATGGCTGGTTGGGGTTCTGAGGTATGATTGTTGCTCCACTCAACTCTTCATGCATTTTCCCCTTTTGCATTGGTGGTCGAGGTGATTGGTAGCTCATATTCGATAAGGCTGGGATTGAATGGGGTAATTAATGCCAACCAACAGGTGGGTTGTGTTCATTCAAGTAATTGTTTGCATCCCTTGGCTCTTGATGGACCCTTGGGATGGTAAAGTGCCAAAGCTCCAGCATAAGAATTGAAATAATCAGATTATTAATTGTTGGATCTCTTTTATATGCCTCTAATCGATGGTGTAATGTGGCGAACCCCCAATACTTGAGAATTGGGTGGGTGGCATAGCACATTTTTTGCGGTGCGCAACTTACAAGTTTCGTTTATCTCGTCATAAAATTTGAAGATCGAGTAAGGCGCATTGACCGAATGCATTCTAGTGGAGTCCCTTGTAATATTTACGTTAAGAAATATTCAATTTAAAATATATTTTTCGGTTTGAATCTGATAAAAATCAAGAAACTATTTGTATTGATTCAAGGTTATTAGTTATTTTCATGTATTGTGTAAACTTACTCAAGATACTCAATTGCAAATGATCTAGAAGACTACACTAGCGAATATGGAGATATATTTATTTTTCTTCGAACTTTAAAAATCATTATAGGTTGATATGATTTAGATATTTATGAAATCACCAACGACGCATACAAAATAATCATTTTGATGATTGTCTAACGTCGGTCCTATTTTTGTACATCCGATCTATGTAAGTATTTTTTGTCTAGCGTGTATGTTTTTTTGGCATCTGTATTAGTTTGTCTTTCTGAAAATATTATAATTTTCTCAAAATACAAACATATATCCGTATTATTCTAAAATCATTCCTCAAATATGATGTTTTACCTTTCATATTTCTCTGCACAATTGTTATTCTATAATTTATTTTTTTCATATTCAAAGATAATTATATTAATATTTTTTTATATAATATTGTCATAAAATATATTATTATCCTATAAAGTTGTGGATCTAATGGTAAAGTTTTTTTCATTGTGAATTAATAATTTTGCCATTTTACTTCATTCTATTTACTACAAATAAAAAAATAATTAGGCATATAAATGTAAAAAAAAAGAATATCAAACCAACAGTGTTTTGAAAATCGGTCCGAACCGATCGGTTCAACCGGTTTAACCTGTAACCAGTGCTTGATCCGGTCCGGTTGACCCTTCAAAACCACCCTGATAAAAAACCAGTGGGAACCGGATTAAACCGGTAAACAACCGGTTCAACCAGTGAACCGATTGACTGGTTGAACCAGTATGTTCCTTCATTTTTCTTTTCTTTTTTAAATTTTAATTCTTTTTTATTTTTTAAAAATTATAAATCAAATTTGTAGAACAAAATATATTATATATAATTTATTGTTATTGAAATGATTACAAAATAATATTTTATGCGTGTTTTTATCAAATTTTTCATATAATTCCATAAATGTGTCTTGTATATTATATATAAGCATGCTTAGTTTCTCGTAAATTATAATATATGTGAATAATTTCATAATATTTTAAATATTTTATTATAATTTTGGGATATTGATCTTTTTTGGCATTGTTTGTTGTTTTTTAGATGTTTTATTATTATTATTATTATTATTATTATTATTATTTTATGTTAGACATTTCATTTTATCTAATTTTTTGAAGTTTGAAATGTTATGTTGGTGTAACGATATTTTTTTATTGTGGACAACTTGAAACTATAGTAAAATATATGGTATATATATTTTACAAAACTTAAAATAGCTATTACATAATGCTGATGTCACCACCGGTTGAATCAATGGTTCAACCGGTTGAACCGATCAAACCTGTAATCAGTAACGGCACCGGTTTCATGTCCGGTCCGGTTTTGAAAACACTGCAAACCAAGGATATGAAAGGTATGATATACAATATAGATAATCAAGTTGGGTCGGACACATGCGTCAGTCTTCTCCAGACGTTTCTATCGTTCAACATATCTTATGTATTCCCCTTGCACTTCAAGCCTTTGCGTATAACTTTGAGCCATGTCTTTTTCGGTCGTCCTCTCGCTTTCGTGAACTAGCCAAAATTCATAGACTTCATTCGATGCATGTGCACTGATTGGTCTACGTCGAACATGACCAAACCAACATAAGTGGCTTTCTTGCATCTTCTCTTATATACAAGATACACCTACTTTAGCTCGAATATCTCCATTTCTTATTGTATCTCTTATGTCTTACCGCACATCCAACGAAGCATACACATCTCTGTCACACTCATCTTTTGGATGTGACTTGGGTGCCCAACATTCCGTCCCATATAAGGGTCTAATGGCGGTTCTATAAAACTTTCCTTTCAATTTCAGCGGGATATTACGATTGCATAGAACTCCGGTGGCGTTTCTCCGTTTCAACCAGCCAACCTGAATCATGTGGTTAACGTCACTGACAATCTCTCCATCCTTTTGGATAACTGAACCTAGGTATCGAAACTTGCTGCTCATCGACACCTCTTGACCACCGAGTGCTACAACACCGGAATCCCGAAAGGAACGACCACTAAATCTACACTCCATATATTCCGTTTTAAACATACTTAATCTAAAACCCTTTGATTCCAACGTCTCTCCATAACTCCAATTTAGCATTACCATGCCATTGTCTCGTCGATTAACACAACATCGTCAGCAAAAAGTATGTTCCAAGGTAATTCAGTCTGTATGTCTTTTGTTATCTCATCCATTACTAGGGCGAACAGGAAAGGGCTCAACGCAGACCCTTGATGCAATACAATAGTGATCAAGAACTCACTTGTCACCCCACTGCATGTTCTCACGTTGGATGCTACTTCGTCGTACATGTCATTGATTATATTGGCATACTTGATGTGAACTTTTTTCTTCATCAAAGCCCATCATAATATCTCCCTTTGTACTTTATCCTAGGCATTCTCCAAGTCTATAAAGATCATATGCGGATATTTACTCCTCTCACGTAGCACTCAACAAGTCGACGAAGTAAATGGATAGATTCAGTAGTTGACAGTTGTAATGCCTCGATTTGTTTTATACACATATGATATGATTATGGTGTAATTATATCAAATGGCGGTATGTTAATGGGGGTTCGGGTGGAACCAAGAATGAATTAATACATGTATGAAATGATATATGGCAAGGAATGAAACATGGTGTACAATGATTTGAATAGTAACATATCAAGCAACATGAACTAGTAGGCATTTGAATATGCATGTGAATTTAATTTGAAATTGGAGTTGCATTTGAATTTGGATTTCATCTTCATGTACATGTTACTTAACATGTCATTAACTCCAAATGACATGATATCAAGTGATTTAGGGAGCTAATGACCTTATATCAAGTGATTTAGGGAGGAGAATCACATAGTTTCTCATCTTTCACCTACAAAAACACTACACAAGCTCCTCTCCATCTCTTTCAAGTTCTTTTTGTTTGAGCTTGGAATTCACTTGTGTATTGAGCTAGGAAGTTGTGTGAAGTGAAATTGTACAATCTTGGTAAGGAATTTATGCTTTTAAGATTGAATTGTGTAGTGGTGTAGGAGTTATGTGAAATGAAATCCAAATTATGCAAGCTTAGAATCATAACATATTTATATGCCAAGAATTGGATTCTAAGATGGTGGAAACATGTTGTTATGTTATTAGAGAGTGCATGAAACTTGTTTACATGTTGAATTTCGAGTTATAGGAGAAGAGCTAGGAAGATAAGCTCAAAATCGTCATGTTCTAAGTTTTCTGGACATCGGCGATCGATCGCTAGCTTTGTGCCGATCGATCGCCGCGACCAGAACAAAAATAAGGCGGATAATGTATGTGGCGATCGATCGGTAAAAATGTGGCGATCGATCGCCAGAAACAGAACACTTTGGCGATCTATCGCGAGGTAATGCCGATCGATCACGAGGGGGCAGAACAGTATGGCGATCGATCGGTGAGAAGTAGCGATCGATCGCCAGAGCCAGAATGTTGAAAAATGTTATATTTTTATAGAATTTGATTTTAATGCCTATGATAACATGATATATTGTTGGCATTGTTGTAGTACAACGAGGCAATTAACCAGTAACGCCTAATTTAAATCGTTTGTGTCGCAGTACAGGTACGTGTTGACGTACGGAGTATAGATATTATGTGATGATGATGTTATGATTTTGATATCATATGATTTATGTTAGCTTTGTGTCATATGATTGGTAGTATCATATGCATGTACATACATGGATTTCATATGATTAGGATGGATGCCTTGATAGATATGTGTATATGCTTTGGTAAGATCATTGCCTTGATAGATATGCCAGGTTTGGTATATGCTTTGGCTGGGATCGTTGCCACGATATATATACTACATATGCTTTGGCTTGAGAGATATACGCCTGGTTTGGGTATATGCTCTGGCTATTATCACAGATGAGTACGGTACTATGATATGTGCTGCTAATATGAAGATGTGATGTGGTTCCACTGACATATTGAGCTGAATAGGCGTATCATATTGGGCTCGTGATAATAGGGTGATTGTTGAGACATGTCACATTAGATGATTTATTGTGCTTTATCATTGATATTGATATTGTGTTTTGATATCGCACTGAAATATTTATTATCTATACTCACGTTGTGTGAATGTTTCTGTAGGGACTCATAGATGTGGGAGGACGGGATGTGAGTCATTTTCCGCTGCGAGCTGAACCACTGCCTAGGAGTTATCTTGTAGTAGGCTGTTGTTTGTACATATGATGTGTAGTGGATATGTTTTTATAAACCCTGTAACAACTTAACTAGTACGATACTCTTAATCAGTGCTTGTTATTACTTAATTCAGACTCACATATGTATGTTAACATGATACATAATGGATTAAGTAACGAGGACCCCACAACAGTCCTGGCATGAACCCAAATTGGTTCTCCGATATCTTAACTTCCCTCCTTAAACAACATTCAATTATCATCTCACAAAGCTTCATTGTGTGACACATGAATTTTATACCACGATAGTTGGTGCAACTATTAATGTCATCCTTGTTCTTGTAGATAGAGATGAGAGTCATCTTTCTCCATTCATTTGAAATTTTGTTACTCCTCCAAATCTTGTTAAATAGATCTGTTAGCCACTTTATCCCCGTCGGTCTAAACATCCCCATACTTCAATAGGGATTCCATCAGAACCAACTGCTATTCGTGCTTTCATTTTGTTCAAACCTTCTTTAACCTCAGATTCTCTAATTCTTCGAGTAAACTCACTGTGAAATCCTTGAAATAATCATGTGCAATATGGCTCTTAATGATGAATATGAGGTGATTATGGTGTTTTAATTATGTGTGGTTGTGAAATGGTATGGGTATGCAATGGGCATGAACTGGTTTTACATTTTAGGGTGCATGTAATTAATTATGGTGCAATTGAGCTTTGTTCTAATAATTTAAAGAAGCATGTTTAATTTATAATGTGATGCATTTTGTTGGATAAATGCTTTAAAATATTAAGTGATGATATTTACTACATCATGCTAAATGCTTGGACATCATTTTAAATTACTTACATACTCCTACCTTCCCTTACTCATCTCATTTCCCCACCACACATCATTTATCCCTCAAATCCACTTCCCAAAACCCCTATTTTATCGCCTAAGCCAAGAGGGAAGAAGGAAGAACTTGGAAGCTTGAATTTCTTGAAACTTGCTAGGATTTGAAGCTTAAGTGGTACAAAGTCCTTCTTGTTGAATGTTAAGCATGCTAAGTTGAGTTTGGGTTTATGTTTTTGGGGGAAAAAGGTGTTTGTTTTGAGTTGTGATGATTTATTTGTCAAATTATGGGATTTTGTTGTTATTGGTGTGTCTTGTGTTGTATATTGAAGTATATATTGTGTTGGATTGAAGGGATATGAATTTTATTGGGTTTTGTAGGTTGAAGTGGGTGTAGTGTGTGGCAATTTTTCGCACATACACACATCGTCGATCGTTCGGCGCGTTTTCCCGATCAATCGCGCGTACTATATCTTGGAGCATAAAGTTTTCGCTATCGATCGGCGAGCTCCGCGATCGATCTGCGAGCTCCACGATCGATCGGCAGAAACTTCGCGATCGATCGCGGAATGGTGAATTTCGGGCAACCAGACAGTGGTGTCTCGTGATCGATCGGCGCGTATGAGCGATCGATCGCGAGGCACAAATATGGGATTTTTTATATTACCTTGGGATTTTTGTGATGAGATATTATATGGCTTCAAATATTGAGTTGTTGCAATTGTGTAGAGCCTTCCCAAGCGTTGGCACAACGTAGGGGATAGTTTCTGAAAACACCATACTTTTGGAAGAAAGGTACGTAGAGAGACGTACAAGCATCGACGGTAAAATGTATTTTTACATATTGAATTATGCATTGTGGATGCATGAATTGGATGCTTTGTGCATATTGTTGTGAGTCGTTGTTATATTCAAGTGATGATTATAATGCTTGCCGCTGTCATTTCGAAGCAAGGAATAGAATACTTGCCGCTGTCATATCATAGCGATGGAACATAATATTTGCCGTTAATATGTCGAAGCGATGACAATGCCGCTGTCATATGAAGCGAGGTATATTATAGTGCCGCTGATATGTCGAAGCGAGGGTATTATAAATGCCGTTGTTATGTCTAAGCGAGGTCATTAGAATGCCACTGTTATAACAAGATTGTAAATTGGTTATTGGTATGATGGTATGGAATAATGTCATGACATTTAAATTAAACTGTATTATAATATGATGATTATGATATGAGTTGTGGAACATGGACAACCAATGAGAACATATTAAATGCATTGAATACATGAAGTATTTTTGTATTAACGATTTATGCATTTTATTTTGTAATCATATTGTTGTGAATATGAATTGTTATATGCTCATGTGTTGGAGTTGTTCCTGTAGGAGCTTTTGGCAACGAGAGCTAATGTGAGGTTGACGTGGTGAGCTGTGTGAGGACTAGTGTTATTGGCTTATAAGATCAAGAAATTCTTTTGTATAGTCTCTACATATGGGTAGTGTAAATCTATAGTACTTACATTCATTTTGTTGGGAATGTAATTATTTTGGAATTGAAATTTTTATTTTGGCATGATAGCCTCGAGCTCAATACCTCAACATATACCTTTGTACTCTGATGCTCTCTTTATGCTCTTAAATCACGCTTAAGGTAGTGAGACCTTACACTCACGGTTTACATCATGTTGATGGATGTTAAGATCACCTAAGTCTTGGCTAAAGCCACCGTTGAACAAGCTGTTAAAATAATTCTTCCATATTGTTTTGATGTCTTCATCTCTAACAAAGACTTTATGGTTCTCATCTTTTATGCATTTCACTGCACATAAGTCTCTTGTCTTCCTCTCCCTCGCTCGGGCAATCCGGTAGATATCTTTTTCTGCCTCATTGGTATCCAATTTATCGTACACTTCTTTGTAGACATTAACTCTAGCATCTCGAACCGTTGTCTTCTCTTTTTTGGCAGGCTTATACCTTTCGAAGGTTGCCCCATTGTTGTTCTTCTTCATCTCTCTGTAAGCATCCCTCTTGATTCGGATATCCTTCTTTACGTCTTCATTCCACCATGATGCGTCCTTACCTAGTGGAGCATATTCTCTTGACTTACCAAGGAGCTCTTTAGCTATAATCATAATGCCACGAGCCACTTTGTTCCGTGTGGTACCAGGATCATCTATTGGCGTCGAATTAACTTCATCTACTACCTTCTCTACAAAAGCTCCAAAGTTACCTTCTTTTAACCGCCACCACTAAATTGTATGTTCTAACTTATGCTTAATTCTAGTAGCCATATTCTTAATCCTAACAACTAAAACTAAAAGATGGTGTTGGGTAACTACGCTCTCTCGTGAAATTACCTTACAGTTCAAGCATTTAACTCTATCTATCCTTCTAATTAAAAAAAATCTATTTGAGTTGCACTAGACCCACTTCTAAAAGTAACTAGATGAGAGGACCTCTTCTTGAACCAGGTATTCGCTAGGACTAAGTCATATGACATGGCAAAATCCAAAAGTGAATTACCTGCGGCGTTCCTGCCCCCAATAACATAGCCTCCGTGAACACTCTCATAACCATCCTGATCAGAACCTACGTGCCCATTGAAATCTCCACCGATGAAGATTTTCTCGGTATTCCTTGCATCACGTCGTCTAGATCTTCCCAAAATTCCCATTTAATAACCTCCTCGAGACCAATTTGGGCTGCATAGGCACCATTGATAAAACTAGCTTAACTAATATTATCATATCTCTATGCCTCCTAACTTCAACTACATACTCAAGTAGTTTGTTTTCTGCGATTACACCTACCACATTACGATTCTTATCCTTACCTATGTACTATAGTTCTGGCTTTCTCACCTACCCATTTGGTCTTCTGCATACACATAATACTAATTTTTCTTCTACTCATAGTCTCTACTAACTCTGCCAATCTACTAGTAAGGGAACCTACATTCCAAGAGGCTAAACAAATCATATGGTCTCGGTTTCGAGCTAACTTCTTTACCCCCACTCGCTCGATGTGAGGGAACCCTTGCTCATTTGACACCACACCCAGACGTCGATGTGGCACGTCGCATCTGGGCGACGATCTAGCAGTCATTGCTCACTTATCACTACACCCGGGATTCGGTGCAGCGCGTCGCTTTGTAGGGAATGCCCCAACACAATTCATCTTATAATTCATGCCATTGAGATGTGATTAATTTATCCGGCTGGCTGTCACATGCCTACAATCATCATCCCCTATAATGATATATATCATAAGTGATCTATATCACAATTGATGTGTACAATTTCTGGAATTGATGTGGCTTTGAATGAGCACTTAATGATCCAATAATTGGAAGGGAAAAAAAAACCATAACCGGCATAGAGTTACCCTTTTTTCCTCATCAGTTGATTAGAATACAACAATTGTAACAGTAGCCTAAATAGAATGAGTTTACTTACACTTTTACACATAATTAATAATTCTGCTTGCGAATGTTAATTGCAATCAATATAATTTAATCAATATTTACCAGTCTGTATACAAAATGAATGTTATGATAATCAAAGTGGCACTTACATTTCAGAAGATTATTTTATAAACTAAGTGCATGCAAATTCAAGGTGTTTGAAAAATGAAATATAGACAAACAATTAGTTCTTTCTATTCTATAGATAGACAAACAATTACTTCTTTTTATTGTCATCGTGTAGGAGATAGATGAACTATCAATTATCATAGAATTTAGAGTGGTAAATTAGGGTGAAATGGATCTTAAATGACACAATTAATTTAAACTAAAATTAGAATTTAAGCTCATAAAATTGGAAGTTACAAATAGGAGTAAAATAGACTTTCATAAAATTACAAATGAGATAATACGTTAAATTAATAAGCTTTGAAGCTTTTTATAATATATTACCCTATGTTTTTAATTATATAACTGTCAAACCTTCTTAAACAACATATAATATATTAAATTTATTTATTTGCGAATTTGATTGAAATATTCTATATTGATGGTATGTTGTATTTATTGAAGTATTATTTTTTATTAGTAATTTTTTAAATATTATTTTTAGTTTAGTCCACTAAACTACAAATATTTTTAGTTTAGCCCACCACCTACGAAATCCTGGTTTCGCCTTGGCTAAATTTTGTGTTGTTTATAGTGAAAGATGAAATAAAAATAAATTCAATAATTATAGGACTAAAACAAACTAAAAATGTTCGACACATGACTAAATATTATGAAAAAAATAAAAGATGAAACTAACGGGAACAAATAAAAATACACTTAATTTGGTTTTGACGCTATTTGGGAAAAATGAAAAAATTAGACAAATTTACAATGAAACAAAAATCAAAAACGTATTATAATTATAACTTTTTTTTAAATTTTATATAATCTTACTAATATTCACGTGTGACATATATGCTTTGTGCTAGTATAATATAAATATCATGAAGTTTTAGATAATCAAACAAATTTAAAATAATAATTAATTTAATATGTTTTGACTGATAAAAAGTAATTAGAAAACATATATTCGCTCAAGATCACTTGGTCTACTAGCATAAACCTATGTAAAAACAAATCTCTCGATTGTAGTTATAAGAGTATATTAAAAAAAAAATTGTCTCTATTCGAAAATAAATAATTATTCTTCACTCAAAAGGCAATGTTGTCACATGCCAAGACCTGACAGTATGCAGCGCACACTTTAAGGGTATTCATGATTAAAGATATCCACAGCATGCTGCTGGGCATTCTCGGCTGTTGCAGCCACATGAATCAACAAATAAACTAGTATCAGTGTCTGAATAAGAACTTGACGACTGTCACATAAGTGAAGATAAGGGCTGCAATGATGGTCTATGGACTGTGCTTCCGAATTCATACTCGGAAATCGTGGCCCCGCCATTGAAACTACCTGTACGAGGGAGTAGATGGAAGCTGCAGCATGAAAAAAGGAATCCTCCCATGTCGCCTAGATCGCAATATACGAGGATGCTCCAGCCAATAGTGAGTCGACACTGCTAACAGCCGTGATCAACAGCCAGTATCTGTAGCACTAGACGCCAGTGGATGCAACTTCCATCTCTACTCAAATGGAGTGCTCACTTGCGAGCTGGACGATGGTGCCACTGCTGTTGGCTATCGCCATCCAAGCTCCTTATCCAACTGCTTAAAACTACCGTTCAGTTGCAAATTCGGGATCCTCTATCAGATCCCAAGAGAATCTCGAAACATCATACTTCGCAGTAATTGTCTGATGTGATCAATTGTGGGGTGAATGTTATGGTCCCGAATTATGATGGAGTCAAGGGATGATTTATAATGAATTCAAGACTCGTTAAGAGAGAATCTCTCTATCCCTTCGACAAATTGAGGCTCGTTAAAAAGAACCTATCGATCTTCTTTATAATATTATATTTTTTAGAGAATTCAAGATGATTTTTCTTCAATGAAAATGGACGCTTTCATGATATTTCTTCAATAATGTTAATGTTAACTCGGATTTTGGTAGTGGGTTATCTTGGTTAACAATAGCTCCTCTCTTATTGGAAGTGAGCGGTCATGAAAAGAAAAGGTTGGAAGAAGACCAGAGAGTGATCTCCGATGGGTCTTTCCGACGATCAAATCAGGGTTCTTTTTTATGTAATATGGAAATAAACATTTAGCTAGAAATTTGCGGGGGAGAAGCTCCTTTTCTTAACCTGACGACCCCATATATATATGGGGCGGTGAGAAAAAGTACCCTATCGTGTTTGGCTGGGACCTATGGGAGGCCACCGACAAACACTGTACCTGTATAGGGCGCACTACTTGAGGGATTTTTATACCAGAAAATATTCCCTATACTAGTCACCATATGATTGGTCCTCGTGGCAAGTGGTCCCCTAATGAGACAAAATTCAGTTAGATGTTTCCCGCGTGGAGGACCGCACTTGTGTCCAAAGTACCTCCCTGAACTCTGAAGGGGAAACCAAGACAGCTGTTTAAGGTTGGGAGTATAGCCCGTGCTACCTGGTTCAATCCAGCAGGGCTGAAGACCTTTCCCGAGCTGAGCATACTGATGGGAAACGCAACTGGCCTAGCCTATGAATACCGAGCTGATCACTCTTGTAAATAATATACACTGACCTTGCTAATATAATACCGTGCTGTGCTCAGAAGTGGTCAAATACCCCTCCTGGGAATATTCCTTTCGGATTGAGCCCTTCTGGGTGAGATTATGCTCGAGTAAGGGCCGAGATCGTACTGGACATGATATCCGGATATCATGAGTATCCCCTCTTAGTCGAGCTAGAGTAACGCTGTTCTCGACTATACTTAGACCGAGGCCTGAACCGAGCTATCAAATTCAAATTTCTAACCCTTGACAAGACAGGGTGTCAGTCAGATGTGACCGTTGATGTATGGCTAATCGATGCGGCTGCCACGCGTCATCATCCACAATTGAGACGTTTGAACTCCCTTGATCTTGGCCATTGAAATGGGCCTGGCCCTAACGGCCCAACCTTCCGGGCGCCTATAAATTAAACCTCACTTCTCATTCGCACCACTTCTTCTTTCTTCGCCTCCTTCCGCTCCGCCTGCCCAGCTTTTTCTGTAAGTTTTTCGCCCTTGCTTTTATTATATCTACTTTTTCATGTCTGCCTCAACATCGTCAACTTCCGGGGCTGCCCTTAAGGGATCGGCCGCCGATGCCTCGGGATCGGGGCTGTCGAGCTCTCCGACCCTTAGTGGCCAGGCAGAGCCAATTACTACTGCCGTTCCTCTTCTTCAAGTCCCCCCTATTTTTACCCATGATCCCTCCCCCCAGAACTTCGAGGTTGATCCTCGAGATCTAGTGCGGGCTGGGCTACCATACGAGGTTCTTAGCTCTCGGGTTTTATCTGAGGCGGAGACTCTTCTCCGTCGTCATGTCATTCCTCCCGACCACGAGATTCAAATACCAAGATCGGGTGACCGTCCCCATTTGCCCCCTCCGGGGTTTTTTCCTTTCTTTGTTGAGCAGATCAGGAGTGGACTACGCTTCCCCATTCCTGCTTTGTATCAAGAAGTTTCCACCTTTTTCTGCGTTTCCCTCAGCCAACTCAGCCCCAATTCCTACCAGATCATGGCAGCTGTAGTCGCCTTGTTCCAATCTCTCAACCTCCCCTTCTCTCCGCCTCTTCTACACTACTTCTTTAGTGTCAAAAACACCACTTTCCCTGGTCTATTCTATTTTGGTTCCAGGCCTTCGTGTAAATTTTTGGAAAAAATCCCGAGCTCTCACAAAGGGTGGAAGGAAACATTTTTCTTTGTCAAGCCGCCCAGACCTTGGTCTTGCCCAATGGCCTGGAGAGACTCTCTCCCTCCGGGTCGTCTCATTCCGTATCGGTACAAAGAAGACATATTCTATCAGAAGGTTATGTCAACCATTGGGCGCCGACAATTTGATACAACTATACTAATCCGGGAGGACGTACTCAGGCGATACAGGCTGAGTTCTTACCCAGCTAGTCCTCTTCCTGGTGCGTCCTCAGTTAACCTGCCTTTATTTTCTTATAACTGGCTACTCACCTATCTTTCTTTTCCATATAGGTAAAATGTCGTTTAACCAAATGCTCTCGGCCATGGTTGCCCAGAAAAAAGGGAAAGGAAAGGCGGTTCCAAAATCCCGCACTGAAGGACGAGCTTCCTCGCCGCCTCCTGCTCCCCAGGCTGCCCCGATAGTTATTCTTCAATCGGAAGAGAGCGGGGGTGGGGGTAACTCACTGCTCAAAAGGAAAAGGGGTGAGAACATCCCTGGTCCTTCGACCCGGGAAGAGGTGGCCACCTCTCCAGGACCACAGGCTGAAACATCCCGGGATTCTATTCAAAGCCCGCAGTCGGCTCGGACTGCCGGGCCTGGTTCTCCTGGACTTCCCGTGGAGTATACACAGTCCACCAGCTTGATCACTGGAGCCCCCTCAGGACTACCGGCTGAGATCTTGGAATGCATTACTTCCGGCGCAGATCAACAAGCCATGGCGGGGATGAAGTGGAGGCCTCTGGCCCAAGAAGGGCTGTCCCGAGCTCTATCGGTACCCATTCTTACTGTTCTTACCTGCTCCCTTATAAATATCTTCTTACTAGGTTATCTTTATCCAGGGCTTACTGATGTTACGCGAAAGCGTTAGGAGGGGATCCAACTATGGCCAATCCTCATCGGCTGCCAGGAAGAAAGCCCGAGATGCTGTACATAGGGCTGAGGCTGCAGTAGCTGAGTCAAAGGAAGCCAACGCCAGGCTAACGACTGTAGAGGTAGAGCTGTCAAAATACCGGGCTGAGGTCAATCGACTGCGATCTGTTATTGAAGCGAAAGAGACTGCCCTCACCGAATCGTCTGCCGGACTGAACAATGCTCGTTCTGAGCTGGAAGCCTATGTCGCCGGAGAAGTCGGTCGAAAGGAGGCTTTTCTGAAATCAGAGGAGTTCAAGGGGCTCCTTGCAGCAAAGGCATTTCGATTTCTAGATCTCGGCTTTGAGGGCTGCAAGGATCAGTTCAGGGCTCATGGATTCCCTCCAGAGGATAAAGACCCGGATGACTTCCTAGATCTACAGACCATTGTGAATAACATTCCCCCTGAATTTATAGATCGGGATGTCTGACCAGGCTCTTTACACAGTCACTGCCCCCTCCCCACCTTTTTTTTGTATATTTATTTTCGGAGGAATGTCCACTTTGTAATCAGCGCCTTTTTACTTAATGGAAATTTTGGATTGTAGACATGTTTCCCTTAACTGGTTTACTAACCGGAAATAAAATTTTACTAAAGTAATGACTGAAGAATCACAAGTATAAAACAATACTGACCTGTCGGGGCTACTTATAAACGGAAAACCTTTGCTTGATCTGAGCTTAGTTCATGGTAATTAATGTTGGGAAGGATCAGGACTCATCAAAATAGTAAGGGCGGGCCTTTACTTTCATAGTAGTCAGGGCGGACCTTAACTATCATAGTCAGGGCGGACCTTAACTTTTTATAGTAGTCAGGGCGGACCTTAACTTTCATAGTCAGGGCGGACCTTAACTTTTATAGTAGTCAGGGCGGACCTTAACTTTCATAGTTTCATAGTCAGGGCGGACCTTAACTTTTATAGTAGTCAGGGCGGACCTTAACTTTCATAGTCAGGGCGGACCTTAACTTTTATAGTAGTCAGGGCGGACCTTAACTTTCATAGTAGTCAGGGCGGACCTTAACTTTCATAGTAGTCAGGGCGGACCTTAACTTTCATAGTCAGGGCGGACCTTAACTTTCATAGTAGTCAGGGCGGACCTTAACTTTCATAGTCAGGGCGGACCTTAACTTTCATAGTCAGGGCGGACCTTAACTTTCATAGTAGTCAGGGCGGACCTTAACTTTCATAGTAGTCAGGGCGGACCTTAACTTTCATAGTCAGGGCGGACCTTAACTTTTATAGTAGTCAGGGCGGACCTTAACTTTCATAGTAGTCAAGGCGGACCTTAACTTTCATAGTCAGGGCGGACCTTAACTTTTATAGTAGTCAGGGCGGACCTTAACTTTCATAGTAGTCAGGGCGGACCTTAACTTTCATAGTCAGGGCGGACCTTAACTTTTATAGTCAGCATACTGAACCGTATTTTTGAGTACAACTTCATTTAAAAACTTGATTTCCTGAGCTTATACATTGTAGAAATATATACCTAGGAATAATATTTTCTAAGATGAAATGCATTCCAGGGTCTTTTTAGCTTTTTTCCCTCTGCGTCTTCCAGGTAGTATGCTCCAGAGCCCACTTTCTGAATAACTTTGTAAGGTCCTTCCCATTTAGGATCAAGTTTTCTAACTTCTACTGACTGGACCTTTTTGAGTACCAGGTCTCCAACCTGAAAACTCCGAGGCATCACTTGTTTGTTATAGGCTTTGATGACCTTATTTCTATAAGACTCCATCCTGATCACGGCCCTCTCCCTTTTTTCGCAAATCATATCCAGATCTAGAGCTCGGCGTTCATCATTGTTGTTGTCATAAGCTTGGACTCTTGCTGAGGTCGCTCCTATTTCTGCGGGCAAGACTGCTTCGGAACCATAAACCATGCTGAAAGGTGTCTCCCCCGTAGGAGTTCGAGGCGTAGTTCTATAAGCCCACAGTACACTGGGAAGCTCTTCAACCCAGTCTTTTCCTACCCCCTACAGCCTTGCTTTTAATGCTTGTACTATAGATCGGTTGGTGACCTCCGCCTGCCCATTACTCTGAGGGTAGGCCACGGAAGTAAAGGCCTGTACGATCTTCATTTCCTGGCACCAGGTGGTCACCTTTCGTCCCTGGAATTGTCTCCCATTATCGGAAATCAACTTCCTTGGTACCCCAAATCGACACACAATATTCCTCCATAAGAAGTTCAGCACATCCTCCTCGGTAATCCGGGCTAAAGCCTCGGCCTCAGCCCACTTTGAGAAATAGTCCACGGCTACTATCAGGAACTTCTTCTGTCTTGGGGCGATGGGGAAGGGTCCCACGATATCCATTCCCCACTGGTCGAACGGGCAGGCTGATATTACAGACTTCATGAATTGAGCCGGCTGTCGTTGGATTCGCCATGCCTCTGGCAGCCTTCACAAGTAGCCACGACCTTCACTGCATCCTTCCTCAGCGTTGGCCAAAAGTATCCTGCTAGTATGGTTTTTTGTGCCAAGGCTAGGCTCCCTAAATGATCCCCGCAACAACCCTCATGTATCTCGTGGAGCACATATTTAGCCTCTTCCTCCTTTAGGCACCTGAGCAAAGGCCCTGCAAAAGACCTCTTGTACAAATCATCCCGAACTAGAGCAAACCTAAAAGACTGTCTCTCTATCTTTCTTGCTTCCCTTTTATCAGAAGGCAGCTCGGTATTCCTCAGGTATTTTATGAGGGGGTCATCCAACTTTCCGTACTAGGAGGTTCGGATGCCAGCTGAGTTGATGGCAATAATTCGGTTTGGCAAATGACCTCTCTTTGACACATGGGTCCTAAGGACGTGGCCTATTTTGCCAGCTGATCGGCTTCTTGATTTTCCTCCCTAGGTATCTGTACTATATTCCATTCAGAGAAACTCTCAGACATTTCATGGACTGCCTTCAAATACTCCATCAATTTCTCGCTTTTTACCTCAAAATTTCCCTTTACCTGCTGGGCCGCTAATTGGGAGTCTGAATAAAGGACCACCCTACGCGCACCTACCTCCCGAGCTAATTTGAGCCCAGTTAATATTGCCTCGTACTCTGCCTCATTGTTGGATACCCGGAAATCTAACTTGATCATAGCTTTTATTTTTTCGCCCATTGGTGAGATCAATACTATTCCAACACCGCATCCCTCGCTGTTCGAGGCTCCGTCCACATACACGCTCCATGCCTCTTCCGGATCGGATCCAATCATTTCTGCAAAAAAATCGGATAAGGCTTGACCTTTGATAGACGCCCTGGGCTGGTAGGAGATATCATATTCTCCCAGCTCAATAGTCCATTTGACCAATCTGCCTGATACATCGGGCTGCGTCATGATTCTCCCGATTTGACTATTGGTTAGTACCGTGATAGGGTGGGATAAAAAGTACGGCCTCAATTTCCTTGCAGTTATAACTAGAGCCAAGGCTAGCTTCTCTACCTCAGGATATCTGAGCTCGGCACCCCGGAGAGCGTGACTGACATAATAAACTGGTTTTTGGTCCGGTCCCTCCTGTTTAATCAATACCGAGCTAACGGCATGCTCAGTGGACGAAAGATATACCCATAATTTTTCTCCGTGACCTGGCTTGACCAATACCGGCAACTCGGTCAGGTGTCTCTTCAAATCAGCAAAGGCCCTCTCACAATCCTCGTTCCACTCGAAATTCCTTGCTTTTCTCAACACTTGAAAGAAAGGATAGCTTCTATGTGCTGACCGGGAAATAAACCGTGCTAAGGAGGCAATTCGACCGGTCAGCTTCTGGACTTCTCTTATGCTTTTGGGAGAAACCATATCCTGCACTGCCCTTACCTTCTCGGGATTGACTTCGATTCCTCTATCTGTCACTACGAAACCCAAAAACTTCCCGCTCTTCACCCCAAACATACATTTAGCAGGATTCAACTTCAGCCCAAACTTCTTCAGGGTAACAAAGGTTTCCTCCAGGTCAGGTACGAGATCTGAGCTAACCTTGGATTTTACCAATATATCATCGACGTATACCTCAATATCCCGTCCCGTCTGTCCTTCAAATACTTTATCCATCAATCTTTGGTACGTGGCCCCGGCGTTTTTAAGGCCGAAGGGCATGACCACGTAGCAGTATGTTCCTTCTGAGGTGACGAAGCTGACTTTGTCCTGATCCTCCTTGGCCAAGGGGATCTGATGATACCCCTGATAAGCATCCATAAAGCACCATAACTCATAACCTGACGTGGAATCTACGAGCTGATCAATGCGGGGCAAAGGGTAGCAATCTTTGGGGCAAGCTTTATTTAGATCCCTGAAATCAACGCACATCATCCATTTCCCGGACGACTTTGGCACCAGGACTACGTTGGAGAGCCAAGTCGGGAACTGGACTTCCCTTATTTGCCCTGCTCTTAACAAAGTTCGAACTTCCTGGCTTATGACTTTGTCTTTTTCCGGTCCGAAATGTCTCTTCTTTTGTTTGATTATTTTAACCTTCGGATCGACACTCAGCCGATGCTGTGCAACGTCCGGGCAAATCCCAATCAATTCAACAGAAGACCATGCGAACACATCCGCGTACTTTGACAGGCACCTCAACAGATCTTGTTTCAGGTCCCAGCTGAGGTCCGAGGCCACCCTTATCTTTTTTTCAGGTTGTCCTGGGACCAAAACCACCTCATCCTCTCCTTCCAACAATGCGTGTACTTCATGCCTTTCTCGAGACCTTTGTATGAGGTGAACCCCTTGATCCTTCGGACCACTGCCGTCCATCCTTTTTGACCTCTTCACTTCCACCCTTATTGTGCTAGTGTAACACCGCTTGGATGAGGGCTGGTCTCCCTTTACTTCTCCCACCCTTATCCCAACAGGGAACTTGATTTTTTGGTGGAAAGTTGAAGCTATAGCCCTGAATTCATTCATCGCGGGCCTTCCTAAAATGACGTTATAGGAGGACGGGGCTTCTACGATAGTAAAACATGTTAAACGAGTCTTCCGGCTCTCCCCTTGGCCCATGGAGAGGGGCAGGATGATCTGCCCTAGAGGGTACACTGCATGTCCTGCAAAACCAAATAGAGGAGTAGAGATTTGCTCAAGAGTATACTCACCTAACTCCATCTGCTGGAAAGCCTCCTGGAACAATACGTTCACAGAGCTCCCTGAATCCACAAAGACTCTTCCGACTTCATAATTTGCTACGGTCGCCCTTATCACGAGGGCATCATTGTGAGGCGTTTGCACGCCTTCCACATCCTTAGGACCGAAGCTAATCACTACCTCCTCCTCAATATTGACAACCTTTCCTATGCTCAGTATTTCTCTCCTACTCATAGCCTTCCGAGCCCTATTAGAATCACCATCAGTAGCTCCCCCCGAGATCATGTTGATAAAACCTCGGGGGAGCGGGTTATTCCTAGGTAGCTCCTGCTCTTCTTGGCTCCTTACTGGCCTCCGCCCACGTCCCCGGCCCTGAAAGGAGCCGCGAAAATTAGCACGCCCATCTCTGCCCCTTCCTCGGTATGGACCTCGGCCCCTCTCTCGTGAAGGACCATAGGGAACGTTTGGTTGAGGTATACCCTGACTATATCGAGGGTCATTCCGCCTGGCCAGTTCCTGTCCACTATCCAGATTACGACATTCTCGAGTGCTGTGCCCAGCGATCTGATGGAAATCACAATACTTATTCTCCACCCCCTTGCTCGGTTCGTCCTCGGTCCGCGGAGATCTTCGAGGGTCTTGCTCCTCACAAATCCTGACAGCTCCATCTTTAGCGACTTTTAGGGGCGTAAACTGAGAGAAACGTCCGAGTTTGGTATCCTCCGCGGGCCTTTTTCCTTCAGATCTGAACTGCTTATCACCAGTTTTTGCACCTTCTTTTATTTTTGTACTCTGGGCCTCTTCTACATTAATATACCTCTCAGCTCGTGTCAGGAGATCATCATAGGTAGGAGGAGATCTTTTTATCAAAGAACGGAAAAACTCTCCTGCCTTCAAGCCCTGAGTAAAGGCGCTGATCAAAATCTCTGCTGGGCAGGCAGGTACCTCCAGACTGACTACATTAAAGCGCCGAATATATTCTCGAAGGGGTTCGCCCTCTGTCTGTCTCATTTCAAACAGGCTCAACGAGGTTTTCTTATAACGTTTGCTGCTGGTGAATTGGTGAAGGAAAGCTGAGCTGAACTCCGAGAAAGAGGTTATCGAAGAAGATTCGAGTTGATTGAACCACTGCTGGGCTGATCTTACCAAGGTCGTAACGAAAACCTTGCACTTTAAACGGTCTGAATAGCAATGCAGCATGGCAGCGTTTTCAAATCTGCCCAAGTGTTCCTCCGGATCCGTGCTTCCGTCATATTCCCCAGCATTCGGGGGCCGGAAGTTACTTGGGAGCTTCTCCTCCACTATCTCCTGGGAGAAGGGACTACCCTTTTTCAGAGTACTGTGCCCTCCAATCCCCTTCTTCATTACCCTGACCTCCATTCTTAACTCCTCCACCTCGACTTCGAGGTTGAAGCCTCCAGTGGGCGGCGGGTGTGACGTGGCTACCTGTTCGGGTTGTTCATTTTCCCGAATACTCTCCCCTCGGCCGCTCTCAGATTGATCCATAGCTCGCTTCATTGCTTTTTCCACCGTTATTGAGATGAGGCGTGTGAGCTGCTCGAAAGTCAATGCACCCACTGTTATGCCTGCTGTAGGTGGTGGCCCTTCTCGATTCACCGATGGTGCCCGTTGTTCATTATTTGCCTCCTGATTCGTTCTCCGCGTGTTTACCATTCTTATCAACGTCTTATACTCTTATTCCCACAGACGGCGCCAATTGTTAACTCGGATTTTGGTAGTGGGTTATCTTGGTTAACAATAGCTCCTCCCTTATTGGAAGTGAGCCGTCCTGAAAAGAAAAGGTTGGAAGAAGACCAGAGAGTGATCTCCGATGGGTCTTTCCGACGATCAAATCAGGGTTCTTTTTTATGTAATATGGAAATAAACATTTAGCTAGAAATTTGCGGGGGAGAAGCTCCTTTTCTTAACCTGACGACCCCATATATATGGGGCGGTGAGAAAAAGTACCCTATCGTGTTTGGCTGGGACCTATGGGAGGCCACCGACAAACACTGTACCTGTATAGGGCGCACTACTTGAGGGATTTTTATACCAGAAAATATTCCCTATACTAGTCACCATATGATTGGTCCTCGTGGCAAGTGGTCCCCTAATGAGACAAAATTCAGTTAGATGTTTCCCGCGTGGAGGACCGCACTTGTGTCCAAAGTACCTCCCTGAACTCTGAAGGGGAAACCAAGACAGCTGTTTAAGGTTGGGAGTATAGCCCGTGCTACCTGTTCAATCCAGCAGGGCTGAAGACCTTTCCCGAGCTGAGCATACTGATGGGAAACGCAACTGGCCTAGCCTATGAATACCGAGCTGATCACTCTTGTAAATAATATACACTGACCTGCTAATATAATACCGTGTTGTGCTCAGAAGTGGTCAAATACCCCTCCTGGGAATATTCCTTTCGGATTGAGCCCTTCTGGGTGAGATTATGCTCGAGTAAGGGCCGAGATCGTACTGGACATGATATCCGGATATCAGTTAATAATACAAGAATTGTTCTTGTGCTACTCATAAAATAAAAAAGATCTCCTATAATCATCCCCTAAAGGAAAAGGTTGCTAGGATCCTTCCTTCTTTGCCTTGAACTTCCCATGACGGTGTGCGTTTAATTGTCAATATTATCTAATATTGCATACAAATTTATAAACATATGTCCCTATCTGCATTCTGATTATTCTTTGGTGCATAATATAAAAGCACTAAGAAAAGGTATCATGCTTGGCTGCTAGATGACATGCTTTAAAAAAACGATGGAAAACATAATAAACGGCGAAAAGATAATCTTGATAATCCTGGAAGCACTCTGTCTACTAGAAGATTGATACAATATCATGCCTAGAAAGCCATGGCTAGCAGAACTTTGCAAAACAGAACCCAATAAGAAACAGAATGAACGTAATATATTGAAATAATTAGACATGCTGGAACTCAGTCGAGAAAACATACTCTCCATAGGAGAGATGATAAAAAAACATCAAGAGGAATCAGTGCAAATACATCAGCAACTTAAAGCATTACCTACAAGAACTGATTCCTAAAATGAAACAGCTGAAGGATCAAGCACGTTTTCCACTGTTAGGATTTGTTTTTGTGCACAGGACCCATCGTCCTTTGGCACGCCGCCGCTGGATAACTGCTCTTCCTTCGGTGGTGCTCATACGCTTGCGGAAGCCATGTGTCCGAGCCAATGATTTCCTGGACCTGTGCCTCTTGGTTTGACAAAGAAGATATTTTTTCGCCCTCACCACCAAGCCACACCTTTTATTGGCCCTCTTGCCAATGCTGAAATTCAAGTCCAAACCCAACGATGATCCTGAAATTCAGTATAAGCAATCCATTTCACTTCTCAACGCTCAAAATATTCTGCTACAATAAGTTTTCATTGTTTGTTACACTTGCAACATATTTGCCATGTATCTTGATGGTTGAATAATGGACCAACATCCACTTAGTTTAAAAAAGTATATATCTTGTGTCGTGAGCTACAATTTCAACTTGTCAGCCTATGCTTGTAAGGTGGAATATCCATTGTATTCATTTAAAGATTCAGAATATCTTTTTGTAATAATTTCATTATTAAACTTCTAAAAAATTCTTCCGCGATTAAAAATATCTATCGCATAATTATACGAAATGGCATCCAAAATCTCACTCATCAATTCCACACAGCGCACGGAACAATACCATCAGAAAAATGCAATTGTAATTATCCAAACAATTGGAAACAGATTTATCAAACTCTGTCAAGGATTCTGCAAAAAACTAATAAGCATATCATCGGTACAACAATGTCATTACTTCACCAAACAACTTAAAACAAAAGCAAAAGATAATCTTAAATTCAATACGGCAAAGAAACCAAGAATAATATATATACAGACATTAATCAGATAATCACCAGGACCCAATAATCAAGCCAAGATTATTCGTTTTCTCACATTGCAGTGCATAAGAAACTTCGTAAATAAAGACCACATGACCTACTGAGTTATCCAAACCATAAAAAAAACAAAGAAAAGAAAAGAGAAAATTCCACAAGTCACCTGAAAAGAAAGAACGAGAAGAGGAAGAAAGAGCAGAAGAAGGAGTGAATGAGCAGTGAAGGAGCATCCCTGAAGAAGCTGCGGTCCTGGGTTTCACGTTGATTGAAACAGAGGATTTTGTTCTTGAACCCGTGAGAAGTGAAAGTGAAGCGGTGGGGCCATTAAAATTGCTGCCTCTGTAGCAAGAAACTGTTCCAATTGAAACGCAGCAAGCCATTTTTATCTTCTTTCCTGTTATCCTTTAGAGTGTGTTGTTGGCAGAGTTAAATCTGCTTTATCTTGTTCCCACGATCTGAAAATTTCAAGACTTTGTGGGGCACTTTTTAATTTGAATAAAGTATGGGGTAGTTCTGCAATAGAAGCATTGGGCTTGAGATTGGATGAATGTATTATTACACATAGTTGATATGGGCTTCAAGTGAAACCCAAAATGGGCTGGAAGGCCTAAATTAAAAATAAAATGGTCCTAAAAGTTTTGAAAGAATATCGTAAATTATTTTTCAATCATTGCTTGTCGACATGCAATCTTATATTATTTTTAAGGGTAAATTTTAAATTTAGTCATATACGATATGAGTTTAATCAATAATGGTCCCGAACATTTGTAATTATCAAAATCAGTCTCATAGGAGATGAGTTTAATCAATAATAGTTTCAAACGTTTAAAACTAATCAAAATTGGTTTCATATGATATATATTTTATCAAAAGTGATCTCAAAGTCCCTTTGAATTATGTGACCACTTTTGATAAAACGTTAATTTTTGTGGATCAATTTTGAGTAATCCTAAATGTTTGGGATTAATATTGATTAAACCCATATCATATGCACCAATTTTAATTAGTGCTAAACATTTGTGACTACAATTGATTAAATTCATATCCTGGGGGACTAATTTTGAAATTTACCCTATTTTATTTGGTATATATATATATATATATATATATATATATATATATATATATTTCAAAATTTGGAATGCATCTTAAATCCTTGCTAAACCTAACTAGATTATAATTAAATTTGGATTTGATGCACCTTTTTAACACTCAAAATCACATGTTTACTAATTGTATTTTAGCTCAAATTCGATAACCCAAATCATGATTTAAGCTCATTAGCATATTCATAATGCAAATTTGATTAACTGAGTTCATGACTTATAATCTTGAAGTTGAGCTTAAAAAAAATTCCCTCAGTATCAGATGAGGTTTACATTTTTACTAATCGAATTTAGAGGCATAAAATTTAGAATTATCACCTCTTGAATTTGCATAAAAATATTATATGGAAAGTACCAGCCGGAATCACAAAACCGGTGTATCTGCTCGACATTACAACATTGTCATAGTTGAGAAAAGATGCTCATCCTTCATCGTGCTCATTCAGGGTTCGATTGCAGCCATCGGTGCTTCCCTGGATTGCGATAAAAGATGCTCATCCTTCAGACTGCAGCGGTGCTCATTCAGTGGTCGACTGCAGCGAGGCTCATTCAGTGGTGCCTCCTGGATTGCCAAATACTTGGAACCAGTTACGCATACGCAACACTCACTACGCCACTGTTAAGATTGGTTTTTTTTTTTTTAAGGTTTATCAAACCAGGTCCCCACACTACGTAATTTATATCAAAATATTAATGTAATTTGAACATCTTATAAGCTTTGTAAAAGGAAATCAGTGCACATTTGGATATCTGGTGTCTAAATCTCAGGTTGAAATTGATAGGTCTCGTATTCAACGAGCTCACAGTCTAAGAAAAGTGGTATTAGTTTATATATTCTAGAGTACGATTGATTCCTGACTATTTAGTGGGAAAGGTACTTCACTTCGACATGGAAATCTAGTCAAGTATATGTCATGGATTACATGGGTCTTTAATGAACTAATCCAAATGTACATTTGGATGTTCTACACGTGTCGTTCAAATTACTAACTTCATATTGCATTCAACAAGTGAAGGGACGCGAGACAGATTTATTGTTTCTTTTCCATCTTTAATCTAACATAGAGAACAAAGATTAAGGGTGTGAGAACAATTACTGCATTACAGATTCCATTTCAACTTATTCCATAATCAATCTTCTCAGATAAAATTTCCCAAATGCCGGTAAATCGTATTCACAAATGGCCGTTTATACTCAAATTTCTTTACAAGAAAAACAGAGAGGTAGGGGTTTCATTTCTGAAGCTGAGTTTGCTGCAGATCAATAAGAAGCAGAGGACCTGTAAACAAGCTTCTGTTGATGATGATTATGGTATTGCACGTTGCAGGATCGAGCTTTATCCCTCAGTTCTTGAAATGCTTTCATTGTCTCCACATCAAAACCACCAGCAAACTATGAACAAAAAAGCCCAAAGAACCCGAAATCATGAGCAGCTATAAGATTAGAAAAAAACATTTAAAGTTACTTAATAGAACAGTGAAATTTTCAACAGAGGTATAAAGACACAAGAAGTTATGTACCTGATGAGCCCGGAACGCAAACTTGACACCTTGAACAATAAGCTCTTCTTCTTCTGGACTTCCCCAAATCATTTCGAGTTCAGCTGACACCCTTTTCATGTACTTCATGGCCAGTTTCACAGATGCCAGCTTGATCTGCGGTTATAGGAAATCTTGAGTCAGTGACCGAAAGAGGGGTAATTTTCTCATCTTTCTTTCCAAGTGAAAAACTTATTTCAAATTTCATCTCAAAATCTTCTTTTTAAGATAATTTGGAAGTTTATCAGATGACAAAATCTTTAATAATAAAGTGAAAAATCTTTCTGTCCCACAAAACTAGCTAGAATCAATAAAGCAATGGAATACAGACAAGGAAACAGGCGTGGGGCAATACAAAATAAGGCAAAATCTCTCCATCCCTTTCGTCTTATAGCTTCAATTATAATAATGCAAAGACTTTAAGTCTTTGCATTATTCAATTATGATAATGCAAAGACTTAAAATTCAAGTTCTTGCAGTGAAAAATACCACAGTGTTTCTTATTTTAACTTCGTGAATTCAAAAACAGAAAAAATCACAGAATTCATCACTTGGTTGAAAGTTTGCAGCTAGTTTCAATTGTTCTAATTCAAGAAAAGATGAAATTTACCTGGCTGACATAACCTGTATCTAGCATCCAGTTCATAGGAATTTGAAAAGTGTTGTATCTTTTTGCAGCTGATTCTCTCATTCTCGACAAGTTATATGCTCCATGCTCTAATCTGTTATAATATTTTAACCATTTGAATCTAAAAACAAAATAATTCCAGACACATTAAAAGACAATGGTATTCATTTAGGTTTACTTCTCAAACAAAGACTGCATTTTCTTGAGAGCATGAGAACAAGGTTGTCTTGGATCATCTCGAAATTTCGAAGCTTCGGATTCTAGCTTCTTTAAATCACGGTACCCAAATGCCGCTTCTCTTAAAACATCTGCCTTCTGCTCAGGCCATTCAAAGTGCTTCAAAACTGCCCTTTCATCAACCTAATTAAAGACAATAAAGATAATAAATATATATATATATATATGCCAAAATTAATCCCAACAAAAAAAACATAAAGAGATGTGACAAACTACAATAAAAATACAGAAAATATGTACCAAGAAAGAGAGCTCGTCATCAAGCCATTTAACAAAAGGCACTACATCTTCTATATCTGTAAAGGCAGCACCTTCAACTTCTTTAATTAAGAACCTGATGAAATCCCCTTGTGTTTCCACATCTGTCTTAATCTGTTATTTAGAATAATTTAAAACAATCAACATAAGATAAAAATCTAATCTTTCTTGATCGGTAATAAGTCCTTAGAAACTAGTGAAGGTATTGAATTCATTAGCACAATAAAAACAACATTAAATTTTCCTAACAGCCCACATGGTTACATTCAATTTCAACTTTTTGCATTACCAATTCGGATTTCGAATCTAAGTCCCTGTCCTATTTGGGAGTAATCTAGTAAAATTCCAAGAAAAAGCGCACCACGGCCGGTCAATGTCAGCGCCAGGTTGGTATAGTTCAGTGACAGTATTAGTAAATAAACTATCACACAATGACTAATATGGTAAAACGCCATAAAACTTACTGCCAGTAAATGAGAAGAACGGTTCGCAATCTCCCCTATCATATCCTTGGTCGCCGCTCCGACAGCCTGGGTATCGGCGGAGCCGCCACCTCCGCCCCCGGAATCCCGCCTCGAATACGAGTCCCTCCTCATTAAGGAGTGGTAAAACTCGACAACCTCTGGTACCCTTCGAACCTTGGCCTGGACAGGCCTTGTTATCCCTTTCGGAGGAGGCGGCGGAGGAGGTGGAACAGCTTTTGAACTTGGGGGGGGAGGGGGTGGTGGTGGAGGACATTTCGGGGAGGAAATTTTAACTGGCGGCGGTGGCGGCGGTGGCGGAGGAGGAGTATTGGAAATCTCCGCCAATGCGCGGTCAGCTGAATCGGATAAAGAACCATACGAAGGCGAAGACATGGAAGAAGATAACACAGAGGAAGACGAAGAACATGATGACAAGAGTGAGGATGATGGCCTCGGCGGCGGCTTGGGAACACGAGGTACACGGGCTCTCAGCCCCATTAACCCATCGGAAACGTCTGGAATTTCTTCAGAATTACTCCGAGAATGCCTCGGCCTTTCTGAAATCTCCATTAGTCCGATGCTTACCTCTTTCTTTACCTCAATTTCTGGCTTCAGATTAACGGTACCGGTTTCGAAACCATCCACGTTAATACTATTTTGAGTCATGCATTTTCTCAAAAACTTGGTTGTGGCACTAGATTTATGATTATTCGTCGCATCGTTAAACCTCACAGCGGTTGATGAAGATGACACCTCTTCATGCTCCCACTCTCTTTCTGCAACGGCTTTCTTGATATCGGATAAATCAGCCTGCATGGATTTTATTCTCTCCGCATACTTCTGGTTTTGTTTGGTGAGTTGCATGTGTAAATACTCATTCTCTTCCCTGAGTCTTTCGTTTTCCGTTTCCAAGCATTCGATTTTCTTACTGGATCGTTCTATTTCAGAATTCTTGCTCAAAATCTGGCTCTCAAGTACAGGAACAATGGCGACGGACTCTTTAAGCAGTTTCTGCTGCAAAATTTCGGTTTTCAAGCGGGACTCTCGTTCTCGTAGCTCTTCCACGAGATGGAGGAGCTCCGCGACGTCGGGGGGCCGAGGCTGCACCTGGGCGGAGGCGCGTGGCAAGTAAACTCCAAAAGAACGTGAATAAGCCGCGTTGGATCCCTTTTGGGCTTGCTGCTGCTTAACTGAGCTTGGTGTGGATATCAATGGCGACTTGGGGGAGACATCAGGCTTTATCTTCGTATTCGTCGGTGATTTCTGCAAACCCATTGCAACTTTTACTTTCCCAGCCACCATTATCGGTTCTTCGCCCTTAATTCAAAGAAACCTCACCTTATCGCTCTTCGAATGAAATTTTTACAGCACCATTATGTGAAATCTGTACAGAGAAGGACCAGACTTCATTGGTCACTGTCTCGTTATCTGTATATGTACTGGGTTTATAATTCGAACGTGTCCACTGTAGGTGATTTCACGCGCTATCTCCGAAGGTGAACTTTGTTTCGTCTCTTTTCTCACTTGGCGTCTAGTTGTAAGAATTGAATTTGTTAAAAGTACTGAGAGATTTTGAGAACGTTAAATAATTTAGAAAATCGAAAGGTCCTTCTAACGGTCGAATTGTAGAATCTCGATAACTTGATTCTCCACAACCCCAGATTTTGGTTATATAATATCGTTGGGTTTGGGTAATTCGAACCGATTTGTGACCCGAGTTTGACTTTGACCCTTAATCTTAAGTTGAATTTGAAATCCAAATGAACTCATACTTATACCCAACAAAATACTTATATGTGTTGGTGTTTGTAAGACTTGTTTATACAAATATAAATATATTTGTTTATATGTTGGTGTTTGTAAGATCTGGTATATAGAAGTGAGATCGTATACACGACATGCATTAAAAAAATTTAATATACAAACAATGCTAAATTTTCACTTCTAATCAAAGTTTTTGAATCCCCTGGTATCCTACAAAATATCCTACAACTCTTGAACCTCCTCTTTTATTATATACATTTAACCATGCAATTATATAAATTGCCATACTACGATCATCAATCAACTTATATTTCTTTTAATTAATAGTGAAATTTATTGTTACATCAAAATTATATTAGCAATTTTTAACTAAATCTAAAAGATTATTGAAAACCAAAAAATAAAAATATATATATATATATATATATATTTATTGGGATCTAGTGATTTTCACCAATGATTTACTCAACTCATAGGAGAGTTGAGTAAATATAAGAAAATTATATATCTTTTAGGTATATGGAATTGAGTCGTTGCTGCCCTGGACAGAATGACATGTGGGATAACTACCCTTGAATGCGAGTATTTTGATCTAGTCCAAGAGTTAGATGCCCCTACGGGCAGCAAACCGGTATATGGATGGAGACTCATAAATAATTTTGAAGGCTGATAAATCACCATCAATGCAAGGGTGCTGAGCAAAATGAATGTGGCCAGTACCCGACCCTGCTTCTTCTTTTCCATCATATGTTTTGTCTTTTGTTTATTCCATCCCTGTCTTTTGACCCAATCAGGTATCTTAGCCAAATGCAATTTTCAATCGATTTATTTCTTTATTTGCTAAGCTGGTATAAAAATACAATGAAAATTGAATTAAAACAAATATGTTTTGTATTTCTTCATCCCAAACTCATTAATTCTTCAGCTAGAAAATCATAAATTATGACAAAGGAAGAAGCTTATGGTGCATTTGGATCGAACGATTGGAAGCCATCGATTCAAATCCTTAATTTCAAATCGATTTATTGTTTGGATGAATTTATATTTTGGATTTATAATCCACCTGTTTACTTATTTATGTAAATATAATGGTAATTATGATGGATTTCAAATACTCCTAAAATAAGTGTCATTTCAAATCCAAGTTTTAAATATATTTTCAAATCAATCCGTCCATTCAAATAAAAGCCATCAATCCAAACACAACTAGAGAAAGTAGTGCTCAAGATAATGTGGGCAATGTGTGAAGGGAATGTGACAGGAGTTGGGGGAATCAATGTAAGTGGTCCTATTTTACTATTGATTGATTCAACTAAATAAACTAGATATAAATTTTGTTTACAAATGAAAATTTGTATCTAGATTGTCATTTGCTTTGTTCGATTTTCTATTTTTCACTTCTAATATTACGGGTGCTTACCGGATTGACCCGGTTTACCGGTAATGCTAGAACCGGTCAGATCCGATTCCGGGTCGATCCTATAATTTTGCTTTCTTTTAGCACTAGAACCGGTGGCTTTACCGGTCTCAATCCGAGGAACCACTCCGGACCGGTATACTACCGGTTCTAGTTTCAAACCGGTCTAACCGGTTCGGTTCCGAGTCAGGTCCGGATAGACCTGGCCCATCAAGCAGTCCTAGGTTATATGAAGATTAACTACACATATTTGTGTAGGCGCGCCTATTAGTTGGTAAGCGGATGGGGGCTAAAGGGGGATGAAGTGCACGACTCAATGTAAATAGAACTATAGAATAAATTTTTTGAGTGTCGGTTGGTTAACACATGCAATTACAAAGACAACTATTCCGCAATTATTGTATCTTCCCCTCCCAAGCTGCCGTGATGACATCGATTTATCCTTCCATCGCCATCTTCTTCCCAACACTTTTGCCGAGCTTAGTTTGATCTTGGGCTCGTTTCGAATGGCAACAAGCCCATACAAATATGGCACCCATTTATTATATTTTGATTGAAGTTTATTATACATGGCTGATGGCACTATGCATTTCACGTACTAGAATAAATTTGTCTACATAACCTCTCAATTAATATGATGCTATAGTGTGATTATGCACACTGTGCATATATAATTTTTTTTTTGTATTTTTATATAATTGTATTTGGTAAAGGGTATTTTATATAATTGTATTTTGGTAATGTTACTTTATGAATCCAAAAGTGATGTCATATTGATCACTCTTCCAAGACTCTTAACTGGACGCTCACCAAACCAACACAAAAGCGAGTAGGAGAGGTCGCAGGCTCGCAGCCTCAATCACATCCCGACATATTTATTGATCCTATAGAAATATGAAACTAAACTCTCCCATACGTACAATAAGAAGAAAATATACGTTAATTTTGTTACAAAACAAAACCAATGTATGTATATAAGATTAACAAGACAATGGAAGATCATCTGTTTGAACTGATCACGCAAGTTATTCATCTTCCTATAGCTTCAAGAATCCCATTCTCTTGCTTCGACTACATGACGGCCATATATCATCTGTTTGAACTGATCAGACAATTTATTCATCTTCCTATAGCTTCAAGAATCCCATTCTCTTGCTTCGGCTACATGACGGGCATATCTAATGCTTTCAAAACATCTTTGAACTCAAATTCACGTGTTTGTTTGTTAAATCGCTCTACCAGTTTATACCTTTGGTCATTTAGGTAGAAAGATTGTGCAGTTTCCAAAAGCCACTTTGCCTCTGAGTCACTCAGCTTGCTAGGGAGCACTACGTTGCCACGAATAAGCACCAGGTCCTTGCTGTCTGCAAATTCTGTGTAGCATGAAACAGTATAGTATGGCGCGGCTTGGGTTCCTCTCGCTTTATAATCCTCAAGACCAGTGAAAAGCATGTGTGGCACTTGAACTGCACGACAAGTTTGCTACATAATCAAACAACTTGAGATATATTTCAAGTAATAATGATCACTTTTTGAAATAATGATCATGTAAAATTGAATATAATCAAGTTATGTTTCTTCATGCACTCCTCGATAGTATTACTTAAGCAGAGGGGTCTAAAAGCGAACAATTTGATGTTGATGATCTGTATAGAATAAATCAAAAGCTAAAAATGAGTTTTTTTAGTGATTCATTAGGCTTCCACGGTCCTCCCATTTATTTGGAGATTATATCATCATTCAGTACCAAGCAATCCCACTTTGTCTTTGTCTGAGTAAATATTATGCTTCCACATATTTTTGGAGATTATATCAGGTTAAATAGTTTAAGTTCTGACCTTTATTTACGTCCATATTATAAGTTTATATAACATAATGAAAAAATAGGCAAACTCAGATATAACCTTGCACAAACATTGTTGTATAGCCGCTTCCTTTCCACAACGGAATTACAAAGTAACGACTGCAAAAAAAAAAAGAAAATCGAAATTTAAATCATCAACTTTAAGAAGAAACGTCTGAGGAACGAAAATCAAGTAGATGACCTACCAATCTATTGCTCTGTGCTCCACCAAACGATACAGTTTTGCTTTCATTGATGCACCAATATGCCCCCGTCCCAAGTGATACTGATAGAACAAAAAACAAACATAGGCAAACTATTAGCAACATTTGGATAGTCCATGCAGAAAGTATTTTTCATAATGTAACTGCAGAGGCAAAAACCGTACGAGTGTGTGACTAAATTTGTTGAGTGGAAGAGAAATACTAATGGTTTAAGGAAATTACATCGTCCCAAATGTCCGCTAGTTCCTCGAATGATTTATCCTTTACCCTCTGAATATCAATAATAGACTCCAAAGGCTTTAGTTGTAATGGGCTGAATCCGGTCGCAAAACTCAATGTCCTGTAGAAGCCAAGTGAACCCCACTTCAAGAAATCATCCGATAGTACAGGCTTCTGCATATTCTCAATTATTTTTCCCATAGTTGAGATGGAAGTATAGGATCGTTTAGGTGCTATAAAAGAACAGACATTGTTGCCACAGAGATCCGACATTGAAGAACATAGCCTCGTTGCAACCTTGGACGCCAGATACCGCATGGTATGTTTATCTGCAGCATAACAATCTAAATCTTTCAATGTCCTCATTCAGTCAAAAGGAAAATCACACAAAGACAGCGAAGAATCCATTTCTCTTCACACAAAAGGAAATCACATAAAGCCAACGAAGAATCCGAACATAAACAAACACGCATATACAGGCATATTAAATCCACAACTATACGGCGTGTTTCCTGTAACCATTAGTTAGAAACTATTTGAGCCAGCAAAACCACTTTATGCACATGGGTCAAATTAATCAAATCATGATCGGGTAAGCTGAATCTGAGACTATCTTGAGGACTTTCGTCAAACACTTGGAGAATAAAATAGCTAAAAATTCGTGCTTTTAACAAAATCATTGCAGTTAAACGTTACACAACTGTCACAACGAAGTACTTCATCTCCCTGCTCGATGAGAATCATACAAACTGTCTACAAAACCAATGCCATTACGATATTGTGATTTTTTACTTAAATTTCTTGCGTTTGAAACTAATAGATTCAACTAACCTGCGTTTAAGCTGACGTAGCAAGAGCGTCAGAATTTGACAAGTGACGCAATATGGTACCGGTAAATATCGTTCGCCAATATAGAGATTGATCGGCGGCGACGATGGAAGGTTTCTCTGGTTGCCGATGCACATACCTCTAACGAAAGACCCCGAGTACATATATCCCAATTATAACGGGCTTAAGCCCAAGACAAAATCCATAATAATGGTTTCACGAGCTTCCTTTCACTGGATCGTCAATTGGGCCGCTAAAGTTGTCAGGGTTTACAATTTGTTAATTATCAATCAAGCATGCACGGTCCATGTTTTAATAAAAGAAAATCGCACGGGAACAAAATTGTCAAGAAAATAGTTTGAGAACCTACCATATGCATGTTAATAACGAGAAACTTTTTGTATGCATCGGGTTTGAACCAGAACCACAAGAATCCTTAGTTAGAATGAGATTCTAACTCAACACCTTTTGAGTGAGATTTTGAGAAGAGTTGCTCTTAAAGAATTGTCGTCTCATCTAAAAGCCCGAGCTTGTAGAGAGATTGAACAATTTATTATTTATTCTCTAACATTCCCCCTCACTTATGAGCCGATTTGTTCCTCTTTTTTTGGGAGGCCCATCAAATGAATATTTAATGTGGGTGGAATTGTTGTTTGTGAGTTTTGAACTCAGGACCTTGGCGTTAGCCAGAGACTCTGATACCATAAAGAATTGTCGTCTCATCTAAAAGCCCGAGCTTGTAGAGAGATTGAACAATTTATTATTTATTCTCTAACAGCTCTTTGCTAGTACTTACATAAACATTCAGTTTCTGCAATTTCTCCCATCAATTGAGCAAAAATCTGTTCTTTGTTGTAGAAATTTAGAAAAAAAGCAACAAACAAGAGAGAATCCACCATGAAGAAAAGTAAGCTTAGCTGGGTGTGAGTGAATTTTGTCTCCAATGTATTCAGTAGGTAATAATGTTTCAAATTGTGGTCCTTAATAGTTTAAATTTTTTTATTGAAATGAAGAAACGTCGATCATCATATACGCTGATGAATATGCTGAATGTAGTTTTTTAACACTATTATTGTACCTAAATTCCATTAAATAAATTTATTTATCGTTTAATAATGTGGCAGAAAATATTCTATCACTTATTCGAGGTTTGATTAATAATAATTAATAATAATATTTTAGTATTAATTAAATTACATAAACAAATTTATTTTGATAATTTAAATTTAATTGAAATAAAATAATAGAAACTAGTGCAAAACCTAGTCAATGATATTTTTGTTATTTTATGAATAAAATTAATCTATACTTTATTAATCATACGAATCAAACGCAATATAACGTATCCATGAGTTTACTTATCAACTTATTATCCACTTTTTTATTTATCCATAACTTACCATATTCTCGAATTAAGCACACTCAAAGTAACACCGTTGAGATGGGATTAAAGAATTTGAGTATTTAAAATTAAACTTTTTTATTTTGATTGATGTACAATTACATCAAAAGTCAAAACATGATTAAAATGGGAATATAGTTTTAGGAAGTTTCAAAAATTCGAAATACTTGCGAACACACGATAAGTAATGGAATTTCTTTTATTCAGTTAATTATCAATATTAACAATTTTATACAGCAATGTTTTGAGAACTTCTATTTTTTTTTTTATATAGCAAATCAGACAGATTACATTAGCATGAAGCAAGTCAATGTGAACAGCTTTATTAACAAATAAAGGAATCGCATGGAATTTTTTAACATAACCCTAAGGTTGTGTTTTGCGGTAGCAGCTATGATGCACGGACACTCCTAGAAATCACTCGATGCAGTGTCGGACACTTTTAGGACACCGGTACCACTCGGATTCTACTCGGGCACGTGTCGGACACACGACGTGACGTGTCCTTAATTTTTTTTTAAATAAAATAAAATCGGACACCCGTGTTTAACACACCACTTAAAATCGGACACTCGTGTCGAACACGGTCGATGAACGTGTCCGATACAGAAATGATACTTTTGGAGGTTAATTTATACAATTTAAAAAGCTTTTGGCTAAAATTAAATTTGAACGTGTTAATTAAACTTTATATTAATTGAAGTATTATACATCTGGTGTTAGTATGTGTGACTATGATGATTCCAGTGACATGAATTTAGTTATATGCTTTTTGAATTTGGTAAGAATATTTTTGATGTTATTTTTTACTTAGACGTGTTTGTTAAACTTTATGCATTGAAGTATATGTATTTGATATTAGTATGAGTGATGTTATGATGATTCTATTGACATATATTTATTTATATGTTTCTTGAATTTGGTAATAATATTTTTGTTGCTTTTAAATCGTTTTAGAATTTAAAAAAAATGTGAATTTTAGTATTTTGTATTGTTGTATATGTATAATATATAATGAAAATATAAAAATATGCAGGTGTGTTCCAGTCGTATCCTGAAAATTTGAAAATCCGTGTTGTCGTATCATGTCAGTATCATCGTGTCAGTGTCTGTGCATCATAGGGTAGCAGCCTCCTGCCAGCTAAAGTATGGGTAACTTGGTTTATTGTCCTTGGACAATATTGTATTGATGCACCATGCATTTGTGAGCTTATTTGCCTTATATTCTCAGCAATTGGTTCATCTATTGAGGAAGGAAGAGGTTGAAGAATGGCCTATACCATTGTAATTGCATCCGTCCAGTTTATACTTTGAATTTGAAGCTGAGCTGCCATCGAAACACCTGACTTTACCGCATACATTTCCGCGATGAAAATTTGAGAGTAAAATTAACGGAAGTTAAGGAGAAGTGGGAATAAAGATATGTGAGGTTAAATTTGAAAAAGAGAGAATTATAAAATAAACCTATTATTTTTCCTTTTTTATTTTACATGTTAATTTTAAAAATTCACCTACATATATCAAATAACTTTTCTCATACACCCTTTCTCTATATATACTAGCGGTCGACGCACATGCGTTGCGTGTGTAATGAAATTTTAAATTTTATATATTGTATATATATACTAAATTTTTATATTTAAAATATCTGATTTAAATATGATACTTTATGGGGAACATAAAAAAATGCCAATATATTTTTGGAATGAAAAAAAACTGGTGAAAAATTGGAAACTAAATTGAAAAGTTAATAGGTGATCTTACGATATTATCCATTATCTCAGGGTCTTATGGCTATTACTAAAACAAATAGAGGGTATTTTTGGAATTTCACAATGATCATACCAAAATGGTTACTCTAAGATGCTCACACATTATAATATAATAATAATAATATAATAATATAATATATATATACATATATATATATAATTACAAGTTTAAAAGATATTATTTGGTTTGATTTTTAAAAAAAAAATCGATGCAATTTTTTATCGGGGAAGGGACAAATTTTTTTTACGCACAGCACGACTCGAACTCAAGTCATCCCCAAAGGACGAGGTGAACTTAATCACTCCAACTAAGGGCAGAAGCCCAAGCAATGCTTTTTAAGATATTATATATGTTAGCCAGTAAACAAGATCAATGACGACGGGGTAGTTTGGGTTTGGAAGATGAAAAATTGAGCGGAAAAAAGTAGATATTTATTTTAAAATCGAAAAAACCAACCAAAAAGTTAAAAGAAACATGGTGGTGGAAGTTACTTTCAAATCGTAAAAATCACCATGGGAAACTTATATGATAATAAATTGAATTACTATAAACACATTTCAGCTAATTTTTTATTTGAGTTGGGGTTCACACAAATATACAAAAGGTAGCTATTATACCACCCAAACTTTATTTTATACTAGTGGTCGACGCACATCCGTTGCGTGTATAATGAAATTTTAAATTTTATATATTGTATATATATACTAAATTTTTATATTTGAAAGAGAAAAAACTATCTCACATATTTTCGGAAGGAAAAAGAATTTGTGAAAAATTGGGAACTAAGTTGGGAAGTTAATAGGTGATCTTCCGATATTATCATTTATCTCATGGTCGCATGACTATTACTAAAGCAAATAGAGAGTATTTTTGGAATTTCACAATGGACATACCAAAGTGGTTACTCTAAGGTGCTCACACATTATATTATATTATATATATATATATAATAATATATATATAATCTATGAACCCTTTAGTTAAACTATATTTGATAAGACTTAACTTCACCAAATAAAATTTACATTTATAATCCTGATAATTATCTATTAATTTCCTATTTATTATCTATTAACTTATCATTTCGTAATTATATAGATGTATGAAGAATTTTTTAATTAACAAAATTATTAAATACTTCATAGTTATAAGTATTTTTATATTTATGTTATTTCCTTTCATTCAATTTAAATTAATTATATATGATCATAAAATGATAATAAAGAATATAATTTTATGCTCACGCAACACGTAAAGTAATAGATAATTAAAACTTAAAAAAAGCTAAAAAAAACTAACATCATAATTTAGTACTTAGTTCATTAACAGTAAATAATTGAATTCTTTGGTTCTAGCACAAGATAATTAAACCTGAAATCCGCAACATAATCACCAATATATCATCAATTGCTAACTAGAAGTAGTTTCATGTACCCAAATGCACTGGTTCTAAAGCTTCAAACTCATTTGCGACCTTCAATCTTCTTCTGTTCTTTTGCTAAGTGGAGAAAAAGAAAAATCAGGTAAGATGCGAATATGGGTAGAAATTGGGGGGGGGGGGGGGGGGGGGGGGGGGGGGGGGGGAACCGACTTTTAATCAGTAGGGTAGTTTCAGAAACTTACCAGCTTTCTCCTCCTCTCGTTTTTTAGCAGCTTCGGCTCTTTGCTCTCGAATGAGCGTCAGACGATCTGCAAGTATAATTGATATAAGAAGATACCAAAGGCACAAAAAACGTTTATGCTGCCTTAGTGACAAAAGAGTGACTGGTTATACACTTGAGATTGTGAATATCTAGATTTTAGAACGTTGCAATGATAATAAAATGATAGCTCTAAAAGAAATAATAAATTAGAACCTAAATATTCCAATAACAGGTAGAGAGTGGTTCATCTTAAGATAGCAAATTCCATAATTAGTTCCAGTCCATCTTCAAAACGAAAAGGGAAGGTCGAGGAAGCAAAAACCAAGCAACTTCATGATTCGAAACCTCATAATTTTTCCTCCTTGGTCAAAAAAAAGAACGAAAAAAAAAGCTGAAAACCTATGGAGAGTTTGGTACCCAATAGGCAATCCGAACATTCAGATACTCAAATAACTTTGCATGTTAAATAGATCCTAGGTTCTATCACTGAGAATTGGTCGTGAGAAGCATAAGAATGCCAGATCAAAGCTATATCACACTGCTAACTTAATATTTATGATTATCTAACAAGAAAGTGTCAAAAATTATTGCAGAAGTTTCCAAGATCCATAGAAGTGTCAAGTGAGCAATGTTAAGAGGTACAAGATAACAAGGATAATATAAAATTGTATATGGATGTTGATAAAGTACCTAAATCTTTCCTTGCCTGTTCTGTCTTCCCTTGCTCCTGTAGCTTCATGTACCTTTCATGAGCTTTCTGCTTTTCGATCTCTTCTCTGACAACAATTACAAAATAAATGATAAATTTGTTAAAATCTGCATGAAGGCATAAGGAGCGAACTGTAGAACCAAATAAGGATATTATTGCAGAATTTTGCAGCTCATTCAAGACAAGTAACACGTCGGTTTTTAACAGAATTCTTCCTTCTAGATTTCATGCAAGTTACAACAGGATCATTTGCAGCTATAAATCATGGAATGGACATACAGCTCCTTCTCAAGTTAAATTGTTTCAATCATTAGACCACCTAAATTGACTCATGAAACTTCATCATTTAAGGAGGAGAATAAAACTCATCCCTGCTAGGCTGCAACTGCAAAAGGGAACTTAAAGTGCTTTCACTCTGTAAGCAAAAGGATGTAAAAAAAAGAGGCTTCTGTCAAAAATTTCTAATTTGATGAACAAAAAAATAGTTTGTTTCTTTCAGGGAAGTTCCAAAAACTGTGATAGAAGAAACTAAAACCAGCAGCAATCACATGAGAATGAGACAGTCGTAATAGAATCTCCCAGCTTGACAAAAATCAGACCTAGGTAAATCAGGTGTCGCAGTTGGTTATGCTGTCTAGACAATAATATTTTAATGATCCCTCCTGTGACTTTGGAGGACAAATAAAACAGCCCCGAAAAAAGAGAAGCAAAAGAAAGAACATGCAGCAATCTAATGGAAAGAATCAACTTATATTCACCGACCTTTCACGCCTTGAAAGCTCAGTTGTTTTCTCTAACTGCAAACAAATAAAAACTTTATGGATCATACGAGGACAGATATTAAGTAAATAATAAATTACTCAGCAACTCACATCAACATCACGTGCTTTCAAATTCTTTGACTTCACCAAATTAGGATTTTCAATCTGAATGACACCTTGGGCACCTTTTGGTTTCTGTCAACATCATCATTAAAAAGAATGTTGATAGCCTTGCAGTTTCATCTAAAATCAAAACCTAATAAAATATAACCACGATGTACTTACTTCGGTTTCATCCTCAGATCCCTCTTCAGACTCTATATCAGACCTCTCATCATCTTCCACTTCAGCTTCTTCCTGTCACAACACTAGTATAAATGACTAAATGAAAAACAAAAGGGCATATGATTCAGGATAAAATTACAGCAGAACCATCAATTTGTCAATAATGCTGCATTAGAAATGGAACTAGCGAGTAAAAGGAAATAAACATGCTAAAAAAACCAGTAGAAGTACCTCAATTAGCTCCTAAGAAGACATGCACTCCTCCAAAACTTAAAACTACTACTACTTCCAACATTAAGAAGTAAAGGTCAATTGCGAACTTCCCCGGAACACGAACACAAATTTCAATTGTATCAGTCAAAGTTAAAACAATACTTAGATGATTCACATTGACATCGAAAAGATAACATACATGCCATGGATATTCTTAACAAGATCTTAGTATTGGTTAAAATTCAATGTAAGAGTCAAGTCAACTGTATTGGTCCTATTTCACTGTTCACAATAGTTAGATGTTTCGCATTTTCAGTAAAGATGACAGCATGCCATGAAGCTCGACAAGATCTTAGTAGTTAGTATCAGTTAAACTTTAAAGTAAGGTTATACGTTACCTTTTTGAACGTGCGAGGTCGGGAAGCAGATGTACCAGACACTGAATTTATCCAAAAAAAAGAACAAAGAACAAAGTTACTGTTGGTTAAGATATTACAGACTAATCAATAAATACAAAGAAATGTAACAACCCATCATAAAAAAAAACACCAATCTCAGCCGATTCTCTCTATACAAACAGCTGCTTCCTTACAACTCAACCTAGAATGTCACCTTTTTTCTTATTTGTAGGTTATGAGAAGAAAACAAAGGTAAAATGGAGACAGAATGTTGAGGAGTTCGTATGTTTTATGCCTTCTGGGAGAACAACCAATTCTAAAATATATGGCATACCTTGGATCACGACGCTCCTTAATCACAAAATCAAAGGGTCTTTAACTCTAAACAGTACCACATATAATAACAACAACATCGATCAAGAATTACAGAAACATTTTTTAAACCCCAATTAACGGTTACTCGCATTCAAACCTCCACACACAATAATGAAACTTAGGAGGTGTAATCATCTGGCTGCTATATAAATCCAGAGTTTACGAACGGGGAATCTGCGCTCTGACGTGGAAGCCTAAAGATTCCAAATATATCTAATAATTCCGAAACAGAAAAAAAAAAAAAAAGCAAACGCAAGCAGAACCAAACAAATAAAATAAGAATACAAATCAATCAGATCTCTAAAAAACGTTAAATTTCTCAGAAGTGACCAAGAACATAGATAGAAGAGATGCATAAACTACGGATAAAAGCAAATTGAGAATTAGAACCCATACTCATTTGTTCGGGCGTAGAGAACTGGCGCCGGCCAGTGGGCTTGCCCTTGAATTTCCCTCGTCCCATTTCAGAGAGTTTTTTCCAAACCAAAGAGTGACGATTCACCTCTCAGATGAGTGACGAAGCAGGAAGTTATGGCAAATCTTTTGATTCGAAAAGAAAAGGAATTGAATTGGGCTCCTTCGTTGGATCGAATAAACTCCTCCCCGCCTTCCTAATGTCAAATAACTTAAAAGGTAAAAAATTAGTTTAATAAACTTTAATTAATTAAAAAATTATCATTAAATAATTTAAAGCAATCAAAAATATATTATGACCTGTTTTTTTATATTTATTTTTAGAGAAGCATAACAGAAATACAAAAATAAAATATTCAAAATCTATTTTTTTTATCCGAAAAACTGATAAACAGTTTACAAAACACCCACTTAATAAACCCTAATTGAGTAAAGAACAGTTTTCTCTCTGTCGAGGTAACACGACGGGCCGATTAAGATTTTAACCGGTTATGTAAACTTTAAAAAAAAAATCTCTAGCCTGATTTTCTAGTTTAAATGATTGAAATTTTAAATTTTTCAACTTTAGTACAAAATTAAATTAAAAAATAATATACAAATTACTTTTTTTGTTTTTCTAAATTACTTAAAAAAATAAGTATAGAACAGACCAAAAATTTAATTTTGTCTTATTAAAATTGGATAATCGATCGAATTTGACTTACCAGACTAGAAAACACCACCCTATTATTTTAAGGGTAAAAAGCGGACAATCCCTTCATGTTTACATCATTTACCATTTTACCCGTAATCTTTCAAAATATGTGCTTAACTCCTTAATAATTTTAAGTAATGCACTTAACCCCTAAACAATTCAGGAGTAATTTTCCCGAATATTCTGACTGCAAATTCCCTCACATAAATCCTACATGTCATGATCGATGGTATGTATGTTTTTCATGTATTTTCTGCAAGAATTTTACCAGTATACCCATAAGAAAATACATGAAAAGTAATTTTACGAGTATATAATGAATTTTACTCATAAAATTCCTACATAAAATACATGAAAACATAAACATACTCTCGATCGTGGCATGTGAGACGTATGTAAAGAAATTTGCAGCCAAGATATTCGGGAAAATTATTCTCGAATATTGTTTAGGGGTTAAGTACACCATTTAAAATTATCCAGAGGGTTAAATACATATTTTGAAATGTTACGTGGTAAATTGCTAAAGTTATATTTTAATTCGGGTGGAGTTATTAAAAAAACAGCACGTCTTATGAATAAGTGACACATAATCAGGCTTTGATTTTGATCGATACCCCCAACTAGTTGGCTCTCTAGTATGTTATATGTAGTCTCATTCAATTTTCTAGTAGTATTTCTACTAATTTGGTGTTACAACTTACAATGTAATGTATATAACTATAAGAAGTTCAAGTGTTTTTCGTATTATGATGTATTATTTGTGATCCATTGATTTTATAATGTCTCGGAATCATAATATATGACTCACATATTAAAAACAGACACAACAATATTTTAACATTTCTTTTCCTTAAAATACAATTTCACATCTTCCAATATAACTATTACTTCAACTTGAAATGTTCACAACTCTTGAAAATACTTTTATTATTATATTATAACACAAGATGGTATATTTTAAAATTTCACACTATTAAAATTTTATAAAATGAATTTTATTATTTTCCAAAAATAAAACCAAACATAAACTTAAGTACCAGATAAAATTTTCAAAAGGCACGAGATAAAAATGAGGCTCAACCAGCAGTTCATTCACGCACCAAGAGGCTAACTCGTTTTAATCGCCACCGAGGAGAAGCATCTGGTAATAATACCACAATTAAATGAAAACTTATCCTATGTACAAAATCAAATTGAAAAATAAAAATAAAAAATTGTATACTGTAAACCAAGGAACCTACAGCAAAATACAGGCTTAAATCCAAGAAACACACAGAGAAGTCGAGATATGCATTTCATAAAACCTGTAAAAGGATAATTACATGTAGTTCTGCATGTTGTCAGGCTTGAACAAATTCTCCCTACAAATTGCACCTATGGTGCAAATGTAGTCTTCACCATAAAAAGTTAGCAGTCAAATTGATACCTTATGGTTCCAGCCATCTATGCTAGATGACATAAAATACCCACTGTCCCACTTTACTGATGGTCGAGTGAAACCAACAAGATGATGGGTACTAATACTGTGCAAAAACGTCTCATATTGCTTTTTCATCCCAAGTCGCCCAATCGTGTCAAGTTGTGTCCCTTCGTGATGTCAACAAGATAATCTTTTGTTGCACCACTCAAGTAATCTAGCCCTTCAACTAGACTAGCCGATCGATTTGAAGTAGAATAAATGCCTCCCTTTTCATCTTTTGATTTTCCCCCTTCCCTTGACAGTTCGCTGCTTTTGGTTTGGAAATTCAGCTGTCAGCCTACCCATTTGCTTTTGCAGATCAGCAACTGAGTCATTACCTAATTTTCCTTTGGGACTTTTCTTCCCGTCAGCACGCTTAAGTTCCAATCTATATAATGCGCATGCATCATACTTGTTTATTTCATATTCATAAAGGTGCCATTCAAAATTCCCCATTGGCTGAGGGTCCATATAATAGGATCTCTTCAAACCACTGAATTCGTTCATCACTTGTTTCCTTGATTCGTGCCAGCCCCGCCCATTATAATCTGGTAATGATCGTTGTTTTCTACTCCCACTCTCGAATGCTCTTCGAGGCTTATCAAAAAAAAGCCATTCCCTCATTGTTTCACAATCCAGGACAACAACATCGAAAAGCTCTATTTTACACAAAAAAGCAGATAATTAATTAATAAGAACAGAAACATGATCACCTGTCAATTCAACCAAGATGTGGGTAAGAGCAGGCAGGGCAGACAAGCAAGAGACGTAACTTACCATGTGCATTCCAAGGGGACTTTGCAGTAGCAGCACCCTCACATTCAGGAATACCAACATCTTTTCCTTGCGCTCTCAAACTAAGAGCGGCAAAAAGTAAGTTATCCTTTAAGCCTATGCCTCCAGGTCGTACAACTGGAGGCCTACCAAGATAGCATTCATCAGGTGCAAGCCGAGCATGATAAGTACTGCAATAGTCATTAGACTTTTGACTCCAGTCTGGCGCTAGCGCTGGTCTGGGACAATCCCAGAGCGCACATTTTGGCCCTAGAAAGGCAGATGGTGGAGGGCTGATGTTTTGTTCATAGTCAAGAACCTGAGGGGTGCCATCCTCCCCAATGAAACAGGTGCCATTAAAACTAGGGAAATACTGTTGTTCAAGCTCTGGATGGAAATCAAACGAATAATAATCTAGTTGTGGGATCCGATTCATATGATTCATGCCCATATGGTCACCTCCTACAATTCCAGAACTTCTGCACTGATCAACTAACTGAAAGCCTTGTTCGTGAATGCCTTTAGAGATTTCAAAACCCTGCGACAAACAAGATGTCAAAATTGGCATTTTGAAGTATTTACAACAGAACCACCAAAAAATAATGAGAGGAACTATTTATTTACAAGCCGGTCATAAAATTTAAAGTGAAACACGGCAACAATAAAAAAAATATCATACAATTGACAGAAGCTCTCGTTTAAGTTTCCATGTTTATTGCATAGAGGAATTTCCCAGATGTAATCCAGGTTTATTGGAGAATAAGTACTATTATTTTATATCATAGACAGCTAATGTCAAAGGAAGGAACTGCAGCATTTCAAAGCTTCAAACTCCAGCAAATATAATACAAACATCAAACACTACCTCCATTAAAGCATACATAGAAATCCAGTTAATGCTAACCATTTGCAAAAAAAAAATCAACCTTTTGAGATGTAGAATCACACACAACATTTTGTGTGTCAAGCTCTGGCTCCAGCTTTGGTGCTGCTAATGCACTTGTTGCACCATCATCCTCCTCACAAAGCTGAAGCAACCTACAAATTTCTGATGAAAAGGATCCCAGACTTCCATCCTATAAAATATTTGTCATCAAATATGTAAGGTCAGTTTCGCAAATTTTTAAGAAATAACACACGAACCAGCCAAAATTACTTCACAAGTCTTCAAAACAAGACGACGACAGCATAAACAAATGCCCATTATCAAGGTGTAAGGAAGTTTGGTAAATTCTAGCGATGAAGGAATTACCTGCTGCAATGAAGAAGCTGGGGAGGGCTCATTGAGCTCAGCCTTCCACTCACGAAGCATCTGATGAACTTGCTCTTCAAGCAAATTAATGTCGATAATGCGGCTCTCCTTCCTGGCCGATTGAAGATCGCTGAACATGCCTTGTAAATCATCCACGCGGTTATTTGCCCGGTCCTTGAAGACCTGGTGCGATGCAGACTTGCATGCACTGCTCTTCGAACCTTTCCCCATCCAAAAATACAGCAGTCAAATCACAAGAAGCTGCCGAGGGAAAAAAATTCGAGCACGGAGTATTAAAACCCATAACAAATAGCAATATCAGAAGGAAAAACTTTGAAAACGAAAAGCAAAGTGGTTGAAAAACAAGAAACGGGGGCAACTTTTGCAGAAAATAACAAGTATCAAAAATAATTTCCATGCCAAAACACTTGCAACCACACCATGAAAGCACAACTCTAAAGACGAAAACAAGATACTGCACTAACTACAAACTCCATCACACAATATTCAGATTATCTTTCATCTTCATCTTCGAGACCACTGAAATTCGGATAAGTTTTTCAACATACACGATGAACAAACCCCACAACCCCGAGTAACATCAACCCAGGAAACAAAACGCAATCAAACAACAAAATTCCAGATCCCAAAACAAAATACTAACATTTTACTGGACAATCGAAAAACAAAACCCTAGTTCTGAAACAATCACAAAAGGGTCGTCGGAAATTCCCAATTTTGGGAATAAAAACAGGCGTTGATTGTGCGTGAGAGGGAGGGGGAGTTTACCTGCGGAGGTTTACCGTGTGTAGGCTGAAAGTAAGCAGTGCTCTTTTTGATTGATTCCCTTCTTTCAATGCGTGACTGGCTTGCCGCTAGAGGGAATGAATGTGTGTGCGTCCGTGGCTCTGAGAAAGACCAATTTATATGCATTTCCTGTTTTGCCCTTGCCTATTTGGGGTTCTTATAACTAATTCGACCTGCCGTTTTTATTTATTTTAATTTACTGATTAAAAGGCCTCACCTCCCATTTTATCAATAGTAACGATTTTTAGCATGTGATATGTTCATATATAATTTTATGAAATTTTTTAAAAATTTTTATGTGATATAAAACTATAATATAAATATGTAATTATTGTATATTTTTAAAATTCTAAATACTTAAGCTAATATGATATAGTATTAATTAGATGAAATAAATAATTTTAGAAAATTTGTAGAAAATCAAAATATTGGAGGTAGTTACTTATATAATAGTATTTTAGGAAGAACACATAAAAAATACCAAGAGGTCAAGGTGTTTAATATGTGTTGCTCTTCCTTTATAATATAATAATAATAATAATAAATATAGATAATATATATACTAGTTCTTTTGGACACCACATAAGTTGTGGTGTCAAAAATATTTAATATGGCTAAAAAATCTCATGTGCAAAAGTAAATACCTTAATTGTTCAGTTAAGGATAAGATTGATGAGAAGAATAATTACAGATCTACGACAGAGAGATGAGGGAGCACAATGAACTATTCTTAAGTTGATCGGTTGTGTTTGAATAAGCAACAAACTAAACGTATTAGTAACTGAAATGCCATGGGAATGTTACAATTATGAAGATGCAGTACTGATTAGTGAGCGTTTAGTATATGAAGATATTTATACTTCTTTTCACATACGGAAATATGAGATTCTATCAAATAGTTATTACATACACATTGAAGGATTAGTTTTTTTTTTTTTTATTTATGAAAAAGTGTGTAATGAGGTACAAAGCAGTCAACCATATTCCAGTGATTTGGGATTTCAATGTTGACAAACTCGGAACAAGTACTCATGAGCTCAAGGATGATGAAGTTTTCAGCACCTTAAAATGGTTGGGCTTGACTGTATGAGGTCGTTATATCAGCATCGAGATCACTATGCAATGTGTCGCCTCAACCTCTTGGGAGACAATGTTAGTTAGCCTTCTCACACCGATTTCATTGTTGCTTCTCTTAAGGGCACTATCCTCAGGGGCATCATCCACCATCCATTTGGAATTTTTTTTCTCTTTTTTTAAAAAAGATTCCAAATGAATAGTGATGATGCCCCTAAGGGCACTACCCTTAAGAGCATCATCAAACAAACCTCTCATACCATACACAACTTCAAATTCTTATAAAACATGTCATGATGATGCAACTATAACAGACATTCCTCAAATTCAGATGCTTAAAAGCAAGGAAAACTAGGAAACTTCCCATTTCAGTTTTGTAATCGTTGCTTTTGTAAAATATAATTGAATAATTATTAATTTTTTATTCAAAAAATTAATAATTAAACGAAGAAGCCTTCCCAAAAGCTAAGAGAAACCTCACACTTTTCATCAACACAAACCGAAAAAGGAAACCCCCCAAATCCAGAATTCTGCTTAAAGCAGCCTTGTAGTTTTTCGTTTCTTGAAAGGGAAAAAGACAGGGAGTATATAACACTCCCTTTGCTTGCACTCAACCGAATCTTCCTTTATCCATAAATGCACCACCAAAAGAACAGAGAAAATCTGCCAACACCAGCTAAAAACTCCCAAGAAATGGAGATTAACCTGGAAAACGAATCACACCATGATTGTAATGAACAAGAACTCCCTTTACTCGTCGACAAAACACTACCCGAAATCGAAAGAAACCTCATCCAACAAGCCATTAGCCAAACGTTTGAAAGCACAGCTCACTTGGCCAACCTTCTACCAACAGGAACAGTCCTAGCTTTCCAACTCCTGTCACCAATATTCACTAACCAAGGTCTCTGTGATCCAGTTAGCCGTATCTTGACCGCATGTTTAGTATCCCTTTGTGGGTTGTCTTGTTTCTTGTTGTGTTTTACGGATAGTATCAAGGATCCGAAGGGGAGCGTCTGCTACGGTATGGCCACGTTTCGTGGTTTTTGGATCATTGATGGATCGATGAATTTACAACCTGAGGTTGCGGCAAAGTATAGGCTCAAGTTCATCGATTTCGCGCATGCGTGGATGTCGATGCTGGTTTTTGGGGCCATAGCTTTGTTTGATCAGAATGTGGTGGGCTGCTTTTACCCGAATCCTTCGGCTGAAATACAAGAGATAGTTACTGCTCTGCCTGTGGGGATTGGAGTGATCTGCAGTATGTTATTCGTTGTTTTCCCCACGACACGACGAGGAATCGGCTTCCCTGTCACGCCCAGTTAAATATAATGGTGGATCTAAGTACCATTTGTATATGTGATTAAATGGATAAACACTTGTATAAGATTTGTCCGAAATATTATAGAGTAATCAATTTTTTTTTTTAAATGATATATTTTAGTTTGTCTTTTAATTCTCTACGCTGCCATTTACTAAATAACTGTATAAAATAATTAAATACGTAAAATTAATGTGGTGCATATATTTTTAATTCGAGGGAAAATGTATTTAAAATATTGGAAAATTAACAAATCAATTGATAAAAAATATATAGTTGTTATATGAGATAATTTACAAATTAGAACAACGAAAATACATAAAGTAACCCAGCTTGTTATTCTATATTTCTTAGTGCATGTTTGCAATTGTTTATTTAAAATAAATTATGTTATTTTTGCTTAAAGTTGAAAAAAAATTGATTTTAAGCAAAAATATTGGATTTTGCTATTAAAATAAAATGACAATATGAATTTCAATTAATTACAATATTGTCATCATTTAAGTTAAAGCAGCCAAAAGTATTTCATGACTTGTTTATCTGCTTCTGCTTTTATTTATTTTATTAAGAAAAACAATAGCAGAAGGAAGTAAATCAAACACCCAAAATCTACGTTTTGGTCCAAAAAATAGATAAACAGTTTTAAAGACATTTGTAAACACACCTTAATATTGTTGTAACCACTAGAAAAGTTCGAAATTTGATATCTTTGTGAATCTTTCTTATCCTATGTTTTTAAGCCAACTAAATGTTGAATTTGTTTGAAAACAATTTAATTTTCGATCCACGAATCATAAGTGGTTGATTAATAATGATAATAAGAATAAGAAAATTGTACCGACCATGAATCACTGCAATGCCTTTGCACCATCTAAAAAAGTTCACAAAAAAAAAAGTTAAAATAAAATATACTCTCTGTATTATGATGTTACATATGTTTTTTCATCTATTTATTTAAAATATCCTTATCGTGTTAAAATAATTAAATTTATTAACTTTTACTTATTACATATTATTTATATTTAATTTAGGAGAAATTTCAAAATTATTCTCATATGATATGTGTAATCAATAGTAGTCAAACGTTTATGACTAATAAAAAATGATCTCATGTAATATATATTTAATTAAAAATGGTCTCAAAGTCATTTTCAACTATGTAACCACTTTTGATAAAAACATAATGACCGTGGGACCAATTTTGATTAGTCCTAAACTTTTGAAACTACTATTGATCAAACTTATATCATACGAGACTACTTTGAAATTTACCCTTTAATTTATAATAAATTTTAATTCAATATCACTTCGAGTGTCTATTTCATTGTTTACAAATTATTCAAAAAACTACTTATCAAAAGGCTTTAGAGGTCTCCATATCAAGTTTGCAAATGATCCGAGTTGGTTTACAAACTTCTTGAAATTACTTGAATCTTGTTAGATTTGTATTCGAAATTATTGAACGCTTTCAACTATACTATTTGTTGGAATTCTGTTTCGGATGTGTATTTCTAGAATAAACAAAAGCAAAGTAACAAGATGGCTCAATGAACATTTGTCGAGTCAAGATATGAAATCTATGTCCTTCAAATGATATTGCTCGTCATGATGCTCACGATTTAGCGGCAATCGTTTCCCAAGATACAACGACTATATTCGTGATAAAAACAATTCAAATCACTAATCTTTAACCACAAAGGTTTAAAAACACTCAAACATGAACAAGAGATGAACACGATGAATGTGCAGAAATTTGATTTGATCTAGTGTTTTAATATCTTCAAAAATGGCTTCATTTCATTCATTGATTGTTCTATTTATACTCGACCAAGGGGCATCACCAAAAAACATCATTTGGAAGCATTAATTCACAAAGAACCATACCCAAAAGCGAAAGACACACCCTTTCAAGAAAAACTGCAGATATTTTTTCTGTACAGAAGCCGAGGCGCTCGAACGCCCGCATGCGAGCGTCGCGCCTTCCCAAAAACTAGGCAACTCTCGAGCGCTACCCATGCTGCCCGAGTTTTCCTCGGGCACCTTTTTCTCGTCCGTCTTTGCTCATTTTTCATCCATTCATATTTTTCAACTTTTTCATGCTTAATTTCAATTCATTAAGCATATTTTTTCAATAATCCCCCAATGAATTAAATTAATGCACGAATGCAAAATGATTTCTGAATTATTCAAAAAATTTACTTATCAAAAGGCTTCAGAATTGCTTACTGAAACGTACCTCGGATCATTTTACGAGGGAAATAGTTATTTTTAAATCCAATTTGACTATCAAGTCAGCTCCCAACTACTATAAACTATCTAAAGCCAAGGAGGGTTTATCCAAGTTCACGACCCTTGGTACTTCGTTAGCCAGCCAGCTTCATGAAGGAAACAAACGATACCGGCCTCCCCCTTGTAGCTAGGGTACAATCGCTCACATCACCCTCCCCCAACAGTACAGTAATAAAAGAATAACACTGCCCTCTCAATAATCCATCGAGCTATGCTTTCTTTATGAATAGAAATAGAGTAGCATTATGGCCTACCTAACAACATATAGAGGCTATTATCTCACAATTCATGTGTAATGATAATTACATCTTCAAATGGTAGAAGCAAACAATAAGAGAGAAGAAGCATATAGAGTACATACACAAGTACCAACCACTGAACCTCAAGAATTCATTCTTCCACATTTGATCGAAGCCATATGAAGAGGAGCTAAAAGACAATCTTTTGTACACACCAACACTTGAACCGAAAATTAGATTACTCCTATTGCATGCCAATTAACTTAAATGGGAAAAACAACCTAATCCCATAAATCTGTATACCAAAACCCAATAGTCACAAATTAAATCGAACCCCAATACCATCAAGCCAAAATAGGTCCCCTTCAAGATTCATCAACTACATTAACCAACTCGTACTCGACTAGAGACAGATTATTGTCCTCTTTGACCACAAAGTTTGCTGGTTCAGTAACTTCAACACGTCCCCATTTATCCACAGCTAGCCTCATGGACCCCTTGAACATGTCAATCTTTGAATTCCGAAGTATCACAGTATTACCTGGCTTCATCAGCTCAACTGCAAAGAAATTGAAGCTTATTATCTACATATACGAGTAAACAACATGCAGAGAGTTCATGGCTACATACACCAACAATCTAACAAATTACAGAATCAAAGAGCTAAAATAATATGAAAGGCAAACAGATAACAATCAAAGTAAATGCTTTCAAACATATTTCTGAATGATCCAACAGGAAGACCAGAGAAAAAGCAGACATGGAAAAGGAATAAGACTACAGCTTGCAGAGCATAAATCTGTGAGCTACGTCGACCCAATCTCGAGTCTTGAACAAAAGTGCTACTCCATATTGGGATAAAAAAAGAAAAGGGAGCTCTTGTAAACCAAATTCCACTATTAGATCAATAATCTTTATGCATAGGACAGCTTAAAATAGCAAGTTGACCCAGAACTAAAATATATGAGCAAATGCAAACAAAAGCGCCAAGGACGAATAAACATCTCCTCTTAATTTCAGAAACAACATTATGTAAATGAAAAATAAATTTATGCTTAAATAGTCTATATCCAACAATTTTCAGACGAATTTTGAAAAAAAACTATTTAACTAGAAAATAAGAATCTGTAAGCCCATGAGAAAGTGGGGGAATGGAGGTGCACCTTGGTCGTTACGAGCAGTAAAGAGTACAGTCCCAGTATCATCCCCGACAAGGCATTCAGAGATTCTAGTATTCTGGTTCTGTGATCCACGGAAATTGGGGGTTCCGGGGTTTCTTGTCGAGGACAGTATTCGAATTCACCACTTTCACAATCGTTGTATGCCCAGCTGTCCCCGGTTTCAACAATTCGATTTTCACAAACACCGGTTTTCTAAGCTCAGGCTTTTCTACAGCGGCGGTTCCATTTTGCTGAGATCTTTTCGGAGGGGCCTTGGTTGCCATGACCTGAGATAAACAGAGACGGAGAAAGTGAATGAGATTTGTTATCGGGTTCTGGGCGTTGTGTGTGATTGAGAAACCCTAATTGTTGGTGGAATTTAAAAATGGGGCACTTGAAAGCGGGTATTATTTGGTGGACAACAATTCAATATAGTCTACAAAAAAAACGACAATCATTTATCGGACAGGGTCGATCCGGACCCGGTCCGAAACCGGACCGGTTAGTCCGGTCCGAAATCGGAACCGGACTAACCGAAACCGGTTCCGAACCGGTCCGGAATCGGTAAGATACCGGTCCGGATCGGTTCTACCGTTCCGGAACCGGTATCTTACCGGTTCCGGATTAAACGGATCCGGTTCCGGATTAAACGGATCCGGTTCCGGGTTGAACCGGAACCGGATCCGGATCCGTTAATTTTAAAAAAATTAATTTTTTAAATATAGATAAATATATTTGATGTTAGTTTACAAACACAAAGGCCCATTAGCTCAATTGGTTAGAGTTATAGAGTAGAAGGTGATGGTTGCGTGTTCGAATCCTCCACACAACAAGTTATACCTTAATTTTTCGAAAAAAAAATTTAAAATTCTAAAATACCGGTTCCGGGTTGGAACCGGTCCAACCAGAAATCGGTGGAACCGGAACCGGACCCGATCCGGTTCCTTACCGGATCGGACCGATTCCGTCCTTAACAGACCCGGAACCGGCCGGTTCCGGTCCGGATCGGACCGGGTCAAGCCAATAAGCACCCCTAATTTAAGTCTATTTCCTATTGAAATACATTAATAACTCGCGCGTCCACTGTAGCACAAAATCACTGTAGCATATGCATAAAAAACACTGTAACACGAGCACAAAAATTACCGTAGCACGTGCATTGCAAAATTTTGAATTTTTTTTGCCAAAAAGTGTTCACCACAGGCCGAAATCATGTATCAAAACCAATTTTAGTACATCCAATGTCAAAAATTGTGCACCAACATGTTAAATAATCGTGCACCAACATGTTAAAAAGTCGTTAAAATCGTGCACCCCCATTACAAAAAATCGTGCACCCAACCTAGGGATGGCAATGGGACGGGTCTAAACCCGGACCCATATTGAACCCGTCCCATTTGGGACGGGTCTAAACCCGATCAAACGGGTCCCAAGGCGGGTCTGAACCCGGTCAACGGGTCTATTACGCGGGGCGGGTCCTGGGATTGGTCAAACCCACCCCTGACCCGCCCCGTAAACAATAAATTATATATTTTTTAATCCTGCCCAGCTGCTTCACTTCACCTCTTTCTAAATTTGCCCTAGGAAATCTGATTCTTTTAAAAAAAAAGCTCACGTCCCTCACGAGTGCTCACAGATACAAGCACACAACCCCACTGGGCCACTCCCTCCCCTTCCGTAGGCCCTCCCACACAACCCTCTCCCTCCCCTCCGTCGGTCGTCCAAGAAGCCCACTCCCTCCCCTCTGTCGGCAGTCCTCACATGGCGACTGGAAAGGTTTGCTCAATATCTCTTTAAACTGATTGTTTTTTAATAAATTTTAAAGATTTTATGCTAGAAAATCTGAGATTATTGCGTACATGTTCCATGAATATTCTCCCAATTGTTCAATAGGTTCCAGGCTTGATTTCTTCGTACATATCCCCCCTTGACATTGTATTGCGTACCAGCTAGCAGATCTTTCATTTATGGTCTTGATTCTTGAATGTTCCTTCACAGTTGACAACATTAACAGGGGCATGATATACACATTCTTTTATCTTGTAAATCTTTGTGCATTACTTGGAAAAAAACCAAACGAAACGGGTTCACGGTTTAACCCGCCGGGAAGCTGGTTTTGGCGGGGCGGGGCGGGTCTTGGATTTTTTTCCCCGAACCGGGGAGGGTCCTGGGTTTGGTTAAATCCGTCCCAGACCCGCCCCGTTGCCATCCCTGACCCAGTCCCCCACACACAATTACAAAAATCAAGTGCATCACCTTGATAAAAAATCGTGCATCCAATTACAAAAATTGTGCAGCAACATGTTAAAAAATCATGCACCATAATTTTTAAAATCGTGCACCCTCATTACAAAAATCAAGTGCACCACCTTTACAAAAATCGTGCACCCAATTTAAAAAATAGTGTGTGTTAAAAATCGGGCAGCATGTTAGAAAATCGTGCACCCTCATTACAAGAATCAAGTGCACAACCTTTACAAAAATCGTGCAGCATGTTAAAAAATCGGGTAGCATGTTAAAAAATAGTGCAACACAATGTTTAAAATCGTTCACCCCCATTATAAAAATCAAGTGCACCACCTTCACAAAATCGTGCATCACAACGTTAAAAATCGTACACCAAAGTTTAAAAATCAAGTGCGCCACAAGCTTAGAAATCGTGCACCACAAGGTTCGAAAATCGTGCACCACAAAGTAAAAAGTCATGCACCAAAAGATTAAAAATCTAGTGCACCATAAGGTTAAAAAATAGAGCACAACAAGTTAAAAAAGTACATCACAAGATTAACAAAATCGTGCACCACAAGATTACATAAATCGTACACCACAAGCTCAAAAATCGTGCACCAAAGATTAAAAATCAATTCATGCATAATTAAGTGAAATTTTTTCTAGAAAATTTCTCAAACAAGAACATAAAACCCACAACATATGAGCTCAATTTGGCAATCAGTTTGGAAATGAAAATTACTGTTAGCAATAAAATGGATTTTTTTAAAAAAATTGAGCGTAACCTATCTAAAACAAGGAATTTCAGGTTCGTCAGTGGTGCCAATAGCACTTTAGTTATTAGGTTAGATCGAGCTCGAGAAGACGTTTCTGTGGATAGGTCATAATAGGCAAAATTCCTCCTGGATCAAAAGTTATGACTGTTTTAATTTTGGCCGACAAACAACACAGTTATTTTCAAAAGTTGGTGCATGATTTTTGTACATTGAGGTGCACTTGATTTTTAGCACGATGCTGTATATTGATGCACGATTTTTAATATTGTGGTGCACGATTGGACATTGATGCATTAACATTGGAAAATCGTGCACCATAATTGCGTAAAAATCGTGCACCATAATTGCATAAGATTTTTTTACCCGTGATGCATGATTGAAGAATTTCATAATTTTTACCCATGATGCACGATTTTTTTGCCCCAAAATTTCTTAAAATTTTGTCAAGTGCTGCACAATTTTGAATGTGAACCGTACTCCAAACTTCCCACATGATGCACTGTTTTTTACGCATGCATGATTTTTTTGCCCTAAAATTCCATAATCGTGCATCACGATTGAAAAAATGATGTGAAGCACGATTTTTTAAATTTCAAAAATTATGGTGCACGGTTCAAGAATTTCAACATCAAAACATCCACTGAATTGCCCTGTAACCCGGATCTCATCTCTCCTAGCTCGACTTCTTGTGTACATTGATATGGCTACACCCACAGAACATGAAGCAGACAGAAACGAAGAATGCTAAGGATAATGAAACATTGTAAATAATAATAGCATAAAAAATTGAAATAAACAAACAAAGAAAATTGATACAATCCGCGCAAAATTATTCACTCCCGAACTCTTCTTCATCAACTTATGCTTCAAATTATTCATCAACTTCTACTTCCTCGGTAAATTTTTCGATTTATGTCGATGTCACTGAAAGATTTCTCTTCAATCGATGGCAACACTACACTTGCTTACAGAAAGCCAAACTCTAGATTCTCTGTATGCCGCGTAGACTTGTCTGGGAAATCTCGATGAAGTCATCCAGCGAGATGCCGTTGTGCTTGATGTTCTTCTTCTTCTTGCTATCGCATTCGGGTTCCTTGAGTTTTACATTCCATTTCACTGTCCATAATCGAATTTTTAGAATTTGGAAATCTGCAAAACTTGGAATTTTAATTTCATTAACTAAAGCTTCTAATTTCTTTAACGCATACATACAAATTCGAGGCAAAATAACTGGAAATTAGGGGTTTTTGACCCATTAAAATCTGAAATTTGGGAAACACATTCGAAAATCACCAAAAATTAGGAACACTAACAAATTATTTGGGGTTGAAGATGATCTAACATGTGGTCAGCCTCATTCCAAACAGAGAAAACATCAGTCCTACGTTCTCAGGTTTATCCCTCCAACGTTGGTACTGTGTCCTCTATCGTCGGTGATGGTGGAGACTATCTTGGGTGTTGAAGATGATAAACTTGGGGAAATCGATTTTGGGATTTGTTTTGTATTTTTGATAGAGAATCCATTAACTATTAACCTACAAACTAATGGATAGACTGATATGGGTAAATTGTAAAAACAATAAGGATCAAATTGGACCTATTAAAATAATAGGGATTAAATTGGGTATTTAAACAAACATTGGGACCAAACACTGTATTACCCCAAAATGTTAGATATATTAATCAACAATACCAAAACCCTCAAAGCACGCACTGAATAGCTTCATACATTGAATTGGGTGGGTTGGAGTGCTCGAGCTATCGGTGGCAGCCATGGTAATTTTCTTGTGGCTCGTTGGATGCTGGCGAAATTTTGATTCTACTTAATGCCTGTAAAATATGTTCTCTAGATGTGAAGATCAAGCTATCCCGAGAGATAAGCTCGTAAGCAATGATGGGTTTAAGTAAAGCATTTTGTCTACGTAAATGTTTGAAATTAACTGCATTAATTTGCTCGGTATTTCAAGGCTTCTTCTCCTGTGCATCATAATCTGTTATCATCAGGTGAGTTTTAGATGTGCATTGCTGACGTCTTGAAGTTCAAAGAATTGTTTGCAATGTACGGCACATTACTTTAAGCATTCAGCCCACCATGTTCTGTGCATGATTAAATGTGTTTCAAGGACGGAATGACTTGGGATGTGGTACTGTACTATCAAATAAGTGCTTTGGTTGGATTTAGGTATTTGATTGATTTCTTGTTTATGTTGGACCATTTGTATTCGGAGAAGGATCGAGTCTTCGATGTTCTTTTCAGCTATGAATTCATTATTTCTGTGATATCCATGGTGATGGAGGCCAACCTTTTAATTAGCTGGTGGAATGTTAAGTTTCTCAGGACTTAGTTTAGGTAGTCATGCCGTGTGCTTGTGTAAGGAATGTAAGAAGGAAAAATCATGCCCAGCATGAAAGGCAGATTTTAGTTTATTCTCTTATGGTTTCTTCTTTTTAGCATAACAACTTTGTACTATAACTGCATGCAAAGAACCGTTCATAATGGCGAGGCCTTGACTTGGTGGGTTACTCACATTTACAAAAACTAATTTTGGGTCTTAGACAAGCTATGGATTAACTAAGTTCCTCGATATTGTGATAGGTTGGTAATAGATCATTCTCTGACAAGCAAGACGAGACACGAAAAGAAAAGTTTTACGGGCATTTTGGCGGCATCCTAATGTTGTGGCCCCATTAAAAGTTCTAAGATCAAACAAAAAAGAACAACGCAAACAGAGGCCATCAAATCCATTTTTAAGTAATTAACTATTCAACTTAGACGTAGCTTGTACAAAAAGAAATCCAGCAATTGATGGAAGATAGAGTGCATTCAAGTTATCACATTGCTAATCCTGCATTCTTGAAGACCCTAGAGATAGTTCACTTTGGATGAAAAGTCATTGATATCCTCCAAATCTAGTAACTTCTTAGTGTCTGTTCTCAGTGAGAATCTGATGAGCTCTTGCGGCGGCGCTAATGATGTCCTGCTAAACGCCTGCGGCAACTTCTTTTAGCTTCATCAAACTCTGACAACTCATGAAACCTGCAGAACATGACAGGCACAAAACGAAGGTTAACGATTAATCTACATTTTGTCCTTCATCTTGGATTCACTCTACCTTAATCCTGCCTAAGTTGGTTTTAATGCAATGATACTCTTTGACAATTCAGATAATTGGCTTTAGGTATTTAAATGCACATAGTGAAAAGGGTACTGTAGAAATTGCAAAGTATAAGTTTCTATTTTCACCAATAATATGGCGTGAGATTAGTGGATCAGTCTCTATCATTTGATGTTGAAGCTATCACAATTTTGCAATAATGTCATTATTTTTTTATTATATATGCAGGTAAGACACTTGGGCTACGCTTAGTTCGTGGATAGGATAAGCGGGGGATGTGTAATTAGAGTGATAAGAAAATGAAAGGTGAGGATAAATAAAATACTGTGATAAATCATATGGTGTTTGGTATTTTTAAAATGATAGATTAATTTTGTATATTGTATTAAAATTACCAAAATACCCATCTCATGTGTTAACAATTTATAAAGACCAATTAACAACATATTTTTAAAATGATTAAATAATTTTAATTTAGATAAACATAAATTGAAAACTAATAATTTAGATATGCGCAAACACAATGTTGAATTATAATTCCATGAGCTCATCTCTCACTTCCTTCCCAATCACAAAGTCTCCCTCTCTCACCTCCACTTTCTTCACTTCCTGCAACACCCCCTCTTCTCCCTCAAAGAACCCGTTACCACACCCCCTCCATAATTTCTTATTTTTACCAGTTTTAACATATACAAATAAAAAATTAAACAAGCAAGTTGTTTTTCAAAAAAAATAAAAAAATACTACACATCAGGATATAAGCAAATATACTTTTTTAAGACAACATTAAATTTTGTTTCAAGAGCACAAATACCATTACATTCGACACTCCTATCTTCATCCTTGTTCATGTTATAGTTATTAACAACAATAAAAAAAAATTTCGACAAGTATCATCTCTTACTACTGCTAAATTTTATTCTTCCAAGCTAGATTCCAAAACTCCGTATCAGATTTTCCAGTTGGTAATGAAGTGGATAGATAACCAAAGAATAGAAGATAATGATAATTGCAAAAAGGTAAAATGTCGATAAAACTAACGATAAATGGTTAACGTGAATAATAAACATCTCATTTTTGCTACATTTATTCTGCATTGCCTGCCTACCTTCCCGCCGACTAGATGTGGGAGAAAGAAAGAAATTGTGAATAAAAATGGATGGGGATGCGGCAATGAAAGAGAAGGGATGGGTAACAAAGTCATTTTCCTTTACTTCTCACCATTACTGTAGATAATAACTACACATCCCACCTCAGAAGAGGGTTGCCTCATCTACAACATACAGTGTTTTATCACGGGCCTGTGGTCTTCCAAAAAGCGTACCAAATGAGGGATGATGATGTATTAATTATCTATCATCTCTTAATCCCTCACATCAAACACAGCCTTGAGGGGATATTATCACTTGTCTTTTCATATTCTTGAGATGTGGCTAAGAAGGAGATTGTACTGTTTCATCGAAGTCCTGATATCAATTTATATGATTGTTCATATTATGATCTGTACAAATTGACAACTTCTCTGTGGAGACCAGCTGAAATTGTCTATTGATGATTTGGTCATACACTATGGATTGGATGAGATAAGTGAGGGATGAAGTTGAAAATTATGATTCATCCCCCATTCATCAACTGTACCAAACATGATAAATCCATGCATTGATGTGTACTGAACTCACATTTTTAATGATTACTGCTTTGTGCTATACTGATGCATACCAAATCGACATCACACGTGTATATGTTAATTGGAGAAAAATGTTACATATATTAATCAACAATTACAAAACCCTCAAAGCACGCACTGAATAGCTTAAATACATTGAATTGGGTGGGTTGGAGTGCTCGAGCCATTGGTGGCAGCCATGGTAAATTTTTTGCGGCTCGTTTGATGCTGGCAAAATTTTGATTCTACTTAATGCCTGTAAAATATATTCTCTAGATGTGAAGATCAAGCTATCCTGAGAGATAAGCTCGTAAGCAATGATGGGTTTAAGTAAAGCATTTTGTCTATGTAAATTATTAAATTAACCGCATTAATTTACTCGGTAGTTCAAGGCTTCTTCTCCTGTGCATCATCATCTGTTATCATCAGGTGAGCTTTAGATGTGCACTGTGTTTCAGTGAAGGAATGACTTAGGATGTGGTACAGACTGGTACTATACTATCAAATAAATGCTTTGGTTGGATTTAGGTATTTGATTGATTTCTTGTTTATGTTGGATCAGTTTGTATTCAGAGAAGGATCGAGTCTTCCACGTTCTTTTCAGGTATGAATTCGTTATTTCTGTGATATCCATGGAGGCCAACTTTTTGATTAGGTGGTGGAGTGTTAAGTTTCTTAGGACTTAGTTTCGGTTGTGGTCATGACTTAGTTTCGGTTGTGGTCATGCCGTGTGCTGTGTAACAGTGTAAGGGATGTAAGAAGGAAAAATCGTACCCTGCATGAAAGGTAGATTTGAGTTTATTCTCTTGTGGTTTCTTCTTTTTAGCATATCCAATTTGTAGTATAACTGCATGCAAAGAACTGTTCATAATGGTGAGGCCTTGACTTGGTGTCGAAGGATTTTGGGGTTACTCACATTTGCAAAAACTAATTTGGGTCTTAGACAAGCTTTGGATTAACTAAGTTCCTCGATATTGTGACGGGTTGGCAATAGATCATTCTCTGACAAGCAAGACATGACACGAAAAGAAAAGTTTTACGGGCAGTTTGGTGGCATCCTAATGGTTTTGTGGCCCCATTACAAGTTTAAGATCAAACAAAAAAGGACGACGCGAACAGAGGCCATCAAATCCATTTGTAAGTAATTAACCATTCAACTTAGACGTAGCTTACACTTTACAAAAAGAAATCCAGCAATTGATGGAAGATATTCAAGTTATCACATTGTGAATCCTGCATTCTTGAAGACCCTAGAGATAGTTCACTTTGGATGAAAAGTCATCGATTTCCTCCAAATATAGTTATTCTCAGTGAGAATCTGATGAGCTCTTGCGGCGGCGCTCATTATGCCCTGCTAAACGCCTGCGGCAACTTCTTTTTGCTTCATCAAACTCTGACAACTCATGAAACCTGCAGAACATGGCAGGCACAAAACGAAGGTTCACGATTAATCTGCATTTTGTCCTTCATCTTGGATTCACTCTACCTTAATCCTGCCTAAGTTGGTTTTCATGCAATGATACTCTTTGACAATTCAGATAATTGGCTTTAATATTTAAATGCACATAGTGAAAGGGTACTGTAGAAATTGCAAAGTAAGTTTCTATTTTCACCAATAATATGGAGCGAGATTAGTGGATCAGCCTCTATCATTTAATGTTGAAGCTATCTCAATTTGCAGTAATGTCAATATTTTTTATTATATATGCAGGTAAGACACTTGAGGGGATATTATCACTTGTCTTTTCATTCTCTTGATATGTGGCTAAGAAGGAGATATATTGTACTGTTTCATCGAAGTCCTGATATCAATTTATATGCTTATTCATATTATGATCTGTACAATTTAACAACTTCTCTGTGGAGACCAGCTGAAATTGTCAAGATGATTTGTCATACACTATGGATTGTATGAGATAAGTGTGTGATGAATAGTTGAAATTTATGATTCATCCCACCTTCATCAAGTGTACCAAACATGATAAATCTATGCATTAATGATTATTGCTTGTGCTATACTGATGCATACCAAATCGACATCACATGGATTACGTGTATATGTGAAACTCAATCGTACAAAGTCTGTTCATAGCAAATTACCTTCCTAAACTGCTGTTTTTTCAGGGTTTTTCCTCAAAATTCAGAATCGTCTATTTTGTACGTCAAGGTGAGGTGATGTCTCCTTGTGTAATGCTCAGGAAAATGAATTGTTATCTTAATAAAGTCTCCCTGTAATCAATGGAATGCAATAGCCTTAACAAATCCGTGCTTCTCAGTTAATTTATTCATTATTATACAATTGCTACTTTTGATAATTTGAATGTGCTCATTCCTATTTGCTGAACAGTTATACTTGTTCAGGTCAATCTTATACCAGTAATAGTACAATCAAGAGCCCTTGCAAATTCACATGAAAACAAGAAATTAAAATCTTATAGGATTTGAACCTGCTGCACTGCTGGCAGAATCGTTGATGGAGCCCCAAAATAAGAACTACTGGAGCCTTGGAATGAAATTCACAAACATTATGCCGGCGATGGTAAGGCTTGGCACCAGTCATGTCAACAGTGCAGTCTTCCACTTGACATGTCTGTTGTGTTGATCCTCCCGAGCTCGATGCCTTTCTTCCTGAGGAACTTGAGGATCTTTTTTTCTTGTTATCATCGCCGAATTCTTTATCTTCTTCACCTTCCTCATTATATCCAGGTACTTTGATCATCCTCTTTCCTTCATCTCTGCTTGCTTCCATTCCTTTTGGTGATGGAGAAGTTGGGATAAGTTGTGTTTGCCCAAGTGGAACCAGATGATTTAAATGAAGGAAAGAAGATGTTGAAACACGAAATGATATTGAAAATGAAAGCAAGAATATAATAGGACCACTGTACCATTCTCTCCCACCCCCACCACCATCCCCTTGAATGTCTAGTCTAATAATGTGTTGTAGGATTGTGAGGTTAACATGTACCAAAATTTTATAATTTGGTGGGGTTCATAAAACAATTGAAACCACCCTTGGCTTTTCAGTCAAACTTAAAACTCTGCCATGATCCCATATTACTTTTTTGAGAGAGTTTATGACTGCTAATTACTTTGTCTTGGTTTCGACGGCAGCACATGAATTTCATGATCTGCTGTCCTTTGTACATTTGTGAAGAAGATTATGGTAAATTAAGGGCATGGAAATGTCATTATCTTGTGTTTGCTTTTGCTAATATTAATGTGAAAACCTGATTTCAACCACGTGAAAGAGGTGAATCAGTATAGAAATAGAAAACTAGAAACATGACGGACAAAAAGGGGGACGGGATCCTACAGATAGATGTCTCTCTTGGAGACCTAAAGCGTCTTAAAATTGGTACTAAGAGTGGTGGCAGGTAGTCATATGATGCCAGTTTGGTGGCTAAGCTTTGCAGTTGGTACAAATTGTCTGTTAGTGTAGTCTTCTTTAACATTTGCAAATGCTCGTGTCTACTCACTTCTACTCTGTTCTGCTCTGTTGCTGGAGAGAATTTGATCCAAGTTCTTGATGAATTTTTAGCCAGTCGCACACAAATTTGTTCCGTTTCCACGATCACTAGTAATCATCAGTGCTTGCCGTTCCTGAACAATGGAACTTAGAACACATCACCACCTTCTGATACTGAACAGCACTGGGATTCAAGAGGTATGATGGTCTCTAGGACAAAGTTATCAGTTCGACTCATACTAGATGTGTTGAGTATTCACATTCGGATCATCATGATTTCACCCAACTTTTCACTAATTCGGTTACTATTTCATTGTGATTTGGCTCACTTTCTAAGTGGGAAGTTTGCCTCGACTTTTTTTGGGGACTGCATGGCTGGAAAGCAAAATGGTCCAACAAAGAAAAGAATCATGCACCATTCTTGGACTGCACCTGGCATTCCTCCATTTGCCCCGTACAGTTATTTCTTTATGCCTAGTGCAGCCAATCGATGTGAGGTAGAGTGGGAACATTTGCTTTTGTTCTGAAACTGTTTTATCTTCATCCATAATGCATGGGTTGTACAAATCCAATTCCTTAGCAGTACATTGCTAACTATATTCCATGTCCTTTGATCCACTCTTTGTACTAGGACAGCTGTTTCGTTGTTTTCTCTAAAATTATTCTGTAGTCACATTGTGTGAACGAATATATCAGCTTAAGCTTTTGGGATGAATGGGTATACTAACAATATGCTAGGCCTCGATTCCAAATATGACCTAATTCCGAAGGATAACAAAGGAAACTCAATTTACAAAACTCTCGCTATGCAAATAGTCCGGGAAAGTGTTGGGCCACTTTAGGCCTAATATAGGTAGCCTTTCTAGTTTTACTTATCAATAATTATGCTTTTGGGATGAATTGATAAATTAACGAAAATACATGGTAAAAGTGGAAAGATGTCATCTTGTCAATATGTGGGCTTTTTATATGTATTCTAAATCGTTGTGCTTTTATACTAAATATTTTTTTGTATTCTCCGTGAAATGGGGTTAATACATGAATAGGACATGTTTTAATATGAGGTATATACTACTTTGCTCAATATTACATTATAAGAAACCAATACGATTTACTACAACTTTGTCATGTGTGTCAATTCGTTCTTCCTTATTTTGTTATCATATATTGTCATGAATGCCCATGACATACCCAGGGACATGGTGTAAAATGCTTTATGGCTCCGTTTGGATAGAAGAATGTGATGGATTTGAATTTCAAATCCTGAATAGAAATGCATTCAAATTGTTTGACGAATTCTGAAATCCATGGATTTCAGATAATCATCTTCAATTGTAAGAATTTTTTTAATAATAACAAGATATTTCAAATTCTTAGTTTTTGAAATCATTTCAAATCCGCTCGTGAAATGAAATCCTTCATAACTTAAATGAACATTTAGCATTTTGAGATGTTTTTGGTGGTCGTACAATCTGATCGCTGCCTCAGCTTATACGTTGGGCTGAGTTAGAGATGAACAGATCCATTTTGGGTCCATATTGTCTGTGTTGGGCTTATCCAACCTTGACCCAATCCAATATAAATGGGTCGCATTTGATACCTACCCGGGTTCGACAGAGCAAATTGTTAATTGCTTGTTATCCGCGATAAATAAACACATGAATCCTGCGACCCCAAAAATCAAGCACTTTAGTAAGAAGCATTAATAATTATTACTTAGCCAAAGCCACACGAAATATTTAGGAATTCTTGAAAATTAACATGATAATTACCAAAGAGTCATGAAGGAAAACAATCGTAGCTAAGCTAGGTTCGACCAAGTATCAACATATGATGTGTAGGACTATGCGATGTATACCAAAACAAATAATTGGAAAGACTCAAGTTTGAGTCTTACGAGTTTTGATAAAAAAATTTTACGTAAGACGTGCTTTTATATATATATATATTAATATTTTAGAAGAAATAATTAGTACACTCCACTACCAAAACCGCGTAATGGTCGACAACTTTTGTAAGGAAAAAGACGTGGAATTTTGTTGTCTTTCTTTATTATAATAAAATGGCCCAACATCCGTGTAAACATTAGTTTGCATTATTTAAACTTGTTTGGATCTATTTGTTGTATGTACACTTCCCGACTTCAGCCTTCCGGTACGTAAATTCGCCCCTCTCATGTGGCTTCGGGGTGCTGCAGTGAGCAGTTGTTTATACGAGTGAGCTATTTTTTTTAAAAAAAGAAAAAATAATTCGCCCCCTCATGTGACTTCGAGGACGACCGAAGAAGACATGTTTCGAAGTTATACGCAAAGATTTGGATTGCAAAGGGATTACAGAAGATATGTTGACTGATAAAAGCGTTTGGAGAAGAAGACTGATGCATGTGTCCGACCCGACTTGATTCTTTCTATTGTTCATATAGCCTACCCCAATTCATTGGTATTAAAGACTTAGTTGTTGTTGTTGTTGTTGTTGTTTTTAGTAGTTGAATTACCACCATTAAAGTAGTTGATAATCTTTATATATAAAAAACGACATATTATTCCCTTAATACTACCGGGAATTACTAAATGGATAGACTTCAAAGTAATTGATGGATAGTTCAACGTAGAATAAGAGTAATGTCCTTGTGCTATATCTAAGGGTCCAAAATTTGATTGGGATATACAGGGTCCACTTTAGACCTTTGGATATATGGTGAGAGTAATACTCTCATGCTGCGGTCTCATATCCAGTAATTGACGTATCACAAAATTTACGAACACAACCTAAAGTTAAGCTATTTGGAAGAATAGTTTGAAGTTGGATACTACCCGTCGGTACTTATAGTACAAGCTTATTAATTCGATTATGCATGTCTCAGTTGCATATTCAAAGTGAAATGTAAGTATCACAGTAACTCTTTTCCTTACATGCAAAGTTTTGAGTCCATAGCTTTGCTGATTATATCAAATGTAATGTATCCAACATTGACATAAAATATTTGCTAGTAACCATATTTTCAATATTTCAATCGAAATATATGCATCGTACTAAAGATCTCATCCATGCTTGACCAAATTTTATTGTTTTTTAAACCAAATTACACTACACAGAAACCCACTTATATTTTGAACTAATAAAAAGCCAGAAACGAGCCTTGTGCATTAGCAGATGGTAAAGATTGATGTCATTCTTTGGGACAGACTCGGGTCGAGTCCGGCAGTGATCCAAAATATTTATAAAATCCACCACCCCTTGCACACTAACTCAATCACACATGTATGTCCCAACGATTAAAGAGACAAAAGCAGTTAAACGCACCTTAAATATAATCTTTTCATTGAGTTGTAAGAACAATTATAAGTTTATAAGCTAACCCAACTCTTCAAATCTTTTATAATAAAGTTTAAAGCACACTACTCCATTATACATGCATCTGTACTATTATCTTACTTTTGTTTACATTATATAAACATAGGACTCGGAGATATATCTGTTTACAGAAACTCAGAAAGATGAAAAGAAAATCTATAGATTTATTTGTTTATGTTTTTGTTGCTGTAGAAATTCGAAAATACATTGCATGGCAATAAAACTTATTGAGATGGATCATAGCCCGGAAGATCATTTTCTGGCCAATGATTTGGGTTCATGGAAGGACCGGCCATCTGATCTCCGGTGATGTCTCCTGTAGCGTCACCCCAGAAACTGGGGGTCGGTGGTGATAAATTGGTGGCTTTGCTGTTGATGACAGTTTGGGTCCAAGAATTGAGCACAGGGTTTGAAGGACTAATCAAGCTTTGTTGTGATCGATAAAATTCATTTTGTGCATTAAATTGTTGCGGCGCCTGCGATTTCATCGATGGAAGATAAATCCCTTGAAGAAGCGCAGCATTTCCGCAACCTACGGCAGGACCTCCACCGCCGAATCGGCTGCTGCTAGCCAAATTCACTGCGGCGCCTTGACTGGTTCCGATTATTGGCTGCTGCATAAAAGATTGCATGGCAGCCAAAGATGACAAAAACGGACCGCCGGAGTAGAAAGAACTCATGGATGGAATCGCCGGAGGCAAAGGCCTGATAGATTGACCCGAAATCATACCCGTCAAATTATGGGTCGAAATAGCGGGCGATGATCCGATTCTAGGAGTCTCACCGCTGCTCGTACCCGCGTACGAGGGCTTTGGCCGCTTAGTCTTCCTGCAACCTCCAGCCGACGGGTACATTCCTCAGGGCTCCGCCGTGTGTCCAGTACCTCCGGCAGGATTTGCAGAAATACCTCGGTTGCGAGAGGCTGTAATTGTTGTAGTAACAAAACTTGGTATTACCTGAGTCACACCGCGGGCATTTCTTCGGCGGCGGAGTTGGGTGCTCTTGGTGATTCACCGCAGCCATAAGCCTCCTGGAAGCAGTCTGCTGCTGGTCCTCTTCCTGCTTCAAATCTCCTTCACTCCTTGTTTTCTCCATGTCCTGAATGAACGAAGAAAGCTGTGCAGAAACGAGGCCTATATATAACAAAGCTTGTATAGGGGTTTGATCAAAGGGATTTGAGTGTAGAAGCTTTAACTGCATTCGGGATTAACTTACAGATTATTCAACGCAAGGGATATGCATGTAATCAAGATATGTTTGTTGGGATTACGAGAATCTGAAATTGAGTGTGGGATATTCATGAGGGAAATCTTGCATGTACAGTTGATTTGTTCTCCACCTAACCAATCCACATCACTCAAGAAACTGCTATAATTTAATTTTTACTGTAATCTAAAAAAGGGCAAAGAAAAGTTAAGACCAAAATCTTTGCTGCAATCTGGTCTTGAAACCTAAGAAATCTGAAAAGATTTTAATGTTGTCCTAAATAAAAGTAAGAGAGAATAAAAGTCAAAGCCGTGAGAGAGAATTAACAGAGAAGAGACACCTGCCATTTTCTTGTTTCTTCTGTTTAATTAACCTTTACATGGAAAAATACAGACTTTGTGCAGATGATATGATAAAAGTTGGCTCGTCTTCTTCAACAAATCGAACCGCTTGGACTTGCAATGCTTACTTTGGCTCACTCCATTAATAAAAAATCATATTTTACATAATTAAATATAAATAAAAATTCTAAAACCGCTCTTAAAATTTCATATACCAAAAAATTTCATATCCCGCAAACCTGTTTCATAATTTTTTTATGTAAATAAATCATTATATATATCAAAATGCAGTGTGGATGAAGAAATTAATGGAGTATAAATTAATTTCCGAACAAAAACTAATATTACTATATTTAATTTAGATCGAGTATATATTTAAATATTGTTTAATATTAATTTTTGCATCGAGTAGTAAAATGTTTGGGATATTTATATACATATATTAGTATCTAAACATATTTTAATTTTTTTCTTCTGAAAATTAAAAATATTTATAATTATAGCTTACCTTCTAATATATATATTGAATATAATAAATAATAAATAAATCATTATGATTAAGATCTATTAATTGATTCAAACTCTAGCAAATGTTTACATTTTAATTAAAATTATCTTAATTCAGAAATTACATAAATGTGATAAATAATTTTAAATATTTTAATTGTAAATACTTAACTTAGAATTAAGATTGTTTCAAGCAGAGTAAACTATTTTTGTAACTTATTTTTTAAAAAAATACTTTGGAGAGATGGTGTTACCTGTTTTAAAGTAGGGTTTTTTGTATATAAAAAATGTAATTTCAGGGATTTTTGGATATAAAATTTTTAAGTGAGCATTTTATGGTTTTAAGTTCAATTACCCAATTAATAGAAGAAATCAAGCCTTGTTTCCGGTCTTCGCCCTTGATCTGTTATAATATATAGACCACTACATTGAAGTCTTCATTCTTTTTTTTTTTAAAGTTTAACAAGATATCTAGGTTTGCGTCTGATTAATTATTGGGTGATGATCTCGGCTCATCAAGACCATCACCAGGTAAATCGAGGGATGTACATGGATGATAAGTTTCTTAAGAAGCGAATCAACATGACCCATAAACCCATGACAAACCTCCACAATATTTTAGTGGAGAATTTGTTCCGTACGGGATTCAAACATGCGACGTCGAAGGAATCTTCACACATCACCTCAGACCTTACCAATCTGTCTATGCCACTGGAGGCAAGTCTTCATTCTCTTGTTTTATGGAAAAGTTGTAGTCTCCATGTAAGTTGCTCGAATATATTTTAGGGATGACTTAGTCCGCAAAAAAGTCTTCAAATCATTTAAGTCCAATTCCAGATAAAATTACCAAAATAGTCATCAGCTACAACAATCTCAAATTCTTACGCTGCCATTTTCCTCAACGACATCTCCCATTTCACGCCGATGATATTGTACATCTTGAGGTATTACCTCTAGGAGCACCCATCATCGCTCACGTCGCCACATCTGTGTTCAGAGATCCATTGCACGAATTTTGAGCACTGCAATTTTATCGGCTCGCCACCATCTTGCTACAAGATAGCACATTCTGAATTTTTATTGACTCCGGTATCCCATCAAACACTTAAGAGTGCATTAGGAATGAGATCAATAGCGTGTGAGGCTGGAAGATGATCGAGCCCAAAAAAAAAAACTCTCAAACCAAACTAGAAAAAAGATGTACAACAGCAAATCAAATGTCGAAACACAAAAATCCTAACAGGAGCGCAGTTAAGCAAAACCCAGAGTGAAATCATAATTTCCTCCCCTTGGTACGCGATTGCACCGGTGCACGTGATGTTCACTGCACCGGTGCATGCGATACGTTGGTTAGGGTTACGAATTATCACAGCTAGTAGATGAAGACGACAATTACGACGATGACGAGAATGATGATTGGAAAATGCAGGTGCATATATAGTTCATGATGCACCTGCATCCCCTTGTAGCAGCACCCACCGCCACCGCGGCGAACGAGGGCAGTGGTAGGACTTCGACGAAGGCAAAATGGAGGGAAAAATTGGGAAACATTGTTGCTGCCCTGATGCCCTCAGTGGCATCATCCACCATACATGTGGAATCTTTTTTCTTTTAAAAAAAGATTTCAATGAACGGTGATGATGCCTTTAAGGGCACTACCCTTAAGGGCATCATCAAACAAACCGGAAAATTGGGAGCAACGTTTATATGTAACAGTAAAGTTTATAAGCATGCGCATGATGACTATTCGAAATCATTGATATTTGAATTAAGGGGTATTTTAGTAAAAAATGGACCTAAGTAAATTTAAGCCCGTTCTATTGTCCTTTCTCAAAATTGGCCCGATAAAATATGAAATGGGCCCTGAAGGTAGCCCAAATCCATTCATTACGAGCAAGAGATTCACCTCCACTCCATCGTCATAGTCATTTCTTCCATTATCCAAACTTAAAAGTACCGCCATGTCCGCCACCGCGGCCTCCCTGTCCGCCGTATTGTCCTCCCTCTCCCTCCACTACCACCGTGAACGACTACCCTTCCGTATTTCTTCTTTACAACCCCTTTTCCTCTCCTCTAAACCATCTTTTTCTCTCCAATCGAAACCTCAAAACCTCACTCCACCGCAGGCCAATCCCTCTGACGCTGAAACTACGTACTTCGACACCGCAGATCCCGACGAAGTCTCGACATTCAGCCCTCCCGAGCGCCCTGAAGGATTCATTGCCCCACCTTCATTTGATGAAGGACCCATCGAATCAGAAGACGACATTGCCAGAGCCTATGAGGAGCTTTACGGTCCTGCTTATAGTGGCGAGACCTTTCTGGGTAATGATGTGTATGTCATGGACTCTAAGGTGAAGAAATTAACTGGGCTTGGGTCCCAGTTGAAGAAAGAGAAGGTGAGAGATGGATTTGATGAGAGAGTTGTTCAGGTGAGGAGGGTGACTAAGGTGGTGAAGGGAGGGAAACAGCTGCATTTCAGGGCTGTTGTCGTGGTGGGCGATAAGCAAGGGAATGTTGGAGTTGGTGTGGGAAAGGCGAAGGAGGTTGTTGCTGCTGTTCAGAAATCGGCTGTTAATGCTCGCAGGAATATTGTTACTGTGCCTATGACCAAATACAAGACATTTCCTCACAGGTAATTTTGCTACTCCAAGAAAAGAAAATGAAATAGGTGTGGTTTTTTTTTTTTTTTTTGGAAAAAGATTTCGCTTTCGTTTGATGTATTGGATATGTATTGATGTTGTTTGATGTATCGGAGTTATTGGGAAGTTCGAATGTTGCTTAGTCGGAGTTTTGGATAATAAAATTTATTTTGGAAAATTGTTCGTGAAATTTTGAAGCTCTGTTGTCGGAGGTGTGCATTTGAGAAGTTGCTTAATAAGATTACATAATGGGCTAGCAGTTTGGTTGACAAAGAGATTGTCATCTCTTGAGTAGTTTAGTAAAGGATTTTCTTGTTAAAGCTGCGTAAATGTGGACTTTTGTGACACTTGCTGAATCTTGATTCTTGATGGTAATATGCATTAAGATTTTACAGAAACTATGCACTTTCACTTTAAGTTGTCTCAATGGTACGTTAGAATAACTCGGGTGCTGTCCAAAGTGGCATCTGCTTGACTTTTAAGTTGAATTTGATGGCATTTTTTGTTCTGCCTTGTTTACGCAGATAAACCTGATTGTGAATTGCATGAGTCGCACTGCTATCATAGTGCATTAGATGAATATTCTAATCTAGAAATCGCCTCTGCACATTTAAAAATATTTGTCATAATTGGTTTTTCTGGAGTGAATAAGGTTCAAGTTTCAGACTTTTCATTAAGATGATAGCGGTGCTGTTAAAGTTTACAGCACCAGACTATGTTGCGACTTTTTTAGAGTAATCGTAGATCAAGTGGGATTTGCATCAAAACCATAACTAATTTTCTTGTATTTCTGATGGCAGATCAGAAGCAGACTATGGGGCAGCTAAGGTGATGCTTAGACCTGCTTCCCCTGGTACGGGTGTCATTGCTGGAGGTGCTGTAAGGATTGTTTTAGAGATGGCTGGTGTCGAGAATGCTCTGGGAAAGCAGCTTGGCAGCAACAATGCTCTAAACAATGCCAGAGCCACGGTTGTTGCTGTACAAAAGATGAGACAATTCAGTGAAGTTGCTGAAGAGCGTGGCATCCCGATGGAAGAATTGTGGAAGTGATTGCATATAATTTGTTATTCTTCTTTATACAACATTGAAGTTGCGACTACATTTTTCTATGTAAACTTTTCACCGTGCAATACTTTGTTCAGAAACTGATCCCTTCAACTCAAGCTTCATCTGCCATTTTTTTTTACATCATAACACCATATTGTCTGAAACATTGGTTTCTTTCTTAACAATATTTCACACTTGATTTATGCTGCAACTGTCCCGTATCCTCAACCTAATTGATTGTCAGAAAATAAAACTAACCACTCTTCTCATAATGAAGATGATGAAATTATAATGTGTTTTTGTTCATAGATAGCTAGACCAAACTTATATCCTTATTTTGCCCAAGTCTACAAGTATAGTATTACATGTTCTGCAGAACAAGTCAATAATATGGAAAGGAGCTAAGTAATCTGCGCAAATATATGCATATTGATCATGGCTGACTGAGGCCATGTTGTTGGTCTTTGATGACTACGCCAAAGCAGAAACTACCATCTTGGATTTGATAGTACAGCAATTGCCAACTACAGGATTTCCAGATGTCAATGGACTGCAGAAACGAATAAAGACTTGGATTAGACATTTCTCACTAACTGGATACTCAAAAGTTTTAAAAGACCACATAAGGATCAAAATAAGATCTTTTCATGTTAAAGCTTTCCATTCTCTTTTTGCTGTTAAAATTGCTATCACAAATTACATCTTCCATTACTCAGTGTTCTTCGTTGGAACGCCTAGAGATTACTATCGATTTGAATTTCACTAGCCAAGAATACTCAAGGATGAGTCATGAATCTATATAAAACAGAAAATAACCTCTTTTCAGCACAATTTTTCAATAAATTTAGTTGGTTTGCCAGCCGGAGCTTCTCCATTTGAGAAAAAAAAATGATATGATGTAACCATCCTCCAAAGGTTCCCCACTCGTTGTTATTTTACTACCCTACAAATTAAACAATAAAGTTGAAACTGGCTGAAGCAGTAGAAACTAGCAAATTCGTTGCCACAAAATAGGTGTAGTTAAGAGAGTAAGTGTGGGATGAATCTAAATATGCGTGTGGATGTACATTGCTTAAAAGCATACCCATATATGTGTAACAACGTAGACGACATTTAGGGTGTGCTTTGTTTGAATGAGATTATTGAAGGATTATATAATAGAGTGATAAATCTATTGACTATGAAATAGATTACATATGATAACAAAATAATGTGATGTTTGGTATGAATTTTATAAGTATGATAATAGTAGGGATTTATTTGTAAAAACCCAAAAATGACCCTCATTTAGGGTGATGCAAGCTCCACATTTTGAAACAAAAGACATACGCAACCTCTCCTTCACTCCGACTCTTTTTATCTTCCCAAAAACATTTTCTTCATCTTACCAAACCCTCACGCAACCAAGGGGAAACAATTTCTGCTCCAATTTTTTTTTCCTTCGTCTTCCAAAATATCTCGATGGGGAATTTGTGGTTACTTTGGTGTGTATTGGAAAATATTGCGCATTTTCCTTCTCCAAGAGACAAATTGTAGGGGTGCAGAGCGAAGAAGAGGTTTCCCTGAATTTTGTTGAAAAATCAAACGGGTCTTGCTGTTAACTTCCATTAAAATGTAGCAGCTTGCCGGCTGTGTGAAATAAAATCAAGTAGGGTTAACTTATGCAGCAGTCCAAAAATTCTTCCTTCATCTTCCAAAAATTGTGAGCTTCAGGTTACAACGACTATGACTTGTGATAGGAGCACTCCAAATCACAAGTCCTCAAACCACAAAGGTTCAAAGCACTCAATTTGATGAACAACAAATGCACTCAAATTTCACTTATTATATGATGTAGTTTCAAAAACCAATATGTATAAAACAAGTGGGGTTATGTTGTATATATAGTAAACCAAAACAAGTCCGAATGGACACCATTTGGAGGCACTATATCACCAAAAATAACACCCTAAACGTGAATGTACATACCATTTCACAAAACAGATACAGTGCTCGATCGATCGAGCTACTGTTCACGAAGGCAACAATTTTCTGGCCGCTCGATCGATCGAGCATGTTAAAAAAAATTTAATTCATTTCGTTTTCCAACAACTGTTGTACGGTTTTCAAGATTTGAGTTGCATTCTTTTTATTTCATTTCATTTTTAACGATATTCTCTTGATCTTACAAGTGATACAGTGTCAGTGTGACAACATTGATTTCCGTTGGTCAATTAATGAGAGAGGGATTGTTCGGGAACAACAATTTTCTATGGTTCTTGTGTGGCTGCTTATATGACACATCGATAGAAATGCAGAGTTTGAGTTATTTTATGATTTATAAAGATCTGATTGTACCATTCCTGGCAGCTATAGTCATTAATATAACGGCGGGCATTTGATCCTACGAGTGGCATTATATTTCTCAACACACAAGCTTGTATATTACTCATGGACAAAATAATATGCTTCCTTGTCATGTTTTGTTGTGCAAATAGATTCTCACTTCTTTCATTAATGATAGCTAGTTGTTGCTTCTTCGTTGATGAACTTTGAGGAGTTCCCATCACTTTATAAACCTTAGAAGACCCTCACATAGGTTAGGGTAGTTGGGTCTGCTATTACTTCAAGGCTGGTGTTGGGTAAATAAGGCTAGGAAATGTGTGGCACAAGGAATAGACTTGCCCAATTTTGACCTATTTTCCATTCTTATGCTTTTGCACGCTCCTCGCACCATTTTATGAGAGTCATATCTAGATAGGTTGTGCTATTTTCTTGTATCGTGCAATCGATATAAATTTCTGCCTTTATGGCCGTTAACTCCTTTCTCATTGTAGTTCCAGTTTTGCTGCGGTTGTAAGGCTTAAACCCTCTTAGCTATTTGCAAAATATTTTGGATTATATATCTACCTGTAGGGGTTTGGCCAACCTCGTTTGACAGCATCTGATCCCACAAAAATATACCTCCATACCAAAACTATATTATTTATTGAGATGACCAAGTTCAAGAATAAATTTCAAGAATCTATGATCTTTCAAGTGTTCCCTTATTTGTCATGATTGACTACATTAGTCCTGGCTTAGCGAGTCACACCTTTTGAAAGACAAATGCAAGTCACACCTGCTTTAAATAGGAAATTACCAAAGTTGAATGCCTACCACTTATTTAATGTAAAATAAAAGTAAATGAAATCCATATGTTCAAGTAAATAGTCATAAGTGGTTGTCTTCGTCATATAGATGTCCATTTATCCTTTTCCAAATCTCTATAGTACGATTGACACAAAACTTCTCCAAGTAATGACTATGCAGCTTTCTCTATGTCAAAAGGCAATCATGTTCCTTCGTGCCAGGCTTGAGGAAATGTTAGCTACCCGCATAGCTTCATGGTTTAGCATAAGCTCTTGGAAGCAGGAGCTGGAGCAGAAGTTGCAGAATTGGAACTTGTTGAGGAGCCTAAATGAGGCAGCAGCAATGAATTTTTTGTCACTCAGTAACCGAAAAATTCTAAACCATGATAGAAGAGTTCTCTACATATTGTATTGTCCTAGAGGAATCATACTGTGATGATCATATGTAAAAATATAGCTTAAAAACAATTAACTTATGTATGAGAAATGCCTCTAGCGAGAGAATGTTTGTAACAAATCTTGCTTCAAGAAAATTATCAAGAATCACAGGCGTAATATTAGAATCCCAAACTTATATACACGTTCCTGATAATGAACCACGTTTACAGGAAATTTGACAGGGAGAGATCTACCTCAATGTCGAGGTTCATGGAACTACTAGAAGAATCAAGTCAAAACAGACTCCTTGTGTGTTTTTGAAAATTACAGTATGAAAGATATAAAACTGGTCTCTTAGAGGGCGTTATTAGATAATCATCTGTGGAATGGTGAACTTGCATATTCAGTGCTTGGCATCTCAATCACACCATGAATCAGAGTTCGAATGAACGCAAGCACTCAAGATATCACTTTCAGAACAAGATTCAATTCGAAAAATATGAAGGTGCTTAATTTTCCGTGGTTTCTTAAACAATTTTGACAAAGACAAGAGTTGCAAACCTTATACGATCTAAAGTTTGCCTAAAACTCTCTGTTGTGTGTTGGTGCTTCAAGAATCCAACCAGAGTTTAATAGAGGAAACAACAAAATTGTGCAAGAATTTGAGCAATTATCAGACACAACAGGAGATTAAAAATTCATTATACTGCTTATTAGGAAATATAAAAGTGGAAAAAGACCAGGTTTTAAACAAACCAGCATCATCAGGTTCAGTATTAGGTTGTTTCAGTTTCAATGCTTCATGAGCCACTGGCTTAATAGCTGCAGAGCCCCCCAAATATGTATAAGAATTGCCATTCTGCAAAACATGTAGAATGATCTTGTAAAATCCTCACTTTTTGTTTCTATGATGAATTCTTGAAATTACTCACTCTGAAAACAGAGCGCTGAGGCTGCTTAGGAACCCTCTTCTGGGGATAGCTGCAAAACAGGATGGCAAAGTAAATAACATAGTATTATCTTGCTGGATATCATATCAAAGGGTACCTAAAATTTCATGTAGAATAATTTAGAACAAGTCACTGAATGACAAAATTGATAAAAAAGAAGACAGTTTTTTATAGCATAAATTCCATATATAAGAATAGGAGCAGTCTAATCGTTTAAATTTTACAGAAAACCTTCCATGGTAGCTCCGGATAGATCAGTTAATTGACTCACATTAACATAATAATAAGCTTAAAGCAGATATCGATATGTAGCATTGATATCTGGGGGCAAATAATAAAATTCAGTATAAGTTACCGGGACTTGATTGAAAATGACGGCAAGCGAGCTAATTGATCAACATTAAGACCTCGTGCATTAAAATTCAAGTCCCTGGCAGAAAGCATGAGACGCTCTTGCTCCCGCAAATTTTCAGCTATCCAATTTGTTACAGGTTGCCCTTTGCCTATGGTGATGTCCACCGTTGGAGGCGGTCCTAGACCATTCAAGCTCAGTTCTGGCCTGGATATCAATGTTGGAAGAGCACTTTGCAGCAAATTCCCCATATCTGTACTTGGTATTATTGTTGAATAGACATTTTGTAGAAAATCAGTAAGTCTCGGCATTGGCGGTGGGGGACAGACACTTGGTAACACCGAATGAGCATTCTGAATAAGATGAAATCGATAAGGGAATAAGTCTTGGTGCCTAATTTCTGAGATAAAAGATGTGAAATAACAACATTTTGACAAAGCTCATCAGACAAGACCTTGTATGACGAGGAGTCTTTCATTGCCTCCGGATGCTTTGGAAGTTCAGCACAGTATACATCCCAAAACAAGGACCACCATTCTGTCAGAAATCCTTCAGGAGGATTGACAACTGGAAAAAAATGTCGAACATAAAGAAAATTCAAACCAATGATTCTTTGGTCAGCAATCTATTAGCAAACATTAGATGCATAAATGATTAAAAAAACATATTGCGTATTGCCTTAAAATGACTCAAATTCCCAATAATGTCATTAAATTAATCTTCGACGAACGCAACAGCGACGAATCCGAACAATTATTTCCCATATTAAAAAGTTTTAAATGAAAAATGTATCAATTGATTGTATCCGTAGAGATGGGTCTACGTACCAGCAGGCTGGGGACAAATATTGGCCTCTTTGGCGAAAATCTCAGCAGCCGTGTGCATGTTTTTTTTTATCATGTAATCATGAATGTATTTGTCGAGCCTGCAAAACCCAAACCCAAAATCGAAACGAACGCAATCACACACAAATTAAAAAATTGTCGATACAACTACAAGGTAGAAAAATAAAAGAAATGGGAAAAAAAAACAAAAAAATCAATACTTTTTTTGAAGAAACAGATGCATAACATGGAACACGTATCAAACTCACATATTCTGAGCATCCCAGTCGTCCATGATGACAATAAAGAAAATTAATAATTGTTTGAAATCTCAACTCAATGAAGATTGAAGAACCCTTGGGATTTAGAACTAGAAAAAGAGATTTATAGAGAAAGAGTGAGTTGATAGTGGGTGCTGGCAGAGATTTGGCGGTGCTTTATGAGAGTGAAGTCAGCTCCAAAGCCATGCAAAAGAAACTGAAGAAAAAGGGGGCCACCCATTATATAGTGTTCAAGAAAAATATACAATAAAATAGGGAAACAAATTACAAATTCCATAGAAATCAATGGCGGAGGATCTTCAATTGTTTTTAATTTCTTCATTTTGATTATTTAGAAAAATGATACTTTAATTCAAACCAGTATACTGAAATATGAGTGTGGTGTGGAGCTTCCCGACCTTGCCGATATGGATAAGAATTTATGTCCACTCTCAACAAACTCGAATGTGTTTGGCATAAAATTTGATTTAACTCCTCCCCACTAAAAAAAAATCATGCATGTGGTGTGCGTTCATAATATTTTTCTGTATTATAAAATATTTATGTAAAATGAAATATATTTGAATAGTTTATTTTGTTTTTATTTGAAATATTTTCGTGTCTTTATTTTTTTATTAATTTTATTTTTTATATTTTTTCTAGTCATTTTTATCTTTTTTATTCCTTTGCGTTTTGGACTAAATGAAACATAATTACAGTCACCAAAGGTAATAGAATCTCATGTTCGATTATGTGATTATGATTAAGGTAATTTATATAATTCTCGTCAGCATTGCTGCACTTTTTGACTAAATAATTTAAATACTTCTTTAATATATATATATATATATACTAGTTTTTGTTGGCACCACACAATGCGCGGTGCCAGGTATCAACATGTTGGTCAATTTTTTTCTAATTTGAACGAAAATAAAATTTCAAATGACTAACTTTTACAAACTTTGTTTTTTAAAAAACGAAAATATTATTGTAACTGAATGGAAATAAAAACAAAAGGACTAACTCTAATTTTTTTAAAAAAAACAATGATGCACATGTTACTATAAACTGAAAACAATAACATTTGAAGTTGCGCGCATCAACAATCGATTAAGATATATTTTTTCCTAGTTGGTTCAGGCCACCCGCGCATCAACAAAAAAAATTATTTAACAAAAAAAATTTGAAATGAAAATAAAAGGACCAAAATGAAAATAACAAAAAAATTTGAAATGAAAATAGAACCAAAATGAAAATAACAAAAAAAATTAAAATGAAAATAGAAGGACCAAAATGAAAATAAAGTTATATTACTGTTCATTACTTTTGAAAACGTGACCCATTTCATTGTTCAAGTTCTTCTACACTTATTATATTGTCTAATATATATATATATATATATATATATATATATATATATATATATATTTATCAGTAAATTTCATAAATTGTAATATAAGTTTGATTATATTCTAATGTGATTTTGATTATATTTTTTTAATAATTCATTGCCACTAGACCCCACAAATGAAATGTAATCCGAATGCAAAGATCTTGGACATGGGTTATTAATTATAAATATATTTTTATAATTTGTCATTCACACCTTATATTATATAAATATCATCGATGATTTTTAACAAATTACAGAATCAGCTTTGAAATTATTATGTGAAATTCTGAGATGTTTATGATAGGATAATACACGATATTATAACTACTTTTATAAGACCGTAATGAGATCAATACTTTTCCAAATGTATAGTTTTCATGGATATACATTTGGAAGGGTGACAATTGGTTGAAGGAAATCAAGAGATGGGGAGAAAATATAGCACAATTGGTTGAATATAGACAAAAATGTAGTATTTTTAAATATGACGACATTAAAATATAAATTATATATGTATATACAAAAAAATTTAGGGGCAGCTACGTAACTTGCCCATGTGCGAAAACGCGCACACACAGACATACATATATATATTTTGGATATGAATAAATATTAAAGTTCTGGTAAAAAATGGAATCTTTTGATATTTCAACGAGTCGCACTAAATTTTCTTCTCCATTTCGCATTTAATTAGCGTACAAATACACCTCAAAATCAAATTCAACCACCAAAAACAAAATGGAAGAAAAAAAGATCTTTCCTTCTCTCCCTTTGCACGGTGTGCAGCATTATTAACCTTAAATGGCTAGAAAAAGACTGGTTTTCTTGGTTTTGTTGATAATTTTTTTCTACTTGAATGTCGTCCTTGCATTGGCAGAAGCTTTTGATGGAAGTGAAGCATACGAAGGCTCCGTCTCGAGCAGACACGCTGTATCTTCCGAAGGGCCGCGTTCCCGCGTCAACCCACAGCAAGAAAGGTGACGCTGTTGTTGTCGATGAAAAGCTCATTGCTCGCCATCTCACCGATATGGACCTGACTCTCCCATCAGTTCCAAGCCCCGGGGCAGACCACAGGTAGCCATTAACAGTTTTCAAATTTCCTGCTGCCATCTTATTCATTCTTCTTTCCAGCTCCCACAACGATTTTCGACTCTTTGATTATAATTATAAGTTCAAAGAGATAATTAATCCGATTAATTATTTCACAGATAGGTGAAAATCAATCTGTAAACATGGAAACAAGTGTAGCATGTAGAGGTTGATATATACCTGGAATAGTTCTGTACATCTGAGTTTACTAATCAAATATAAAGTTCTTTTTTTCTTTCAATTTTTGGATTAATTTTGAAATTTGGACTACAGTAAATGACTGTTTGTCGATACGTCAGTGTTCGCTGGTACATGCATTAATTTTTATTCGAGTAAATAAACTACTTACAGAATATAACTGAAATTAAATTACGCGCAAAATTTATTGAGGAGAAGAAATTAACATGTAATACAATTTCACTATCTTCCATAAGTTGTATGATAGTTCTCCGTGTTTTACGCTCTAATGGTGAGTGAATATTTGTGTTATAACCACAATATACTATCCATTTACCTCCTCCTTTTTTAAAAAAAATATTTAAATTGTTTGGGAGGGAATTTCCTACTTAAAAGTATGCATTCCCCTTCTTTTTTTTTTTAGAACTATTACAACTACAGGGGAATATGGATGGGGACGAGGCTCGAACTCGAGATCTCGAACTCCAAAATGGAGCTGGTGTCAGCTGGGTGTCAGCTGGGCCATAACGCCTCCACCCCCCTTCTCATTCTACTCGCATATAAAATTTGCAGTCAACAAAATAGTGGTGGAAGCCTGGACGGGTTACCCGAATCTGATGTCTATAAATCGTATAGGAGTTCAGATAAGAAAATCTTACCTGAAAACTCCTGTCGGATTTTCAATTTAAAAACAAGAAATTGTAACATTTTTCAACAAATATGAAGTTATTTTTAACATTTTTTGTAACATTCCGAAAATTTCCTCTGCGTAACACTCTTATCATATTCAAAATAGCTGTCAAAAAGGAACACACTAAATGTGTAAAATTATAAATATGTACACGGCTCGAACTTTGTCCAGAATTTCCATGTATAGAATGAGCGTAAGTGCATACCTATGTCAGTATGTCACTGGCCGCAGGAGGAGCGCTGGGTACGTAATTCTCCCAAATAAATATGGGAGACTCGACTTTTCATCATAATTGAGGCCCAGTTCGTCCGTAGATACATTGCTACAGGTGCGATGATAAGAAGTGCAGAGCCGGTTGTATCTGTCACCACATGCAATCTCGTTTGTATCAGGCCGGTAACTTCAGATTCACGTTATTTTTCCAGCTGCAACAACGTAGTACAATCTCTTTAATGATGGCAATAATTTAGATACTACTGAGGACTGTGAGCTATATTTTTGAGAGGGTCATCACCTGATGAAGTAGTAGTAGAAAAAATCTGCATATAAAGCTGTTTGGATAAGCCCAGAGACGCAGGCTGGGAAAAAGAAGAGAGATGGTTGATAATCAGCGCAAATCAAAGCACCACCAAACTGATTATAACCGTGACTTACAAATCCATCGAGTGAAATGCTGCTCGGTGAAGTAGCGGTAGACCCAGTTTAATATGTAGAGTGCTCGATAAGCCCTTTGCAGCAAAAACATGAAGTCAGTTAAGCTAGCAAGTAGAATGCATATGAGAATAGGTAGCGCATGATGCATCAATGGATGAAATTACACAATTTAACAATCCAAGTCTTTCGGCAGACAGAAGGAAAAATTAGCATACACAACTCTTCCTGACATGTTTTGGACGAATAATATTTTGAAGTTTCACCTTTTCAGCAACCAGTAAAATAGAAATTTGAAATTACCCGAGAAAGAAAACATATTGGCCAGCCAGATTGTCCACATTTCCACTTCTTTGCAAGAGAACCAACTGCGGTAGAATTGCAACTGCCTCCAAGTAAATCGAAAATGCCCAAAATATCTGGAACAGATTTAATCAAAATTAATAACCAACATCCATACAGAAAACACCATCACAAGAGCAACACATGAAAACAGAAAAACAGAAAGTTCACCAATTTCAAGGAATGCCTTATTGACTCAACACAGCATAAAGAGATATCCAGCAGCACATTTAAAAGATACTCATTGAAAGCCTTCCACTAGGATCATAGAAAGGAAGAACATTCTACTAATTATGTGATGCATGTGAACAAGTATCGACCCTTCCCCGCCTCCCAAAAATATTGTATAGTAAATGTCAGCTACGATCACCAGGTCCCCAGAGCCAAGAGGGATTGTGTCGACAAGACGACAACCATATGATGTTCTTTGACCGTTTATAGACATATGGCATATGGTCAACAACCCATTGAACGTAATATATCGGTATTTGCAAAAAATTAAATTTCCAATACTGCTGTTCAGGTAGAGGAGTGAAAAACTCAAAAAATTGTATAAGAGCGAAGTTTCTTTCTGATTATTAAATTGTCAGGCAATGAGCATGATAATCTAGCAATCAATTTATTGACAGGACAATTGCAAACTCAAGGATCAGAACACATAAGTTTAGGCAATTCTCACAGATGCGGACATATTAGTAAGGCACTTAACACAAAGCATATGATAATTACCAAAATCTAATTTACTTCATATAGCATAAAAGAATCTAGATCTGATAACTAAATGGAGATGATCTAACCTCTTGAAACGTGAACTTCTCATGAACAAGAATTGCCAAGAGAAAACACGATACAACAAGTAAATAATGCCTAAAGGTGTCAAGCTCACGATTATAGGAACGCCTCACAATGCGGTGAAAACGCATGCAATATACTATTGCCAAAGAGCTTCCCACGAACACCAGTTTCATCAAAGTGTTGTACACTGAGATAAAGTCAGTAAACAAATCAAGATACCGGGCCAAGAACACAATTGTATACAGCTCCTGCGTCCTCAAAGAAATCCCTGGAAACATAAATGACAGTTAGTTTCACCATCTCATGTTAAAGATAATCATAATAAGTTATAACCAGCTACGGATACAGATTAGGCAGGCCAACACAATGTGGATGTATTAGATGCTGCAAGGAAAGAACTGAAAAGAAAAAATAACCATGAATTTTCTCATGTACCTCATTGCATTTTCAGCTTATCTATAGACGTAGAAAAAAAAAAGGATAGCAAATACTACCAAAGTCACTACAATACATCACAATTTAATGTTTCACCTGTTCAAGGAACAAATGTGCACTATCCAACTGCGACTGAATCCATAGTTTCTTACCATGAAGACATCTTTACACATAAAGACAACAAAAGTATACTATTCAGTGAGAAAAAGTGATCTTTAGTTTTTTTCTCGGGAGGTGTAGGATTGAGAGCTAAAATTTTTTTTCTCTAATGTAACCCATAAATTTCTGACATTTTTAATGAAGGGGCACTTGCTCAACTGTGATAAATATATTGGTCTCATCGAGGCTGCAAAAAACTTATCGATTCCACATCACGATATTATGATGAATACAGAAAATTACCGCACGTAACATATCCTTTATCATATCCACAGATAAGGAAAAAAAACCTTAGGCACAGGAACAAATAACAAATAATTGGTGTATGCCGTATGAGGAGACATGACACAGAGTTACAGACTACTCTATAAACAAAATTGAGGAAGATAAAAATATGTGATTGAGATTAATTTGTTAAAAAAACACTTCAAGAAAATCCAGTTATTTCGACTGCAAGAAAAATGAGAACCTCGTCGTAAATACATCAATAAATGACAAAAAAAAAATGCATAACAATAACAAAAAAAACTCTTGCAAAATACAAAACCCAGCACTACTGTATTATCCTCGTAATACTGACAATGGATAAACCCAGCACTACGAAGCGAAAGCAATATTCATTTCTACGTTGCCGATTAATTAACTAATAAAAGCTCGATTATAAATCCTAATACAATAGCACATCGCATGAACTAATTAAATAGTGCCAACAATAAAAAGAAAACTTGAGCGGAAAAACCAACCCGAGCACGATTTGGTGGCATAAATTTTAAGTAGGAGGACCAAAATACTAATCAAATGCATCATGTCACCGGCAAATCTAAACACATTCATGGCTGAGAAATCTCCTGTAAAGCTGACAATTATATAAATTTCCTCCTTCCTTCCCCGTATAGAATTAGAAAATGGGAGAAATAAGTAAGCCAAACTCGAGGAAAAATATGAAATTATGAGTTGACAAGGGTGGGAGCCGGGAGGTTAGGGGGGTTTCAGGATTTTAAAAAAAAAAAAGAAAATGCGTGCAGGGTATGGGAGCTGACGTGGAACTCCGAAACCGCTCTAGGGCTCAACTCCATAAAAACATACCACGTTTTCTTCTGTGGACATCTACAGATCTACTCAAATTACACATTTTATTTATTTATTATTATTATTATTATTCCTTCACTTTCACAAGGTATTGAAATTTGAAGTGCGAAGATCTGAATTTGCAGCAGAAATCAACTCCGCAGATATTAGAAATCAGCTCAGTAGATGTTTAAATCAGCTGATAGCAATCTGCTCAACTTGTGAAATTTCAAGAAAAACTAATCAGTTCTACTTATGCTTAACTTGTACAATCAGATCTATGTATGCTCAACTTCCATCAGCTCAACCTATTGTTCAACTTTAATCCAAGACTTGGTCAATCCCACTAACCCATCATTTATAAAGAATGGTAATGGAGGTTATAATTACAGAATTTGAAGACATGAATATTGAAGTGAAGTTAGTGGACAAGTAAATAGAGATCATGCGTTGTAACATCCTCCATCCCTATAAGTAGCAGACTTGTCTCAATGGGAGAACTACACAAAACTCTGCACTAAATTACACACACACATGTACTCTGTATTTATCTACAAGGAATAGAGGGTAGAATCTATTCATGCCTTTGTTCAAACACGCTTTAATTCGATAAGTGGGTTTTTGTTATCGATAGTGATTTCGTTTGAAAATCATATGTATGAATTAAATTTCAATCAGACATGTGCAATACTTTGAAATTATGAAAAAATTGTTCTATGAAGATCAACTCAGATGTGTGTTACCAGACTTGTTCTTTTGAAATCAATTCATGTGTGTGTTATCGAACTGTTATTAGTTCCGATGTGTGTTACCGAATCTACCTTGGCTCTAGGTGAGCATATTGATTTAGGCTCTAGTGAGAGCAATGAAAAATATATGAGTTTTGATATAATGAAATCAGTATTGTTTACGTTTAATCTGCTTCAAAAATTATATATATGTGAATTTATTCTATAAGTTCGACTGGCCCCTGCTAGGTGTTTTTCCCAAACACTCACCCCTTACGCCCATCCCAGATAAGAATGAGTCAGAGGTAGAAGACGACAAACAATATCAGTTTTGGAGATTGTGATTTACTGTTGGAATCGAAGATGGGGTGTGAATGAGATTCATTGGCTACTTTAGCGTTTTAAAATGAGTTTGCAAAAACAAAAGAGTTTGCGCTTTTGGAAGGCTTACGTCAATCGATAAATAAAAAGAATAAGTAAATAAATGCGTAATGGAAATTAAAGCAATAAAAGACAAGAGATTTGTTATAGAAGTTCGGCGATGAATCGCCCACGTCTTCTCTTCCCGGTTAGATAACTTCCAACCGAGGTTCCACTAGAACAATTGGTCTTGGCCTTGCGGGCTCCAAGTTAGCCACACAACAACTCTTCCCGAGTTTACAAAGCTCTTCCCGAGCATACTACTCTTCCCGAGTACACAAGCTCTTCCCGAGTACACAAAGCTCTTCCCGAGTACACAAAGCTCTTCCCGAGTCTTCTTGGCCTTAAGGGCTCCAAGGATAGCCACAACACATGCACCAACTTTACTTGTTGGCGACTTTACAATTTCCAACTTGCTTTGGTGTTGGAGGACCTTTACAATAAACTCAACAAAACACCTTCACGGTGTACTCACACGAAGACAACAAGACTCTAACAAAAACAATGAATTACAAACTCCAATACAACAACAATATATGGAGATTGCAAAGCAATATGAAATTTGAATGATCAAAGCTTTGTAGAAGTTTGTAGGCTTGTTTTTTGTCTTCAAAATGCTCCAAAACATCCATATTTATAGTGTAGAAGGCCCCCAAAGCTCCTACTAGCTGTTGCTACACATAATGCTTGAATCACTCGTGCATCGCCTCAAACGATCTCCATCATCGCGCCCCAACGGTTAGCATATTACACGGATCGCCTCAGGCGATCAAAGGCAAAAATCAAGGTCGTAGCCTCAGCATGTCCAAATCTGTCATCGCCTCAAACGAACTCCACATCGCATCGTGCGTTCACTGCATCGCCTCGGGCGATCAGCCCATCGCCTCAAACGATCCCCCCCTGCGCGCATGCCCGCGCATGCCTCGGCGTCGCTTCAGTCGATGTGCGGGGCGATGTCGCTCCTGGCTGCCATCGCCTGGGGCGATGGTCACCATCGCCTGGGGCGATCCAGCCCACAACATGCACAATCGATTTTCTTCATTCCAATCCACTTTTCATCACTTAATCTGCACACTAAGTAGATGTATTAGTACAACAAACACAAGTTTTTGTTGATCATCAAAACTCAAAGATAAACCGGGGATAAATTAACGCATTAAACGCAACCATGCGTTTAAGGCTCAACATTTACTCCTGCTCACTTGAAGTCAACCGCAACTGTTATTTTAGTTTTGTTATTTACGCTTCCACAAATGTTTAAGAATTATCAGTTGTAAATCATCCTTTTTTAATATCAGTTCAGTTGTAAAGATAATTAAATTTTGTTCATGGATTGAAAGACTCTTTTATTTGAGATATGTTATGAGGTTTGTTGTTTTTGAATTTTTAATTTGGAAGCAACGTCGATGTCATCGGCTCCGATCTCGGGACGCAACCAACAATATTTTTATGTGGAGGAGGCATCACCAAGCTCCAGGTGTCGTTAGTCATAAGTGCATCAAACTCGGAATTCATAGCCTTTCACCAATTTCATCTTTAATGGCATGTGTGTAACATGAGGGTGCAACATGTACTAATGAAGCAATAAGCACACGAGGGAGAGGATATCGAATTGAACCATCAGTAAGAACCTTGGGGTGAGCCAAATTGCTTTTGGAACGTGTTTGCATCGGATGGCTAGATGTGTTGACGGGCAAGGGCGCGATATCTGAGGACGAAGTGAGGTGGTCGGGACGAGGTGAGAGTGGTGTGTCTGGGGGTAGCGGAAGTCAGATGAGGCTACAAGGTCGCAATTGGACGAGGGTGGCTCAGGCGAGGGATGACCAGCCACCGTAGGGAAGATGAAATATTGAGGGCAAAGGAAGTGTATGTTCAGCATGGGAGCTAGAAGGAGAATTTTGTAGCTCATAAAATGGGAAGCAAGTTTCATCAAAGATGACATGACGAGAAATATAGACACGACCAGAACTATGTCAAGACACTGGTACCCTTTATGATGTGGACTGTAACCTAATAACACACATTTTGGAACAAAAATCCATTTTGTGACTGCTGTTGGGATAAGGCCAGCAAGCACACCCAAAGGTGCGGAGAAAGGAGTAATCAGGCGATGTAGAGAGTAGTTTTTGATAAGGAGAGATATTACCAAGAATTGGTGAGGGAAGGCGATTGAGTAGGAAGCAGGCCGTATCAAAGTCATCAGCTCAATATTTGGTGGATAAGTGGGCATCCGCTGAAAGAGCGATACATGTTTTCACTAAATATTTGTGTTTGCGTTCAACAATCTCATTTTGACGTATATAGGGGCAAGGGTGACGATGAGAGATTCCTAATTGGGTAAGCAAAGGAGTAAAACTACGAAACTCACCACTCCAATCAGTTTGAAGAACTTTGATTTTCATATTAAATTGATGGTTGGTATGTGCAATAAATCGAGTAAAAATATTATAAATATCATATTCAGACTCATAGGAAATATCCAAGTACAACACGAGTAGCGATCAACAATTGCTAACACATAACGTTAACCTTTTATTGATAAATATGGAGAAGGCCCCCAAACATCCATAAATAGTAAATCTAAAGGTGGGACAGAGACAGATTCTGAAGAAATAAAGGGAGCTGATGACTCTTAGCTCTGAATAAATAAAAGGGGCTGATGACTCTTAACTCTTTGACATGCGTCACAAGCATCATGTGTACGCTTATTAGCACTACCTAAGTAAAAAAGAGAAATAATATATCTGACCGTAGGGTATGCAACATGATCGAAACGAGAATGCCAGTATCCAAGTGGGACATGGACACAACTAAAAGCAGATGTGGGCGAGTTGGGTCGGAAGGGATAGAGAACAACTTCACACCGTCCTTGGTGTAGTATTGCCCCCGTAGCCATGTTCTTCACAAGAAAACAATCCAAATGAAACTCAACAGAGACATTATTATCTTTGGTAAAGTCAGGCCACTGCTTTAACTCCACGGGACTTTTGAAAGTCTTGCCCTTCACTATAAAGGATAGGGGCACCCACAACTGGCTAAAAGAGAGTAGATTTTTATCAATATGGGTCACGTGTAAAATATTTGACAAAGTAAAAGAGGAGTGAGGGAAGGATAAGGTGGAAGAGCCCATGTGTGCAATTGATAAACCTGAACCACCACCGATATGAAGTTGATCCTGGTCATGGTACGGTGAATCACCTAAAGTGAGATTGCGAAGATCACCGGTGATATGATTTGTAGAGCCAGAGTCATGATATCAGGTGTCCGTACGGGGAGATGGTATGGCAAGAGTGTAAGCAGAATACATGTGTGCACTGTTGGGATAAAGACCAGCATGGTTGGGTTATGCCCCCAAAAAATTATTTCCCATAGACTGGAGTAAGACCCGGGATATGTCTGCTCAAAAAGGCAAGACAGTGGGAGACATATTGACCTATTTCACGTCAAAGTTGGCAAGTGGGTAGACGTGAGCCACCACGTTGCCGACCCCTTGTGCGAGTGGTGCAGTTGTTGGCAGGGAGGCGAGTTGGTGGCGGAGTAGGCAATAGGGTGCTTGCTAATGGCGGGCCGATGGTGGGTTTTACGATGCAGACGATGGCGTGCCATAGGTGACTGTATGGGCAGACATGGTTAAGGCATCAACTGTTGCAAGATTTCGCTCAATAAGACCTTCCATGTAGGTGAGATGAGCATATACGTCATCGAGAGTCTGTAACCCGGGATTGGTAGTGATAGATGTCACAATCGTATCATACGACGAGTCCAAGCCATTCAATAAATATGTAATCCAAATCACTATGAGGTTCGCCAATCTAGGCTAAATCAGTGCCAAGTTCCTTAACTTTGCCAAAGTAAGCATCGATAGAGAGGTTGCCCTTTTTGATAGGTGCCAATTTGAGTTTGGTTGAGTGACATTCCAACGTGAGTTAGCCGCAAAACTCAGTTCAAGTTTTGCACAAAGTTCACGGGAAGTAGATACGCCAACAATATGGGGAAGGATCTTTTCGGATAGCATAGACATAAGGGCCGAGAGAATCAGATTGTCCTGTTGTAGCTAAGCATCATAGGCAGGGTTTACAACTACAACAGGAACCATAGCGTCAGTACCAGCTCGCGGATTGGGGAGAGTAGAAGATGGACATAGTGTGGAACCATCAACGTACCCAAACAACTGATGGCCACGTAGGTAAGGATTCATCTTCGTCTTCCATGGCAGATATTTCTGACCGGTTAATTTAAGTGTGATAAGGTGCTGGAGCTTAAGAACAATCGAGGGGGGCAATAACAGTCGATGTCTGGGTAGGGCTGGTGACGGTATTGTCTGCGCCGTCGAGGGTGACCATAGGATCAGAAAATGAAAAGAGACGAATGTAGACGTAGGTCGTAGGTTAGGCTCGTGATACCATGATAGAAGAACAATTAATATGAGAAGCCGATATAATGTGATGGGTGATCTTATTGTTATAAGTATACAACTTTATAGAATGTACAATATTTTTTGAATACATTAGTGTGCTTTTACATTACTTTTTTTTGTTAAATCTGTTTTTAGATTTTTAGGTTTACATTAAAATTGAGGTATCATGAAGCTCGAGAGAAGTTTAGAAAAAATGAATTCGGTATGTTGGTATGCCCAATTTTCTCCTATTACAATTATACCATCGCTTCTTTCCATTTTCCCCAGAGTGAAGCGGTTGCCATTCGAACCCTCTTCCCACATTTGTTAAGCAAGCAAACTTCTCTTCCACGTTTGACAAAGGAAGAAAACTTCCCTTCAACTTCTCATCATGCACGCACCTTTCCCAAAAATCTTCGAAAAAGCTTTAGTTTTACGAACGACCCAAAACAATTCGATCGTATCCCAGAGAAAATAAGTAGAGAGAAACGAGTGAAACCCAGGACTTGAAATCTTTCTTCATGAAACACTGGGATGGGTACAAAGAATTCTGGGGCAAGAGATTTTCAGTTCTTGGTAATTACTCCAGATTTATTAAGCCTGAGAAGCCATTGCCCCGCTGGGATTCCTCTGTGGTCGAAGAGTTCATTGCATCTGACCCCAACTCTGAAGACTGCTAGGGAAGCAACCAAATTTGGTATTTTATGCATCAATGAGTGATTCTATATTCTCCTTTTACGTTTTCTCTGAGATGTATATCAATTTCACAATAATATTTTCTCAAATGGTCTGATTATTATACACTTATACGGTTTGAATCGTTTAATCAACAAATTCTGTTTGTATTGTATTTTTCGAAAACGCCATTGAACATGCTTGATAGAATGTATACGTGAAAGACTTAAATGTTTTTTTCCTTCTCTCACGATTGATGTTCAGGTTTTTCAGGCTTCCATTTCATTCATTCTTCTTTGATGAATTATCTTCTACAGAAAATTTACATTTATGATTTATTTTATCCATATTTTACATTGCTAAACTCTTGCTTAATTGTTTGTATACTGCCGATGAAGACTGCTTAGTTTTTGATGTTCGAGCGTGAGACACTAATTGCTTCGTTTTGTTTGACTTTATGTATAAATATTGAGCCTTGTCATTACTAGCGAAAATTATTTAGAAGATTAATATATTTAAACTTTGGTTGTCAATTTTATTTTACACTACATATAAAATTTTTTACAACTTATTAAAATTTCGCTATAAGTGTAAAGACCCGGATTTTTAGTTATGGGTTAACTAAAACATGATTAAAAGAGTTTGAAATTTCCTAAACTCTAGCCAAGAGTTTACATAGCATCAAGGAGACCATATTCATCTCAAACTCCACCCGAGAAGCCTCTATCAAGATCGAATCAAAAGCTGGTCATAAGCATCAATCCGCTCGAGCTGTCCATCAAAAATTTCGAAGGGTAATCTCTAAAAACACCTCGTTGATATCCTTAGAACTCCCGATAAATTTGCTCAAGTATTTCATGGTTTTAAACTTGGTAGTTTCACCAATTCCCACCTCTCCAACATCATCTAATTTAATCAACCAGAATCCATTCGCTCACCTCAATCTTTCTGCACGCTAATCTTCCGAAGATTTCGATTAAACTCAACCATATCCAGCAGTCACAAGTCGAAGCATCATCTGTCAAAGAAATCCATCCGATTTCAGAGTCCTAATCAAACCATGAATCGGCACGTTTATCCGATGCAATTCGAAGAGTCCAAGCTATCAACTCTTTAAAAAATTCCCCTCTTTTAGCAGCAACAAAGATCGAAACAGAATCAGACTTCCACCTCAGAATCTGCACAAATCTATTCCCTATATTCTAGAGTAGAATCCTACTCCAACACCTCAAGATTGGTCCACCTTTTTGCCTACAAATAGAGCCAGCTTCGGTGGTTGTTATTCATTCCAAAACCATCTTTTTCCAGCCGTCTAAACCGAGAAGAAAACCAGAGACTTCACGTCTGTTAGCCATTCCCTTCCAGTAGCAAAATCCCTCCGATATCCCTTCAACCGAAGCCGTTACTCGCTTTTCCAGTTCTGTTCGTTTAACAGCAACTATAACCGAGCCAAGTTTCAACATTAAACCATCACCTTGTTCCATCGAAGTGCAACCATTACTCTATTCGAATTCGTTGAGAAATTCTGTTCGAGAGTTTCCAGAAGTTGTTCGGGTGCTCCCTGATTTTGTTCGAGCTTTTGGCAGCCTACTCGTGTTGTTCGAAAGCCAAGGAAAATAAGAATTCATTCGGTTAGCAACCCTTGATCAATCAAGCACGCATCCAACCGCAGTAAGTGGGCTTTTGCTATTTATTCGTTTCGTTTTTGAAAATAATATGTATGTTTTGAAATCCCAATCGATATGAACTATGTTGAAACTAAGAAAAGTATTAATTTGTAAGCACTTTAAACTTTGAAATCTGATTGGAAAGGATTCCTTTATGACCCTGATGCGGTGGGAAATAACCGTTTACATGACCTTATACGGTGGTTAACCGTTGTTTCTGGAGTTTCCAGACCCTTTATTCGTGGGTAAGCCGATGCATGACCTCTTCTCTAGGAGGGATAATTCTAGAGACTGATATCAGTACCAAGAGGAAACTAGATGATTTATTGTGCTTAAGTATAAGAAAATTATGAACGATATGAGATGTCATGTTATGGCTCGATGGAGCACCTATGTCAAGATACATTCATATCGGTTTATGTCAAGTTATGATTCATGTTATGAAAATTATGAAATATTTATTATGTTATCATATCGATTGTCCCCCACTTGCTGAGTGTTTTCCAAAGCACTCAACCCCTTACTCTACATCCCCAGATAAAGCTGAGGAAGAAGTTGAAGCCGAAGAAGATCACCAATTTTGGGGTTGGTGATATATCCGCTGCGTATTTCTAAGAATTAAGATCTCCAGACTTTATTTAAGTACGATTTTACTATTTAAGAAGTTAAGTTTTAATTTCGCGTTTTTAATTCAGTTGTAAAGACAATGATTTCTTTGTTTATGGAATATGGACTGGTTTCTGTTTATTACGATATTACGAGGCTTATTGATTTCAAGTTGCTTATGGAAATCAATGCCGGTGTTATTGACCCCGATCTCGGGGCGTGACAATAAGTATGTAATTTTAACCAAAATTCATAATACAAATATGTTATATACATACAATATTCATCTATTAGATTACACACGTAATATGTATGCGTGACTGTTTGTATAAATTAAGAACTCTATGCATAGAATCATTCAAAATATATGTTATATAAAATATAATTTATATATAATATTGTTTTGGTAAATATGATGAAATCGTGATTAATATGATTAATATAATATTATTTAAATTTAATATTTAAAATTCTAATTTAATATAATATATTTTATTTTAGGGATAATTATAAAAAGTTACGAGTTATAAAACAATTATTTAACGAAATGTGGTTAAAAAACATTTTATAAATCCACTTTTCAATAAAGTTTATTCAAATGTCCAATTTCTAAACATGTAATCTAGTAGCTACTTTATTTTGAATAAAATACATTATTTAAATAAAAAGCATCACCACACACTCTCTTCCCATCGACACACAAGACCTTTCTTCCCTTCAATAGAATCCTCTCATCACCGCCATCACCGCCACCGTGCATCACCGCCGCCATTGTCGCATCCCTCATCAATTTCTTCTTCGCAGGCCACCATTATCGTCTTCTTTGGAGGCCACGAGTTGGGTGAAAATGGGAAGCCACGACCGCCAGCTTTCTTCCTCACCTAACAATACTCGTCGTCTTCTTCATCACCTCACCATGTTGCACAAGCTCTTTCAGGTGCATGCAGGCTATTTTCACTATCTTCTATGCACTATCTCCCTCACTGATACGAGTATGAGTTGAAATAGCCATATGAAATGAATTTTTTCGCCGCTATTTCTTTTCTAGGTGCATGCGTGCAAGTCTCCCTATATTTTGTTTATTTTAACGATATATGTTACATCGGATTTTTTTTTTTTTTTTTGAAACAATATTACATCGGATTATACCATCATCAAATAATAATAATAATAAACCCTAAAAGGAGTAAAAAAATCAAAGAAAGTCAAAAAAAAAAAAAAATCAAAGAAAGCACGCCAAGCACAACTGCCCACGCGCCATTTGTCACCGCGTAAATTCCACTCTCCTTCCTCCTCATCGATTTTGTCAACGTCTATCAGTTAACGACTTAACGCTGCCACTAGTTCATTATATTATTTATATATTCGCATAAACGATGAATTGTAAAACACTCTGGGGTTTTTAAATAGTTTCTTATTTTCTTGTCTTTACTTCACCGATCTTGACCTAAATCTCGCTTTAGGGAACCTTCCGTACACCACAGCTTAGGATTCAGCCATGAATTATGTCTGCGTTTCAATTTCAACTGTTAGTATTTCCAAAATATAAGGTGGGTTTGATTTCTCCTTCAGTAATTCAACTATATTTGAATCCTTAGACTTGAAACTCAAATATTTGAACATTTCTAGGCGGATTCATGACGAGTTCCAGGTTTTGATTTTTTCTTGATAAGTTTATCTTTCCAGTTTTCCTTTCAGATGTGGACTTCTAATTCTGTTTTGCGTTATATAGCCTTCCTTTTAAGCATTGAAAATGCACATAGTCACATACTGCGTGAGCCACCATTTTCTTGAAAACTTTCGATTTTAATTATTTGAAGACTCGGTGATTAATGTCTTACGTGAAGTTATTCTTGATCACAATTTACAGATCTGAGTTCGGTAGTGATTGTCGCATATATTGCCTCCATAATTGAAAATTTCTTGTGAAGAGGAATTCTTGATTTAGTCATTGATTCTTGATTGGATTTTTCCAATGGAATCCGGCGAGCCTGTGAGATTTACACTGTTGAAGCAGTCTTCCTTGGCCCCAGATCGAGACTCCGAAAGCCTGGACGACATGGATGGCCAGCATGAATTTGGAGATGTGACTGACATCGATCCTGGGTTGAGGCTGATGTTCTTGGCGAATGAGGGTGAATTAGAAGGAATCAGAGACCTTCTAGATTCTGGCACGGATGTTAATTTCAGAGATATTGATCATCGAACTGCTCTTCATATTGCTGCTTGCCAGGGAAACCATGACGTTGCCAAGTTGTTGCTAGAAAAAGGGGCAGAGTTAGACCTTAAAGATCGGTGGGGAAGCACGGTATGTCCTGATTCTTTAGACTATACAAGTTGTGGTTGTTTTCTGGGTAAAAGGGTTTCTATTATGGGACTTGTTACTTGCTCTCTGTTATTGGTTTACTATTTCCTATAGCTCTTGGAAATTCTAAGTAATGCAGAGTTCATTAGTCCCGTTGTAAATTTTGTTTGAATATGCATGTGAAGATTCATGATTATTGCACCTTGTACAACACGGAAATATCATAGTCAAGTTTAGACTCGTGAAATCTATGTGGTATATTTATAGCTCTCCATCTCAATTTTTGCTGCCTATTCTTGGTTGAACAGCCTCTTGCAGATGCAACACATTATAAAAGTTATGATGTGATCAAACTGTTGGAGAGATATGGTGCTAAGCATTTGGTAAGTGTTTTTTTTTTTTTTTGGTAACAATGTTGTGTGCATCAAGAAATTTCCTGGACTGGTAGCTGGTTTTCTCTCTGTAGTTGCCTTTGTCCTGTGTGGTTAAAAGCTTGTTGTGTTTCATCAGGTGGCCCCTGCTCCAATGCATGTTCAAAATGCTCGTGAGGTACCAGAATACGAGATTAATCCAAGAGAGCTCGATTTCACGAACAGTGTTAAAATAACCAAGGTATTTAGTTAACTATCACAGATTGCTTATTAGATATATCATTTTTTTTCTTTCTCCCATCGAATTCTTGGTAAATGATAAGCTGACCAGCCATTATTTGGAAATCTAAAATGGGTGAAAGTTCATGAAACATAAGTCAAACAGCGAATAAAAGTAGTCAATTTGCTTTAGCTTTAATTATAGTTATAATTGACGTAGTTTTTATTCACTTTTTCGATGCAATATTCTTAGGGGACGTACCGAATAGCTTCATGGGGTGGAACACAAGTTGCTGTTAAACCGTTTTGGGAGGGTATTGCTGATGAGGATAAAGTGTGAGTTCTTTGATAGATTTCATGTTATTTTAATTATTTTCAACTTCTGAACTTCTCATATTCTAATCTAATGGAATTTCCAGGCGGGCATTTAGAGATGAGCTTGCGTTGCTTCAGAAAATAAGACATCCAAATGTTGTCCAATTTCTTGGTGCCGTGACACAAAGTAGTCCTATGATGATTGTTACTGAATACTTACCAAAGGTTTTCCTTAGAAACTGTTTTAAATACTTGAGCGAATTATCCTTTTCTGATCTTTTTAATCTTGCTAAGTTTACTCGTGAACTCATTTTTGTTCTGAAGTTTATTTGGTATGTTGTCTTGAATTGCTTATACTTGCATATATATAATCTTGTTATGCTAGACTTTGTCTCTCAGAAGTTTTATCTGGTATAGCAAAGTTTTTTTAATTCCTTTTCTTCAATGTGAATTGATAATTTCAGTTATTTTTTAAAAGGACTATACTGTATTGGAATTGTAGTTATTATGGGGCCTTATCTTCCTTATACTCCTTAGAGAATTTTGTTATCTGTTCTGAGTCATTCTTAAACTGGTATCTGATAATTATACCCTACATTTTCAGGGTGACCTTCATGAGTATTTGAAACGAAAAGGAGCTCTTAAACCAGTTATGGCTCTCAGATTCGCTATGGACATTGCAAGGTTTAATGTGTTTCTGAGTTTCTTTAATAATTTGTTTTCTTACAAACTTATGAGATGCAAAAGTATTTATACATGCTCCTAATTCAGAACAAATAGTTCCATATTTTTATGATAGAAGAAAACGAGCCACTGACTATTCTCATCTCTTTTCAATGGAAAGAAGTTTAGAACTCGGGTTATTTACTTATTTATCTTCTTTATCCCATTCTCTTATCACTTAGGCAAAGAAAATACTGCCATAAGAATAGTTTTTCATTGAACTAAAATAAATTAGACTACAGATGTGACGTTCAGAAAATTTTTTCCATGTAGAACTAACATTGGAACAACAAATGAAAATTTGAGAGGAAAACATTAGATGAGAACACAAAATTTTACTGAGAAAACCTTCCTTAAATCGAAATAGGAAAACCATGGCTGCACAAAGAAATCATCTTTATTTGGAGTCTTCTGTTACGACTACAAGAGATTCAATTCGCACACACACGCACACAATGAATTTTAGGGCCAACAAAAATGCACCAAAATTACCAACTCTATCAACCAATGAATGTTATGCTGATGCTAACTTCCTATATTCACTACAAAAATTAGCGAGTCATTTTTTTCTTTCAAATTTGGATATGCAGGGGAATGAATTATCTACATGAACATAAACCTGAAGCAATTATTCATCGTGATCTTGAGCCTCCGTAAGTTCTTTCCTTTTAACTTTTCTGCGTATTTTTGCTAGAATACTAGGATACTAGGATGATTATCGACATAGCTCGATTATGTTGTTCTTGTTTCTCAAAGAATTTGCTCTTATTTTTACGACAAAGCAGAAATATCTTGAGAGATGATTCTGGGCATTTGAAAGTTGCGGACTTTGGTGTTAGCAAGCTTCTCAAGGTTGCCAACAGAGTTAAAGAAGATAGACCTTTGAGTTGTCAGGATACTTCTTGTGAGTTTGCGACTCTCTGAAGATTCTTTCCTGCAAAAACTACAAGTTGACTGTTAGGACACTATAATTTGGCAATGTTGAGTCTGTATAGGAATCATTTTGGTCTTCGGTTACACTCGTTGAAGGACCTTGTGAAACAAGATGCCATCCTCGTGTATCTATACATATAAACACTGCATAACTTTTCACTTAGAAGTACATGATTCTTTCACCTTTAGAAATATATAGTAAATTATCATAAATTGTTTCAAAATATTTCTATGTTGACAGGTCGGTACGTGGCTCCCGAAGTTTTCAAAAATGAGGAGTATGATACCAAAGTGGATGTTTTCTCGTTCGCTTTAATTTTACAAGAGGTATATACCTAAACGCTTGAAAATGTTAGGTTAGCAAGACATTTTTGTTTGTTTGCATGGTCCGTTTTCAATTTGGTTGCGCACTGCATTTCCCACTTATATATATATAATTGATGATAGTAGCATTTGATTTATCGAAGAATATACAGGGGGTACTAGATAAATAAACAGAATTTAATTAGCATTACATGCAGATTCTGTGTGGATCTTAATTTGATCACTGATGATTGATTCATAGCACATATGCTTGAATTAAGCAAAACATTAATTTATAATAGTTCTGTAGTTCGTCATGTCTCTCAACTTTTCATTAAAGTAGCCTTAGAATGTCTTGTCGGTATTTGGAGGACTGGTGAGGTATTTTCCATCGTGCACCTGGTGAATTACTTTTGTATCATTTTTTGTCTTATTTGTTAGTGTAAAATATCTATTATGACATGACTCGATTTTAACAAGAAACATAACACATGCTTATTGTCAAAGAGGTGTCACTTTGACAAACTACATTTCTATACCAGGTTTTGATTAACTGATCTTTCTGATTTACTAAACCTAGATGATTGAAGGACACCTGCCCTTATATGCCAAGGAAGATTATGAAGTACCCGCATCTTATGCTGCAAAAGTGCGCCCACCTTTTAGAGCCTCAGCAAAGTTATATGCCCATGGACTGAAGGAGTACGTACTCAGGATTTCTTAAATTATTATTCAAATTGCAAATGTTTCTTGCACACCTATAATCTAGAAATGATACCGGTCATCTTTCTTTCTCATGATTTAATTTTTGTTTTCGGTTTATTTTTTTCATTATCGTGTCGCTGCATATTTTCAACTTTTACCTGAACATTTATGTCAATTCAAACTTGTTTTTTGCTTGCGTTTTCTACTCCCTTACAGGTTGATTGAGCAGTGTTGGAGTGAAAGCCCAGCTAATAGACCAACTTTTAAGCAAATAATCCCAAGGCTTGAGTCCATCTACAATAAATTTGGCCACAGAAGACGTTGGAAGGTCAGTTTTTCTAAGTCCTCTCTCTCAATACTGCACCCCCTCCTTTTCGTATGCCTTTTGTGTACATGTGTGCATGGTGTCAGAGCCTTGAGGGGTCACCCTATATATTTCAGTAAATTGCTTTTGGGTGTTTATTTTCAAAACAATAGTTCATCAGAATGCCTTGTATGTGAACATCATACAAATACGATTTTCGACTTACACAAGAGGCAGTATTTAGAAAGTAAAAGATTTTTGTTGAGCCATCTGGCATTAGATCTATCTTCTTGAAAAAAGGATAACCGACAAGCATGTGCAACATTTTTAAGATAGGAGCGAGCTTCATAATATAAGAATGTGAATCGAGCATATGAATGTCCACCTTTTGTGTTGAAGTGTTGTAATTTTTTCCCCCTTTTTCATCATTTTAAATGCGATCGAATGTACAGGTTAGACCATTGAAATGCTTTCAGAATCCTGATTGGAAGAAGGATCCTTCAAGTTTAAGCAGCCGAACTAGTTCATCTCGATCCACAGGAAGCAAGTAGATAGCGCAGCAACGTTCGATCATGTAAAAACGTTCGTTTTGGAGAATGATGGTTTATTTTTAATGTATAATAATAGTATTTGTGACCCCATCATTTGTACTCAGAGGAAGTGATAAGTCCCTCTCTCTTGTTCTTTGATGAAACTGTCGATATATTTGATAGTTTGAGGCTTTCAATTGCAATTATTGTCTTCTGTTTTTGGTGTTCCTCCATAAATCATCCCTTATATTTCTCGATGTTGACATTTTGGCATAAGTCTCTTCATTTGTTTGTGTGTTGCATCAAACTTTGTGATTTCAAATCTTTTCACAAAAAATGTGGAATCTTTCTATCCTGTGTCGGAACTAATTTATGAAGATATCGCATGTAACTGATATTATGCATATATCACACCTTAGCTTATAGTTTCACTAATCTTTTAAGTATACTAAACTATAGTATACTCATATTAAACTATATTCTTAAGTAAGAGGCTCTATAGTAACTAGTTTTAAATTTATAAAACACATCAATTTTTTTCTCCAGAATTCAATTTTTCCAGCCCTCTGTTTTATGAAAAAATAAAATAAAAACTCAAAGAAAAATAATATTTATTAAATAAATTATAGTACACCATGATCTTAAAAGTAGTTACCCAGCCTTATGATATAAAAATAACTAGTCCTTCTGCACACATTGTGTGCATATATATTTTTTATATTATAAAATGATGTGATATTTGCAATGTCCATTCTTATATTTTGGTTTTTGTTTTTTTATTTAAATTATGAAAAATGTTACAATATTTTAATTTTTAATTTTTTTTGGATTTTATTAAATTTTTTAGGGTAATATGATAATTTGTATGATATGTGTGATAGTAATTTATAAGATTTGGAAGTGCATAACGTAATTGGTGGATAAGCAGATAGCTGTGTGATGATAATATTTTAGATGGTATAGAGTAAAATAGATAATAAAACATGTAGTACTTACTCTCACTAAAAAGATTCTCAAATCAAAATTTATGGACGAGAATTCTTCTAGGAAATAACAATCTTTTTCTTTGGCTTATATAGTTAAAATTTAGTAGAGGACCATAACTAAGTCATAAAAGATGTTTAAGATATCTTATGACTAGTCAGATTGGTTGTCACTCTTGTCCTATTTAGAACGGACTCGAGTTTGCGTCCTGTAAAAATCATTTGCGACTCCCCAAGCTCAAAAAATAAAATAAAAGATGTTTAAGGATAAACAAATAGGCATGGTTGGTTACCAAGCCTGAACAAAGTACTTATAATAAACACCACAACCACTATTATATTGTTTAAGTAAGATGAAAAAATTAATTTAGCAGATAAAATCCATTATCATTGTTTGAAATAAACATGGATTGTTCCAAAATAATCCAAACCCCACATTCTTGATTATCATTACCCTCGTCAAGACCAACCCTCTATGCAGTTAGTGTATGTAAAACGTAACGTTTCAAGATTTGCACAATATTTTCCCCCTTTTTTTTGAAAGAAAGAAAAAAAATACGTTTTAAAAAACCTTCTAAAAGTTGGATGGACTTCTCAAACTGTTCTAAGTTAAATATTTTCTTGGATCCGAATGCACATGGTATTTGACCACGCAATATTATTTTATTGAACGAACAAGATCAACCAAGATCAAATAATGCTAAAAAGTCGCTTTGCCGATACTATCTTCCGGGCTACGCATCAGATTCAACTGGATCATGTAACTGCTTATTTCTGGTCTCGTATATTTTGATGATTGATGTTAAATTTGTACCACAGTAGTTGGTTAAGAAGGACTCAATCACTTATATATTGCTTATGTCATTGTCTAGGGTGAGAAGTCAGATCCAGTAAGGATGCAGCAAGAAAAAGAGAGAATGGAAAGGCAACAGCTTGAAGGTGGTCTGAACTTCTTTAGTAAACAATAAGTGTGTTTATATCCACATACAAGTAAATGGCGTTGTTTAAGTTGCAATGTCTTTTCCCCTTGATGATCAATAATGATTTATGAAACGTTTTGGTTTGGAACAGAAGTTACCATAGAAATTAAGTTAATTATTATTTCAATGTTCTTCAGTTGCGAGATAGAACTATTGAGGGATGGTTTACAGAGGAGGAATTGAGGTGTTTATATAGACACAAAATCCTTCGGTGAACAAGTCCATCTTGAACATGTATACATCCATTGTTGACTTGATTCAAGGCCACCAGATCTACAGGATTCAAAGCTTCTGGATAGCCTCCAATGATACATTGGAAGAGAGCCACCATTCTTTACCACCGTCCAACAATCTCCACCTTGGCGATATTCCATCAATATGTGCAGCTTCCTTCAGTAGGCCCCGTTCTCTAGATACTCGATATATGTTGATCAAGTCCAAGCAGTATTGGAAGTTGATCTCGGTCACCAACTTTGTTAACACGTGTGCAGGATTATCTGCAGTATCTATTTTTTCAAAGTAGAATATCTCATTCTTCTACTGTTTCCCAAACAAAGTGGTTGTTCGAATATGATGAACTTGGTTCTTGCCAGACATATGGCAATCCGACTATCGCAGAAAATCTCAGTATTTTCTGACTGATATCCAAGTCATTCACCAATTTAAGCAACCAGATGCCTTCTGTAATCGCCATATATTTTGTCTCTGTAGTAAACGAATCAACTATGGACTTTAGCGTAGATCTCCTACTCACTAGTATTCCTGCCATGATTAGCACATAACTGGTAGTTGATTGACGCTTTCCAGGATCACTAGCATAATCTGAATCGACATATCCAATTAGATGATTGATTATTATCTGTTCTTCCAGAACAATCATTTTCTTTCCTTTAGGAAGTGGAACCACCTTACAAGTTTTATCATGATGTAGCGATCGCATTTCATCATCCATCGTCATCTTCTACGTGGTCTTTTCCAAACTAAAAACAACTTTTTCGTAGTTCCATAGAATACCATCTTGAAGAACGAACATAGCATATCAATAAACCAAACAGGTTTCTGAATACATCTCTTACGTCTAATGATAGCAACATATACTGAAGCTGAATAGGGTATTTCCATTTCAACGGAGTCTCCATTCTGATCGTCGGAGTCTTCTGGAGTTATGGGAATCAAGAACTCCACCTGCAAATGAGAACTCCGATCTTGGTTCTCTTTCTCTGACTGTTTCTGGTTCAGCATTACAGATTTGTCAAAGGTAATGTTTCGTCTCAAGACAATTTTATTTGACTCAGGGTTCCATAGACGGAATGTCTTCACTCCTTCACTGAAACCCAAGAAAGTGGCTTTCTCGGCTCTAGGTTCCAGCTTGGATTTTGTGATGTGAAAGTATGCGAGTCACCCAAATATATGCAGGGGATCGGAAATGGGTTGTCCAAGCCATACATCCCTGAGAGTTTTTCCGTCTGGTACAGAAATTGGTAGCATGCTGAAGATATAAGAAGCATATGACAAGGTTTCTACCTAGAATGTCTTACACACTCTAGATTGGGATAACTTGCAACATATTAGAGTACAATTCATCCATTCTGCTACACCATTTTCCTATGGCGTGCCTGGTACGATGAAATGTCTGACTATCTCTTCATTCTGACAGGTTTTTTGAAATGGGTCTGAATTTCATTGTCCTACATTATCAAATCTGAGCCTCTTAATTTTCCTTCCGATCTTGGTTATGATCATCTTCTTTTAGTTGAGCAAGATGTTCATTCAGGTCGGTTCCGTGGGTTCGACAAATTCAGGTTCGTTCCGAATTTTCGATAGATTCAGGTCGGTTCTGCAGTTTCGACAGTGCAGACAGATTCAGATCAGGCTTTGTGGGTCCGTATGGGTGGTTAACGGATTGATCCGGTCCGCAACCGACCGGTTCCGGATCCGATAATCCCGGAATCGGTCCGATCCGTTAAGGAACCATACCGGATCTGGTTCCGGTCTAGCCGATTTCGGGTTGGACTGGTTCCAACCTGGAACCGATTTGTTTGAATTTTTTTTTTTCAAAAAATCTAACTTATATTAGCTTAAATATATAAAAAAATGGATCCGGTTCCGATTCAATCCAGAACCGATAAGATACCGGTTCCATAACGATAGAATCGATTCGGACCGGTATCTTACCGGTTTGGAACCGGTTAGTCCGGTTCCGGTTCAGAACCGGGCTAACCAATCAGGTTTTGGTCCGGGTCCGGATTGTCCCGGCCCGTTAAGCACCCCTATGGGTCCGGCTCTGCAGAAAGATTCAGGTTGGTTCTGCTGGTCCAACAATGCAGACAGATTCAGAGTTGGGTTCTACGCGTCCGACAGTGCTGATAAAGACACTTGTCCGATCTGGTTCACCCAGTGCGGCCGGTTCATATTGCTTCAGCGGTTCGGACCGGTTCATCCGGTTTGGGCTGGGCCGACTGACATAGTTCCATTCATCAGGTGGCATATCATTGATATTATTTGTACTTCATAAAGTCACATGCCAAAGTTGTTGGTGCCGTCAAATTTCTCCTCCTTGAACTTTTCATTTGATATCCATTACTTCGACTTTTTGGTAGCTTTTTAGCAGAAACAGATGCTACCGTTGAGTCCGAAAGGGTCAAATTAGTGGTAAACCAGCCCTGGATCGGCAAAAAACGGATGAAAAATTGACCGAACCAGGATATATCTTTTCGGATGAATAGTGCCGATTCGAGTCGTGAACAATAAGCCATACGGGTGAACAATGTCGTTTTTTTACCGTGACCATTTTTGAATAGTTCCCGAGCTACAGTGATGTGAACAATACTCTTACGGTGGCGTGAACAGTACACTTCGTGCCAAACAATTACAGGACTGTTGTCCCGTTGATTCGAAACTCAAAAAAATTCAACTACATGTGTTTTCGATTCCCGACGATGAGACGAATCTAGTGGTATGATCATAAATCAATTTCGGCCATTTAAATTTTTGGGTATTTTCACGAACACATAACTCTGATACCAATTGTTGTGCCAGATAACCGAAAATAAAGTACAAACATTATATACACCAACGAACACCAAAATTTACGTTGTTCGGCTATCGCTTACATCCACGGGAGCAAACACAATGTATTAATATTTCATAACGAGAATTACAGAAATATTTCCGGATCAACTCAAAGCTTAGATATCATATTTTCTAAAGATAAACTGATGAGGGATGGTTTACAGATGAGGAATTAAGGTGTTTATATAGGCACAAAATCCTTGGACGAACAAGTTGATCTTGAACATGTATACGTTTGTGCATTGTTGACTTAATTCAAGGCCACCAAATCTACAGGATTCAAAGCTTCTGGATAACCTCCAAGTTTACAGGGGAAGAGAAGCACCATTCTTTACCACCGTATAACAAGAACAAGGTATTAATGTGTTACGTTGCTAGTATGGAATCTAGAGTATGTTGTTCATGATTTTCTTTCTATGAGCGACGTAATCCACCTGTTTCTTTCATTTTTCTCACTAATACTGGTCACGATCTTGTTTTCCTGCAGATGCTATTTTACTTGATCAATGGAGTTAACTTCTAGTAATGGCATATATTTAATTGTCCATTGGAGAAGTTTTTCAAATTTTCGTGATAAAGCTTAAACAGGTCATTGGTGGATTTCGAAGAGGACAAGCCTAAAATCTTTAATCAAACTAGTGGACGACGCACACGCGTTGCGTGTGTAACATAATAAATAAGTATTTTGTATTGGATATGTGTAATACTTTGCACATCATATCACAATTTTTTAAAACTGATGAAGGGATCTTTTTTTTTATAAACTGAAGCATTTTTGGAACATGGAGAGAGAGATATGATGTTTTTTTGTTTTACCTTTTTGCCCCTTAATAATAGAAAGCCAAGTAATTTGTTTGGACATATAAGTAATTTGACATTGGTTTATTTAAGATGGACCAAAGTAGTTATTATAAGGGGTTTACACTTTATAATATAGTATAGATATAGGACCCGTTTTTTCAAACCCGTTTTGTATATGCCAGGTGTAAAAATTAATTAATATACATCCCCCGATGGATACACGTTTTAGCTATAACCATCTGTCCTTAATGAGTCGGGTCGTTCTAACCGAACCCATTGTCCTTCCAGGCCTGACAGATGGAATTGACATCGATAGGAATATTTTAAGTTGGAATAACGATGGCTTTACACGTACTAGTTTTTAAGGTTCTTTGATTCCCAATGTGCACTGAAATCCTCGATACGACGTATCGCCGCCTATTTTACGTATTTTTAAAATATATATATAATTAATTACATGTCTCCTCTAATAATAACTATAAAAACATTCGACTAATCTCGAAAATTACTTATATTTCCGGTCTTCGATATAATTTTGGTTGTTTACATAATTTTAATTATAAGAAATTTCAAATTTATCACATGTTCATTCATATTTATAGCACATATTTACCTCATTGTAGCTTCAAAAAATGGCATCTATGTGTATTTGCATCTATTCACAAACTATAAAAGAGTAAAATGCATATTTCTAAACCACATAGGGTAATACTTATTTTCAAACCACATTGGATAAAATGATTATTTTTAAAATATAAGAGTAATCTGTTTATTTTTAAAACCGTAGTGGTAAACTTTGCATGAATAAATATGAAATTGATATAATTATTACATATATATTTGAGTTTATAAATATAAATAACAGAGAGGTTATGTAATTAACCCTTTTTCAAATGTATAAAAGCCCCGCTGCGACTCCCATTTTATCCACGGAAACGAACGGACAAACGAAACGTGATCAAGGATCATGCCCTCGGGTTCTAAGAAGCGGAAATCCGCCAAGAGAAAGGAGGAAAATGAATCTAACAACCACCTCCACCCCAATTCCCATCACGGTATATTTTCAGAGCCTCTAAAACGAAAAAGTTGATTATTTGCTTCATTCATTCAATCCATTTCACGCTGATTCACGTGTTAATCAATTATTTGTATGCTCTTTTTGAAATTTAGGTGAAGTATTTTTTTTATTGGATTTTTCTTTGTGGTTCATGTTGTTTTGAATTATGAATCTGTGATTTTAATGCACTCTGGTGATGATGGATTAGTATTTTTTTCCTTGTACTCGTTTGTGTTCGTATTTGTTGTGTCTTCTGCGTCAGTTGGTGAAATATGGGGAATTCCACTTATCTGTGTTCTTTTATGAACTCTCAAGTTTATAGTGCTCTTACGTGGAATAAGTCGACGATTTCTTAGTTGTGGGGGGCCAGATTTTTATGTACTGATACTAGATTTCGTTGGAGTTCTATGAATTTATTGAATAATATTTAACTGTATTCAATCAACAAGTAAATATGAGTTCTCGAAATGACGGCTCTCTTTCAGTTGAATCAGCACAGAAGGAAAATGGGGCGAGGTCTGTCGAGCATAAAGCTGGCAGTTCAGAAGATTCCTCTACAGAGAGGGAGACTGACGCTGTTGTTGAATCAATTGATGATACTTCTCTGATATCAGAGTTAAAGGAATGTGATGACATATTGACTCTGTTACACAACGAACCAAGATCAACTGCTAATAATGGACCAGAAAATGGGAAAGATTCTGGATTTACCGAGGTGCTGACTCATTATTTTCCTGTTTGATTATTCAAATTTGCCTGAATAACTTGCTAGTTTTATCTTTTCTATCTTCAATTTTTTTGCAGTCATTGTTGACTCCACGAGAACCAACTCAAAGGGCATCCTGGAAGAGTTGCTGTGGACTGTTTGAAATGTTTACTGGACCTGGAAGATAATTTAAGGTTAGATCCTTTTGAAGTTTCATCGAAACAAGAGGTATCAATTGACGATACAATCACGTGGGTCAAGTCAAAGGCCTCAAAACATTGTTCTTTTTCCCCATCGATTCTGATGCAGCACAACACAATTACTGATCTTACTGTATATAGTGTTGGCAGATACAATGGATTTGAAGATTTGACTAAATCTCTCTCTTTTGGGCTCAGAATCACAGTGTCAAGAATCTTGAATCATTATGCTCGTGCAGATATTGGACAGGTTTGCTAATCGATATGTTAGCATTATGCGGAAAGCAAATAAGAGCAGAGGATGGATTTAAGACTTTCTTGTCAAATATTCTGCACTTAGTTTCTTTATAATGCTCAAGGGAACTGTGATATTGCAAAATTTAAGGTCTTTGTTTCTTGGATTATTACATATGTTAGCTGCTCTTAACTTGGTGTATATGGCTTGCGATTTAGTCTTTGTACGATGATCAATCAGGATTTACATGGATTGAATAACGAGAAACTCGAATCCGTTAATGGCGGTTCATTAGAACTAGTACCGAAACATAAGCTTTTCATGCGGACAAGATATTTAATGTTTAAAATTCGAAATATATCTTTTTGCGATGTAATTTGCTTAGAATTTATGATAAATTTAATTTTATATGAGTGTGAAATTGAGATATAGTATTACTACCTAAGGTTAATTTTGGATCAAAGAATTTTATTGAGAATTTCTTTCTAAAATTAAATTTTTAAATGATATCAGTATTTGGTGTAATTTTTCGTGTATAAGTTTTAACAACAAATATAAATTTGAAACAAAAGATTAAAATCCTTGATTTCAAATCATACAATCTAAGTACTTCATCAGTGTGTTGATTAACAACGGTATTTGATGAGACTTAAAATGATTGTAAAAAGGAGAATACATTGTATCAGAAAGTCCATAGAAAATCTATATGATATCGCTAATATTATGTGATTTGTAAAATATAATACACTGTCCCCTTGTCCCCTTACACGTCATACACAAAAGGATACACAAAAGGAGTGTTTTGCACCTATTCACAAATCACATTGAGGATAAAGTGTCTATTTTGAAATTACAATAAGTAAACTGTTTATTTGAAAATATAAAGGCTAAACTGTCTATTTTTAAACTACATGAGTGTAAAATTACATATTTGAAAAATCATAGGTTGTTTTGTTGCCAAAAACCCCCCAATTATATATAGAAATATATTTAATTGAATACGAGATTTATAAAGTTGTGACAATATGTTATCAAAGGATAAATGAAATCAGATTAATTATTGGAATTTTATTATAAATTAATGAAAGTAGTAATTTTTGGTATTTTAACTTGTTTGATGGCATGCGTAATGGAAATATTATTACCATAATTTAACTTAAATCAAGATTTTATATATATAAAATATTAAATGTAATATATTTTATTTTTAAATTAAAAATAATTTTACTAAAAATCAAATATATACATAGGGGTGGGCACGAGTCGGTTTTTATCGGGTTCATGTAATTATAGTCGAGTATCCGGCATATCGGGTTTGGAAAAAAAACATCTGATCACAACCCGATATTATCGAGTACCCGAATAAAAAATAACCCCAAAATGTGAATAAACAATAACCCAAAAATTCTTCATCTATTTGTTAATAGCACATGTTTAGTTTTTTTGATTTAAAAAATATATATATATATATAATTTAATTTTTTATAATTCATTAGCCTATTCTGCTTGTTTTGTAAAAAGAGTCCAAGAACAACAGCATTGACATCCAATGTTGAATTACTAAAGACTGCAAATGAATGCCATAAGACTCATTAATTTAATGAAGGGATAAATCATTTAAATTTTTAATGCGTAACGAAAGGGCACTATATCAAACTAACCAATAGTAATAGCAGAAACTGGGGGTAGGAACAACCTAGTTTTTTAGCTTTATTTCGCCTAGAACAAAAAGATAGATCAGCGGAAGAAATATTTTTAAAAAAAATATATGTATCATGAAATAACAAAGAATCACTCAAAACAATTAACCTTGAACGAGCGTGGTCTGGAAGTGATAGAGCAACTACTAGAAGTGATACATGAACAATTGGTAACGAGAATTGGGATATATTGGAGATGACAGTTGAGAATTGAGAATTGAGATTGGTCTGGTCAATATAATAAACACTATATTATGGTTAATTCATAGCGGGTATCCGATCGGGTTTCTTGTAAAAAAAATCCTACCCGAACCCGACCCGATAATAATTAATTCGGCTTCGGGTATTACCCGATCAGGTCAGGTCGGGTGTCCGGTACCCGTACCCTAATTTCCACCTTTATATATACATATATAATATCATTTATCTAACAAATTATTAAATGATAGTTTTATGTGAATCTGGTTCATTTGGTAAAAATCAAGCATAAAACCTTAAAAATTGAGCAAATTTTAAAGAGTCCAAATATCGTACCACATGGAAATCCCACAATTTGTGAAAAAAGCAAAATGTACGGCCGAAAGTGGCTGAGAACCCGGCGAAGTAGCAAGTAGCAAGTAGCAAGTAGCAAGTAGCAAGTAGCAAGTAGCAACCCAGGAGTCACATCGGATTTCGTGGACGCATAGACTGATAAAAAGTTCCCATGTTGCTATTTTTCATTATAATCAAATGCAGCTCCGCTGTTCTTGGTGGTCACTGCATCATAATAAATAGTAATGTCGAGGTTTCGAGCTATTTTCGGCAAGTTCCAGCTTTTACAGAAGTCTTGCACAACTGTCGCGTGCTCCTCAAAATCTTTAGCTAGAGTCGCAGAGTGTTCGGAATTCAGTACTCTAGACTATGGTCCTTACACTTCGATCAATCATATGGAGAACCAAAGAGTGGATGAAGCTCGATACCTTTTTAATGGCATCCCAAATATGCGTTTAGCTACGAAGATGATTTCTTCGTATGTAGACAATTGTAGATTGGATGAAGCGTTAGAGATGTTTGATAAAATGCCCGTGAAGGATGTAGTCACGTGGAATAATATGATTAAAGGTTGTGTTGATTGTGGAAATATGGAGATGGGTTTGAAGCTTTTTGATGAAATGCCTGAAAGGAATGTGATTTCTTGGACTACGGTAATGAATGCAACGTGGAAGTGTGGGAAGATTGAAGAGGCGGAAAGGTTGTTTTGCGAGATGCCGGATAAGGATATAGCAGCATGGAATGGGATGATTCATGGGTATTTCGAGAATAGTAGGGTGGAGGAGGCAGTGAGGTTGTTTGAGGTGATGCCTTGTAGGAATGTTATTTCTTGGACTACATTGATTTGTGGGCTGGATCGGCATGAGAAAAGTGATGAAGCTTTGTTGCTTTTTAAGAAAATGATGAGATTCGGGGTGCAACCTACATCAAGTACTCTTGCTAGTGTCCAAACAGCTTGTGCTAAAATGGGTTATTTGCAGTTAGGTAGTCAAATTCATGGGATTTTTGTGAAGCTTGGCTATGCTTTTGATGACTATATAACTGCTGCGCTGATCACTCTCTATGCGAATTGCAAACAAATAGAAGATTGTGTTAAGGCTTTTAACGAGAAGTTGCATCTTAATGTTGTAGTATGGACATCTCTTTTGACTGGATTTGGTGTTAACAGTAAGCATGAAGATGCATTAAAAGTTTTTGGTGACATGATTAGATTAGGAGTCTCTCCGAATCAAACTTCATTCACCAGTGCCTTGAATTCAAGCTGTGAAGTTGAATCTGTCGACTGGGGAAAAACAATTCATGGTGCAACCGTCAAGGTAGGACTGGAAAATGATTGCTATGTGGGTAATGCTCTTGTTGTGTTATACACTAAGAGTGGAAATATAAGTGATGGGATTGTCACTTTCAAGGAAATTTCAGATAAGAACATTGTTTCATGGAATGCAATTATTGTTGGGAGTGCACAAAATGGTTGTGCCAACTGGGCAATAGCATTCTTTTCCCAAATGGCAAAAACAGGAATTGAACCAGATGAGATCACATTTACTGGGCTGCTTAATGCATGTAGCCATTCAGGCATGTTGCAGAAGGGAAGACACTTCTTTCACTGTCTATCTCAATATTCAGCACTCAAGCCGAAGCTTGAGCACTATACCTGCATGGTTGATATTTTATGCCGAATTGGGAACTTATATGATGCAGAGGATTTAGCCAAAAAGATGCCTATGGAACCAAATTTGTCAATATGGTTGGCTTTGCTTAGTGGATGCAGAACCCAGTGTAACTTGGAAATAGCAGAGCGAGTTGCTAAAAAGGTTTTTGAGGTAGATCCAAGTTGTAGTTCTGCTTATGTGTTGTTGTCTAACATGTATGCTCTTGCTGGTAGATGGACTGACGCTGCTAGAATGAGAATGAATATGAAAAATGTAAAACAACTGGGGTGCAGTTGGGTTACCCAAAAGAGTATTAGGCATTTGTTTATTTCGAGTTCTAGTATCTGATCAAAGTTTTCTTCACAGGAATCATTCTTTTCATTCCCTTTGAGCCTTCATTAACTAATTCTTTAATCAAATGGGAGCTAGTTCATGGGATATATTTCTCGATTCGGTTCATATCATGCCTCAAGTGATGCTTCTCTTTTTCTCAGGTTCTTTGCCTGTTCTTACCTGCAAGAATTGTATGTATTCTTATAACTGTTCATAGCTACTTGTAAAAAATTCTTATTTTTTTGCTTTCTTAATTTGGTTGCTTAGTGAACTTGGATGAAGTGGGTCAAGAATTCCAGTCTGAGAATGAAAACCTGAATAAGTCAGAAATTGCAGGAATATGATGAAAATCACGCCGTTGGAAGTGTGCTTCGTCATGATGAGGATAACTTCTAGCTGGTCTCATGAATGGTTTTGACCTTGGATGTGAGGCCAATCCTGTGGGCGACTTGAAAAAAATTAATATTTTTGGCAGCGAAGGAGGTTTGGAATTGGAATCTGATCCACGAACAAACTTGAGTGTTAGAATCTTAAATTTGAGTATCAGATGGAGGGATCGGCAAGGAAGTGGTTCAGTTCAAATGGCATTGGAATGAACCCACTTGGGGAACATCCTTCCAGAACTTTGTTTGTTAGCAACATCAACTGTAATATCTGGGAAACATAGCCCAGGACTCTGTTCAAGGTGAAATTCTAATAACTGGACTGTGAAATTTTGAAAATATGTTATTTCATGCTTGGAACTTTGTTGTATTTAGTACTCATTAAAGTATAAATTTATTGTTTGGTCCACCTTTGGCTCCTATCAACTCGAGTTTTTGGGGAAAATAGTTTTGATATGATATCAAAGTTAGGAACCACATATTTAAAACACCTGGTGCGCAAAACCACATATATTTAATTTAGTTAGTTTTTGGTTGTCTTTTTTGCATTTCATCAATTTCAAGCTATATAATTTCGATCTTTAGCTTGCATGTGAGGGCCACGTTAAAAGTATAAAAAAAATTTGGGTCTGCTATGAGTTTGGGTTTTGGAAACAAGTCATATTTAGCAAAACTCGATGTTAATATGATGCAGTATCATTAGTCATTTAGTCTAATAATATTTTTCTCAACTGTCGCTGCAGATCATCTTGGAAAAGCCCAATTTCATCAATCAAATGGTTTGCACCCAATGAACTGCCATGGAAGTGCGTACCGGACATCAATAGAAAGAGATTAAAGAGTAGTTGCCTGAAAGCCACGTACGACATAAACAGGCGGGTGTCATATTACGTATGCACGAAAGGTTCCCCCCAATCTACACACCCAACATATCAAAGCAATTCTCACTATAACCTATGATCTTAAAATTGGGCTCCTCAATTGCAAGCATACAACCCAAAGGCCTGCACAAGACTCCCCCTTCGGATTCTTGACAAATAAGCAGTCATCTCCTCTTCAGTGCTCAAAGTATTTGGAGCATAAGAAACTGATTTTGAGTAGTTAAAAAACTTACCAGACACACCGAATTGCTCAAATTCAACCATCAGCCTCGCATCGGCATTGTACTGAGCCATAGCTCTGTTGTTGTTCATGTTGCAAGCAGCAGAGGATGACAAAGCAGTGTTGGTGATGTTATTTTCCTTGATTTCGTCAAATTCGATTTGTGGCTGTCGGGTTTTTACCATCTTCGATTTCTAACTCCATTAAATGATGCTATGTACTGTATATTTTATCCCCGCAACCCTTTCTTAGCTTGGTTTTTGTCGGAGAAATTGTAGTGGGATCAATTCTAGTATGATTGTTAATAGCTGGATCTTTTATCATTAATTGCATATGGTGAACGATCTTCCTCCCCTCGATGGTTATATCCATCTCTTTCATTAAAGTACGGTTTATCTTGTCGTCGTAAATTGAGAATTACAGGTTACAGCCAATAATCTTTGTTATAACACAGACCAACCGGACTGGATGACCGTGGGGCTGTATCTACAATAAAACATCCTCTCGTTTGATCTAATCGTAAGGACACTGATATCACCAAAAAGTGTGATCTTTAATAAATGTTGTGCGATGATGCAACAAACGATTTATCTTCTATAAACTGAATTGAACCGCTCCCAATGTATCTCTGTATATCAAAGAAAAAGGATAAGATGACTCCGCCCGTAGGCGAAGACACTCCGACGCTCAAGTCAGTATATGCTTCAATAGAAAACGTATTGAAATTGTAGGAATAGCGTGTAATTATTGCGTAATTGAACGTACCTGAATGAGGGTTAGGTGCCCTCTATTTATAGATGTAGAGATAGAGTCTCAATCAATATAGAATAAGAGTTCTAGTCAATCTATAATTGTAGAGTTCTAGTCAATCTATAATTGTAGAGTTCTAGTCAATCTAGGAGAAGAGTTCTAATCAACATGAAATAGTATTGTGTATGGCAACTAGATCCATGTTTATCCCGACAATATAGATGTCTTCCAAAACCCTACAACTCCTTGCTAAATTAGATTGGGTCGGTTAAAACCCGTTAGGTAGATCGATCCTCCATAGAGGGGTATCACAAGTCCCCCCTCCTAGTCGGACTGACGTCGAAGACCAGAAGTTCGTTAAATGTTTAACCGACCTGTTCCTAGTGCCCCTGCTGTTTACTTCTACGGGAATATGAGATATAGTCGAGCTCCGTGATGAATAAACATGCGGTGCTAACAACATTGGCTTTATGAATATTAAGCGTCCCAAGCTCCATAATTAATAGAAATCTCAAGCCCCAGCGATGAAAAATATACAATGCCAATGAAACTTGTTTGATTTCCAACATCAGTAGAATCCTGAGCTGAGCAGATAAGCCCGATCGGGCACCAGAGGTAATACGGAGCAAATAAAGCTCATCTGAGCTGATTTGAGCTATATCGGATAAATATATGCAAATGATGCTCGACTAAACTAAGCTCCAGAGGTAATAGGTATGTGGAGCAAATGATGTTCGCCTGATCCAAACTAAGCTCCAGATATAATAAATGGATGAGGTGTGCTCACCTGATACGAACCGAGCTCCAGAGATAACAAATAGGAGCGAAGAATGCTCGCCTGATTTGAGCTCCAGAGATAATAAAGAGGGGCGAAGTGTGCTCGCCTGAGCTCCAGAGATAACAAATAGGAGCGAAGAATGCTCGCCTGAACCGAGCTCCAAAGATAATAAATAGGGGCAAAGTCTGCTCGCTTGCTCTGAACTGAGCTCCAGAGATAATAAATATGAGCAAAGAATGCTCGCCTGAACCGAGCTCCAAAGATAATAAATAGGGGCAAAGTCTGCTCGCTTGCTCTGAACTGAGCTCCAGAGATAATAAATATGAGCGAAGAATGCTCGCCTGAACCGTGCTCCAGAGATAGGTTGCACACCCATGCTCATGGCGTAACCAGGGCTGAGCTCGTGCTCCTGAGGCAGGTCGCATGCCCATGCTCCTGGCGTGACCAGGGCTGAGCTCTTGCTCCTGAGGTAGGTCGCACACCCATGCTCCTGACGTGACCAGGGCTGAGCTCGTGCTCCTGAGGCAGGTCGCATGCCCATGCTCCTGGCGTGACCAGGGCTGAGCTCTTGCTCCTGAGGTAGGTCGCACACCCATGCTCCTGGCGTGACCAGGGCTGAGCTCGTGCTCCTGAGGCAGGTCGCATGCCCATGCTCCTGGCGTGACCAGGGCTGAGCTCTTGCTCCTGAGGTAGGTCGCACACCCATGCTCCTGGCGTGACCAGGGCTGAGCTCGTGCTCCTGAGGCAGGTCGCATGCCCATGCTCCTGGCGTGACCAGGGCTGAGCTCTTGCTCCTGAGGCAGGTCGCATGCCCATGCTCCTGGCGTGACCAGGGCTGAGCTCTTGCTCCTGAGGCAGGTTGCACACCCATGCTCCTGGCGTGACCAGGGCTGAGCTCGTGCTCCTGAGGCAGGTTGCACACCCATGCTCCTGGCGTGACTGGCGTGACCAGGGCTGAGCTCGTGCTCCTGAGGCAGGTTGCACACCCATGCTCCTGGCGTGACCAGGGCTGAGCTCGTGCTCCTGAGATAGGTTGCACACCCATGCTCCTGGCGTGACCAGGGCTGAGCTCGTGCTCCTGATGTGCCAAGGGCTTATTGACAACGCCTTGGGCTTCTGAATAGGTTGCACACCCATGCTCCTGGCGTGACTAGGGCTGAGCTCGTGCTCCTGGTGTGCCAAGGGCTTATTGGCAACGCCTTGGGCTTCTGAATAGGTTGCACACCCATGCTCTTGGCGTGACCAGGGCTGAGCTCGTGCTCCTGATGTGCCAAGGGCTTATTGACAACGCCTTCTGAATAGGTTGCACACCCATGCTCCTGGCGTGACCAGGGCTGAGCTCGTGCTCCTGATGTGCCAAGGGCTTATTGACAACGCCTTGGGCTTCTGAATAGGTTGCACACCCATGCTCCTGGCGTGACCAGGGCTGAGCTCGTGCTCCTGATGTGCCAAGGGCTTATTGACAACGCCTTGGGCTTCTGAATAGGTTGCACACCCATGCTCCTGGCGTGACCAGGGCTGATCTCGTGCTCCTGATGTGCCAAGGGCTTATTGACAACGCCTTGGGCTTCTGAATAGGGCCTTACTGCCAGATGGCATGCCCGAGCTTGATGTAATAGGGCCTCACTGCAAGATTGCATGCCCGACCTATCATAATATGGCCTTACTACTAGATTGCATGCCCGAGCTCGATGTAATAAGGCCTTACTACAAGATTGCACGCCCGAGCTTATAAATAGGGGCTTACTGCGAGATTGCATGCCCGAGCTTGATATAATAGGGCCTTACTACCAGATGGCACGCCCAAGCTGATAAATAGGGCCTTACTGCCAGATGGCACGCCCGAGCTCTAACTTAGATCTGCCTAAAAGTACATCAATAATACATAAAAGACGAGACATAAACGATCCAAATAATAATATCTTGCAATTGATGTAGCATAAGGAATTTAAAACATTCAAATTCCAACGATTTTTAAGTCTTGATCATGTAAAGCTTGTAGTAATATATATGATATATATATTTTTTGAAAAGATCTCCCAATATTTGATGTATGCGCCTATGAGAGGTGCCATGTGATGGGCCTTAGGAGCGCGATGTCTGATGTGCTGCATAGTAGGCTTATGGGACATGCTGCATGGTGGGCCTTAGGGATGTGATGCCATAACAGCCACATTGTAGCGGGCATACAAGCCGCGTGGTGGGCTGATGATCAGATATGCCGCGTGATGGGCTGATGATCAGAGATGCCGCGTAGTGGACTTTAGGAACACGATGCCCAAGAGGCCACACAATGAGCTTATCGAATGTGCCGTATATACAAACTTTAGGAATGTGATGCCCAAGATAAAAAAGTTTTTCATTTTGCACCTCGATCTCGTATTTGAAAATGGTTGATTATCAAAATTTTCTTTTTGATCAAAGAAAGATTACGGGGTTCGTAGAAGAACCCGAATCATTGCAAAAGAACCGTAAGTTTATTAACAATTGAAATTTAAACTTCAGCATGCCAAAAGAAAAATAAACATGTACTTATCTTTGATTTTTGTATTGGCGGTGATGAGCAATTTTGATTATTCGGTTAGATCCATAGATGGTCATGTCACATGCCAAATCAGATGGCATAAAATGTTGAAATGATCTGACATCATAATCCCCTAGCTGCCTCGGTGCTTCCAACTCTTTTTGTACTAATTTTCCATAACCACCTTTGAATATAAGATAGCAGACTCTCTGATGCTCCTGTATATGCTCTACTAACAAATTCCATGGCTATGCAAATAAACCAATAGGCCACAAAGAATAGTAACTTTTTGTTGGACCCAGGAATTGTTGTAAGCGAAGAAGCAATTTATTGAAAAAGAAGCCACAACATCTTCCAGGAGAAGCCTATTCCAGACAGACCGAATTTTTCCGGACTTGTCCATGTCGTCTCCATAGCAAATGCCACAGCGATTTGAAGAAACCTTGAAATATCCATTGATTTAGAATCCATTTTTCACAAGCAATGGTAGAAGAGGCAAGGGTAGAAGACTGAATGCCTGCCTTAGCTTCAAAACATCATTGTCGAGCAAATCATCTGATATGCATGCTGCTACTGATCTCTAGGGTAATAGATGTAAGTCATAATCCTTCGCCGCATAAGTTGAGAAGGAGCCAATCCTACTGAATGGTGAAGCCATCATTTGACAAACAAAAAACCTATGTAACCCTGTTATATGAAACATCATCAATCATAGCCTCACTCAAGAAGTCCAATGAGAAGTTTGCCATCTTTAATCAGAATAATTTGTTGATTTTGAGAGTCTCAAAAGTGGTTTGCGATGCCCACAACTTTTTCATCGGTATAATCAATGAACTGGCTAAACATGGAAGATAAATCGCCTTCAAGGTACACACACTTGCTTCGAGAGCTGACTTTTCGCAGCATGGTATGCGTTCCTCCTGCTATGATGGGGATCGATAGCGAGAAATTGACTATGTTTATTATTCCCACCAGATTGTTGCTTGTAGCTACTCTGCTCTGAAGTATATCTAAATCAAATTATGAAGCATAGATCCATCGCATGAACTTGAACATTATAATTTTATCGGTTCGCCTCAAGCAACCCCTCAAACATTAGAGTGCAACTTGCATGAGAGTTATAAAGTAAAGCTGGAAGTGGTCGAATCCGAGCAAAACACTTAAAACCAATCCGCAACTACGATGTTTAACAACAAGTCTACCATCAAAAAAATTTCCAGCCTGTTTCTGTGCATATGGACACCAGGTCATCCTGCCTCAAATTTCAGTGACATGGGTGGTTGGGTACGGCGGTGGCTAGTGTACGAAAGAATATTGGTGTCTGGGTAATTTTTGGATTAGGTGGATTCGCTTAATAGCCGGTGCAATTGAAGAAATCACACGTCTCCATGTCGCACAAACTCGTGACTCTTTGTGCGAAATCCGACGATTTCACGGTGATGACATGTGGCCTGTTAGTACAAAAAGGTTAGTCGGTGCATAGGGAGTGCAGCGGCCAGCCAAGAGGGTGGTTCGCGGAGGCGGACGAAGGTGTTTTCTGTGGGTGCGCAGATGCGGCGCGGGGTAGCAACTTGTCCTTGGTGAGGGATCGAGAATTTCTCAGCATCTCTGGGCGATAAGTTTCTGAACAGATGCTACCGGGTTGTTGAAATCCATTGATGAGAACATCATGTGGAGAAACTCCCCATTTTTTTCCTCGGACTCACTGATCTCTTTCCTCTTGATTTTTTCTTCTTTTTTCTTTTCAATCTCACGTCTTAGATCAAGTTTCCCACAGACGGCGCCAATTGATATCACCAAAAAGTGTGATCTTTAATAAATGTCGTGCGATGATGCAACAAACGATTTATCTTATATAAACTGAATTGAACCGCTCCCAATGTATCTCTGTATATCAAAGAAAAAGAATAAGATGACTCCGCCCGTAGGCGAAGACACTCCGACGCTCAAGTCAGTATATGCTTCAATAGAAAACGTATTGAAATTGTAGGAATAGCGTGTAATTATTGCGTAATTGAACGTACCTGAATGAGGGTTAGGTGCCCTCTATTTATAGATGTAGAGATAGAGTCTCAATCAATATAGAATAATAGTTCTAGTCAATCTATAATTGTAGAGTTCTAGTCAATCTGGGAGAAGAGTTCTAATCAACATGAAATAGTATTGTGTATGGCAACTAGATCCATGTTTATCCCGACAATATAGATGTCTTCCAAAACCCTACAACTCCTTGCTAAATTAGATTGGGTCGGTTAAAACCCGTTAGGTAGATCGATCCTCCATAGAGGGGTATCAGACACTAACATCAAACACAAGAACCCGACCTTGCATTATCCATAATTAGTAAATTTTGGGATGTGGGCAACAAAAAGTTCAACAGTGTTGTTCGATCTGCGGTGCAAACAGAATCTTTTTTTTTTTCCTTTTATGTGCTTAAATCACATCATCCGCATATTTTCCATATACCGATGACTGCTCAAGTGAGTGTGTGTCCGGCGTTTTAATGCGTACAATATAAAGAAAATTCAAACATTTTTTGATAAATAAAGTATGTCGAACTATGTTATAAAATTACGGGGCACTTGCAAGTCGGTACCTTTTGATGGACAACAATTCAACCTACTTCGACCAAAAAACGCTGTTGGAATCGAAGAGGGGGGGTGAATGAGATTCCTTGGCTACTTTAGCTTTTTAAAATGAGTTTGAAAAATAAAAGAGTTTTGCGCTTGCGGAAGCCTTTAGTCAATCGATAAATAAAAAGAATAAATAAATAAATGCGTAATGAAAAATAAAGCAATAAATAACAAAAGGATTTGTTATAGAAGTTCGGCGATGAATCGCCTACGTCTCCTCTTCCCGGTTAGATAACCTCCAACCGAGGTTCCACTAAAATAAATGAGCTTGGCCTTGAGGGCTCCAAGTTAGCCACAACCCAACTCTTCCCGAGTTTACAAAGCTCTTCCCGAGCACAATACTCTTCACGAGTACACAAAGCTCTTCACGAGCTACCAACACTCTTCACGAGTCTTCTTGGCCTTAAGGGCTCCAAGGATAGCCACAACACATGCACCAACTTTACTTGTTGGCGACTTTACAATTTTCCAACTTGCTTTGGTGTTGGAGGACCTTTACAAGAAACTCAATCAAACACCTTCAAGGTGTACCAATACGAAGAATCAAAACTCACACAACAAGAAATGAATTACAAACTCCAATACACACAAATGTATGAAGTTTGCAATGCTAAAGTAATTTGAATTGATCAAGGCTTTCTTGTGGTTTATAGTCTTGTTTCTTGCCTTCAAAAAGCTCCAAAAGATCCATATTTATAGTGTAGGAGGCCCCCAAAGCTCCTACTAGCCGTTGCTACACATAAGGCTTGAATCACGCCTCGATCGCCTCGGAAATCGCCTCGGGCGATCACCCATCGCCACCCTTTAACGGTCACATCTGGCCCAGATCGCCTCGGGCGATCTCCCCATCGCCTGGGGCGATCATCAATGATAAACAAGGCCGTAGGTAAAGTTCTGGATCGCCTCGGGCGTTCCGTGCATCGCCTGGGGCGATCGCCCTTCAAAAAATGGCCTAGGAAGCATTCTGGATCGCCTGGGGCGAGGTTGACCATCGCCTGGGGCGATCTGATCGCCAGCGTGCCCACCGTGCCATCGCTTCAGTCGATGGTGCGCAACATGGCTCGGATCGCCTGAGGTGATGGCCCGGATCGCCTGAGGTGATCTGCCAGATTTCAGCACTCTCAAACTTTGCACTATTCGACCATCTTAAGCTCATTTCTGGGAAAAGTGGTAAACATGAAAGTTGTAGATCTTCCTCTTATCTAGGTGTGTACAAAATTTCATTGAATTTCATTAAGATATGTAGAAGTTATGCCCAAAATTCTACAGTCGCTCAAACCTTGCTACAATCTGCACTTGTTATGACTTCCATGAAATTTTGCTCCATGATGCAATCCGAATTGGACTGAGATGTTCGAATATGAAATCTAGCATATTGAGTTTGCTTTCCAACATCTTTGGATCACCTTGTTCGGAGCATCGAGCCAAGAGATATAATCAAAACATTGCACTGCGCTCCAATTGGCTTCTATACGAATTTGCCCACCAACGGACCATTGGTTTGTGGGTCTTCATCCCATCATAAGAAATTGTTCCAACATCATTCCACACATGTTGAACACTTAAATTGGTTGTTCATAGATGTCATTCCTTCTCGTCCAAGCTCAATAGATTCCTTGATAAAAAAACACCGCTTGTCCTATGAACTCGCATATGTTATTGTATAACTTGGGTTCTCTTCCATTGGTCTTCCCAACCAATTTATCAATATAACCTTGTACACTAAGTAGACATATTAGTATAACAAATGCAAGTTTTGTTGATCATCAAAACTCAAAGATTAACCGGGGATAATTTAACGCATTAAACGCAACCATGCGTTTAAGGCTCAACAATCTCCCCCTTTTTGATGATCACAAACTTGATAAACTTGAATAAGTAATATGCATGAATGTGAGTAAAAATAACTCCCCCTTAACAATTGCATACACTACAAGTTAATCAAGCAAATAACTCTCCCCCTCAAACCATGCATACTCAAGCTCTCCCCCTTAAACTATGCATGAATTAAGGTTTAAGTTTATCACAAAATTCTCCCCCTTTTTGTGATAATCAAAAAGCATAAAATTCAAATAAACATAGCATAATATAACAATTTTCACATGTTCATCATCAAGCATGTAATAAGCATAACAAGCCTAAGATTTAAATCATAGAGATGAACCACAAACATGTGTTTAAGGCACTCAACAATAAATTCTAAATGTTGCAATATGTGCATATGCTCTACCAAGAGTTCATGCATCTATGTCCAATAAATAATATAATTCTCAATGCATCATTAGAAGCTTGTTAATCACATAATTGCACATTGCATATTCAAATTTGAATACAAGGCATGTCAAGATACTTACTATAACAAGATAAGCATTACATCATGTATTAAACAATTTATATGTGCATATGCTAAGGGGTTATGCATTTTACTCCAATGAATATTTGAGCTTCATATTTATTGGTCACAATTAATTTGTGCCAATTAAATTTTGAATTGCTCTTTTAAAATGTATAAAATAAATTTTACCTTTGATGACAAGAGTGCGTTCTTGTCATTGGTCCTATACCTCGTGCTTCCTCTATGGTGGTGAATAATACAAACTCTTCCTTTGAGTTGCTTGGCCCTTCATCCTTCATTCCATTCTTGTCCCTACAAGACAAATTTACAATTGGAGGAACTTTGGTACCCATTTGATTTTTGGGTCCTAGGGGGTTAACTTTCAATGGCACCTTTGGAATCCATTTCCACCTCTTATTAGGTTGGTATTGGATTCTAGCAAACCTACACTTATTTTTAGTGTGACCATTTTTGCAACAATAATTACAAGTAGGAGAATCATGCTTTGCATTGGCCAACAAGCTAGAAAAAGTTTTTGATTTGCTTGAAAAACCTAAACCGGCTTTGTCAAAGCTACAACGTTGCAAGCCAAGCAATTCATTCATCTTTTTACTACTTTCACTAAATTTGCAAAATGATATTTTTAAAGAATTTAATTCATTTTTCAATGAATTATTTTCTTCATCTTTCTTAGCAATCTCAAGTTTGAGTAATTTGTTACTCATCTTGGTTTTGCCAAGAGCATCAATAAGATCATTATAAGACTCTAAAAGTTCATCAAATGAAGGTACCTCATTGTCACTTTCATCTCCTTCATCTCCAAGAGCCATTAGACATAGATTGGTGGCTTCTTCTTCATCGGAGTCGCTATCACTCCATGTGGCTATAAACGCCTTCTTCTTCCCTTTGTCCTCATTCTTCTTCCTAGGGCATTTGTTAGCATAATGACCTTTATCATTACAATTATAACAAGTTACCTCATTTTTGGATTCATGTTTGGTTGCACTTGAGGTCTTTGACTTGCTATGTTTGGTGAAGAGCTTCTTGAACTTCTTTGTGAATAGGATCATCTCCTCATCATCATCATCTTCTTCATCATCGGAGTGGTCTTTCCTTCCAACCAAGGCAATCCCATTTCTCTTGGATCTATCCTCCTCTTTTACTTCTCTCCTTGTGGCAACTTCAAGCTCATGAGTCACCAATGTGCCATGGAGCTCATCAAGATCATAGGAAGCACTTTCTCCTTTGTTGGACTCGATAATGGCCGTCCTCTTTGCATCCCATTCTTTAGGTAAGGCCCTTAGTGCTCTCCTCCATATTTGCTTTGGAGGGTACTTCTCTCCAAATTGGGCAAGCTCATTTATGATAAGGGTGAGCCTTCTAAACATGGAATCCACATCTTCTCCGGAATCCATCTCAAATGTCTCATATTTGAGTTGTAGGAGATCAATCTTGGTCTCCTTTACTTGGTTGGTTCCTTCATGACAAATTTTCAATTTGTCCCATATCTCCTTAGCGGTTGAGCACATTGAAATCCGGTTGTACTCCTTCATATCTAAAGCACAATGCAAAATATTAATCGCTTTAGCATTTTGAGATATTAACATCATATCCGCTTTTGTGAAGTCGTCCATTTCTTTGGGAACACTCATTCCCCCAACTTCCTTTAAAGGAATATGTGGACCTTTCACTATGATTTTCCATAGATCATAATCTACGGATTGGATGTATAGAGAAATTCTATTCTTCCAATAACCGTAGTTATCACCAGTGAAAAGCGGAGGGCGATTTGTCGATTGACCTTGAGCAAACTCATTTGCTAGATTAGCCATACAAAAATTTTGATTTAAAACAAAAATCAAATGGCTCTGATACCACTTGTTGGAATCGAAGAGGGGGGGTGAATGAGATTCCTTGGCTACTTTAGCTTTTTAAAATGAGTTTGAAAAATAAAAGAGTTTTGCGCTTGCGGAAGCCTTTAGTCAATCGATAAATAAAAAGAATAAATAAATAAATGCGTAATGAAAAATAAAGCAATAAATAACAAAAGGATTTGTTATAGAAGTTCGGCGATGAATCGCCTACGTCTCCCGGTTAGATAACCTCCAACCGAGGTTCCACTAAAATAAATGAGCTTGGCCTTGAGGGCTCCAAGTTAGCCACAACCCAACTCTTCCCGAGTTTACAAAGCTCTTCCCGAGCACAATACTCTTCACGAGTACACAAAGCTCTTCACGAGCTACCAACACTCTTCACGAGTCTTCTTGGCCTTAAGGGCTCCAAGGATAGCCACAACACATGCACCAACTTTACTTGTTGGCGACTTTACAATTTTCCAACTTGCTTTGGTGTTGGAGGACCTTTACAAGAAACTCAATCAAACACCTTCAAGGTGTACCAATACGAAGAATCAAAACTCACACAACAAGAAATGAATTACAAACTCCAATACACACAAATGTATGAAGTTTGCAATGCTAAAGTAATTTGAATTGATCAAGGCTTTCTTGTGGTTTATAGTCTTGTTTCTTGCCTTCAAAAAGCTCCAAAAGATCCATATTTATAGTGTAGGAGGCCCCCAAAGCTCCTACTAGCCGTTGCTACACATAAGGCTTGAATCACGCCTCGATCGCCTCGGAAATCGCCTCGGGCGATCACCCATCGCCACCCTTTAACGGTCACATCTGGCCCAGATCGCCTCGGGCGATCTCCCCATCGCCTGGGGCGATCATCAATGATAAACAAGGCCGTAGGTAAAGTTCTGGATCGCCTCGGGCGTTCCGTGCATCGCCTGGGGCGATCGCCCTTCAAAAAATGGCCTAGGAAGCATTCTGGATCGCCTGGGGCGAGGTTGACCATTGCCTGGGGCGATCTGATCGCCAGCGTGCCCACCGTGCCATCGCTTCAGTCGATGGTGCGCAACATGGCTCGGATCGCCTGAGGTGATGGCCCGGATCGCCTGAGGTGATCTGCCAGATTTCAGCACTCTCAAACTTTGCACTATTCGACCATCTTAAGCTCATTTCTGGGAAAAGTGGTAAACATGAAAGTTGTAGATCTTCCTCTTATCTAGGTGTGTACAAAATTTCATTGAATTTCATTAAGATATGTAGAAGTTATGCCCAAAATTCTACAGTCGCTCAAACCTTGCTACAATCTGCACTTGTTATGACTTCCATGAAATTTTGCTCCATGATGCAATCCGAATTGGACTGAGATGTTCGAATATGAAATCTAGCATATTGAGTTTGCTTTCCAACATCTTTGGATTCACCTTGTTCGGAGCATCGAGCCAAGAGATATAATCAAAACATTGCACTGCGCTCCAATTGGCTTCTATACGAATTTGCCCACCAACGGACCATTGGTTTGTGGGTCTTCATCCCATCATAAGAAATTGTTCCAACATCATTCCACACATGTTGAACACTTAAATTGGTTGTTCATAGATGTCATTCCTTCTCGTCCAAGCTCAATAGATTCCTTGATAAAAAAACACCGCTTGTCCTATGAACTCGCATATGTTATTGTATAACTTGGGTTCTCTTCCATTGGTCTTCCCAACCAATTTATCAATATAACCTTGTACACTAAGTAGACATATTAGTATAACAAATGCAAGTTTTGTTGATCATCAAAACTCAAAGATTAACCGGGGATAATTTAACGCATTAAACGCAACCATGCGTTTAAGGCTCAACAAACGCAATTCATTTAAGTCAATTTCCTCTTGAAATTACATTAATAACCCTCGCACGGTTAGTGTAGCACGGCACTGTACTACGTGCATCACTGTTACTGTAGCACGGGTTACTATAGCACGTACACCCACAGACAAAAAAAATCGTGAACCCACAGGCCAAAAAAATAGTCCATCCACAGGCCAAAAAAATCGTGCACCCATAGGCAAAAAATGATCGTGCACCCACCGCCAAAAGAATCGTGCACCCACTGGCCAAAAAAAATCGTGCACCCACGTGCAAAAAATGATCGTACACAAAAGGCCAAAAAAATCGTGCATCCACAGGCCAAAAAAAACCGTGCATCCACATACAATGTCCAATTTTAGTGTACTAACGTCCAATTTTAGTGATCCAAAATTCAATTTTAGTGCACCAATGTCCAATTTTAGTACGTACAATGTCCAATTTTAGATTGATGCACGCCCATGGTTAAAAAAGTGAGTCCAATGTCTAATTTTAGTGCACCAGTATCCAATTTTAATGCATCTCCAATGCACCATTTTTTACTCATGATCCACGATTTTTTTGCCCCCAAAATTTCTTAAAATTTTGTCCAGTCCCGCAAGATTTTGGCACAAAAAGTCTGATTTTTTTTTAACCGTGCACCAAACTTAGCATTATGCACGCTTTTTTACCCATGAACCGTGCACCAAACTTAGCATGATGCACGCTTTTATACCCATGATGCACGATTCCCCCCCCCCCCCCCTGCCCGAAATTTCTTAAAATCTTGTCGAGTGCTGCACGATTTTGGACCTAAAAGTCTGAATTTTTTGAACACGAATTGTGCACCAAACCTGTCCTCAGGTGCACCAATCGTTTTCCCCCTTTTTCCTTATTTTTTCTGCACATATGTTTTTGAAAAGACACGGATGGGCAGAAAACTGAAAAAATGTGTGTGGACGCCATCAATTGAATAATACAAGTTAGATATCAAATATTAGAGCGATCTTCGCCTCATGAAGTCCAATAATTACATATTCTTCATAAGCAGCACTTTTTTCAGTGATCTTACGCACCAAGCAGATTCCAGTTGCTGCGACGGTGGTGGTCGGAGTTCGCAGCAGACATAAAGTTGTTCTTCTCCTGTTCATCCCATATACATCAAACAGCAAGCAATATATTTCCCATGATGAGGGTCACAGAAGCCATTTAGATGGTGTTAGGTTTCTAGAAGCAGATTTTCTTTGGGAGGGGGAGGTAAGACGATGCGGAAGATATGTGTTTTTTAAAATGATGAATATTTTAGTCAAAAAAAAATGTTAATCTACTTAAGTTCAAAAATTGGACCTGTATGAATTGTGTTTTTTGAGATAAGTATATTTATATACTTTTAAATTATTATTTTGTTATCGATACTATTTGCAATTTCCACAAAATAATTTTGAAATCTGATCCACGCAGCCATCTGGATATAAATACCCGCATGACGACCAAATTTCACGGAGGGAAAGCGCGTCGTGAGAGAGAGAGAGAGAAGGGGGGTGGAGAGTGAGGATTTGTAGTTCCACAGGTAAATGGAGAGACGACTTCAAACTTCGATTGTGTTAAAGAAAGATTTAGGAGGGTGTATCCAATCCAAACTTTTAATGACTTTTGTGGATTTTAAAAGTCTAGATATATTCAATCTAGACTTTTATATACTTTATAAAAGTCTATTGATATTCAATATAAACTTTTATGTACTTTATATAAGTCTACCGGTATTCAAAGTAGACTTTTATAAAGTTTTTAAAAGTCATGTGGTATTCAAACATGACTTTTAAAAACTCTATAAAAGTCGAAAGGTATCCAAATGTCAACAGACTTTTAATGACTCTATTGAATTCTTTTAAATACAAACCTTGAAGCTATATGTACAACTCTAAAATGTAAACAATTCCCCTCCATTCATCCTAGAGATTTGAATAGACTTTTAATTGAAAAATACAAAGGTAACCCATATAATTATTTCTTTACTAACAATGAATTTTTAGGCCTTACACATTGGCTTATGTTTTTCCACAAACAATATCATTTTAAAAAGTTGATATAAAAAAACTTATATAATTTTTATTTTATCTTGATAAAGTATAATTTTTCTTACAATAATTTTGGTGGGATCAATGTTTGAATCGTAAATTTTCACATTCTTGGTAATTTATTTTTGAAAGGTAGTAGACCGATGAGCAACACAGAATTTCTAACAAAAACCATGATTAAGGATCTTAATATATCTATACATTTATAATAAATTTATTAAATATATATACTAATTTAATGTTACATTCTAACACACAAAATATTTTTTTTATAATAATAGTATAAAAAATGTAATTTTACTTTATGAGAAATATATTTCAAAATATTTTATTAAAATATTTACGGCGCATGAGTTTTTACGAAAAAAATATTAATATTGAATTGATTTAGTTTTTTTTTTTTGCAAAAAAAATCAAATCTACAGAATCCTTTGAAAGTATAAAATCTTGTAATAGAATTCTATAAAAAATTACAAGAGTTTATAAAATCTTTTTATAGCTATATGTAATATAATAAAAGTCCATATAAATCTATATCCACAAAAGTCTATCATTTAAAAAAGTAATTAAAAGTCAATAAAAGTCTACAATGAAGTCTATGAAAATCATTTTATAACTCTGTGAAACTCTATAAAAGTCAATAAAAATCTATCAACTCCATAAAAGTCTATCATTTAAAAAAAGTCATTAAAAGTCACCAAAAGTCATTATTGAATACACCCCCTACCTGGCCGTATGCTAGATATTTCAGTTGCAGATGCAAATACACGAGTAAAGTGAGACGATTGTTGTGTGTGTTACTGTGATCCTTGAGTTCTGGGTAACGAGTTCTGAATTCATGTATGTTGATGTTATAGTTATTCGAATTTTAATTGTGGAATAAGTGTATGAATTGTGGATTCCTACTTTTTGGCTGTTTTGTTGATTTCGGACTTGCTTGTTCTGAATGAAGAGTTTTGGATGAGTTGACTTTCATTCTCTAAGGGGTTCTTGAATAATTTGGGTTTTATGGGAAAGATCTTTGATGGTTTTTACGAGTTTGCTTCATATTCTCGTGCTTTCGAGTTCAAATTTATTGATGTCTTTACGTTTTAGGGTTTTTGTCACCGATGAGGGGTGCATATTTTGAATTTCTCATTCGGTTATTGATTTCAAATTCATTTATTCTTAATAAAGTGCTTGAGTTGGATTGAATGTCATTTCCTTGGGGGTTTTCTTGAGCAATTTCGCTTTCTTTGAAAGAAAATGATAATTTTTACCGCTCTGCTTCGGATTCTCGCTCTTTCTAGCAAAAAGCTTTGGGTTTCCAACTAGATATGCTAGAGGTGTGCGATTATATATTCTACTAATTAGTATTAATAAAGTTTCTGGTTATTACGATCATCTATGTTTGACTGCATTAATCTTCATTCATATGACTGAAACTTAATTTTAGGTGTTCGAGGAATTAATCCAGTGCTTGATCAGTGGTACTGAGAGACTGTTCATCCTCTTGCGAGTTAACTAAAATTTATAGCAGATCCAATCTAAAAAGTTCCACGAGAGAGAAATTTCAGATTTTTTTATGCCCTGTGGATGCGATTACTTCCTGTGTGACGTAAAAGAGAGGTTGAATTCTTCTTTGCTTAGTCAGTTTACAGATTTAAAATTGTTTTTTTCTTAATCGTCTCACAGAATTTGAGAACAAAAGATGGAAGTACTGAAGGTGGTAACAGAGGCTTTTCAGTTTATGTGCACTGTGCAATTCTGGAGGATTGCAGTCCTTTGGACTCTAGCTCTCATTTTTTCCTCTTTGAATTTGTTTTCACATTCCCTTTTCTTGTCAAAATCCAAAAGTTATTCTCATGGTTCTCCCCAAGATCCTAAATCATACACCGCATCTGTAAGGAGGCTTCCCATCTGCGTAATAACAGGGGTAAGTTGATCATCGTTGTCCTTCTATAAGATTGTAATGATTGGGAATGCGTATGGTTCTCATACCATTCAATTAGCAGTTATAAATGTTGCGTTGAGGCAAATATATTGTTTTTTTCTTATTGATTTACAGGCCACATCTGGTTTGGGTGCTGCTGCAGCGTATGCTCTCTCAAAAGAGGGCTTTTATGTTATTCTTGGTATTCTCTCTTCCACTCTTCCTTTATGAGAACATTTTACTTGTCTAACATGCTGAATATTTCAACTTATTCCGTAGTTTCAGAGATTTTTTAATCCAACGTGGAGATTGCTCTTTTTTAAAACCAAAATTTATTATTCCTCGTTAGTATTCTTATCAGGAAAATAATCTTCTATTTTGTTGATTGTCAAAAAACTTAGTAGTCTGTCTTTCTCAGTTGGATTGTAATTTATTCTCACACTTGCAGTTGGACGGTCATCTGAACTGCTGTCAAAGGTGTTGCACCTGCTTTTTACATCAGCAATGCACATCCCACTTTGCGATGATGATTTTTCAAAAGTTTTACGTTTCAGGTTATGTCTGATATCAAAAGTCAAAACAATGAGGCGTGTTTGAAAGCTTTTCAGCTTGATTTATCTTCCTTAAAATCCATCATCAAATTTAAAAGCTCAATTCAGCAGTGGCTAATGGAGTCAAGCATTCATCCTTCTATTCAGCTCCTGATAAATAATGCTGGGATCCTGGCAACTTCACGTAGACTCACCTCAGAAGGATATGATCAGTTATTACTTCGAGTATATTTCCTATAACTTTATGAACATATCATAAGTAGTATAATGGCCTGACTACTTATTGTAACATTAATGCTTAGAAGGGGAGAGAATAAAATAGTCTGCTGTTTTATGTTTTGAAAATAGGCCAACAATTTAAAACTTATAATTTTTTCAGGATGATGGCTATTAATTATATTGGTGCGTTTTGTCTTACCAAAGTTTTACTTCCTCTTCTGGAAAATAGCCCTGTTCCTTCTCGTGTGGTCAATGTCTCATCCTTTACACATTGGAATGGTAAGTCTGTTTTTTGACCTGCACTATACGAAGTTCTTTCAATGCTATGCTGTTGTCATTTGGCCTCTGCTTCCTCTTTGATTTCCATATGAACTGGCTGTTTTTAGTGGTCCATATATATTACCTTGTCCACATCCTTCCATTTCATTAAAACTCCTCGTTCTGATAATGAACACACTATGAACAAAATAGATTGTATTTTGTCGATTATGAGTTTCCTTGTTCGTTTGGCTTCAGTTTGGAACATGCAGGCGGACAGAGAAACTGTTTCAGGAACACGTTTTATGAAATCTAAATGCTACCCATATGCTCAAATATACGAGTATTCTAAATGTGAGCAGCTTACTTTTAAGCACGGGTTAACTTGATTGTTTGCCAATTCGCTGCTAAGATATAGCATTATCCATTGACAGTATGCCTTCTGCTCTTCTCATATGAACTTCATCGACAAGTTGGGCGAGCAGAGAAATCTCATCACCTCTCTGTTGTGTAAGCAAGTTTCATTCATTCGGCTGTATCATATTGTTTTATTTCTAACTTCTGCGATTTTTAAACTGAAGTTTTGTGATGTCTTACGATAATATGATTTTAGTGCATGTTGCAAAACTTAGACAATAATAAGAGCGTCATATGATTGTTACAAGTTTAGGCTTAAGTTGTAGAGGTTCCTATGTATGTCTAGAACTCTGATTATTATAGATGAATTTTAGTTATTGTTGTTCGGTTTCTTGTCATTTTTTGGTTGTGGAAGAAAGTCGCGTAATGATTAAACTATACGGTTTACCACCCAAATTTCAGTATATTACTCATGTATCGCTGAAAGTTCATTGCACAAGTGTGATGATCATCCTGACCCGAGTCATATGCTTTCAACGTTTTCTAATCAATTTTGGCTTTCTTGATACGCAAGTGCCGTGGATCCTGGAGCCGTGAAAACCAATATCATGCGAGAATTTCCTTCATGCATCTCCCAGATGGCTTACATAGTCTTGAATATCTTGGGTCTACTGCAGACTTCTGAAACTGGTGTGCGCTCCATTATTGATGGAGCGCTTGCCCCTCCTGTAAGCATCTGACTCTAACCATTTACTGCTTATTGAATGTATATCTTAGTTTCTTTACAAAGTGTTGCTATCGAGAATCATACTTGAGGTTTGTCCTCTTCAAATAAGAATTTTGAATTTTTATGTAGTTATTTTATATAAAAAAAATGTGTTTTTGGTTCTCTCTCTAATTTAAAAAATTTCCCTAATTTTATCTCTCCTCCGCAATTATGGTTTGTATTTGAAGAACTCCTCAAATGGATAACCACGTTTCCTTTTGTTTCTTGAAACATTTCAACTGCACCCCGGTTGAGTCATTATTTATTTCAGGAAGTATCAGGAGTATTATTTTTCGGAGGAAATGGATGTTGTCTGAAATCTTCGACACTTTCTCGCAATGCGAAGCTCGCTGAGGATCTTTGGTCTACTTCCTGCGATCTGTTTCAAGAAATGCAGTTGGCTTCCTGACATATTGTGTTAGCGAAGGTTCTAATTTAGAATAAAAAATGTATTGCGGTTCACTTTTAAGACATTATCAACAATAGGAAAAGACATGTACGTCGCACTTGAGAACAATTTGACTTGAAATAAAATGAGTTAAATCGAAGTGAAAATATATTGAATATTTTGACAATTAATGATAATCACTCATATGCCATTAACTTGGAAAATAAACAGAAATGTTGAAAATATTTTACTTTTTAAGTTTAATTATTCCAATTTGTGTTCCTGTTATATTTCTTGTTTATTTATCATCATCCTCAATTTTTATTGATATATTTTTCTGGTCGTTAACGCTTTGCATCTCTTTGACTTTTTTTATGATTTCATTGACTTTCATCTTTTTTGTTGCGTTGTCTATTGTTTTCTGATGTTTCTTTTTTCTTGTTATCTTCTATTTTTGAGATAGTTGCACCAATTTTTCCAAGGCTTCGATGATTATAGATAACATTTAATTATGGTTGAGTGTGCTCGTGCATGTATTTGAGACCATTTGCAACTTTCAAAGCTATAAATAACCCCAGCCTCCAATTAATTATTTGGTTTGGAAAGAAAAGCTGCTTTCCGGCTAATTTCTTATCACATTATATTTCAAAACATAATATTTTAAAACAATAGTATTTGTAGATCTCAAGGCTATAATTGCTACCCTCTATTTTTTACTTTCCAGAAGAACGACAACAAAAGAAAAAAACATCACTTTTAACATGATAGAACGATTAGTTGCTCCAGTAGCAGAGAAATTTGAACATTGGGCTTGAAATTAGTCAAGAAGTATGATGCTTGTTCTGATATCTTTGTGTACAACACTCCGCTCGTGCATGTAGTTGAGATATTAAGCTGCTTTTTATTTATTAGTTTGCTTAAATGCAATTTTGCAAACTTTATGCAAAGCAATATAAAAATATTTTGAATAAGCAAATACAAACACACTCATAACATGAGGTGTGAGCTAAAAAGTATTTTTTTATATGTTATCATCTAATCTTAAGTAATAAGTACTAATTTGTATATTTTATTATCCCTATTATTATTTTAATATAATTTTTACTATTACTTATTAAATAATAATTATTAATATAGAACAATTTTGTGTGTGAGCTAAAATAAATTGATAGTTTACGAAAATGCTATTAGTATACACGATAACATAAGTTTATGTATGATAATATTGCACAATCAATTTTAGGAGAGAAATAGATTGGGAGTTATAGGAGTGAATTTACCTAATTAAGACTCAGTTACATCACAATTAGCCTGTGATTTAATATAGAACATGAAGAGGTTTGATAGAGTTTTATTAGTAATTATGTGGTTCCTCTTTAATTTATACACATGAATTGTAATTGTTAGAACATGATATAATTTTATTTTAGTTTTTTTAAGTTTTTGAGAAATATACTATATTAAATTAATGAAGTTTTCGAAAAAAAAAACATTAGGTATTGGTTTAGAAATTATGAGGAATTTTCAAGATTCTATCTCTATTTATGATAATCAATAAATTTAATTATTATTATTTTTCTCTTTTCCTAATTCTCATCATCTTCCAGCGATTATTGATATGGATGGATAATTTAAAATGATAATCTTATAACTTGAAAGTGGTTTAGCATGTAAAAACAAGGTGTAAAAACATTATACGCTACTTTCTGCAATAATTAATAATATATTCAAAATTACTGCACCATATTCCCATTTCTTCAAATTTGAGCTTATTTGATTAAGTAATCACAAATTCTAATTGTAGGTTTAAATCAAGCGTGGGGTCGTTGTCATTGTGACATTCGTATCTACCAATATTTTCATCATGGATAAAGAACAATAAACAAAATTTGTACAATTTTAGGGTGAAAAAATTTAAAGATGATGTATAAATGATGATAATGATAAATATTATGATAATTGCACAATTAATTGATTTATATGGATGAGGAGGTCATTTTGTCATTTCACAATTGAAAAATAACTCCTATGATCCACACTTTTATAATAAATAATAAAAAAAATATATAGACAATAGGAATTAGGGTGAAAATTTTAAAGAGGGTGTATAAATGATGATAATGATAAATATAATGATAATTGCACAATTAATTGATTTATATGGACGTGGGTCATTATGTCTTTTCACCGCCTCGACCACTTCGAAGATTTTTAATCTTTTTATCGAGTTGATTCTCAACTTCATTCTTGAACAAACATGTCAATTGCTTCGTCTTCTTCTCATTAAGTAGACATAACAATATCTTGTATAATCATCGATCAAAGTTATGAAATAATTTTTGCCGCCTCTAGATTGTACATACTTTAGATTGCATACATCCGTATGGATCAAGTTTAACGGTTCGGTGCTTAACTCAATTGAGTGAAATGAAGACTTGGTTAATTTGACCTCTACACAAGTCCCACACTTGTGTTTATGATTGATGTTAAATTAAGGTAATAGATTAAGAGATGTTAGCCTTTGTAAGAACTTATAATTCGCATGTCTTAATCTACCATGCCACAAATGTAACAATTCACAAGAATAATCAAACTTTAAAGTTGTATTAACTACATTGGCAACAATCATTACATTATTTTTGCTTGTGCTAGCCTCATTCACTGCATTTACATAAATCTCAACCTCTATACTATACTTAGCCTTAGGAGCTAGAGTCATTACAATAATCTTGAAGAGGTTATTGGCCAAGTAGCATTTGCCCATGAACATACCACCCTTGGACATAATGACTTTCTTGTTCAGCACTGCTCCCGTGATGAGATTCTTTCGGATCTCTGGCACGTGGAGTACCACGGTAAGAGTCAACTCTTTGCCGGAAGTTATCTTTAGCACAACCGTCCCCTTGCCTTCAACTTTTGAGACTGCTGAATTTCTCATGTAGCAGTGCTCATCATTTATCGGTTGATAGGTCATAAACATCCATTTGTTGGCGCATATGCGACGAATAGCCCCAGTGTCCATCCACTATTCCTTAGAGTTCCCACCAACAAGGTTCACATCCGACACCATAGCAATGCATGTCATCCATGTCTGAGCTCAGGTTGTCCTCAGCAATGTAGGCATGAGCAGGTCTCTTGCCTTTGCCTTTGTTTGAGACTACCTTCATTTTACCCTCATTGCTTTGGCGTTGATTGCAGTCCTTGGCCTTATGGTTAGGTTTACCACAAACGTAACAGTTATCGGTGAACCTCCTGTTATAAGTATTTCCCTTGGAATATAAGTGTGCTTGCTCTTATTCCCGCGGGTGCTGTCCCCAACTTCAACCACGTTGGCCATGGAAATCATACCGATTGATTTCTTGTCAACTTTCCAGTTGTCTTGCTCGATGCGCAGCCTCCTGATAAGGTCCTCGAGACTCATCATCTTTCGCTTGTGCTTCAGGTAGCTCTTGAAGTCCTTCCAAGATGGCGGTAATTTTTCGATCATCATCGCCACTTGGAGGGTATCATTTAGCACCATACATTCGACAGCAAGTTCATGATATATCAGCTGCAGCTCTTCGCATTGCTCAACAACGTTCTTGCCATATACCATTCGATAGTGATGGAATAGTCCTGCTACAAATTTATTTATGCATGTGTCATCAACTTTGTACTTTATTTCTAACGATTCCCAAAGATCCTTCGTAGTTTCTTTGGGGGGAATACACATTGAAAATAGATAATTCAATATGTAGTTGCGACAGAGGTATTCGGCATTCATCCACGATTCGACTATTACAGCAGATTGAGGATCATCTTTGTCATCCACTGGTTTCTCCTCTTTAAGAAACCTGGTCAAGTTCAAGGTGGTCAAGAAGAACATCATCTTCTGCTGCCAATGCTTAAAGTTGGAACCTTTGAACTTTTCCGATTTCTCAAATTGAGAAAACGACATTGGGTTTCTCAGAACTATCATAACGACATCAGGCCGCTAGCTTTCAACACTGGAATATCAGTATTCTCAGCATTTCGGTTTGGAATCTGGTCAGCCATAAGCTAAAACAGAACACAAATGACACATCACAATTAATATAGTTTTAAAAAGAACAGTATAAATACTTTGATAGCACACAAATAGTGATTGGTTGAAAAATTCATCAATTATCTAATTAGCAAAGTATGATTTTCCAAAACTGATTCAAATCCAAAAAAGAAACAAAAAAAGACAATTTTGAGTTTACGATTGTTGTTACTATTTATTTAAATAGAATGATAGAATCTGTTTAAACAATTTTGACGAAAATAAATTATACTATATATAGAAACAATATACCTACAGCAACAAATAAATCGAACTATAAAAACAATAGACTTAAAACAACAGCGATAAATTGAAGACTTAACAACAAGAATCTGGAAACGATTCTGGACGAGGCCACGGCAAGCCGTGTTCCCGTAAACTCAAATTTGCCCGCCTTAGCTTCTGGCCTCTTGGACAAGTGAGTTCCAAGGTACAACGTCCGATCACCTCTGCTTGAATTAGAGCAGAATTCCGAGCAGACTCTTTCGAACACTAGTAGTGGGTAGTACTCTCAAACAATATGAAATGTATGAATGAAGAATGATTTCGGATTTTTGAAACAATAGAGCTGTAGCAGTTCATATAACTGATAGTATAGCTCCAAAATTCTTCGAAATTAAGTGTAATGCTTAGTGGGTTAGATGAAAAGTCTCAACACTTAATATCAGATTAATACGGATTTAAGTCTCACACTTAAATCTGATATCAATTCTGCAGGAGGTGAAAAGTCTCAAACTTAATACTCAGCAGAATGTGAAAAGTCAGGTGGGTGAAAAGTCATTTCAGAAATCAGAGCAGTAAAAAGATAGAGTTGTCTTCGCGATAGCGACATGCACGGCGAGCCAAGACGAGCGAGCGGAAGGATGATGCGCGAGGGGCACCCATTTTTTCTAGTTGACTACACTCTATTGATTTGTTTCTCAATATAAACAAACCATAAGTGTCTCAAAAATTCAATGTGGGATTTCTTTAGTCAAGTTACCATTCAAATTCACTTACCAAATTTTGTTCTCATTAACAAAACTTTTGGGCTTTTTTCAATTATTAATTCCAACACCTTCTTCCCCCACGAGCATGTGTGCATTTGGTTTACAAATTTCCTGGTGCAATCGCAGGAGAAAACATTTAACCTTGTTAACTCGAACAAAATTTGTTCTTTAGCATATTTCTTTGTATCCCAAACCCTGCGGCAGTACCTACAAATGAAGCAAGGTTGGCCACAAACATACAGGTGGTGAATAGTTATTGAAAGGAAGAGGGTAACCCGATAAATATGTGTTTTGGTACTGAGTCCTCACAGAAGTATCAAAATCTGCAACTTTTAGTAGCTGTCTAACTCAAATATTATAAATGTTATAACCTGCACGACCTTTCAGTTATCGTATTTTGATTGTTGTAACTCAATCTTACTCTTGCAACATCCATCCCAAGCAAGTCCAACTTCAACGCAATGGAATTACATAAAATATAGCTTCAACGTTCTACCCTTCAATTAATTCGGAAAACAAATGAGTTTCTTTTACATGGTGCTGATGATTTACCACTCAAATGCGGTATGAGGAGGCGAAAAAAGTTAAGGTGCAAGATCAAATGGGCAGGCTAATCCAGACAAAGATTATGCATTGGCCTCTCTTTCAACCTCGATCTCCAAATCATTGGCTGACAGAAACTTCAATAGTAAGACCAGAAAATTAATTAGATTATAGACCAGTGGATAGAAGATGGAGGGATAGATTCGATGGGCACTCGAACAAAAAAATACTCTTATATTTCATGTGGAGCTTCTTAAACATTACAATTTTGCGACACGTCCCTCTAGATTCCCTCGTCCTGCCTCTGGATGGAATGAGATTTTCGCCAGCAGACACGTTCTCTTTGCAGCTTCCTGTCCGAGAATATGAAGAATATGACAAGTTCGCATCAATGGTTCTCCAAACAATTATAGATCCATCACATCAAATCGAACCATTTGTATTTGGTTCCCTTCACATGTAACTGTTCACCTTATATACAGCATTCACAAATTGATAACATCCCCAACACCGCCGCCCCCGTCACCACCAGAATCCTGGAACATAGCGGCCATCCACGTAACTTAAACGCTCCCCCACGACCCAAATGGAAAAAGAGCCACTCCTAGTCTCCTACCTTATATCAGCCGACACAACTTTGCCTTGTACCGAAAAATGTTGAAATTATAGTTCCGCCAACGCCCTCACCCCTTAATCTAAAGAACTAAAAGACATGCTCATCTTTGGTTCCCCTTCATATTCGCCATCCCTTCTGAAGGAGACTTCATCTTCAAGCATTCTCGAGGCCTTAACTTTAAGCCTCACCTCCCTGAAACCCTTCTGTTAATAATCTCGACGATGAAAGATCCAATCTTGATCCAGAAAACCAAAAATCTTGGTTGGGAACCATTTTTCATGCACAAAGCAGCCACAGTTTGGTAAATTGTCGATTGTTAGACATGGTTTTTCTGCTTTTGATCTTGTATTTGGCGTTTATTCTTTCAACATGGATAAGTTCAGGGCGGTTGAGATACATCCTGTTGTTGATGCTTTGTACTTTTGCATTGTGACTATGTGTATAGTTGGGTATGGTGACATAACCACTGAGAGTACTTCAACTAAGTTATTTTCTATTCTATTTGTACTTGTGGGTTTTGGGTTATTGACATTTTGTTATATGAGATGGTTAGTTATGTGCTTGATTTACAAGAGATTTATCTTCGAAGGACTATCAAGAGTAGGGTATCTAATGATCCTGGATCTTACATTATACATGTGAAAAGGGGAGGATTCGGATGAAAGTGGCCTTGGCCTTGGCCTTGGCCTTGGGGGTTGTGGTTTCTTCACTTCTTTGTATTGGAATTGGGGTATGTTATGCATTTTGTTGAAAAACTGAAATTTGTTGGATTCATTCTATTTGTCGGTTATTTCTGTCACAACAGTTGAATATAGCTACAGGGCGTTTAATCTTTGACGAATCGGTTTTTGCTTCAATTTGACTGCTAATGTCTACGCTCGCGGTTGCTATAGAACCTTTCTTTACTTGGCTGAGGCCATAGTTGGTAAGCGGTAGAAAAGGATGGCAAAATGGGTACTTGGTCAAGATACGACGGTAGCTCAATTTCTTGCTGCTGATATTGATAACAACGATTTTATGAGGTAAATTCTTAATATATGTTTATAATGTAGTAATTTAAATTGTATTTGATGCGATGTATGTGTTGACAGTTTAAGATAGATTACTAGGTACTACTGTAGCTGCTGGTGTATACACATTTTGAACCTCCAAACTATCAAGAACTATAGTCTGCAAAATTTACGTATGTCCCTCTTTATATATTGGTGGGAGAACCAACCAGTGTACCTCATTTCGCATAAACTTGATAGAGCAAGATAATAGGATCTAAATTATGCACTTACCTTATGTATTTTATTCTGTAATCCTAACCATCTTTAGAATATATTTCCTAACTTGAGAAGGAACCTATGTCATTATAACATGTATATATATTCTGACATTGCTCAATAATATATTATATTGAAATCTTAAATTGTTTATGGTATCAGAGCATCTTTGTCTATTGAACAAAGAATTCCCTCAGCCTCTCCAATCCTTCTATCACTCTAATGGTGTCCTCCTATAACTCTCCCACTTCTCCAAAAAATCAATCAGATCTGTCCACCAAAGGTGAATCATCAACTGTTCTCACCTCAAACCAAACAAACTTTATTCCCACCAATGAAAGTCTAATCTCTCTCAATGCTTCAACTCAAATACCGTTCAAACTATCAAAAGGTGGATGAAATTACTCCTCTTGGAAATCTCAAATGACCAACCTACTGTATGGATACTTTCTTATTGGCTTTGTGGATGGCTCTCACCCATACCTACCACAGTCAGATCCAGCTTATACCTTTTGGCTACGTCAAGATAGCTTGGTACTTCTAGCAATTCAAGCCACGATACACAGTACAATTAGTCCCCTCATTAATAATTGTACTTCTTCTGCAGGGGCTTGGAATAAAATAGAGAATAACTTCGTTAATCGCTCAAATACTCGTATGCTTTCCCTCTTATCTCAACTTATGTCTAACAAGAAGGAAGGAAAACCTGTTGCAGCTTATGTGAGTAGAGTAAAGAGCATTGTTGATGCATGGGCCATCCCCTAAGTGATGCAGGAATCATGGCATACACCCTGAATGGTCTCACTGATGAATTCAAGGAATTAACTGATGTTGTTCGCATTCGTGACTCACCAATCTCATTTGAAGATCTCTATGACAAATTACTTGATGAAGAGTTGAATAGTAATCATGGAGAATCAAAAGATGACACACCAGTCACTGCAAACTTCACACAACACAGAAATAATCGTGGAGGAAGAAGTGGTCATGGTAATCGTGGTGGACGTGGAGGATTCAATCCCATGTATAATACAAACAACAATCAATTTCCCCCATTTACTAGCTCATCCAATACTTATTCCAGACAACAATCGCATGGTCGTGGACAGCAATCACAAGGTACATTTGTCAATCCAAATACTAACTCATTCTCACCAAACTGGAGTTCTGTTTCCTATCAGGGTAATCAAGCAACACAAAGTGTCATATGTCAGCTGTGTGATAAACCAGGACATAGTGCCAAAGTCTGCCGCACTCGTGGCAAGCCCTCATCTCCATTTAGCCAACCACAAGCCAACTTTACGAATGGAGAAACAATAAACAATGACACCAACTGGCTACTTGACTCAAGGGGCACACCCCATATCACATCTGACCTTCAAAATTTATCCATGCACTCTGACTATGTTGGAACGAAGATGTCGTAGTCGGCATTGGTAATGGAATCTCAACCTCTCACATTGGATCCTCTACTATTAATTCGCATACTACACCATCTACTATAAATAATATCTTGTGTGCACCTGATAAAGAAAAATCTAATCTCAGACTCCCAATTCTATAAACAAAACAATACATCCATTGAATTCTTTACAAACCATTTTCTTATAAAGGATTTGAATACGGGGGCATCCTTGCCCCGGGGCCGGAGTAAACACAACTTATATGAGTGGCCATCATCAACATCTTCAAATCAGTCCAACCCATCCAAAGCCTTCTGCACACATAGCCCTCACTTCTCAAATTTGGCATCAACGCCTTGGTCATCCTTCCTTACAAGTCCAACAACAAGTCATCAAACAAAACAACATTCCAGTCTCGGATAGCTCTCGGCCTACTGCAGTTTGTGATCATGTCTATGTAATAAAAGTTACAAGTTACCTTTCAATAACTCTTCTCTTGTTTGTGACAAACCTTTTCAAGTTATTTATTCTGATGTTTGGGGTCCCGACCCTGTTACTTCTCTTGGCGATTTTCGTTATTATGTCCTCTTTGTTGATTATTTTACCAAGTACACATGGTTTTATCCTCTCAAACTCAAATCTGATGTGTTTCAAGTTTTTGACAAGTTTCAAAAATTAATCAGTAACTTCTTTCAAACTCCCATCAAAACAGTATATACCGATGGTGGAGGGGAATATCAAGCTCTCTCCAATTTATTAAGTAAACTTGGCATAGAGCATCTCACTTCACCTCCATATACTCCTGAACATGTTGGGTCTGTCGAGCGTAAACATCGTCATATTATTGAGACTGGCCTAACTCTCCTACACCAAGCCTCTATCCCCACTCGTTTTTGGCCCTATGCATTTCAAACCGCTACATATCTTATAAATCGCATGCCAACTAGCGTCCTTCAACTTGAACACCATATCATAAATTGTTCCGCAAACAACCTAGCTATAACTCTCTCCGTGTGTTTGGTTGTCTCTGTGACCCATGGCTTCATCCCTACACCTCTCACAAACTTGAACCATTCCCTTGTGTCTATCTCGGTTTTCCATACCTCACCATGCCTACACCTGCTTTGACATTCAATCTCATAAAATCTTCTTTTCTCGTCATGTTGTCTTCCTCGAAACTATCTTTCCCTACAAACATAAACCCAATGTTCCCACTCATGACCATAACCAATACCTTCCCCACCTTCACTCTATATTTCTTACTCGGCCTCCACAAACCACTTCTACTCCAACCAGCAACTCTACAGTTGAAACCTCCACTCCACAACCACCCTCGTATCTTCATACTATCTCTTCATCATCAGTTCATCTCAAACATCTAACCCCACACAATCAATATCCACCAATTCTCCTACTTTAGAACACAACACTCCCATCCCAACCACCGTCTCACAATCTACTACACCACCTACTCACTCATTGGACACCTCTGCCCCTTCTCCTTCACTAGCTTCAACTGTGCCACTTCCCTCTTCGTCACCTTCAGCTGTCCCAACTTCTCGAATGGTCACACGCTCCCAACGCAACATCTATAAGCTTAAAATACCTTTCACCCTACACGCCACCACCTCTTCTCAAGATCCCACCCAATTTGAACCCACCTCCTTCACCCAAGCTAACAAACACTCCCACTGGCGTCAAGCCATGCACGATGAACTCACTGCTCTCCACAAAAATCATACCTGGATACTAGTTCCTCATTCACCCTCACAAAATATTATTTAATGTAAATGGGTATACAGAATTAAGAGAAATGCTGATGGTTCCATTGCTATCTACAAAGCTCGTCTAGTAGCCAAAGGCTTCCATCAACGCCCAAGCATTGACTTTACTGAAACATTTAGCCCGGTCATTAAGCCTACCACTATTTGTTTAGTCCTCAACATTGTTGTGTCTCGTTGTTGGAGTTTGAATCAATTGGATGTTAACAATCCATTTTTACAGGGCACTCTCTCTGATACTGTTTTCATGCAGCAACCTCTAGGGTTCATTGATACTCATCTTCCCACTCATGTCCGTCAGTTGCAAAAAGCCATCTATGGGCTTCGCCAAGCACCCCGAGCTTGGTATACTGAGCTACGCTCCTTTTTGCTTAGCCACGGGTTTATCAACTACAAGAGTGACACCTCCTTGTTCATCTACAAATCAGGCCTACCATTATATATCTCCTTGTCTACGTGGATGATATTATCCTCACAGACAATGATCATCATGCCGTCAGTGCCTTTACTCATCAATTGTCCGCACCCTCTCTCAAGGATCTTGGTACGCTCAGCTACTTCTTGGGCATTGCGACCATTCGATCATATAGTGGTCTCTTTTTTATCTCAAAGCAAGTATGTACATGATCTTCTTCACAAGACCGCTGTGCATGAGGCCAAGGTAGTACACACCCCTCTTTCCTCCTCAGAGGCTCTAACGCTTGATGATGGTTCTCCATTCCATGATCCAACTCAGTACCGTCAAGTTCTTGGTTCACTACAATATCTATCGTTCACACGGCCTGACATTTCATTTGCTATTAATAAACTTGCACAGTTCATGCATCGCCCTTCCTCTCATCATTGGAATGCTGTCAAAAGGGTACTTCGATATTTGCAAGGTACGCCTCACTATGTCTCATGTTGTCTGCTCGTTCATCCTTAGCCTTACATGCCTTTGCGGATGACGATTGAGCTGGTGATATTGATATTCGATGCTCCACATCTGCTTACGTGGTGTTCTTCGGCTCCAATCCCATCCGTTACTGCTCCAAGAAGCAATCCACTGTTGCTCGCTCGTCCACCGATGCTGAATACAGGGTTGTTGCATCAACTACATCTGAAGTCAATTGGATCACTAATCTCCTATCTGAACTTGGCATCTCACTACCTTCCGCGCCAACAATCTACTGTGGCAACATTGGTGCCACCTATCTATGTTCCAATCCAGTCTTCCACTCCCGGACGAAACATATTGCACTTGATTTCACTTTGTCCGTGATCAGGTTGCTAGGCACCAAGTTCGGATCTCCCATGTTCATACGTCAGACCAACTTGCTGACTCTTTAACCAAATCTCTTGCTCGTCAACAATTTCAGCTTCATCGGTCCAAGCTTAGTGTCCTACCAGGACCCTTGCGCTTGCGGGGGGCATGATAGAGCAAGATAATAGGATCTAAATTATGTACTTAACGTATGTATTTTATTATGTAATCCTAACCATCTTTAGAATATCTTTCCTAACTTGAGAAGGAACATAGGTCATTGTAACATGTATATATTCTGACATTGCTCAATAATATATTACATTGAAATCTTAAATTGTTAACCTACCCGTGTAATGTGCTCTGGTTCCTTGCAATTTCACTTTTAATCGGAGAATGGGGGTCTTTTCATGTTCAGTGCTTGTTGAAGATGGCTTTTATTCTTTAATTTATGAGATGGGCTTTTTAGTTTTACGATTATGAGATTATTATATCCATAAGAGTGTATTTGTCAATGAACGAGTGTTTCCTGTTTAGCACTGATCAAATCTCTTTTTTTTTTTTCTGGTCTACTGTTTCCTATGTACTTACTGGTAACACTTGCACCAGACCAGAGTATTCCCATTAAACTCTTCTGACGGATACAAATTATATGGTTCGAGTGAAGTTCGGTCCATTTCTTTAGCACTCTTTATTTTTTGATATTTTGATTTTCAAGAATTTAATTTAATTTAATTTTATATAATTATTGATTTTAAAACAACAGGTTTTTGTTAGTTAAAAATAAGATGGGAGTGCGTGCAGAATTTACCATGGTTTTGATAATTTGAACTTGCTTTGTTGTGAATGATATTAGGGGTCGACCAAGTCAATACTAAATCGGGGTGGACCAAGTCAAGTCCTGTTCTCGTTTTGCGACAATACTATTCATTATTACCAAGTCAATACTATTAATGTTACCCGAATTTGGTAGGGCTAGAGAATTACGACGATTTATAAGGTTTGGCAAAAAATATAATTTCTGAAAATTAAAACAGAAAAAAAATTATCTCGAAATATTGAATGTGGTTGGAGTCCGTCTTAACCCAATAGTTACTCCGCCACTGAACACAAGGTTTTATTGATATCTAAAAGAGAATTTATCGCTACAAGACCTCTTTTTTCTTCTTTTTTTTTTTTTTTGGAAAAAAGAAGTCAAAATATTGATTTGCATTGATTGTTCAACAATATTCGAACTCGTGGCAGGGAATCAAAAAAGAAAAAACTCACACATTTTGAAGCTTAGCCCATCTTCAAAACGAAAGAAAAGAAAGACAAATTGCTGGAAATAATTGATCTAAATGCTTCAATTAGAGTTGGCATGAGACGTTAATTCAGAAGCAATTGGTTTAAAATGTTGACTTGGGGTGTGTTTGCAATTGCTTATTCAAAGCACTTCTATGTTGATTTTGCTTAAAGTTGAAAAAAGTTGATTTTAAGCAAAAGCATTGAGTGTTTGCTATTAAAATAAAAAAAGTAGCTTAATATACTTCAATTAATTACAAAACTGACACCAAACAATTTAAAGCAGTCAAAAGTATGTCATGACATGCTTCTCAGCTTCTATTTTTTCTGTTTATTTAGAGAAATAATAGCAGAAGCAAGGAAATAAAACACTCAAAAACTGTTTTTTTATCTGAAAAGCTGATAAGCATTTTACAAAAGCATTTACAAACACCCAAACTCGATATATTCCAAATGGTCTAGATGGGATATAATGATTGGGGACTTTGACTTTGTTTCATCTTGTAATAGTCAATCTATACTATATTATATAAAATAAAATAAAATATTAATTTATTAATTAATGTTAAATAATTTTACCCATTATGGTATAAAATATACCCAAAAGAATGTTGAAATAAAAGGTTAAGACAGTATTTTGATGTGGTGGGGGTAACGAGACCTAACCAAAAGTTTAAAGTGTTCGATAAAAAATTAAGTAATATAAATACACGATGCAAAAGGAGTAGTTTTTCAAACAAGGGGATGTGAACACATTCTGGTAGCATTCGCTTATTTTGTTTTATTTAATCAACTTTTAATTAATTGGGGACATGATTAATTAAATGTATTATATGTTGGGGAAATATTTTAAAAGTACAGATGCAAAAAATAATTAAAAAAAATACAATATTAAAAAATGTATATCTCGAATTTATGGATGTATTTGGATTGAGACATTTCATTTTAAGGGTTATGTTTAGAAGAAAAAAAATAGATTTGAAATGATTCATATAATCGAGGATTTGAAATACTTTGTTTTGATCTAGCTTATATTGTTCACTTTCCACATTGATCCAAGTTTAAGACTATAACTAAATGATCGACGAGCCTCTGGACTTAATCGAATGGTAAATGTCCATGTCCTCCTTTGAATCTACTCGAGTTTCAGTCTGAGCGATGGCCAAAAAATATTTACAAAAACCCTCCGAACTTCTTCTTTTTCAATTTTTTTAGAGAGGGCACTTTACGTAGGAGCATCGTCACGATTGATATTGATTATTACAATGGTATTGAAAATCAATGGTAGTTATATATAGGATATTACCATGTGGATAGCATCAAAATTTTCTAAGTGGGATATGTTCACAAAGCAATAGTATTGTACTTAGAAAAGGTTGTCTTATTCATTAGTAATAATGTATTATTAATTTTGCTGGAAACTGAGACCGTTGAATCGGTCTTCAGCTGACTTAATCACTTTTTTTCAACAAAAAACTTTAGACTTTGTGGTCCAATAGTTATCACATTTTAACACTGTTTTATTAAGGACAAAGTGGTTATAATTGGTGTTTTTAATAGCAATGTAGGCATTTCAAATGTTCTAGCGAACTTTTTGTTTTCAAATTTTTAGAGAATGGGAGGTGTCGAACCCGAGACCTCTTATATTTATCTTTACTAATTAAAAAATGTACCAAATATCTTTACCCATTCGTTATTTTAGCAATTAATGTGATTGTTATATCAAATATTATAAAATTGATAATTAAATATTATAAATTGTATTATAATTTAATCATAAAAATGTTTTATTATAATAAGTATTGATTTGTTGTTTACCGCAAGGAAATGAGAGATCCGTCCTCCGATGAACAAGTCAATAATCGAGAAGGTGATTGCAGCATAGTTAATTAAACGCCTAACAAAATATTGTCTTCCACCTTATAATTCTGCATTGATTGGGAGTTCCAACAAAATAGTCACACACAATCGACGCTATTAAGGTCAATAATCTCAGCTTCTTTATTTAGTTTCATGGAAAAAAACTCATACACTCCATTACATGTAAGGTGTGTGTGACGACTTGGTTAAAAGTTCACCTCTTTGGGGAAGACTTGTGATTTAGTCCCGTGGTGCGCGGAAAAAACTTTAGTCCTCCCCTATCAAAAAAATAAATTAATTAATTAACTTGAAAAATGTTCACGGTTATCTCCTCATATGCTAATTTTACGGATATTATCTCTCACTGTTTGATACATTATGCATGTTTGTATTTACGAATTTAGGAGTTATTTGGATCGAGTCGTTTGAAATCATTGGTTTCAAACATATTATAGTATTTGTTTAGATAAATTTAATTCTGAGGATTTCAAATCAATCTTCTTTTAATTTAATAGTAATTATAAAGTATTTCATATAGACGCAGTTCTTCAAATAATATATGTGTTATTTAAAATCTATTTTTTTCAAATAAAATCAAATCATTTCATTCAAATCAAGTAATTTACGAACCAGTACTTAGTTTTATTATTCATTTGTTTCCTAGTAATATATTGAAATAGTCGTTTAAAAGCTTAGAAATATTCCGCATATGTGTACGAAGAACTAAATATACGAGAAATAACAAGAGTTTTAGGGATTAGAGTCTCTACTCGAAAAATGTAATAATTGATGGCTTCTCCAACCCTGTGCCATCCCCAGCGCCATCCTTGGCACTGGGTACAGTGCAAGGAGATATGGCGCAGCACTGTAGCTGCTCCATTTCCGGCGCAAGTAAGTCCCTTTTTTAAAAAATTTTTTGTTTTTTTAAAAATTATATTATTATTTAGTATTGTTTTTTGTTTTAACAAATAATTTATGAAAAATTATAATAATTATTATATATAGTAAAATAATTTTTTATAGTAAATATTTATAAAAATTAAATTTAGTAGTATTATATGACATTAAATTTTATTTAAGAAGTAATTAATGATTAAGTTAAATTTATGTTTAAATATTTATATAAATTGAATTAATTAAATTGAAATGAATTAAATTAAATTAATAAATTATTTAACAGAAATATATAAAGGAATAAAATAATAGTTAAAAGGAATATTCTTTATAGTTTAAAGTTTGAAATAGATGGGTTGGAGATGAGTTTTGTAGTTGGTGTAAAAATTACAATATTTTGATGTAAAAGTTACGCTAAAATAAAGATTATGGTTGGAGATGGCCTGAGTAGCCTAACGTTCATACATATTTATTCTCCTTTTTGTCGACAAATGAGTAACACGTCGTAATAAGACTAGTAGTGCTTCGTTTTTGACCTAATGTTTTTAGAATTATTACATGTGAAATCGAAATTTAAATTTTTTTTTTCAAGAAAAAAAAGTATACACTCAGTCAATTTGATATGGCAAAAACGAAAAATATTTGTATGCATCGGTTTAGATTCATAAGCTAATATATTAATATTTTAAACCAAATATATTAAATTAGACTATAACTAAAGCCCATACAAATCCATACAAGCATTTTTCGAGAAAAACAATCTTATTATAGTTTGAACATATTAAAGAAAGCTGAACTCTATTTTGATTTCTTGTGAGCATATTGATTGTGATATGAAATGGTACGGAGATCATACGTTGTCCCGTTGGTTTAGAAAATTATTTCACTGAATATAAATTTTCCTTTTAGGAGAGTTGTGAAAAATAATGTTTTTTTTCTATTTTTCAGTTTTTTGATGATATTCTCACAGTATCCTCGGGATAATTTCACCATCCAAAAACCCCTATTTTAGAATATTCTATATAAAATATTCCACATGAAGGGTTGGATTGGCGCTAAAACCAGCACCAATATAATCTTTTCAGTTGTTTAGTTTAATGTTGTTCTGCAATTAATATCAATTGAAAATCATTGTTGAATGTTACCACAAGACACTGTCTATGTGATTGCATCAATTTTTCCTTTTTAATTCTGGCTTTTTTTATAGATTGAAAAAACCAGCCAAAGACCATGAAATAAACACACGTGGGAACAAATAATTATAGTTATTCTTTATTAAATTAAATAATTTGAAAAGTATATGATTTAATTATTTTTTGAAGTAAAAATATATGTTTAATTTTTAGAAATACAAGTTTTAATTGATTTCTTTTTTATAAAAAATTCGTATTCAGCCTCTATTAATTTTCTTAACATGTATTACCCCTTATTTTCTTATTTCTACTAGTTGTAGAAATATTTTTTTTTTTTTTTTAAAAATAAGTAAACAGATGTATGTATGTTTATATTATATGTTTGTTTGAATGTTGAAATAGTTTTGGTTAAAAATCTAAATATATGTGCTTAAAATGGCCTTTTTTTTTGTTATTGAAATAACTAAAATGGGCCTTACTAAGTGTTAATTTAATTTTTTATGTATGTTGTATATCCAAATAATTCAAAATTATTTATTATATGTTTAAAACATGATAATAATCATCATTTCTATCTCAGTTTACAAGATTTGGTTGCAACAAATTATAATAATTCATAGATATGCATTTATTTAATGAATACTTATTGGTTATGAGCAATACTTAAAGCGTTGGCGTACTTACAAGCCCCCCAAGCCCAGATTTTTTTTTTTTTAATTTTATGCATTCAAATTATTTTTATGTATTCAAAAAATTGGGGTTAAAAATACAGGCAAACCCAACTTTTTTTATTTTCTGAGTGGCTTTTAAAACCCTACAATGGCCTACTTACACTTCACTCATCATCCTTACGACTTCATCATCGCTCCTTCACTCATCTTCATCGGCTCGCCACCATCTATCCAATAATCAGTCAGTCAAGTAAGATTTCTTCAACTTCAAGGTAAGATTTCCCAAAAAGTATTTGAATTTTTAAAAATTATATTGTCAGAATCCATTGCTTTGACGTTGAGATTTCAAATCTAATTCTCCTTAAAATAGTTTTGAATTTACTTATTTGTCAAAAAATATATTTATTTAAAAAATTTCAAAATAAAAAAGATAATTTTATATATTAACATAGAGTTCCAATAAGAAGTTTAATGAATCCATTTTTTTTTTCACAGTAGGAAATGAAAGGGCTGAATGGGGCCACTGACAATGGATCTCCAAAAATTTCTTTGGGGGCTCTGCCCCCGAACCCCCGCAAAGGGGCTGCTGCCCCTTCAACCCCGCATCACCTATACTTTCCAGCCCCCCAATGCAAAATTCCTAGCTACGCCCGTGAATTCAATGACACAGATTTATCAGTGAGAACCAATCTGATAATAAATTTCGATGATTAATCCACACATACATAGGGTAGCCAAGATTATAAGTAGCCAAGATTACCAAGAAGTAATGTGAGGAGAACAAAAGATCATCTCCCACGTGCCAACCAGGGTGTCGGCTATGGTCAAATGGCGGTGCACCAGTGGGGACACGTGCCAGGCCCCTTCCTTCTCAGAGGTTACCCAGTTTTTGGAAACATTGACGTTTTGGACTGCCAAAACACACAGCAGTCTTCATTTAACTTTTTTGCTTATACTTGTAAAACCATAAGAATTCTAATAATATTTAAATTTATTTTTGATAAGTAGATTTAAAATGTAAAGCAACGTAGTTCATGGTTAGTGTTATCACTAATGGCATCTCTTGGTTAAAGATTAGTCTAGAGATTAAGATTATTTTGGATAATACGTACGCATTTTACGCGTCTTTGTTCTTAATTAAATTTATATTCACTACTAGTTTAATATTATTAAATTTTGATTTGAATCTCTGCAACAAAAATTGAATATAAATAATATTGACGTTTAATATATATAGTTTTAAAGGTTAATTATTCCCACTGCATCATAATATTTTATATTTTTTTTCTATCGATAGTCCGCACAAAATCAAAGTCAACGAAGTCAATCTATTTTTCATATTTTAAAAACTTCGAGTGATGAAATATGTAATATAATATAATAATATATAATCTTGTACATTTGACACATACACACACGATATATATATATATATATATATATATATATATATATATATATATATATATATAAACAGCTTTCATTTATGAGAAATAGTACATAAAACTCAAGATTTTTTGTCTGAAATCAATTATATAAATGTGTGTTTGGGTTGGGTGATTTAATTTTAAAAAAATATGAATTATCTTATGACTTTTGTTGTTTAGATCCTTTTGAATTTTATTATTTTAAAATTGTTTATAAATCAATTTAATAGATTTAAAATTATTTAACATTATCTATTAAATAATTCCCTTTAATTAATACCCAAACACGACCTAGGACTTAAATGTCATCGAGCTTCCGGCCTTTGCAGTGTGTTAATAGCTCTTGTCCCTATTTGGAACGACTCGAATTGGAGTCCGAACAGGTCCAAAAATCTTTAAAAATCCCACGAAACTTAAATGTCTTCTGCCATAATAGAAAAAATGTTTAAATGGTCATAATTATTTTTCATTCAAATTAACTTATAAAATTTCAGTATCTGTTTTGGTAATTAAATTTGTTGAACATATTTGAATAAGTTATTATTTATTTATTAAAGACAGGCAGAGGCTAGAATTACATTATTAACTTTGTCAAACAAACCTTTAGTAAATGGGACCCACATATGACATGTTCACATTATTTAATAACCGTACTGTATAAAAAATAATAGGCTACTGACCTCAATCAAAATCTTCTTCTCGTCAATGCTTAAATATAAAGACATCACAGACCAAAATGTAGCAAAATTGTCAAACCCTCCTAATCTCCTTCCTCTGCAACCCTACTTCATTCTTCTTCTTTCTCAAATCTCCATGTCTGAAAATTTCGGTGACTTTTACTATCACCACACCTTTCAAGATATCGATCATGGCCGCAACAACGCCAGTAGAAGCTCTCCCGCTTATATGGAGAACCCATCTGTTCAGAATCTGCAAATGATTGATCAGTCCAATAATTACCTGAGTTTCACTGAGTTTTTGCGTGGAAACTTTGATCAGAATGTTCCGAGTTCAATTGGGTCGTCTGCTGAGGTGTTTTACACCGTGAAGGAGGAGCAGAAAAGGGTGGTGGACGGTGTCTACGGTGCTGAAAACCCTACGACGCCCAACTCCTCGATATCATCTTATTCGACTGAGGCAGCAGCAGGTGAGGAAGATTTGAGCAAGAACGAGAAATTTGATGGTAAAAAAGAGAATCCTGAAGATGAAGAACACAGCTCTTCTAAGAAAGAGTGAGATATTCATTTCTTTAATTTCATTACTTTTTGTTATTGAAATTAAAGTCAATAATTGTTATTAATTGATGGATGAAGGAGTTCGAAAGGGAAGAAGAAAGGAAAGAAGAAGCAACAGGAGCCCAGATTTGCTTTCATGACCAAGAGTGAAGTTGATCATTTGGAAGATGGATACAGATGGAGAAAATATGGACAAAAGGCAGTCAAGAATAGCCCCTATCCAAGGTTTAATTAACTTATTTCTTATAATAATTATGTTAATTTCTTAGAAACTAATTGAGATCCCTCGTATAAATTACAAGCTAATATTTATGATTCTCTATCAACTTTTTTATATATATTCAACCTTAAACACACCTGAAAAATTGCATGCTACATCATTATTTTCAACAATGAACGAACTCAAAGTTATGCAGTATTTCAGTAGTCGGTATTCTGGAATAAAAGATTTATATTTTAAGAAAAAGTAACCCTTTTAACAAGATGAACGCCAAGTTTTTTAGTGGTTCACCAAATCCTCGGCCACTAAATCTGTGTAGTTTGAACATAACCATCCTAGTGTGAATCGAAATCAAGATTTCATTCAACTGTAGTCAACAATTATCAAATCCATGTTATTTTTTTTAGAACAACCCCTTTTCTTTTCTTTATTCTTCTGTGAAAATAATAATGTCCTTCATTGTTTCAAGATTCTGCACTACTTAATAACAAAACTTGCGGGAAAACCCCTTGCAGAAGCTACTACAGATGCACAACCCAGAAATGCCCGGTCAAAAAACGCGTCGAAAGATCTTTCCAGGACCCTTCGGTCGTCATCACGACGTACGAAGGCCAACACAACCACCATCTTCCAACAAGTCTCCGAGGAAATGTGGCCGGAATATTCCCTCCCTCCATGCTAACTCCGCCGTTGACAATGGAAGGTCCACCGAGCAACTTTCCTCAAGAAATGTTTGTTCATCAAATGCCTTATAACATCTACGGCTATGGCAGCGGCGGCGCCAGCAATGTGTATCATCAGCAAAGCCCACGTGACAATCAACAGTACCAGATTTCTGATTATGGGACGCTGCAAGATATATTTCCCCCAGTCTTCACGAAACAGGAGCCCTGATGAGACATTCTAGGTCTAACCTTTGCCGAGGTTTCTTTATTTTATTTTTATATCTTCTTTTATTTATTTTTGTAGTATCTTCTCCCGTGTGTCCTGATTATTTTATTTTCCCAGAACCTACGGATCACTTCTTTTGTACTTGATAGATTTATTAAATACATTATCATGTTAAATTTACATAAATGGAGTTTAAGATGCACTCTACACTTTTAAAAATCATCCGATGTAGTGTCGGACAATCTTCGGACACCGACATTCCACACGTGTCGGACACACACATGGCGTGTCCTTAATTTTTTTTAAAAAATAAAATCGGACACTCGTGTCGACACTCCCCTCAATATCGGAAACCTGTGTTGAACCGGCTGATGGGTGTATCCGAGACAGATAAGATATTTTTTGGGGTTAATTGTACAAATGTTTTGGCTAAAATGAAATTTGGATGTATTAGTTAAATTTTATGTTAATTGAAGTAATATATGTTTGGTGTTAGTATGAGTGATACTATGATGATTTCAGTAGTATGCATTTATTTATATGTTTTTTGAATTTGATACGAATAATTTTGGTGTTATTTTTTATTTGGACGTGTTTGTTAAACTTTATGTTAGTTGAAGTAATGTATTTGATGTTAGTATGAGTGATACTATGATGATTTCAGTGTACGCTTCTTGAATTTGGTAAGAATATTTTTAATGCTTTTACATGATTTTAGAATTTAAAATTGTGAATTTTAGTATATTGTAATATAGTACATGTATAATATATAAAAATATAAAAATATACATGCGTATGTCAGCCGTGTCGTATCCTGAAAATTTTGAAAATTTATGTTGTTGTATCTGTGTTGTGTCAATGTCATCATGTTAGTGTCCATGCATCGTAGATGGAGTAGCAATTTCATCTGCCATTGTTGTTTGATATATTAATTATGGTTTTCAAAAATGTGCAAATTATATAATTTATATAATATGGATTCAATTCCGAATGTTAAAATATATGTTTTTCGTAGATGCATTAAATTACCTAATTACGTTCAACATCCAGCATAATTAATTCACGAGATATATATATTGTTAAGAGATATCTCACATTGTTAATTTATAATTTGTAAATTAATTCACGATATATATATATATATATATATATATATATATATATATATAATAGATTATTCTACTCATTATTGATTGGTTTTGAGCTGGAACTCCATGTATGTTATCAGAGCAGACTTTTTATGTGATTGTCTATTTCGCCAGCATATGCTCATCATCACCCAGTTATCAATCAGCGTGTTTGACTTATATAATGTCACACGTGAGGGGCGGTTGAGTCGTTCCACATTAAGAATTTACAAGTCATGTTAGCTCTTTATTATACATGTTACTCCACTAATCAATTATACTGTTAATCAATCAGATCGGATATACAGTGAGTGTGAATTTTTTTATGTGAATAGACATCCATCCAATAAGTGGAAAACAACCATTCACCAAGGACACATAGATATCCCTACAACATAGCTGCCAAGTGGTGTGACTAACAACTTTTCAAGCATTTTGGCGTTTGCGTTCATGTGCATTCAATTCAAATTAGGTGTAAGCATTCTGTTAAACCGAACTGTACAAAACCAAATCGACAGAAAATATTTTCGATCAAACCGAACCGATCGAAATTTGTTTCAAACCAAACCGAATTAAAATCTGTTATTTCGGTCGATTACCGAAATAACCCAATTTTCTTAAGAAAAAATAAATAAATAAAGATAGTACAGGTTTCGTACCAATTTTATGTATACCAAGTACCAAAATTGTATAGGTTTCATACCAATTTTTCGTGTAATAAGTTTCGAATATAGTATAGGTTTCATACCACTTCACGTGTAACTAGTACCAAATTTATATAGATTTCATACCAATTTTATGTATACTTAGTACCGAAATTATATAGGTTTCGAATATAGTATAGGTTTCATACCAACCTCACATATAACTAGTACCAAAATTGTATATGTTTCATACCAACTTCAAGTGTGATAAGTACCAAAATTGTATATGTTTCATACCAACTTCAAGTGTAATAAGTACCTAAAAAGTATAGGTTTCATACGAATTTCATGTATAACTGTACCAAAATTGTATATGTTTTATATCAATTTCATGTGTAATTAGTACCAAAATTGTAAAGATTTTCATACCAATTTCATTTGTAATAAGTACCGAAAATAGAATAGGTTTCGTACCAATTTTATTCGTAATTAGTACCAAAATTATATGGGTTTCATACCAATTTTATGCATAGTTGGTACGAAATTGCATAGGTTTCATACCAACTTTACGTGTAATAAGTTTCGAATATAGTATATGTTTCATACCAATTTCATGTATAACTAGTACCAAAATTGTATATGTTTCATACCAAGTTCAAGTATAATAAGTACCAAAATTGTATATGTTTCATACCAACTTCATGTGTAATAAGTACCGAAAAAAGTAAATGTTTCGTACCAATTTCATATGTAACTTGTACCAAAATTGTATTCATACAAATTTCATTTGTAACTAATACCAAAATTATAAAGATTTAATACCAATTTCATATGTAACAAATACTGAAAATAGTCTAAGTTTCGTACCAATTTTATTCGTAATTAGTACCAAATTTGTATAGGTTTCATACCAATTTTATGTATATTTAGTACCGAAATTGTATAGATTTCATACCAACTTCACATGTAATAAGTAACGAATATAAGTTATACCAATTTCATGTGTAACTAGTACCAAAATTATATTGGTTTCATACCAACTTCATGTGTAACTAGTACCAAAATTATATTGGTTTCATACCAACTTCATGTGTAACTAGTACCAAAATTGTATATGTTCCATACAAACTTCACGTGTAAGTACCTAAAATAATATATGTTTCATACCAATTTCATGTTTAACTTGTACCAAAATTGTATAAATTTCATACCGATTTTATGTGTAACGTGTACCAAAATTGTATACGTTTCGTACTAACTGTAATGATTTCTCAAATTAAAAGTTTTAACTTTTAGTAGAGGGGTATTATAGTCATTTTACTAAAATAGGGAGTTTGAACAAAGTTTTAAGTTGCAGTAGGGAGTTTGAATTAATTTTTTCTGATATAAGGATTGATTCCATAATTAAGTATGATAATGAGGATTTTTTTGAGTTTCCCAAATATATATAATATATATAGAACCCTAATCCCACCAATCTTCAGAATTATACGCTAAAAAATATTATCAGAATGCAAAAATCTTCACCTTCTCCACATTCTCAATTTTTCGCCTCTTTAAGACAAGTGGAGAAAAGACTCAAACTTGAAGACAGTTCGCAACAATCCTCAACTCTTCCTCCGCCGCCGCCAATTCTACCGGGGGAACGCCATGAAAACACAGAACAAACAGATTCTCTAGGTACCCCCATTTACCTCAACTACAAACATCAGTCCCCCGCCACCGAATCGAACACCTCAATCCTCCAAGAAAGTGAAGTCCCTCGAGAGTTTCTCCCAAATTCCACAGATTTCCCAGCAACTCGTCACAGCCCATTTGAAGAAAATCACTTGCTTGTGGAAACCACCGTTGATCAAGATGAAAGAAGTAATCTTGATAATGACATTGAGCTGTTGATTCAGCTCTTGCAGCTGACGGATTCTGGGGAGCAGATACAGAGAGTGGACTTGCTTAATGCGGGTTGTGATGATGGGTTTTACAGGAAGATCGCCGGGTTGAAGGGCCCTGAGAGTTTGAAAGAGTTAGAGAGATTGGAGGGGTGGATTAAGCATTTCTTGAACAGTGATGAGAAAGAACCATTTGTATTGGCCCATTTGCTGTTAGCACAAGCCGCTTTTTGGCACTCTGATGGATTTGGAGGCCTTGAGTTCCCCTCTACCATTGATGAGTTCTTGGAGAAAGATCCACCATTAGATTATTAGGCTTATCATTGGATCATAATTCATAGACAGAATTTACGGTAGCATGATTTCTTGTTCGTGTTCTTGTTATTCTTCAGTATTTCGTTTACGGTGCAAAGCTAATGTTTAGTTCTGATTTCTTGATTGTGTTGATATGCTGCTATACAAAGAAAAGTTCTTCCCTTAATTTGAGTCAGAATTCTAAGAAACGTGAGCATACTTCCAACATCCACCTCATATTCACATAAACTAAAATGACAATCAGCATTACGAGGCGTAAACTATCTGCTCAACAATGTGTTCTGCAGAACATGATTATACGTCCATGTGCAGCATTCTTTGGTCTTTTCATTGTGTAGTTTCTTGAATTTATTTGGTTGGGACTTCGGTGTTCGGGACTCAGGAGGCGATTGATTTATCTCATAGGTATCGCATGCATTTCTGAATCCATACAGCTCTCCTTTTTGCCATTTATATGGCAAATTCTGTGGACATAATAAAAGGTCCCAATAAACAGGTATAGAATTGGAACAATTCAACCTACTCTTGTCCTATTCTAGATCTTATTTATATAAGGTTCTCAAAAAATTGTGTTGTTTTCTTATTTACAGGAACCCAATTCAAAATAATAGATCAAACCAATAAAAGAGTTACACGAGACTATAGTTGACCTACTCCCCAACGACCAAATTGATAAGTTTTCTGGAATAACACTGCTTTAGGTGATATTACGTAGGGCAAATCCGGTGCATGAAACTCCCGTAATACGCAAGATCTAGGGAGTGGTCGGGCTATTTTGGGCCTAACTTACGCAACATTTCCCTAGCCAAAGAAAATGCCAAATAAATGACACTACATGATAACTAGATACATCTTTCTACTAGGAAATATTAGATGAATTTTGTGGGCCTTTCGACTCTATAAATTTCTGTCACCTTGTCCCGACATCCAACAATAATCTTCCATCATTCTCCCATTGTGATCACACAATTAATATCCATGGCCAAGTCATTTCTTTCCCTTCCCGTTGGCTTGTCTTTTCTCATTTTGCTCTTCATACCGGATACATTTATAATTTTTCTTCTCGAGATTCAATAAAGAAGTTAGGTGGTCAAAATAATTTAAGGTTCCCATTGAGGCTATTGACAAGTTTTTGTGAATCAGGTGGAACTCTGAAACCTGAATCTTGTTTCAGAGTAAAAGAAAGAGTAAGAACATGACCGCAAGTTTTGAACATACCCAATAAGGAACTATAAAACCCAAACAAGGTTTCTTGAATCTATTTCTGATTTCTCTTAGGAAGTAAGAAATTTTCAGTACAGTAGCTAGTCGATCGCTCGGTGTGGGTGCCGAGAGCTATCTTACAGATCAAATATAAGTACATATATTTTTACGTATAATTCTGCATATTAGTTCCCAAATTTCTATGTTTTACTAAGATATGTTATTGCTAACAATTGAGTTTTCTAGATGTGTATTGATTTGGTTATGAATCCAAGAATATAATCCTCTAATGAATGCTTTAGCCTTTGAATTTGAATTCAGCTTACATCATTGGCAATGTTTATTTGGATCACTTCTATACTACTCTATGTAGTAGTGTCCCATGGGGGTAAATATATGGTAGGCGTTTTTTGACCCAATATTTAGGATATGTGTGACATTTTAGGCTTTGGATTTACCCCATGGGTAGCTTAGAAGAATTCGTTTTTTGATGCTATTAATAGGACATTGTTTTCAGGGATATATCTCACCATTGATTTGACATATTACATTTAAAACATATCAAATTAATCTATTGAGGTCACTACCTGAGACATCATCAAATTTTGCCATTTTCAAATACGGTGGCTTTTGTTTTGAAGCAGTTATGGGGCTCCCCAGATTGATTGATGCGCATGCTTAAAATAATTTTGCTCCTGAGAAATTTAGATATATCAAGTGTGCAGTGAGGCATCTTTCTCACTATATAATGACCGAAGGACCAATGACGATCTTATCTTAAAAGAGAAGAAAGAAATGAAGGAATGTTCTTTTGGGAAAATGTAGAATAATACACCTACCGAGACGAAATCCAAAGGTGAGTCTCGTATGTGGATGTATCGAACCGAAATAAGATCTCAGATTGAGATCTTGATACACTGAATTACCATAGTAATAAATAGAGTCAATGGTGACTCCGCCGTGCGAAGAGCCGCTTTATACTTATTATAAATAGACGTCAGGTAATACTGGTGCAGAAGGGGCCCCCATAAAATAGAAAATAAGAGGGACCCCATACCATATACGTAATCAACAAATATAATATACGTAATCACAAATTCCGAAAGAGGGTTCAGGAAGCGGAGGGGCTTCGACCACTCTTTGTAGGTAACACAAAATCGCCGATGTGTCTTCGGCGATTTTTGGAATCCTCAGAAACCAGAATTTTATTCTGAACAGGCGTGTAATAGCTTTTTTGACATTTTTCAGAATTTGTAAACCCAAAAGAGAAAATTTAGTATTTAATTAAAATATAAGATAACAATTATAATGTAAATACAATTGGAAATATCGATTATAAAATCCATAATGCATGTTTTTCGAACAAACCCATAACACAAAAATCAAGAATTTTGTGCATTGCATGATACTTTCTTGATGGCGGCTGCAACAAAAAACCTGAGTATATGATATTTAATTGACGAAAATTTACAGATTAATAAGCATCATGAAATATGATAGTTGATCGACGGAAATCTACACCAGATAGTATATACACAAGCCAATAGATTTCTCAGATGCAAGGACAGTCTAGCGGATGCACCCCAAATGCCTCGTAAAGCTAGTTTCCATTGAGCTTCATCTCACTTCCATGATTTCAACAATTTGAACAGTCGGTGCATATCATTCTTAGGTTGATCGTACCCCAAATTTCTTAGTAAAAAACGATTGTTCTATCATGTGATAGCAAGTCCGTATATGAGAGATCATATGGGGCTTGCTCTTGATGCCTACATTGAAGAAACAAACCTCTTATAGAAACAAAATGGCACCAAAAATACAGTCAATGTAAAAAAAGAAAGCATTGGAACCTGATTCTGCAAGCTCGTCGCAGCAGTCCACCGCTGTTGCGGTTGGGAAGAAACTGAGTCATCACTGATGAAAGCTATTGTTGTTGATTCTTGTTGTCTGTTGGTCAAAAGTGGAGGTGGTAGTTCTCTCATCACATATAGTACAAACGCTGAGGGCACCGACGAACCTGGGATAATACTGGAACCATAAAATACGGTAGCAACACTCTTATTTTGTAATTCAATCCCCAGAAACAAATGGGACCATTCTTCCAAAAAATAGAAATCTTTTTTCGTTTTTGACTAAATATTTATAATCGTTATATCTACAATATTCAGAGGATATGCGTTACCTTCGAAATGGTTAGGAGATAATGTAACCATCTAGAACAGCAGATTAAATCAATATTCTAGTGATAGCGTTAAAATATAGTATGAAGAAGTTGCGAGAGTTACCCATGAAATAATACACAAGAAGTAAAAGGGAAGTATAGACACCGTCTATCTGTCTTTCAGGCCAGTGATAAAACAGCTGCAAAAATGAAACACCATTTGCCTTTAAAATCTTTTTACCCGAGACATAAATTGAGGAGAACATGTAAGAGAATCGGCAAGAACATACGGGTATATTTGTCGCCAAAGCAACAGAAGCACTTGACGTAAAACACACAACAGACACAATGGCCAAGCCAGCAACCTGTTATCCAGTAAAGGAAATCGATGATTTATTGGGAAGAAAAAGGAAAAGAGAAACTATCATCCACTTATTATCGAACTGGTAACATGTTACAATCTGAGCCCCATACGAATAGTAAGAAGAAGAAAGTTACACAAATAAACAGTATTGATTGCATTTGAATAGATTAAACAAAGTTATGGCAGATAATGATACACTTTAACTGATGTATAAATTTTTCAATGTCAAGTTACTTGGATATCATGTAAATTTCAGAAGCTTCTCTTACTGTAACTTGTCTTAGAAAATAATTTCTCAAATGGAACAATGATAAACCACCAGAGTAAATTGAGTAACTACCTTCCACACTTCTGACAGTCCCCGCTCAGATCTCACTCTTCTCATTTTCAAGAACAACATTAGACCTGAAAATTAAATTTTATTGATGACAAGAAAATAGACATATATAGCAGGGAAATATTGTAAAGCATGAACTGAAATTACTCAGATCAAAGAAATACTAGCAAAGATTTTTCACACATTTTGATCACCAACTTCTTGAACCTTATTAAACTTACTTTCTGAGGAAGAGACAGCAGTTGTTCAACAATCCTTCATTTGCTAGGTTCACGAGCATTTGAAAATACATAGCATGTAGAGATTTAAAGATTTGGGGGGGGGGGGGGGGGGGGGGGGGGTGGGGTGTTGAAAAACACTATCACAGGTGATTGGGTCTAATCACAAATTCTACAACTTGACTCGCCAAATTTGACCCATAATTCTCAACTCGTTCACACAATGGGATGTTAGTTATGCTAATTTCCACATATTAAGTGCATAGACAGGACAAATAATAATAATAGTGCCAAAATACAGGGAAAAAAACAATCAAGTGGTGGGTGAGACTATAGGCACTCACCATAGCATGCCAAGGCTCCTCCGAGCAAAAGAACAGCTATGGCAGTAAGATCTACATATACCTGCAAGATAGTTACAAACTTTTGGTATTGTCAATCATTAATCACCCACCTCGAGAAAGAGAGTTAAAGAGGCGTGTGACTGACTATTTCTTGTTAACAAGACATTATATGGCAAACAGTTTCTACAGTTGCCATTTACCTCATTCAGCCAAAACATCCGTACCAAATAAAAACACAAGAAAGGAATTCAAGCATTACTGCCCTTTATTAAGTAAATTTAAAAAAAAAAAACAGAGTGAGGATTCAAAAATTAATCACGTGAATTTAAAACTCTATTTCTAAGCTGAAGAATATATAGACTTGACAGATTCGTTGTAAAACATGACCCAGAGCCTCCTTTTTCCACTACTTTGTTTTTAATCGCTGCCAACTTGCTAATGACGATGCATCATCCTTTCTTTATTAACCACTCAAATGATCAATGTCATGGAATATCATTAACATGATCATCCCATGGAAGAAGACACCACCTTTGTGACGTTTTTGTCAAAAGCTCACAAGGTCAACGCCTAGCCTCAATGCTCAACAAGGCTTGTAGGTATATATTTAATTATATGCACGAAATTTTATTCAAGAATTTAAAGTATATCAAATTATATTTTAAAGCGCCTCACTGTAATTAGGAGCAAGTCTTGTCTTGCGTCTCGGCACTATGTTACCCAGGCGCCTTACTGTGCATTGTGCTTTTTATAACTAAGATACTGCCTCATATAGCAGAGACATTGAGTGAACTCTTGCAGTAAATATGCAGTTGATATTTTAAGTAAAAAACTTCCTCTAAAATGTAACTAACTAATTATGTACATCACGTGTTCACCACTAGAAAAATAATTAAGAATCCATGCATCATCATTTCAACTAGTCACTGAGCCACAAGCAATACATGTATCACTTTTTATTTATTGGATTGTAGTTTCTTGATTGATTTCTAATTATAATTAAATTAAATTATTCAAAGCTAACAGAAAATATGTCCAAATATGAAAAAATACCAAAGGTTTCTTGATTGATTTCTAATTATAATTAAACAATATGAAAGCAGTGAGATAAAACCTAACAATACCAATTAAAACTTTCTTTAAAACATAAAGAAAATGAAAATCGTTGAGGGAAAACCTAATGGTTTGGCCACGATATAAAAACTACGGATATTGTTGAAATTTTATAAATTCCATATCAAAGTGAATATTACGGCACTCTAATATTATATATGGTAATATAGGTCAAACATATTTGACCCAAGAAAACCAAAGAGCCAAGTATACATGCCTGTGCCACAACTGCAGAATCAATTGGATTCTTTCCCATGCCAATCCAGATAAGCACAGAAGAGGCAACCATTATTGCAAAAACCAAGACAGTAACCTGTTGAAAATTTTGAGATCAGACAATGCCAAAAATGGCTGCAATAGAGATTAAAAGAGTCTGGTACTAAAATTTCTTAAATACCAGAATCACAACTTTCTGCCGGCTTCCTACACGAATTAACCTAAAGGAGCAACATTTTCTACAATCATTTGCAGTACGATCAGTTTTAGTCCTTTTTTCCAGAAGAACTTCTCGAGGGCATTCTTCATCTTCGTCATCATCATTTGACTGATGACAAAGGTCAACCCTGCAAATCACCCATTTGAATTGATGTCTATCTTCCCATTGTGAAAATTATCATATTTTTTCACATTTACACATACTGGACCTCATAACCACATTAAGGCAAGATTCATCAATATACTTAAACTAATAAAAGCACAATCCAGTAGACACCGATGTCACGTAATGAAGCAACGTTGAGGGTATACTTAAGAATAAAATCACATATAGACAAATTCTTGTCTAGAAAGCTGTCGAACTAACTAAACTTGGTCTCATACTCTCTGTTATATGCAGAATGTTGGTTGATCTCTTTGAGAAATTTTGATGCCTGACAAAATAAATAAGAAATCATAATTTCAGAAGGTAATTGTTTATAAAGTATTTCTTACCTTGTAAATATGAATATTCAGAACACTAGAGATAATTTATTTGAGCAGATAACCATTTTAGCATATTCTAAAAAACATGGGTGGACATGTCTCAGGTTAACTATAATAAATATAATGCTACTTTTTGCATTGCCCTGGAGGGTTCACATCCACATTGGAAATGCTAGATTATGGATATTGCAGATACCATTCTATATTCACTGAAATTGTGAGCACATAAAACATTATGCATCATAATACTGTGAGCAAACGCATGTCAAAATTTCTTAAGTAAAGGTGAACTTACCAGAATGACAAAAGTAGAAGAAATGCTGCAACAAATAGAATTTTGGGGAGAGCTGAAAAAGGAAATTTTGTGGTGCACATCACTTCTACGGTCATCATTATCTAAAATTTCCTAATCACTCAGTGAGGAAGTGATTTTCTTACCCATGACAATGAAACCACAAGAATGTGACCAGCAAAGCCAACCCTTGCAAGCAGCAACAAGATTTAACACAAAATAAAGGAAATAACCTGCCAAGAAATGTACAAAATACCCCAATTCCTCATAATCCAAGAATGAGAAGCTTTAAGACAGATAAATATATTTATCACGAGATAAAAGGTATGGTTGTTGTTGATGAGATATGTCTATCGAAATTTAATAATTTATTGATATTTAAGCCATCAGCACTCTTGATTACTAGGAGAAACCCATAAGCTCACACGTTCGTCTCCCCCTCTTAGTGCTCATATCCCATAAACAAATTGACAAAGTCAATAATTTGACCCCAGCATCAATTGTTCCAGATATTCCTAGCCTTAGCTGCTACAATTGAAGCAATAGCTAAGAACCTTTTGCACAGAATTAGTTAAGTTTTCTACATAATAATTTAAAATTACTTGAGATGCAAAATCCTACATATCGCTTCAAATGACAAATGTACTCCAAATACGTAAGATTGCAAGTATTCAGCGTGTATATGGCACATAAAAAATGACTCTACTAGAAGACATTGCAAAATAAAAATATCATCCCAAAGCTAGTCATTCTAACCCATGTTGGAGGATCCAATCAATAGATGAAAGACCTGCAACAAAAAAATACAATTTAATAAGTCAATATTTAAATTGAACATAAGGAGACAATGATAGAGCCATATTACACATTATACACATCTGAAACACATAACTTAAACTAGTATTTTAGGGGCCTAAATTTTCCTTTTGTGTCAAGTACCAGAGCCAAATGGGTACTCATGCACTAGGCAAGCGTTCTTCTTTTTACTGGTAACAAGACATGGAGCATCAACTGCTTTGGTCATACTACAAGATAGCACAGTGGTAAAATCGAATGCTCAAGATTTCAGATTCCAGTTTAGTCCATCTAATCAAGTAACAAAAGAAAATGAAAAAAACATTTGCTTTTCACTGCAATTTCTGTCACCAAATAAAGTTTGTGTTATACAGGGAAAAGGACAGGTGACAAGTTAAAGAGTTATATAAATCATATAACTACTCACTTTTTGGCGGGTCCAGCCAGTCTGTGAATTCCTCGAATGAATCCTCATTAACTGATACAACATTGGAGGAAAAACAAGCGAGATATAAGGATGCTAAAAAAGATACAAGATCAGAATAAATGAAGCAGGCATAAAGAAAAGAATGGTCAGTTATAAACTCGTTTTTATGTCAAATCATGTTATCGTTATCTGTAAAATCAAAAACGCATAAAGCCGCGTCTTTTAGAATTATTTAAGTTTATTCTCATTCGTGTCAAATATTGATATCAAGACCAAGATTAGGAATAATCAGCCATATGAAGTAAGAAGAGTTTTTTATCAATTATTGACAGAGCCGATGCCATCAAAACAAGATCAGCCAACTACCATAGGTATACTATGGCTTTCAAATTTTACAGATTTAGATTATGCAATACTCTTGTTTGCCTGCATTGGCTAATGGAAACATTATTTCTAATCCGTGGCAGAAAAAAAAAGAAGAAAGGATCAATCAATATTGAAACGTAAGACCAAAATATATTTATTTCCAAATATTTGTGCCTGTAGCATGAAGTGAATTGGAAAACACAATTGTCATCTTTCTAGCATAGAGCAAAACAAGTGGCAATAAAAAGAAACAAGTACACTATCAATGCTGATGCCAAGTTCTACCTAACTTGGACGGCCATTATGGTTTGATTTGCAAAGTTGTTACCTCGGAAGTTGCAATAACAAGAGAAGTTATTGCTACATTCCGAGGTGTTTTGCCAGCTATTATGTCACAAATTACATGAGTAATACTCTGGATGATGAGGCATTTTGACAGATATTACTAACTTCCCTGATATATTTTGGAATCTATCAAGAATTTGAGTCAAATATTCAGCAGAAAACACCCACCAACCTTCCATTAGAATTCATTGTATGGATTCAACAGCTTTGGTCTTTCATAACCAAGAAACTGTTAGTGAATATAGGGTAGATACTATTCACACGAAACAAATTACATGGTAGGTATCACATGATAAAAAGCGAGAATTGCGACCACTCCGTCAATTTCAATTTAGTGCATTACGTTAGATTTTAAGAAAATTTTATGTAAGGAGTGGGGCCTGCGCTGCTAGACTCACATACACTCCCACCACAGCATTTGGACAGACACACGCCTCTCAATTTCCATACGTTCTGAAAAACCCAATGCAAGAGGCGAAATTTAGCAATGCGCATTATACATTAACCTTGCCCGAAACTAGAAAGGAATACTGTTCAGATGACAGGTTTTCAAGAACACCACAGCACATAATTGTAGCAACAGATTCATCATCATCATAGACATAAAAGAAAAAAAATAAGAATTGCCGCAATTAGAATATAAACCAATATTAAACCAAGAAATACCTGACAAAAAGCAAGAATTGCAATCACCCCATCAAAACAAGCCAGACCCACATTCACTCCCACCACAGCCTTCGGATAGCATCCCCGATCTCTTAATTCCAACATTTTCTTTCTCAGAGTTCTCTCTATTTTACACTAACACCATTCACACAAACACACAAACACTGGGTCTTTTGTTTGTATCTCCCAGATACACTTCAAGAAAGTCCAAATGGAAGAGACGAGATATTGTACACTGTGTATAACTATATGGATTTATCCTCGTTGGAAACTAAGGAATGGTGGTACGGCATGTATCGAAAGGGATACCCTTTTTCTTTGTATGGAATTTCAATGGCGCCTTACAATATCTGGGTATCCTACAGATCTGTGTGGGGATTCCTCCTTCACACCCCTTAGGTATATCTGCCTTGTATCTATCTATACATCCTACTATATCTCTCTTCGGTGAATATGTTTTGGTCTGATATTACTAAATCTTTTATTATTTAAGCTTGACCAAGAAAGTAAGTCGCGTCGAAATTTTACACGGTCGTTTAGTCCTATGATTCCAACAATTTATATATAACGTTTTTGGAGAAATTATTAATGTTTTTGAACTATTCATACTTTGAATGGTGGGGTTCAAGCTTTTTAAACATTTTGAGAAAAATTATTCATTCTTTCAACTATTCATACCCCGTTAAATTTAGTTGTCATCTATGTTGCACGAACACATATAAGAAAATATGTACCACATGACACGAATACAATAATATGGATTTTTAAAATTTACAGAACACAGACATGTATAAAATACGATAACAATTTTTTATCGTATAAATATATTCTATATATACATTACGTTCTAATATACTAAAATTAAAAAAAATAATAATTATCAAATATCTTAATAATAAATTGAAAATGATATAAAAATTATAAACATGTAATTAACTAATTAAAATATACAAAAAATAATCACCCAAACTACATAAGCTTAAAAAAACTTATAATTTTTTAAACATTTGTTTATACTACGACGAATACCATTCAAACAACATCAAATACATTAAAAAAAAGGGTTTTTTAATTATATAATTGATTTTTGAAAATCATTTAACAATTTAATCGATTTTTTTTTATTATCAAACTAAATTGATTTTTGAAAATCATTTAATAATTATATAATTGATTTTTGAAAATCATCTGACATGGCGACTTCCATAAAAATTATTAGTTTTTTGGATGTCGCCATCTGAGATGGCGACACCAAATATTTTTTTATTAGTGTCGCCGTCTGATGTAATTTATTGGTATCGTCATCTCAGTTGGCGACACCAATTTAATTTATTGATGTCGACATCTCAGATGGCGACACCAATGTAATTTATAACCCTAGCCTTTCTCTTTTACACGCCCGCCGTCACTCGCAAATCTCATTTTTCTTCCGTGAGCAAGCTGCGAAAATCGAACATTTCTTGCAAAAATCGAGCCATTTCATTCCAAAATATTTAAGGTAGGCTTTTTTTATTTTTGTTATTTGTGGATTTTAGATAAATTATGATTTTGATATATTTAGTGGGAGTATATTATTTGTTGGTGTATATTTTGGTGATGTGAATGATTAAAACTCAAGTTGGCTCCGGAGGAAGGCTGGTGCATTGTGGGCGGCGGTGGCCGGCGGCAGCATCGGCCGGTGGCGGGTGGCGGCCGACGGCGGCGTGGGCTAGCGGCGGTGGGCGTCGGTCGGAGGGCGGCGGTCGTGGACTGTCGGCGGGTAGTTTTTGTAATGTTGATATTAATGTTGTTAATTTTTGTATTATATTTCAGGATGGATCAAATGAGACAACCAGGCCGGTTGACACGCATCTTTTGTCGTTGCAGTCTTCACATCGATCTGATGATATATGTGGAGGTGATATGGATAGCATACTTCGTGTGAGAAACCCAGATAACTATTTTTGGGATATGTGTCCACTAGATATACGGGTTGTTAATTTGTTGCACATTATTGGATTTTATGGTATATATAGGTGTGGTAAGATTGAACTTGACATGCACCTGATCACGGCTTTAGTTGAGAGATTGCGCCGTGAAACACACACATTTCATCTTAGATCGGGAGAAGCATCCATCACACTGCAAGATATTGCAGTAATATGGGCGTTGTCAGTAGATGACATCGTAGTGTCTGGGATAGATTATGATAGGACTATACCCGAATGTCAAGAATATTGTCATACATATTTAGGATTCATACCAGATATCAAAGATTTTAAAAGTGCGAGGTTGAGATTAGTTGTTTTGAAAAATCATTTGCTGCAAAATCCCTTGGAGGTACATAGTACGCCAGATGATGTTGCTAAGTTTACACGGGTTTGGGCGTTATTGATGTTAGGGGGAATTATGTGCCCTGATTCATCAACCAATTTTGTTAGGTTATTGTATTTGCAAAAGGTCGAGGGTATCGACTCTGCCCGTACATATAGTTGGGGCAGTGCTGTGTTGGCATACTTGTACCGTGAGTTGTGCACGTCATCAGAGATAGGGAAAAAAGTATAGGTGGTGCATTGCAACTCTTACAAGTAAACAATATGTTTGTTTGTTTGTTTTAATAATTAAAAGATGTTTCTTGTCAATCTAATTTGTATTATTGATGCCACTACAATAAATGAGATTTGGGCATGGTCACGAATCCCAAGTTTGACTCCGCAATTGGGTAGCCAAAGATCTCATATTGGGCAAATAATGGTTAGCCCATACAATGTGTTACATTCTGTTCCATATGGTACAAGGTAATACGAATATGCATTGTTTTATAATTGATTTTTTGTTAATGCATTTAATCATTTTTTTGAATATTTACAGGTGGTCATGTCATTTAAACTTTACAGAAACTGGGAGTCATTCCATACGCATCATGAGGGACATCCTTGATAAGCAGCCAGTAACTCAAGTAAACATGCTAGCGGCGTCGCACCGACCGACGCCGCCGCCGCCCACCGTCGCCCACAATGCACCAGCCTTCCTCCGGAGCCAACTTGAATTTTAATCATTCACATCACCAAAATATGCACCAACAAATAATATACGCCCACTAAATATATCAAAATCATAATTTATCTAAAATCCACAAATAACAAAAATAAAAAAGCTTACCTTAAATATTTTGGAAAGAAATGGCTCGATTTTCGCAAGAAATGTTCGATTTTTCGCAGCTTGCTCACAGAAGAAAATGAGATTTGCGAGTGACGGCGGGCGTGTAAAAGAGAAAGGCTAAGATGGCGACACCAATAAAAAAATATTTGTTGAGATGGCGACATCCAAAAAATAATAATTTTTATGGAAGTCGCCATGTCAGATGGCGACTTCAAATGAAGTCGTCATCTGATATGGCGACTTAGGTTAGTTTGATAATAAAAAAAATTGGTTAAATTGTTAAATTATTTTCAGAAATCGATTATATAATTAAAAAACCCCAAAGAACTCCATAGGACTAAAAAAAAACTAATTAGGCCGATATCAAGTTATATCTTGTCTCCTCAATCGGGGTAATTTAGAATATTTTGATGATATGCGTAAACATCAAGTATTTATATATAATTTTATTCAACACATATTGGGATTTTTGGTCAATCCCTCGTATGAATATTTACCCCATAATAACATATAAAAACAAACTTAATATTCACCAATTAAACAAGCAGTAGCGTTGGATACAAAGTAAAAACAATAATCGAGCCTTAAATGAAAAATTGGGGGTAAGGTCGATTGAATTCTTGTATAGATCGGGTCCTACCACACACCAACATACATATATATATATATATATATATATATATATATATATATATATATATATATATATATATATATATATATGTCTGTATTACGTGTTTTTTGCTCTAGTGTGAATGCTTGTATTTTTTGCTCTCTAGTGTGAAGCTCCGAGCTTAATCATGTGTCTAATAATCACATACTGATTATGTTATTATATAAATTGTGGAAGAGTAATTTAAAATTTATCAACATATCGCCCTACATTTTTTGGCATAACCTCGTCGCACATGGAACATATCAAACTGCTTTACATATATCAATATGCGTATTATGAAATACCGAAAATACGTAATATCATTTTCCATCAATTGATATAATCTATCATATACAAGTCAAGTATACCGACCGGTGTCAGATGGACTATAAACCATCGACACCAGCACCTGTTCTATCGTCGTTTTAAACCACAGAAAATTCTATACTATATAGCGCCCATGGAATTTGAGTCATTAAATTGGATAGATATCACGTCAACGTGGAGTTTACACCGTCCAATGATTATATCCACGTCGAGGGGAATACTCCAAGAACTACCAGAGTCCCACTTGTACAAGCCCGAAAAATATGTATTGGGGAGCTCTTGTGCTTAGTCCAGTTGGTAAGAGTTCACATCAACTTTGGAAAGACTCGAATTCGAGTCCCGCAGTGTACGAAAAAATATCTTGTCCCTCCCCCTCTAAAAAAAAGTTTACATATATTTAGCGGGCATGCGTTACGAAAATTAGTTTAGCATGAAAAATTATCAGTGTCATCCTAAACAAATTTAAGTTTTATTTTAAAATATACACGCAACACATTTATTAGTTTAACAAATGACTTTATCGAACGTTTGTTTGTCTTACCTTAACCACTCACAAGAACAGCAGAGGGGCTATAAATTTTAGTCTCCGTATCCACTCCAACCTCAACTACCTCAATCTCTATCACCCGCCATTAATTCCACACAGTTGTCATCGGAAGTCCACCGCCATGCAATCCCTTCAAACCACAGTCCTCCGGCCCTCCCCGCTCGACCCCCTACGTCAATCATATATGTTATCTGAAATCTTGCGAGGGCTGGGTTATGCCCGTTTTTCAGAGTCTTCTTTTCTTTTTGCCCATCATTTCTCCTTATATACTCATTCCCTTTTAATTATTATCATATATTCATTGTACCCTCAGGTAATCATCTTCCCCAAATCCCGAAAGACACTATTCATACGTCATTTATTAAATGATGATAGTTGTTCCCATTGTTCCTAACCTCTCAAATTCGGACACCTCTCGCTTGTTTTACCGAGATGTTATCGTTAGTTCTACAGGAGACGTAATCTCTCATACCGTCTGTCAATCATTTCAATATCTTATGAGCCCTTCCGTGATCCCAGGTTTTTAGGGATCTAATTGTATGCTTTCATAACCGAGCATTCCTTCATTCTCAGGTTATTCCCTTCCTTGGTCATGCCCTGTTGGAATCGAAGAGGGGGGGTGAATGAGATTCCTTGGCTACTTTAGCTTTTTAAAATGAGTTTGACAAATAAAAGAGTTTTGCGCTTGCGGAAGCCTTTAGTCAATCGATAAATAAAAAGAATAAATAAATAAATGCGTAATGAAAAATAAAGCAATAAATAACAAAATGATTTGTTATAGAAGTTCGGCGATGAATCGCCTACGTCTCCTCTTCCCGGTTAGATAACCTCCAACCGAGGTTCCACTAGAATAATTTGTCTTGGCCTTGAGGGCTCCATGTTAGCCACACAAAAACTCTTCCCGAGTTACAACGCTCTTCCCGAGCACACTACTCTTCCCGAGTACACAAGCTCTTCCCGAGCACAATACTCTTCCCGAGTATACAAAGCTCTTCCCGAGCTGCCAACACTCTTCACGAGTCTTCTTGGCCTTAAGGGCTCCAAGGATAGCCACACACTTGCACCACCTTCACTTGATGGCGACTTTACAATTTTCCAACTTGCTTTGGTGTTGGAGGACCTTTACAAGAAATCAAACCAAAAACACCTTCACGGTGTACTCACACGAAGACAACAAGACTTAACAAATGGAAACAATTACTAGCTCCAATACAACAACAATGTATGGAGTTTGTAATGCTATTCAAGAATTTAATAATCAAAGCTTTGGTATAGTTTGTAGACTTGTTTCTTAGCTTCAAAATGCTCCAAAGCATCCATATTTATAGTGTAGAAGGCCCCCTAGGCTCCTACTAGCCGTTGCTTCAAATAAGGCTTGAATCACTCCAAGATCGCCTCGGACATCGCCTCGGGCGATCACCATCGCCGCGCCCCAACGGTCAGCAAAAATCACGGATCGCCTCAGGCGATCCAAGTCAAATCCCAATGCCGTAGCTTCAGCAGCCTGAAATCATGCATCGCCTCAAACGATCTCCACATCGCCTCAGGCGTTCCAGCCCATCGCCTCAGGCGTTCGTGTCATCGCCTCGGGCGATCTCCCTGCGCGCATGCCCGCGCCAAGCCTCGTCGTCGCTTCAGTCGATGTGCTGGGGCGAAGTCCTTGTGGCTGCCATCGCCTCAGGCGTTGGTCACCATCGCATGGGGCGATATTCCCCGCATGCTCGCCTAGCCATCGCTTCTGTCGATGTGCGTGGCGATGCCTGGCCTGACACCCATCGCCTGGGGCGATGATCACCATCGCCTGGGACGATCCAGACCAGATTGCACACACTTGAAAATCATCATTCCAATCCACTTTACATCACTTAATCTGCACACTAAGTAGATGCATTAGTATAACAAACACAAGTTTTGTTGATCATCAAAACTCAAAGATTGACCGGGGATAATTTAGCGCATTAAACGCAACCATGCGTTTAAGGCTCAACAATCTCCCCCTTTTTGATGATCACAAAACTTGATAAACTTGAATAAGTAATATGCATGAAATGTGAGTAAAAATAACTCCCCCTTAACAATTGCATAACACATACAAGTTATCAAGTAAAACAATAAACAAATAACTCTCCCCCTCAAACCATGCATACATAAGCTCTCCCCCTTAAACTATGCATTTATTAAGGTTCAAGTTTATCACAAAATTCTCCCCCTTTTTGTGATAATCAAAAAGCATAAAATTCAAATAATCATGGCATAATTTTTATGTTGACAAATAGCTTCAAATTACACATCTTCCTCATCAAACAAGATTGAATCATATAGAGGTGAATCACAACCATGTGTTTAAGGCACTCAACAATTAATTCTTAAAGTTGCAATGTGTGCATATGTTCATGCATTCATGCCAAAAACAAAATAATAAAAATATCAAGGCACTATTACAAATCATATACTTGCACATTTTCACATAGCATATTCAAATTGGAATGCAAAGCATATCAAGCTACTTACTATAAAAAGATAAGCATACATCATGCATTTCAACAATTATGCAAAGGGGTTATGCATTTTACTCCAATGAATATTGAGCTTCAATATTTATTGAGCACAATTGATGTGTGCCAATAAATTTTGAAATTGCTCTTTTAACATGTAACAAGTAAATTTTACCCTTTATGACAAGAGTTAGTTCTTGTCATTGGTCCAATGCCTCTTGCTTCTTCTATGGTGGTGAACAATACAAACTCCTCCTTTGAGTTGCTTGGCCCTTCATCCTTCATTCCATTGTTGTCCCTACAAGATAAATTAATAATGGGAGGATCTTTGGTACCCATTTGATTTTTGTGTCCTTGATGGTTAGTGTGATGACCAGAAATTATGGATGTTAATCCCGGAGTGTTAATAACCCGTAAAGTTGTTTTACGTGGCGATTTGGAGTTTAATCGAGGTGTTGGGCCTTCTGGGCTCGTCTATTTGAGTAGTTGGGATCGTTGGATCCCGAGGTTGAGATCGTATTCTCATTTCGGTGAAAACCTGTGAGTTGGGTTTTTAGTGTGACTCAGAATCTCGGGTGCTTGGTGTGGGCACCGGTAGGGGGTTTTTGAGTTAGAGAGAGAACTTTCGAAAACAGATGATTTTTAATGAATCATGATGTATTTGTGGGGATATTAGTATTTCGGGGTATTTTTGCTATAAATACCAGTTGAACCCGAGATTTTAATTATTGGAACCATTTTCCCCACCATTCCCGTCGCTTTCTCTCTCCCCGCGCCAACACCCATTCCCGATCCCCTTTGACCACCGCGCAGAAAAGGCCACCGCCCGCCGCCGTCCGGCCGCCGTTCGGCGCGTCCGACCCGCCGCCGTGTTCGTCTCTTCCAGGCGGTCCTATCCATACCACCAATTCGAAGTTTCGTCGAGGATTGAGCTCGGATTTCTGCAGAAAGCGTAGGGTTCAGATTTGGATTTCTGTCCGATTTTGGGACGCGATTTTGGTATGTTTTTGGTACGATTTTCCTGATGTTTTTGGGGCGTTTTTAAGCTGGTTTTGAGTCGATTATTTCAGACTTTTGTGGTTCGAATTATTGGTTGCAATTGGTTCGAATTTCAGTTCGAATTTGTGGGGTTTATGTTCGAAATTGGGGATTTTTTGATAAGGAGTCATGATTCTTGTTAGCAATTGATTTATTTATGTTGTAGATGCATTATGATGCTTGATTGTGTTCGGAATTGAAGAATTGGATTCGAAATTAGGGTTTGGATTTCGAAAATTGGGGGTTTTTGGCAAGGGGTGTTGATTCTTGCTTGGATAGCTTAATTCATATTTTAGATGAATTATGGTGTTTATATTGGGTTCAATTTGTGTTGTGAAGGTTCGAGAATTTGTGGGGTATTCTTGAGCAATTTTCGATAATGGTTTATTGTCTTGTGTTGACAATATTTTTGAGGGTTATGGGTGTGCTTGAGCATGGGTTGCATGATCGTAATTAATTGTGAATTAATTTATCGTGTTAGCACATCGTTCCTCGGAGCATGGAACTCGAGCAAGGGTTGGCTCGGACTTCGGAGATTTAAGGTACGTGCGACGTACGATCACTACTTTATGTGATAGAAATTGTGAAATGCATAATGTGTTGTAATTGCATTAGATGGTTGTGAGTATGGCTATATGCATATATATGTTGATATATATGGGGTACTGAGTCTATGTGACTATTGTACGGCATTTGAGATGCCTGAGAATGATCGTGGGATCATGTACTCATTATAAGACATGTGAGATGTCTAGGCATTTGAGCTATCTGTGATTGATAGCGAAATTGAGAAATCAGTACTAGATATTGAGATATCTATATTTGTATGTATAATGAACTTGGAAATAATTGATTATTGATACTTGAGAATCAGACATGCTATGAGTTAAATCAATGTGTTGATTTACTGATTTATGAGATTTGATGAGTTTGATGATTGTGAGTACAGGGACAGTACACGGAATCCCGGATGAGGATGTTGCCATCCAGGGAGTATCATTTAAATTCATTAGTATTTACTTTTGTTGTAAATTATGAATTTCATTATTGTGATTATGGGATTTTGTGTATTGGTATGCTCACCCCGTTGGGGGGCTGTCTCTGTTGGGGCAGGTGAACAGGTGCATCGATGGCTATGGAGCTGGGCTCGAGCTGTTGATTGGATGTACTCACAGGATCGTGGTACCAGGGCTTGATGGAGCACGGTATCGTATAGAGTACTATATACACCCGAGGTTTATATTCATATTTATGATGCTCGCATGTGAGCACGGATATTCTTGTATATGGGTTGTATATAAAGGCATGAGCCTTTCTCTCTTTCATTATATGTTGCATGCAATTGGTAGAATTGCTAATGATATGAGAGTCGTTAGTGTATTATGTGGGTGTTGAAATCCACTTTTGTCGTCTTATGTGTGGTGTCTTCCCTGGCTGGGAATTGACTTTGTGTTCAGTAGTCTGTTGAGTATTGTGTATTCCCTGGCCGGGAATTGTATTCTGTGATGTGCTTTTGGTTTCGGGATAGCTCTATTTATGGGGAGACTCTGCCCAAATTTTTATAAAAGTCCACAATGTAAAAAGTGGCAAAAAGGGCATGGTAATGGGCAACTCTATGAGTCTATATGTTAGTAGAGATGATCTTATAACGTTGAATGTTAAGAGAATTTTGTAAGCATCATCTGAGTTTCCCGATTGATTTGTATAGAAGCATGTACCACACATAGTGGTTAATACACTAATCAAGGGTTAAGGGCTTGGGGTCCTTACAGTTAGCTTCCTTAGGCACTTTTGGAATCCATTTCTACCTCTTATTAGGTTGGTATTTGATCCTTGCAAACCTACACTTGTTCTTGGTATGACCATTTTTGCAACAATAGTTACAAGTAGTAGAATCATGTTTAGCTTTGGCCAACAAGCTTGAAAAAGATTTTGATTTGCTTGAAAAACCTAACCCGGCTTTATCAAAGCTACACAATTGCAAGCCAAGCAATTCATTCATCTTTATACTACTTTCACTAAACTTGGCAAAAGATGTCTTTAAATTAAGCACTTGGTTTTTCACAATAGTATTTTCTTCTTCCTTCTTAGCCAAGTCTAGCTTAAGTACTTTGTTGTTCTTCTTGGTTTTTCCAAGACAATCAATGAGTTCATTATAAGCATCTAATAGTTCATCATAAGAAGGTACCTCATCATCATCCTCTTCATCTTCATTTCCAAGAGCCATTAGACAAAGATTTTTGGCTTCTTCTTCATCGGAGTCGCTATCACTCCATGTAGTTATGAACGTCTTCTTCTTCCCTTTGTCCTCATTCTTCTTCCTAGGACATTTGTTAGCATAATGGCCTATTTCTTGACAATTATAACAAGTTACCTCATTTTTGGATTCTTGTTTGGTAGCATTGGAGGTCTTTGACTTGCTATGTTTGTTGAAGAGCTTCTTGAACTTCTTTGTGAACAACCTCATCTCTTCATCATCATCATCTTCTTCATCATCGGAATGGTCTTTCCTTCCAACCAAGGCAATCCCATTTCTTTTGGATCTATCCTCCTCCTTCACTTCTCTTCTTGTGGCAACTTCAAGCTCATGAGTCACCAATGTGCCATGGAGCTCATCAAGATCATAAGATGCGTTCTCCCCTTTGTTGGACTCGATGATGGCCGTCCTCTTTGCATCCCATTCTTTAGGTAAGGCTCTTAGTGCTCTCCTCCATATTTGCTTTGGAGGATACTTCTCTCCAAGTTGAGCAAGCTCGTTGATGATTTGGGTGAGCCTCCTAAACATGGAATCCACATCTTCTCCGGAATCCATCTCAAATGTCTCATATTTGAGTTGAAGGAGGTCTATCTTTGTCTCCTTCACTTGGTTGGTTCCTTCATGACAAATTTTCAATTTGTCACATATCTCCTTAGCGGTTGAGCACATTGAAATCCGGTTGTACTCCTTCATATCTAAAGCACAATGCAAAATATTAATCGCTTTAGCATTTTGCGATATTAACATCATATCCGCTTTTGTGAAGTCGTCCATTTCTTTGGGAACACTAATTCCCCCAACATCCTTTAAAGGAGTATGTGGACCTTTCACAATGATTTTCCATAGATCATAATCTACGGATTGGATATATAGAGAAATTCTATTTTTCCAATACCCGTAGTTATCACCCGTGAAAAGCGGAGGGCGATTCGTCGATTGACCTTGAGCAAACTCATTTGCTAGATTAGCCATAAAACGATTTGATTTAAAAACAAAAATCAAATGGCTCTGATACCACTTGTTGGAATCGAAGAGGGGAGGTGAATGAGATTCCTTGGCTACTTTAGCTTTTTAAAATGAGTTTGAAAAATAAAAGAGTTTTGCGCTTGCGGAAGCCTTTAGTCAATCGATAAATAAAAAGAATAAATAAATAAATGCGTAATGAAAAATAAAGCAATAAATAACAAAATGATTTGTTATAGAAGTTCGGCGATGAATCGCCTACGTCTCCTCTTCCCGGTTAGATAACCTCCAACCGAGGTTCCACTAGAATAATTTGTCTTGGCCTTGAGGGCTCCAAGTTAGCCACACAAAAACTCTTCCCGAGTTACAACGCTCTTCCCGAGCACACTACTCTTCCCGAGTACACAAGCTCTTCCCGAGCACAATACTCTTCCCGAGTATACAAAGCTCTTCCCGAGCTGCCAACACTCTTCACGAGTCTTCTTGGCCTTAAGGGCTCCAAGGATAGCCACACACTTGCACCACCTTCACTTGATGGCGACTTTACAATTTTCCAACTTGCTTTGGTGTTGGAGGACCTTTACAAGAAATCAAACCAAAAAAACCTTCACGGTGTACTCACACGAAGACAACAAGACTTAACAAATGGAAACAATTACTAGCTCCAATACAACAACAATGTATGGAGTTTGTAATGCTATTCAAGAATTTAATAATCAAAGCTTTGGTATAGTTTGTAGACTTGTTTCTTAGCTTCAAAATGCTCCAAAGCATCCATATTCATAGTGTAGAAGGCCCCCTAGGCTCCTACTAGCCGTTGCTTCAAATAAGGCTTGAATCACTCCAAGATCGCTTCGGACATCGCCTCGGGCGATCACCATCGCCGCGCCCCAACGGTCAGCAAAAATCACGGATCGCCTCAGGCGATCCAAGTCAAATCCCAATGCCGTAGCTTCAGCAGCCTGCAATCATGCGTCGCCTCAAACGATCTCCACATCGCCTCAGGCGTTCCAGCCCATCGCCTCAGGCGTTCGTGTCATCGCCTCGGGCGATCTCCCTGCGCGCATGCCCGCGCCAAGCCTCGGCGTCGCTTCAGTCGATGTGCTGGGGCGAAGTCCTTGTGGCTGCCATCGCCTCAGGCGTTGGTCACCATCGCATGGGGCGATCTTCACCGCATGCTCGCCTAGCCATCGCTTCTGTCGATGTGCGTGGCGATGCCTGGCCTGACACCCATCGCCTGGGGCGATGATCACCATCGCCTGGGGCGATCCAGACCAGATTGCACACACTTGAAAATCATCATTCCAATCCACTTTACATCACTTAATCTGCACACTAAGTAGATGCATTAGTATAACAAACACAAGTTTTGTTGATCATCAAAACCCAAAGATTGACCGGGGATAATTTAGCGCATTAAACGCAACCATGCGTTTAAGGCTCAACATGCCCTTATCATGATATTCCCCTCTCAGGATATACTCTTCTTGGGCCACGCCCTTCTCAAAAAGTACCCTTTTCGGGATATTGCCTTCTCGGGCCATGTCCTTCTCAGGAAGTACCCTTCTTGGGTCATGCCTTCTCAGGTTATTCCCTTCTCGGGATACGTCCTTCTCAGGAAATACCATTCTTGGTCATGCATTTCTCAGGTTATTCCCTTATCGGGAGATTCATTTCTCGGGATACGCCCTTCTCGGGAAGTACCATTCTCGAGCCATACCCTTCTCGGGAAATATCTTTATCAGGATATTCCCTTCTTGGGATATGCTCTTATCAGGAAGTACCCTTCTCGAGCCACGCCTTTCTCAGGGCATTCCCTCATTGGGATACGCCCTTCTCGGACCATGCCCTTCTCAGGAAGTACCCTTCCTGAGTTATGCTCTTCTCGTGTTATTCCCTTTTCGAGATACGCCATTCTCGGACCATGCCCTTTTCAGGAAGTACCTTTCTCGGGATATTCCATTCTCAGGCCATGCCCTTATCGGGATATTCCCCTATCAGGATATGCCATTCTCGGGCCATGCCCTTCTCAGGAAGTACCCTTCCTGAGTCATGCTCTTCTCAGGTTATTCCCTTCTCGGGATATTCCATTTCTCTTTTAATAAAGATTATAATTCAATTATAGTGTTATTCCTTAATTTATTCCGGGTATAACACTAACGTCCCCTCTAGTCGAGCTAGAACAGAGTTCACTGTCTCGATTTCTAGGGAATTTTTATTATCCCACCTTCCCACCTTTATTTTAGTTTTTTTCAAAAATTGACTTCTGACAAGACACCACATCATTGGTATCAGGGTTTCAATGAATGGTGTGTGCTTTTACACGTGTAGGCTTTGTACTAGGAGACCATTGGTGTTCCCGAGGAAATCCCGTCCATTAAAAAAATGAAGTTAAACAGTTGGCCATCACCCTTGTACTATAAATAGTGACGCTCCATAATTTTTCTGGGGTTATCTCCTTCCTGCGTACTACATCTCTCTTGAGTCTCCAGCGTTCTGAAACTGCGCCGCTCCTCGTACATTCTTTTGAAACCACTTTCTGTAAGTTTTCTTTTATTGTTACTCTTTAACGACTATGTCGACCTCCCAAGATCCTCAGAACGAATTCCCTACTCCTTCTAAATCAAAAAGGAAAATAAGGGAGATGTTTCCCAAGAGTGCTCCTTGGTATGAGCTCCTAGACTCTACCACGGAGCCCCAACGTGAGGCATCCCTCCGTTGGTTGGGTAATTTCCCGAATGAATATGAAATCATTTTCCCCAAACCCGGGGATCGCCCGCATCTTCCTCCTCGCGATTCCTATCAGGAGGACGTAGCCCAACTCAAGGGCGGGTTGCGTTTTCCCATCCCCTCGTTTTTTTTATCGAAATCTCTAATTATTTTGGTGTTTCATTAAGTCAGTTAGCTCCCAACACATATCAATTGTTGGCTGGGGCTTACATTTTATTTCGTCCTTGGGTCTTATTCCCACTCCACCTCCCCTGGAGTATTTCTTTTAATTGAGAACCAAAGAACCCGGGCTTTTCTTTCTGGGAATTTGCCCTCATGCCAATTTTTTAAACAAGAGCCCCAGTTCCCACAAATTATGGAAAGAAAAATTCTTCTTTTTGAAGCCTCCCCGTCCCTAGTCATCCGATGGCCTGGAGGAATACCCTCCCCGAGCCCCGAGAACTCCCTAGGGGGTACAAAGAATCGGAATTCTATCAACGAACCCTTCAAGCTCGGGGGGGGGGGGGGGGAGGGTTTATGACACCAAGGGCTTGATAGTCGAGGAACAACTCATTCAATATTTTCTAAGCTCTAGGGATGTCAACCTTCTTCCCCCAAAAAACTATCTATGCGTAGATTGTGATAGGTTTCATCAGTTTAAAGTCTCAATTTTAATCATGGTTTACTTAACTGTTTTGGTCACGTGTTCTCAGGTAAAGACATGAATCTTAGGGCGATTCTGGCTCGGAAACATACTGAAGAAGGGGAGGGTACCTCAAAGACTTCATCATTCTCTTCTCGGGATTCAGTGCCCACCCATCCCAGCCCTTTAAGAGCTGGGTCTCAATCTTCCCCTCTCGGGATTTCCTCAACTGTCCTCCAACCTGTTCCCGTAACGACAGTCCTACCGCAGCCCTCCACGATGCCTGCTTTGGAAATCCCATTACCTCATACAAGTTCTCCAGAGAGTGCTTCTTCAGAGCAGTTAGTATTTCAGAGAAAGAGGAAATACTCTACTCCTGCGCAAGTGGTCATACCAGACTCTCCATCTCCTCCATCTGCACCGCAAGTACCCCTTCCTCCTTCACTGGAACATTGACTACCCATATCCCTAAGATGGGGCCAAATGCGATTCTGCAACCCACAGATGAGATGCATGCTCCTTCTCCTTCCAAAAAATCCAAAAAAAGTTCAAATCATCTAGAGATGGAAAAGAGGCTACTCTACACCCTACGTTTTTGGTTCCCATGCAACCTGAGAATGAGGGTACCTCTCAGCCTTTCTTGCCATCTAGACTCACTGCTAGTACTAGTCTACTAGACACTGGGGCCTCCAATTTGGCCTCAAAGATCATTAGAAGCCTAACCCCTGCCACAGATTCCTTAGGAATGTCTCGGATACCTACCAAATCCTTATTCCATGAGGGCTTGACTTGAGCACTATCGGTAATGATTTATAACGCGTCTCTTACTTTAGTGTTTTAACCACATGTATCGACTCATAATTTGTTTCCTGCAGAGCTTAGTGATACTGGCAGAAGCAACGGCTCAATCGAAGTAAATTCGCAAACTTCAGAAGAATGATGATGCAATTTCTTGGAATATTACCCAGGCTCTGGCTGCATCTGAACGTGCCCGACAATTACACTTGGCGGAAGTCACCTCTTTGCAGCAAGAAATGATCGGAGTGCAGGGTCGCTAGGAGAGAGCCTATGAAGACATCTCCTCTCTGTGTCAAAGAATGGATTCATCACGCAAGGAGTTGGTAGAAGCCCGTGAAGGTGCTTCGGCTGCCCGGATGGATGCTTCTGCAGTGCGAAGCGAAGCATAAATATTTAAGGAAGATGCAGCTCAAAGGAAAGCGGAGGTGAATCTCTTAACCCAGACTGTGGATAGCTTGAAGAAAGAGGTGGCGTTGCTTACAGCTGAACAGGCATGTAAGGATGAGGAAATAAAACTTCTGAAGACTGAGACCATAAATGCCAAATCTGAAGTAAAACAGTTTAAGGCCGAAGCCCATGGTGCAAGGAATGAGTTAGAGGCTTATAAACACGAGGAAGATGAAAGGAAGGTTGATTTCCTCAAGTCTTCGGAGTTTGCGGAGCTGGTGGGAGCCAAAGCCTTCCCCTTTTGAAGATAGGCTTTGAGGGTTGTAAGGACCAGCTCAAGGCACATGGCTTCCTTCCGGACGACCAAGATCCCAATTTTTTTAGATTTGAATATAGTAATAGCATCCCTCCCCGATGATATGTAATAATTCTACCAGAAAAATTTTGCATGAAATATATGACGTTTTTATATTTCAAATCTTTATGTTTGGCTAGATAATTACAGCTAAGTCGGAATTTTAGTATAGCACATCCTAAATAATTATAATTGCACCATAATAAAAGTATGAAAATGCCTTTATATCGGGCGATCTTATTAGACGTGTTTTAACTAGGGTATTCTTCTTTATTTCCCAGGGCATTCTTTGCCCCTTCATTCTTAAGGAATAATATGCGTGCCAGACTTTCTGCTTCTCCTAAATTGCTCCAAATTTTTAAGAAGGGTTGTCCAGAGAAAGCCCTTGTGTGAAGCCCTTATAGTAAACATATTAACCTCTCCAGGATCTTTCATGAGGCGAACAAGAAAGAAATGGAGAGTAATTTAATCCTAACCAAACACACAACTCCCAAGAGAGTGTTAAAATGCTATGCAAAATAACTTGAACCTTGTTGCAGAGGTAAAAAAGATTCAACATAAAACAAAATGATATTGATATCAACAAATAGCATCATAATGTCCTATTTAGCAAACGAGAGAGTCAAATCTTCATCACTGTTTCTTTTACTTTTAAATTCTTCATCTCATGCTCTCATGCTCTCACAATCTCAAGCTCTCATGCTCTCAAACTGTCAAGCTCTCATGCTCTCAAACTCTCAAGCTCTCATGCACTCATGCTCTCACTTTTAGAGTCTTCTTGTGTTTTTTGCTGCTGAAAAACTGATGTACAAATAAAGTACTGAACTCGTCGAAAGAGGTTATAGAATTAGGTCTAAGTTGATTAAACCATTGTTGTGCGGACTTGACGAGAGTGGTGAGGAATACTTTGCACTTGAGTTAATCCGAATGACATTGCAGCATGGAAGCATTTTCAAGGCGCCCCAAATGCTCTTCGGGATCAGAACTACCATCATATCCCCCCACGCTAGGAAATCGAAGGTTGCTAGGCAAGGCTTTTTCCTCAATATCAAGAGAAAAATGCATTTTTTTTTTGCCAGGTGAAGGCTTAGTCAATTCTTCATTCATCTGATGGATGTGTTCTCTCAGTTCATTCATTTGATCATTTAAAGGTAGAGCAATGGATTCTTGGTTGTGTGAGGTGGCATCATGATTCGTAGGTGCTCCTTTCGGAAATTCCTCATGACTTGGATAAGCCTTTAGTTTTGATAAAGCCTTTAGTTTTGATAAAGCAACAATGTGAAGTCAACGTTGGTACGATGCTTTGCATCTGAAGAAAATTATAGCAAATGCCATTATAATCAGCCAATTTTCACTTCGTGGCTGATCCTAATTTACTTGGTTTACATCTGCAGCCATTTCGAATTCTTTTGGATTTGGTGGTCACAACTCTGTTGTGGCATTCTCTGCATTCAAGCATTGAACCAAGCCTCTTGCTCATGCAAGGCATTCTCGCTTATCGGAGTGGCAGCTGGCAGCGAAGCAGCAACCATAATCTTTTTTTGCGATTTGTCGTCTCCCATTCGAGCAACTCGAATTTGGTGTGTGTAAAAATATGAGCTTTCATCTGTTAGTTTGAGGAGTATTGTTTATTTCTTGGATGAGGATTTTACAAACATCTGCAGTTGGTTTAGGCCTGAAATGTTTCAGTTTTGCTGTTCATCCCTTTCTACAGTAGAAGTTACCTTTCAGTAATGGTTATTGTCATAAATTTGAATCTGTTATTGATTATTTTCCTCTTTATCAAATACCGAATTAACCTATTTTTTAATAACAGAACCGATTCAATTTTTTTTGGAAACCGAATTAATCGAACCGAACAAAATATATGTTATAACATATATTTTTTTTAAAAAAATATAATAATAATAAAGACAAGACAATTTGATTTTAAATAAAAAATAAAAAAATAAAAAAAGAATGAATTGATTTTAAAAAATTGAAAGAATTTTAATAATAAAAATAATCTGTTTAATTCGGTTATCAAATATTTGTAAATAAAAACCGAAACCGAACTGAATTAACCGATTGTTTAAAAAGTCAAAACCGAATTTTCAAATTAATCCAGTTTAACCCGAAATTTACTCACAAATCAGCGCCCTGAGTTTAGAAATCCCTACACTGGCCCTTGATCCCAAGCTCCCAATTGTTATTAAAAAGCCTATTTATTTTTTGAACAGTCTCCAGCCAATCACTTATTTTTATAATTATATTCTGAATTATTAAAACTCAATTTGTTACTAAGAAAGTTAATATTAATAAAATATGAGAAATCTCCTCCTAAAAATTCAAGAATATTGAGCAGAAAATACAACAAAAGAAGACCAATTTGACTATGTTCTTGCGTACACTCCGCTGTCAACTAACCGGCCCAATCCAACTAGTGTGATAATGGGCCCAACTATTTGTATATCAACTCCGTCCAGCCCAAACAATAATAAACAAAATCCGGCCCAGTCGTTTTTATGTGCACAAACATCCCTCCCGCCAAGCACACTATTTTCTCCTTCGTTTCCCGCCAAATAAGTAAGCCCTAGAAGTTGAAAAGAAGAGGAAGGTAATAGCTCCTTCTCTTTCTTCTCTCAAGCTACACGTAATCGACAGAAAGCATACAGGGCAAGCGGCTTGTGATGGATTTGAGCGAGGATGTCAGGACTGCTCATAAGAGAACTTTTCTCAAATTCTTCGAACAAACCGTAAGCCTGAAACAACAAAAACCTCATTGATATGGGTTCTGGAGTATATTGGCTCAAAATGTTCTTTTGCATTTTAATGTGTTTCAATTTCAGGAATACAACGTTGAGCTCAAAAAATCACTCGAATTGATGTTCACTCAGAATCGCCACCGCTGCATCGTCAACCTTTCTCATTTCTACCACTACAGGGAAGGCACGGATCTGGCTCGCAGGTAACATTTTTTAGTGAAATTCACAGTTCAGTTTATATTGATGTTCAGATGTTTCCATTCAACACTCCTCCCTCTTACTATGGATGTTACCGAAAGAGCATTTGTTTAGGAGCAACAATCAGAGTGTTTCGTCGTAATTAGGCAACTTGCATCATCCTAACCTTTTCTGCTAAAAATAAGCCATGGTCCATTTGATCAAATAATCACTTGAGGATAAGCGAAATGCGTGGGAATACAATTATTAGATTGTCTCAAAATTTCTTTAACACACTCATAAGAAGTATTTTTTTCTCATGAGGCCAATAAACAGGTGGCAGCGGACGTTCTTACTGTCCTAACTTTGATACCATAGTCAATGACTACCTTGGCTGATTACATTTATGGTCTCTGGCTAGCGTAAGAAGTTACACAAACATATTGGTTGATGAATCACACTAGTTAATTCATAGACAAATTCCAGGACACTGATAGGAAGCAACAACTGATGTAACTCAATTCTACTGATAAAAATATTCAAGAGGACTTCATGTTAAATGATAAAATAAATTTGTATGTTTACTATATATTATTGATGGTTGTTTGAGAGAACTTGCTGAATTTTTGATCACTTTTTGTTTATGTGGGACTTTTATGTATTTTCTAGGCTCTTGGAAACTCCCAGTGAGTACACGCAGCCTCTCTGTGATGCAGTGACGGATGTGGTTCGAAGCATGAACCCTAAGTATTTGAAGGAAGGAGAGCAAACACTAGTGGGGCTTGAGGGTCCTTTTGTTTCACGGAGGGTGACACCGAGAGATCTTATGTCACGGTTTATTGGCTCTATGGTCTGCGTAGAGGGCATTGTCACTAAATGTATTTGCATTTCCAACTCAAGATTTCATGCGTTTGACATTCAGTAACATTTGAAAATGTCCTGATATGTTTTGTGTGTGTAGGTTCTCTTGTTAGGCCAAAGGTTGTCAAGAGTGTCCACTTCTGCCCTGTCACTGAGAAATTTACAGTTCGTGAATACAGAGACATTACGTCTAATATAGGTTTGCCAACTGGTTCAGTCTATCCTACACGAGTAAGAAACTTTTTGCAGTTCCGTGTTTTCTTCTCATTTGTGTTTATCCGTGAAAGGGAAGTCTGAAAATTGATATGTTTCAGGATGATAGTGGAAACTTGTTGGTGACTGAGTTTGGGTTATGTACTTACAAGGACCACCAGACATTATCAATGCAAGAGGTACCAGAAAACTCGGCTCCTGGACAACTTCCTCGAACTGTTGATGTCATTGTTGAAGATGACTTGGTGGATTCATGTAAACCTGGAGACCGTGTGGCAATAGTTGGGATCTACAAAGCCCTTCCTGGAAAAAGCCAGGGCAGTGTCAATGGAGTATTCAGGTTGTCATATGTGCGGAAACATGATCAATTAGTCATCTGATTCACCATTATCATCATATTTTTTTAAAAAAGGCTTGATTGTCCGTTATGTAGGACTGTTCTAATAGCCAACAATGTCTCTCTTCTCAACAAGATGTCCCAGAATTTACAGTATTCAAGTGATGACATGAAAAACATTAGAAAGATATCCGAAAGAGATGATGCTTTCGACCTAATTGCGAATTCTCTGGCACCTTCCATATATGGTCATTCGTGGATAAAGAAAGCTGTGATTCTATTGATGCTTGGAGGAAATGAAAAAAATTTGAAAAATGGAACCCATTTGCGTGGGTAAGCAATATTAAATCTTCTATGTTTTGCTAGAACATGTCTAAATTGCTTTCATTTTTGTTCGTGCTGTCTCTAGTTTATGTCCCAACTTCCTAATCTGGAAGTTTAATTTCAGTAATTTCCAGTTGTAAGATGCTTCATTATGTCCGCTTCTTTGATATTATAGTGACATAAATATGATGATGGTTGGTGATCCGTCTGTTGCCAAGTCTCAATTATTGAGAGCGATCATGAACATTGCTCCTCTAGCCATATCAACCACTGGCCGGGGATCTTCTGGTGTTGGATTGACGGCGGCAGTTACTTCCGATCAAGAGACAGGTAATTATCGACTTGATGTTATTGAAGATAGATATAGGCGATTGCTTAGAATACTGGATCTTTTAACCTAGGGGAACGGAGACTAGAAGCTGGCGCTATGGTTCTTGCTGATCGAGGCGTTGTTTGTATTGATGAGTTCGATAAAATGAATGACCAAGATCGTGTTGCTATACATGAAGTGATGGAACAGCAGACTGTAACAATTGCAAAAGCTGGTATTCATGCATCATTGAATGCTCGCTGCAGCGTGGTAGCTGCTGCGAATCCAATATATGGAACTGTAAGTCTCTTGAAGCATTGACAATGTTAAGAACGCCTACCTGCATCTTCTTTTTTTCTTGAAGGTTTTCATTAATGTTTTATGATGGTAAACACAGTATGATCGTTCCTTAACCCCGACAAAGAATATTGGACTCCCGGACTCCCTGCTTTCCCGTTTTGATTTGTTGTTTATTGTTTTGGATCAAATGGATCCAAAGATAGACCAGAAGATTTCAGAACATGTGTTGCGTATGCATCGGTATCGTTCAGTGGGAGATGGAGGTATGTGGACATTGTATTAAATTGTGGATGGCTGGTCCTGAAATAAGAAAACAAGGGCTTGCGGTCTTGTCTAGTAACTGAATATAGATGTCAAAATCAGTCATTTTATATTTCAGGCAGCACAGCGTTAGATGATAATGCACGGCGTGAGAGAGAAGATGAAATAGAGGCTGGCTCATCTGTTTTTGTTAAATACAACAGAATGCTACATGGGAGAAGACCAGATAAAGGTCGCAAACGTGACACTCTCACTATCAATTTTCTGAAGAAGTTCATTCATTACGCGAAAAATAGGATTCAACCTGAGCTCACTGATGAGGTGACTATTCTCGGCAGCCTATTATAGCATCATCTATGTTCTTGTGCTGATTATTCCTTGTCATCTTAAACTTAAAATTTAAAATTTGGCCTTTGCTTTGGTATGTTAGGTGCAATCATTTTCACACTCATTCTTTTAAGGCATCATATAAGCATTTGCATTACAACTTTGCTGATTTGTCTGTGATAAATCATGTTCTCCAGGCATCTGAACACATAGCCACTACATACGCTGAATTCAGAAATGCAAGTTCAACCACAAAGGTTGATTAGTTTATTCATCTGATAGAGCGAAAAATTATCATTTTTTGTCTCACAGTCTTTGAATATTCTTAAAGTAACTCGTGAATATTTTTTAGACTGGAGGGACGCTTCCAATCACTGCTAGAACCTTGGAAACAATAATACGTTTATCGACTGCTCACGCCAAACTGAAGCTGCGGCGACAGGTACTGTTCTTTATATGTTCATTGCTCTTTGATGTACAAAAGTAGAATGGCTGTGTATTAGTTTTCTGATATTGAAAATTTTGTTTTATCAAAAATATGAATTTCTCATTTGAAAATGTGATAATACTGGAAAGAAATATATCTATAGTTTGTTGAAAACTATGCTTCATTCCATGGCAGTTAGATAGAATCAACTAGTAATAAAAGATGTACTTCAACAGGTACTGAAGTCCGATGTTGAAGCCTCTCTTCAAGTTCTTAACTTCGCTATATACCATCAAGAGCTGAGTGAAATGGAAGAGCGTGAGCAAAGAGAAACGGTGAGAGAACAGAGAGTTGACATGGACACTGGTGATAATGATGCTCCTGGTGGCGGCGAAAATATGACTGCAAATGGCAGATCTACTGTAAAAAGAGGGTAAGTGTGTTCAAACTCTAGCTGCTGTATTTTTTGTAAACTTTTGCTACCCTAATATTATAAGCTTAATTTCTGTTCTCACTGCAAGTTTTATTTTTCATTGCTGCGTGTATATAATGAAATTGGTCAGTTGAGAACATATAAGTGCTTCGCAATATTCATACACTTGGTTTCTGATACGAACTAAAATTTTAGTCGATTCAAAACAACAAGAATTACAATATCTGAGTTAAACACCCAGCCAAGGATTAAATCCTTTTACAAGAAGAAAGTCACTCCCCTCTCTGCCCTAGCAACTGCTAGCCAAAAACTGAATAGTAAACGTGAATGTCCTCTAACCAAATCTAGTGTTGTTTTTATTACTTTTTCCCGCTTGCAACGTATTTCCCCTTCTCCAAGTAATTTCTAGGACTATCCTCTAAATTATTTGGGCCCAGTCAACTTAGGCCCCTAACAGTTTCTTTCTTAATATTTGTTACATAGTTAACTTGATGTAATCTTGTTGATATACCTTCTATTTTGTGTTTTGGTAAGTGAAACGGAGTCCATGGAAGTGGATGCACCTCCAGCTGGTGAAGTCAACATCTCACCGGAGAGGTAGGCGACTCCTAAATCTTCAACTCAGAAAAATATTATCATTTTCTAATTTATGTTTTTGAATTCTGGTTTTTTATTCTGTACAGACTTGAAGCGTTCAGTTCTATACTAGGGAAGCATAGACATGCACAACATGTAGAACAAATGTCAATTGCTGATATAGAGGTTGTTGTTAACAGTGGGGCAGCTGTACCTTACTCAGCATCAGAGATTATGTCCCTTTTGGAGGTAATTTTTTGAACTCTCTAACTTATAGCCCATTTGAATCATCATCTGTGCAAGTTTTGGCTTATCAGCTTGACAAATTCTGTGTTTTGATAAAAAACTAACGGCAGAACAATTTTTGCCTCTGCAGATAATGCACAAGAAAGGCAGCTTAATGATATTCAAGGACAAGAATGTCGTGTACTTCATGTGAAACAGTGTAACTGAAGATTTTGTATTGGTGAGGTTAAATTGTTAAGAATATGTTTAAAAAAAAAATGTTAAGAATATCTTAATTTTAATTTGCTAAAATTTTATCCAAAGAACCAATAAGCTAAAATTTCTTGTCATTAACTTTGTAGTTAAAATGCTTTACTGAAATTTTGTTTATGATATATATATATGTTAAAAATTAAAGTTCTCAAATTCAAAAATGGTATTTTAATGTTATAGAAAAGTATGAATGTTATTTTCGTTCTCAATTTTGGGTGTTTTTGTAGGCGTAATGCACATCAGGAAGTACATCTCGGGTGTGATTAATAATTATTTCTTGCAGCCGTACTATTAAGGGAAATAGTAGAGTAATATTTAGATTTCTTTTTAGGTGTTCTTAGATCTGACAACGGTTCAGAATCGTCGGTTAGACGATTCAAGAAACCTCGATTCTTAACCTTAACTTTCTTTGATGGTGTAGGTTACGGTTCATGAACTGACGGTTATGATTTCGGTTAGCCAATGATTATGGTTATGGTTTGATTTTTTTTAAAAAAGAAATATTAAAAATATTATTAAAATTTGAAAAAAAGTGTAAAAAATATTTGATTGCGTTTTCTTTCATGGATTAAACATAAAAATAACATAAAATAAATTCAAGCTCAAATAATCAAAATGTGTAAGATATATTTGTTTGATAATATATATAGATTATAACACTCTATTTAGATCAACAAGGTTTTTATAGCTTAGTTGAGTTCAAATCTACACCATAACATATGTTCTAAATTTAAAAATGTAAAAAAAATTAAATAAATCTTTTGAACCGTCGGTTAATCGACAGTTCACCGGTTAGAAAATTATGACCCTTAACCGATCCTTTTATACACGGGCTGGTTACAGATCCGATCCTTAGAACTGTTGACCCAATTAACTGGCCCGTTGACCACGGTCCAGGTCCGGACCGGTTAAAGGTCATTTATGATCCTTGATCGGATCTAGGTGCCCCATTTTGTTATTTAATAAAATTATTAAACTACTTTATTTTTTACTAACAAGACGTATGATATTGGATCTGATGTTATGATTATACTTTCAAATTTAAAATCAATAAAATTATTTTGCATCCATTTTAATTATTTGGAGGTAGTAACATGACATCAAGAAAGAGCAAAAATAGTTTGTAAAAAATGCTTTGAGACATCGACTTCCATATAATATTTAATTATTGTTTTCTTATTTGGAACTATTTAAATTCTTTCCAAGTCTTCCAAGTCTAACGCTGGATCTCTAAACCAATTTTTTTCTGCTTTCCATCAATAATTTTTTTAATTAATATTTCAAATTACCTCGGCAAGTATCAAATTCTCCACAAATTACATCTTCGGGGTGAATCCTTGATTTGATTTTCCATGCAGGGAACAACTTCCACATAAATTTGAACTAAGATTTGTAGGGCTTTACCCCAATTAAAGGAGCCCTTCCAGAAATTCTCGAAGGCCAGGGACAAGCCCAGACTTAAGAGGGGGTTTGGAAGTAGTTTTCAACCAGTAATAGACGCGCCTCGGTTAGAACCTCACTAGCTGCGGCATTGCCCCACAAAGATAATTATATCTCGGTCAAACTTTCTTCTTTTATAGCCAGCGGCATAATCCTGATATCTAGTACTTCTGATGTGGGATTTTGTACCAAATAAAAATTTTGAGCACGAAAAATCTTCGTACGTTCCTCTGCACAAATGGAACGCACAGAAACATCATCAAATATTGGATTACTTAATTTCAGGTTATCAAGAACCTTAAATATTAAAAAGATAATATAAAAGCTGAAGCAAAAGAAGCCATCGAAGCCGTGAAAAGAAGACACAAAAGTCACAAATCACTCAAAGACTCTGTGGTTCCGGCGTCTGTGCAGGTCCTGCTGCTTCTTCAAGGAAAGCTATAGCTTCAAAATTTGCCAAACGTGCAATTTAGGCAAAGAAAACAATACCCATTTGTTCTTTCGTCCGTTTTTCTGAGAAAATGCAGGAAAGATTTTGAGTGAGATTGTTGTTGCGGAGAAGTGCAGGGAACATCTGAAGTGAAGGAGAGGAGAATCTTGGAAGACAATATTATAGAAGCAACTAAGATCAAACACGTAAACCTTCTCGGAATTTGGAATTTAGCACAATTACATCTGAATTCAAGTTGGTTTATGACAGTTTTTAGTTAGATGATGATCCATTCTAGTTTTAATCATTAAGCATATGTTTATATCTCTATTAAACAAGATTATTGAAAGGACTCCATCGGCCAATGGATAAGGTGCTGGTCTACGGAACTAGTGATTCTGGGATCGATCCCCAGTGGAGAATTTTCTTCCCAAGGGCCACTCAAGTTCTGTCTTCAAAGTTCAATGACAGGGAAAGAAACTGTTGTAGGAACATTCTTATATTTAATATCATAAAATGCTAACATTTTGACAATGCCAAACAGTTACACATCATGATTAGATGTAATTACAAAGGTCAAATTTGTTACAAAGAGAAAAAGACTTGCATTATCATAGACTGTTCTACCAATAGCTTACAAATAAATCTTAAATATTCTAACGCTAGATCGCGGGTACGATCTTAAGTAAGGAAGAAACTCAAATATCTCGATCTTTTCAGTAATGTCCATCATAATCAGGTTGGCCTTTTTCGCCAGAGCAAGAAAATAGTCAAATGTTTCAATGTTACGAATCACAGAAGCAACAAATGCAACGGGACCATTGGCCGAAGGATGGCCAAGAATTTCGGAAACTGGTGAGCAGTCACTTGCTGCTTTTTCTTGGAGAGAATGATTTGAACTTCTTTCATTATGTGAAGAAGAATCGGGTCTCAAAAGGATGGCCAGAACTCCGATAAGATGAGGAAGGCAAGATGGATCATAAATTACGTCTGCACCTAAACTGTGGAGACAAAATTAAGATTATGGGAGTGGCACGACACCTAGAAAACTACTTTTGATAGAATCACAAAAATGGCATGTAATGCTTGAGAAAAATGAATGTCATCACTTACATTATGTCAGGTGCGAAGCTCCGGAGATCTTCCGATGCAGATTCCCAAGGTAAACAAACACACTGCACCTGTATTCAGAATCGGTTCATCGTATTCCAAGTACCATGAAAGCAGGCTTATTCAAGAACCGGAAAATTTTAAGCTACTAAAAGCTAAACAAATGATGAATGGTGATGGTTATTTATAAAATAAAATTATCCCTATTGGAGAATTACAAAAAAATGAAGACGACTTAAAAGATACATATCTTAAGGACACTATTTGCATTCTCTAAAGGCACTATATACTATATTAGATGGCATTGATCAGTTATTATTCAATTTACATTTACAGACGTTGGTAATCAAAGGCTAATCAAACAGGTCATAGCTTGGTTTCCAGGACATAGCCCTTGGATTCGAGCAATATAAGGTGTGTGAATGTGATTTTCAAAACCAAAAATTTGGTTATGAAGAGCAAGGTATGGAAAATATACTAGATCATGTAGCAAAAAATACTTTGCCTCACCATACTATGATCCACATGGTCATCTATAGTGTAAGTTTTAGTGCTCAGATGGTTCAGTTCCAAGTTAACCTTCATGTTCGCTAAAGCTGAGAGATCGCCATCGCTGAGTATCACCTGCACCATGAGAGTAGTTTAGATGAGAGGGGGACCAAAATAAACAATTCTTTCAAATGTGGGACCATACAAAGTTCTCCATATGGGATCTAAACATGAGCTTAGATATAAATATATAAATGCACGTTTGGAGAAATTAAAATGATGCACAGTCAATATTTCCACATATCCAAATTTCAGAAGGAATGAGCTTCTGTGATGCACAATTATTGGGATTGAAAATAGTGTCTAGGTTAGATGCAGAAATGAGATGTAAACATCATTCAATATTTTATAAGAAAACCTGAGGGCTTTATTGTAACTGACATTTTTTACGAGAGAGAGAACATCCAGCTTATTGCATAGAATTATGCTTACCTTGGATGCTTTCACGTGGGCTACACAAATGCCAACCAAACCAACTCCTGAGCCAACCTATCGACGCAGATTGCAGCAAGGGAGCGGAGGAGACAAAGGTTCTTAATGTTTTTGTGTTAGGTTTAAAACATTTATAACAAGGAAACTATTGATAAAGGGAGTAACAGATCTAAAGTACATATATGACCTCAAAGCAACACTTATTTGCAAAAAACTCCGGGAATGAAAGGATAAATTCTGACAGGAATATACTGGAAGGCCAAAGAGAGCACCTATATAACCCCGTACAAAAATAATTAGGGCAAAGGCAACAAAGAAACAAGGTCAGATACAAATTAGCATGCAAAATTACGTTAACATGAAGCTGCCTAAATTTTTGATAAAAAATTCATGCAATGAAGCTGCATGAACCACGATTAATTTATGGAGAATAACATCAGTAGAATAAGACACATCAAAATTGGTAAACCTTGTTTTAAGACCCTTCTTCATAATTTCACTTTGTCGAATATATATTGAAGAAACTGGAAGTCCAGAAAAAAATGGCATACTTGCATTATTTCGTGGCTTAATGATACAAGAATGGAGATCATTATTGATACCAAAAGAATGCAAAACGATGGATCCCCTTCACTAAGAACATCCTTGTACTACACTCGCGAAACCAACAATGATCTTGCAATACTTTCAAACCATCTTCAGACAATATCAAGGTAATGATGATACAATGAAGATTCTAAGACACATGATGAGGGTTCTTGCTAGTGACGAATAATTTCCAATGACAACCATAGCTATTAATATACGATAAATGGTTGATTACCCGGTATCTCCTTCAAGCATGTTGAGAGAACACTGAAGTTGAACCTCCAAACTCCTAGACTTTGGGCAGGTAACGAGTCCAGGTGATTCTGCACATGCATCAAAATAAGTGTATACTTGCTATCAAAGCATCAAATACAGTAACCAAGATACGAACAAAAAGTCGAGGAATAAGCAGCTACCATCAGAAAACAGAAATGAGATACTTTTCAAGATTCTTGAGTTCCCTTTGGCCACATCATTATCCTAACAGATAAACAATCAATTCAATTATATATTAACCCAATAAAAGATCAAGAAAATGCATCCTATACCTGTAAGGAAGTCAGATAAAAAGCATAGTGTTCGTATAGTTCATCCAAAACGTCACCACCGGCTGATTCTATTTCAAGAATTAGTTTCTTCAAAAACCTTTTCAAGTAAGGACCTTGCAACTTTACATCCTGAAAAGAATATTTTACAAAAAGATTTCTTTCATTTCTATTTTCTTGTTTTATTGGCTGTAATATATCGGCTACCTACAGCTTTACAAATACATTGGCGCCAAATGCAACTCTGCACTCTATCATCGAGGGTACCGCCGCCAAAATCCCTGATGCCCGAGCAATCTTGATTTGATTAAACCACGAAAACACAACTAAAAGGGGATATTATAATAAAGTAGAAAACACCAGCGGAATCTTGATTCTTGGATGCAAAATTATGCCAGGGTCTAAGGGGTACCTGGCGAGTGAGATTACAACATCTGGTTGTTCCATGGCCAGAAACGCCGATATCATATGGTGGAAAGGGGACGAAATGCCATAATCTTCCTCCGCCGTCCCCATGGCCAACATATGTGAGAACTCAAGTAATTTCCTGAATTCTTTTAACCTCAATTTTTTATATCATTTTTTACTAATTTACCCTTTTAACGCCACATTCTTTTAATGCTTTTTGAAACTTCATGAAAGCATTTTTTGATGGGAAAATTACAGGCCGGTACACTTTGTGAAACATAATCTATCCTAGTCCAGCGAAAAAATATTAGTTGACATAAGTCCATTCTAGGTTGAAATGACCATAATAACCCCATGTGGTCCATGTGGTCCAAGCGGTCCACGCAGTCCAACCAATCTTTAATAAAAATTCATTCTTAGCCCTAGAAAATGTTTAAAGAACAAAATATGCCACAATATACTATTCATCATCGTTTTCATCCTAATATTTATCAAACAGAAACATTATATGAACATGAGATCCGTCAGTTTCTGTCATCTCGAGATGAATCCCAAGAGCATACTTTTGCAAAGGACTCACGGTTTATATAACGTTCGTCTAATTATAATTCAACCCGATTTGAAGATCATGTTAAAAATAAATAAAAGGCCCAACATGCTTCCGTATTACAATAAAATTTTAGCAAACTGAAAAATACCATTTTGACCATAACGGCACCGGGTGAGGTGGGTCGCAACTTCCACCAGTCGAAAACTTACTGCCTCCAGACTGTTTACGAATGGCTCCTCACCATCCAACCTCAGCACACGGGCGAGGTTAGTCTGCCAGTTATCCGACTCCTTCAGAAACCGCACAGCACAGCCCTAATTCGTTTCCTACCTTAGGGCGTAAGGTATATTCAAGATATAAAAAAGATTTAAAGAAATCTGGGAGATAGCTGGGCAACAGCCTTATTTTTATTCTGGAATACTTATAACATCTATTACATTAAAACGTCTCCTTTTGGGAGGAGACGGACTTGTTTAGCCTCTCATAAAGATGAGGCTTGACTCAAGAACACATAAACTTAAAACCAACAGAACAATATTACAAATGATAACAAAAGAAATAAAAGAAAGAAAGATTACCAAGCTACGAAAGTTGAAATATTACAAAGCTTGGAGACTCTAAATTTATTTCTCAGAAAACTATGGAGAATTTTCCTTTTTACATCCTCTAGAGTGATTCGCTCTTCGAGGGTAGATTCAGGTTGTAGAACTTCTTCTCGTAAAGCATTTTTCAGTAGCAACAGGGTTTCTGGAGTTACTCTTTCCTCATCCAGTTCTTTGAAAGACATGATATTAACCCAGTCAAAAGTTTGTGACTCCCTTTCACTAGGACCTTGTTGTCGGAACTGAAGAATTGCCTCTCCAAATTTCCGCTGATCTTTCATCTTTGGGTGTCGAAGTTTTCCTTCATCACCACGCTTGTTGCGAAAACGAATAGGGAATTTCCTGTGAAACGCCTCCCGTAATCGTTGTACCATAATCTTATGATCACATAGAGTTGTGAAAATAAGTCTTCGCGTTTCATTCTCTTGAGTGAATGTCTTGAACGTCTGTAGGAAATTGTTTCCTAACAACATATCTGCACCTGTATCATGGAAATATATAGGTGGAGTTTTGACTTTTGTACCATGGGGTACCGCCGGCTCCTCCGATAATGATTTCCGCTTTTCGGACTCCTTCATTAAGAATAAGGATCCGTTTGGAAAAGTCTCTTCCGGCAATGGCTGGTAATTTCTCACCAACTTCTTTGGGAAGATTTCTCGCTTGACAGTGCATATTCCAGCTCCTGAGTCAATGTATGCTGCAAAATATTCTGCCCTGTATTGCTCGTATAACATCCCAATGGAGATGTATATGGAGAATGGACTGGTGGTCATCTGAATCGGTATCTCTTTCCGTCGACCGTGAATTCCATTCCATCTTGCAATCTTTCCCAAGGTTTATGTTCCTCGAGAAATTCAATTCCTAGAATAAGCTGTTCTGGGATCCGTCCGGCAATGCCTTCAATGGTGAGGTCAATTTCACCAATTTGAAGGTTTCCTTGAAATTTTCCAACTGTGGGTTGTTGCAAATAATATAGAACATCGCAGGGGAAGATATTATTCTTCTCGGTGATGTCAAAAATTATCTGCACTTCTCTCTAGCCTTCTGGGCACTTCAGTTTTCCTATTGTTGTGAAAACATCAGGAATTTTATGAATTCTGCTTGAGGCTGCCTTCTGCTTTTCCTTTGGATAGTTGCTGATTAACCTATCCTGTTGGAAAGACATCCTTCTTGGCTCGATCATAAGGCTCCTGCTTCTGTTGAGAACATGTTGATCTTGTATCCTCATGTCGATCTCTCCTATTGTCGGAGTATCAATGATGTCCGGCAATACTGCTTTGGCGAAGTCTTCGAAGATTCTGGGGACTTCGATGAATTCCTTTATCAAGAATACCTCGGAATGATGAGTATTCGAGAGTGCGTATGACACCTTGTAGGTGATCGAGTAAGGTCTGTTCCCTTCTTTCATCAAATCTTCTCTTTTTGTTGAAGTCTCGATCTCATAAATTGTATGCAATCCTTGGATAGATGTTGAAGGCCATCTTTCCTGCATACAGATTTCCTGCCACTGCTCCCAAACAAGAATCTTTGAGTTTCGGGATTCTCTTGTCAAAGATTGCCAGGTTGAGGGGCGAATCAATTCCTTCTTTGAAAGTTGCCTTGATGATTACACTAATGGCTCCAATATGAATCCATGAGAGCGTGTTCGCAAATTCTCTTTTGACCTTGTTCTTAATCTCCTGGATTTCTCTGTAGGGGATTAACTGCATCTCAATTTGGTTTCCCGTGAATTCCATTGGGATCGCAAATTCACCTGTTGTCACCCTATGGATAATCTGATGCTTTCTGCTACGAAGACCAATCATATCCATGGCTTTTTCCATTGCTCCAATTGTAAATCCATCATACATCTGAAGCTTTGGTTCTTCTTTCATGATTCTCATAAGGGTTTTTTGAGAAACCGTGGTATGCAAGAAAAACCCCGATGGTTCTTCTCTAATCACGTGCTGAAGGAACTCTCATTCACTCTGATTCTGAGCTAGATTCACCTCCATCTTCAGAATAGATCTCTTCTTCGTAGATGCTTTCATCTGAGGGAATATCCTCAAACTGATACACTTATACCAAATCCTGAAAATAGACAGCATCCTCAAATTCCTTGGTATGCTCGAACTGTCTGACTCCTCGGCTTTGGTTTTCTGGACAATCTGTAGAGATATGTCCTCTTGCTCCGCATGTCCAGCAGTTACAATCTCTGAAACTCTCATTTGCACGGGTAGGTGTGCGTCTGAAAGTTCTCTTCATTGGTGCCCTGCTAGAACTTGCTTGATTAGAACCTGTCGATGGGATTCTACTCCTTGTTGGTCCTGACCTTTGCCCTGATCTATAGCTTCGGGCTCTCTGTTTTGACCAGAACTTTCTAGGTCTCCATGAAGACCTACTTCTTCTTGAACCACCTCCTCGGGCATACGGTTGACTTCTGTGCTTCTTCAACTTGCGCCTTTGTGGGTAGTTCCCAATGATTGTAGGGATATCATTTCCCGTACAACAAAGAGGAGCCATTTTGTTGATTCCTCTGAGTTTCTTGAAATTTTTCTGGAGCTTTGCTTGGTAGCACCACTCTGCCAGCTTTACTTTGAGAAATGACATTCTCCTGGACACCGTCTCGATTGTATGCGGTGTATACTCCTGGATAAGCATTTCTCTCCATGGGCTCGGAATTTTGACAAAAAACAGCTCCGCTGCATCGTTTTCCGCTATCTTCGACTTCCATCGATACTCTGTAAAGAGTTTGATGTACTCATCTACATAGCAGATATCATGTAGTTCTAGGCTAATTAGAGCTTGTCTGTATTTCTTAGCCTTTTCTTCCTCCATTCCCTCGAAGTAGCTTATTCCGATGAAACAGATTTTGAAGAATCTCGCCATCTTGTCCACGATCTCTTTCAGGGACTCTCCGGCTAGAACTTCTTCCTTGGTTCCTGGGTCTCTAAGATCCCAGGCAATCTTGACTGATCCTTCCAGACTCATTTTTACCATTTTGTGCCAAGGATCGCAAAAAACGGGGACTTGTAAAAAGACGATGTTAAATGTTGCTATTTATAAATAGGGTAAAAAGCAGACAACCCCCCAACCTTCAGTCTCTTGAGCACTTTACCCCCTAACCTTTGGAAATGTGCGCTTAACCCCCTGAACAATGTAAAAAAGTGCATAACCCCGCCGCCGACGGAATATTCCCATATATTCCGTCTGAGATTCCATCACATGCATAGCACATGCATAGGCCAAGGGTATATCTGTCTTTTCAATTCTTTTTTCCCTAAAAAATTAAATATTTCACTTAATCCCCAACCATTCCTCACGATACAAATTCTCCCTCATTAGGTACAAATGTCTTGGAAATTAAGAGAAGGAGCTGACCATTATGGAAGAGAAGCTCCAGATTATGGTAAGCATCTCATTTTCTCTGCATTGGGCTTTCTCAGCTTGGTTTCTCGACATTGGTTTTTTCCCGCGTTAATTTTTTTTGAATACAGTGTTCGATTTGTTCATTGTTTTTTCCTTATTTCGATTAAAGTACAATTATCAATTCTAATTTGTTTGCCACTTGTTTTGTTGGAGTTTTGAATACGATGTACGATTTCTTCAATGTTCGATTGTTCATTGTGTGCAGGACCCAACAGTGAATTTTTTACTATCAAAATTCATCATCATGGTAAATTTTGTGAAATTGGTAAGAGATGTTATGTAGGAGGGGCTATTGATTACTTTGATTATTGTACAGAAGATGAAATGTCAATGATTGAAATTAATGAAATGTCAAAATTGTTAGATGTGGATCAAGATAGAAGAAAGACACCTCAAGAGATTCAACCATTGCATGCAAACTTTTGTTGGTCCTGAAGAGTGGCCTAAGTCTACCATGCCAGAGTTGCTTCCTCCAGTTGCAGAAAGGATGCCTGGAAGACCTAAAAAGCAAGATAGAAGAAAGACACCTCAAAGAGATTCAAGAACAAAAGGCAAAGAAAGCAAGGTCCAAATACCAAGTTCCTGAGAAACTGGGAAGAAAGGGCATTAAAATGACATGCAAATTCTGTGGTGGTAAGGGTCACAATACAAGGGGTTGTCCTGAAAAGAAAAAAAGCCAACAAGAAGATCATGGCTTGGATATTCCTCCACCTAATAATGAACAAGGTCATAACATGAAGGAAGTTATTTCAAACACACTATCATCCATTACAGAGGCAGCTGTTCCTAAAGGCAAATCACCAAGAAAACAGTTGGCACCTAAGCCACAACCATTTAAGAAGAAATTGCAAGTGAGGAGCAAAGAAAAGGGCCAAGGAAAATCTGTTGCTATGCCAAGCACTCAATCTGCTGCTATCCCAATCATTCAATCTGCCGGTATGCCAAGCACTCAAAATTATGTTGCTATGCCAAGCACTCAATCTGCTGTTATGCCAATCACTCAATCTGCTGTTATGCCAAGCACTCAAAATTCTGTCTCTTAAAGAGCATGTTTTTAATGTAATGTAATGAATTTTGCTTTCGGTGAAATGGAACCAGTTTATCATTTATATTGTTAAGTATATTTCACGTTTAAAAGCTATAGTGGTTAATGTTTATCATATGTAATATGCAAAATAAAGCAACTGGACATTTGCCAAAATGCAATGAAATTTCATTTCTTATACATCAATAAAATAATTTCATTACATATTACATGAGTACAATGAGGTGAAACAACACCACCAAAGGGTGCAAATGGTGGAAAGAAATGATGAATTGAAGTAAAAAATCTACACTTCAATCAAAGGAACAGGCGTAATTACGCCTGTTTTGAGGCGTAAAGACGCCTAAGCCACGACAAATCAATATTTGAAGAATTTCATGAGGCGTAATTACGCCTCATTTAGGCGTAGCTACGCCTAAGCTACGGATTTTGTGATTTTATTCAGGCGTAAAGACGCCGTTTTGTAGGCGTAATTACGCCAGTCACGCGGGAAGCCACATTCTTATCACATCAACAGGCGTAGTTACGCCTATTTTGAGGCGTAATTACGCCACTCGAATTTTGGAAATTTTGGACTGCTTTCCTTATTTGATGCACGTGATTTTAAAGAGGGATTCACCAAGGCACAAGGGATTATTCAGACCTAGACATATTTTTTGGAGAGAAGGAGGCTAGGGCATGAAATGAGGGAGAATTTGTACGTGTGGAATGGTTGGGGATTAAGTGAAATATTTAATTTTTTAGGGAAAAAAAATTGAAAAGACAGATATACCCTTGGCCTATGCATGTGTTATGCATGTGATGGAATCTCAGACGGAATATTTGGGAATATTCAGTCGGCGGCGGGGTTATGCACTTCTTTACATTGTTCAGGGGGTTAAGCGCACATTTCGAAAGGTTAGGGGGTAAAGTGCTCAAGAGACTGAAGGTTGGGGGGTTGTCTGCTTTTTACCCTTATAAATATAAGGATATAAAAGATAATTAAATATTATATATGAACTTCTTTGTAATTTAAACAAAAGCCTAAAGGCTAGAATGCAATATATCAAACTATTGAGGGGTAAAAGAGTCATCATAAAACACCCAATTGATTTGAAAATTTGAAAAGTAGACTTATTTCAACACAATTGTTTCCAATTTGGCTTTTTATGCACTAAGATTTTTTCTCAAGACTTAAGTAGATTTTGTGTCACCAAAGTGGACTTCCATGTAATTTCCCCTTTTTTGATTTACACGAGTGTATAAAAAGATTCTATGTTCCATAAATAATATGATATTAAAAAAATAACCATATTAGCTTAAAAGTCCGAAGAACGATATGTAATGGAAGCCGATTAAAAAGCATGAAACTACAAATTTTCTTCCACATTTCTATGTGAAGCAATGTCCTATGATTCGTGTAATCTAGTAAATAGATATGTTTGTACATACTTTAAGCAGAAGAAGAAGAAGAGGATATGAAGAACTTGATTGAATTTAGTTAATCTCCTATTGTATTTGTATCTCAATTCTTGATACATGCACGCCATTAGTATATATAATAATATCATCTCACTTTCTTTCACAATTTGTAAATATTTCCAAAAAAAAGACACAATAATGCAAAGAAAGTATATGAGATGTCAAATTGCAATTATACGAGATACTAAATTATTACAAGAAATTGACACAATTTCCCGGCATAAAATGTTGCAACTCACATTTACCTGTAATGTGTCATATTACAGATAGTGTAAAAAAGATCTAGGTAGGACCAACAGAGAGCATATTTATCATATAGCGGAGTTAATAATTCTTTTATTTATGCATTAATTACATTGGATATTCTGTTAAAAAATTAGTGATGAGCTCCAATGACTTTAAAAGAAATTTTGTTTAAAACAATGACCTCCAAAAGTGTTAGGATAACACTTGGGGAGATCATTGTTTTAAAAAAATTTTTCCTTGAGGTTATTTGCCAATCCCATCAATCTAACACTCCTTCGATACGTACCTGTGTTTTTATTAATCTTTCATGTTTTAGTTGTACATTAAGTAGCACAATTTACACTAATTATGTCGAACTAGCAAAATTTTATTTTTGTTATTGTAAAATGATAATGCCAAAAATAATCGTATAACCATTTATGCACGATAAATTTTAGATATTATAATGGGGAGGGATACATAAAAACTGTTTTGACGAAGTTTTTTTTTGAAAACCCAAAATGTCATCTTTCAGATGTTTTCCTTCCTTCCCACTTTTCAATCCATCCACGATTGATGTGCATTTCACCTCCCCATTCCACATTTCATATAGAAGAAAACTTATTTTATGAAATGTGGTACGGGAGGTGAAAATCACAGCAATCCTTCGTTGCCTATCCATTAAACTGCAGCAATCATCTAATTCTTGATTTTTGTGTGCCTGGTGCATTGAATTTTTTATGGACGTTGTAAAACCATCTTAGGATGTAATTGTACTTTATAATGTGTCATATTATATTGACTTGTTATCATTACTTTAAACACGTAACACGTGTGTATTGTCTGCTATTGATCAAATACTGTATAAAATAATCAATTTTTATTCATTTTGCATAACTAGCAATGAGATAAAATAACAAATTATACATAATAAATCTTTTATTCTTATTTTATTTAAAAAAGTTAAATATTATTAGGTGATTGAATAAAATGTCCAATAGATCATTGTGAGTATATTGTAGGTCCAGATAATAGACTACAAATTGAGAAACAATTTGATTTGGCTGCAAAGTGCAAATCGAAAATTTCTGCTGGGTTCGTGGCTTATAGGCTGTAATACATGAATTAAACCAAATTAAATCATATAATCAAATCAATATTGAATTGGAACCCTGCACCCAATCAAAATTGAAGATTATTAATTTAAAAAAAAAACATTTATCATTGTCAATTTTTTTACGAAACCAAAATCAATCAAACCCAACCAATATACTATACCAGATCGCGATTTTAAAACCTTCAAATTTGGTTCTGATTTCGATTATATTAGGATTCGAATCAACAATCCATCCTTTATTTTCTTGCAAAGGCAGGAAATATTTCTGACCAAATTGAGGTAATGTATTTACTGATTAAAAAGGTATAAAGTTGGTGCCACAAAAATGTACAAAAAGTGAAATTCAAAACCAAAAAAGCCCCAGCCTTGACTATTGATAACAGAACCAGGATTCTTTGCCTTCAACTATTATGTACTAAAGACCAAGTGCTAAAAGTAACCAAAAAGAAAAAGAGGAAATGGAACATTCGGAGTAAAACCAAACTAGCACCGTATACAGTTCAGTAACTCATGCTGAAGTAAGACCCACATATGCTGCGCATAAGATCAAGACACACGTGATAACATAAGCTGCAGCAACTATTGTTGGTTCTTCAACTCCAGATAACTCGAGGTGACGATGGAATGGTGCCATGTGAAACAATTTCCGGCCAGTTCGACAAAATAATCTGGTTGCCTTGAAGAAGGATACCTAAACCATGCATATAGGTTCTCATCAGATGAAAAATCATGCGAAACCATTCAAAATGTCTAAACTCCAGTGAACGGTGTTAGCACATAAGTCGAACTAAACAAAGCAATGTTACTTTATCCAATGATCATCTAAAATGATAAGAAGATTCCAATGATCATCTAAAATGATAAGAAGATATCATTCTGCACATTTGCCAACGGCATATCCAGGGAGTAATATACCTGTGCAACCACTGAAAGTGCTTCCAGCACAAAAATTCCCGATGAAATGAACAAAGGGAAGAACATTCCTGTACAAGAAGCCATAGCAGCAAGGGCACCTCCTAAGGCCAAGGCTCCTGTATCACCCATAAATATTGATGCCTTGTACCGGTTGTGCATGAGGAAACCGACACAAGCTCCTGCCATTGATGCTCCAAATATAGCAAGATCTGACAGTCATGGTAGCAAAAACTTAAAGCACGAAGAAGCCAAAGTGCAATTCAAACATCACAATGAACTTGAAAGATGGAGTCACATAAATATAGATACCCCACTTTCATGCCTGCTAGAGTGTGAGCGTGACTACACAATTTCGAAGACAAGCACTATACCAGTACATATTGGAAGCACCACAATAGACATTCCCACAAATGCCAATGCAGCAGCTCCCGCAGCCAGTCCATCAAGTCTATTGGTTATATTAATTCCATTTGCCATGGAAACAAAACAAAACAATGTCAAACTTGGATAAAAATTTTCAAGGTAAACAAGGCCCACTGGTGCAGGTAGAGGAACCACCATTTTCCTGACATACAAAATTACAAATGAATAGTGAGTAAAATAAGAATTTATCCGTTGGCACAAGATGTCAAATCTCTTCAAAGGTATACTGGTTGATAAGAAGTAATTTGCAGTACACACTGGAAAATTATCTTTGGGTCAAAGCATTGAGCACAAGAAAATATTGTCATATATATTTTTATTTCTTAGACGAAAACTGGAAAGCATATGGTAAAGTTAGGTTGGCATGATTAATTACATCAGACCAGAAGGTAAAATACCAGGACCTAGGACACCTCCAGTGTCTGAAAACTTTCAAGTTATAGAGGCTATAACTGGTGCATGTAGCATTTGATAAAATAATGAAATTCATATCTGAAGACGACACTAAGTTGACAAGTTGATCAAAGTGAAAATAGCAGATATGCACTTGAAGTTCGTCAGTAAAAGAACAGATGGGTGAGTTACCCTTGGAAAAAGGTTGAGCAATTTAATTATTAGAGGATATACATGCCGTAGGGTGTTGATATGTCCGTTGTGCACAACCAATAGGAGAACCATATCCCAACAGCTGTCTGTGTGACATCAATACAAAATATTAGGGAAGTAATGACCACAAATACAATTAGCTCAGAACACAACTGAAGGTGGAAACAAGACACTAAGAAAGCTTCACCTCCAACAAAATTCTCATCAAGCCAGATAGCTGGACGTGGTCATTTTTTAGGCTTAAGAAATCATCCAATAGCCCAATTGCAGCAAAAGCAATAGTAGCTACCACAGCTCCAGAAACTTCAACGGAGGAAAAACCAAGTAGAACTTCTGCAACAAGTAGGCCTATAGGTACAAAGTATAGGCCACCCATTGTAGGGGTTCCTTTCTTAGAAGGATGTCGTTTGGGTGATTCTTTTTTAATTATAGATTGAAGTCTCAAAAGACGAAATAATGGGACACAAATATAGCCTGTACAAGAAACTATAATTGCAGATATTATAAAAGGCCGCATTAAGTAGAATGATTCCAGAGGCAATCTCACAACTCGCCATGCCCACTGATCTACCATGAAAAGAAGAAACGTTGAGAACACTATAAGCCCAACATTGTTTAGAATTCCATGCACTGTCCTGCAACCAGAGCATTTCAGACACAAGTTATAAAAAGAAATATCTAGCTAAAGATAAACTACAGTCTACTTATATTAATATCATAAGCCATAAAGTTTCTCAAGTAGCTTTTCATTATTTACCACAAAAAACCTTCAAAGAATGCTGTGTTTGAATTTTCTCCATGCAGTTAATTTTTTATCCTCCATTCTCAAGCAATAAACAGAGGGGCAAGATGAAAAGAGTGATATAGACAGATTTACGGAAAAATGCGTGAAGGGTGTCACGATTTTGATTGGAAAGATTGTTCCATAAAAGACTAGATAATGGATTGATGTGTACAAAATCATGCAAGATCTCAACTCAAGCCTTTTTTGTCCGTAATTCTTGCTATTCTTGTAATGGAGATTTTATTTTTACTTTCTTTTCTTCCGCGATCTCGAAAGCATTCCAAGCCTAAGAGCAGTCACCGCAATGGAGTCATCAGCTGGAAGCAATCGTTCCTTCGAGGTAGGCAAATCGACATCAGTTATTGGTTGTAAGATAATCTCTCCATCACTGTTATCACTATCGCTGGATGAAATAAGAGGTTCAACAGGCCCATCATTGTCCCCCCAGTCGAGTGACGAAATACCCATTGAATCCTGGATAGGAAATAGATAAAATAAAGTAAGTTGGACAACCAATCTTGACATTTGACAGCCAAAAATTATGTTGCCAATCAGTTTTCACTCACATTCTTAAAAAATAAAAGAAATTTCCATCGCCCAAAACAACATTAGCATCCTGAAAGCAGACTTTGAAATCATAATACTTCAGCATATTGAAAACAATTCAAGTTCTGTGACCAACAAAAAACAAAGGATCTGTCTCACAACCTAGGCCGGACCACTTAATATACCAAATTTTGTGGAGAACTTTAAAACCCCCCATAATAACAAGCTTGCATCCATTGACAGAGATAGAGTCAGTTACGACAAGAAAAACATGGCTATACAATTAAGTACCGCTTCTCACATTATAACTTATCTCATTAGATTAATGCAGGAAGCAGTATTAGTTTAAGGAATCATAAAAACTTGACACTTGCATTCGTGCCTGAACGATGATACAGGAAATCATAAATCGCAAAAGAGAAATAAATCGATCAATACCTCATCCATTGCACGAACTTGAAGAACTCTATGCAGCGGGGGAGACCCATGCTTTCGCACCCGTGATTCAAATGACTATCCCCGCAAAGCCAAAAGGATACGGGTTGGTAAGGTGAAAGAAATCCCAAAACCATGTGAAGAAATAATTTCTCAGTACACACGAAAGGTGTTAAGTAGCAATCATTTACCTTGTCGTCGAAAAAATTGCATCGATTGAATCGTCGGCAAAAACTGGAATTATATGAAAACCGAGATGACAGACGCCACGAACGAGAGAAGAAATTGGAAGTAAATCCTAAATTCGAGAAATTTCTACAAGTCGTGGCACAGGAACTGAGAGACAGCATGACGAAGTATATATCAAATTTATGATGAGCTCAAACGGCCTAATTCTGATAAATCAAACCACCCCATTTTATGAGAACTCGTATGCGCGAATCAATTACCGAAACCTCGTAATTTTCGCAGAATTGGGAGGAAAGGATCCGACGCGCCTCCAGAGCACGTTAGAAATGGGCGTTGCGGTAACCGCGGCCCGCGAGCTGTTATGGGTCCTAATTTTCTTATCCCATAAATTGAGTGAATTATAGAAATGTACCATTTGAAAAATTTTTGTTCGTTTAAATTCAGGCTAAAAATAACATTTCTTAACAATCTATTTTCCAAAAAACTTTATTCAAATAGGTCCAATTTTATGAGCTTGTTTCCAAAAATGTATTTGTTCTTTATCAAAATACCCTTAAATTCAAAATAGTTATGGCAACCCATTTGTTTACTAAAATACCCATTGTTTGTTCAAACCCTAGCAATGCATCATTTTCAACCAAATTAAGGTTTCAAACCCATGAGTCGCCACCGCATGTGCACCTACTTCGCCCGTCGCCGCCTGTGCATCTCCTTCACTCTCGCCGCCTGTGCATCTCTTTCAAAAAACTCATGTCTTTTATTTTCCTTTTTAAAACAGCTTACTTGCGGAATGACTATTAATGAAATTGTTCAGCACAGTGAAACCATAAACCCCATCGAAAGATTTTGCTCAGATTTTGAAATTGATATTATCACTACAGTGAATCAATTGCTTTTGAAAATGATGTCTTCGTTTGATAAACTCTCCTTGAAATTGATGGCTTCGATGGTTTTTGGACATTGATGCACGGTTTTTCTACATTGATGCACATTAAATTCTGAAAATTTCATACATTTGGTGAACGATTTTTTAACCTTGTGCGTGCATCAACCTAAATTTGGACATTGGATGCACAAAAATTGGACATGTGTACATAAAATTGGACATTGAATGCACTAAAATTGGACATGGATTGACCAAAATTGGAGATTGATGCACTAAAATTGGACATTGGTGCACGCTTTTTTGTACATTGGGCATGAATTTTGTGCATTGGTGCATGATTTTTTGACATTGATGCACGATTTTTTCTACACTGATGCACGATTTTTTTGGCCTGTGGGGTGCACGATCATTTTTGGCCTATGGGTGCACGATTATTTTGGCTTGTGATGCACGATTTTTGGTCTGTGTGTGCACGTGCTACATTTTTTTTTCTACATTGGTACACGATTTTTGGATATTGATGCACGATTTTTTTGGCATGTGGGTGCACGATCATTTTTTGCCTATTGGTGCACGATTATTTTGGCTTGTGATGCACGATTTTTTGGCCAGTGTGTGCACGTGTTACAATATTTTTTCTACATTGGTGCACGATGTTTGGACATTGATGCACGTTTTTTGGACATTGATGCACGATTTTTTGGACATTGATGCAAAATCATTTTTTGCGTATCGGTGCACGATTATTTTGATCATGCGACTCCAAGGGGTGATATGAATTAGACATAATAGGAACGAGGAGAGCCAGATGAAATTTCTTAAATTGCACTCAACTATTCATAATCTATGAACATATCTGTAAGTTCCCAGAAATAGTAGAAGTTTGGGTTTTTAAATATAATAACCAATTTTTTAAAAAATAAACAAAATAACCTGAAATATAAAAAGTTTACAAATTGACCCGACACACCAATTCAGTTGATGCGTTCAAAAGAAGACACCAACTTGGTGTCCAACTTAAGTTGGCTTGTCCAACTTTGGACACGTCAACTTCTTTTTTGTTTTATTTATTTTTCTAAAAAAACAAATAAACTTAAAATAAAAAAGAATATACTAAAAAATATGTATCACCTTATTAGATAAATTGTAAAAATAGCGTCCATATTTTTCAAATTTAACTTAACATTTTTTATCATAAAATTCGAAAAAGATAAATATACAAGAATTGTAATAATGAGAACGACAGTTGACATGGTAAAGTTCAATGTTAAAATGGATTTGTTTCACGACCATTACGAAACGGAAGCTTGCCGAAATAGGAACAACAACTACCATGGTAAAGATCCAAATGTAGAACCAACTACACATGCAGATAGGTGGCTCCAAATAACCAGAGATATGCCCCTCCAGTTTGAAAGTAAAACTCATCTCCCACTGCAATGAATAAGTAAAAGTATCCTCTACACAAGAAAATCCAAACGGACATTGCACTTTGGGTGGAAAGAATTAATGCTTATATATTGACTTCCATAATTAAGACAATTTTTAAAATTCAGGACAGATCAAGATAACAAATGGCATCAAGAACAGATGATCGGACAAAAGACCACACATTGGTTCACACCTCATTACAACACGGCTTCTCGGAAGTTTTCAGCGATAACTATTTAGAGGGTCAGCAGCTTTACCAGATCTTGCATCAGTCCAAGCTTTAGCTATTGTTCGTTTCATCTCCTCGTCACCATCTTCGTACATATTCTGCAAATGATTAATAAATCATTTGAATTGCAGATACACGATTAAATTAAAATTCAAGTTTAGATGCACATACCTTCATCAAATCCATTATCCCAGCCATTGGGTTGTTTCCTTTTTCTAAATTCGGCTTCAGCTGTACAATTGTAATGATACTCGCTTAGTATGAAGTCTTATAACAAAGGAAATTCATTTCGAGTATAAAAAGGATATACCTTGTCTTCTTTGAAGTACAAATCTAACCAGTTACCCTTGGAAGCTTTAATTAAAGTGATAACCACCCTTTTAGGCTTCACAATCAATTTACATTTCTCAGGTACAATCTCCTTATTTAATTTGGGCACAGCACATCGATAGTTCTTCCCCTGGACATCATGGAATTTCACATCAAAGGACATTGGTTTGAAGTCTGTTTCGGTCTTCTCCTTGTCAACCCCCTCCAATGAGATATAAACCTGGGAAACAAAAGCAAATTTGCCATCAGTAGTAATTCAAATAAAAAGGTAAAAAAGCATCTCAGCCAGAGATGGCACTAAAAGAAAAAAGATATGCTGCAACTGAAAATTAAAACCTGATAAATTGCGCATCACTGCCAACAGTAGGATAGGTAGCAATGCGATATATTATCGAACAGGCAAACTTATATATTAATAATATCACAAAAATAACTTCTATAGAAATAGATAAGTTGCAGTCTTCAATAGCTAGTATTAGAAAATCAGATATGGCCAGGTCAGGTGTAATAGCGCTGCTACCTTTCATTCAAAATAGGTAACATCTATCAATACTCTTTTATGAATAGCCACTTACCACATGTCAAAAGACAAAAATATGCAAAACTACATCAACAATATGAAAATCAAAGCAAACATGGATTCTAACCTTCAACTGATCACTGTCCTGATCCCAGCTAAAGGAACCAAGAGTAGCATAACTTATTGTCGAGTTTGATGCAGCCTTTGGTACACTTTGTATCGGAGTTGGCACGGGAACAGCTGAAACTGGAGCTGGCGTTTGAGAGGACGGTACAACAGCAGCTTCTGTAGATAACTGGAAATAAAGTCCAAAGCAGTTGCCATGACGTGTTCAGTCGCATAATTATGAATGATAATACACCCCTTTATCCTAAATTTTATGAACTGTAAGAATCGTCTAACAGGTAAAGTGAAAACGTAACAATTTCATACAGGCACTCAGAGTTAATTTATGAATTTTAAGTGATTCTTCTGGAATCATCCAGGTTCATCTATGTGGGCTGAATTATTCTTTGAGTCAAGATGAACTGATCAGGTCTTGAGTTGGGCTTTGAGTGTTCATTGGACTGTAGACAATTTGATGGGCTTGAGGAGTGATCCTTAACTTCCCCCCTCAAGCTGAGTGAGCAAGAAAGCTGAGTGAGCAAGAACAGGAGAACACACGAAGCTTGTCTCTCAAACGATGAAAGGAAATAGTAGACAATAGTTTGGTAAGAATGTCAGTTGTTTGGTCATAAGAAGGAACGTGCTGAATGCGAAGGGAATGAGCAATAACTTTCTCTTTTGACGAAGTGAAGATCCAACTCAAAGTGTTTGGTTTTTGAGTGGAGAACTGGATTTGCACTCAAAGGCAATTGTACTTATATTATCACACCATAAAATTGGAGAATCTCGACAAGGAAAACGAAGTTCTGAGAGAAGAGATTGAAGCCAGAGCATTTCAGTAGTTGCATTGCCATACTTCGATATTCTGTCTCAGCGCTTGAACGAGACACCACATATTATTTCTTTGAACTCCATGAAACAGGTGAATTGCCAAAAAACCAACAGAAACCTGAAGTAGATCGGCGATCATCTGGATCATTACCCCAATCAGCATCACAAAAGCCATGAAGAGGGGAAGATCGAGGCATCTAATTTAATTCCAAAGTATGATGTACCATTGAGATACCGAAGGATCCGTTTAACAGCACGCCAGTGAGTGTTCAAAGGAGTTTGCATAAGTTGGCAAACTTTGCTTACATTATAAGATACATCCGGACGTGTAATTGTAAGAACTGAAGGGCTCCAACGATTCTTCGATTGAGAGTGGGGTTGTCAAAAAGATCCCCATCACGAGAGGACAGCTTGACCCCTGTGGACATAGGCGTAGGAAGTGGTTTAGCCTCATGCATCGTGGTTCTTGTCAACAAATCTCGTACATACTTTGATTGTGTAAGAGTCATAGAACGAGCAGATGTTCGATTGACTTCACTCCCAAGGAAATATGACAGTTCACCAAGGTCTTTAAGAGAGAATTGATTATGTAAGAGTCGAATAAGATCCTGAATTTGCCCACGATCACTTCCTGTGACAACAATATCATCAACGTACACAAGGATATAACAAATGGAATTGGCATTAGTTTTTATAAATAATGAAGCATCAGCTCGACAGGAAACAAGATCCATGAGAAGAAGTGTGCTCCGCAGCTTTTCAAACCAAGCCCTTGGTGCTTGTTTGAGGCCATAAATGGCTTTGTGTAGTTTGCAAACAAGTGGATGATTATGCTGTGCGATTTCAAAATCCGGAGGTTGTTGCATATATACTGTCTCAATAAGCGAACCATTGAGGAATGCATTGTTGACGTCAAGAAGTTGGATGAACCGGCCTTTTAAAACAGCAATAGTGAACACAACACGAATTGTTGTTGGTTTGATCACTGGACTGAAGATTTCATGATAATCAAAGCCAGGGGTTTGAGAATAACCCTTTGCAACCAACCGAGCCTTATGTCGAGCCACAGAACCATCAGGGTTCGTTTTGAGCTTGAAGACCCATTTACAACCAATGATGGGTGTGTTGGGTGGTGCTGGAACTATAGACCAAATATTGTTGTTGATGAGGGCAGTGTACTCAGCATGCATGGCTTGAATCCATTCAGGAACAAGCTTTGCTTCTTTGAGACTTTATGGTTCATGAGTGGAGTCTAAGTTGTTGATGAGGGCAGTGTACTCAGCATGCATGGCTTGAATCCATTCAGGAACAAGCTTTGCTTCTTTGAGACTTTATGGTTCATGAGTGGAGTCTAAGGTAGTGACTAGCAACTTAGGTTTATGATACCAGCCTTAGAGCGTGTTACCACGTGATGAGTATTCATGGGAGATGAAGAGGTTGCACATTCATCAGAAGGGACATTCGAATGATTAGAGTTGTTGGAGCAAATGGTGGGGGAGGATAATATTGGACTAGTTGAGAGTACTGGTGAATGAGGCAGGAGAAGAATTAGGAGAGGGAAGGAAATGTAGGGGGAATCAGATTGATGTCAGCCAGAGATTGAAGGGACGATATTGAAGGTAGAAATAAGGGTGAGGAAGAGCAAGCATCGGGAGGAGAAGCATGAGAGATTTGAGCATTCTGAGCAAAAGGAAAAACATGTTCATCAAATTAAACGTGTTGAGAAAATAAATCCTACCATCTTGGCTAAGACATTTATATCCTTTATGATTGGTGCTATATCCTATGAAGGTACAAGGGGTTGTCGAAATTTGACTTTGTGGCGATTGTAAGGACGACGACAAGGGAAACATAAACAACCAAAAACCTTTAAAAATGAAAAATCAGGAGCATTTTTTGTATAACATAGTGAATGGTGAAGTATTAGAGAGGACAAGAGTGGCAAGTCTATTAATAAGGAAGACAACAGTTCCAAAAGCATCAGCCCAAAACTCAAATGTCATAGAAGATTGAGCCAAAAGGGTGAGTCATGTCTCTACGACGTGTCTATGGTTTCTTTCAATAACACCGTTTTGATGTGAGGCATATGGACAAGTTATATGGACAAGTTATACGACGATGTATACCATGATGTTGAAGAAAGGGTGTGAGAGATCGAAACTCTCCACCCCAATCACTTTGAATAGGCTTAAATTTCTTGTTAAATTGTAATTCAACATGAGTTTTGAATAAGATAAAAAATATATTCACTTCAGACTTGAGTTTAATAAAGTAGATCCATATATATCTATTGTAAGCATCAACAAAGCTTACATAATATCGAAAACCATCCCTGGAAATTGTGTTTGAGGGTCCCCACACATCAACACAAATTAGTTCTGGTGGTTCAGAGTATGAAGTTTGAGATTGAGGAAAAGGTAATTTGTGACTTTTACCCATTTGACAAGCAATGCAAATAATGGATATTTCACTACTAGAAAACAGAAAATTACAATTTCTTAAAGTATGTTTGACAATAGAAAAAGAAGGGTGTCCTAATCCAAGGTGCCGTAGAGTAAGAGACTGGGACATCCCTTTGATTGGCTTAGGAAGTGACGAAGTTGAATTTGGAGACAAACTGGTGGCTGGAGATTGAGTGTGAAGGCAAGTAGCAGAGTTGCTAGAGGCTGAAGTGAACTTCCCGAGGTTGAAGGTGTACAAACCTTCATGTAAAATCCCATTGAGAAGTGTTGTTCGAGATGCTAGGTCCTTCACAAGACAAAATGAAGGATAGAACTAAAAAAACACTTGATTATCATTAGCAAATTTACTAACGCCGATAAGATTTTTAGTAATATGAGGGACATGCAAAAGATTTTCAAGAACAAAGGAACGTGAAGAAGAAGGCAAACAGAAATTAGAATGACCTATATGAGAGATGGACAAACCTGCTCCGTTTCCCACATGAATCTTACCACTTCCAGCATATTCAGACCCAATAGAAAGATTGTTTAGATCATTTGTGACATGGTGAGTTGCTCCAGAGTCTGGATACCACCACTCCTCTGTATTTTGATTCAGCATTGGCAGTAGTTAATGCAGTGGATGGAAATTGATTTGAGTATTGATTTGGCCTTCTGTTTTGTGGTTGTTGAGATGAATGAACATTTTGTCCTGGTGGCTGTTTGTGATAGGGAACATAATCCTTATCAAATCTGTAGTAGCATCTGTAAGTTACATATCCATTGATGCCACATATTTGACATGTGGCCGTCCAGAATTATTATTCTGGTTACGTCTTCCACCTCTATTAAACCATCTTTGAGGTTACATGCACAACAGAATCATACTCGAGTCCAATGCCTCCAAGTATGTAAAGAATTTGATCATCTTCTGAGATCAAGTGACCACAGGCAGCTAAGATATCAATGTAGCTCTTCATTTTGTTCAAATAATCCTTCATGTTAAGATTCACTTTCTTCAACATTTGAAGCTGCAATTTATATTGCATAATGCGAGCCTTTGAACGAGTAGCAAAAAGATTAGACACCCTGTTCCAGATTAAGCATCCAATCATTTGAGCCTGAACACCTTCTGCCATTGATGCGAGAAGGAAGGAGAATAACAGTTGGTCTTGTCGACACCATGTAACAAAGCTTGGATTAATAGCTTCAGTCTCTTGATGAATGATGGTTTTTTGAAGGAAATGGTATGTCTTCAAGAATAAAGACATCAAGGCCCAGACCACGAATCCCAAAGAGAATTTGCAAGTTCCAGAGAAGGAAATTTTCATCAGTTAATTTGACTGGAATAATCTGATTGGAGGGATTTATGATTATAAGATTTGGTATGGTTTTTGGATCAGCGTTGAGCAAGGCTTCCGCCATTGGCTCTGATGCCATAATAGAAAAAAAATGATTTACATAGAAATTCAGAAATCTATTGAATGGATTTCATTGATCAAATATTGATTACAGATTACAATGATCTCATCACTATTTAAAAGCTCACAGTTGGTATTTCTAACAATAAAGGATATGATACAAGAAAGATAAACTAACCATAGAAAAGGATTAGATAAAATCAGCAACAAGAGAGAGCAAAAGGTATACCGCCAACTAAGCAATCAATTCTAACCAAATACGAAGGAGATTCCGTCAAATAAACAGAAAATCAAAAGAAAAAAAACAGATAGGGAGCAAAAACCTTTTCCAAATTGCGAATCTCAGAGGAAATGATAGAGACAACACGAGGCCTATTCGCAATACTTCGAAGCTGTTTCAGTTCCTCCAAGTCTAGAATCAAATCTTCCCTACTCGTCATTTCAATCTTACGTATCAGCTGAAAAAAAAACTCTGTTCGAAGAAATGAATTCCCCAGTAAAGAAATAGTGCTTACGCTGCTGCCAGGAAGGGAAGTCGGAGTGATAAAAATCCCAAAAATATAAATTGTAGGGTTTCTCTACAATCTTCTAGAAAGAGCGAGAGTTTAGTTGTTTGTGACTACCATGGACTGGACCGAACTATTTTAATTGGGCTATAGGGGCCCATTATTAGCAGTTCAACTCCTTTTCGGCCCATTTAATCGGCTAGATTTCTTCAAGCTTTTATGACGACGTTACGCGAAATTATAAATTAAAAAAAAAAACTAATATAGTTGGATGAATGAATACTTAATCATTTGCATCAAAATTAATAATTTTTAATTATTGAAATAAACTAGTTTTGAATTTTTTTTCTCTCTCCAATCACAGATATACATTGAGTACTTGTATGTTTGTAAATCGGATTGGTAAGAATATTCTTGTAACATTGGCATCAAACCTTAAAATTGTTTACAATTATTATATGTACTTGAATTCCGTCTTCGGTAACATATCTCAGATGTGGTAGATCATCAACTGTTCGTTCATTTGCAATCAAAAGCACTTAACTACGGATGAATCTGTGGTGGATGATCTACTACGAAATGTATAAATCCATCGTGTAATGCGATTTCTTTAATTTTGATGGATCGAGCATTCAAGTCATATGATTTCCTTCGGGTCATGGAAAGAACCCATTCTTGGCAATACCTTCTCTATTTTGTGATTAAAAAATAATTTAATAAACACGTTTTTATATCCATCAAAATCCAAACATATAAAATAAATCACGAAATTGAAAGAATTGTTCCCAAAGCCTTTGCCATGTCTAAATTCCCGAGGGAAACCCATTTTTTGCACTCTAAACCCTGTTCCTATAATTCTGCTGAACATTTGATTTTATATATTTGGATGAATGATATGTGTCTATTAAATTATTTTAATATTAAATTTTAAGAAGGTGATATTATAGGTGTATATATATATAATATAAAAAAAAAAGCTTAATTAGATTAGAATATTAGACTAATTTCTTCCTTTTTTTAAAAGAAATTTTACTATGGACTCCACTATAATTGTCTTCTCATGAAAATTTTCAAGGCCAGCAAATATAGGAGTACTGAATGCAGCAAACTCTCATTTCCCATCTGTTTAACCTGTTCAAGTTCAATGGTAAGAAACAGTACCAAGAAAAAAGAAAGAAAAAAAATTAAACATTATATATTAATTTATAATAAATAAAATAAAGAGATAAAATTTATTTATGTAACGATTCATTTTGTACATTAGTTAGGATGGTATGGCTATCCTTAAAATACTGTTTTGGTAGGGGTAGAGCCACCCGTGGGTTAGAATGTGCTCCAGACCCATTCATTTTTCAGAAGTAACATTTTTTAGTGTTATGTTTCAGAAATTTTAATTTTTAGCTCATCCATCTAAATTGTCGTAGCTCTCTAGTCATATCTAATCCAACGGCCATAACCAATATCGATTCATGGTTGTGCCCTGATTTTGGTGTAATAAGCCATATATTCTTACTTGCAAATATATGAAGATTAAATAAACAGAATTAAAAACCTAACTCTTTACCTTGCTTGCATTGGAAGTTAAGGAAATAGAAGCCGTGGAGGTGGATGAAGTACTTGACAATGCATAAAGCCCGATATTATACGCCATGGTGCCATCGGGCTTGAGCAAGCCATAATTTCTCTCTGATGCCGGGCCGGGCTTCATGTCTTCATTGAACAAAGCAAATACATAAATCTCTAGTCTCATGTTAGGCCTGAGTGGTGTCCCTTCATTTTCCAACTGCCGTCTCAACAAATTTCGGTTATAAATTGCTGCATTTTTCATGGTGGCACCGATTTCATTTGAATCTCCTTTAGAAGGCCATCCCGTTTCTGAAACCCGAACTTCTATCCCTCCGAACCCTAATCTCGCCATGGCGAAAATAACTGCATCAACTTGAGCATACAGCATGTTGTCGTAGTGGAGCTCTGTATACGGGTCGATCATTCCCGAATTCGGGTTAAAAAGTACGTAGTTTAATGGGATATTATCAGGGTCGTCTTTGAATGCGAAATACGGGTACGCGTTGATCCAAAATGGGGATTTGGTTGTTGTTAGGAACCGCAGAATCTGGGGCATTATCCCGTTGAGCTCGGCTTGAAAACAGCCCGATGAAGGTGGGTATGATTCTTGAAGAACTGCTAACGAGTTTGGTGTTGAGACTTTAATGAACTGATCCAGTCCCTGTCGAACCAAAGCAGTGTGGATGTTAACCATGGCGGGGACGAGGTAATTTATCAGCGTGGTGTCGCCGCCAGTGTACAGTTCATTACCAACGGAGATTCCAGTGATTCTTGTGGAAGGAAAATAAGGTTTAATGTGAGTGTAAACCCATTGAAGGGCTTCGTTTGAGTCGCTTAAAGTGGGTAAGATTTCGTTTTCTACTGTCACTATAAGTTCGATGGTTGAGTTCGCAAACGATGTCAAGATTTGAGGGTTTGTGTCGTAGATTCGGGCTTTTGAAAGTCTAAGTGATTGGAGAAGATCAAGAACTTTATCTGGTGGTGGCAAATTGTCGGCCACTTGGCCATAGTTGATGCCCAATGATTCTACTTCTCTGATAAATCTTAAACCTGTAATTAATGCAAATCTTAATCAATCCCCAAAGATAATATCATATTACACAATTTTTTTTCTACTTTTGCATCCATTTCAAGGTTAAAGAGATGCTAGCATGAGAGCAACACAAACGGTTTCCTATATTTGATATTATGATGTTCTCACGTTTCTAATATTATGACTAAACTCATGGTACTAGGATATAACATTTAATTTACACTTAGGATGAAGCTTCACCAGATAAATATTGTAATCTACAATCAAGAATGTAGGTGTCGAAGGCCATTGGCCAGCTGACACCTCTCGAGTTCGAGACCTCCTCCCGTAGTTTAGGAATGAAGTCGAAAAAAGAAAAAGAAAAAAAGAATGTAGGGAAAAAAAGAATGAACATACCTGATATGTTTAGAAAGATTAATGCAACAAGAATATGTATTAACACAAGATTATTGCTCACGGGATTTCCCATTAGGGAAATTTGAAGTACAAAATGTAGCTCTTGGGAGAGAATTAAGGAGGGAGGTTAAGAGAAAGCAAGATTCTTGGTTCCTATATATGATTCCTATCGATCAAGAAAAGGGAGAAAGGGAAATGAAATGGACGTAGGAACGAATGATTTATAGTTGGTGTAGCGAGAATCTTTTCTTTACTTGTTTGGTTTTTAGTTTATTAAGGAGAGAAGGTTTCGGTTGGTGCTTTGCCTTTGGCAGTTAGGTTTTTTTTTAAGTCTTCTCATCTTCTACTTATAATGTAATAGGTTCTTTTAGTGTCTTTTTAAAGAAGCTATGGTGTGTGGTATAAGTTATACCATCTCTGGCCCCAACTCTTTCTTCATACAAAAGTAAAGATGTGTTCAATCCCATTATTTTTTTGTTATATTTTGTATTTATAGTTAAAGCCCCAATCAATGGTATGAAGATATATCCTTTTATAGTATCTTTTAGTATACTTATGCATTATTAACATCATTGTTTTCATCCATAAATCTTATATAATTTTCCACTATAATTCAAGTGGATATCTTCATATTCTTGACCATTTTCATGACAAACTAATATAAAGAGAAGGTTTGTTGCTTTCATGCTTCAACTAAATTGATAATGGATTAAATACATTTAACTAACAATTATTTTCTTTTTAATCAAAGTGCGAATGGGCATACCTATTATTTTTTATAACTCACTAACTTAGTCAATGCTTTAGGCGACCACTAACATGGCTTCAAGTAATTAACTGCACAAAAGGAAGAAAAAAAATCATTGCTTTTGAATATCTCTATTTTTTTTCCTACATCGTGCTATCTTACTGTTGGGAATTACATGGCATATTCTTTATACACTTCTTTATAGAAAAAAATTGTTCCTCATTGCCTATGGCATAACAAGTATGACTCATCGGCACTCGCGTGGTGTAGCCCATCATATCCACATATCGTTTAGGTGCTGCTATTGTATAAGAAAATAAAAATGCGTATCTGCTAACAGATACAGTTTTGGCCTATTTGTAAGCATTTGATCCTAACAGTTACCTTGCTAATCATTTTCAAGTTTAAGGAAATTAGTCTGTCCCATGGAGCTTTCAAACGCTAAGGAATTTTGAGAAATTTAAAGTATTCAAGATTTACATATATTTATTTGAGAAAAAAATTAGTGCATAACTGATCATATATCTTTTGCTGGGTGTAGCTGATAGTTATAGTATTAATCATAATTGTTATCATCACACGCATATTTGAATATTTCACAGCCTCATTCAAAGTAAATAAGTTAAATATATTATACATTGCCATAATATAAAGCCCGAATATAAAATTGATGAACAGGGAAGATTCATACCATAAAGCATGGGATCCCGATTTGGCGAAAAACAGACAATATTATCTTTGGTGGTTTCAAAACAAAACTAAAGAACTTTGATAAGTGGATAAGAAATTTAAAAAGTAAAGAATGACGATGATACTTTAGTAATGTCTTCATCTTTAGATTCCTTGCCTTCAGTTTCCTTTTTGCAATAGGTAGCGAAGGAAATTAATTAGCTAAATAATTTTTTAAATGTAAATAGCAAATCATGCTTAAATAAAATCTAATGTTAAATTTAGGAGTGGTAATTTGCCCTATTTGCAAAACATAGCACACTATTCACTTAAATGAAGGGGTGTTTTGTACCTATTCACAAACCACCTGAGGTAAACTGTATATTTTCAAAATACAGTGGTGTAAACTGTCTATTTTCAAAACAACATGAGGTAAAATGTATATTTCAAATAACATGTGTGTAAACTGCCTATTTCGAAAATCATAAGGGGTTTGTTGCCAAAAGAGGGAGAGTTGAATCTTAGGCCAATGACTGGCAAGTCTAAGGTTCAAACTAATGATGATTTAGTTTCTTCACCTATGCAGGATTACCAACGCACTTGGGAGAAACTAATTACCAGGCGAGGTATCAACCCAGACAAATCTATAGTTGATATCTCAGGAAAATATCCGAGAGTTTGGATTAAACCAGGCAGCCATCCAAACGATGTTCAGGAATGATATAATTTCGGAGCTCTGGCTTCGGTTTATACTATGGCATCAGCTTTCTCTGAAATATCAAAATTAGCGAAATGGATCAGAGAAGCTGTTTACGAGACTTGGGCCAATAATCCACATTTGGCCAGAGGCGATATCTTGGAGCTGTATTTTTTCAGTGCTGCTCCAGAACCAGCGAAGAAGGGCTTCACTGAAGCTTTTCATTTTATCAAGCTAAGAAGACCAGATGGAAACGCCCTGAAAAATATAAAAATGACGCTACCAGAAGGAATTCCAATTTTGGCTGGAACTATCACAGATGATGAAGTTTCAACCAGACGAGCATGGGGTCTTTGAGTTTGTCTAACAGAAATGGACAAAGTCAAATACACATTCAAGTTCTTTCAAAATTCAGCCAACGGAACTTTCTTGCTGAATTCTATGACAGGAACCTCCACGAGATTTGCCGAAATACTCTTTGAAACAAAGAGAAGAATTCTTTGGGAGAATAAGATTCCAGCAAGGAAGGAGACTTACCGAAAATTCTGCAACATGGCACATATTGGCCGATGGATTGATCATATCTGCCAAGCATGCCCGGAGCAGAAAGAACCAGAGTTTGAAAAAGGATTCCGATCCAAACCCGACAGATCAGAAGCAGGAAAAGACACAAGACCTGTTGACAAGAGAGCCCATTTTCTTAAAGCTCGGGGACCACAAAAACCAAATGTAAAGATTCCCCGACAAAGGAAAAGAGGTGGACCATTAAAAGTTAGTGTGGATACTGTTCACCGCACTCAGACAAAAGATAATGGACCACTCACGAGCAAAGTTGGCATATGCAGACAAAGATGCCAGACCACGTGAAAGTTAAGGCGCACTCACAGGCGCACTCAACAATTATCAAGATTTGGAATCCGCATTTGAAATCCGGATTCATGCCTATATAAGGGCATTCATTCAGGAAGCTAAGGACATCGAAAATTCTCCATAGTTTTCTGAGAAATAAATTTAGAGTCTCCAAGTTTTGTAATATTTCAACTTTCGTAGCTTGATAATCTTTCTTTCTTTTGTAATCGTTTGTAATATTGTTCTGATTGTTTTTAAATTTATTGTTCTTGAGTCAAGCCTCATCTATATGAGAGGCTAAACAAGTCCGTCTCCTTCCCAAAAGGAGACGTTTTAATGTAATAGATATTACAAGTATTCCAGAATAAAAATAAGGCTGTTGCCCAGCTATCTCCCAGATTTCTTTAAATCTTTTTTATATCTTAAGTATACCTTACGCCCTAAGGTAGGAAACGAATTAGGGCTGTGCTGTGCGGTTTTTGAAAGAGTCGGATAACTGGCAGACTAGCCTCGCCCGTGAGCTGAGGTTGAATGGTGATGAGCCATTCGTAAAACAGTCTGGAGGCAGTAAGTTTTCGACTGGTGGAAGTTGCGACCCACCTCACCCGGTGCCGTTATGGTCAAAAGGGTATATTTCAGTTTGTTAAAATTTTGTTGTAATACGGAAGCATGTTGGGCCTTTTATTGTTTTTTAACATGATCTTCAAATCGGGTTGTGAATTATAATTAGAATAACGTTATATGAACTGTGAATCCTTTGCAAAAGTATGCTCTTGGGTTCACCCGAGATGACAGAAACTGAAGGATCTCATGTTCATAAATGCTACTGTTTCATGAATAAAAGGATAAAGAAGATGATAAATAGTATATAGATGCTTATTTGTTCTTTAAACATTTTCTTAGGGTTAAGAATGCAATTTCATTAAGAGTTGGTTGGACCATGTGGACCACTTGGAACACATGGACCACATGGGGGTTATATAGTCATTTCAACCAAGAATGGACCTAAGTGAACTAATGTTTTTTAACTAGACTATGATGAATTAAGTTTCAGGAAAGGGTACCGGCCCGCAATTTTCCCTACTTTTTTTTATATGCAATTGGCAACTAATTAATATGGCACCAACCCATTGTTTCATGAGTTGGGCCCATGGGTGTTTCTTTCATTAAATTCCATAAATGTTGTATGGGATTCATGACATTCCATTTTGTTTATAATAGCTTTATGATCCCAATCAAGCGTGTGGGGTTCCCTAATGCTCCATCTAGCCAACACCACGAGTACACTGTTACATTTTTAGGTACAGCCATCTCTCTTCAAATAATCAGATCGAATTTTATTGATGATGATCTTGTCATAAAAGACACTAATAATAGTTTTTGGACTCGAAATTTAATCGAGTGATTTGAAAATTATTGATTGACCATTGCACTACAAGTTAACAAGCCCAGTAAGTTAGGGGTTGTAGTGTGTAATTTGTGGAGTTAATTTGAATAGGTTCATTTTATGCACTTAGTAACAGAACACGGTGTGTCGCCTATGTCTAGTGGTGCACACGGGATAAGTACACCAGATTCATTTGGTGCACTTATAACATAACAAGGTGCGCTTATAACAGAACATTGTCCAATAAGTGCTTCAGTGATCAAAACATATTAAGCTTAGTGGTGCACGTGGGATAAGTGCAACGTATGAGTCTAATGTTGTACGCGATATAAGTACAGCAATATAGTATAATTGCGTGCACTGGCGAAACACAATTACGACAAGAAAATAAAAATTTATTCTCGAAAGATTATTCAGTTGATGAATTAAAATGCCTTGTTTTTAAAGAGTGACAAAACATAAATCTTCGATGGTGTCGTCGATTACATAAACGAATTACAACAAATTCTACATGCAAGAAGAAAAGTAAGGTTTGAAGCCCGAAACGTCCACATCCATGTCTTCCAGTAAGCACATGTACATCTCATTCAAGCAGCCCGTACAATCCTAGACTTCGTTAGCAGCCTTTCACGAGCCCGATCGAGTTATATTCTTCCGATATTTCTTCAACTTCCTCCACTAAGAACAATGTCAACGAGCTTGTGGCTGAAGCTGAGGTGAAATTTTCGGGCCCAAATTTGGACGTCACACCGCATTCCTAGCCAAGCTGTGAGGATAATATCTGCGCTGGAAGAACTTGAGCTTGAAATTCTTGATGCCAACATCTCAACCATTGATGAAGCAATCATATCTGGTGAATTGTACCACAGGATCTAAGATGAGAGTTTACAAACGAAAAGGGGCATCCATGTCTATTTTGGTAATTTGTCTAGAAGCGGGCTTATACATGATGAGGTTGTTTTAGTTGACTGAGTTGAATTGTTTTTCATCTTATTGGACAATTGTTTTTATCCTCGAAAAACATTAACAATTTATATTCAGTATTATATTTAAAAATTTTTAACTAAAAGTTTAACTTTATTCAATTTTTTTTTAGTAAGGAACGAGCAAATACTTTTTTTTCACGCTTGGCAGGACTCAAACTCGAATCGCTCCCAAATGAAAAGATGAGCTGTTATACTGCTTGTGTCCCAAATCATATAATAAATCATATAATTGTTAATGTTTTTAAATCTTATAATTCAAATGTATAATGTATTTTAAATCATATAATTTCAAATTATACTTCATGTGTCCCAAATCATATTGGCGCTGTTAATGAGTTAATTTGAATTATTTTTAAAAAAAAATTAGTATTATTACCACAAAATAAGATTCGAAAATTAATATTAGAAAACTTTCAAATTATCTAATAAATATTTAAAATTATCTAAATAAATATACGAGTGATGTTCACCATTACAACTGAATGTGCGAGGTGTTTTATATCTCATTTTTAAAATTACATGGACAATTTGTCTAATGCTTATAGCCCATCTGACATCGATCACAATTGTTATCCAAAATTTTCGTATTCGAGTCTACGTCTTCCACTTAGTAGTTGTAATAGTTGCCTTCAAAAAAAAAAAAAAGCTATTAACTAATCATAGGGCTGATGGGTACCGTTTGTAAACTTCTAAGGAGACGGAATTGAAATCGAATCGTTTACAAAATGAGGGTAACGCAGCTGGTCCATACCTATGCAAGCAAGAATTTTCCTCTGCATGTAGTATCGATGTACACTGTTTCAGGAAAAAGAAGAAGATAATATATACAAAAATTAATATTATCAGACGTCGTTACAGAATCGTAATGTTGCAGACGGGAAGACCATTCAAAACTTCTGTTCTGATCACAAAAAGAACGACGTGTAAGACGGTTACCTGTCTGATTGTCGGAATCTTCAAGACACAGCAAATCGCTTTTAATCTTCGCGACTCACCTTCACCATATCCCAATTCTGCACCTCAGTACTTGTATGTAAGAATTATTTACATAAAAGAGGCAATTAGGGTTTATAATCTTGAAAAATAGGGTATCTTCATGTGATCCGTATGATCGATGATGCTAATGTTCTGTCACGCCGTCTGAAAAAGCAACTTATCTGTCCTTCAGTCCAAGCTCAACCCTGGCAGTGTGATGAGGTCATCGATTGTCGCATGCCATTATTGTTCCTCTAATTCCAGTGACTGTAAGTCTGTAACTGCAAACTTACTTTTATTTCTAGGGTCATTAAATTTTTTGACTTATCATGGTAGAATTTGGAAAATATTTGTATAGATAGGATTGAGTTTTATGGACAAATTTAATATGATTGATTTAAAATAATTTATATATTTTTTATGTGTTTTTTTATTTAAAATATATTATTTTTTAATATCGAGTTAAATCAAACCACGTTACACATTCTCGTAGAATTTGGTATACAGAAAAATATACTAATATAAAAGTTATAAACTGTTTTTTTTTTTGGAATTTTAAGATGATGAGGAAACTTTTTTATTTATTTATTTTTAATAACAAGTCATTAAATTTTCTCCGATATCCCAGAATTTAGATGGAAATATTTTGTTTTCTAACATACCAAGATCTAGTCTTCCTCATAGAGTTCCCCCCAATTTCCAGCCATATTTTAAGGATATCCAAAAAAAATCTTGGATTTTGTGGAAAAAAATACTTAGGACAAAAAATTTGGTGTATATACTATTCCACTGAATTTGTTTGGGTCTTGCTCAATGAGAGGATTGTTGTATAAAATTATCTTGGTGTGTATCTTAGGAAATTAGCAAGCAAAAACAACAAATGGCTTTGTATTAGAATTGTCGATGCGAGATTTGGAATCTCTGTCCTTAAGACAATATTGCCCCGCTACGGTGCTAACTGTTTACTTTGGCAATTTGTCTCCCAAGATACAACGACTATGATTTGTGATAGGAGCACTCCAAATCACAAATCCTTTAAACCACAAAGGTCTAAAAATGCTCAACCATAACAATCATGAAAACTCACAAAATTACTCAAATTTTGATCTTCAAATATGATGTGAATTTCCAAAATTCCATGTCTAATTCATTCAAGGGTTGTTTCTTATATAGTATACCAAGTTGTGTCATCAAGAGACACAATTTGGAAGCATCCATCATGAAAAATTGCACCCCAACATGAATGGACACACCATTTAATTTGGAAGCATCTAATCATAAAATAATGCACCCCAACATGAATGGACACACCATTTAATTTGATTTAAATTTCCAACAAGGATTTTAATGGGCTGAATTGTATCAAAAAATTGTAATTTCTCGAGCACCTCCGGTACTTCTTTAATGAAATTTTGGCTTATAAAAAAATTTATGTTTCAGAATGTTTAATCGAGAAATATACTCAAATAAATAAATGTTTACTATGGTATGAGTTAAATTATGTGATGTTTAAAATGTTTAATTTGTTGTGAATTTTTTTAAAATTTAATACATGATTAGTATTAATATTTTAAAGAGTGTAGTCAAATTACTCGATAATTTACAATAGATAAATAGGAGTCAAACATGAGCAATTTTCATCATCATGCTTTTACCGATATATTATCAAGGAAATGTCAATTTTCCACTACTGTTTACGATGATGATCACGATGACGATCATAACAACAATAATTGTACCATTATTATTCTTGTACCTGAGAGAACTGTTCGGAGTATTACAAAAAAAATTTAATCATAAAATATACATTATTATTATATATTAATAAGCAACATTTACAACCAATAGCAAACCAAAACAATCAAAAAAAAAAAACAACAACAACAACAAATCGCAAGAGAACGATAGACACAAAAGTCAAACATGTCACACCTTCAAATCACAACTACTATATTATAAAACATATATAGCTACGTAAAAATTTCGTCACCATCTTCTCTGTTTATATAACATTCGGAGATACGACACCAATCTCAATATATATAAAAATCCATATCATCAAAAACATCATCATGTGTATGAGTCACAGTCACACTATTTACATACCACTTTTTCTCTTTAAAGTAAAGTTCTCAAAAACTAAAATAAAATAATCCCATAATCCAGCAGGTCGTCGTCCATATACAGCGGATCTCAAAAACCCTTAGGAGCTCATCACCTTGCCCAATAATTTCGAGTCTCAGATATCGTCTTTCTTACCTACAATGCATGAGCTACGTGAACTAATGACTGGTAAATAAAAATCACGCATGCTATGAAAATGATATGAGACGTCAATAACATGTATACGAATATGCATACTCGAAAATATATATAACATTCTATTCAAATTCATACTTTTCTTGGGCCCCTTGATCTACCTACTATGCACCGGAACAAAATTCTGAACAATATCAATATACACACAACCAAAAGTATTGATACAGTCGAATAGACCATCATCCCAAGACCTCCGAAGGCACATCCCCTATCAACCCCCGAGATAACTCGAGAAGTATCACACCCACTACATCAACAAAAGAGTACAAATCGAGTGGACCATCCCCACATCATTACCAAGGGAATATGCCATATCAACCCTCATAATCCTCCGAAGACTTTCCCACCGCTGCACTCAACATATCATATAAGTCTGACTCGCAAACCTCGATGCCCTAGTAATGGCCAACAAAATCTTCATTTTTTCTCAAAATCATGTAGTGCATGTCAAACATCAAATATACTTATAAATTATGCATGCATGTACAAATGCAAATGAATAGCCAATGCAATGAAGCAACATTTATTTATTTATTTCAACATCATTCAAGTATTTTATACATCAAATAATATATATATCACTCTTATTCAAGCATCAACAGAATTAATATAACAAGAAATACTATGTTCATGCATTGTAGTTGCATATGGATTTTTACTTATCTTTCAATAGCTGATATCACTCTATTTCTAGATAGTAGATAGTCAATTTACACAATTCAAATATGTATTTCAACAACTAATTCATCGAATTCAATTTATTATCACGTATCAATATTTATTCATTCATTTAATTAGTTTGTTTCATCTTGTCGTTGTTATGATAATTATATCGTTATTTAAAATTTTAGTAACTCATTTTATAACAAGTTACTTTAAATTTATTGAATTGTAGTTTTTTTTTATTAGGCAAAAAAATTTAAATATAAAATAAGTACCAGAAGTACTCAGAAGTTTGAAACATACAAAATAATCAAACAAAAAAGAAACCTAAAAGCGAATCATTAAATTAAATAGAATTAAATAACTAACAGGCAAACATAAGATACCCTGATCCAATCGGAGAAAACATAAGGAATGCTTTCCTTAATGTTTTAATCCAAAAACAAAATGTAAAATTTGATAAGATCCAATAAGTCATATCTGTGATCCTCTTGATTGCCGAAAATAATATTGTTCCTGGGTAGCCAAATGGATTGAAATACATCCTTACGTCCTTTCTTATGTGGCCAATTATTAGAATGAAGTAAAAGGTTAAACATCGGATCCTTATGGAGAACAGTCGAGATTCCTAACCATTTGTAACATTGCATCCATAAAGAATAGGATTCCGAACAAGTGAATATAAGATGTTCAATAGATTCTTCCATAAGTAAACAAGAATCACATAAGTCTGAAGTTGATCCAGTATGAATAGTTCTTCTGCGAAGATTTTGTTTGGTTTGAATGTGATCAAGAAAAACTCTCCACGAGACTTCACTTTATTAGGGACTATCGAGCTCCAAACCACATTGAGAGCCAATTTCAAATTAACTTCCATTGAGATGTCCTCCATACAAGGAGCATAATCGGACTGCACCAAGCAATGTTAGGATAATTCATGCCGCCAAATCCATTCGTCTTCCTCCTGGTTCATCGAATACCTGTCAACCATGGTTAGTAAATCAGCAAATAAATCTTGCTCCCAATCGAAAAAATCTCGCCTCCAATCTCACTCACACACCCATAAGCCCCCGTCCCACGAACCCATATTTCCTTAAGTATATCTCTGTCTCTGGCAGTATAAGCTAACCTCAGAAATATGTTTTCTAAAGATCTATCTCCCACCCATACATCTTTTCAAAAATTTGTTCTTAGCCCATTTCCCACTTTTCTACCTAACCCCCCCCCAAAATCAAAATGAAATATCTCGCAGCACGATTTCTGGAGGTCTTTCCACCAAGAAGAATGTGATGCTCTCTCTCTATCTTTGTAGTTATAACATTCAATTCTAGCATTAAAATTTGTATAAATTTGAAATTACAACAAAATCTCAATGTCATATACTGTTTATTGGATGAGAAAATTATGCATAATCTATCAAGTCATGTAAATGCATAAATTTATGTACGCATGATACACTTCAATATTAATTTTCTCATTTCTCCGGTAGCTCAAAACATGAAAGTAGTAGTTCTAAGAGTCATCTTTTTAATAAAATTGATCTCGTTGTATTTCGGTGAACTTCGGCGAGTATTTAAGCCGTTATACTATTGCGACGGTCTAATAAATATGTCAAACATAGACTCAAGTATTAGACTCGGATATTACAAAGCATGACCAACACTAACCCAATAAAGTTGTACAAATTGACTGACTTTTTGGTCTTGGATATGACTAGCAAACAAACTACCATACTATCATTGCCAATATTTATAATTATAATATATCTTACTCACAAATTATCATGTTGTCCCTAACAATGTTCATAATTATATTATTACCTAACTCGAAAAAAAAAGCTACCTTATTTTATAAAAAAATAAATCCCAAAAATAAATTAAAAAAACTTCATAATTACTGCCATATGTTAAAAAAAACTGATTGTAGATGCAAGGAATGTGTGGGGAAATTATTGCATTCACCAAGTGTGATCCACAGTGCATCCACCTACTGTGATTCCCATTGCCAATATTTATAACTATAATATATCTTACTCACAAATTATCATATTGTCCTTAATAATATTCATAATTATAATATTACCTTACTCCATAAAAAAAGGCTACCTTATTTTATAAAAAAAAACTTAAATCCCAAAAATTAAATTAAAAAATCTTCATAATTACTGGCATATGTTAAAAAAAATTGAATGTAGATGCAAGCAATATGTGGGGAAATTATTGCATGCGCCAAGCATGATCCTTGTTATGTGAATCTACCCAGTGGCGGAGCCACTCATAGGCAAGGGGGCAAGTGTCCCCCTTTGCCCAAAAAAAAAAATTATTTACCCTAAAATTTGTTTTTTTTTGCATTTTTAACCTTAAAAAGTACATTTTACCTCCAAAAATACAGTTTGTCCCCCCTTAATTTGTTTTCTGACTCCTTAAAAAATTCTTTGCCCTAAATTTTCGAGAAATGTTTTTTTGCCACCCCTTTATATAATTTCTGGCTCCGCCCCTGAATCTACCATATATATCTACATATATATCTATATATATATTTATATATAGGAATGAATTCTTTGCACTAGTACAATAATAGTGTTAGGTCTTCAGAAATGAATTCTTTCTGCCTATTCTTTTTTTTCCTCTTTTTTTCACCACATTTTTTATTTCTACTCTTGGCCCACACATATACGTACAACTTGATTTTGTGTGTATAAATGGAAGACGTATCCCATTGTCATTTGCCAAGTTTTCATTTACCACACACCTAAAATGCACAACATGCAGATAGAGAAAGTCGATGCATCATCCCCTATAATAAAAATGGGAGGCGGCTCCGGAGAATACACGGAGGAAAATATGGGAGGAGTCTATGAGAAACTGAATCTCTTGGTTTCCGGCAACGCGGTGGTTGTGCTCGCCGTCAGCGGTTGCTGCATGTGCCATGTGGTGAAGCAGCTGCTTTTTAGCCTTGGCGTTGGTCCCGCAGTTGTGGAGCTCGACCGAGACTCGACGGGCCGTGATATTCAAGCACTGCTCCGAAGCCTTGCCAGAGGCTCCGCTCGTCTTCAACCCATCCCGGTGGTTTTCGTAGGCGGAAAGTTCTTGGGTGGCATTGAGACTCTAATGGCTTGCCATATTAACGGCACTCTTATTCCTCTCCTCAAGGACGCCGGAGCTCTCTGGCTTTGATCTCCTCCTCCGTGCCGGCACCAAGGTCTGGGTTGGGAGATTGCCGGGCGGAGGAGCGTATGGACAAATTTTATGTAATTTTTTTTAAAAGTAAGTTTTATTCAATAACTTATTAGTAAGTATTTAATTCAAATTTCACCAGTGAAAAATATTTTATATTTATTAGTAACTATAAGACGATCCACAACCCAGTTCCAAATTGCCATATTGAAAATTGTAAAAGTTATGAATGAGACCATTTTTTGAATTAGTTTATAATTGAACGATAAAGATGTCATATGATCAAGTAAAAAAACCTAATATATAAATTTTAATTTAGTTTGATACAAATATACATATATCATATATGGTTATTAGCTATGATACATGGGTTTTGGAGGGAGAAAATAAAATCTTATATATATATGTTAAAAGTCAAGAACGTTACTGTTGGAGTCTTTAGCTGATCAAAACATTCACTTCATAGTGACATAGGTATCTTGTTGGGAGTCGAAGGAAATAACAGAAAACGGACGTCTATAATATATAGGGTTTTTGACAGTTTACACTAATATGGTTGTCTGAATAGGTAGATTATCCGTTTGAAAATAGGCATTTTATTCCTTGGTATACAAACTCCACTGTGGTTTGAAAATAGGCATTTTTAGCCCCGTGATTTGTGAAAATATGCATTTACCTCCACGTGGTTTACGAAATAGGCAATTTATCCCTATGTGTAGGGTATATTTTATATCTACTCACAAACTATAAGGAGATAAAATGCATATTATCACAAACCACAGGGGTAAAATGCCTATTTTCAAACTACATGAGGTAAACTGTCAATTTTGTAAATCACATGGGGTAAAATGTCTATTTTCAAACCACAGGGGAAAAATTTACCTATTTGACAAATCACAAGAGAGTTATTTGCCACTAGCTCAGATATATATTATGGGGCGCGAAGCTATGTTTGGGCAAGGGGCACCCACAAAATTTTTTTTATTACCTAAAAATTTTACAGTCTTACTTTTTAAAAATTGCATTTTACACATCAAAAAAATAATTTTCCCTCCCAAATTATCTTTTTGCCCATAAAATTTTTTTGGCCTTGTTTTTTATGTTTATATATATATTTTTCTCTCCGTTCCCGGAAATCCTTGGTCCTCCATATATATATATATGTATAAACTTGTTTACTTGTTAAAATAAATCATTGGATGTATGTAATATGCATGCATCTAAAATAATTTTTTGCATATATACAGAATATTCGATGCTACTTGAAAGTTCAACAGAGTGCACTTGTCTCAGCATTTAGTATTTGCAGGCTTTGTCTTTTAATCTGGTGTCGGTCGACGCTTCATGCATGACAATGCAGCACTAAAGACAGGATAGAGATTAATTAATTAACTCCGTCACATGTGAAGGAAATTGAAAGACATCAAAACCAAGAACCTTGGACGTATAAAATACTATCTTAATTATTTTTATATTTGCAAAAAATAATTTCAAATATTCATGGTGCAATATGCTCGTAAGTGGGTAAAATTTCAAATATTTACCAATCACGAGTTCCATTTTCACTCTATTAAGGAAAAAAATTAATTCAGTTTTAAATCTAAATATTCTACTATATTCAATATCTAACATCCATAAAAAAATATGATCATGTGGTTCATATGCTTAAAATAAAATATTTTATTATAAAATATATTACTTTTAAGAATTTTATATTTGCCTAACACTTTTAAATTTTAGCAATCATCCTAATAAAGGCCGTGTAATTATCTCTCTGTTCAATTTCGCAAATCAAGTAACATGATGATATGGTGTATTAAAAGTTTAATCCAAAATTTTTATGCCCCGTATTTCTTTATAGGAAAAATTACAATATTTCTCTTAAAATAGATGTATTACGAATTCCCCAATCTAGTTTGAATAATAACGGATGAACACCCTATAGAATATTTATATTATGAATTCTCGTCTAGTTTGTAACAGATGGAGAAAAAATTACAGCTGCTTACATAGCACTGGAGGTAAACGTTATTTTTTAAACTAAAAAAAATTTGTATGTAATCTATACTTAATTTCACGCTTTTTTATATTTTTTGTTTGAAAGCACATGCCCGTTATTTTACTTTCAAATATTTTGTTATACATGGCCCAAACAACTGGAGAAAACCTTGGCCCAACTTCGAATCATTGACCAATTAAACAGATGGGCCTAGCTGAAATTTGTGGCAAATAAGCCCATCATTGATCCAATGTAGTTTTTGACCAACTCGTTGCTTCTACTATAAGGATGATGACGAACCACATGGCAGCGTTTTGCGTATTCACCGAAAAATGGTAGCAAATTCGCTATTGAATACGGCCACGGCGCTGAATCTCACACAAATTTTTGTTTCTAATATCGGTTATACATTCTTCATCTGCACTATTGACGACTAATCTTCCTTCTTCTATATCGTTCTTCTTTGACCTTCAATCCAAGAAAAGAAAAAAAACAATTTTACCCCCGTTGGAGATGTTATTTGTGAGGGGGCTGACTCGGGTTTCGAGGACGGGTTACAACAGGTATCGATGGGTATACTCTTGGTTACTTAATAATGGCGAGCGTCAATTGCTTCAGCAATGTACCCGGTTTCGCTCTTCTGATCATTATTCTCAAGAGGTAAACATAGTCGCACATGTTGAATATAGTAACTTGATGTCTCAGATTTTAGTAATCTTGTTACGGAGAATGAAGGAAGTTTGTTTAGCCGTTAAAGTTGAAATCTTGGAAGACTGATGCAATGGAATGTTCTTTTTTGACATTGATCTTCTTTACCTGAATAGATGTATATGGAGAAAATAAATTACCACACCCGTGAATTTTGGAGATTTGTTACTATTTTATACTTTTTGATTGAAATAATATCTTCTGAAAATTCCGTCAAGCAAGTGGTGGGCGTCAGTTGGCGTTCCCCCTGTATAGTCGGACTAGCTTAATGACCATTAGAGTGATAAATCTAATGCTTTTTTGAAGTTCCGTTCGATTTCTGGGCTCTGAGCCGCTGACTATCCAAGTACCCAGAGAGTAGTGCTTTTTGCGAAGTAACAAGTTACTTTCTAACAAGTTAATGTTTGGTGATCTTAGCTGAACTTTTTGTCGGGAAACTTAAAAATAAAACAGAGAAGCCAATTATGGTACTGTACATTGTGAAGTAACGGGTATTCTAATTTGATGAGATTGATGACCCAGTTACTTATATGTCATTCATCGCACCTTCATTTCGATTTCATGTGCTCTCACTATCTTAAGATTCGGAAGATGATCAATCGTTGGATAAAAGCTTGATAATTTTTTTTAAAATTACTCTCATTGTGGGTTGTAACAATTTCACACTGGTCGTTGATATTTTTTACTTGCAGTAGCATTACCCAGTTATTTCTGCTAATCGTACCAGCATTATATTTTGTCATTAAATTTTAAAAAATATCATTATTTTTTGTAGCTGTTGATCATCTTAATTGTGCACTTGGTTACAGTTTTGGCATTGAAAGATTTCTAAGTTTTTTGTACTGTATTATTGTTGCTGGTGATTAGTAGGTTTTGGGTTGCAGAGTGATTTATTCTTGGGTTTCAAGTGCTATAAGTAGTATTGGGCAACAATCTCAACATCAGGGCACCTATGTTGTCGAGGTTAGTGAAATAGTCATCTTCTCACGTTTTTTTGACGAGCTAGTATGTTTTAATTGCTCACCAATATAATTTCTTACTATGTTGTGTTCCCATATTTATTTTTTTTCCCAGATGTATTTGCTCTGCTGGTGGCAATTATGAAGAAATTATTAATACTTCATTCTTTATTTCTATCTCAGGAGCAATTAGATCCATTTTCTCTTGTTGCTGATGAACTGTCCATTCTCACAAATAGCTTGAGGTCCATGGTAGTTGCAAAGGTATTTGTTGTCTACTTCTATATTTTATTAGCTAACAGATAGATTATAATGATGACGAGGTTGCACTTATTTAATCTCTTTTAGGTCCCCAAGCTTGCCTCTGCTGCTGAATATTTTTTTAAAATGGGAGTCGAAGGAAAAAGATTTCGACCCACGGTAAGATCCTTGCCTCCAATTTGATTCCACCGATTTTTATGACAGTCATAGCACCCATGTCAGTATTGATATTTTGTAATGAGAAAGTCATATTCTTGAGCGGAAGATCGAGTCAGGTTAAAAAGATGTCGCATGCTTTAAAAATCCACCTGACAGTGAGAAGTATGCGAAATGGATGTAATTTAACAGAAAACATGGTTTTTGAGGACATTCCCAATGGCTTTTGCCAGTTCAGTTCTTAACCAACCTGTGAATGCATGTTTTTGGTTGGACTGATAAAGCATTATCAGAATTCTACTCTCTGTGATATGATTAACCATATTGTGTAATCAGACCCCAAAATTTCATGAGATTGCCAGTTTGAAACATTTACGGAAGATTGCAATTGCACGTAATAAATGAAGAGAAAAGATTGGTTAACAACAAACTTTCTGACATCCATCTTCTCAACCAAATGAATGAAATAGCATCTTATACCAATTTACCATAGCGAAACCCCTATTATGTACCGAGAACTCATTATTTTATTTTAACTTCTGTACTTCGTCCTGACTGACTAAATGTAATGGCCGAAGTTGAAAATCATAGCATATGATAAACTTTTTTGTGCTATCTTTTCTGTACTTGCAATGAACGCTATATAAACTCTACATGCTTCACTTTCGGTTTCTACGTTTACATCATGAAATGCTACTCATTATATTCCGATAATTATCTATTTTTCTGTAGTTTGTTACATAGGCTTAATAAAAAATGTAAATCTTGTATCATGTAAAGTTTCTATTGTCTTGATCACGCATGCTTTAATTTGAATTCGACGCAGTCTATCAGAATTGGTGTTTGTTTGAGTTTTCATAATATTTACCTGAATGATACGACATGCAGGTTTTGTTGTTGATGGCCACAGCTTTAAATGTTCCACTGCCGAGACCAGTTCCTGATGCTGCTGGTGATACTTTGTCCGTGGAATTGCGTTCAAGACAGAGATGTATTGCCGAGATCACAGAGATGATCCATGTCAGTGATTGTTTTTCTCCCTTGAAGCCAATAACCATATTTTTCACATTCCTACGCATCCCTAGGGCCCAAAGCAGATACGGACATGTGTTCAATTTATTCAGTCATTACTGATGAACTTTGTCAGCCTAGACATGCAATTTGGTTGGACGAGTGATAGAGCCTAGCTTTTTCAAGTTATGTACTTCAGTTTGAGTGTATTTTAAGATAACCAACTATGAACCCATATTTCAATCATCTGGTGCTTGACCTCATGAAGTGTAGATCTTTTTCATCTTTGGTAAGCAGATGACGGCAGAATGGAGGACTTGGTTTTTATAGGGAAGAGTGGCTAGTTTTCTTTGATTTCTTCATATTGGAATATTATATTTCAGATATTTATGTCAACGCTATTTCTTTCACCTCCTTTCAAGTCTCTGTATATTTAAGATTTTTGCTTGGATCCTTTACTGTGTGAGAATAGTGTTACAAGATGAAAAAATGAGTATTTGTAAGATTTTTTATTGAGTTATTTTGAATAATCTGCGCTTTTCCCAGGATAAAAGCATCTCTTTCTTCAAAGAGAGTTTGAATTCATGTCACAGATTACATGGTGTCTCAAATATAAAAAATGCATGTAGTTTTGTGTAATTGCTTGTGTTTATAGCTTTCACCAACATTATCTTCTCTATTTTACAAGTTCAGTTATTAAATTAGGTTGCCAGCCTCCTCCATGACGACGTGTTGGATGATGCTGATACAAGGCGTGGGATCGGTTCATTGAATTTTGTAATGGGTAACAAGGTACCTCATATTTAGTTAATTTTGCTCGTGTCTCAACCCTCTGGGAAAAGTGATCAAGTGAACCTAGTAAAAAAATTGAAAGGTATAAGAAAATTGGCAAAAAAAAAAAACTTGAAACTAATAATTGCAATATCAGTTGCATCGCCTGATGACTTTGTTTTGCTAAGATGGTGAGAAGTGTTCGCATTGTTTTTGTGTTGGCATCTTTCCATTAACTGTTTTTTCATTTTAGTTTTTAATTTGTTAATTAGTGTGGTCTCAATTCTCTCTCTTGCATCTAAAATAATGGGTGTATCAACTAACAACAAGATCCTGTGGTTTTGGTTGACTTTTTTGAGAGACACTAGTCTTCTAAGCAATACCAGTAAAAATATACTCATCAAAAAGAAAATGCTTACAGGGATTAGATGGTGGATAAATTAGAATTCTAGGTGACTTGCAATGCTTTTTTAAAAACGAAAAAATGTTGTATGTTCAGTTTTCATATTAAAGAAAGCTTGGTTGAATTATGCTTAGTTTTAAGTTGCAATGATCATTTGGCAAAAGATGATATTGGCTGTCAAATAATTGAGTAAACAAGAAATACTTGGCTTATAGAGCTTAGTTGACTTTAGTTGCTGTTTTAATTTTATCCTATGTCTCAGTGTTCTCCATGACATTGCAGTTAGCTGTCTTGGCTGGAGATTTCCTGCTTTCTAGAGCTTGTGTGGCACTTGCCTCGTTAGAAAACACCGAGGTACACTTTGTTCCTTTGCCTTTCCTTTTCCTTAATTCATAGGTGGTGCATGTCTTTTTTATTCTACCACTTCATTGCTGAATATGCTTTAGTCGAACAAAGAATGTATGGTCATCCAGTATTCATATGGATATATATATATAAAAGGTAAAAACCATGATTGCGACAATTATATATATATAAACGTTGAAGCTTCTTGCTCGATCTGTCTCTGACACTTCATATATTATTGGTCATTAATTAGCTGTAGTTCTCTGCTTAACTTTCTGCTGATGTGAGCTGTCATTTATTGTTTGATAATGTGTTTCCTGCTACTGCTTGTCAAACTAACGTGAGAAGCATACAATTTTGAGTTGATTTTATCCTTTGTATTGCTGGTGGTATTTAAAGATAAATACAACATGTATTATGCCTTGACATCATCTACTTCCTATCTGAGCATGCTCTAACTAACATCTCTATACATGGTAATAGAATGTATAATACAGGGTAATATAGTGATTCATGCATGTTTCCTTATTAATATCCCCCCTCAAATTGATGCTGGGAGTTGAGAAAGCATCAATTTGGTGACAAGAAACTCATGTCGCTGTTTAGAAAGAGCCTTTGTAAATATATCAGCCGTCTGAAGATTTGAAGGAGTGTGCGGGAGAGTGATGACATTGTCATCGTAAACCTCACGAATATAGTGACAGTCCACCTCGATGTGTTTTGTATGTTCATGGTACACTGGATTGGCTGTAATGCGAATAACACTTGTGTTGTCAACATGAAGAGGGGTAGGAGTAGCTTGAGAGAACCCGATTTCAGCTAATAAACGATGCAACCACATAATCGGAACATGCTGATGACAGAGAGCGATATTCGGACTCAGTGGAAGACTTTGATATTCGATCTTGTTTCTTACTTTTCCAAGATATGAGGGCAGAACCAAGAAACGTACACCATCCCGAAACCGATCGTCTGGTGTTTGGACAACCAGCCCAGTCATAGGCAAAGAGATCAATAGGTGAGTTTACAGGGAAGAGAAGTCCATGCTTAGGAGTACCCAACAAATAGCGGATAATGCGACGAACAGCTGTGAGGTGAAGATGGCGTGGGGCTTGCATAAATTAATTGACTTGCTGAACAGCAAAAGAGACATCAGGACGAGTAATTGTCAAATAGTTAAGACTCCCAACAAGTTGGCGATACATAGATGGATCAGATAAGAAGTCTCCCTCGTCATTATGATATTTCACATTAACTTTCAAAGGAGTATCAACAGGGCGTCCATGCTGAAGACCAGCCAAGGAAATCAAATCTTGGGTGTACTTTTGCTGGTGCAAGAATTTTCCAGTGGGAGTAGAAAGCACCTGAAGACCTAAGAAATAATGTAAGGGTCCCAAATCCTTCTTATGAAAGGATCTCTGAAGATTATGCTTTAACTCAGAAATCATGACTGAGTCGGTGCCTGTGATAATAATATCGTCTACATACGCCAAAAGAAGAACAATGCCATTAGTAGTCTTGCGGAAAAATAAGGAAGAGTCATACTGACTTTGTACAAAAGAAAGATGGAGTAGCGTTGCACGGAATTTATCAAACCAAGCTCGGGAGCTTGCTTCAAACCATAGAGAGAACGCCAAAGCTTACAAACGTATGAAGAAGGTGTAGAAAACATCCCAGGTGGTGCTGTCATATAAATATCTTCCTTAAGGTCACCATGCAAAAATGCATTTTTCACATCAATCTGATGCATGGCCAATTCTTAGAAGCGGCAACCGCGAGAACAAGCCAAACAATAGTCATTTTAGCCACAGGAGCAAACGTTTCATCATAGTCGACCCCATACTCTTGATGGTTGCCCTTGGCCACTAGACGGGCTTTGTAGCGTTCAAGAGTCCCATCAGAGCACAATTTAACCGAATATATCCACTTGCAACCAATCGGCTTAACCCCCACAGGACAAGGAACAATATCCCATGTGTGATTTTCTAACAGAGCGTGAAGTTCCTCATGCATGGCTTTAACCCAACAAGGTTGCTTAGTTGCCTGTGAATAAGATTTAGGAATAATAGTATCTGTTAAAGTAGCCGAAAGGTCATACCTCGCTGGTGGACGAATATGGCGAGAAGAATGACGAGGACCGACTTGTCCTGGTGATGGATCAGGATCGTGTGGAGGTGGTAAGGTGGGGGGCCGTCGCCGCTCATAGACAAAACCTGGTTTGAAGCGTTCAACAGTCGAAACAATTTCATCAAAATGAGGAATTAATACAGGATCAGAAGAAGTGGCATGCAGTGGAAAGTAATACTGATTTTCAAAGAAAGTGATCTCTAGAAATTCGCATTCTTTTAGAAACCGCATCATAACACACATATCCCTTGTGGGTGTTATTATAGCCCATGTAGGCACACCGAACAGACTGAGCGGAGAGTTTGTGACGTTCACGAGGAGGCAGGTGAACAAAGCACGTACTACCAAAGGTCCGGAGTGAATGATAGGTTGAGTGTACCCTATGAAGACGAAAGTATGGAGAGTCAAAGTTCAAGGGCTGTGAGGGAAGACGATTAATAAGATAGACTGCCGTAGACAAAGCCTCAACCCAAAAAATTGGTGGCGCCGAAGATTCTAAAAGCAAAGTACGAACCATCTCTAACAAGTGTCGATTTTTACGTTCGGCTACTCCATTTTGTTGAGGAGTATAGGGACAAGAGCGTTGAGAAACAATCCCTTTTTGCTGCAATATGGTTTGAAAGGCTTTTGACAGATATTCACTCCCATTATCGGAGCGCAGACACTTAATGGTAGTGGCAAACTGTGTTTCAACATATGCTACAAATGTCTCAAAAATATTAAGAAGTTCAGCCTTGGAACGAAGGAAATACACCCAAGTAAATCGAGTAAAATCATCAATGAACGTCACAAAATATTTATCATTATTAGCATGCGAGGAGACAGGAGAAATACCCCAAATCACTATGAATTAGATCAAAGCAAGTTTGAGCACGACTACCATGATTGAGAAAGGGTAAAATCTTGCTTTTCCCAAGTTTGCAAGAAGAACAGTCAATAGATAATGAAGAGTTGGACAACAGAGCGTGGGTCCCTAAGAAACCATGCTTCATTAAATGTGATAAAATGACATAATTGGGATGACCCAAACGTTTATGCCAACAAGAAGGCTTATTTGAACAGTAAAGCAAGACATAGATAAACTAGGTGGAACTGTAAATTGAAGAGGAAACAGTCGTCCCACTTTAGGCCCCCCCCGCTTTCACATTCCCCGATACCTGATCCTGCACAAGACAACCATCGTGTGAGAAGTTCACATTGCAATTATTGTCAACCTTTTAACCAACAGAAATCAAACTAGTAGATAGACCAGGAGATACAAACACATCTTTAAATGAAGAGTTAATATCACCAACATGTGTAACCGGTAGAATACTGCCATTAGCGATCTGAATATGTTGGGTGCCAACATATTTGCGAATTTTGTTCAAATAATCAGAGGTACCTGTCATATGGTTTGATGCACCAGAATCAACAAACCAAGGGGATGAAACAGGCTTACCATTGCCATTTAGTCCAAGAGCAGAGAACGCCGTAAGAATCATCTGCTGAACCATATCTGGTGTGACATTTGGCGGAGTGATGGCTGTAGACGTGATGCTGGCAGCTGGAGGAGTCGAAGAAATTGCTGGAGCAGTGGCATGAAAAGCTGTAGCGTGTAGGACATTCAGCAATGATGTGGTCTTTTTGTTTACAGTAATTACATAATTTCTTATTGCAATTGCGAGCAATATGACCAAAACCCTTGCAGCCATAGCACTGAGTCAAACTTCGACCATGGGCCTTTCCGTGAGCAGCATAAGCAACATTGACAATATCAGAATGTGCTGTGGAAGAACCAATAGAGGCATGTGTTGCTAAGCGCTGTTCTTCCCTCAAAAGCTCACCAAAACATATATCTAGGGAGGGAACTGGGTCTCTGTTCAACAAACCAGCACGAGTACTCTCATGTTCAGGACGTAATTTCATAAGAAACTGATCGCGTTTACTCACCTTATGAACCTCGTGAAGTGCAGGCAGAGCTTCTTTGGACAAGGAAGCATAAATAATATATGTGTACTCATTCCACAGATTCAAAAAACCAGAATAATATTGCTTCATATTCAGCATACCATGAGTGAAATTTGCGATGTCAAGTTCAAGTTGAAATAGCCTTGCCGTGTTGTCCTGGTGATATACCCTTTTGAGGTAATCCCACATATCCTGGAAGTAGCAAAGCATCGCAGATTGTTCACCATAGTCGAATCAATCGACCCAAGGAGCCAAGAGACGATCCGAGCATCGTTTGTTTCCCACTGGGTTAAGTCTTTGCCTTCACAGGCGCCTTAGAGGAGCCATCAAGATGACCCCAGAGTTCCTTTCCCTTCAAAAACATCCGAAATTGGAATTCCAGGCAGAATAATTCTTGCCATTGAGTTTAATAGACAAAGTCTCGGTATTCATGACGATAGGTAGAAAAGATCCCAAAAAATAATCCCAAAAAAAATAATCCTCACAAAAGTAAAGCCCAAAATAACTATGGGCGGAGGATATCAAGAAGCCCACAACCACCACAATTTCAAATCAAAACGCACAATCGCACCCAGAACCGCGAAATCGCAATCCTCCGAGAACAAATCGAGAGATCAGTGTGTGAAATTCCACACTCCACGGAAGAAAATCAAAGAACGATGAAGCGTGTGAAATGCAGGATCCACCGAGAGCAAAACAAAGGATTTGTGAACGAAGGCCACCCAGGTACGATTATAAGGCGGAAAACAAATTCCGTTTCCAAAAAAAAAAAAACGAAATCCACGCACATCGAAGCAAATCAATGGATTTGTTGTTACCACACTGAAAACAAATTAACAAATTTGTTAACCAAGGATCGACGAAGATCGAAAACAGCAGGAACTTGCGATTCGGAAATGATGTTGTAAAATTCCCACCACGACGAAGATCGAAAGCTTTCCAAGTTTTGACGATGACAAACAACGACGGAAAAACAAATGGAAAATTGCACAATCTTCTGACAGCAACCAGATGTGCGAATTGCCAAGAACAAAGGCACAAGCGACGGAGAAAAAAATTGATATTAGGTTTGTGGTTCTGATACCATATCAAACTAACGTGAGAAGCATATAATTTTGAGTTGATTTTATCCTTTGTATTGCTGGTGGTATTTAAAGATAAATACAACATGTATTATGCATTGACATCATCTACTTCCTATCTGAGCATGCTCTATACTGTAACAGAATGATTTATAAACACTAACATCTCTATACATGGTAATAGAATGTATAATACATAATAGAATGTATAATACAGGGTAATATAGTAATTCATGCACGTTTCCTTATTAATACTGCTGTCTTTACAGGTTGTATCACTCTTGGCTACAGTTGTTGAGCATCTTGTTACAGGTGAGACAATGCAAATGACCAATAGTTCTGATCAGCGATGCAGGTGCGCTGCTCAATTCATGGTTCATTGGCATGACTTTGGAGTTGTTCAATGTTCTACATAAAAGTCTTATGATGTTTTTGCATGGCATAAAATTTGATTAACATCTGTTATTTGAAAGCTTCCGGATAAAAATAACGTGATATTTATAATTCAGTTATATATAATAATTTTGAGCAGTTCTATTTTAAGACTACCTTGCTTTGCAGTTGGGCTGTTCTCTTCAGCTCAAAATCATGTATCTATTTCTTTTTACAGCATGGAATACTATATGCAGAAGACATACTATAAAACTGCCTCATTGATCTCAAATAGCTGCAAGGCCATTGCTCTTCTTGCTGGGCAGACAGCAGAAGTTTCATTGTTGGCTTACGACTATGGCAAAAATCTGGTCCGTATACTCTCTCCTACTTCTTTTGTTTTATTATGATTAGATTAGATGTCCTTTTGTTGCACATCGGCTGAAGTCTGTCAAGGTGATTTTCCCAATTGTATATCAGCTTATAAATGGTTAGTTTGCAGAACATGAGTATATTCTGTTGAGGTTTACCTTGCATCTATCTTAAAATATTCTTATTGTTATTATTAAATCATTATTATTATTCCTTTAGCAGCAGTTCAAATATTCTTTCACATGCATGTTTACAGGGGCTGGCATTTCAATTAATAGACGATGTTCTTGACTTCACTGGCACATCAAGTTCCCTTGGGAAAGGCTCTTTGTCTGACATTCGTCATGTACTCTTCCTGCTCCTTTTGACTTATTATATTTGAGATCTTAAACGTTGAAAGTTAATACGTTTGATGCAGGGTATTCTACTTAACTTGTTGAATAATTGCCGGTCTCTGTTGTTGTATGTTTGTTAGAATGTGCTGAACTAGTGCTTGTTTAGGGCTTCACGATAAGTCTTTTTCCTGGGTAATGTTCTACATGTTTTTGTATGAGATATTTGGAAAAAAAGATTATGTCACCACCCTTTTGTGCATGAGAAGATCTTTTGGTTGTGATTCCAACCATATGTTTGCTAATGCACTTACTTTGTGACAAAGTCGTAGTTAACTTGCATATTTTCCTTTTACTTCTGAGAAAGGCTCACCATAAAATGTATGTCTCTACTAAATCCTGTCTCCGGCACATCACTCAACCAATGCCCCCTTGTGCTATGATGAATTTGTTTTACATCCTTAAAGTACTCTCTCTCTACTCCATATTAGTTGACCTATGATTTGGTGACTGGCAATCTATTGTAGTGGTTGCTAGTAATGCGCCCCTCACTACAACAGAATATGACTGAAATTATTTCAGGGTATTATTACTGCTCCAATATTGTTTGCTATGAAGGAGTTCCCTGAGCTTCGGGCCATTGTTGATCAGGGATTTGACAATTCTGCAAATGTGAATCGTGTAAGTATTTTGTTGACTCAACATCACTATAATCACTGCAGTCAGCCGAGCTTCTAGCCACAATAAATTTTTTATTTTATTAATTTGTATTTCTGAAATATGCATTTATGGAGAAATTCAAGTGACTGAAAAATAATTCTTTACTAAAACCGCAGGCTCTGGAATACCTTGGAAAGAGTCATGGCATTGAGAGGACTAGGGAGCTAGCAGCAAAGCATGCTAACCTTGCCTCGGCTGCAATTGATTCCCTTCCTGAGAATGATGATAAGGATGTTCAAAAATCAAGGCGAGCACTTATAGAGTTGACACGCCGAGTCATCACGCGAACTAAATAAAGCACTGTGAGTAACTCGGAGTCAAATTAAATTTCATCTACATGAAGTTCTGTAGTACGGTGGACAGAATTCCAAGTATTACATTCATCATTATTTAATCAATCTTTCTTATTTGATGCTTTTGTCAATAAACATTGTGCCTTGTAATCTGCACACGTTGTTCTAGTGCTACAATATCCAAGATATCCTAACAGAAATATAGGACAAATAATGATATCTACATTTGTGAATCCAGTAACAGCAAATGATGAAAAACGGACACTAATGGTGGAAACTTAGTCTAGCATTATGGAGTATACATTTCAAATCAACAAGACATACTGGAACTTTGTAGAAAAAGTGGAAATGCCATCCTCGCCACTGCACAACTGAGAGGAATCAGTTACTCCGAGCTCAGTACTAGTGTGGAACTTGACCTTGACTGGACCATTGTCCGATCGTCTTAATCCAATGTATCGAGTATTGTCGTAGAAACTATCCAAAAAGTTTCTTTGTTCATTTTCACTCTTCTCCCTGAAATCATGAACTCCACCGGCCGACCTCCTCCACCAGTGGAGCCACCTCATGAGGCCAAAAAATTCGCTCATAGTAAAAACTCGTGAACGAGGATCTTGTTAGCTGGTGGAAGAGAATCGTTCTAGATGTCCCACCATAAACATATAGATGGATTTCCTCAGGTGTTGTCCTCTGCAGAAGGCCAGGAGGATAACCTTGTTTGGGTCTAGCTTGGTGTAGTTGCCATGGTGGTTCTTCCTTCGCCATTTCCGTTCTCATTAACTAAATGTAGATTAGAACCATAGGGTGTCTTCATTGATAATGTGTTATTTGCGAGAAATTTCTCTAGCATTTTCTCAATATAATGAGACTGTTTCAACACTCGCCTTTCAGATGTCCTATAAACTTTAATTCCAAGTGTGACTTTGTTCACCCATATCCTTCATTTCAAAATATTTGTGTCAACATTTTCTTTGTTTCGTTGATGATTTCTAAAATTGCTTCCCACTATGATCATATCATCAACATACAAGCATATTAGCACATATGTTTTGTGTTTTTCGTATATACACATTTATCACACTAGTTAATTTTGAAATCATTTGACAACATAGTTTTGCCAATTTTTTTATGCAATTGTTTTGTCGCTTGTTTCGGCCCATACAATGACTTAACGAGTCTACATACATTTTTCTCTTGTCCAGGAACCACAAACCCTTAAGGTTGTTTCATATAGATTTCTTTCTCAAGTTTCCCATTGATGACTGCCGTTTTAAGATCCATTCGATGTATCTCTAAATTGTTTAGAGCAGCGATATTTATTATCACCTCTAATGGATGTTATCCTTGTGACTGACGAATATGTGTAATCAAGGCCTTCCTTTTGTATATATCCTTTCGCCACAAATTTTGCCTTGTACTTATCGATTGAACCATCGATTTTATATTTCCTTTTCAGAATCCATTTGTACCCTAAGTTTACTTCTGTTTGGAAGATCAACTAATTCCCACATTTTGTTTTGCATCATAGATACAATCTCACAATTACTAGCCTCTTTTCACATAGGAGCCTCATAGCTAGATAATGTGTCACTAACCGACCTTGGTTCATTTCTAACACATATGTCATGAAGTAAGGACCATAAATCTTTGCCACTTTGGTCCTCTTGCAACGCCGTAGCTCTTCAATTTCATTTGAGCCACCGTTAGCTACTTCAAGCGTCATATTCTTAGGATCTACTGTCTTGTTTGCTTTGTAAGGAAATATTTCTTTTAAAAAATACAACAGTTCTTGATTCAATGATTATACTTTCATGCACATCACTTATTCCAGATTTGTGTACGATTAATCGATATGCATTATTGTTGTTAGCATATCCAATAAATAAACAATCTATTGTCTTAGGCCCAATTTTTACTTGCTTTGGCTTTGATACTTCTACCTCAGGCAAGCGCCCCCACACTTTCAAGTATTTGTATGAAGGTTTGTGACCCTTCCACAATTCATAAGAAGTTTCGTTCTTATTCTTGTGTGGTAGAATATGGTTAGCCGACATGATTGCCTCTCCCCACAAGTTTTGGGGTAATCTAGAACTTATCAACATAGCATTCATCATCTCATTTAGAGTACAATTTTTACATTCTGCAATATCATTTAATTGTGGTTAATAAAATGGGCAGTAATTTGGTGAATAATTCCGTTAATGGAACAAATTCATCAAACGTGCTTCATATTCTTCACCTCTATCGCTTCGAACATTCTTTATTCGTTTGCTAAGTTGATTTCAACCTCATTCTTGTAGTGTTTCAACACTTCCAATGCATTGTCTTTGCTACGTGGTAAATAGATATAACAATATCTTACAATCATCAATAATAGTAATGAAGTATTTTTTCTCACCTCTAATTTGTACAACTTTAGATCACACAGATCCACATGAATTAATTCAAGATGTGTCGTTCTTTCGATTGAATGAAATGACGGCTTCGTTAACTTAGCCTTCACACATATATCACACTTATATTTTAAGTTAACATCATTGAAGGCAATAAGTTTAGCTTTATTAATGTGTTAAGTAAATTATAATTTAAATGACTCAATCGATCATGCCATAAATCACAAGACTCAATCAAATATGTAAAATCATTAACTTTATTGCTTTCAAACTGACGGATAACCGTAATTACATTCATCTTGAAAAATGTTATTTTTCATATAACTTTTTCCTACAAAAACTCCACTTTTGGAGAATACAATTTTTTCAGATTCTAAAAGTAGTCTAAAACCCGCATTAACTAGCGCTTATCCGGATATCAGGTTTTTTTTTTATGTCGGGAACATGTAGAACATTAATGACAGTCAATTCATTTCCCGAAATCATTTTTAGAACCACCTTCCCTAATCCAATGGCTGGAGATGATGTAGAGTTTCTCATGTAGAGACGACACCCACTTATGAGAGTATGAGAAGAACATGGTCTATTCATAACACATCAATAAACCATTCATTAGGACTGTCCATCAAATTCGCCTTAAAGACCAAAGCTATAAGCATTAGATCATTCAAAGCATCCGAGATCTGACCATCTTCGGACGTTGACTTGATCATTCACCTTCCCACGATCGTTCTTATTACGACAATCCTTCGCCATGTGATTTGGCTTTTCACCTTTGTAGCACTTTCCCTTGAACTTTTTTGCCTTTCAACTTTTGGAGGCCATACCGTCAAACTTTCGGTTTGTTCCGGTACGTTCAACCAAGTTAGCATGTGCTTCCAGTTGGTGATTACCCACCTTCCTCTCGGACGTCTTGTTGTCCTCCTTGATTCACAACCGAACCACAATATCTTCAAGACTAATCTCTTTACGTTTATGTTTGGCATAATTCTTAAAGTCCATTGACATAGGAGAACTTTTCAATCATAGCGACCACTTGGAATGAATAAATTATGCTCATTCCTTCCGCATAAATATCGTGCAAGATCACTTGTAAATCTTGCACTTACGCCATCATTGACTTGGTATCAACAATTTTTAAATCCACGAGCTGTCCAACAATGAAATTCTGCATACCTGCATAATCGGATTTGTATTTCATTTCCAAAGATTCCCGCAATTCCTTTGCGGTTTTCGCCATGTAATAAATATTGTGTAGTTTATTGTCTAGATTATGTAAAATTTTGTTCTTATAAAGGAAATCACTTTGTTTCCAAGCATCAACCGCAACCCTCTTTTGGGACTGTAGGAGCATAATCGTTCAAGAACCTTGCCAACTTAACGTGGTCAAGTAAAACAGATCTTTTGTTGTTATCTCTTGAAGTTCCATTGAACTTCTCCGGCATCTATTAATGATGAACGGAAGTCGTTGTTGCACCTGTTGAAGCCATTTGTATCGAATTTTGTTTCAAGATTGTAGGAAGAAATTTTCATGGTGTATCTTTGGGTATAGCAAGCAATATAACAAGTGACTTTGATTGTCAAAGGCAGGAGTTTGACTTTTTGTCCTGGAAACGATATTGTCGTACTATGGTGCTCACGGTTCAGCGGCCATTCGTTCCCAAGATTCAAATCATGAATCCACAACCACAAAGGTTTAAAAATACTCAAACTTGAACAAAATAAGAACAATATGCACATATTTTTCCTCTTAAATAAGATGTTACATTTGAAAATGAGGTTTTAATTCAAGGGAATGGGTTCTGTTTACACCAGACAAAGATATGTCACCAAAAGATACTATTTGGAAGCATCATTTCATGAAAAATGTAATTCATCATGAAGGGATACTTCCAACCGACATGACTGCACATGGCGCGATCGATCGCGCCTAACAGCTTTTGATGCCCATTTTTTCCATCGCGATCGGTCGCACCAATACATGTCAATCGATCGCGGCCTCCTGAAACTTCGACGTACGGATTCCTCTCGTTTGGTCACCAATGCTTAAATTGAATTCAATAAGCAACTTTTCCAAAAAACACATATATATTGTTGTATGTATACTTTGTTTTTAATTTTTTTACATGAAACATTTTTTTAATCTTAATGTTCAAAATGTTTGACCTCTCCCAATATAAATTAGGCAGCCGACGTTATTGGACCAACAAGTGGTGGCACGTTTTAAGAGTTGGTGGAGAAGAAATGGGCAAAGTGATCAAACTAATTATCGATAAAATACACAATAAATAATTAAAATCGAGCATGCAACACGATCGATTTTTCATTATACATTTCAATATTTTATTTTTAGCTCGTCTCGATCTTTCTTATTCATATATATAAAATTTTATTTTTTTTAAAAGCAATATTGAAGGAGATCAAAGACCCTAATTCGAGATATCATTTTTTTAAATGTTGTGAACATTTTTTGAATAAAAATATAAATAAACATAAATTTGTATCGATTAATTTAAATTATAAAAAAAATTATGCCTAACAATATTTTTGCAAAATTGTAAAAGAATTTCGGAGTATCATTTTTTTTAAAAAAAGAAGAAGTAAATGCTGTTAGTTTTTACTCTAATTTAAAATGCTTATTCAATTGAATACGGTCTAATTTTTCTTATTCATATATGTATAATTTTTTTTTCCCAAAAGCAATAGTGAAGGAGATCGAAGACCCTAAAATTCGAGAATATCATTTTTTTAAATGCGGTGAACATTTTTTGGATAAAAATATAAATATATATAATTTTGAATCGATTACTTTAAATTACAAAAAAAAAATTATGCCTAACAATATTTTTGCAAAATTCCAAAAGAATTTCGAATTATCAATTTTTTTATTTTTTAAAAAAGAAGTATATGCTGTTAGTTTTTAGTCTTAGTTTAAAATGTATATTCAATTGAATACGGTCCATTCTAAAAGTTTGTCGCAGTCTAAATGTTGAAATCAATATAATATAGGAAATTTAATAGTTCTGTGCTTACTTTTTTGCTATTGTTGAGTATCACCTCAATTACAATTTTATCTATGGTTTTAATCAATCAAACTTATATTATTAACTCATTTCTGTTAAGAATACATATGTTTATGATTAAAAAACAATTAGTAATGAATGAAGTAATACATGTATCTTATAAAGAGCTAATATATCTTATAAAATTTGAATATAGACAACTCTCAACATTTTGCTAATTTAAAAAAGCGTAACTCATATCGATATCGTGCTTCCGACTTTAACCAAATTCATTTTTATCCCATATTGTAGAAAATGAAAATCTAAAATAGTACATAATATGTTACAATAAATTATTATAGCAACTTTGATTAATAATTTCTATAAAGCGATGATAGATATGAAATAACAGTTACACGGTTTATTTGATGCAATGCCCTTAGGGGTACATCTTACCATATATTGAAAATATCCCGAATGGAATATTATCAATGCATGATGGATAGACCTCTACAGGTAATACCATGAGGGTAGCATCAAAATATCATAGTTACATGAGCCCATTAGCTGGCATGGATGTGATAATAAATTACCAATTTTATGATTGTATTTCCCATTAGCCGTTTACTATTTTTAGGTTCACATCTTATTTTCAAAACATAAAATGAAAAAAAAAAACAAATAATCTCTCTAAATATCATCTTCATCTCATTTACAACTCTCCATTGACACAATTAAGCATAGGATCCAACCACATTAATTTATCCGTTTTTTTTTTTTTGGGAAATAATTTAAAAATATGGTTCCGACAAAAAGAAATAAAATAAAATTATGAGGATTTTCTAAATTAGGGGACTACGCATATCCACCATTGCTCAAACATCAGGAATTTATAATAATTCTGTTGTTTTTAACACATAGAATGCCTTCATTTCGAAAGTAAAAAAAGCTTTATAAAGAAAAAAAAACTTTAAAGTATTTTATAAATTAATTTTTTAAAAAAAAATCATATTGACGATGGATCATATTTTTAATAGTGCATATCATATATTGCAATATTTTGTTGCTAAGCCAATATATAAGGATGTCAATGGGGCGGGTTCAGACCTGAACCCGTATTGAAATCGCCCTATTGGGGTGGTTCTGGACACGCTTCAACCGGCTTTGGAAGCAGGGCGGTTCCCGGGATTGGCCGAACCTGCCCCCACTATACATTTTTAATTTTTTTTTTAAAATTGAATATTGAATATACATGTCACTTCTTTGATTGAACAATAAAGTGTCATTATTTAATTTTATATCAAAACTATGTGTTCATGTTAATGAAGTTTGATATTTTTGAAGGGAATGAGAAAAAAATTGTTAAATATTTAGTAGCTTAAAGATAGTTTTACAAGACTTATTATAAATATTTATTAGAGAAAAACATGAAATTCAATCACAAAACTCAATTTTGTGTTTCAAATTGATTTCTAGCTAAGTTGGATCCGGGACGGAAAGGGTAAACCAGTCGGGTTAGCCGGTCTAGGCGGGAGGGGCCAGGTTTTTTGTGTAGCGAGGAGGGTCCTTCGATTGGCCAAACCTGTACCAAACCCGCATCGTTGCCATCCCTACCAATATATTAGAATATACGAGTACAAGAAATACTTAAAGTCATTAAATATAAGACATGATAGTTATACAATGCTCAATACAAAAATAACATCTAGGCAAACTTGTTCTATACATGAAAAAACTCTAAACATTTTCAAAACTAAAAGAATACAGTGTATCATATGATATATAAATTGTAATACACAGTCATTCTTTAATTTAATAAATACATATATACATCCGATTATATTATTCTGTCCTAGATTTTTGTGGACATAGTTAACCCACGAAATGTTAATATAATCGATCATCCCAAATACGTACTTAAAGATGTAATATTTGAATATCTTTATTCATTGAAATCATGATTCCATAGAAATGGCAAGATTTTATGCGATTATAGTCGTCGATCAAACCCCCACGACTGAAACTGATTTAGCAAGTCAACCTACAATTGGAGTTATCGATTGTGCAGATGGAAATAATATACCCCTTGCCAAAAAAATAATAATAATAAATTTAATACCTAGAAAATTTAGAACACTAAAAAAATACTTTTTTCTCCCTCTTAAATTATATTTTTACACCTAATTTTTTTAAAAAAATTCGAATACCTGCCTCGAAAGGCAGCGGAGTCTAACTGTGAAAGAATTTGGTAACTACACTAGAGGCCCGAGGAAAATTTTCTCTGTTTATGAACCAATTCAATATAATAGGTATAAAATAGTTGGTATATTAATTTATTATTATATTATTTAAAATGTGGTATGTTTTAATATTGAGTTGATGTACAAGTTGGACCTAAACCGGCTACATACAATTATTTAACTGCTGAGTTCTTACACCGTCCATTGTACCAATATCAGAACTCTAAAAAATGGAACTCCTCAATCAAAATTTAAAGCGACAGATCGAGTCAGCTAGAAATCTTTATTTTATATTCAATTTCGAGCCTAAATCTGGTTTATTTGATTTTAAAATTCGAAACTAACCTTTAACAAAATGAAATTCGACATAAACTTGGTTCTTTCCATCTTTAGTTATTTAGACCTATTAGTTATAAGTAAAGGCACAAATTTAGATTGGAGTTTGTGATGTATACAGTAAAATCTCCATAAATTAATACTCGATAAATTAACAACCTCTTTAAAATAATATTTTTCTCATGTCCCAACTTGGGACAGTTTGAAAAACTAGTACTTTTGATAAATTAATAAGATAATAATTTTTAGGAAGACTCTCATATAAATCTATAGTCCCATTAAAATCATAAATTAATAATTCTCTAAAATAACAAATATGACTAGGGCAATTTAGTAAAATAAGAATCTCCTGTTGTTTGTTTTTCTCGAAAATATAAACTTTTCTCATTCAATTCAAAAGCTCTAGAGTCGTGTACTTGAACTGTAACAAAAAATTATGAAGACTTATTGCCTATATGAGTGCTTCATTTCGCGTGATTTAGTATCGAATGTACTGAATTATCATCAACTTCATCCTCAACAGGATGTTAAATTACACTAGCCACAATTTCTTCTAAGTTTTTAGATCTCTAAAAATCCATCATTTTCACCTAGATAATTCAACATGTGATTGACATCTATTTTATTGCAGTCGTCGAGCTCATTAATTATATTCTTAAGCTCATTAATATCTTCTTCACAAGCTGATTCATTAATTTTCTTGAGGTTGTTTCACTCTTTAAATTGATAAATTATTAATTCATCGATTAATTAATACATATCTAAACTAATAAGATTCTAAAGTTCCAACATTATTGATCGAGAACTAGGTGTACAAAATAAATTCAGTCAATTTTAATTTAAATATATTTAAGATCAAATTTCAATAATTTTAAATTTAAATAACGGAAGGATTTCTATCCTTGAAATTTTGATGTTATCCTTAAAGTTAGTGTCGACTAGAGATGTGAAATTGATATACAATATTGTATATGAAATATTTCTTGTAAATAAATAATAATAATAATAACAATAATAATATTCGTGACATGTTTTTTCATGGAAAGTATCATCAAATTAACCGTCTATGTTGAATCCGTGTGAAGACCAAGCCCAAATGTGATGATTGTTCAACAACCACCAATACTATTGAAATCATAAGAAAATCTTCTTCCCCATCTACCACCTCGGTGCCGCCCACTCTTTCTAGTTTATACTATTTTCTTCTATATATACATATAATTAGTCTTCGCATCGTAAACCTGAATAAAAAAAGAAGGAAAGAAAAACCTAAATATAAGTTCTAATCTTCTCTCTCTTCTCATATTCTTTTGCTACGTAGCGAAATAATATCTTTTCACGAATAGCCAAGAAGAGAATCGACCGGTTTTTGTATCAAGATCAAGTTTACGTTAAATGGGGAGTGTTAGGAATCAGAAACTCGAAAATGTATTCGATGGAACAATTAAGCCTATGGATCCGGAGGAGTTCAGAAGGCAAGGTCACATGGTTATAGATTTTATTGCTGATTATTACAAGAATGTTGAGAAATTTCCTGTTCGTAGCCAAGTGGAGCCGGGTTATCTCCGGAAGAGGTTGCCCGAAGATGCTCCGAATGACCCGGAACCCATTGAAGAGATCCTTCATGACGTGCAGAAAGATATTGTCCCCGGGATCACTCACTGGCAGAGTCCTAACTATTATGCTTATTTTCCATCCAGCGGAAGTATTGCTGGATTTCTTGGAGAAATGCTGAGCACTGGATTCAACATCGTTGGGTTCAACTGGATGTCATCTCCAGCTGCCACCGAACTTGAAAGCATCGTCATGGATTGGATGGGGAAAATGCTTAATCTCCCATCGGAGTTCCTATTCTCTGGTGGGGGAGGCGGCGTTATGCAGGGAACCACCTGCGAGGCATTACTTTGTACGGTGGTCGGTGCCAGGGATCAGATGCTGAAGAAAATTGGGAGGGAGAATATCAACAAGCTTGTGGTGTATGGATCGGATCAAACCCACTCCGCGCTGCAGAAGGCAGCTCAGATAGCTGGCATCAATCCCAACAATTTCCGGGCAGTTGCTACGGCAAAAAGCACCGCATTCGGGCTGACAGCAGAATCATTCCGCGCAACAGTAGAATCCGACATTGAAGCTGGGCTTGTGCCTCTCTTCCTGTGTGCCACCATTGGGACAACATCGTCGACGGCCGTTGATCTGCTGGGGCCACTGTGCGAGGTGGCGAAGGAGTTCGGGATATGGGTTCACGTGGACGCCGCATACGCCGGAAGCGCATGCATTTGCCCAGAGTACCGCCATTTTCTGGACGGAGTGGAAAACGCCGACTCTTTCAGTTTCAACGCACACAAATGGTTTTTAACAACGTTAGATTGCTGCTGCCTGTGGGTGAAAGACCCAAGCGCCCTGATAAAAGCCCTGTCCACATATCCCGAGTATCTGAGAAACAAAGCCTCCGAAACAAAGCAGGTGGTTGATTACAAAGACTGGCAAATCACCCTCAGCCGCCGCTTTAGGTCCCTGAAGCTGTGGCTCGTCCTCCGCAGCTATGGAGTCTCAAATCTCAGAAAATTCCTACGGAGTCACATGAAAATGGCGAAGAATTTCGAAGGGTTGATCGGAATGGATAAGAGATTCGAAGTGGTGGTCCCCCGAAACTTTGCCACCGTCTGCTTCCGCATCTCGCCAATCGAAATTGGTGCAATCCTGCCCCAGCACCACAGCGTCTCAAAGGAGGAAGCCGCCAACAATTTCAACGCCAAATTGCTGGAATCCATAAACGAATCTGGAAAGATTTACATGACACACGCGGTGATTGGCGGGGAATATGTAATGCGATTCGCTGTGGGGGCGAGCCTCACTGAAAACAGGCATGTAATCCTGGCCTGGAAAGTTGTGCAAGAACATGCAAATGCATTGTTAACCATGTCCTGATTTTGTAACCAAAAATGAAATTTTCCTTCCGTTATTTTATCTATTTTCGGGCAAGAATATCTGCTTGTGAAATTCAATAATGTAAAATTGCTTCCTTTTTCTAGTGTATAGATTACAATATTGTACGTGCTTCGGGAAATTTCATTTTATTCAAACAGCTGCCAAACGAACTCCTGAGTCCTGATATTTACGTCTCTGGCGAGCGTCAACTTAGAATCTTGTCTCGCAAACTGGCTTTAAAGTTCCATTCGTAGACATTGTACATGCTTCTTTGAAAACAAGAAAACTTCATATTTCTTTTTAAATTTGAATCAGTTAGATCTTCTTATAAAATTTTAAAGATTTTTGTAAATTTACCATTATTACATCAAATATGTATGCCATTTTTTCACTTCGACTTTGTTGTAAGTGACAAAAACATAATAACAAGTACAAGGTAAAACAAGATATTGAAATTAGTTTCCTATTTAAGTTACTTTAATTGAATCCACGTGAAATTTATCGTTTCATTATCATATATTCATGTGAACATGTCCCCTACCTACCACCCCGAGGCAGCTGGGAGTCATTATTTTTTAACAAATAATTTAAGGTTTTTTTTAAAAAAAATTAAATGTTGTATCTTGAGTACAAAAATAACCTTAAAATTAAAAACTATCAACCCAATACATTTTTTTTCCCAAGAAAAATCTTTCATGGTACAAATGCCAGCTATGAACCTTGGCTGGAAACGATAGTTTTCGAATAAGAAATTGCTTTGTGGGTGTTGATTAGACAATTTCATAATACTTGTATGTTCTTGAATTGTTTGTATTTTTAAAAAACTTGTTTGCATAGTAAAATGGAAAAAATAAAGCATACGAAAACATCATGGAAAATACTTCAATAATTTAGTGCATGCTTAATCAAAGTCGGGTCGTCCTTTTCTAGATAAAAAGTTGAATTTTCTTTTTTTTTTCCCCAAAAAAGAAGAGAAAACAAACAAACAAACAAACACATCACCTACTAAAACATGTAAAGATTCGTCACATGGCTCTGATCTTCATCCCATAATTTTGATTCCTGATTCCAAACAATTATTGCAACATGGTTATGGTCATCTTCCCAAAAAAAAAAACACGTAAATTGTGATAATTTTGCTACATTTTATAAGATAAAATTTCAATTATATAGAACTTATATATGCATTTTGGAAAGAAAAAAATAATAATAATAAGACAATCAAGTTATAATTCCATTACCGAATAAATTGGTCCTTTCGATACATACACGATGCAGTTCCTCGGATTACATCAACCATTGATTTAGATTTCGGAATTCGGCATCATCAAATCATAAAAAAAATATTTGCAAAATAATAAATTTATATACTAGAAAGTAAAAAAAAAATAAAATAAAAATTCCTCGACACCTTTCACGGCCTACATCGTTTTGATTCCTTCCTTACCTAATGGTCAAAGATGGAATGTTTGGTGTATCCAAAGAACAAGAACACGTGCTTTACGGTGCCCATTAGTTAGTTCCACCAACTTCCCAGGCCAGGAGGGATAGCAAATTATAGTACTTCAATGCTACTATACACGTTTAATTTACGTAATATTTTGGATAAATCTTTTATAAAATTCATATAAAAATCGTCGTACCCTTTTCTCATATCAATAAGATTTAAAAATTTAAAATGGTTTATAAAGAATTATAATTAATTTTTGCAATTTGAATTAAACCAATTTCGTAAAGTGAAAATGGTGTAGTCACACTTGTACATGCGTGAGCCCGGGGCATGACAAAATCAATGATAATTTTCTCTTAGCTATGCTTATACTTCGTAAAGCAAAGGTAGTTCGATATTTACAAATTTATTAAAGAGATTATTGTTCAGACTCAGATTAAAAATATTAGTCTCGACGTTTATATACAAGAAGCCACTCGATAAATTTTGTGACAACCGACATGAAATAGATAGTCAATATGGTTTTACTTTTAAATATAAAAAGAAAAAAAAAAAGAAAATTTGCACAAATATTAATATTTAACTAAAGGTGAAGGTCCTGCTAAAAAAAAAAAAAACAAAAAAACACTAAAGGTAAAGGTAATTAGTTTAAATTACTTGGCCACCTACCAAATTTGGTATAAATAGGAAAAAAATTAATGGTGCTTTTAATATATCATTTCAATAGTAAAGTAGATCAATTTATTTTTTTATATAATATTATATTCAGAGCAGCTGTGCTCACCAATCATCTCAAAAGTACATATAAATACAAAAATTATTAGAGATTATAAGATTCTTATTTGGTCTTGTTTCATTACTCCTCAATAATCAGGATAATTAAAGATTAAAACATAAAAATTTCAAGAAAATCTTTACAAGATTATCAAACTTATAGTGACCGATGTGCCACGTTTACAATTAAATAATAACATAAAATCTGTAAGTATATTGATGTACGATGAAATCTGTAAGTATATTGATGTACGATAGAATCTAGCCCATTAAAGAATTTCCCACATTCTTCTCACTTATACATCGACTTAAAATTAAAACCAACTCATTTTAAATTAAAAATACATAAATTTAACAATCAACCATTTTAGACTAATAATATTAAATTGGTTAAATATGGTCCAAACTTAGTTCATAAAAGCATTTTCCGTGAATGACATGGTTTACGGAATTGCAAACGTCAAACAAATAAAATGTTGTATACGCTTTTGAAAAAGAAAATAGGAGTATTAATTGGACTTGTTGACCCAATTAGACCCAACTCGACCAAAATTGGATTGAACCTAGTGGTCTGTCAAATGGGTCGTGGCTAGTATCAATTGGCCTATGGCTCGTGGCCCGCGGCAATTGACTCATGGCCTTTGACAGTTGGCTCATGATCAGTGACACTTATAAGGAATCCGATAAAAGTATGCAGCGGAATATAAAACAATTTTGGATTCCACCAAGGATCTATACGAAGGGAAACCAATAGGTGTTAAAAGTTTTATATCTTTGGAGCGTGTTTGAAGCAGACTGTCGGTGCGATACGTCCACGAGCCACGAGCAAAATGTCCACGTTCTGCCTCTATGGTATCTGATAAGTGTCTTTTTGCACTTATATTTAGATGTTTTCTCAATATTTTACAATGGTTCTTGGACTATATTAATCATTTTGATATTTATTTACATGTTTCAGGAATTTATATTAAAGTACGAGGAAATGAAAAAAAAATAGCTAACAACGATGAAAGGAGAAAGAAAGTTGAAGAAAAGCTAAGAACCAGGATATAAGACACATCCCACTTCTTTTTACTCAAATTTCTTCATATTCGAGCCATATTTTGGAAATGAAGACAACATGAAGATCTTTTCATGAAGATCTTTTCATTATCTTCGTGTGGACAGCTGATTCGTCAAATTTTAAGATCGGATGAGAAAGTTATGACCAATGCAAGTCGATCGCCAGAAGCTGAAAAAGAGCAACAAAAATCCTGAAGCCATACACTGGAGAGACGAACAAGAAGAAAGAGGGGAAGCAATGATCTACAACCGGAATCGACGCTGACAGTTTTTCTTTGTCTTTAATCATTAGTTTTGATTTGTTTTGCTTAATTATGTGGAACTAAATTTATTTATCGAGGCTAGGTAAACCTATGTTATGAACTATGATTTGATGATTAGTTATTTGATTGAATCCTTATAATTCTTTGTGTATGTTTTATGATTTTAATGTTTTTGAAGGATTGATCACATTTGAATGATGTTAATATCATATTTGAGATCAAGAGATGATTTTATGATACGTAATTAATAATCATACATTGGATTTCAGACTGAGATCGATATATGAAGTCAAATAAATGTGTGATAGCTATAGATATCTAGTAATCGAAACTAGTAGTTTTCACGAAACTTATACAATATTGAGCTGTTAAATAAGTATACGAGAGTGACTTACTGCAATTCGATAATAGGTTTAATATAGCTCGAGAGAGTATATTAGATAACTTCAGAGAACTCGTCACCTTGGAAGTATTTGGATATTCAATCGAGAATTGTAGGGGATTAACATTGATGAGCCAACGTCTTGAAAGCTTCTCTAGTTGAATTTTTTCGTTTACTTTTATTGACTTGGTTGGATTAGTAGTTAATTTGATTATTTAGTATTTTATTAAATTCAATTTCGTAGGTTAAATATAATTTAAAGCGTCTTATTTGATACTTGCTTGTTAGTCACAGTGGGTTCGACAATCCATATTCTTTCTATCTATACTAAAACTTGACACCATGCACTTACGGTATAAAATCGCTACATTGGAATTTTCTGTTTAAATAATAGCGACCAAGTTTTTGGCGCGTTGCCGGGGACTAATTTAGTAATATCATACGAGATTCTTTGACTGTAATTTAACCATTGTTTTTGTTTATTTATTACGAAAAAATTATTTTGTTTTTTGTTTTGTTTTCTTGCGAGACACTTGTGATGTCCCATCAACAAGTCTTCACAAGCTTTGCCCAACAACCTTCAGAGTCGTTCTATGCAGCGTGAGAGAGATTCAACAAATTGGCAACCACTTTCTGGTATCATAACTTTTCGAACTATATTCTTCTGCAATTTTTCTACAATGGATTGGATGCAGAGACACGAAGATGGGTATTCAGTGGAGCTTTGCCGACTGAGAGTCCCTTGTTGATAGAGATGAAGACGGTGTGTTGCACCTATTCAATGATATGACGGACTTCGACCACCATTGGCATTGTGATCCTTCACTGAAAGGTTGGAACCACCAATACTCGTCAGCGCCTCACTACCCTCATGATACACCCAACCATTTGAACATCACGAAGAGAGGAGATAGTTCTGCATACGTCACAACTAAGTTAGAGGACACCTAAATAAGATTTATGGCATCAACTGAGAGCAGCTTGGATAGCCAAACCAACTCAATGTGTCACCTGGAGCAGTAAATATCGGTCCTTATGAAAACAATTTCAACGAGCTGCCAAGAGGAAGAGACGAGATCTAACAATCAATAGGTGACGAATCAAGTTGGGTTACATGATGATGATCACTCAACCAACCAAGTTTGGGGGAGTGATCCGACTAATTTGAAAGATTTAAAGGAACGCGAGCCTCCTACAGTAATTGAGCCTACATTGGCGAAATTATCCGAGGAATTCCTATGTGAAGATGAGCCAAGTGTGAAGTTTGAGGATGAGTTGATTCTCGAGAATGTTGATATGAGCACATCGATGGCGACGTGTTCTATGCCGTATGTTGATCCATTCTTGCCATCGATGCCAACTTCATCATACTACGCTCTCCACGAGATGAATCCAAGCCAAGAATCCTTCACCCATGACTATCAATTCATAAAGAGTTGTTGGAGCAGCAAGCTTACACTGTTCATACCTTGCCAAGATTGAGGGCATTCTGAATGAAGACCAATTGGTCGTATTATATGATACTTACTATGGGCGACATCCGCTCTGTGATGATTGATTCTGATGGCCAAGCCGACGACTAAAAATCAGTGCTTATTGGGAGGCAATCCAAGCCATATCCTTTCTTATTTTGTTTTCAGTTTTTACTTTTGGTTTGTTATCTCTCGAATCGACTATCGTATGAAGAAGTATACCCAGTGCAAGTCGATTGCCAAAAGCAGATAAATGAGCAAAAACATTCTGGAACGGGGGATCAGTCGCCGGGAAATGCTCGATCAATTGACAAGGCCGCAAAAGTCACAAAAAATATTCTGGAATGCTCGATCAATCGTCCACTCATGCTCGATCAATTGCCCAGAGTTATGAAAAACATGGAAACATGATTTCTTTCCTTCCAACTTGAATTCTATCCCACCTCCTAGCCTCCCTATATATAATACACGAAATCAGACTTTAAAAACGATCTAGATAGTTATGGTAGATTAGTTTAGGTCTAGTTTATAAATTTTCTTTTAATTTTGTTGAAGACAGCTACGAAGATCAAAACAAATGCGGGATTGACAACCTCGACGAGCGAAGATTGGATTAGTTTTCCTTCCCTTTCTTTTATTTATTGCTTTAATTATGTTTAGTTAGTTTTTAATTCTTCGTTGAGGAAGACGAATCCTTTGATTTATTTATCTTGTGGAGATTTTTACGCTTTTATTTATCAATTTTATTGAATATCAATTGTTTCAGATTTTGATGATATGATATGTTTGTTTATTGGATTGAAAACCTAATAACTTGCATGTAATCTAATGCTATTTGATAATTGTTTAATTAATTGAATTTACGAAGTAACTAAGACTGTCAATTTTTGCGCTTGTGAATTGATTAAGCTCTTAGGGAAAACAATTGACTAAATTTACATAAACCGCTTGTGTTTAAGTTGTTTAGATTCATCACTTACTAGTTTTGAATGGTATCATGATTTTAATCTTGAATATGCATATAGAGATTGATTGATCGATGAAAGTTAAATTAGAACTCTTTGAAGGTGAGAGATGAATTATATTTCCAATTGATGAAATCGAGTCTTTTGTAAATCGATGAAATATATGATAATATCCAAAGAATAGTCGACCGATACCAAGAATCGCTTTCATTAGTTTAATCTTTGATTTTTAATTTCATTAGTATAATTCACTCACAACCCCACTTTTATTTTACTGTTTTGTTTTGATTTTCATTAACACAAAGATTCACACCTCCTCGTGGGAGCGATCCATGTTCACACTACTACATTTTTGTTATCAATCTTGAGGATTGTGTAGGGTTAATTTGGCGTACACGATAAGCACGACCAACAATCTATAATGCAAAGACATTCCTAAAAATCACTCGTTGCATTGGACATTTCTCGGACACCAAGTGTCGGACACGCCATATAGTGTGTCCTTCATTTATTTTAATAAAAAAATAAAATCGGACACTCATGTCAGACATTCCCCTCAAAATCGGACATACGTGTAGAACACGGTCAATAGGCGTGTATCTGACACCAGAAAAGACACTTCAAAAGTTGAGAGAAAAAAAATAAGCTGGCGATCGATCGCCATAGGAGTCTGAGAAAAAAATGAAACTTGGTTTTTTTTACCTTCTTTAGGAGATTCTAACTAGGGATGGCAACGGGGCGGGTTTGGGACGGGTTTGGCCAATCCCAAGACCCGCCCCGCCACACATAAAACCCGAACCCGCCCCGGCCCGCTTAGACCCGCGAACCCGGCGGGTTAGACCCGCCCCGCCCCGGTTACATTTTTTTTATTTTTTATTTTTATTTTTAAAAAATATTTAGTTAGAAATCAATTTTGAAACACAAAAGTTGAGTTTTGTGATTAAATTTTATGTTCTCTCTAGTAAATATTTATAATAATCATTGTAAAACTATCTTTAAGCTACTAAATATTTATTAATTTGCTCTCATTTTCTTCAAAATGTCCAACTTCTTTCACATGAACACATGAATTTTGATATAAAATAAAATAATGTAACTTTATTGTTCAATCAAAGAAGTAAAATGTATATTCAATAAATTAAAAATGTATAGCGGGGCGGGTCCGGGTCGGGTTTGGCCAATCCCAGGACCCGCCCCGCCCCGCCCCGCTTTCAAACCCGGTTGAAGCGGGTCCAGACCCGCCCCGGCGGGTCGGGTTCAATGCGGGTCCGGGTCTGGACCCGTCCCATTGCCATCCCTAATTCTAACCTATCCTAGCACATTCCCTACCATATAGCTTGAAAATCACCCTACCAAACATAATTACTCAGACTTTAGAATTAGAAGAATTTTATTTTCTCTCAACTTTTGAAGAACGCTTTGGAGGATCAAAACACGAAGACGGAATTGACGAACCGGAATCATGCGTCTCTTTAGTAACTCTTTCTCTAGCTTCTAATCAATGTATTCTATACTAGTTTTTATTGTTTTTGATTTAGCTATGAGAGGCTACACATCTTTAATTCTTGGTTGATGGATACTTGCCTTTGGATTTAAACACTTGTGAGATTTTTGGTTTGACTGCTTGATTTTAATTCAATTTTAATTTGTTTTTTAGATTATGATTGATATGATTGTTGTGTTTGATTGATGAATTGATCACCTAGTAATCATATACACAATCTAAGGCTAATTAATAAGCAACTAAGATTGATGATTACATGTTGTTGGTGTTATTAAATTCTAAGTGAAAACAATTGGGTAATTAATCTTAATGGCTGTAGTTTTTATTGATTAGATTCATCAAACTTACTAGTTTTTGAAACTATCATTGAATTAATCTTAACGGCTATAATTTTGGTTACTGATTTGATAATTGAATGTTGTTTTCTGTTTGACTACGATTAAGGAAAGGGGGAATTGAATTTCCAATTAATGAACGATTGACTATCTAATCTTTTGTTAATCGATGATCAAGTGAATAATTTCCAAAGGTAAAAGTGATCGTAAATCAAGAATTACTTTTTAATCTTGATAATATAGTAATTTTGTCTTTCGTTAACACAAGAGATTACTCTTCCTCGTGGGATCGATCCCTACTTATCAAGGATTTAAGTCTCACACTTACATATAGAAGGTGAAAAGTCAAGCTTCCAGAAATCCGAGTAGTAAAAAGATAGGGTTGTCGTCGCTGCAACGACATGTGCGACGCGACGAGGGCGTAGCGGGCGGACAGACGGACTACCCTTCTTTTCTACATTACTACACTCCAATAATTTGTTTCTCAATATAAACAAACCTTAAAAGTTTCAAAAAATCGATGCGGGATTTCTAGCAATTCAATATTCACTTAACATAAATTGTGTTGTGCTATTTCTCCTGTTTCTCCTGCAGAAAGAAAGAAAAGAAGAAACGCATCTTGTCATCTAAATTTTAATTACTTTTATTTAAGATTTTTAAATTGTCTTCCAATCATTACACAATCTTTACTCATTGTAACTGTATCTAGAACTTGTGTTTTTACAAAAGAACTAAGAAATGATTTGAGGAGAACTTGATATAAAAATTGAACTTGGGCTGTCCCATTCATACAATCTGACTGCCAACTACAATGACAGCGTATAATTGGGTAGAAGAAAAAATCAAATACTCATCTTCTCACATTACCCAAATTACACTCATCTCACATATTTGAATGCAAGAGAAAAACATTAAAAGTGAACACAACATTTGAGACTGATAATGAAATGTAAAAATGTAATCTTTAGGTCTCATAATAGGCAAAACTGTTAATGATGAAATTAGAAGGTATATAATATACCGTCAGTTAGTTGAAACTCACTCCATCACCTTTTATAACTTCACCAATGCAAAACGCTTTATTTGCACCATGTTCTTCCCCAGGTATTTTAAGAGCTGCCTCCTGGTTGAGGACTAGAACCATCCCAATCCCCATATTAAAGGTTCGTCTCATTTCGATATCTTCTATTTTCCCAGCCTAGCAAATTTGTTGCCACGGGATTATTAAAAGTATGTGAATGAAAAGACGTGATATAGTTGCATGCCATGCAATAACACGTGGAGAGTACAAAACATGCAAATAAAGCAATCATGATCAGTGCCTAAAGATGGAATCTAAAGACAGAAGTAATGCATACAAAAGATTATTTGTACCTCTTGAATCCATTTGAAAACAGGAGGAACAACCCATGAGTCCTTGTATATCGCAGCTCCCAATCCTTGTGGAAGCACACGAGGTATATTATCGGTAAAACCACCACCAGTGATATGAGCTATCCCTTTCACACCACCTTTACTGATGATGTCAAGAACCTGTTCCAAAGAGTAACCAAAACTTAATGCCATTACGCAGAAGTCATGCTGCAATCAATAGTTTTGGAAATTACCTGCTTAACATAAATAACAGTAGGTGCCATTAGAGCTTCGCCTAAAAGGATGGATGAACCTGGTAGGTTGTCCTTTAAAGAGAGGCCACTCTGCTCGAGAACCCTGAAGTGACATGAAAGGATTACCATTTTATGAAGGATACATATGTAGTAGTTTTGACATTGAAACATTACACAAGTTATCTATATGCAATGCATGGTATTGGCAGGTAATGGAAGCGGATAGTTTTTTTAATGACAGAGTAAGGATCAAGTTCTTGAAAAGGAAAAGTATACCTTCTGACAAGAGAAAATCCATTTGAATGAACTCCACTGGATGGTAACCCAATGAGGAGATCACCAGCCACTATGTTTTTACCATCGATAACTGATTCCTTTTTAACAATGCCTACAGCAAAACCACTCAAGTCGTACTCACCTTCTGCATAGAAATCAGGCATCTCTGCTGTCTGAAATATATATTCGGTCCGTCGAGTTTAGCTTCAATAAATTTTGTTTAATTATAAATACCAGCATCACACACTCAAAAGTACCTTAACCTCATGCTAATACAAGTACAAAATCACACATCCATAGAGGTTACTCAAAAAAAGGTGTAACAGCAAAAAGTTTGATGAATATTAAGATTAGATTAGGCATCTTTCAATGCAGTTCTGCAAAAAAAAAAAAAATTATCAACACCATGGTTGTTAAAAGCCCTCGCCTGGCTCGCCTAGGCGAGAAGCCAAGCCAGGCCAGACACATCAGGCCGCGCTTATTCACCGCCTAGGTGCCTGGGGCTTGAGCCCTGGGCGATGGTTTGATGGAAATGAAGAGTGTTGATAGGATTGGGCTCAAATTACTTAAAAAATAATAAGGAATGAAGATTTTCGAGTTGAAATAGGTGTAGCTTGTACAGAAGAGAAGATGCAAGAAAGCCGCTTACGCTGGTTTGGTCATGTTCGACGTAGGCCCAGCAGTGCATCTGTGCGTCGAGTGAAGTCCATGGATTTCGTCCAGTTCACGAGAGCGAGAGGACGACCGAAGAAGGCATGGCTCGACGTTATACGCAAAGATTTGGAGTGCAAGGGGATTACAGAAGATATGTTGATTGATAGAAGCGTTTGGAGAAGACTTAAGCATGTGTCCGACCCGACTTGATTCTCTCTATTGTTCATGTAGCCTCCCCCGATTCATTGAAATTAAATACTTAGTTGTTGTTGTTGTTGCCCGACGTCTATGAGATCACGCTTTGCCTGGCGCCTAGCACTTTGAGCCGGGCCATGGTTCATAGCATTTTGGCGCCTAGCGCCTTCAATAACTATGATCAACACTTATCAATTAAGAACTATAAATTCAGATAGCTACAATCCATAATTTGCAAGACCATAGAAAAATTTAAATCCTGTAAGAAAAAGAAAAAGAACAAGGGCCTAATATCCTAGATGCACAACCGCTACACGCCATCATCAGAGCTGATAAGAATGTTTATCAACACATATGATTCCTGTAGCAATCACACACAAATTAAAGGAAAACAAGTACCTCTCCTCCAAGAAGAGCGCAGTCAGATTGTTGGCAACCATCAACTATGCCTTTTATGACCTGACAATTGTGCTTCCCGTAAGAAATTATATAAAAAAAATTATCTTACTCAAATGAAAGAAAAGTTAAATGCTATCATACCTTTTCTGCAAGATCAACATCAAGACTGCTAGTAGCAAAGTAATCCAGAAAAAACAAAGGCTTTGCACCGGAGGTGACTATGTCGTTCACACTCATTGCCACCTGATAACATAGAAAATTGTTGTTCATACTGTAGGCAATGAAGGAAAAATGAAAAGGAGAATATTTATCGCAATTAAAAAAAATGGGAGAAATAGAATGATGTATAGAATTAAACTGGAAAAAGAAAGTAAGGCTAGTCTAGAAGAACAAGTTATCATGTACAAAACCAAGAAATGTCGAGTACAATATAGTTAGCCACGAGGGAAAACAATTCTACGAAAACAGTCAGATGCTTGATAGAAGCTATAGAAAGGAAGAGGGGGAAATGGGGAAGAATAGGTAGCATAACTAGTTGAGGAAGTGTTGTTTTCAACTTTACTTTGTTTTATTCCGAGGGCTTGACACCCGTCTTTTTTAAAGTTCTATGCAAGCATAGGCATATGGGCCTGAACAGGAGACCGATATATATTTACCAAATCAATACCAATAGTCTCGTGGATCCCAGTCTCAAAGGCAAGTTTCAGTTTTGTTCCTACACCATCTGTCCCGGCCACAAGATAGGAATCCCCTGCAAAAAATAGAAAACATGGTTGCATAATAAAATATAAAAGGTGAGACCCTTAAAACCAGATCTAACCAGAAAAAACATGTGAAATTACACCAAAGAACAAAAAGAAGGAATAATTAATATACTGAAAAACGGAAGGCCCGAACGAGGAAAATAGAAGGGAGAAACTTGACAATAAGGGGAATGGGGAAGTAAGGTCATTGCTACACCTTTTCACTAAAACTAATAATAGATGAACAAAAAGCCTGTTGATGAATAAACGAACTTCATCTAGAATCACAACAAGAATAAAAAAACACTGATATGCAAAAACATACAGCAGAGTCGTTAGTAAACAAGATCTTAAAACTATACCACTTCATGATATCATCACTACCAAGAAAAAATATATAAAATCATACCCAATGGAAAGAGCCCTCCAAATCCTCCAATACCAGGAGCCATCTTTGCAATTCTTCGCACAAGCTCTGAACCAGCATCAATATCAACACCAGCGTCCTTGTAGGTAAGTCCCTCATCCTTGTCAGCAGCAGCAGTTTCTACATGATTTTTCATATGGCTGCTAGACATTGAATATACAACAGTATTTCTCCTACTACTACTATCTTTGGCTTCTTTCTTGCATATCTTCGACAATGGCAAAACACCTTTGGTTGTATTACCACAACCAAACTCTGGTACATGCGAATTTTGGTTCAAAAAATTCGCAACACACCGTGATGGTCCTGTATTTGCTTTGTAGCCTGTATTCATGCTTTTCTCGAAGAAATCGACAAGTCCTTCAAGAACGAAACAAGTATGACAGGTTCAAGACAGTTAGAAAATCAACATAAATTACCCAATTCAAGAGGTAATTTTCAAGAAATTACCAATTAATCCTGCTTTTCTTGAAATAATTTACAAAATACTCGGGAAACTGATGATAAAAAGGTCTTGGCAGTCTTTCATTCAAGAAACACACAAAAAAATATTCAATTTGAGCCAACAATCTCAAAATTGCCCAAACCAAGTGCCTTCCTTGGGACCATCAATTCAAAAAACGAAAAGTAAGACTACAGTTTACCACTGAGCCAGTACTAGATGACAAATAAAAAGACACCACTATATTTCAGTCAATAGTTTCTACTAGAATTGTTGCAAACTGGGTAAAAGTAAAGAAAACCTAGAAACACGATCGACGGCGGAGCCTCGAGTAGAGCGGCGGCCAGCAGCGAAGGTGGTGAAGGATGCGGTCACACGAGTGTGACTGAAATGAATTATGATTTCTATATGATGGGACGTTTGGACCAGGGATGAATTTAAACGTTATTCTGGGCCGGCCCAAATGACTTTTACTTATTTATTTTCCCAAAACTATTTTAATGAATTAAATTCCCAGGAACATTCCGATGAACGTTGTTCGAACAGATCGGGTTTTGTTCTTGGTAATTGGCTGCAAGAGAACCCGGATGAAGAGATCATTGCCAATCTTATCTGCAATTAGTTGATATTGAAGAAAGGGCTTCAGTTGAATTATAGTCCAAAGTCCAAACCTTTTAAGGCTTTTAAAATCTTGAAACGAGAATTGCCCAAAAAAGGTCTTTCTCCCATGGCTTGACAGTCTAAAACACTTTCATTCGCAGTCTTACAAAACATACATATAGGTCTTTATAAGCACCCGGTTCATATAAGTTCTACAAGACTACACCAGACAGTTTTCATCTTCAATGTTGATGTCAAGTGTACGTAGACTGAACATATAGAGTACAAGAAATATGGTTTGGGATACGTTACGAGATTCTTCGTACTCATGGCCTCCGCTACAAATCTTAAGCTACAGTCTCAGTTTCTTGGCGCATAGGACGGCGATGGTGACGTGGGAAGGCTCCGACGAGGTGATAACGCAAGTTGTATACATAGTCTGTTGCTTATGAAGAAAAAGGACAAATTGGAAAAAGAAAAAAAAAAAAAAAAGGAAGAAGAAATGATTTATTCATTATCTCAAGCTTCTGTTACTGCACTACAGACATATAATCCATTCAAAACTTTTTAGTAAAATGCAGGAAATTATTATTTTGACACCTGGTAGGAATATTTAGTAAACACAATTTAGTTGATTCAAGACAGTCCAAATCCGCTGGACTCCAGCCTGGTACAAACGAAACGAATCTAAACGGCTCCTAACATGCGATGACAACAAATATTTGACCGTTACGTGGCCCCTTCATACTATAATATATAAACAACAAACCCTTGTCTATTTCTCTCACACTTGCAAAAACCTCGACAAAGAAGAAGGACCAGAAGGCGGAGCTAATTAACTTGAGGGGGAGGTCATTTCAGAGAGGTTCAAGGTAACGAGAAAACACCAAGTTTGATTAATTCCCTCATTTATAGGCGTGTTACTTTATTCCTGCAAATCTGTTGGTGAAATTGAATTTTTCTTGTCCTTTTATGCTGATAGATTTATTGGGTTTTAGATAAAGCAAGGTAAATCGCCGCCATGACTGTTGAGGTGAAAGCTGAGACAATGCAAGTGGTGGAGGGGGCTGTGAAGGTGGTGGAACAAGTTTGCTACGAAAAGGATCGTGCTTGCGAATCAAAGGCGGTGGAAAAGGTTTCTTCATACAGAGAAGAGAGCAGTTTTCCGTCTGATTTGAAACAGCATGAGAGGAAGTCGTTGAATGAGCTGAAATCGAAATTGGAAGAAGCGATTTTGGGAAACTCGCTCTTTCACAAGGAAGGAGAAAAGAAAGTGGCTGATATAAAGATAATATCAACTGAAGAAGAATTGCAGCAGGAGGAGAAACCCACAGGAGAAAATAAAGAAGGTTGCGAAGAAGAGAAGGAAAATGGTGATCAGGGAACTGAGGAAAAACCCCATGAATGTGGCAAAACTCCAGAAAGTGATGCAAATGTTGAAGTGGATAAAGATATTTCAATTTGGGGAGTACCCCTGTTGCCTAGTAAAGAGGATGATCGTACTGATGTAGTTCTTTTGAAATTCTTGAGGGCTAGGGATTTCAAGGTCAATGATGCCTTACAGATGCTCGAGAAAACGCTTCAATGGAGAAAAGAATTTAAGATTGATTCCATCCTGGATGAAGAGTTCGGGCCTGATCTTGCCTCTGCTGCATATCTGAGCGGCACTGATCGCCAGGGTCGTCCCATTTGTTACAACATATTTGGGGTTTTGGACAGTGAAGAGATCTATCAAAAGACGCTTGCGACAGAGGAGAAGCGCGAGCAGTTCTTGAGATGGAGGGTCCAGTTTATGGAGAAAGGCATTCAAAACCTTTATTTTATGCCTGGTGGTGTGAATTCTTTTGTTCAAATCAATGATCTGAAGAATTTTCGTGGACCATCCAAGAAGGAGGTTCGCTCTGTGATGAGCAAAGCAGTTTCTCTTCTCCAGGACAATTACCCAGAATTTGTCGCCAAAAACGTGAGTTTTTACGTAATTCTCTGCCTTTTTTCGCTTTCTTAATCTTTTCATTCATTCATAACCAGTGGTTGGTTCTTGCAGATTTTCGTTAATGTTCCATTCTGGTATTACGCATTTCATTCCCTGATATCCCCTTTCTTGACTCAAAGAAGCAAGAGCAAATTGATCTTTGCTCGACCATCTAAGGTCACTGAAACCTTGTTCAAGTGAGTTAAACTTTCCTATTTCCATGAATATTGTTTCTCAAGTTTTGTATCATTACTCCGCATCTATAATGGGACAGGTACATTCCAATTCAAGAAATCCCTATCCACTATGGTGGACTGAAGGGGGAAGATAAACTTGATGATGAAGTTTCTGAATTACTGATCAGAGCTGGAGCAACCACAAGTTTTGAAATTCCCATACCAGAGGTACCTACCTAAAATGATTGATGGAAGGGATGTTCAAAATTTTCCAAAAGACTGATGCTTAGTGTTTCATGAATACAGGCTGGAACTGGGATCACTTGGGACATCTTAGTTCTAGGTTGGGAGGTGAATTATACGGTAGAATTTGTGCCTGATAATGAAATATCTTATACCATGATTATCCAGAAAGAAAAGAAGATGTGCTCGGAAGAGAAACGAGTTCGCAGGACATTCAAGAATAAAGAACCAGGCAAAATTGCCATCACCATCGGTAATACTTCTGGGAAGAAAAAGAAGGTGTTCTATAGCTACATGTTGAAAAGCTCCAGTTCTTGATGTTGCAAAGGTTTCATGTTGCTTAACTGTTGGATGGAGATGGTTTTATTTTTAGATTCTTTGTTTGATTGATACTAGTTTAGGCGTTATTATTTATTCTTTTTTGCTTTACCAGTTCTATCAACTATAAGATGTGCTTGCACTGATTGTTTGAGATTCTTTTGTTTGAATGATATTTTCAGGCAATAAAAATATTCATTTTGTGTATATCACAGTTTTTAAAGCTTCCAATACGGAAGCTGGGTTCCATACTGTCGGATTGTGCGTTCAAAACCAACTGCATATGATTAAGAAAATGAATGAGATTTGTTACACTTATAGAAATCTGATGGAGATTATTAAATCAGTGCCAAACAAATAGCATTCACTTTTCGCAACCAGTGTTCATGGAAACAGGGGACCAACTTTGATGCTACAAACCGCAGGAATTTTGCTCAAGAACTTGTCTTGAACCCCTGTAAAGTTCTTGACTGCCGCCTTGAGAAACCTGCATATGTCTTTCTTGTCAGCAACGGTCTTCACGCTTTGAGCAAGCGATTGCAGCCCCACACAGCATTGTTTCGAGAGGTTGCGTCTTTCCCTGTGGCATATGAAATGCATGAGGCAGCCTTCATTCATGTCCACGTACCGCACAATATTGCTGCATCGCTTGAATGAGCAAATCAGTAGACCATGGCCAGGACAAGGAACAAGGAGAAGCAAAAGGTCTTCATTTTTTTGAATTTTCCAAGGATGTTCGGTGAATGTGGTGGGCTAGCGCGGCCTATGAATGAATTGGATAGAGAGGATAGCTTGTGGCATCGCTTTCAGTTTGTATTGGAATATGCGATGTTTGATTATTCCAATACGAGATATTTGACCATCGATTTGGATAACAAAGTCAAGTGTTTTGGAGTTGATCAAACATGGTTTCGTGTCTTTTTCGACGTTAATTTGGATCATTTCACGTAATGACACTTCTACAAGCTCTCCATCATGGTTTTGTGTCTTTTTCGACGTTAATTTGGATAATTTCACGTAATGAAACTTCTGCAAGCTCTCCATCAATGGAGTAGGATGATTGAAGGTAAATCAGAGTCTATCTCAGCGTGGAATGTCCAATTTGATAGCATTTTTAGAAGGAATATTAATCACTTAATGAACTACTAACCCATATAACTATAAAAAACTTCGGAGCAACTTCTCTTTTTTTTCTTTGGTAAACTTCATACATACCTCCACTAGTTTTCATAATTATCGTTTTAGCCCCTCTAGTTTGAACAATAACATCTATCTCCCTTAAAGTTTATTTTTATGTCAAATCACAGATGATGTAGTTGCAATTTTTCTTATACATTTTTACAAACTAGAGAAGGGGTTATTGTAATACATCTTTCTATGAGGGAGACAGATCTAAAGCATATGTAATTATCTCTTTTTTTAGGGGAAAATTTTGTGCCCAAATCTATAGTTATGTTAATCAGTTAGAATGAAACGTAAAAAAAAATTACTCTTCTAAAATTTTAATTGCACTCCTCCATGATATAGGAAAAATATTCTACATTGTACTCGCGAGTATTTTGCGGCATGTTATATTATTAAGACTAATATATCAAGATCATCCTCGTGTCACTTCTTTTAAAGGTTCTTACTCTAATTGGCTATTTGATAATATTTTAAAAATCATATTTATTCTCTCCAAATAAAACAAAACCATATACCACATTATTTAATCTCTCATTTTTGTGGGTTTCTCAAGATAATTATAATTTTTTATTCAAATTTTCATTATTGATTATACATACACTGACTTGACTGAAAAGAAACATCAAACTTTAACAATAATATTTTTCTCAAAATTTAAAATTTCCCCTGCAACAGTTTTGTTTTTTGTTTTATATAATTAAATAGAATTAATTTTGTTTTGGTCATATAAGACCAGCCATATGTGAAGAGGTGAGAAATTTTTGTATGAATTGAGCGTGGATCCTGATGTATCTATCAACACATATAAGTTTATATACATCCATATATATATCTATCATCAGGTATATTGGTAAATCTATGGAAATTGTTGATGAACATTTATACCAATATGATGATATTAAATATATATATATATCAGGTCATTCTGAAAGATGGGAGGAGTCCCATCGAACATCAATCTCTTCATTGAGCTTTCCAGTCATGTCTGTACTTTCTAACTGTTCAATCCTTCTGTTCCCAAACTTTCTGTCCCATCCTATTAACAAATGCACTTCAGGCTCCCATGCAATCAATTTCAACAATCACTCAACTTTATTCAATTAAACTCACAATAATAATTCTCAATTAATATTTAATTAATGGGGGTAAACGAGACAAGTTTTTGCATGTGCCAACTGTAGCTGCAAGTAAAGCAGCTAAATTAAGAACATGCATGCTCCTAAGTGTAATTTGTACGAAGTGACTTCGGGCTTCTTTTCTCCAAAGACAAATTAATTAAATGTGAATCTCTCTTAGGGGCCGGGTTGGTGGTTGTTGTGCTGCGCGCTGGTGGCCGGAGAATCGTGTTTTGCAGGCCAATCGTAGAAGCTGAAAGGATCCAAAGTCTTGTTTTCACTACCCTCGTCACGCGAAAGTCCCTGCCTGAACAAAAGATCTAATGGGTCAGGCTCAATTTCTCCGGGATCCCCAAAAAAGTCTTCATAATGGTCCTCCATCTCTAACTGATTCTCAAAATCTGGATCCGCCGTTTCCACTTTCAGAATTGCACGATTCCTAGTAGCTGCTGTGTTTTCTGTAGAGATTTCTTTCTTTTCTTCGTCGGGGCTAGAGAGATGTTTAGCCTGGGAACTTGGTGATTTTCTTGTAGCATAGTTGGTTTTAACGGGATGCGATCTTGTGGAGCCTGCGAGAGCATTTCTTTGCGTTGGCCATGGATGGTTATGCTCCGAAGTGTAGGTTATTACCAGCATACTAGGGTCGGTTCTGCTCCGTTCCACTTGCTTTCTTGCTGAACATCCCTTAGAACTGCTGCATCTGTAATAACCCCTGGATTTTTCAAACATGCAATAAAATGTTTAGAAAGAAAAATTGGAATTGAATGATATCCTAGCTTCATTGAATAACTTGTTTATTGGAAAGGAAAATGAAAGCACGCAAAATAATTAGTCGATATTAATAGCCATAATTAATCCGGATACTGGGAATGGCACACTTAATGAGAAGAAATACAATGTATCCAGCTGTATTGTAGGATAAATTGCCTAAATCGATCTTATCAAAAGATTTCCATGGGAAATATAAGCGGCGACCATTATATACTAAATCCATAATAAGAAATTCTGCACAAACTGAAATTTAGCAGTGATTCACTCTACGGTACAATCAGCAGTAATATCATTGCATAAATAATTGCTCATTTCAGTAAAATAAATAAAAAAATCTAATAACTACCGTGGATAAGGGGAGCCTTTAATTGGCTTCTGACCATACTTTCTCCAAGCCCAAAGATCAGAAGGAACAATTTCTCCACTATGCCTTGTGTTTGCAGGTGCCGGAGCTGGTATACAAACAACCTTCTTCGCCTGACTTTTCCTGAATATTGCATCAAAATCATAGATTCTTTGCTAATAAAAATGAATATCACCGAGTGTAACAGATTGATTTCTGTCTTGTTGGAGCAGCTAAATAATACATGAGAACCATCTTTTTCAGTGGTGTGCAGAGCTGATCGGAAAGCAGTTCTTCACGCCAGCTTTTTGCAGCGTTTTCTTAGAAAAAGGCGAAAGTAATGGAGTTGTAATGGACTCAACAGATGAAACCACAGAAATCTATGGTCTTGTGGGTTTCAAGAAACAGTATGCACAAATAATATAAGGATAACATGAAAGTGAAGTCACGGAACACGTACACAGGCCGCAGAATATCTGTGTTTAACACCGCACGTTTAATTACAACATATCGAGATTCATTTTAGTCCATGTTGAAAAATTATTCTTTACCTTGTCATATGGAAAGGCGATTAATTCCAAGATCATATTATGGAAAGCTAATACTACGTTAAGATCCTCCATGAACCAGAAACATGTGATAGCGTGAGCTTAATTAGTTGCATAAAATATAGGAATTATGCTAAAACATTGATTAGATAATATTCATCATCTGAATGAGTGAGACAACACCCACCTCCTTTTAATCCCCGTATTTTGCGGAGACGAGATCTGCAAATCTGGGCTCTCCACCAAGCAACCTAATTTGGAGTTATCTGGGGAAGTCAATATTTGATAATTTGATAACAACATGGAAGAAGTAGTAGCCACCACCGGAGGACCACATGGCGATACATCAGGTAACTTAGGATTCGAGGAGATCTGCAACATCCTCGAGAACAAATTAGAAGGTTTTTTTGTCATCTCATCACCCATAATCATATGAACAAGATTTACGCTAGGGTTATTATATGATCCACCGAAAGCTTCAAACCCTCCTTTGCTACTCATGTTAGACTTCATCGTATTCTGGTTGATGACAAACCCCGGTACTGGTGTATCGATGCGGAGCGGATCTCCCAACTGATTGAACGGGTCCCCGAAATCATAATTACAATGGTTTTCTGAATAATAGTCAATTTGGTTGCTGGGTAACCGCAAATCTGTGAGGGAGGTGGAGGCGGCTGAATTACCAGTTATGCTGCCTCCTCTGACGCTGGTGCGGACTATGTCAGCTAAATCACCCTGATAATTCTCCATCATCGTTAGGGCTCTTGAAGAAACTGGCTGCACTGACTTAATCAAAACATAGAGATCTCCTTTGACCTGAATAACTAAGTTCTCATATTGTATAAAATTATTTTTCTTTAACTTTCAAGTTCAAGAACCATTTTGATGTTGAGGCAAAACAGTTTAGGACATAAGAGCAAGGCGCTGACTTTTGGTATAAACTGATCTGTAGGATACGTAACAATGAAGAGAAGAGAACTAAAATATATTGAAGAAAAGAAATATAGAAAAACTAATTAGTAGTACTCCACTATTAATCTTTAGGGTTTTTTTTTTAAATCAGTGAGTGACAAATATTTTTTCCGTCACATAAACAGCTAGATATCGAGTCACTCTCAAAAGTAAAAGAGCTGTTTTACCGACTCGGCTAAACGGGCAAGTGCGGAACTTTAGGGTTTTGAGGTAGCAACGTTGATTTTTCTAATGATTATGTTATATACAATTTAAATGGTCAAATCTGTGCGACAGTAGATTATAAATTAAGACATTATATTAATATGTTGTTGTCGTTAATCTAACATTCTGGCAATGACTTTTGTTGTGTTGCAGAAGAAAGTGCCCATCTCTGGAGAAGCTCAATTTCGAGAAATCAGTGATAGGAAAATAAAGAGGTGGCAAGCAGCCGCAATTCTCGGAGAAACGCTCCAAAACGTTGTATCCTGGGGCCGCTGCCTATCTGGCAAAGATTACATGTTATTTTATTTTATATTTGTAGACATTAACTTTGTTGTATTCGAAAAATATGTATCAGATAAAGAATTTACCCCATATTCATGCATGAAACAAATTAATAGTTAGATTCTCAGAGTAATTAATTAACACTGACACAGAATTAAATGCGGCCCTTTAAAAAATTAACACAAAAGAATCATAATCGGCCTTCCATGTGATGGTTTAAGAATTATTACGTATAATTATGAGTAAATGACATATTGAATATTTTCCAAGAGAGATATCTCCACATGAATTTTCCCGAAAGACATCTCATAATGAAGGCTGTCACAAAAAAAAAATTACTTAAAACAAACAATTATATAGTGAACTTTTAATTCACGAAGAAGCCACGGATCGTATTATGAATGATTAAAGAAGCAAGTGGATGTCCAAGAATAATCCTAATCGACGGTTACATTGGTGTTACTTTTAAGTACGATGTACTTAGTTACGACATCTTGCGATACGTGTTCTTTTATTTTGTTTTATTATTATTTTAAAAATCATAGATGTGTATTGCTAGATGTTGACCTTAAGTGCACTGTTCTTACGGGTGGTGTTGAAAAACCCCTAATAGACATGACAAGTATTATGCCTATGGATTGAACAATGGCATGACTAATCAAGCAAATAAAGATCCTGTAATCATCTTTACTATGCTCCGTGAAGTTTACTCGTTGACTCAACCTGTGAAACCAGCTTAGCTAGTTTAGATCAGTGTTTTGAAAACTAGATCGAACCAGTCGGTTTCATCGGTTAACTGGTAACCAGTGGTTGATCCAGTCTGATTGACCCTATAAAATCACTATGCTAAAAAACCGATGGGAACCGGATTGAACCTGTCAAAAATCGGTTCAAAGAGTGAACCGGTCCAATGGTTGAAACAATTGTTTCTTCATTTTTCTTCTTTTGTAAAAAAAGTAATTTTTTTATTTTTGGTAAAATTATAAATCAAATTTTTAGAACAAAATATATTATATGTAATTTATTGTTATTGAAATAATTACAAAATAATATTTTATGTATGTATCAAAAAATCCATATAATTTCATAAAGGTGTCTTGTATATTATATATAAATATGTTTAGTTTTTTGTAAATTATAAACTATGTGAATCATTTCATAATTTTTAAATTTTTTCTTATGATTTTGGAATATTGCTTGTGGTTTTTGAGATGTTTTATTATTTTCTTTTTTATGTTTGACATTTGGTTTGATCTGATTTTTGATGTTTGACATGCGATATTGGTGTAATAATATTCTTTTATTGTGAACAACTTGAAACTATAGCAAATACATTATATATATATATATATATATATATATATATATATATATTTTACAAAAATTAAAATAGATATTATATAATGTTGACATGATTACCGATCGAACCAGTGGTCGAACCGGTCGAACATGTAACCAATAATGGCGCCAATTTTATGTCTGATCCGATTTTGAAAACACTGATTTAGATTCAAAATTGCGTGTTCAATTTTTTTCTCTCTGAAATATAGTGTGAGTCTAGGGGTATTAATTAATTCGGCTGATAGTGGATGTGTCGAGGGTGGGTTTATTAATATTTATTATTATTATGCATCTACCTATATTCAGCATAAATCACTCCCAAGAAGATAAGAGTCCATGGACGAAGTATTAATAATTAGATGTAATTAACACAAATATATGTATATATATGTATAAATTATTTTTATTTTAATAATAATATAATTATTGTTATATATAATATATATATTGTGTATATATAATATTATATACATATTATATTATAATATTAATTAATATAAGATGAATGCACAGATCATATTGAAATCGCATTCTCACTTTTGAGAATTCATTTGCATTCTCACTCTGCGATTTCATTTATTTTTCATTTATAATTTCTTTAAAGGATTTCGGGTTGAATTCACAATTTTAGAATGCAAATTAACATAGAATTGTAATAGATTTTTATTCCATGTTATTTTATTAAAAAAATTATTTTTATAATATTTAATTAAATTAGACATTTAAAGATAGAAAAATATTTTAATATTTTAGATTAGCGAAAGTTAAATTATGTGATATGATACTTGTATATAGTTGTGTTACGAATTTACTTAAATATACATTTTTATTACTTTTACTGAATAAAAGAATTTAAGCAACTAAGCGGTTGATTCTTAATAATATAAGATAGCAACTTGTTAAATTACATGCATGTCAAGAACATGCCAAGATGTCACAAATAAAATTTTCCAGAAAAATGCATTTAGCAATGGAAAGGATCACTGAAGCAAATAGAATATGAATAATTACATCTACACCCCCTCGACTTTGATGTAATTACAAAAACATCTCCTATGATTTGAAAAAGTACAGAAACATCCCCTAAAGTTAGGCTAAACTTCACAAATAAGTCATGACGTAGGTGAAATTAACGGCCGTTACAAAATATCTCCTAATTTTTAATGAAACCCCAAATTGTCATTGGTCAACTTTTACCTCTATTTTGACCTAAATTTTTAGAGGATGTGTCTTTGTAATTATGGTATTTTATAGAGTGTGCGATCATAATAACGACATTGTGTAATATTTTGAATTTAGAAACTTTTGTTAGAAAGTTATATACACCATTTAGAAACTTTTGTTAGAAATAACGACATTGTGTAATATTTTGAATTAAATCGAATTGAAAATCAAATTAAAAAATAATATGTTCGATTGTCATTTTCCAAATTGACGTCAATAAATATTGGTTCACCAAAAATACCGTGAAAACTTGATAATATATAATTATCATACTTTTCAATAAATGATTTAAAATATAAATAATATAATTAATAATTTGAGAAACGATAAAAATCTAATTTTGAAAATAAACTACCAAAATATGAGTTCAATTAGGGGTAAGCATCAGAACGAAATTTGTAAAAACTGGCTAATTTTTATATTAAATCGAATAAACCGATTTGATAAAACATTGATTGTCATTAAATATCATGACATAAGGCATATCATTTAAATTCAACGTTTAAACATATAATTGTCATTAAAGAGCATGGCCGAAAACAAGATCTTTTATCATTATAATTATCAAAAAAGATATGATACTATGAGAATAATACAATTAGAAAATTTGGAATGCATTTTTATATATAAGTAGTTTTAAAATATTATCATTAATATGAAAGCTAGTTTATAATTTAACAATATTTAATAAATAATTCTTTGAAATAAATAAATAAATACAAATAAATATATAAAAATAAAAATAATATGATACATATGGGTGTAACTGTAATATATAGTATACTATAGGGGGTGTATATGTAATGTTTTGATAATGTTATATTACATATAGTATAAAGAGTTGTATCTGTAATGTTTTAATAATTTTATATTAATTATACAATAGAGCAAAAAATATCATTTTGTGCATTCTGTTAATTGTTTTTGACTGTGTCACTTTAGAGGAGAGGTCTCTGTAATTTTTCAAAGTCGATGGGAGGTTTCTATAAATAAATCAAAGTCGAGGGGTGTAGATGTAATTATCCCAATAAAATACAAGTTTTAACAGTCAGTGAAGATACCATGTACAGCTGGTGATATCTAGGATTTAATTTTGATTTCCTTCCATTTTTTTTCCCGAAAACAAGAATTATATCAAGATAATGCCATATACTATTGAGCTCCAGCCAAAACACATTGAACACATGACAAAGGCATTAACAAAACTTGGCAATAAATAAGATCCAACTATTAATAGTCGTAATAGAAGGTCTAAAGGCAAAGTGATTCATCGCAGAAGCACTATAACTCGACCGCAAGAGTGCAGAGACCTTCAAGACCAGATCATGTTCCCTCAAACCATTCAGCCCAGAAGTAGGTCGACCAAGGAAATTGACTTCCATTATATCTGAAGGTATAAAGAATGATACAAGGGAAATATGTTTGTTAAGATTATGTAATATTTTTTTTTTAGGAAATTGCTAATAATTGCACCTTTATAATACATTCATCAACTAAATATTAGGTAAAATCATCTTTACAAATAAATCCATATTTCAGAAAATTTTATTCAATAATCATATTTCAGAAACTCTAAGATAAGAAGTCTCTTTGTTGACGAAGTGAGTTAGCCTAGTTGAAAATGCACAACACTACATAGGCTCAAGATGCTGGTTCAAGTTACCCTGGGTATTATTGAAACCCTATTAAAAAAAAAGTCTCTTTGTTTCCCCTCTACCATGCCTACCATTTCTCAAAATTTAGGGAGGATGAAGAAAGGCGACAGGGTGTGGCAGATTGCATTCGGGAATGGATTTATGACTTTATGTGCAACAGTGTCGTTTGGAAATGTAAATATATTACATGACACAACTCAACTTATAGTATTCTAAACTACCAACTAATCTAACCGATTTACGAGTTTGAGAATATTTGCAATAAATTCTAAAATTGTGGCTGTGATTGAGGATTTTACAGCAAAAAATCCATGAATTTGAGCCAAGGTATCACCTTCTTGCTACCCCCCATCAACTTCACTTGAACAGATCGAATTTGACGTGATTACAGCGCCGCCGCTCTCCTTCTCGGCCGCCATCTTTGGACAAAGGAAGAAGTTTCTTGATCCCAATTCCTCTATCTTCTCCCCACGATCTAAACTTTCTAAGCTAAATTGCGAGTAATGGAGGTCAAAAGCTGAAGCATCGGAATAAAGAAACGGCCGCCGTGCTTCTTTTGCATGCTGACAAAGCGCAGATCGGTGTTACCGCCGAGTTGAAGCCGATGAGGGATTTTTGTTTTTTCATACATGCACCGGCAGAGATACATGTACATGCACATCATATTAATATAAAAAGTGTTTTTTAATGTATGCACCAGAGTCTAACGATGCACGTAAAATTTAAGATGATAACATAAAGATGAAGTCCAGAAGTAAATGACATATCAATATATCATCAAATGTTCATGATTTTGTTTTCTTTACGAGGTAAAGCCTCAAATTCTTTTTGTATTAAAGTGTTCATGAGTAGATATATGTTAATTTGTCTTGATCGCCTTTTAATATAAAAAAAATTATTAGAGTTCAAAGTTTTGCTTTGAAATGTACATCAATTTTTTTTTTTTTAAAAACAAGTATAATCTAATTAGGGATGGCAACGGGGCGAATATGAGACTGATTTGGCCAAATTCGACATCCGCCCCGTTACAAAAAATGTTGTCCACACTCCCAGACCGCCCCGTGAACCCAGCGTGTTAAACCCGTCCCGTCCCACTTGATTTTTTTATCTTTTATTTTTTAAAAAAAAATATGCTTATTAGCTAAACATTAAAGTTGAAACACAAAAAATAGTTTAACGATTGAATTTCATGTTTTTCTCTAGTAAATATTTATAATAAGCCATGTAAAACTATCTTTAAGCTATTAAAGTTGTTCTCATTCCATTCAAAATGCCCAACTTCTTTAATATGAACACATACGTTTTGATATAAATTAAATTTGAGTGTATTCATCATCGCGGCTGACTGCACTAATTCAACGTGTGCTGGAACTCCTTTGAACAAGAAATCGGAGGAAGGCGACGAGAGTTCGCGAGCAGATCTCTAATACTTTCGCTATGTGTTACGTCTATTTTGGTTATTTTGACTTTTGAAGATTTTTTGATAGACTAGGTTGTAAAATATTTCATTAAATGGTACTGGCAAGAGGTTTACCTTTTTTCCAGAGTAAAAACCAATCATTTATTTTAAAAAAAATACCGATCAATTAATAGTTTGTAACAAATAGATTACTATTTGCATTTGGCTATATATACAATCTGTTAAAATAAAATAAATAAGAAACCTATATCATCAGTGTAACGTGGGATAACGAATTGTTTTGATAAATAAATATATCGAAAAGAGAGAGAAAAAAAAAAGTATTTGGAAAAATAAATTGAAGATTTTTGGTAAACAGTATTAAGAATACTAAAAATAGAGCAAGGGTTAATTTCTTTTCCTATGCTACTAAATTAAACAAATGAATACAATCACAAAAAATACATATTATTAAGAAAGATAAAAAAAATTAACAACTATTGTTTAATTAAAAACGATAAATGTTTAATATATATAATAGAGCATAAATAAGGTAAATAAATGCAAAGAGAATAATAAAATTTTGTAATTATTACTTGCCATATTTCGAAACATATGATGTGTTCGAGAGAAACAAAAAATATATTTATAAGAAAAATCCCAGCCTTAAATGAATGACAAAAATCATAATCAGATTGCAAGTATCTAACAACGGGAAATTTTATCATATACCATGAATGTATATAGCATTGGATGATATGTACTCGTGAGGTCCACCATATTCAATGAGTCAAACTATAAGAAACTACAAGGGGAGTAACAGTACACATGTATGATATAATTTTCATGTATAATGACAGATAGACATGATATATATATGTAATGCTTGATACTTGGCTCTTGGTATGCATCGAACACATACATATCATGATACTAACAATATATGAGGTGCATTTCATTTCTGAAAATTTTGGTGTGAGGCTCTTAGCGACTAAAAATGTGACCTAGTGCACATGGAATCGATGTCGTCGAAAGCACCCGGGGTCAAGAGAGCAGGCACAGCGCACCCAATGGGGGTTTGGGGGCGGAGACCCCGAAGGATTTTTTATTTGCTTGTAGCTCGTGATCGTGGCCCGTGACCCATTGCACATGACTCGCTCATGGGACAGTGGCATGGCCACTGCCCATCAATGGACCCATGGCCGTTTGCTATTGCCGGTGGCATTTTCTATTGCCCGTGGGCCATTACTGTGGCCCATTGTTAGTTGTCTAATGTACATAGCCTGTGACACATGGTCCTTGGCCCATGATCCCTGGTCCCTGGCTCATGACCGGTGACCCATTGACCGTCGCCATTGTCCCATGGCCCGTTGCACATTGACAATAGGTCGTGACCCATTAATATTACTTAATATTATTAATATGTTAATATATAAGATCAATATATGCCACCATTTTATGCCGACAATAATAACAATGCCACCATTATTTACTAAGGTAAAATGAACATAGAAGCTTGAATGCAATTAGTCTCTGGTAATCTTTAAAGTAATCGATTTTGAATGTTTTTGAAAATGCAACTTTATTGCATCTCTTGCATTATATAAGTAAAGTGGACTGCTTTAATAGTTCTGAGTGAATTGTTGTCGGGTGTGATTGGAGGAAATTGCGATGTTCATTTCTCCAACCATTGCCTTTCGTAATCTCTGTCGCCTCCCATTATCAACCTCTTTTGTCCCATCATACTTCTTGTTGTCATCTACGTTTTCAGTCTAGCATGGACACATGTCGTCTTGTGCTCCTAACTCAAGTTACATCGTTGTTAGTTCCGGACCTTATCGATGAGATTTTAAAGATGACAAAACAGTTCAGACCGGATCGATAGAAATCAGATTGACCAGATCAATCGGACTCAACAGAGCAAGATGGCAAAGCATTTCAGACCGGATCGATGGAAACTAGGCATACCAGATCGATCGGACATATCAGAGCAAACTGATAAAGAATAGTACATATCAGACCGGATCGATGGATTCCAGAATGACAAGATCGATGCTTCAGATCGATCTCAACCTTTATCAGATCAGAGCAGTCAAGGATACATAAAGGATGGCTTCTCAGTCCGAATCATCAACGGATATTTATTGCAGCATTTAATGCTGCAATTAATGCTACAAAGGACCAAAGACTGAAGATTGCCATAATAGGTAAGAAGATAAAGAAGAGCTTACCTGACGGTCGCCGAAAGCATATACCAGAACGGCAAGTATCCTGAAGAAGAAGACTGTAGCTTTCTCAGAGTCTAAAAAGAGTCATAGCTGCACATTAAGGGAAACAATGCCGTTGCCACCTTCAACTATAAAAGGATGCAACAAACAGATGCAAAAGACCTCGACTCTACAACTCACGCTGATCAATTGAAAAATATACAAGAAAGCTAAACAGCACACGCTTACAAAGTACAGAAGCTTTCGAGCTGAAGTTATTCATTTAAGCGCAATTACTTTGTAACATTTGATCATTGTAGGATCACTGTGCGCATTGTGTATTGAAAAATAGAAGTGAGCAACATTTTGTAACTGTCAGACAGAGTGTGTCTGAGCAGGTTGAGTGACTAGGAGTTTCAGACTGGTAGTGAGGTAAATCCAGCCTGAATCGGGTTTGTACAACAGGATTGTATAAATCAAAGTCTTCTAGTATAAACCTTCCTTAATTGGAAGAAGGGGAGACGTAGAAGGATTACACCACCTTCGAACTTCCAGAAACATATCCTGTGTCTTATCATTCTGCACTTAGCCATCGAGCTGTTCTTACTTATACAAGAGCAGACCGTTTCCGCACTTACTTATTAGTGGTCTGTTCTGTTCAAAGAGTTGATTAAGTAACAGATTTCTTTCACTAATCAGAAAGAATTCACAAGGGATAAACTTTGTAAGGAGTGTTCATTCACCCCCCCCCCCCTCTAAACACTCCGGACCGATCCTAACAAGTGGTATCAGAGCAGGTTATCTTAATCAGCACAAAGAATATTAAGCTGATGGCATCATTCAACAAAATCCCCATGTTCTCAAAAGAAGATTATGATGACTGGAGAATCAGAATGCAAGCTCACCTGGCAGCTCAGGATGACGACATGTGGTTCGTCATCACCGATGGACCAATGAAGATCCTAAATATAAATACAGCAGTCGCCACTACCAGTGGAGAACCACAAATGGTAGAAAAAGACAGATCCCTCTGGACGAATGAGGATAGAAAGAAAGCAAACCTCGACAATGTGGCCAAAGACATCTTGTTCAAAACTTTGGACAAGAACATGTTCAGCAAAATCAAAATGTGCTCTACTGCCAAAGAAATTTGGGAGAAGATAGCACAGCTATGTGAAGGCAACGACCAGACCAAAGAAAACAAGTTAACTGTGGCTCTTCAAAGATTTGAGAGCATAAAGATGAAAAGTGGTGAAACTCTAAATGTGTTTGATGAAAGAGTCACCAGCATCATAAATGAACTGAATGGTCTGGGGAAGGAATATTCTAACAGAGAGATCGCTCTGAAAGTAATGAGAGCTCTGCCAAAGGAATGGGATGTAAAGACCATTGCCATGAGGGAATCAAAAGACCTTAACAAGGTTGAACTTCATGATCTGTTTGCAGACCTCAAGGCCTATGAGTTTGAACTAATAAGCAGAGGTGAAGCAGAGACATTCATCTCTCAACCCAACAAGGCCCTGGCAGCCATCCCAGACCAGATCGCTTCAACATCAGACCGATCTGCTGAACAGATGAGTAACGATGCTATGTCATTATTTATAAAGAAATTCGGTAAATTTATGTCTAAATATAAGAGGAACTTCAAACCCTCTCATCATTATAAATCAAGAAAAGATGATACTGTTAACGATCAGGCTTGCTACAATTGTGGTAAGACCGGACACTTTATTGCAGATTGCACCAGACCGAAGAAAGAAGAAAGGAAAGAGAAGCATCGTGATGATAGAAAGAAGAAGCACCACAAAGACCGCAAGAATCATGGAAAATCCCAAAAAGTCTTAGTTGCTGAGGAAGGAAACAGCAAATGGGCTCAGACTGATTCCGATTCAGACAGCTCTGAATATTCTTCCAGCGAAAGCGAAGAAGAGGTTCAATGTCTGATGGCAGATGAAGAAATGAGTCAGACAGATGAGGTATTTGAATTTGAATCAAATGATTTTACACGAGAAGAGCTCATGTCCGCACTGCAAGACATGGCAAATGATTATAGGATCTTAGCTGAATCATTTGAGAAGAATAAAGCCAAAATCAGTACTCAAATGGATGAGCACAACAAACCAAGCTGCTCTGAGCAGGGTGAGTGCAAAAATCTCCAGATCGAGCTGAATAAGCTGAAAATCTCTTATGATCAGCTCCATGAAGAAAATAAGAGAATTAGCACACAAAATGCTAAGCTCTCACATATATTCAAAACATGGACAAAATCCAGAACATCATTGGAAGAATTACAAGAAGCTCAAAGAAATGTCGGTGATTTCACCGGCATAGGCTTTGACACCAAAGAATGCACCAAAGATGAGTCTGAGCTGTTGCTGGTAAAGAATCAAGTCAAACAAATGACATTTGTTAAATCCAGCACAGTATATGAAACTGAAGCACCTAAGATTCAAACAGGAGTCTCTTACGTAAATCAAAATTTGAGAAAAGGGATTGGTTATGTCGACCAAGCCAACGATAAGGCACCAGCAAGATTTGTGTTTGTGAGACCAAATTCAAAAATGCAAGATCGAAGGCAAGGAAGCCAATACAATTACTATAACTCAAAACCGATTCAACGAAGATATAGACTACCTTATGAAAATCAAAGGTTTTCACAGCGCACACATTATCACACACAACATCGAAACAGACCAGCACATAGCACACCCTACACACACAAGCCACTAAAGCTGATACAGGTGTGGGTTCCCAAAGGGCTAATCCGTTCTGGACCCAAATAGGATTGGGTACCAACAATAAATATGTGTGATGACAGGTACAGAAGAATCTCGCATCAGATTGGTACTTGGACAGCGGGTGCTCTCGTCACATGACTGGAAACATCAAGCTGCTGTCTGAAGTCACAGAATGCACTGGACCCAAAATCATCTTCGGAGATAACTCAAAGGGTAAGACCGTGGGCAAGGGTAAGATTGTCCATGGTAACATTATTATCAATGATGTGCTGTTAGTTGAAAATCTGTGCTATAATCTGATTAGTATCAGTCAACTCTGTGATAATGGTTATGCTGTAGAATTTCATAAACACACTTGCACTGTTAAATCATCAGACGGTATAACCATGCTCGTAGGAATCAGGAATGGAAACACATATAAGATTAACTGGAATCATGCTCAACCTGATAATCCTACTTGCTTCATCGCTAACAATGATAATAAACACTGGCTATGGCATAAGCGCTTGAATCATATCAACTTTAAGACCATTGCTAGCCTGTGTAAACATGATTTAGTTATCGGTCTGCCCAAGATCGACTTTGCTAAGGATAAGATCTGCGAAGCTTGCCAAATGGGCAAACAGATCAGATCATCCTTCAAAAACAAGAATGCCAAATCCTCCTCCCGCTGTTTAGAATTACTGCATATGGACTTGTTTGGTCCTATACCAATAACAAGTTTAGGGGGAATGCGGTATACTCTTGTTGTTATTGATGATTATTCACGCTTTACATGGACTATATTTCTGAGCAGTAAAGATCAGACCGGTCCGAAGTTGATCAAGCTGCTGAAACGCACTCAGAACGAGAAATCATCCAGCATAGACAGGATTCGAAGTGACAAAGGCACTGAGTTTTCAAATCAGAATCTTGAATCCTTTCTAGAAGATCATGGAATCAAGCATGAGTTTTCAGCCGCCAGAACTCCTCAACAGAATGGAGTTGCAGAACGAAGAAACAGAACGCTCAAGGAAGCAGCAAGAACAATGCTTGCTGATTCTGGAATCTCTCAAAAGTTCTGGGCAGAAGCTGTAAATACTGCTTGCTACACTCAAAACCGATCTATGATTAACAAGAAGCTGAATCTCACTCCATATGAAATATGGACTAGTAACAGACCATCTGTTTCTCACTTTCATGTATTTGGCTGTAAATGCTTCGTTCACAACAATGGTAAGAGTCATCTTACAGCATTTGAAGCTAAGTCAGATAATGGTATATTCTTAGGATATTCATCAATTAGCAAAGCTTATCGAGTGTTTAATAATCGAACTTTAACTGTAGAAGAATCTGTTCATATAGTTTTTGATGAATCATTATGTGTTGAGGGCAACAAAGATTCAATTCAAAATCAGATGGAAAGTATCCATCTCGAAGCTAACAGTGATGATGAGATTGTAGCTAACAGGTCAAGAGACAATCCACCAGAACCAGAAGTGCCAGACAGACCGGATCAGGCCATTGAAGCTTCTTCAGATCGAGCTGATCCAGATGCTCCTGACTCAAATATTAAAGTAGATGCAGATCATGCTGCTACTATTATTCCGACCGAACCAGACAATCCAGAGTCAAGCTATCGATGGACTAAGAAGCATCCACCTAATCTAGTGATTGGTCGTCCTTCTGCACCGATTAGAACCAGAGGACAGATGATGGATGAGTTCACTCATGCTGCTTTCATCTCAACTCTGGAACCCAAGAAGATCGATGAAGCTCTGACTGATTTCAACTGGATTAAAGCAATGCAAGAAGAGCTTAATCAATTCGAACAAAATCAAGTTTGGAGTCTAACTCCCAGACCAAGCGATCTGCCTGTTATTGGAACCAGATGGGTTTTCAGAAATAAGCTAGACGCCGATGGAACTGTGGTTAGAAACAAAGCCAGACTGGTGGCACAGGGATTCAGACAAGAAGAAGGAATCGACTTCGATGAATCATTTGCACAGTCGCCAGACTTGAAGCAATCCGAATCTTTCTTGCATATGCTGCCTTTAAAGACTTCAAAGTATATCAGATGGACGTCAAGAGCGCCTTTCTTAATGGAAAGCTTCAGGAAGAAGTCTACATTGAGCAACCACCTGGATTTCAGAACCATTCGTATCCTAATCATGTATACCTACTGAATAAAGCAGTGTATGGTCTGAAACAAGCTCCAAGAGCCTGGTATGACACTCTATCTCAATTTCTGCTGAACCATGATTTTCAGATCGGTTCAGTAGATAAAACTCTCTTTAAATTCATTAAGGGGGAACATACCCTATTAGTTCAAATTTATGTTGATGACATAATCTTTGGGTCAACTAACCCCAAATTGTGCGAGAAATTTTCTAAGTTAATGCAGGGACAGTTCGAGATGAGCATGATGGGAGAATTGTCATTCTTTCTGGGTCTTCAAGTAAAACAGCTCAACAATGGCATTTTCATCAATCAGACCAAGTATACCAAAGAGCTCCTCAAGAGATTTGGAATGGAAACATGCTCAACTGCATCAACTCCAATGAGTCCAACAATCAAGTTAGACAAGGACGAAGGGGGAACGGCAGTTGAAGTAACCATGTATAGAGGACTCATCGGATCGCTATTGTATCTTACAGCGAGCCGGCCCGATATTATGTTTTCAGTCTGTATGTGCGCCAGATTTCAGACAGAACCAAAGCAATCACATTTCATTGCTGCCAAGCGTATTCTGAAATACTTAAAAGGATCTCAGAACGTTGGTCTTGGTACTCCAAAGATTCAAACTTCAGCTTGATCGGATATTCAGACGCAGACTACGCTGGGTGTAAGATCGATCGTAAAAGCACCAGTGGAACATGTCAATTTCTAGGTGAAAGATTGATCTCTTGGTTCAGTAAGAAGCAGACATCTATTGCCACATCCACAGCTGAGGCAGAATACCTAGCCGCTGGAAGCTGTTGCGCTCAAATGCTCTGGATTCAACACCAGCTCAAAGACTACGGCATTCAAGCTGTTGACTCTCCGATATTTTGCGACAACACAAGTGCAATCGCAATAACGTATAATCCAGTTTTGCACTCTCGAACAAAGCACATTGATATTCGACACCATTTTATTCGAGATCATGTTGGCAAAAAGGAAATTCGGATCGAACACATTTCAACAGAGCAGCAAGCAGCAGACATCTTCACCAAACCACTTCCTGAGGCTAAGTTTAATTATTTCCGTCAAATTCTTGGTTTAATTGACTTATCTTAATTAGTTTAGATGTTTTTATTCTTTTCGCTCTTAAAGATTTTTGTCACTACAGATCGATAATACAATGTTCAGAAAGACACAGACCGGTCCGAACTTTCAGACCGATACTTGTCAGTCTGATTTTATTCTATGATCTGTTTGGACAATTAGTTGTTTTTTTTTTAAAAAAAAAAACAAAACAGCCCGGACTGATTAACCTTTTTAACTAGTTGTACTTTAACCGCCTTATCTTTCTTCATCCTGACCGTTTATTTTGAATAATTTATTTCTCAGTCTTGGAGATAAAGACACGTGTCTTCTCTCTCCTATTTAACGGGCTGAACATTTCATACTTTTTCACTTTTTACAGTTTACCGCTTTCTACCTTCTTACTCTCCTACTCTCTTACTCTTCGCACCTTCTTTAAACTTCTTTCATATGGCTACCATCACTCATAACTCACTCTCCGTTGAGTTTGATGACATCTACAGGGGAGAAGATGCTGCGATGGTGTCCATTTTTAGAGCCCTGGAATCATCTGGTTTACGGAATTTTTTGGAGTGCGGATCCGTTGTTTATGAACCAGAAATCCGCGAGCTGTTCGCCAACGCCGTCTCCCGGAAGTCATCCATCTCTACAACTGTCCAGGGCAAATCTTTCGAGATCTCGCCAACAACAATGGCCAAGACCTTTGGCCTCCCCAGTTCCGGCCTGACAGAGTTCGGACAGACTCCTCCAGCATCTCTCTTAGATCTTCAGGGGAAGATTTCTATTTCTGGCCACCGATTGCAACCCTCATTTAAGAAGAAGGAAATGCTCTTCCATTTCCAGGTGCTGTGCGAAGTGGTAGCCAAGCCACTTTTGGGTAAAGCAGGAAGCTTCGATGCTGTAACCGCCGAGAAGTTCAGGGCTATGGCAGCTATTGTATCTGGACAGAAGATAAACTGGTCCATGATTTTGTTTGGAGTACTGCTGGAAACGGTGATTGCATCCAAGCACGCCGTATGCTTTGCTGTTCCTCTCAGCAAGCTCTTGGAGTCCTTAGGCCTCGAGCTGAGCAAGCCGTCTGCTCTCCGCCCCTTTAAGGTCCTTAACTCCAAAGGGCTTGCACTGCTGAAGTCCAAGAGTGCTCCGCCTACTCCTACAACTCTGGTCTCAGTCAAGATTGAGAAGGACGAGGAACAAGCTGATGTGCGCAAACCTCGGGTCAAGCGGAAGCTGACCATTCAGACTGACTCAGAAGAAACCCAGTCTGCTCACTCATCCCCAACCAAGCCACTTCCCAAAAAACCCCGAACCCAGATTACCAAACCAACCAGACATCTACCTCCACCCATACTGCCACCCACTAAAGCAACCCCTGCACTTCAACCCCCCACTCAGCCTTCACAAGCCTCAACCCCTGCACCCAAAGTCACCCTTAGAATTCCCTCTGCCAATCCCGTGGTCAAAGGGATAGTTATCACTGAGTTGGGTGACTATACCCAATCAGGGATTAAGTCCCCTTCCTCCACCGGCAAGGGAAAAGCCATTCTCACAGAACCCATCTCTTCTAAACCCAAATCTGCTGCACAGACTGCCATCGACATCGCTATGGAGGATGTTGATGAGAAGCTAGCTGAACTCCTTGTGGTCTTTGATGAATATGTCCAGTACCGGACTGTCAACCACATTGATATGTTCTACGGAAAGTTGCACAGACTGAAAAAGATGGAAGACGAGGTTCTGAGAGGCACAGAAACTGATGATGTTCGACTTGCGGTGCAGCGCAGAGAGTTATTTACGGCAAAACACAGATTCAGACTGGCCAATCGGCTTTTCACTGCCAAAAAGAAGAACTTCGATCCGCTTGCTCCTACTGCCAGAGATGATGGGGCTGTGATTGCTCAACTTGAGATGGATATTCATGCTCTATCCCTAGCTGTCCGCTTTCAACGACAGATGCTAGGTATCTCCACTCCAGCCACAAGCCCGGATCATCCTTCTGTCAGCAAGACTCTGGCAGAACCTTTTATCGAGGTTATTCCTTCTGCTGAAGCAAAACAGACAGAAGATCAGCCTGCAGAACTCGTACCAGAACAGACAGCGGAGCAGCCATTGCCTAATGCTCCGTCTGCAACAGATGATGAATCAATGAATGTTCTGTTGGATTCTCCGACAACATCTATTCCATTGAAGTCATCAGCCTCCCTTGCTCAAAACAGTCCAGCTGAAGCATGTGCAACAACTGAAGTACCAGACCTCCTCGATCCGGATTTGGTGGTATCTACAGTGGTTGCGGCTCTCCAAGATGAGGAACCTTCCAGTCCCCACTCTCCTCCGGGACCATCAGATGAAGATTTGGCATTCATTCATAGTTTTTCTTCGGATCTGGTCACTCTGATCCGATCCGAAATTCATCAAGCTGCCATTTCTTCCATCGTGCCGATTGCTGAAGCAGATGCTCCTGCTATGTCATCATCAGATCACTCTCCCAGCCAGCTATCTGATGCACCTCCATCCCTGGCACGGACTATCCAGCACTTTTCTGATAACTGTCTGTCATTAACTCAACGAATTCTCGAAGTTCATCAAAGTCAAAGAGTCACAACTTTGGACTTTAATTCTTTCAAAGAGAAAATGACTGCCAGTATCGGAAGCCTCCAGCGCGGCATCAACGATCTGTTTTCTCAACAAGCCTCCTACAAGAACAGTCTGAGGAAAGAGCAGGTCGAGTTAGCCACTGAAGTCAGAGCATCTGTTTCTAACTCCCTCCGCGCTCAAGACGTTCGTCTTGACGCTATCAGCGCGCAGCTAGCCCAAGTTGTTGAATTCCTTCAAGAGATTGCTGCTGACAAAAAGGGGGAAAAGAAGACAGACTTCAAGCCGCCTCCAAGCTCAAGAAGATAGCAGTCTTAGTCATTTAACTTGTCAGACTGTCTGTATTTAGGATTTCTTGATGATCAAGAAATAAAGGCTTTAATAAAGTCCTTGTTCATTTATTTTGAACTTTAATAAAGGCTTAATAATAAAAGATTGCATCGATCAAACTTAATGGTGTTCATTTATTTTGAACAAAGAAGTAATCGATCCAAAAGCATTCGCTTCAGAGCTCTTATCAAGACTGGTTAAAAAAGACTTAGAAGCTAGGTTTTGTCATCATCAAAAAGGGGGAATTTGTTAGTTCCGGACCTTATCGATGAGATTTTAAAGATGACAAAACAGTTCAGACCGGATCGATAGAAATCAGATTGACCAGATCAATCGGACTCAACAGAGCAAGATGGCAAAGCATTTCAGACCGGATCGATGGAAACTAGGCATACCAGATCGATCGGACATATCAGAGCAAACTGATAAAGAATAGTACATATCAGACCGGATCGATGGATTCCAGAATGACAAGATCGATGCTTCAGATCGATCTCAACCTTTATCAGATCAGAGCAGTCAAGGATACATAAAGGATGGCTTCTCAGTCCGAATCATCAACGGATATTTATTGCAGCATTTAATGCTGCAATTAATGCTACAAAGGACCAAAGACTGAAGATTGCCATAATAGGTAAGAAGACAAAGAAGAGCTTACCTGACGGTCGCCGAAAGCATATACCAGAACGGCAAGTATCCTGAAGAAGAAGACTGTAGCTTTCTCAGAGTCTAAAAAGAGTCATAGCTGCACATTAAGGGAAACAATGCCGTTGCCACCTTCAACTATAAAAGGATGCAACAAACAGATGCAAAAGACCTCGACTCTACAACTCACGCTGATCAATTGAAAAATATACAAGAAAGCTAAACAGCACACGCTTACAAAGTACAGAAGCTTTCGAGTTGAAGTTATTCATTTAAGCGCAATTACTTTGTAACATTTGATCATTGTAGGATCACTGTGCGCATTGTGTATTGAAAAATAGAAGTGAGCAACATTTTGTAACTGTCAGACAGAGTGTGTCTGAGCAGGTTGAGTGACTAGGAGTTTCAGACTGGTAGTGAGGTAAATCCAGCCTGAATCGGGTTTGTACAACAGGATTGTATAAATCAAAGTCTTCTAGTATAAACCTTCCTTAATTGGAAGAAGGGGAGACGTAGAAGGATTACACCACCTTCGAACTTCCAGAAACATATCCTGTGTCTTATCATTCTGCACTTAGCCATCGAGCTGTTCTTACTTATACAAGAGCAGACCGTTTCCGCACTTACTTATTAGTGGTCTGTTCTGTTCAAAGAGTTGATTAAGTAACAGATTTCTTTCACTAATCAGAAAGAATTCACAAGGGATAAACTTTGTAAGGAGTGTTCATTCACCCCCCCTCTAAACACTCCGGACCGATCCTAACAATCGTTTATTTGATGAACCCACTCCTCCGCAATAAATAGTGTAGGTTGTAAACATGGAATCTTATTTATTGTGTCGACATGATCATACCATGGACCTGTCGCTTAATCATTTTTAAAAAAAAAATATAATATAACTTTTTTAAAAAAAAATCGAATTTTGTTATTGTAAATCTTTTCCTACTTCTCATCATACCTAACTTAACATGTTTGAGACTCATTTATGGATTAACTTAACATAATTGGTTTAAAATAATTTGTACAGTAATTTATATATTTCTATTAAAAAAATATTATATTTTAATATTAAATTTATGTATAAATAAAACTAACAAGATGCGTAAAAGTATTTCCTTCGACCATTAAACGACGTAAAGCAACTTAATTATAAAAAAACAAGAACGAATATAGTTTGGTCATGACAAGAATATTCACGTGAGTTGCACGTGCCTTTTCAGATTCCCCGTAAAACATCGCCTGGCTACCCAGGTGTTTCGTGTATTCGCTTCGTCCTCAATTTCATCCCGAGTTGAAGCCCGCTGAATTCTCGACCTTTCGAATTCCTTTCCATCGAAGACAACTCGATCCACTGTGATTAATCTATGGGATCAACGGACAAATCAACCAATTCTGAAGGGAAAGAGAATCGGATTCCGAACGATGCGATGATGATATTGAAATCTGTGGCGGCGCAGTGGGACGACATAACCGATGTGAACACACTGCAAGTGATTCCGCTCAAGGGTGCGATGACTAACGAGGTGTACCAGATCAAATGGCTTACCAATTCAACACATGAATTGCAACCGAGATCCAGGAAAGTGCTGGTCAGAATTTATGGTGAAGGCGTCGATATATTTTTCGATCGCGAGAACGAGATCCGTACGTTTGAATTCATGTCCAGGAAAGGACAGGGCCCTCGTCTGCTTGGACGCTTCTCTATTGGACGCATCGAAGAATTCATTCGGGCTCGGGTAAGGTTCCTTGGATTTCGTACCGAATCTTTTCCGGTTGGTTGTACTTGTAAATGTACTGCTCCTCTCTGTTCATTTAATTATCTTTTCATATATCTCTTTGTTCATTGCTTGGAGAATTTCCCCATTTCTAACCTGACTGTCAAGTCCCCAAAATGATTTGGGGACCATTTGGACACCTTGGATTCATCCTTAGGGTTTTACCCTAAGTACCAACCCCAAGGGTGGGTAGCACCGAAATTTCCTATTGCAAATTTTGTTTTTTAACACGTCCGTGCATATTTAAGCTATAAACCGGGGGTACATACTCAAAAGTAATTTGTAAGGTGTACACGTGCAAATTAGGCAAACCACCCATAATCAATTTAATATAGAGTATATGGGGTTTCATGCTCCAGGGATTTTGAACATTTCACCAATGAGGTCGATTTTTCCCCCACAAAAGCTCAGTCTCTCGGGGTTGTCACAATGGCATCAACTCAAGAACTGAATAAAACAAGTATAAACAGTAGATCGGTTATGCAACTCAAAAATCTTGTCTATGCTATTAGTTCATAGACCAGAGCCTAGCTAGTGGGTGATTTTTAATGGGTATTCATGCTAGTAGCTCGTGAAACTTGCTAATTCGGCATTAGTTTATGTAATCATTTTTATTTACTAGCAGCAGTTCGTGCCTAAGCCCTCGGTTTAGTGTGGGTGGTGGGCATTGTTAAGAAAAATACTGAACTATTTAATATTATCTTCCCTTGGTTGCCTCATTGTAGACACTGACAGCATCTGATCTTCGTGATCCTGAGATATCTGCTCTCATAGCTGCTAAAATGAAGGAGTTTCACAGTCTAGATATGCCCGGGTCCAAGAGTATTGTCCTCTGGGATAGATTGCTGTATGCTTATTTCTTCTTTAGCAATTGATTCAGAAGATTGATGCCAGTGGATTATAGATTATTTGATATATAAATTTAACGATTCTTACATTAGACTTCATGTTATGTTCAGAATCTGGCTTAAAGATGCCAAACGATTGTCTTCGCCACAAGAAGCTGACGCTTTTCGCTTGAGTGTCATCGAAGATGAAATATATGCATTGCAAAAGAGTTTAACTACTGATCATCAGCTTGTAGGATTCTGCCACAACGACTTGCAATATGGTAACATAATGATGGATGAAGAAACCAAATTAATAACCATAATTGTGAGTATCACTTTGCCGTCCTTAACTTTATCTATCGAGTGCCAAACACAAGAATCATATTTGTTAAATGTTAAGTTAAGAACTTAAATATCTTGTATACTCTTCCGAACCCTATTATTCGATTCACAAGGAATCTCATGTCTAAAAAGTGCAAACCCGGTTCACGAAGCTCCCGCTATGTGCGGGGTCCGGGAAGAGGTCGGGCCACTTTGGGCCTATTGTACTCAGTCTTTCCCTTGCACTGCCAAGGCTCACCCTTACAAAGAATCTCATGTCTAATGTTGCAAATTTCCTTGGAGTTAAGACACGAAGTACTAACTTCCTAACAGAAAATATTAATGCAAAATAAAAGCCAACATAATTCTTGTCTGATAATACCCCATTGATCTTGTCTCATATGCCTATTGCCTTTTGATCTATGTTACCGTCATGGGACTATAGGATTATGAATATGCAAGTTACAACCCCATAGCATTTGATCTGGCAAATCATTTCTGTGAGATGGCTGCTGACTATCATACAGAAACCCCTCATATTTTGGACTACAGTAAATATCCAGGTGATTGTCTGCTTTCATTCCTCTAATAATATTATGCATCTCCAATTGAGTTTATGCATAAGCAAAATTAATCCCTTGGAAAATAATTTCTTGACTGTGTATCCAGGTTTAGAGGAGCGCCAAACGTTCTTGCATATATATCTGAGTTGCTCAGGTACTGTTTTGACCTACAAGTTTATTGGATTGATTTTTATTTTTAACGTGTCATTCACCAACAAAGGATAAGATGCACTATAAATTTCCTGTGAACCATTAGAATTTTGTGCAGGTGGTCAACCTATCGTCTTAGAGGTTGAGCAATTGGTAGAGCAAGTGGAGAAGTATACTCTCGCAAGCCATCTGCTTTGGGGCTTATGGGGCATAATCTCGGTATTTGCTATATAAACCTCTTTGATCTTCCGGGATTTGAATATTCCAGTGAACAAATATCTATGAGTACGAGATATGCTTTCAAATTTGATTGTTTTATATAGTTCCTTTCTCTGATAAAAAGTCCTTTCTAGAACTAGATGAAGTTTAAGTTGGTCGCACGATTTTCGCAGAAGAAGAAATCACAAATGTGCCAACATTGTTTGCTGGTTTTGTAACAATCTGAAATAAATTCCCTCAAGTTTCACATATTCTTTTTAATCTTGTATCAGGAACATGTTAACAAAATAGATTTCGACTATACGGAGTATGCAAGACAAAGGTTTCAAGAGTACTGGGGGAGGAAATCTAAAGTACTGAAATGTTGAAGTCCTAAAATAGAAACCAAAAAGTTGATGGGTGATGCTACTTTATTTTTCCATTTTTTCAGTTTAGTTTAGTTTTGTTTATTATTATTGTTGTTGTTAACATTATTAGTTCTGTGGATAAGAGTTGTAACTCATTACATTAACAATACTCATAAAGCTTGTGTTTACCATATTTCAAAATTCGTTTAGGTTGTGTTTAGATGAATGAATTTCATTTGAATGAAGCGATTTAAAACTTGGATATGAAGTGACATCTCTTAATTTCAAACTCATCATAATTATCATTAGAATTACCATTACATTTACATAAAGTAGTAAAATGATAGGATTTGAAATACACCAACTATAAATTCATTCAAACAATTAAATGAGTTTAAAATCAAATATTTGAAATTCATGACTTCAAATCCATTGAATCAAATGCACACTTAGTTACCCATTTGGTCGACATTAATCTTAAGCCCCGACCAAGTTTCCCAAAATCCAAATACGCTTTGTTCCGGCCAAATTTGATTGCAAAAACAGCAAAAAACAACGCTACTATGACAAGATGAATTAGGCACAGGCACAGGCACATCATGTAAAACAAATAAAATCAAATATGAGGGGTCGACATATTGCAAAGTAAAAGTTACACTTTATATCTGCCACATTCAGGCAGTGACAAATATGTATAACTCAGGTGTACACATATATGAAGATGATGATGGCAAAGTAACTCGTGAGTTTGAGCATTATCTAACAAAAAGTTCGCATCTTCGGTCTTTAAAGTAACCTATGCACATGCAAATTCGTCTCTTCCTTCCAGGGAAAATTGAAAAAGGTCGGTTTTATCTTGATTGCTGGGAGAATGAAGGGAAGGGTGGTATGATATCAACCTCCTTGCTGGAAGAAAGTATAATCTGAACTAGATTCATTCTTGATCACCTGCATGAAGGTAATTGCCACTTTTCATGAGAATTAATGAATACTTTCCATGGTCTATTTCATCAGGGATGTGTACTACAAAGGTTCAATATTTTCATGTCTGGCTTGCTGAAGAAAAAAAATTGTCCAAATGAAATGGCACCGACACAAGGACAAAGGCACAAAGATCACCACTATCACACCACATCATGATTGGGCTAGGGAGAATTTGATGTTATCACAGAGATAGTCAATCAGAGACTTGAATTTATGACACTGCGCCCCATGTTGGATGAATACCATGGAAGACAGAAGAAAGAAGAATGAAAGTATTTATCATTTGGGAGATCCTGTATAACCATTTTAGATGAGATGACCAAGTTTTTTTTTATTGAGGTTTCTGTCCATATTACCCAACTTATTTAACAGAGCACAAGTGTGCCTCTTGTTCTCGAGAAAGTGATTTTTTAAAATCATTTCATTCATTAATCATGGGAGAGAAGTTCAAGATACTGATTGTGATGGCTCAGTGATTTGTGAATTCTAAGAAACGTAAGTTTGAGCCTCTGACCTAGTGACCTTAGCTTCAACTTATTGGATCCCAAATTCCCCCTCCATTCAGTGTGAGAATTATTCATATCTAACTCTGTCAAAAGTCCTCGAGTGTGAGTTTCCTAACAGCAAGAATTAAATTCCTATGGAGCTTGGCCTGAGTAAAAAAAGAAAAAAACTACCTCATTTGCTTGGGAAGAACCGGTAGGAAGCACAGGAACCATGGAAGCCCAAAGGCCATGATCTGGCAAAGGATCAAGACCAATATAGTTGGTAAGCAGCGGAGCAGACAGCAATGAAGCCATCTGATGAACATTTCTCTGAATAGGTGATACTCCACTTGATCCAAATGCAACTCCATGTCTCTCGCTTCCACCATCATGGCATGATTTATCAACTGTATTCTCAGGTTCAATTTTACTAATATGATTTTTATTTTCATCCTCATTGTTCTCATTCTTCTCTTTCTTTTTCGAGATTTTCTCTTGAAGGTTTCTATATGCTGCCGATTTCAACAGAATGTTCATCGCAGAAATTGTTTTCTGCTTTGTTCTTTCCGGAGACACCCCCAGGCGTGGTATTTCATAGGGTTCAGTGGGATGGTTTGACCATTCAAGAGCTTTAAGTTCACCAGCAATGTCTTCATGACACCCAATATTTGAATCTTCACACGCTTTCGCTTGGGAATTAGTCTGATGAGATTTATTTGTTCCCCACCATTTAATGTAATTCGACAAATCAATCTTCCTATCAGTACAGAATCCACGATCATATTCACCTCCTGTTGTTTTGTCACCTGCATCTTAACCAGTCAGTAGAAGACGACAACAGGAATCACAAAGGCAGAAACAGACTTTCATATTTATGTGGTCAAGAAGCAAGTTTTTTAACTGTGAAAATTAATATAATATTGTCATGGTATGTATGCCATACTCACCATAGAGTGTGCTGTTGATGCATTCAGCTCCAGACACACGACCAAACTGTGAATCCCATTGATTACTTTGACACAGAAAAGATGATAACATAAAACAAATTAAATCATAACCATGCAGGTTTATAATAATCCAAAGACAGAGAACATTAAACTGACATCTCCATATGATGAAGGGGAAGCTTACTGGTCAACAATCCACGAATACAACATCGACGACAACAACAACTAAGCCTTTAATCCCAATCAAAAGGCAACAATCCGAAAATGATAACCTATATTTATGGCCTTGACCAGATATCTTAACGAGTCAAGGTACTGAAGGACCTATCATATCGTATGAATATACCTGGAAATGGGACGATACTTGGAGATTCCCCTGGAAAAACCACTGCTTTTTCTGCCAAAAAAGTGATTCCTAAGGACAACAGACTAACATTCAATAAGAGAATATCAACCGCAAAAATAATAACCAACCTTCGAAGAGATGCAAGATAATCCTCTCTCGAAACATTTTGCATCTCCTCAAGGTCCCTTGTATAATCTGTCACCTGCACAACTCCATTAGACATGCTAAAAGAAAAGATGAACATAAGAGCGCATCCAACAAATGAATCAATTGTCAAGTTCAGAGTCCAAAACAAATGAAATGTAAGATGTTAATTCACCAGATGAATCTAACGTTAAGCATCTTACAGGAAAATTGATGAGTGTTCCAGGGCCCCAATATTTTAAAGCGGCAAGATCGTAGGCTCTTGCTGCAGCTTCCTCATCATCATATGCACCTATTGAGGTTTTTCAGAGTAACAGGTCATTGTATGTCGAGTGCCCGAATCATTTTATGCCTTCAAAATATGTTGACCAAACTACTTACCCAAGTAAACTGGTCAAATCGATCAGACACCAATATAGATTTCCCCATATCAAGAACAGAACAGGGAAACATCAAACAAATTAGACAATTTAGTAAAATATGATAAAAATTCTGATCAACAAGATCATACATCTGTTGCAATGAATGAGTTATTCACCTTGCTTTCCTTTTTTATTTTGGTTTTGATTCCAGGTACTTTTATCCCAAAGATGTGCTTCATAACGACCAGTCCATCTATGCCTAATCACATGAACAAATCAAAATTTAACAAATTTATACAATTATTAAATTTAGCACAAGTATATGAATGAGGCAAAGATACTAAAGCTATCGAGTAACACAAGTCCAAGCATAATAACGAAGAGGAGATAGTAATGCTCTCAAGTAACACAAGTTCAAGCATCGAACAGACTGCCTTACAGAAAGTAGTTTTCCTAACGATCAGCAAGGCATCGCTCAACTCCAATTATTAACTACTGTACAGATTTAATTCCTATTATCATACAGCAGAATCCGATTATTTCGGGAACACCGTAGGGGGAAAATGCTTTTACAGCAACACTTGTCGGTAACTATCATTACCTTGTGACGCCTCGATAAATAGAACTACGTTTACCAGCAGTGGAAGGGGGCATTTTACTAATGCGTTCCTTGGCCGTGCATCCTCTATCTTTCTTCGCTTTCTTCAATCCTCTGTAGATTAAAAGCTGATCGGTTCCGAAGTGCAGCGATTCGGAGCTTTCTCCTCCTCCTCCGCTAGTTTCTTCATGTTTCGCAGCGTGTTCTGAGGAAGAGGAAGCCATGACCCTAATTCTGGATACAGGATGGAGAGACGCAACCGATTTAGAGAGAGAAAAGTGTTCGTATGTTTGATTTTGCGGGCACAGACTACAGAGGGATGAAGGAAAAAAGGGTGAAGTGACCTAAATGTCCCCCGGAGTTTTTGTGTATTTGTCAGGGTCGTAAAGGTCGAAGGAAGGTTCTTTGGCGCTTTTTGAGCTGCAACGGCTACAAGAAAAGCAGTGGGCAATTCCGTACTTTCAAATGATATCACGCGCACTTGGAACCAAACATTGCCTTAGTTTCTGACAAATTAGACGGGGTCGTCCATTTAGTTTTAACGGTGTATTGGATCTAGATTTTTATGGAATTTAAAAGTCTAAAGGTATTAAATATTGATTTTTATATACTCTATAAAAGTTTATTGGTATTCAATCTAGACGTTTATATACTCTATATAAGTCTACTGGTATTTAAAATAGATTTCATAGAGTTTTTAAAAGTCATGTGGTTTTCAAACACGACTTTTAAAAACTCTATAAAAGTTAGAGCTATCCAAATGCCAATAAATTTTTAAAGACTCTTGTGAAATTCTTTTAGATATAAATATTGAAGCTCTAACTAAAAAGTAAATATTTCTCCTCTTTTCATCCTAGAGATTTGGACGGACATTTAATTTAAAAATACTATGTAACCCGTATAAACTATTTCTTACGCTAGTAACAGTAAATTAATTAGCTTTTACACTTTGGTTTATGCTTTCCCATAATCTCCTCACGGAATTTTTTGAACAACACAACAATTTTTTTTATTTTAATGAAATCAAGAAAAATCAAATATTGGAAACATATAGTCAAAATTCAATCAAAACCAAAGTATCAATCAATCAAAATCTAAAAAAATTAAAGATTCAATTTTATCAGCATAGCTTCAATTTCTCTAATCTTGAGAATTTTCACGATTTTTATGTCGATGAAGCTTATAAATTACACCAGAAGATTACTAAAATGTGGAGTGACTTTGAATATATTTAAAAAATGAACGTTAGATATTTATTTCACAAAAGAATACTAAAAATATAAATTTTCTGAGTATTCTGATTATTATTTATATATATTGATAAAATATATTATTATTTATTCTTAGAAAAAATAATATTTTGAATTGGTAATTTAAACTTTAATTTCAATAAATTTAGTAATGATTCATTCATCGTTTTTCAAAAATCCAATTGATTTAATTTTTAAGTTGAAAAATTCATTTGTATTAATAGATAAGAAATTATTTAAGTTGAAGAAGTTATTCATTTTCAATAGCTAGTCAAAAATTTCAATAAAATATCTTCAAATGACTCCTCATCCATTCCCAAGTACCACACAAGCAGAGATTGTATCAGCTTGTGCCGGATTATAAAAAATTTCAACAAGGACTGTTGTTCTGATGATTTTTTAGTTGAATCAGATAATGAAGCTTATCATTTTCATCATAAAAAGTTTATGAAGATGACGACTTTGATTCATTCTTTGTTACTAAAGAACAACAATGAGCGAACACTAATGCATGAGGGATAATACAGTCACTCGAATGTGGAGTGTTGTTGACCATAATGTTAACGATGAATTTTAGATATTTTTCATGAAAGACTACTGAAATTATATCAAATTTTCTCAGTATTTTGATATTTAGTTATCTAATATTGATATAAGTGTTATGTATTTTTTAAAAATTATTGGTTTATTACTTATGCATGTTGAATTGACTTGTTGCATTTTGACTGCTATAAATGAAATTGTGGTTTATTCCTCACTGTAAATGAATCAAACTGATGTATCCTCACTGTACATGAATCAAACTGATGTAGTTTTTAAATAAGTAAAATTTATTTATATTAAAAGATAAAAATTATTCAATTGAAAAAATTATTCATATTCAATAGGATAGTTCAAAGAAATCATTATAAGCTACAAAATGTACAGAATTCAATGAAAGTCTACAAATATCTAAAAAAAAAGTCATTAAAAGTCTATGAAAATCTAACTCTATAGAATTCTATAAAAGTCAATAAAATCTATCAACTCCACAAAAATCTATCATTTAAAAAAAATGATTAAAAGCCAATAAAAATCTAGATTGAATGCACCCCCTTAATTCATTATCTTAAACTTTTCCAGCACCTAGTATAGTCCCTAAAAATTTAAAAAATTTAGCAATTCAATCCCTGATGTTAAGTCAGCTATAAGAAACAAACGGAGAGAAATTAAATCCAGAATATGTTTAAATTAGGGATTGAATTGGGAACAAACCAGACCCGATTTAGTCTGTAAAGTTTTAAAATATTCATGAATCAATCCATCTCTGTTGCTTCTTACGACCGACTTAACGTCAATGAACGCACGTTTTACTGTATTATCTCAATTATATAAAAACAAATTTATCATTTAACATTAAGCTCAATTCTTGGCAAACATATTTATGATTTGAACTCGAAAACATTTTCCTGAATAAATTTGCAAACAGAATATCGGATCACGAGTGAGCTCTTGAGTAGAGCTTGAGTCCCTTTATCTTTAATCATAAACCCTGGGCTGGAAGCTTTAAAGATATCGTAGTATGATATCGATAATAAACATTTTACTCCATATAGATATTTTACCACATGGGGTTCCACCGTGGTTTTCAAAATATTCATTTTATTTTCATGTGTTTGCAAAACATAGGAAACACGGAGGGAGTATTTTGCACATATTCACAAACTATACATGTGGTGAAATATATATTTTCATAAATCACGTGAGATAATCTGTCTATTTTGAAAAATGCTTTTTCAAACCATTAATATGCATATTTGAAAATCATTGGGGTTCGTTGCCAATAACCATAGACGTCAATGACATAGAAATTGTCATCAAATTCTAGTAGCAAACTAAACATATCATCATTATTAAATGTTGTTACAAAGTGAACGTTATAAAGCTTACCGTTGGGAAGATTCCTCGCCGCTCAAATCCCACGCTGCCATCATTAAAGACCCCCAAATTTCTCTTCTTCCACACAAACAGATTCAAATCCGACAGCACCACCCCCTTGTTTGATTAGTTATATTTCTCTAGCTGCTTCGATACTTCACCCAAATAAAACAGAAGAGTTTAACTACACTCGAAGAATAAGGCAGAGATGGGAATGGTGATAGTGATATCTTTACCATTCATCCTCTTTTCATTATTGCTTGGATTTGGGTGTTTTTTTTTCGGAAGAGCCAAGGGTAGGCGAGAAGTATACACCAACACCCAGGTTTTCGGTGTCCCAATCCCCCCGACTGGAAGAGGTGCCGCCAATTCTCATCCTTCTTCACCACCGCCAACCCACTTCAAGACCGATTCACATCCTTCTTCGCCACCGCCAAAGCTTCTCAAGACCGACAATGCTGCCAATGTTTGACGCTGGTTCTGCAAAATATGAATTTTTTTGTTGTTTGCTTGGTTTGAATGTTGAAGAGATCGAAGACTGAATTTTGGGTTCACTGTAGTTTGCCTGTGGTTTGTATTTATTCTTCTGCGATCCAGTTTACGTTATTTGGTGGTATAGACACTTAATTAAATTTCGACTTTTTTGATGAAGAAGTCAACGCACTACATTTTAGTTGATGATTGATGAGATGATGCAGTTATTGGGTTTAATAAATGCTACCCTTAATATTTTAGTTTGGCTTAAAGGATTATGAATCAGTAGATTTCAAATTCTTCCTTAAATCCATTATTTTTATTTGGATAAAAAATAAAAATAGATATTTTAATTTTTTCTCATTGTTTTAATATATTTCATTTGCATTTTGAAAGAATTTAATATGACAATCAACTATATGTTATTTCAGATCCATGAATTTCAAATGATTATATTTCAAATACATTCCTTTAAATTAAATTCTTCTATCCAAATGCAACATAAGAGAATTACCTAATAGTGCATCTTACCATACATTTGAAATATTCCCTAAAATTTTTTTTTTTTTTTTTTTGTAATATAGCATTTGCACTAAATTTTATTTTTGAAGTTTTTTTTTTTTTGGGGAAAATTGTATATTTGAAGTTCATTGTTCTAACTCAAAGTAGTAGAATTTTATCATATGATAATAGTTTTAAGCTGCAAGTGAGCACGTTTTCTTCAGGGCAATCTAACTCAAAAATGAGTCTCTCTTCTAGAAAAATTTGAAGCTGCCCCCGGCACGAACGATTGATTTCTAAATAATGTTGAATGTTTTACATCAACGATGATACTTAAAGATACAATCATTAGATATATCATCGAACTATTTGTGATACTTACAATATTTTTATACAATGTATTTGTAGTTATTTAAATATAATAATAATAATAAAAAGTCAGTGATGAGTCACATAATTGCATAGATTTGTTTGAGATTCATTTTTTGGGTATATATATATTATTTCTTAAATAATTGTAACAAGTATGGCTTATCGTTCAAAATAAATCATGTTTGATTAATCAAGAACAACATGAAACCAAATTATTGATGCTTGTATGCAGGTCTTATCCAGTTTTATCGCAAGTTCGTGCAACAAAAGAATCTCACCAAGCTAAACACATAGTTCTACTGGAGTTGGAATTACAGGAATAAGATAATTCCCAAATGGGGAGTCAAATATTATAAAACTTGTCAAGCAACCTTCTTGATGTGCTTCAGCTACAACGAAATACCTTGCTTGTTGAACCCTTGAATTGACAAGGCTCGTTTGAGTGCCATGAACTATTGATTTATCGTTAAGCATCACCACATCTCACTTTTCTGGTGATGAGAGAGTGGGTGTAGAATGAGCGGAGCTGTCGGAAGCTGCAACATCTACTTTATTCGTATTTGGTGGAGGCTTGAATTTCATTGGGCTTGTTTGTTTGCACCAGTTATCACCGCTTGAGTCTAGTGATGCACACAATATACGTGCATCTCTAGACACATGCGGTGCATGAGAGTTCACTACACCTAAGAAACTAATTGGTGCACGTAATATGATAGCACATTTAAGTCTAGAGGTGCACTTGTTAAAATTAAGTGAACCACATTGCTAAAATTAAGTGGACAACCATATTAAAATTAGTTGACCACCTTTATTAAAATTAATTGCACCATCAATTTAATATAAGCTATTGCACCTCCACCTTAATATATGTGTATTTTGATAAATGCACCGCTTGAGTCCAGTGGTGCACGTGAGATAAGTGCACCGCTAGACTCAAATGGTGCGCTTAATTTTTACAAATATTGTCATATTTTGCAGTTTGCTTATGAAATTAGAGATAAAAATAAATTACATTCCCCATAAATATATTTTACACAAAAGTGGTGTCAATACACATAAAAATGCATAATAGGTTGATGAAATTGAATAATTAATTTTGTTAATTACATTCTCTCTCATCTTTAGCAACAACCATCATCTTCAATGGACAAAAGAGTGCGGCTATGGGATTTGTCAAGCAAGTGTTGCTTAAAGATCTTTTAACAACTATTGTAATTTCTAAATTCTTTCTTACGGTCTTGCTTGAACCTCTTTATACATATTTGAGATGTGACTACCCTTAGAATGTATATTTGGTTGTGTTCGGCTCACTAAAGCACTTCCTCTCCTCCGACGGAGGAACTCAACCTCCACGGTAGAATTCGTCGCCCCAACAAAATTACCTTCCTTGGCCACCACAACTTCTCTTTCGTCGTCAAAGACCTCTTGACCTCAGTCACTGTCAACTTCCCTTAGCGAAATGCGTTCCACTTAGCCCAACGTCCCATTATCCGACATCTGAAACAGACGACACGGGAGAGGTGAAGACGAAGAGACTATTTTGTTCATTTTATGTTGAGATGCACTTATATGAATTGAAGTTTTTTTGTGGACTGAATTGATTGAATACTTGAAATTGTGTACCGGCTTACACTTTGCCCAAAAATAAATTGTAATAATGGTGAAGTGTGATGTAGCCTGTAGGGTTGGCCGGTTGGGGAGAGGCGGACAGAGCCCAAGAAGCATGAAAGTGACGGGTCATTGGTTGGGTGGGCCCAATGGGCTGTTCTATTGGTCAAAGCCCCAAGTCGGTCAAAGCATCTCTGCATACCCTAGCTGGCTGCAGGATAAAACGTTTGCTACGTGGCATCATCATATTTAATGCCTGCACTTACCCCATCATCATCGCATCTCTCTCTTTACACCTTTTAGATTAAATATTTATTTATATTGCATTATATATTATTAAAATTTTAACATATGAGATGTTTTTTGATACAAAATACATGAGATACATATATTTTTTGGAACAATCCTTAATTAGGGGGATACATGCTCGAACCTCGGATAAATACTCAAACCTCGATCTGTTTACAACGGGTATACAACGTTGATGTCAATATTTTTTATTTATTTATAAAGAATTTTGTGTTTTACAAGACTCGAATTCGAGCCGTTTCATTGACAGTGTTGGTGTCAATATTTGAGATACTTGGGTCCCTCAAAAGAAATTCCATTACCCTTTAGTATAGCATGGACTCACAAAAGAGGGGTTATTCTTATCATTTATGTATTTTTCATACTCAGTCTAATTTTTTTTTTTTACTAGTTTACGTTAATTCCCGACTATATATTATCTTTGTAGTTAATATATTTGCACAATAATAATCTTATTTAAATATATGTATGAAATTTATTTTATCGATAAAAATTTGTCCTTCCTCCCCTAAACCGGGCCGGAATGCATGCCTAATTTATGTTGAGTGGCAGAGTGAGTACCTTGATCACATGATGCGTGCGGATGTACAATTGTGTCAATTTTTCAAAAAAATTTGAGTCTGGTGCCCTTTAATGCGCACCCACACACACATACATAGGGGTGAGCAAAACAGCGGTTTAACTGAAATAACCGACCAAACCGAATAAATTTGGAAATTCGGTTCGGTCAATTCGAAAGTTCGGTTTTATTTTTTTTAAATATCAGTTAAATTGGTTAATTCAGTTCGATTATCGGTTTTGATTTTAAAAATATCGGTTAACCGATCTAACAGAATTTTTTTTTTTTTAAATCAGTTTTTAATTTATTTTTTATAATTTTTTTACATTTTTCAAAAATATCGGTTAATTCAGTTACTGACCGAATTAACCGATATTTTATCGGTTCAGTTTGTTCGGTTTCTTAAAAAAGTTCGATTTGTTCGATTTTGAAAAAAAATATTCGATTTTTTCGGTTTCGGTTAATTCGGTTCGGTTCTTAACCGAATGCTAACCCCTACACATACATACCTAATATACGTCATATTTAACAAACTAACATCATTATTATATTATTTACAAATTTTACAATATGAAGTTCTTAATAAATTTAGCGTTTGCAGTTTTACCATTATTAAAAAGCATTAAAATTAGATCTTATTGTAGGATCTAATGTTTGTAGCTTTGCAAAATGTTATTGTTAGTGATAACAGTATAATTCAAATCTTTTATTCGACCGTTCTTCTAATATGAACAATTATTGTTTTCCGTATAATAGAATTTTTATACAAACCCGAAGCGGCGAATTAAAAAATCTTAATTCGCCTTAAAGCGCCGCATGTGCACTCAATTCACCGTATCGTGACCGCAGCGTCCGTGCATGGAGAGGGTTGGAGGGTTTTGGTGGGTACCCATCTATAATTTTCTAAAGCTTCTGCCATTCAATTTCATTTGAAAGATTAAAATGCAACACTTTCGTAATTTTTTTAACATTATTTATTAACGCTATGGGCTAGTTGTATGATTGGTGCAGGGTGTGTGTAGTTCGTTAAAATCACAGTATTTCTCCCACCCGTGCAGGCAATGCTGTAAACCAATGAACCCACACCATTCTCTTAATCTCACTCTCCCTGTCTGAAAAGTTTTCTTGGGGTTGTCGAATGTGTCAGTTTGAATGAACATTAATTGCCCTTTTTCTTACAGCTTTACGCCTTTAACCTTTAACATCCCCTCGAGTTTTTTGAAGATTATCTGATGGTGGCTTGAATTAGTAGTTTTAGATTTCAGCATTGAATCTTAAAGATTGTCCATCATTTTAACGAAAGCTCGTTGATTCAGCCAAGTGCAAGAGCATCAAACTTAGAAAACCATCGCACTTGCATATATAGAATTAACCCATTCTTTGTTTTGTTTAAGCATGTGTATATACATTCATGATGCTAGTAAATCATATTATTATTACTCTTCTGTTGCATGATTACATCTCTTCGATATTCGAAATTGAAAATAAGGGAAATCAAAAATTGAGAAGGACCATCCTTTGTTATTTCCTACCGTCTCACGCGTGGCTTAACTTTTCACTTGTTGCACCACAAAATTAAATTAAGCAAGCTCACTGTCTCGTCTGCGATTTGTTGCATGCATGGATCTATCAATAGCTAATCAAGGTGGCAGTAATAATGTGCCGAGGGACTATAGAAAAGGGAACTGGACACTTCAAGAAACAATGGTTCTGATTGAGGCAAAGAAAATGGATGATGAGAGGAGGAGGAGGATGAAGATGAATTGGGACCGCGGCGAGAGGGGTAAACCGGCGGAGCTGAGATGGAAATGGGTGGAGGATTATTGCTGGAAAAAAGAGTGTTTGAGGAGCCAGAGCCAGTGCAATGACAAGTGGGATAATTTGATGAGAGATTTCAAAAGAGTAAGAGAGTATGAAAGGATATTAGCGGAGAAATCGAGGGGAGAAGATCAAGAAAAATCTTACTGGAAGATGGAGAAGAACGAGAGGAAAGAAAACAACTTGCCTTCCAACATGTTGTCGCGGATATACGAGGAGTTGGTGGAGGTGGTGGAGAGTATAGGTCAAAGGGTGGCAACCACCATGAGTGGAAGTGGTGCCGGCTGTTCAAATGCCAATGTGCTGCTCACTGTTGTGGAAAAATCAACTGCTCATGTATTTTGTCAGGCAGCCTCAGCAATGGAACACCCCATTATTCAGGTTCCACCGATGCTGCTATCGGTCCCTCCACCGGCGCAAACTTCAGTCGAGCCCTCGACTTTTCCCTTTTCCCGACCGCTGCCTTCGGTAGGTAATTATATAAATTCTTGCTCTATATCCTCTCTCACACACTGACAGACATGCTGCATGCCTTCAATACGATTTACTCTTTTCTCTGAATTTTTTTCATTATCCCTCTCCAACCGGTCCAAATCACTTCTTGATCGTTGTTTAGTACTTCAGTAGAATCACATTGGATTCGTAGTTCTTCCTGCAAAATCGATGCTTGTTAACTTTCTAACATTCATTGACGCACCACACGTTTCCGAGCATACCGATTCGGATTTAATTCTCTCCACGAAGTTTATGCCTACGTTTCCTTCTACATTTTACCAATAAAAAGTCTGCGGTTGATTAATCCTAATTCCTTGTAGTACTCTCCAGTTCCCCCATGGCCATTTATTTTCAATTACACTATTAGTTATTGTACTCAATTCATTTTGTGGTATTATATCTCCATTATGGAGTTGTGTACATTTTTTGTAAGCTCAGATTCCGACAGAAGCGAGTATTCAGACACACCAGCGAAGAGAAGAAAGACAAGAGCCACCGGAGGAGGTACCGGGGAAGGAAGCGGCGGCGGCGATGGCACGTTACAAGAAGTGGGTTCAGCAATATCAAAGAGTGCTATAATGATAGCAGAAGCAATCCAGGCATGTGAGGAGAGAGAAGAGAGAAGGCATAAACAAGTAGTGAGTTTGCATGAAAGGAGGCTGCAAATTGAGGAGTCGAAGGCTGAAACGAACAGGCAAGGCATTAATGGTGTGGTGGATGCCATCGACAAACTGGCAAATTCCATTCTTGCTTTTGCTGCTTCATCCCACAAAAACCAACCCAACACCTCAAAATAATACTGAAAGCATTGGCCTTAATTCATTTAAAAAAAGAATCTTGATCCTGAGCTATTGAGTCAAGCTTTGTTCTATAGTTAGATCATTTATCCTATTGATTGTATAGAACTGGTGATCATTACATTTATTTTCTTTAATATATATGTAATTATTAGATCGTGGATTCTGCGAGGTCCACCACGGATGCCTTTCAATTAATAACAGGACAGTGTATAGATTGAATTGCAATATTAATGGCATCTATGTGTTTAGTGGTCAAAGCTTATGGAAGTCCCTAAGTGGCTTTAACGTGTAGTGATCATGAGGCTTGTTGTGTTGTATGTAGGTCCTAATTCCTCCATGGACCGTACATAGACTCTGTTCCATGCACAAAAATATCAAAAAATGGTTGATGATAATTTATGCAGAGCGGAGAACATAGTGAACGAGGAAAAATTGGGGGGTGCGGAAGCACCGGCCACACTCTTATTACCTCTGCTTGAATTTATGTGTGTTGGTGCATAAAATAGAGTCCACACCCTATTCAAGAATCTCCTTCCTACCGTGGTTTCGTTAAAATGGAAACAAAATCTGTATTATTCTCGAAAAAATTGAATCTAATATCAATTTTTTTATTTAGGTTAAAAAATAAGGACTTATGGTGTAATACCCTTGTCCCACATTGGTTGTGGATGAAAATTTAAAGTTGTTTATAAAGGTTTACAATGGACTATTTTAGCAACTTGTGTTAACCATTTTCATAGAGCGAGAACAGATATGAAGTAGTTGCTATAAGAGCCCATTGTGCAGAAAAACACCGGGAGATAAGTACTATGCGGGGCAAAGTGCTACGTGCGTGGGAGCCACCTCTTGAGCCTAAAGGGGTAAAGTGATACACGACGGGGGCCACCTCTTGAACCTGCGGGGCAAAGTGCCACGTGCGTGGGAGCCACCTCTTGAACCTGCGGGGCAAAGTGCTACATGACGGGAGCCACCTCTTGAACCTGTAGGAGCCACCTCTAGATTCCCGGTGCCGGTGGATCGATGAGTTAGGTCGCGACGAGGACGTCGCGTTCTAAAGGAGGGGATTGTAATACCCTTGTCCCACATTGGTTGTGGATGAAAAATTTAAAGTGGTTTATAAAGGCTTACAATGGACTATTATAGCAACTTGGGTTAACCATTTTCGTAGAGCGAGGACGGATACGAAGTAGTTGCTATAGAAGCCCATTGTGCAGTCGCGCTTGCGCGGGCCCGGGGCGTGACATATGGATTGACTTTTTCTCTAGTAGTAAAAAATAAAAACTCAGCATCAAAATCACCATTTTTTTTTAACGGAAAAGCATTATATTATAAACTTGAGCAAGTAAATGACAATACAACAGGTGATCTTGACCCAAGAACAACTAAAACAACAACCACTATAAAAGGTACACCAATGACAAATAAGAGTGCAGTTGCCTTCCAGATAAATGAAGGTAAATGTAGGAATGGTCGGGAGTCACCAACAGATAAAGACAGACAAGAGAACGAGCTCCTCTAACCAAAATAAGCATCAACTTGAGATAGTCCTGGAGTAATAGAAACGGGCTGTCACTTCCAGAATTCCCGAGGAACAACACCAACTATTGTATCAACCAGAACAATGTGTCGTCCAACCATTGCCAAAAAGGGAGAGATCCAAAAGTCGACACCACAGCAAACCCACCGACAAAAACATATGAACCATGCAGCAGAGACATAAACAAACGAAAGAGGCAAACAAGGAATATACAAAGCAAAAGGTAGGAGCTAGCACGACCAGCCAGTTGCACACAAAAGAATGCACGGGTGCTCCCCAAACCCACACATTCCACCATAACTGCCTCATTCCGAGCGACGGAGTTGTCATGCAACCACCGCCAGGACAAAATCGAGGCCGCCACCATCCCCAGCAACCACCCAACCGAAGCTGAAGACACCATCAACACCCCCACTGAGCCACCCATGACCGAGCGGACCACGGTAATGCCCTCCGGCACCACCACGAAACCCAGCGCTGAAACCCTCAACCCCACGACCACGGTATATATAACTTTAAGTTATACAATTTATATTTTTGAAATATAAAATTAATTTTAACCCTAGTTTTTATTTTTTCAATAAGAATTGCAATAATCACAATATTCTATGATCTTAATTAGTTCCATAGCTTGACTACATGTGAACCATTCCCATACTTAATGTTGAAAGAGTAAATTTCAACCATATGTAATCAAACTCAAAACAAAAATGATCAAAAACCAAAGTGGAATCATTGTCAAACAATTCGATTATGATTCTACTCTCAATTGGAGTCGAAATGATGGATTTGTAGATTAGAATTAGATGTTCTTATAAACTTGATGAATTGCGAGTGATGTTGCTCATGGTGCATTCAAAATCAATTGGGCATTTAAGGTCCAAACTTTTAGCCATAAACCGTATACACCACAAAAATTTGGATTAGATTATAAGGACATCATCATCACGGTAGCATGAAATTTTCTCTCAGGTTGTACTACTGTGCAGTATTACGTGGGCCTAGTGGACCGATCTTTCCCTTTCTGATGATAGGGTTGGGCTATTGAATGATGAATGATGAATGAAATGAATAAACGACACTGCTCGCCCCAGCCATCACTAGCTAAACAATTTTTCTGACAGCAAGGACCCAATTTCGCATTTTCAGCTTTCTTATATAATACCATTTCATTCAATGCCATGCTTGAGAGAGGACTTACCCTCTCCGCCACATACATCAAAGGCTGTTATCGGGTCGGATTAGACCGATTCCAATCGGCAGGGACGAATAGAAGAGAGGAGGAGTGGGCAGCTATATATATATATATTACCCCAATATTTTAAAAATCTGTATTCCCGTCAACATTTTGGCTAGATGCCCCTGCCAACTGGTCCCAGTTACAGCTTTTTCGGAACCAGACAATCCAGTTACAAATTGGATTGGATCCGATTCCGGAGCTACTGGTTTCGGGTCCAACCTGGAACCGATAATCAATTTTTTTTAAAAAAAATTAAATTTTGTGGGACATGATCTTACCATATATAAATATTTTCTTTATTTTTGTAAAAAAATTCACCAGTTCCGGTTCCAATTCGGAACCAAAATCGGGTGACACAGAATTGGGAAGCTACCGGAACCGTAGAAACGATCCGGACCGTTTAGGTCGGTTCCGATTTTTTATTGAGCTTAAGTCTATATTTTGAATCATAAAATTCATTTTTTTTTTGAAATTATTTATCTTAATAAAAATGAATTTTGCAAAATACATCTAGTTTTAGAGCTGTCCTAAATATTTTTTTTTAAAAAAGTTAAATTTGATTTTAATTTTGGCCTTCGGGAGTATATGTTTTGGAGATCTAAATGAAAATTTATTAATGAAGTTAGATTTATTTGATGATGTTCATAAGGTCATCCGAACTAATGAGATATTCCATAATCCAAATATGTTATTTAATGATCTGACACCCCATAACTGCCCTGGGAGAATTAGATTTTCCCCAGATTACCCTTTACAACAGTCTTTTTTCCTTTTCTTTTTATTTATATACAGTGGGATTCGAAGCGGCCGTTGGCAACTCTCTCTCCATGTTATAATTCAATACATTCTATGCAACATGGCATAGTAAAAAAAATGTTTTGCCTAAAAAAGAGAACTTATCAATTAACATACGTTAAATTCTTCAATATATTCTCCATATAATATTTCCTAAAAATTATTTTCGAGGAGACAAATAAAACAAAAAAGCGAACTTGGGCTATAAAGTAGGGGTGTAAAAAACTGCATAACACAACCCACCCACAATTACCCACCTGTATCAGCTTATTTTAACATTCAAAAAAAGGTGTGCAGTTGAAAATTTGAGCAACTCATTTATGTGTGCGGATAGTGTAGATTGTTGCATTTTCACCCGCCTACACACGCAATCCGCCTGCACCTTTGTGTGTTAAAGATGTCTTAAATTATTAAGTCTATATTTTAGTGGGATCAAGTTGCAAATTGTAATTTTTATACCTAAATTTTTAATCAAGTATTTCATTATGCATATTTTAGTAACAAGAAATGCTTTTTATTTTGTGTAGTTATAAATTATAATTTTCTTTTGTACATATGAAAGTTTAAAGTGTTACTATTCTTATTTGATAGGGGAAAGTTTTGATATTTTAATTTATTATATTTTGTTTCTTATTGTGAGAGAATATTTTCAATTTCATTTTTAGTTCATATTTAGGATATATCTATTTTTAGGATACCGGTGATATATAATTTTATTATATTTGATTTTCAATTGCAAAATATTTGATAATTATGTTTCGGATAGTATTTTCGTTAACATAATTTTAGATTTCGGTCACTGCGGGGCTCGCCTAACCTTAGAGCTTCCCGACCTTATCTAATCTCTTCTATTTTTGGTGACGGAGCAGCAGGCCCGTTCCGTCATCTGGCTTATGTTTTTCATTTACATTCAGACCGAATGAGTCTATGACGAAAGGGATTCTGGTCTTTGCTCCTAATCTTACGAATATACCGAAGTTGAGGATCGAGCTTTCGTGTGTCACTGATTTAGGATTGCTTTATTATCTGTAGGAGCACGGTTGAATTCTGCTCATTCGTGGGCCTTCTTTCGCTCCTGGGCTAGCTACTAGCTGCTTTCGGAGGAAAGATCATTTTTTCCTTTACCTGTTAACCCGAAAAGAGTCCCAAGCCCCATATTGTTTTATGTCGCTATCTCACTTTATTTACTTTTAGTTCTGTTTTATTATCTGAATACCTTAGTTTAAAAACTTATAAAATATATCAATTGTAATTTATTTCAGTTTGACTTGATACCTGTCTGCATACGTACTCACCCGAACTGCGCAACTTTATATATTCATTGTGTAGCTGCAGTTTAACAATTCAAATACCCACATATATTGAGTTTGGTGGATTTTTTCACACCTACTCAGACATACCCACCCATATACACCAATAATAAAGAGTACTCTACCTATTCAGAAATGAATGCCTACTTTAATTTATTTATTTGATAATGCTGATGTAATAGATATTTAGCTTTTGGAATAATTGTTGCTGGGTTCACATGAGATCCTAAATTATATTTGATAATATTGTAATAGTGATAAATTTATGGTAGAATTTTCAAGATTATTATGATATTAGATTAATCATAACCAAATATACTTTTTTATTCTCCATTTAATATGATATACGTGCTCATGTATGTCACAAATATTTATTATTGTTTTTTAGATTGTTTTATCGTGTTCCGTTGGCTTCGGCCGTTTCTTCGTTGTACATATCGTTTTATTAATATAATTAAAAAAAATGCGATACGTGCTGATGCTATCTCTCCATACATGTACTATGTTAACACTTCCGAACCTCCTTTTTTGTAATAAATTTGTTTATCACCGTTCACTCACCGCCAGTACAAAATTAATGGATTTTTGAAATAATGATATGATATCTTCATATAAAAAATAAAATAAAAAAAGGGATTGATTTATTACATATATAATTTCAAAGACTGGCAAAGTAAATTAAAAAAGCAAATAATTTTCCAGAAACAGAAATAGATGAGATGTGGTGACTGTAATTGTTGATGGAGTTTGAGGAATTTGCATCATCTCCACATCACCCAACTAATTAATTATCAACGCAATTAATGACAACAAATCAATACTTGTGATTGTGACTGTACATTAATGAAACACTAATTAATTAATTAATAAGAAGAAAGTACAAGTTTAGTGGGTTTCATTATAACTAAAATTAAAACAAAACTAAAAATATTAAGCAAAAGACAAGTTGATGACGCACCAACCTTAATATTGGGTCGGCTGAAACGTAGTTAAGTACAAGATACAAATAATATATGTTTTATGAAAGATATAATATAACATGCACTGAGATACATTGCATGTATTATAGCATGAATCCTGTCGGGTCATGCACATGCATCAGGTAACACCCCAACGAAATTCACATGACGGTTGATGTGACTAATTTTTTCAGTTGGCTGATGAAATGTGACTAATTTTTTATGCTGGTTGTCACATGCCTACGACTGCATTCCACATTTATCAAAGTAATTTGGGCTCGAGTTTGACTCGAAAAATATTTTGATACTTAACAAAATTATCGAATTCAAGTCGAACTCGAACATGTTCGAACTTTTTTCGAGCTGAACTCAAGCCCAAATTACTTTGTTCGATAGTCCGCGAGCGAATTATATATTAAATAAATATATTTTGAACCTTTTGGGTATTGTTTTCGAGCAATAATTCGAATAACTCTCGAATATGTTCGAATCCTTTCGAGCAGAACTCGAACTCGGACTTTGATTCGAGCCGAACTCGAGCCAAATTTTTTAAACTGGTCGAACTTCGAATCGAACTCGAATATATCTATTTCAAGCCGAATTCAAACATTAAAATATTCTTCATATTCGACTCGATTCACTTATACCCTATAACCATGATACATATAACATGTGATACGTATTATTAGCGGAGTTATATGAAAGACAAAATCAGACACAATTAAAGTATGGAATTCCCATAAAACACGCTAAACTACGATGATCAATCAACAGTGGCTGAGAAAAATATAACTATACATACATAGAACCCAAATACATATAAAATTAATTCCATAAACGTTTAGTGGAATACTACTCAAATTAACTTCCCTATTTTAAGTTAATTACTCTTTTTAAGGTTCTAAAGTAATTAATTAATTCCTCCCTCATAATCTCACACCCATAAAACAAAGCACGCGCAGCGGTTTTACAATTTAATTGAAACCCTAGCTGCTGGCTAGTTCAGCTTTCATCTTATGATGCCAATATCCGCACACGCTCTATATATACTGCCCTCTAATTTGTGATGGATTGAGCTCATCTTTCCACACATTGGAACATAACAAATATTTGCTTTCATCATGATCAAAGCTTTTAAATTCGTTCTTTTACTTGATTTAATATGCTTAATCCTGATCAATAATTACCATGCAAAAGAAATCAGAAACTCCCATTCATTAGTCTTGGGATTAACCCACTCCAGAGCTTCAAAAACTGGCCTTGGTCCAGCAAAAGAACACCCAGAAATGCTGGATATGACAGAGCCACTTAGAGAGGTGAGAGATGGTTACACCATATCACTCAATCTGGGAACACCCCCTCAGCTCATCCAAGCCTATTTAGATACTGGGAGTGACCTAACTTGGGTTCCTTGTAGCAACCCGACTTTCGAATGCATCGATTGCTATGATTATAGAAACAGCAGGTTAACATCTAATTTCTCTCCATCCCGTTCCTCTACATCTCTAAGAGATTCTTGTTTCAGCCATTTCTGCATCGACATTCATAGCTCTGATAATTCATATGATCCTTGCACTGTCTCGGGGTGCTCATTGAACACCATTGTTCGATCCACATGTTACAGGCCATGCCCTTCTTTTGCATATACTTACGGTGATGGTATTGTTGCTGGAACTCTTACCAGGGATATTCTTAGGGTTCATGCAAGTGGACAAAACTCAACCAGGGAAATTCCTAAGTTCTGTTTTGGTTGTGTTGGTTCCGCTTATAGAGAGCCTATAGGAATTGCAGGCTTTGGCAAAGGTCCTCTTTCACTTCCTTCACAATTAGGGTTTCTTCAGAAGGGATTCTCTCATTGCTTCTTGTCGTTCAGATTCGCTAACAACCCTAATATTTCTAGCCCTCTAGTTGTAGGGGACCTAGCAATATCCTCCAAAGAGTATTTGCAGTTTACTCCAATGTTAAAAAGTCACATGTACCCAAACTACTATTACATTGATTTAGAAGCTATAACGGTAGGTAACAATGTCAGTGCTACAGTAGAAGTTCCCTTGAGCCTGAGAGAATTTGATCCTTTAGGCAATGGGGGAATGATTATAGACTCGGGAACAACGTACACTCACTTACCGGAGCCATTTTATTCACAGCTTCTGTCTCTTCTTCGGTCAATAATAATGTACCCTCGTGCCTTAGATGTTGAGGCTCGATCAGGTTTCAATCTTTGCTACAGAATTCCATGTCCAACGAATAATATTAGTCTAGCTGATGATGAATATCTGCCATCTATAAGTTTCCATTTCTTGAACAATGTGACCCTCAAATTGCCACATGGAAATGCCTTCTATGCCATGAGTGCACCGAGCAACTCTACTGTTGCCAAGTGCTTGCTATTTCAAGGCATGGATATTGAAAGTGATGATGGGCCAGCTGGGGTTTTTGGAAGCTTTCAACAACAAAATGTGGAGGTTGTTTATGATTTGGAGAAGGAGAGAATCGGATTTCAGGTGACTGATTGTGCTTTGTCTTGGACTTCGCAAGGGCTCCACATTTAAAATAATATTTGAGCTTTTTCTTCTCAACCGATGCATGGTTGTCTTTAGATCTACTATAAATAATATATGAGGTACTGCGAAAGCCAGTACCCGTGCGTTTATTATCTGCAGTTTTATACTTTGTTAATGTACTTTGAAGAGTTTTTAAATTTTATTGCATTTGTATGCGAAGCTTTGGTAGCTTCTTAAAGGTCCAAAGATAATGATTACTAGTTATAATATATATGAGAAAATTCTTGGGTGCACCAGCACCAACGCACAACACATACTATGTATGTGTGTTAATATTTGGTGCACCAGGTGTACCAACGAATTTCCCAGTATAGATGTCTTATCATATTAGATAAAACATATTGGTATTTTGAAATTAAATATCAAAATTTAAAATACGTTAGTTTATTATTAAAATAGCACATATTTTAGTAAATAAAAAATATTTACATAGAACTGACAGCCAAATTATAAATCCTATAATTATTTGATTTCCTAGAAGTTAATATCTTTTAGACATTTATTCGTATTTAATTAGTGTATTTAAACTTGACACATCTACAACTCAAAGTTAGCAACGAACACTTATTGATTAGAGGAATTGCAAAATTTAATTTGGAATATCAAATGCACAATTAAAAAAAAACTCAAATAGAATTTGGAATTCAAGTGCTATTAACTTCAGTTTTAACTTGAAGACCTATGTCTTTCCTATATCAAATGAAAATCTCAATTATAGTTATATCTCTATAAATTAATAGATTTGGGAATCCTATTAATTAAAAAATATTAAATAAATTAATAGATTAATAGATTAATTAGTACAATAACTTATTAATTTATCAAAATATTAATTATTTTATTATTGAATATATTCTTCAATTTATTATGTATATTATTCAATGACAAAACCAGTCAATATCTAGTAAATATTAAAGGAAATCTTAAAGAAGTGATATTATTGAATAATTTTTGTTGAGCTACGAGAAAATTACACCAAAAGTTTTAAGAAAAGTCAAAGGCGACATCAAATGAAACAAATGACAAATGATTCAATTTTACGAAGTCTTCGTGTGTGTATATATATGTCTATATAAATTATCGTATATGAGTATCAAATTTAGCGAAGTTTTGATATAGCATGGTCTCAAAGTCGGGATCGGCCAAAATATTATTTAAATAAATTTATTAATTAATCGAGTATTAAATTATCGAGATTTTATCGTAATTATTTTCTTAGCTTTAGCAAATACCAAAATTTTCATTTCTCGATTTCACATTACGAAAATCCACTATAAGAAAAAAAAAATCATGATCGCTTAGCCCAATCTTCAGCTGGCCCAACGGTGAGGCATTAGCATAGCAGAGTCACACGTTCGAGTCTTTGTTAGGAGTCATTTGTATATTTGTATAAACATTTCTGGACTCCCGGGTTTAATTAGTGCTCAAATATTTAGGAAGAAACAAAAACGGAAGTCTTGAGGCCGCAACCATGAGAAAAGCACGGTCTCTCCACGTACCGGCGGAAGCCAATCACTGTTTGTCGGAATCTAGATTCTCGTAATGAAAAGTTTATGTAACCGATGCACCACAGATGAGTGAATGTCTGAGGCTGACCAGCTCAATATCAAATATGAGTGTTCCTAAAGTTGAGCCTTCTCCAACCTCCAGGAGTGTTTGTTGTGAGAGTTTAATTCGAGGTAGCTAACTCTTTGCAATCGATGTTCATCGACTAACTCTTTACAACCTCCACTAGCTAGTTACAAGGCCATTACACATACACTGTATAATCTTGCAATCTTATTGGCTTGTTATGTGCTCTCTTACTCTGTTCTTCCTGCTGTTGCTTGTCATCCATATCAGTGTTGGATTGAAGATCGTGGTAAATCACCTTTGTCTGTCGAAAAACTGCACACCAGGGAAACCAACCAGTTCGTTTATCATAATAAAGGATATCAAGATTAAAAAAACTAATTTGAATTCTGAATGAGTTTGCCTAAAATTGTATAACAGACATCTGATAACATTCTAATATTTTGCTCTCTCTCTCTCTGATTTAAATCGATGCTTCTTATAATGATCTCTCCTAATTATATTCATTTTAGTGCTTTATGTTTTTTTAGTTTCAGCTTAACATTTTGTGCCCAAAATAGATATTCCCCAGAATCACTGATGGGCATCCTCCTGCTGAGGATTAGACATAATACATCTAACTTCCGACAATAGCGTCAAGAACTAAGTAATTGTACCATACGAGAAACTTCAGCCAAGACAAGATAACAAGGCAAAGAAAATGGAGCATCTCCAGAGAAAACATACATTCGGTGGAATGGGTTTTTTTGAATGTGTTCTGATATCCTTGAGATGGTGGGATAATGATTGCCTCCGACTCTCATTGATTTTACAGCTGATTCCAGTCCAAATATAAGCTAATAGTTCAAAAATGGCAAACAGATGTATTACGTGACAAATTTCCCACTGCACACTTTCTTCTTTTATCCTTGTAGATTTTAGGAAGGTTGGAATTTGGTAAACGACATAGCATGCGTGCAGTTAACGATTCCAATTTAGAAAATCAAAGAGCATATTTGCATAGCTTACCTTTCCGGAACCAAGGACGAATTCAAAAGGAGTTGGCTCTCCAATTTCACCTTTATTATCATAGGTTGAGTCGAAGCGTCATCCCTGCTTTGCCGCCAATCTTCCGTAGTAATGAATTGCAACCTTTTTCGTCCAATTAAAGAATGACACACACAAATGAACTCTACAAGTGTCCAACGCGGGTGCCAAAGCGAAGGTCTAGAGCCTTGACCGCGCCAGAATTGGGGAGCTCCATGAAATCTGAAATGGTAGGTTTCGAGGAGGCGTAATTGGAGTCGGAGAACGCCAATCCGGTGAAAAATGTAGACAGCGACATAGCTTTTCTTCTGGTTGTTGGCAACGCACGTGTGATAGGAAGGAATTTGAGTGACAGAAAATGGCGAGGGGACATGATTGGCGGGAGGGATAGTGGTTCATTGGTGGTCGTTGATTTCTTATAACAGATCTCGGCGCACGGTTGGCTTGGGTTTCGTTTTTGTATTAATAAATGGAGGCCCAATGAAAAGGATTAGCTCCAAAAACTTATCAAATCCAGCCCAGGCCCAGTTCCCAACACTATACACTAGCCACGATTCGCATTCCGTACCAGTCATGCACGTGAAATTTTTATATATTATAAACATTACAGAGTTTAGTTATATTTAACTTATAATAAATAAATGAGATAATATAAAATAAAATTGTAAGATGCACATAAATAGTCCCATGGTCTATCCTTAATAAAATGGAATAGATATTAAATTACTCATTACTACCAAGATGAATGAAAATTGTAAATGGACTATCCATTATTATGTTTAAAATAGACATTTTATCGTCTTATGATTTACAAAACATAGTGGAAGATGGTGTTCTACATATTTACAAACTAAATGAGGTAAACTGTATATTTTCACAAATAACAGAAGATAAACTGTCTATTTCTAAATCATAGAATAAAAAGTTTATTTTTATCTTAAAGAATAAACTATATATTTTCAAACCAAAAGAGCTAGCCGAAAAAAATATGTTATAAGAAAATAATCTTCATTTCCTATTATTATTCACATAAATTTTAAGCCTTTTCATGAGCCGCCGTGGTTTGCAATCCCGGCCCCTTCGCTTTTTCCGATTCGCCATTGTTTCACCCAACTCCGCTTTTATTTGAATCTCATTTTGGCCAAAGAAAAGCTGCAAGGAGAATGAAAATGGTGGAAAGCAGCGAAGAAGAAGATGATTTCCCCTCCATGGAAAGCGTCACCTCACAGTCCAAAATCGATACCATCTACCAGTCCAACACTGAGAAAGTACGAATTAATTTAAAATTTCCAAATTACTTACTCTAAACTCCATACTCCTTTTCTTCTTCAATCACCGATTTACACTTGTTTTATTATTATTTTTTCTGTTGCTACTGAGGTAATATGTCGACTTGCCGCTGAAAAAAGGGAGTTTTAGGCATGAAATGTTTTCGCCTTTACGCATACATTAGACATACATATGGGCGAAATTGCTTGCAACTTCGAAAATTCCTCATTTCGAGTTGCGCAGCTAAATGATCCCAGGAGGTCCCTTTGCCTCATTATATATAAAATGCTATGTTAAATTAATTTTGGGTGATACAGCTAGATTAGGTTTCTCTTGGGCATTTGTCTGTGGAAGATGGGAACGATATACCTCTGGTGTTTTCCTTTACTGGGATTGCGAATATTGACCTTTTTCAGTTCTTGACCAGTTATTTTCTTCACGGTTTTCCTTGGTGACATAAGCCTAATTTAATTCCTGCATCTTCCTTGATGTTCTGATAATTAGACTTTATCCCTTTTCTCTTCTTGATAGCTCAGAAGTTTTATTTCTTCAGGGAATCAGAAAGATCTGTTTTGACCTTCTGGATCTCAAAGATGCAGTTGAAAACTTGTGCAGTGATACACGAATGAAGTATTTGGCATTTTTGAGGTAAGGCGTTCCCCTTTTTTACGCATAGACCTATCATACAGCTGCAGCAGAGTTGGCTGCACTTCGTAAAGTATTTTCATTATATGTACTTTGAATTTTTTTTTTATTCTTTATTTGCTCACACAGAAGATTCTGCTACATATTAAAAAAAGAATGCACAGATAAATGTTCTTAAGTTAGTCGAAAGGAGTAGGATCAGTTGTTGAAATATGAGAAATCAATTATGGTTTGAGTCCTGTGGAGGTGTTCATATACAATGATTTTCTGAAAGGTTTCATTCTGATATTATTGATTTGATTGTGATTTATTTTATCCCCTAAAGTAGCCATTATACCAAGTTTGGTTTTTCATCATGTTTTGCCAGCCTAAATAGCGAACTGACCGAGACCGTTTTCTGTTGACCCATTGGCTTGAGCTTTTTAATGGTAATTGTAGGTTATCCGATGAAGTTGTTGAAACAAAGCACGAATTAAATGAGCTTCAAAAGCATATTTCTGCACAGGGGATTCTTGTGCAGGATTTAATGAGTGGTGTGTGTCAAGAATTGGAAGTATGGTCCCGAGCTAGTGGTGATGTCCTGGAAGCTCCGGATAGCCATTCTGAAATTGATTATGTAATATCAACCGAAGCGGAGGATCAAAGAATCCAACTGTTGGAGCACATTGATGTTCTTTTGGCCGAGCATAAAATAGATGAAGCCATCGATGCAATTGACGATGGAGAGCGAACTAATTCAGAGCTGAAAGGATTAGGGGACAGTTCAGCTGATGAATGCTCCTCATTCAAGTCTTCTCTGTTGAAAAGGAAGGAAATTCTTGAGACGCAACTCATCGAGATTAGCAAACAACCTTCTGTTGGTGTTTTAGAAATGAAGAAAGTTTTATCCGGTCTATTAAAGCTTGGGAAAGGTACCTTAGCACATCAGATATTTTTGAAATCTTATGGATCCCGCCTCCAGAGAAGTATTGAAGATTTTCTTGCTCTATGTCCTTGCTACCCTGAGACATATTCGGCGACATTATCTAACCTCGTCTTCTCAATGATTTCATTGGCAACCAAAGAATCTGGTTTGATGTTTGGGGACAATCCTGTTTACAGTAATAAAATTGTTCAATGGGCAGAATGGGAGATAGAATCTTTAGTCCGTTTGGTCAAGGAAAATGCACCATCTTCTGAGACAGCTTCCGCATTACGTGCAGCTAGCGTGTGCGTTCAGGCTAGTCTTAACCACTGCTCTGCCTTGGAATCTCAGGGTCTCAAACTGTCGAAGGTGCTTTTGGTTCTTTTGCAGCCATACATTGAAGAGGTCTTGGAATTAAACTTTCGACGAGCTAGGAGAGTGATTCTTGATTTGGTTGGAGGGGATGAGAGCATGCCATTATCACCTCGCTTTGCGTCTCCACTTTCGACATTTACATCTTCATCGGATACTATGGTTGTTGACTGTGGAATGAGATTTATTTTCGTTGTCAAGGTGAGTTGATTGCGTGGCATTTTGTAGTTTTAGTCGAACACTAGGTGAGCTTGGGAAAGGCGACAACTGCAATTATTGTGATCAGATATATGATTTATTATAATAACCGAACAAGTGTGAGAATCACAGGAAAATTTCCATCTTTATGCCCTATGAACTATTTTTTCAAATCAATTTCACTTCTCATTGATATTTAGTTTCATCTGCAGGAAATAGTTGAGCAGTTAACCGGTTTGGTCATCCTGCATTTTGGAGGAAACATATTGGCAAGGATTTCTCAGCTTTTTGATAAGTATGTTGACCTTTTGACAAAAACCTTAATCGGCCCATCTGAAGATGACCATCTTATGGAGCTAAAAGAGCATGTACCTTTAAAAGCTGAAACAGATTCTCAACAACTTGCTTTGTTGGGTACTGCCTTTACTATTGCTGAAGAATTATTGCCAATGGTAGTGTCACGAATTTGGAATGTGTTAAGTGAAAGCAAGGAAACAGGGAGTGGAGTGGCTGATAATTTATTATCTTCTGTAAGTAACGCTGTTGATCCCAAGGACTGGAGACGTCAACTTCAGCATTCTCTGGATAAACTTAGAGATCATTTCTGTCGACAATATGTTTTAAGTTTTATTTATTCTAGAGATGGCGAGACCCGATTAGATGCGCAGATTTACATACGTAGCAAAGAGAAAGATTTGACGCGGAATGCTGATCCTCTCCCTTCATTGCCATTCCAGGTTTTCATTTTTTGCTCCACCCCCGTCCGCCCCTTTCCTGAAATGTTTTCCCTGGAGTCAAAGAAGGATACACATACCTTAATTTAATGTAGTAATAATAATAACCGTACAGGCATTATTTGGGAAGCTGCAGCAACTAGCAGCTGTGGCTGGAGATGTTTTGCTAGGAAGAGAGAAGATACAGAAGGTTCTGCTAGCAAGGCTGACAGAGACAGTGGTGATGTGGTTGTCAGATGAGCAGGAGTTTTGGGGTGTTCTAGAGCACGATTTGGCTCCTCCTCTTCGCCCAGTTGGACTGCAGCAGGTAGTTGTAATATGACATTCTTTTTCCTTTCAATATTTTCCTTCAAGTATTCAAGTTGATTTCGCTGAACTTGTGTATTGCAGTTAATACTTGATATGCATTTCACTGTTGAAATCGCACGTTTTGCGGGGTATCCATCTCGGCACGTGCATAAAATAGCCTCGGATATAATCGCTCGTGCAGTGAAGGCATTCTCTGCTAGAGGAATTGATCCCCAGAGGTAACCTTGCCTGCCTCATTCACCTACCTATTGTAATTGAATTTTGTTATTGAGGCTCTGTTTCTCCTCAGTTCCCTTCCTGAGGATGAATGGTTTGTGGAAACTGCAAAAGTGGCAATAAACAAGCTTCTGATGGTAGCTTCGGGGTCGGATATCTCAGAAGTTGATGATGAAGAGCACATAGTATTGGAAGATGATGTGATATGGGATTCCGAGGACTCTCCTTCTTCCCTGTCAACAGTGGATACTGAAGAGTCATTTGCATCTGCAAGAATGGAAGAATTGGACAGCCCTGTGGACTTGACTGATCCTGAAAACTGATGAAACTAAAATAACTGAATGAGGGGCCTATCAATATGTAATATTCCCTTGTAAAATGAGTCACAATGTAATGTTACCGTCTTATCGAGCTAATTCATTAGCATGTATGCATCTATGTATCTCGTTAATTCTGTTTCTTTTTTCCCAGCATGGTTTTTATTAAAAGATAAAACACAAAAAGAAATTTCATAGAACAGGGTGAATTAGATCGAAGTTTACCAGTTGAGTACAACATGGTATTACACAACGTAAAGGTTTTTGGCCAAAAGGTGGCTCAATCTCATTAACAATATATACGCGCGCTAAATTTGTCGGCAATTTCGATTGATTTTTGCTATTTATTTACGAAAATGCAACTCACTCATTTCTTCTCCTCAGTTCCTCCCCTCCGTTTCTGGTTCGCTAGCTTCTCCTTTTTCTCGAAGCACCAGCTGTCTCGTACTCTTCGAACTGGAACAGGAAAGAGACTGAAAAGACTTTGAAATTTGTGGTTCGTCCTCTAATTCCACTACCGATTCTTTGTCCCTGCGTTTATTGAGGTGAGATCTGCTACGCTTTTTTGTATTTGGGTTGACGAATGAGTTGCTTCAAGAAAAATGTAGAATCTCGAGCGGTTTTTATTTCATTTGCTTCTAAACTGACATGGGCTCTTCCAATAGGTTGAGAATGAGTCTGGATTATCCAACTCCATTCCAATTCTTGTCGGTGACAATGGGAGGTGGGCCCCACGGAGGATGTGGTGCAGGCATTGAATGAGAAATTGGTCGATCCTCGCTTACCCTTGATGATCTCTGTTACTGGCAAAGAAGCTCAGAAATCTGTTGCCAAACAGGTCATTTGTTTGTGATTTTTATTTTCCAATTGATTGAGCATTAATGTTCATGTTGCCCACTTGGTAGCAATGTTCTTAACGTAAGTGATTTGTTGCTCAAATTGGGATTGCAGAAATCTTGCACAAATCTAGAAACTTGTTTTGGTGGAGACTGTGGGCTTCTTTTTCTGTTTTTGGTGCTCCATAAGAATTTTATGGTTTTTTTGTGTGGTTCAAATGCATTCACTGCATGCATTTGTTTTGAGTTAGTTTGTGTTTCACAAACACAAGAATCTTCATTATGTATGGGGGTGGGAATGTCGGTATATCTACTGCTGTGATCTACAAGTGGAGTAAAAATAGTTACATGGAGTCTTGTTGGTTTCGTCTTTTATCCTTATAATAATTGTAGTTAACACAAGCACGAGGGTTGGGGTGGGGTATTTGGCGATTAGGTCTTGGCTACCCATGGGATAATGCCCCATGAGGTAGATCAAGGTTAAAGCAGGTGTTAATTGCAGCTTATTAAAACTAAATTGATTATAGCTTTTGGTTTTGATGTTTGATAATTCTTTAAAGTTACTCTTTCTGTGTATTCATATTATCAGGGGATATATAGGTAATTTTGTTGCTTACATTTGATCTTATGCTTGTTCTTATCGTATAATATGTTGTGATTACAATTGCATTAGTTGAAGGGTCTGTACTTATTATTGTTCTGCTTTGATATTTTTTGATTGTTTGTTTTAGTTACTCTGGTTTTCTGAAGTACATTATCTATTTCATTTTGAAAAATGTTCAACGTCCTATTATTTGAATTTATGCTTGAGGCACATGGCTTTTTCCTAGCTGAAATCACAACCTTGTACCAAATAGTTTTCTAAGTCTTGTACGCTATTCTTATAAACTCATTGCTTTTAGTTTTTTTTTGTCTTAGCTCAGAATAAGAAAATTCCCTTTCAATTTGACATTTTGATTAACAATCTAATTAATTTAGCTATAATTATTTTGTAAATATAGGTCTTGTGCTTTATGTGTACTTTGTTTCATGAAGTTACTTATTAAAGCACGTGTTCATTGCAGCTTATTAAAACTAAATTGATTATAGCTTTTGGTTTTGATGTTTGATAATTCATTCAAGTTACTCTTTCTGTGTATTCATATTATCAGGGGAAATGTAGGTAATTTTGTTGCTTACATTTGATCTTATGAATGTTCTTAGCGTATAATATGTTGTGATTACATTTGCATTAGTTGAAGGGTGTGTACTTATTATTATTCTGCTTTGATATTTTTTGATTGTTTGTTTTAATTACTCTGGTTTTCTGAAGTACATTATCTATTTCATTTACAAAAATGTTCAACGCCCTATTATTCGAATTTATGTTTGAGGCACATGGCTTTTTCCTAGCTGAAATCACAACCTTGTACCAAATAGTTTTCTAAGTCTTGTACGCTAATCTTTTAAACTCATTGCTTTTAGTTTTTTCTGTCTTAGCTCAGAATAAGAAAATTCCCTTTCAATTTGACATTTTGATTAACAATCTAATTAATTGAGCTATAATTATTTTGTAAATATAGGTCTTGTGCTTTATGTGTACTTTGTTTCACTGAAATTACTTATTAAAGCAGATGTTCATTGCAGCTTATTAAAACTAAATTGATTATAGCTTTTGGTTTTGATGTTTGATAATTCATTCAAGTTACTCTTTCCGTGTATTCATATTATCAGGGGAAATATAGGTAATTTTGTTGCTTACATTTGATCTTATGCGTGTTCTTATCGTATAATATGTTGTGATTACATTTGCATTAGTTGAAGGGTTTGTACTTATTATTGTTCTGCTTTGATATTTTTTGATTGTTTGTTTTAATTAATCTGGTTTGCTGAAGCACATTATCTATTTCATTTATAAAAATGTTCAACGTCCTATTATTCGAATTTATGCTTGAGGCACATGGCTTTTTCCTAGCTGAAATCACAACCTTGTACCAAATAGTTTTTTAAGTCTTGTTACGCTATTCTTTTAAACTCATTGCTTGTTGCAAAAAACTTGTTTCTTATCAATAACAGTATCCGGACTTTATTTGATACTAAACTAGATGAAATTCACCAACATGTATATCCCGCACCCTATATACTTATGGATTTCGAGCTTTGATGTGATTTACAAGTGCTTTGGTGTCCATTCAAATATTCCAATTGTGGAGCTGTTGGGATTTCATTGCACAAGGCTAGAGTTCAAGACATGTTGAGCATGTTAGTGTTAATTTTTTTGATAAACAAACTTAGAATTTTCCTTGATAAAAAAACTTAGAAAAAAGTAAGTAATATATGTCAGATTTGGTCAGGTGTCACTTATAATTGTATTCCTTTTTGCTATAGAGTAATAGATAGATGTCAATATTATCTCCTTAATTATAGTGACTAATTACTTATGTCTTTTGGTTTTTATGGATTAATTATATATATTGTGATGTTTATGGTTTTTTTTCCCGGACATTCCAATTTACTGGGAAACTCTGCCAAATATTTTATAGAAACCACGACATAATCACAATTATATGCTTATATAGCATATAGGACAGGCACAAATCATCAGCATATATAACTGGTTGCACGTCTTCTATGCAAATACACATTGCTTACTAATTCCAAGCAATACATTAACTTGTTGCTTGGGATTACCTTAGTACAAGTTGGATTTTCATATGTATTTATCTTACATATTAGAACTTGTCCAGTCTCCATCACTTCCCTAGAGTGTAGTCTTACATCTATGTGCTTCGACATTTCGTAGAAAACTTGATGCTTTGACATGTGAATGGCACTTTGATTGTCACAATATACAACACCAAGTTCTTCCATTAAACCTCTCATCCACTCAGCTTCCTTCACTGCTTCTGTAACCGTCATGCACAATGCTTCAATGGTTGATAAAGCAACAACGGGCTGTAGCATTGCCTTCCAACTCACAACAGCACCATACACAGTCAATATGTACCCTGCTAAAGACTTTCTTGTGTCTATAACCCGCATAATCTGAGTCCATGTATCCAGCTACTACATCTGATCCTTCTTCCGTAGCAATGAATCTCCAGCCAACATTTATTATGCCTTTGATGTATCCCACTATCAATTTCACGACCTTCCAATGTTCTCTTCCTGGATTGGCCATGAATCTACTTACCAAACTCAACCCATAGGCAAGACCAGGCCTTGAGCATACATACCATTACACAAGACTCCCTACGACACTTGCATAAGGTATGCTTTCCATTTGCTTCTTTTCTTCATTAGTTCATGGTGCTTGTGAAGTGGACAGCTTGAAGTGTTGTGCTATGGGTCCTTGGACTGGTTTGCACCTGTCCATAATAAATATTTCGAGAACCTTTCGTAAGTATCCAGATTGTGTTAGAAACAATCTTATGATTGTGTTTGTCAAAGTGCATTCTACCTTCTTAAGTGGAAACTCATCTTCTTTAAGCACCACTTCCATACTCATTATTACCTTTTGCATACGTGATTCGACACACCACAACCTATGATTCACGGAGACTCCTAAAAATCACTCGGTGCAATGTCGAGTACTTTTAGGACACCGACACTCATCGGACACGCCACGTTACGTGTCATAATTTTCTAAATATGTTTCTATTATTATTTATTATATTTATTTCTTTTTACTTATCATGAATTTTTGAATATATTTTATTATTTTTATCATAAATTTTACTAAATTATTGCATTTTAATTGATCATTGTTTTTTGTTTTGTTATTACTTTTTATTACTTATTGTTTTACTATTAATTATTATTCATATTATTTGAGTCAAAAAAATTATTATTCATATTAATAATTTTATATTTTTGTAGAAGGAAATTAATTATTTAGGAATGTAAATAATTCGTCTAAAAAAGGAAGGCAAATAATATTATTTTGTTATTTGATTGTAGGGATACGTTTGTAATAAAATACAATAATCACTTTTTATCACACTATGTAGAAGGTATAATTTATCAACCAAATTATGTACAAATAATATGTACAGTACGGGCTTTATATGAGTCGGTCGAGCCATCCGGATAAAATATCCACGAACCAACCGCTGGATGAGAAAGGATGTAGAATCAATCCTTATGTTATCCTTGAGTTAAACATAGTCTTAATTGATAAATTTTAATCATTCACATAAATATATATTCTACTATTTCATAAATCAAAATCATATAATTAACTTATATGATTGCATTCGTTTAATATAGGTACTTATTGTGGCCGAGAGTTACTCGTCGCACACTGCTGCGCGACGGGCCTTACCTAGTCTATTAATAAGTCTTATTTAATTTAATAGACGCAACTGTGTGTACAGGCGACAAATAAAAGTACCATTTTTCTTAGAAACTTAATGTAATCGAATAATTTAGAAATTTTGACCTAATACTGGAAATTATTTTTCCGTGGGATGAAGATTTTATTTTGTGGCTGTATTTTGTTAAGAAAAAGAAAAAATAGGGAAAATAGGGGATCTATATCAAGGATTTTACTAGGTAGTGTGGATAGAGAAATACCATGGACCGCGGAGATAAGAATTCCAGTATCTGACGGGGAAGATTGGCGCTACTATTGTTTTCTCACTACTTCAAGCCTAAACCCTCCGGATGTACATTCTATTCGACACTGATTTTGAGGTTGGATGACTCAAATTCATCGCATTCACTTGCAGAAATGGAGGTGGACGGTCTCTGAGTGGAAGAGGCGTATGTTAGAGGAAGGAAATTGCACGGTACCACTATTTCCTTTCCCCAGGGATATGATTAACTTTACTCGTCTTTCAGGGTTTATATTGGGGAAGAAAAGTTCTGATACGAATGCAAACACCTCAAGTTCGAACTGCTGGAAGACATGTGCAACGTTTGAAAGTGTAACCATATGGAATCATGATGCCATTCCCTCAAAAGGCGACGCATTTTTGCGTGCCTTTCACTGGTTTCCCGTTATACAAGCAGTAAGTCCTCTTCTGATTGGTTGAGAATATAATAGTTCTTCTCGTTGAGTCGTTCTATTTGTGAATGTAGCTGCATCAACCAGTCAGTGTTGAAGATATGGAATCTACATGCACCGATTAGAAGCTGCCTCTTAACCAAGAGGAACCTTTTACCAGCTGAATTGTAATGTATTCATGTCGTGCTAAAGCATTGAAAATTGTCATCTTTTGCTGAGATAGATTTATTGTTTGCACATTATGGAGTTCGGTTATTATTTCCCTGCTGTTAACTGTGGATGGAAGTAACATATCTCTATTCATCGCTACGAGCCTACGCTTCATCTGTCCTTCTTTCCTTTAAGAATTACCTAAATGTTTATTCATTGAAAGCTCATGCTTGCATGATTAAAAAAAGAAAATCCTCAATCTTCTACTTCTTTTCTGGGATATTAAGAGGTGAATGAAGTAGTTGTTTCCCGTGTCTTCTGGAGAATCTCAAGTATCAAAGAATTTAAGCCAGCAGAAAAGGAAGAAGATAAAGCGTGTGAGTGTGAAATGGAATATTGTTTAGGTCGGGGACTGGAATCTATTGATACAATGAATCAGGAATGGAGTAATGAGGTGGCATTTGTTTGTCAAGCACCAAATGTTGGGTTAATCCTTCAGAATCTATATTATAATAAACAAAAGTTCCGTATGCCATTACTTAATTTACTTATTTTATTATGTAAAAGTGAATGAATGCAGCCTCTCTTTTTCATATTCCAAAATCACTTGCTTCGTTCTTTCATCTTTCCTTTTTCCCATTGAAGCCAGAAACCATATTCCTTCCAACTTCTTTATTGTCCCCTTCATTATATATATGGTGGTGGGATGGAATAATAGGCGTCTTCATATTCATTAATTCTCTAGCTTGTGCGTACCTGCATTCCATCAACTTCGAGATGACCTCCAACTATACTTATCCACACCACACAGGAAATCCTCAATTGATATACAAAAAGGTGCGTGCATTCATGTCTACTCATCCTCTCCTAATTTTTTGCAACCAATTTTAATCATCAAATATGTATTTATTTCTGCTATTTATTGCATACATCCTCATCATTATATGTAGTAATACGGCAAAGATGTTATCAGTTTGTCTGCTTTTGTTTTGTTTATTGCCCACTTTGGTTCGTGTGATGGGTTTTCTTTAATTAGATTAGACGTAGTTTGTAAAAGGGGCCGAGTACCCCTTGTACTACCTTTAATATTTGTCTTACCAAAAAAAAAATTAGTTAATTACTTCATGTGTAGGCAGACTTGTGGCGGGCCGATGATCATTCCACCCCAAGATCTGAATGTTGTTTGGGGTAGAGATGACAGATACTGGAATATACCTGGCAATGGGTACGTATGTGAGTGCTTAATATATATTCTTCTTAAAGATAATTAAGAAATAATACTCATCAATGTAATTACAGGAACATGGCTGCAGAGTTGTATCAAGTGTCTTGGCTGGAGGTTACATGTAGTGTGAACGACACGAATCCGAACAAGGATTACGAAGTGGGATTTGAAGTATCCTTAGCACCAGATGCCTTTGGTTGGGGTGTCTCTCCTATCTACATTATGGTTAAGAGAGGGAAAGACGGTAAATTTTCATGGACAAAATTTCAAGTTGACCCCGATGAAACCCGGATGTTTAAGATTGTTGGGAAACTGGCACGTTCTCAAAGTACAGATCAATCTTCAACCGATGATAAGAAGCTTTACTTTGGTTTGTACGAAGTATGGACTGGAAAGTGGAAGGGTGGCCTCAGAATTCACAATGCTTATGTCACAGAAATATAACAACCCCACAAACTATATATTTTATACATACATACACGTTCATTATTAATTTTGATGTTTTTGTATTTTATGTCATTATTGATTATTGATTTTTTATTATTATTTTAAATTATCCGTATACACGGTGTTATAGGTAGAATTCATGATTGGGCAAAAACTGGTAGGATTAATGTGACACCGGAAGAGTTTTCATTACTTGCAGTATTAAAAGTTTGTCAATAAGTTTGTATTGTAATCTGAATGTAATGTATTATCGGTGATAAAAACTATACTTCTCATCTCATTCATCAGCCTAATTCAGCGCCGTGAGCACTGATCATTTTGTGCATTGATTACTCATAGAATTTCTGAGACGATACTCAGAGTTTATCCAACTGCTCATTCGCCATGATTCTTAAAGAATCAAGTGGCACATAGTTCGGAAAGGATTATAGCCGTACCAGCAAATTTCTCTTCAGTTTTAATTTTAAATTTTTAAGACATTTATGATTAAATAAATCACCGAAATCTGCTGTCTTGATAAGAAAGGGAAAGGAATAAAGGTGGTGGCTAGCTAGATAGGGGGAATGGAATCTACCAAAAAGAAAAATGGAGGGCTTAAAAGATGATATTATCGAAATGTGCCGCTTGGCATATACTAAAGCTGGTAGAAATCAAGTTGAATAGAACCAGCAAGTGTGTCCACTATACGAGAAAGGAATATGAATATGCCAACATCCTCTCTTTTCCACCTGTTATCAATGACACGAAAATCAACGTAACAAGTTGAAACTTTTAAATGTGTTACGTCTTGCAGTTAAACAACTAATGCTGTAATTTACAAAGAAAGGCAAAAGTTGATCGACTCGAGATATTATCAAATTGGAGCAACCAATTACTTCAAAAGGCATCTGACTATATCTTCTTTTCCCAGCCAACAGTCGAAGTCAACTTCAGAAGAAAATCTCATGGCAATAGCTAACCTCCGAAATTTAAATTAAAAAGAACACCAATCAAGAAAATGGATCAGGTAATGACTGCACAATCAGTACCAAACCAAATAGTTTCTAACTCGGACTGAACTCAGTTGCCCACAGAGCTTGGCAGCAGTTTACAAGCATCTTCAAATTCCGACTTATTCAAGACCCTAAAAAATATGTCAGAATATAAAATTATGTTAGCAGATGATACAGTGATGATATCAAACAACCATGGATTGATTTACCTGGATTTGTCCCATATATAAAGCTACAAATATGATGAAGCATCTTGCATATATAATAGCCCCTGATAAAGACGGAACATCTACTGACTTCGGCAATCAACACCAGCCGCCACAAGTCGATTAGTTGGGACACCAACCTGCCTATTTTCTATCTGGATTTTAACAATATTACTCAAAGTTCTTGACTTTCTATCTAAATGCATCAGATTTAGATAATTAAGCCTGAAAGAAAAGGAAAAAATGAAAAAAATTATGCAGCTCAAGAAAAGATGACAAATTACCAGTGCATGGATTTAAAATTTATAGGTATTATATTTAACAGGCTCAGGGCAAAAAACTGATTATCAACATGGTTTGTCACTATAAGAAACACAGAAGACAATATGATTTATAACCTGGGAACAGGATCCAATAAATGAATCACTACAATGTAAGACATCTACAAGTTTTGTATGCTGTTGTTCTGTTGTGGTGGCTGCATATACCCTATGGTAGCATAGAATCACACCATATGCCTCCAGTTCCCTGCACAATTCACGAATAAAAACTGTAGGACTTCGTGAGAGACAGGATTACAACTTCTAACATATACGGAATCTCATAGTCAATAATGCTCATACACCTGAAACAAATTTCCATCGAGCCATGAACATGAAAAATAGCAATTTTAAACGGAGTTTAAATAATTCTAAGAATTGGTGCCCAACCCAATATTTTAAATCTTAAGTTGAACCAACAAACACCAAAGTTGAAGACAGAAGTATCCCTAGAATAAACCTCAGAAGCAGCTGGCAATAAAGAACAAATGTAGCTAATAGATCAGTCAACACATCCTTAATTAACCGAAAATCAACTGCCATTAATAGACTGAAAAGCAGCAAAAGTTTGCCATGAAATGCCCTAATTGTCATCATTTCAAGCAAGGTGGTAGCTAGAGTACAAAAACTTGGTCTGTGTAAGAAATTCCAAAAAAATAGGGAAAAAATGCTTTTGGATTCATAGCATATTAATATGTGCATAATAAAACTATACAACCATACAATTAATAAACATGGACAGTGACTAGTTGCATGATGATATAATCAAGTAAGTCAGCAAATAAAGTGTTAATAACTTCAAGAACTCCTCAAAACCATAGAATTCAAGCAATCAAATAGTAGCTCCTGAAAGAAAATTCTAAACATCACCAACCATTGGAAGAAGGAAATCTGCAGGTACATTAACAGAAAGCCATTCGCAGATCATAACTTCATATAAAAACAAAATAATCTGCACGAGTAATATAAAAACCGGTATCTATTGAACAAAGGGCCATTGTTACCCAAAATGGTTATTGTTAGTCCACTCATGCCCAGTTTTGAGAAATTAAAACCAATAGCATAGATTGAAGATTTACCGAGATATCTTCAAGGCTATAAGTCTGCTAGTTGGAAGCACTTCATATAGCGAAAAACACCAAAGTGCTGCCCTGCCCTACATTGCAAGAGATTGTTAACCCCACGAGTCTTCTTGCAACAAGCATTTCAAATGGCTGAATCACCCATATGCTACCCCTGCACTAAATTCGCCAATGGCATCCTTCCTATGCCATAGAGACCCTGCAAAAGAAAAATCAATCAGAAACTAGGCCATTCATTTACAGTTACCAAAGATAGACTGCAGTTATACTTCGCACTCAATAAAGGGAATAGTTACACATCTTCATGCTTATGGTACATTGATTACCCTTCCACATTTTCCCAAACAAAAACAAAGAATTTAACCTTTTCTCCTTAAATATCTTCTCGGACATATCAGCAATGAGTGAATAATTGTTACTGTCATAGCATGCATTCATAAACGCTGCCAGTGTTACACGATCAACAGTTTGGTTTACGTCTAACAGTTTATCAAAAAACTGGGCAGCCATCTCTGCTTTAGTTTCACTACAAAGCTTTCTGACCAAGGTACTAATGGTGCGAACCCATGGCTTTTTGTCTAATTTTCCAAGCAGGATCATTGTGGTTGAAGATTCATTTTTCTTGCAGAACTCATAAGCTATTGTCATTCGAGTAACTTCACATGGAGACAGACCTTTGTCTACCATTTCCTCAAAAAGTTTTCTAGCCTCATCCAACATGGATTCCTTGCAAAGACCGCTGATTAATGCCCCGTAAGTAAAACTATCAGGCACACAACCGTTGTCCAACATCCTATGGAAAAAATTTCTAGCCATGTCAGTATTAGTATCTCGGCAATACCCACAAATCATGGATGTATAAGTTTGCGTGGTTGGGACATGGCCCATTTTAATAGCATCATCAAATATTTTTTCACATTCTCTTATTTTCCTCTGCCTAGAAAATGCTGAGATCAAAGTTGTGTAAGTATGCATATCAAGTGCAATACCATATTTGATCATCTTACTTACAAGTGCCAAAGCTCTTCTAGTATTATCCACCTTGCAGCTTTCAGATATAAGAATGGTGTACGTAATTTTATCAGCACAGACTCCAATCTGATTGCTTCTTTTCAGCAACTGATAAGCCTCCTTAACCTGTCCTTTCTTACAGAGGCCATCAATAACAGCATTATATGTAATCTCATTAGGAGTTAAACCCTCTTTACCCATTTTATCCATTAATTCATATGCTCGGTAGAAATTTCCCTCCTTAGAATGACCATCAATAACGGCAGTATATGTTTTCAAGTTTGGCACCAATCCTTGTTCTTGCATTTTGACTAGCAACATCTCTGCCCGGTTCAACTTCTCCTCTTTACAGTATCCGGCAATCATGGTTGTATATGTGTGCACATTTGGCTTGTAATTATCGCTCCTAACAAGTTTCAAGAAAAGCCTAAATGCTTTATCAATCCAACCTTTCTTACAAAGACCGTAAATCAATGCAGTATGAGTATATACATTTGGCTTCAAGCCACTCTCAACCATCTCCTCCAATAATTCAAATGCTTGCTTGATACTACCCCTGTTGCTCAATCCATTCATTAAACATGTATAATTAATAACATTTGGTTTGAGTCCCATGGCGACCAGCTTATTAAAGGCCCATAATGCTCTATTCACGAAACCCATTTTACAAAACACATTGACAATCAAACTACACGTAGCATTGTCCACAATAAAGCCTCTACGAAACATTGCATTCAACCATCTATCAGCATCTGAAACTCTCGCAATTCGACAATATGCCACGACCATCGACTTAAAACTACAGGGATCAGGAATCACACCCCTATGACACATTTCAGCAAACATATCCTCAGCAATCTCAACACAACCCATCTCGTTCACCGCGCTCAACACACAATTCAAGGTGTGGGCACTCAAAACCAGGCCTTGGCTCTGCATTTCAATAACCATGTCAGCAGCTTCCTTCAACATCCCTGCGTCACCAAAATTCCTCAGCATGCAACGCAAAACTTCATGGGCTCTCTCAAAGTTCCCATTTCTAATCAAGCAAGTAGCTGAAACAATGTAAAACCTCATAAAGTGCCTAAATTTAGGAAACCCAATGGCCCAGTAAAAGAAGCTCAATGCCACCATGGAGCCTGCCTCGTCAGCCAATGAGGCCACCACGGAGATTGCCTGTTCTCGGGTAAAATATTCTGAGTTTATAGGCAAATTCAGCATGAAATGTGTCGAATTGAATAGGGAAGTTTTTTTCTTTTGAGCATAGTATGATTGGCAAACCCAAGAGCAGACTCTTTTGATTGTTGAAGATGGCGAAGAGTGAGCGCAGTTAAAGGTCGGACTGGGGAAGTGGCAAAAGGATCTTGCAGCATAGAGATAAAAGAGGTCATTGGCAAGTGTTGTAAGTGATTGGTGGTGGCGTAGGATTCTGCTTCCCAAATCAAGAAATACAAGGCAGGACGCCATGAAAATGGAATATTTGTACCTTGGCAGGACCTCTTATCAACCTGGCTGGTATGGTGGAACGGGCAAACGAAATTTAGAACCATTTTGCTTTAGATTGTAAGGGTGGGCCACTATACAAAGATTCATCGGCCCAACTTTTATCTCGTGATTTTTCCCTCATAGTTATTTTCGATTCAGTCTCTAAAATATTCAGTGATCCATTTTAGTCAATAAAAAACAATTCCTGGTTCAATCCCAACAATAAGTCGACCGTGAAAACAAGTGACTCATTCGAGAATATTTTTAAATCTTTAGGCACTAAATCGAGTCTGATTTGTTCTCAATTCAGTCTCTATAGTTTTAAACATACTCCTTGTTCATTCCCTCTCTGTTTTCTTCTTACGACATACTTAACTTCAGGGACTGAATTGAGAATTTTTTTAAAATTTTAGATACTAAACCGGGTCACTGAAAACTTGAGGAACTGAACCGAAAATAAACCCAAACCATGTGGATGTTTTAATGTATTTCCCCTGTTTTTTAAATAGATTTAACGTAATTTTAATGATGTACATTGGATTTAACTATTTCAAAAATTCCAAATAAATTTTAATTTAGTTCGATCTCATTTTTCATTAGACCAATTTCATTTAGAAAGATTATTGTGTTTGTTTGATATTAGTATCATTGAACACTCTTTCATATGTAAAAGGTACAAACCATCTCCATTTAGATGTACTTAAGGATGAGGATGTGGCAAGACTCATTGAGCTTGGAAAGGTATATTATTGAACCTCATTGTGTTGTATGTATATACTAAAACAATATGAATCCTCAAGCCCCGGTAAAACTTATTTGTAATCTGGTATATTTAAATGTTATGGTATCAAGCCACCATACGCTGCTTAAATAAAAATGGTATCCTATAAATGCTCAAATTAGACTTTGTAAGTGACTAAATATCTTGTACTTCTTGATTCTCAAGAGATCGTGGCTTTCGATGTGACCGGTAAGTGATGCAGATGAATATCTCGAGAGAACTTCCCATTCCCCAGCTTCTGTGAGAGCTGGAATTCACATTCGTGTATGGATGGAGGTTGGCTTAAAGACTTGAGATTTCAAACTTCACTTCCTTTATGTTATGATGTTCAGAAGGACTCTATTGATGCAACCTTTTCTTTCTAGCTGTGTAGACAAAATGGGCAACGTTCGTGGTCGAATTGAAGGAATGAGCCCAAGTGAGAGCGCCGATAGTTGGCTCTCATTTGGTGAGTAACGTTTCTTTAATAAAATATGGTATTTCTCATATTAGTCATTCCATTCAAATCATAGCAGGCCAAACAAAGTTAAGTGAAAATAAACTGATGTCTGGGATATGATACTGTTATTGATGCTGGAATGGTTGACGGCGCATTGGGGAATTATTATTACTCTAATAGTAGCATTGAAGGTGTTGAACATCATCGGAATGCTTGGAAAACTTAGGCGGCCGGTGGAGTTGTGGTTTATACTAAACTTCATTGCTAAACAGTGTTCATGTAAGTTGGTTGAGTTGCATGTTTAGACAATCATTTTAAAGTGAAATCTTTTTTTTTTCTTGGATGTTTTTTTCAGGTTATTGCATTTAGTGATGAGGAAAGGGTTGCGTTCCAATCCACCTTAGGAAGTACAGCAATCGCGGACATACTACCTTCTTCAACTCTGCATGCCCGTGATAAGAGGTTCACGAAATTATGTTGGCTTGCAATGTGGTAAAAAACTATCTGACTAATATTTCAGTGATGTCACAGTGCAAGGTGCTTTGGGAATGAACTCAATTGAGGTTACCAAGCAAAACTTTTTGCAGCTCAAATATGACCCCGAGTCTGCCTGGGGTTATATTCAGGTAGCAAGTAGCGCAGCATAGCAGATGACCTACTCAATTGGTTCCATATTTTAACAATTATATACTATATTATATAAGATGCTATCCTAATTCATTTTTTGCATCACAGGTTCACATTGAACAAGGACATGTACTGGAGACTGCTGGTCTTCCTCTTTGTATGGTGAAAGGCATTGCAGGGCAGATTCGGATGAGGTATTCAGTATTTTTTCAATACACATTCCCTCCACCAACTCCAGTTGCACGCTGTTGTAATTTAAACAAGAACATACTTAAATATCAAGTATGAACTCAAATATATTTTAGCCTTGACAAAGGCCCATTGCATGTATACAAAGCTAGGAATTTGGTCGCATATATATATATATATATATATATATATATATATATATATATATGAGAAAAGTAACAGCTCAATCCAGACATTTAATTTACGAGCAATATTGAGAAAACTGATCTCACAAATCCCCACATCCAAAGTCAGACCGAAGACAGTAAGGATGAAGCATCAATGTCAACAGGAAAAAAAATGCAGCCATTGCCAGCTGCCGATCTCTGGAAAATAAAAATAAGCTTACATTGAAATACTCATCTCAAAATAGAATATGAGGGTTCTCTCCTCCTCAGCGCAACCTGCGAGCCTCTCTTTCAGACTCAAGGAGAGTGAGAACATCACCCTCTCGAACAGGTCCCTTCACGTTTCTCATGATAAACCGGTTCTGGTCATCAATAAACTTGACTCTCACTTGGGTCACTTGCCCACGGGACCCGGTCCTTCCAATCACCTTCACTACAATTGCATGCTTGATTTGGGACTCCATTCTTTCTTCAAAATAACCAAAAAGTGTCAAGTACACAATAAATATGAATAGTGATTAGTGAAAAGTAAATAATTGTAGCAGCGTAACAAAATTTACTTGTTGCTCAAATGACCAAAAAGATAATTCACAGGTGATCTGTCAACAATAAGTAACACGGTATAGTAATAGAACCAACACTCCCGCAAACACACTTTTAACAAAGGAGAATTCAAAAAAAAAAATCACAGATATTTGAACATGCTTCTTTTAATCAGAAATTTCAGTTCACCAACAAATCACATATCTATCATTCTCAATAAACTTTACACAAATCATTAAACGAGGATAAGCCGCTCACATAATTAATGCAAATGTCTAACAAATGGGAAAGACCGAGCGGAGGTAATCAAATATAAAGCATAAACAGCTGGATTTTTGATACTACAAGAGAAAAAAAGGAAGTCTTTGATATACAAACATCCACACACAGTGTGGATCGGATAGAGCCATAGTTTTGCTCACTCGTGGTTTTCATTTTCATGTGTAAAAGTAACATAAATTCAAGGGAGGGGGGAAATCAAGACAGGAACAAACACAAACTTAAATCGTAGACAACAATAATTATCCGAAATAATATAAAAGAAAAACGTATACATCAATCGAAAAGTATAACAATAGCAAATAATCACTAAGAAGAAAATGGGAATAACCTAATCAAAGGGGAAATTTGGCTGCAAAGAATATAGGCGACGGCCAAGAGTGCTGTTCTACGGAAAATGGTTGATTCTTGTAACCTAGATCCAGGATTTATACGCTCCACTAACCCTAGATGGGTAAATTGGTAAATTATTAATTTTGTAGCCCACTAAGTTGATATTCTGTTGAAGCCCAATTTTGAAGTCCACTATGGCAAAATGCAGAAGAAAAATAGAAAATTCATAAACCTTTAAAAATATATATTTGCACCCAAAAAACCCTAAAATCATTTCTTGAGTATTGATTATCTTAATTTTACAAAATAAATTCCAGGAGCATGTAAATCAAATATATAATTATAAAATTGTTGCATAAACCATAAAGTCTTTAAAAATATTATATATAATTTTATTAAAATAAAAGAAATAAATTTAAATTCATTTAATAATCTTTTAATTTTAAGCAAATTACACTAAGATTTATGAAAATAATTTATTATTTTAAATAACTTAATAATCTGACACCAGCATGTAACAATTTTTAAATTAATTTATTTTTAATAATAAAGATAAATTTTACTTATATAACTAGATGAGCAGTCGTATTCTATAAAGAAAATTGATTTGAAGAAAACAAGTTGCATTAAATTAGTATGTTATTTTAATTAAAAATTACTCTTTATAATTAAATCCCATATCCTAGAAAACAAGTCAAAATCCACATAGCTCAGCTCCAAATACTGAAATTAAACATAAATGGGAGACACATTCAATTGACACTCAAACATGAAATAGATTTCAATGTATAGAGTTCACTAATTCAATAGAGTTACGTTTGGATGGAATGATTTGATTTAGAAGAATGGATTTGAAAACTAATTATTTAAAATTACATATAACATATTATTTCAAATACTTCCAAAATTCAAAGGAATATGTATTGAAAAAGAAGTGGAAGTTTGAAATACATAGTTCAATTTCGTACTCAAACATAAATTATGAATTTGAGGGGGATTTGAAACCCACTCATTTCAGATCATTTTATACAAACACGACCTAAGTATACATTCTTAAATTCTTTGCTCCATTCCACTCGCCGCTCAGCACATACAAATCAGAGATAAGTGAATAAACTCCCCCATCATTCTCTGGTCGAACCATCCTCATCACCTGATCAATCATTCTCGGCCATTTTACACTGTTTGTGCAACTACAAGATGACAAGAAACAACTCCAAATAACCACATTAGGCTCCAAAGGCATCGTGCTACTCACCTCATATGCATCTCCCAACAAACCTGTCTTACCAAACAAATCAATCATGCAGCCATAGTGCTGAATACTAGGTCTCAGCCCACACTCTTCAAGCATCCTAAAATACCTTCCCCCCTCTTCTACCATACCTGCTCGCAAACTGGCAGTAAGTATAAAGATTTAATTTATGTTTTTAATTGATTGATTTCCAAAGGCTGTAAAGCCAATTTATATAAATTGGTTACTGTGATTTATTGATCGCTACCCCAATAACTAACTTTAAAGGGTAGCGACATTTATATAAGAATATTTTTTTTCAATGATTTGACGTCTTAGCCTAGCATATCAAACCAACCTTGTTATTGGGAAGAGAATAAAGTCGCATTTTCTATATTAATAATAAATAATATAATGAATACATTAATGAGACAAGACCACAAATGAGCCATTGATTGATTCATTGACAAGACCACAGAAGATATGATACAATTTATTGATATATTAATCCAAAATCTCAAGCTTGATTTTCGGATTGATTAACAGTAAGTACCCCCATGAATATCAACTCGTTAGGCGCCGCACCAGCTTTTGTCATTTTCTCAAAGATGAGGAGTGCCACTCGTTCGTAACCATTTTGTGCAGCGCCACAAATTAAGATCGTCCATGACAACACATTATCATCATATTCATGTTTAGAATCCCATATTTCGTATACAAGTCAATAAACAGGTGCTCAACTCCACATTCAATTCTCACTCATTCTTAGTGGTGAACCCATGTATCGATGTATGGATTAGCCTAACACTATTCCGGCAGGACCAATGCTCCCACACCCTGATAAAACTGAACACAAGATCATTTATTGGGCTTCAGGCAATTATCACCAACCATCTAGCGAAAAAGTTTTAATCCATCCCTCCGACGGGAATTTTGCAGGTAACCAGCTATCATAGCAGACCAAGAACCAAGGTCTAAGTGGCATATCATGGAAACCGTAGTAGGAATTTCTATTATGCTTGTCTCGAAAACCCGGTGATCATAACATTCCATGTGACTACATTTCTAATAGGCATTTCAACAAACAAAATACGGGAACCATGAAACTGCGGTAATCCATAAGCATGCAAGAGCGAGGTGGCGACGTAGGCGTGGGCACAGAAGCCGAGTTTGAGAAGGTGGGCGTGCAGGTGGCGAATGATGTTGATGGTTTGGGAAAAATGGGAGCAGGATTTAAGAGCAAAGAGTACAGAGAAACTATCAAAAGAGAGAGATTGGCGCTGCAGTTGGGAATAGAGTTGCAGAGCTTGGAGAGGTGAAAAGAAGATGCTTTCTTCATTGCAACTTGCAAGTGCCCATGATTGAAGCTGGAAACCCATACGCTCAAAAGAGGGGTTTGGTAATTAAAAAATTGGGACCCACCTTTTATTTTTTAAAAATAATACTAAAATTTATATATATATATATATATATAATTAATTGTAGTATTAATATTAAAAAGTAAGTTAACATAATAAATTTACAAAAATAAATCATATGAAATTAATTATTGATAGTAATAATGTAAAAATTTTAAAAATAACAAAATTGATAAAAATTAACAATAAAAAAATAATGTTATAAAAAATTAGGGTTTATTTTTTGTTTTTATTATTTTTACTATTATTTTAAAAAAAATTGGCATGCCCTTATTTAAAAAAATTAAAGGCTCGGGATGCGGATCCGTCTTATTAAAAAATTATAAAGTTTTATTTAATATTATATTTTGATGATATAATTACTTTTTAGATTATTCTAAAGAATTAAACAATTAATGTGTGTCTCGATATATTGATTCCTTCCAATTAACTAATGGTATCCCACATTATTCAAAATAGAAGGCAGGCCCTTGTTTTTTTAATTTAGATAAGTCGTTTCCACGTCTAAAACCGGGTATATTTTGTTTGAGTCAACTATATTGGCCGCACGTCGCCAATTATGGAATTTTGGTGGGGGTGCTTGTCACGTATTTCTGTACTGAGAGAGATTATTTTATGCTATAAGCTAAATGCCTGTGTAGTATAAGTATTCCTACAAAAGGGCCGATGTTAGTGAGATTTATCGGATAAGCGCAACTTTATTCTGGGGTTAAAAGAAATGGGGATCAGCATCACTTACGCAACGCTGTTATTATTGTCGTGGATGATGATGATTTCAAGTGCATGGGGGAATGAATACGAGTATGATGATCCTCTGAGTTACTCGTATTACAACAGTAGCTGCCCCAACCTTGAAAAAATCATCCACGACAAGGTTAATCATTGGCTTGAAAAGGACCCCACATTAGCTCCTTCTCTCATCAGGCTTCACTTCCACGACTGTGTCGTTCGAGTACGTATCGTTTTATCTACAGATTGATTCTTGAAATTATGATTTAGGAGTACTAACTAATTGATCGAACATTCAGGGATGTGATGCTTCCATTCTTCTAAATCACAAAGGAAGCGAAAGAAAAGCTACTGTCAGTAAATCCCTCAGGGGATTCGAGGTTATTAGTGACATCAAGGCCGAGTTGGAGAAGAAATGCCCCAAGACAGTGTCGTGCGCCGACATTCTCACTTCAGTTGCACGAGATGCCACGGTCTCAGCCGGCGGTCCATTCTGGATGGTGCCTTATGGTAGAAAAGACGGGAGGATATCTTTGGCAAAGGAGGCGGATTCGGTTCCCATGGGCCACGAGAGAATTACAGACTTGATCGAACTCTTCCAATCCAAGGGTATGAACGTACTAGACTTGGTGGTCCTGTCAGGGGCACACACCATCGGCAGAACAACCTGCGACGCTATACAGTACAGGTTGTTTAACTACAATGGAACACACAAACCCGATCCATCCATCAACCCAAAGTATCTCAACTTCTTGAGAAGAAAATGCAGATGGGCATCGGAATATGCCGACTTTGACGCTGTGACGCCCCATGAATTTGATGTTCAGTACTACAAGAATCTTCAGAAGAAAATGGGGCTCCTTTCAACGGATCAATTGCTGTACTCGGATTCAAGGACCGCCCCTCTGGTCTCCACTTTGGTTTCCCAATCCTCAGTTTTTAACCATCAGTTTGCGGCTTCCATGGTCAAGCTTGGCAACATTCAGGACTATTTAGCTGATGAGCATGGTGAAATTCGACACGACTGCAATTGTGTTAATTAATTATCAGTATACTGTACTAAATACGACCATGGTCATATCCTTTTGAGACACCCATTACTCTCCATTGTCTGAGTTTTTTTTTCCGTACGTATATCAATTAATTCATCGATGTAATTTGCTCCAGACATCGTCTCATTTTATTTATGTCACTCAATACATATAAATGTTCTCTGTCTTGTTCCTTACTGACGACTGGATTGATATGCATATTTGAAAAATTGATCTACTAATGTGTATTAACGATTTCAAAAAATTTTAAAACTTATTGCTGGTTTTTATGAAAATTGCAACTTATTTCTTTGCATTATGTTTCGCTTTTCCGTTTTTGTTTTTAGAGCTGCTTAACGGATCGGTCCGATCTAATTCGTTAAGGATCGGTTCTTGTTCCGATCCAACCAGTTCCAGGTTGGAACCGATTTTTTTGAATTTATTTTTTCAAAAAATCGAGGATATATTTATCTAAATTAAAAAGAATTAATTTTTTTTAAAAATAATGGAACCGGTTCCGGATCAGCCTCGAACCGGATCCATTTGGTCCAGAATCGGTTAGCCCGGTTCCGATTCCGAACCAAGCTAACCGCAGTAGACCTGGCCCGTTAAGCAGCCCTAGTTGTTTTCCATGAAATGCAATTAAGTGTACACTGATATGAAATATAAAAATATGAGGAAACTAAAAAAAAGCCCTATAGTCAAACATAATTGTGGAATCAGTCACCATGTCAGACAAACATAATTCAAACTCCCTACTGCAACTCAAATTTTGTTCTAACTCATTATCTTAATAAAATGACTATGATACCCCTCTATTAAAATTTGAACTTTTAATTTTGAGAAATCATTACAGTATGTATGAAACCTATACAATTTTGGTACAAGTTACACATTAAATTGGTATGAAATCTATTCAATTTTGGTATAAGTACACATGAAATTGGTATGAAACATATACTATTTTCATACTTATTACATGTGAAGTTGGTATGAAACATATACAATTTTGATACTAGTTACACATGAAGTTGATATAAAACATATACAAGTTCGGTACTAGTTACACATTAAATTGGTATGAAAATACACTATATTCGGTACTTATTACACTTGAAGTTGGCATGAAACCTATACAATTTCGGTACTAAGTATAAATTAATTTGGTATGAAATTTATATAATTTTGGTACTCATTACGAATGAAATCGGTACGAAACGTATACTATTATCGGTACTTATTACATATGAAATTGGTATGAAATCTTTACAATTATGGTACTAGTTACACATGAAATTGGTATGAAACTTATACAATTTTGGTACAAGTTACATGTAAAATTGGTATGAAACCTATACTATTTTTGGTACTTATTACACGTGAAGTTGGTATGAAACACATATAATTTTGGTACTAGTTACACATTAAGTTTGTATGAAACTTATACAATTTTGGTACTATTTGCACATGAAGTTTATATGAAACTTATATTATATTCGGTACTTATTACACGTGAAATTGGTATGAAACCTATACAATTTCGGTACTGAGTATACATAAAATTGGTATGAAACCTAAATAATTTTGGTACTAATTAAGAAGGAAATTGGTACGAAACATATACTATTTTCGGTACTTATTACATATAAAATTGGTATGAAATCTTTACAATTCTAGTACTATTTACACGTGAAATTGGTATGAAACCTATACAATTTTGGTACTTTGGTATGAAACCAATACTATTTTCTGTGCTTATTACACGTGAAGTTGATATGAAACATGTACAATTTTAGTATTAGTTACACATAAAGTTGGTATGAAACCAATACAATTTTGGTAATAGTTACACATAAAATTGGTATGAAACCTACACTATATTCAGTACTTATTACACGTGAAGTTGGTATGAAACCTATACAATTTCGGTACAAAGTATACATAAAATTGGTATGAAACATATATAATTTTGATACTAATTAAATGAAATTGGTACGAAACCTATACTATTTTTGTTACTTATTACATATGAAATTTGTATGAAATCTTTACAATTATGGTTATAGATACACATGAAATTGGTATGAAACCTATACAATTTTTGTACAAGTTACACATGAAATTGTTATGAAACCTATACTATTTTCGGTAATTATTACACGTGAAGTTGATATGCAACATATACAATTTTGGTACTAGTTACATATGAAGTTGGTATAAAACCTATACAATTTTGGTATTAGTTACATATTAAGTTGGTATAAAACCTATACAATTTTGGTACTAGTTACATATAAAATTGGTATTAAACATATATAATTTTGGTGCTAGTTACATTTGAAATTAATATTAACCCTATACAACTTTGGTACTAGTTACATATGAAGTTCGTATCAAGCCTACATAATTTAGGTACTAGTTACAATTGAAATTTGAACTAAACATATAATTTGGTCCTAGTTGCACATTATATGAATTAATACCAATTATATGCTCGCATGTGACCATAGAAATATGGTGTATATGCGTTGTATAAATGTCTGTTGGTTTTGGAAACCCGAATAATCTTGGTTTTGATGTTAACAAAAGTTGTTATTGTGTTGCTAACATATTTCATCAAGTGTACAGTTCATAGATCATAATTAAGAGCTTGATGAATTACAAAGAAGTAGCTTGAAAATATCAAGCTGGACCAAGACTGAAATTCTGGCAGAGCGGATTGTTTCGATCATATCTCATAGCTTGGATATCGAAATGGCGTGCTTCCAAAGAGATTGAACAGCCAACTCAAAATACTAAAAGTCATATTTCACAACAGATCGGCGAGTTCAATTGTTATCAAGGAGAAAAGAAACCTGCAAGATCGAGTTGTACCGCGAAGAAACAGCAAGCTGTTTCAGCAAGCAACTGTCAGTCTGTTGGGCATAACTCTTAGTTCGCTTATCGGAATGGGACGATTCAGTATGGATTGGAAATATAAGATAAATATCTACAAGTCATATTTGGAAGTCAAAGACTGAATCAGACGTTAAGATGTCCAAAAAGCTTCTGCAAGTCACGACATGTGAGGCCTGTAAGATCAAGCTGTTACAGCAAGCGACTGTCAGTCTGTTGGCCATAACTCTCAGCTCGCTAATTGAAATGAGATGATTCAGTATGGGTTGGAAAGCTAAGACAAAGATCTACAAGTCATATTAGGAAGTCAAAGACTGAATCGGACGTTAAGATGGACAAAAAGCTTCTGCAAGTCACGCCATGTGCTGCTGCATCCAGCAAACAGACAGCAGGAGTATCGCCTCGTATTTCAAGCATAACTCTCTCATACGAACTCGAAATCGAGCGATTCTTGATTCCGTGGAAATCTAACAAAAATGGCTACAACTTTCATGTAGATCACTTTTCCCAGAAATCAAAGAATCAAGAGCTACAAGCAACAGATCAGAAGAGCAAGTTTATCAATCTGTTTCGTATCAAGCTGATTGTCCAGACTGATCCGGCCAAACTGATCTGCCCAGACTGATCCAGACCAGACTAAGCTGTCCATACTAGACTGAGCTGCCCAAGTTGATCTGTCCAAGCTGATCCGGTCAGTCCGGTCTGAAATATAAAGAGCCCAGAAACCAGAATATGATCGTTGCAAGCTCGGGAATGATGCAGAATCTTTTCCAACGGGCATATTCTTGTGTCTAACGTATATATCATTACTTGGGACTATATATACATGATTTGGAAGCTCAATAACAGCTGATTGAAGATCAATCCAAGCCTTCCAAAGCAAACCCACTTGGGATTCAATTGGGGAACTTCAAAGACAAAAGTTGTTAAATGAAGAGCACTCCCTAAACCTTTGGCACCACATACCTTGCTATATCAGATCTAGTTAGAGATCATTTGTGCCATATATATTCACTCTATTCATTGTATATGAGAGCTTAATAGATGAGTGAATATCATTGTAACGGTTGATGATTTATCACAACCGATGAGATGTCTTTGTATGTGAGACATTAAAGAACATACATAGTTGAGTTGCTAGGAGTTCTAGTTGGATGGGGCATTCCCAACTGGATCTGGTTTGTACAACGGGATTGTATAAATCAAAGTCTTCTAGTAGAATCCTTCCATGAGGTGGAAGAAGGGGAGACGTAGAAGGATTACACCACCTTCGAACTTCCATAAACAAATGCTTGTTTATTTACTTTAATTGCATATCTTTAAAATGCCTTTCAAATGTTTAATCGGTTATAGAGCGGGTTATGTCGAGTGTCTTCCGCTCGATTTTGTAATCGAACTCGATATAATCTCTCGGTGCATGAATTCAAGAACACGAGCTATTGAAGCTCAAGTTGGTTGAACTCGGGTGTGGAATGGCAACCCACCCCGGAATCGATCATGACAATGTCCTTGACATTACTCTTTTCAATTGGGCATTGCATGCAGTGAGTTTAAGAGTAAACGTGCATGATTAATCGAATTAAGTGGAGAATTAATAAAATAACTAAAATAAACTAACAATATGATGAAGATTTAAGTGGAGAAAAGCAATGAGAACGGATTCCAGAGGTTCGACTTCACTCAACTATCCACTATGATGTGTTCTTCAGTTTATTAGCCAAGAATCGTATGCTATTCTATTACCTTTCCCGAGTGTTAAATAGAAATAATCATTCAACATTCATCTTGATGTGTCCACCTAAGATCAAACCACTAAACAATTTAAGCAGCATAATGATTCGTTGGAGTTATACGCTTGTCGACTATATAAATTTCCAACGATTTAAATTCATATGGTCCTATTCAAAAGACAAAACCCCAATTATAGAGTGATATATTCTAAATAAATATGAATTGAAATGCGTTCAAATAAGGAAATACAAATAATGAACGATTCGACATAATCCCTTATAATGCACTAATCCTATTCTCGATTCATCATACACGTTTACTCTTAAACCCATTGCATGAAATGCCCATTGAAGAGTAATGTCAATGACATTTATACAACTCATATACACATATCTATGTGCTCATAGACGGACATATAATTTGTATTAATTCGTATAATGTGTAACTATGACCAAATTATAAAAGTTTAGTACAAATTTCAGTTGTATCTAGTACCTAAATTATATATGTTTAATATTAATTTCATGTGTAACTAGTTCCAAAATTGTATAGGGTTAATACTAATTTCAAGTGTAACTAGTACCAAAATTGTATATGGTTAATACTAATTTCAAGTGTATCTGATCGTGCTTTTCTTATTAAGCAGTGCATGATATAAATCAACAGTACAAATCGACCGCAAATGTACGGTGTAAAATTTTAATATATTGATTCGTAAGTACGAGTGTCGAACATTGGACTAACAAGCAAGTACCAAATAAGATTTCTTTTTAACTATATTTAACCTACAAATTCAAATTATGTAAACTAAATAGTAAATAAACTATTCTAATCCAACCAAAATAATCAAAGATCATGAGAAAAATCAATAAGAATGAATTTTTAAGACAGTGATTCACCTAAGCAATCCTTACATTTCTTTTTTCCACACATCTCTAAGGTGACGGGTTTTTCGAATTTAGTCAATATACTTTCTCAAGTTATATTGAACCTAACACCAAATTGCAATAAGTAACTTTCGTTCACTTAATTAACAATTCGATATTTAATGAAACTTTATGAAAATCACTAACTTTAGATTAAATAACCTAAGGCTACCACTCATATGCGATTTTATCTTTTGATCTCAATCTTAAACACACGGCGTGAATTATTATGTCGTAATATAATATTATCGTTCGATCTCAATTATAAGAACTAGAATCATCCAAATGTGGCCAAACATTCAAAAGCATTAAGAACAATAAAACATGCACATAGAAGATGTAGGAATTCAATCACAATATCAAATGAAAAACTATATTTAAGATATCTTTCAATCATCCAAAACACATTAAATCCAACAATCATTCAAAATTAAAATAGAAAAGTAAGAGCAAACTCACAAGTCGACTTCATTCGTTGATTCTTGATCCTTCTTTTGCTTCTTTCTCGATCGTACTCCTCGATTATCATGTTCGATTGTTCCAATTCGTAGGATGGGTTGAAGGTGGATTATGGATGGTGGTTGATGATGATATACATGATGGAAGGCGGAGGCTCAATCACAGGGTTAAAAATCTGATGGAATCCTCTAACTTTTGTTCATCATGTAATTTTTATAGAATAGGAGAGATCACATTCCTTGTAGGACACAAACTCTTCAAAATGAAAAAAATCTCTCAAAATTTGTCCCATGGCGATGGATCGGTAGTTGCTCGCGATCGATCGCCAGCTTTAATTCTTTTATTTATCCAACTTCGCACCTCGGCCCGCGATCGATCACCGAAATTAAATTTTGGTTGCTTGAATAACGTCAATCCATGATCGATCGCGGATTCTTCAGGATCGTTCGTCGTTTGCATAATTCTTCAAACTCAAGATTTTGACCTCCTTCAACGTGCTCGCTCGTCTTGGTCCTTTTTTTCGTTAATTAACTCATTTTCTTAATTTTCTCGTACTTCTACGTAAATTCATGAAACATGCATAATATCGTCCAAGAATTACTGTAAAATATAACGAATACATATAAAAATAAGTTCAAAAATGGCACTTATCAGTATCTAGTACCAAAAGTGTATACGTTTAATATCAACGTTGTGTAACTAGTACCTAAATTATATATATTTGATACTAATTTCATGTGTAACTAGTACAAAAATTGTATAGGATTAATATTAATTTCAAGTGTACATAGTATCAAAATTGTATAGGTTTAATAGTCCGAAAATTTCATAGGTTTCATAGTTCATAGCAATTTTATGCATACTTACCACCGAAATTATATAGGTTTCATGTCAACTTCACGTGTAATAAGTACCGAATATATTATATGTTTCAGACCAATTTCACGTGTAACTTGAACCAAATTGTATGGGTTTCATACCAATTTCATGTGTAACTAATAACAGAATTGTAAAGATTTCATATAAATTTCATATGTAATAAGTACCGAAAATAGTATAGGTTTCGTACCAATTTTATTCGTAAGTAATACCAAAATTATATAGGTTTCATACCAATTTTATTTATACTTAGTAACAAAATTGTATGGATTTCATACCAACTTCACGTGTAATAAGTACTGAATATAGTATATGTTTCACACCAATTTCATGTGTAATTAGTACCAAAATTGTATAGGTGGGTGCTTCTTGGCTTGACCCGGTCCGGTCCGGACCGGAATCGGCCGGTTCCGGGTCCGTTAAGGACGGAACCGGTCCGATCCGGTGAGGAACCGGATCGGGTCATGTTCCGGTTCCACCGGTTCCGGGTTGGACCGGTTCCAACATGGAACCGATATTTTAGAATTTTAATTTTAATTTTTCGAAAAATTAAGGAATAACTTGTTGTGTGGAGGATTAGAACACGCAACCATCACCTTCTACTCTATAACTCTAACCAATTGAGCTAATGGGCCTTTGTGTTTGTAAACTAACATCAAATATATTTATCTATATTTAAAAAAATTAATTTTTTTTTAAAATTAACGGATCCAGTTCCGGTTCAACCCGGAACCAGATCCGTTTAATCCAGAACCGGTAAGATACCGGTTCCGAAACGGTAGAACCGATCCGGACCGGTATCTTACCGGTTCGGAGCCGGTTAGTTCGATTCCGGTTTTGGATCGGACTAACCGGTCCGGTTTCGGACCGGGTCCGGATCGACCCGGTCCGATAAGCACCCCTAGGTTCCATACCAACTTGACGTTAATAAGTACCGAAAATAGTATATGTTTCATAAAATTTCATGTGTAACTAGTACCTGAATTATAAAAATTTCATACCAATTTCAAATGTAATAAATATCGAAATTAGTATAGGTTTAATAAGTAATACCAAAATTATATAGGTTTTCCACCAATTTTATGTATATTTAGTACGAAAATTGTATATGTTTCATACCAACTTCACGTGTAATAACTACCGAATATAATAGATGTTCCATACCAATTTCATGTGTAACTAGTAGCAAAATTGTATAGGTTTCATACAAACTTCATGTGTAATTAATACCAGAATTGTAAAGATTTCATACAAATTTCATATGTAATAAGTATCGAAAATAGTATAGGTTTCGTACCAACTTCATGTGTAACTTGTACCAAAATTGTATAGATTTCATTCCAATTTTATGTGTAACTTGTACCAAAATTATATAGGTTGCATACCTACTATAATGATTTCTCAAAATTAAAAGTTCAAATTTTAATAGAGATGTATCATAATCATTTTATTAAGATAGGGAGTTATAAACAAAATTTGAGTTGTAGTAGGGAGTTTGAATTATCTTTGTCTGACATGGTGACTGATTCCACATTTATATTTGACTGTGGGGATTTTTTTCGAGTTTCCCCTACAAATATAAGTTATTATATTTCCCAATCAGTTGAAGGACAACCAAAATCTCCCAAGTCCGTCCTTAAATTTTTGCCAAGCCTTTTTCGCAGCATTACCAATGGACTCCATGATTTTGAGAAAGCATGAATAACATTAGTGATAAATAAACGGACTTGTCCCAATCCAACCCGTCAAAAAAGTTAGTTTTTTGGGTTGTCCCAATCCAACCCGTCAAATAGGTGGGTTTGACCAAGAATTTTCCAGCAATCCTATAGATGTGCCTAAACAGACCAGCCTGTTTGGATTGGAGGGTTGTACGAGTTGTCCCGTGGGTTGGATCAATTAAATAATTTATAATAAAATATGGATTAATTAATAAAATATGATTTACTAATAAAATTTATTTATTTTAATTTATTTATTAATATGATAAAAGGCGGGTTGATCCGTCTAACCCACGATCGATCTCGGATTGGATTGGGTTGGGGGCAGGGGCGGAGCCAGGATACAAATTTACCTGGGGCTGATCGAGCTGGACGTAGTATTAACGGACTATATCGGTTTAAAGGGTGGGATTAAAACATAAATTTTCCAAAATTAACACTAATTTTTTCCCTAACTAATGTAATTTTTTTATAAAAAAAAAATGTGGGTGGGGGTTTTCCCTACCCGTCTGCAGAGTGAGAGTAGGGGACATATTAACATCATGGATAAGGAAAGCTCCATAACTTCGAAAGAACATCTTGATATATATGTTGCAGTCAGAAAAAAATTTCATCTACAGGAATGATGAACTTTAGAAAATCGGGATATGAATTTGGAGGATCGTTCACTGACATAAATAAATTGTTCGTCCACTACTTTAATCGACATGTGATTAAAATTATACGTTAATCACTTCATTAGGGGGTGATTACAATGAAAAATAGTGTTTTTTTAATCAGTTACAATGGAAATTAGTACTTCTTGGAAAAGAATATATATATGAATAAATTGAAATTAAATAACTAGTTGACGCAAGCCGCAATTTCCATATAAATACATGATTAATATACAAATATTGTCTAAAAATAAGACAGCGAGTGAGGACTTTTTTCTAGAAAATTCACGATAATTTGATTAATAACCAGGTGTAAAGCATGTCAAATGAAGGACTTTTAACATTTTGATTTCCGTTTTCTGACAATTGTCTTTGGTGGATTATTGGATTTTGTTAATAATATATGGAGTTCAATTCAAAATTAATTAGCAATAACTAAAATAGTTTATTATCTTATAAATAGCTAGTATAACTTGTAAACTCTCATTATGATATGATTCTCAACATGCCATCACGTATGATATTATATAAGTCAAATAATTGGACTTATAACGAGGGTGATCGTGAGCATACGAAATGGAATAGTCAATCACATAAAAAATCTGTTTTGATACATTGTTAAGAATACACAAATTCCTACTTAAAACCAATTGATAATAAATGAAGTAACCTATTTATTTTTATAAAAAACCAACGCTTATAAACTCATAATATATGACAATTCTAAACGCTCACATGGCCAATTATTCCTCTACGTTTTTTTTATAGTAAAAATAAGAACAAAGATTCTTTTATTCTAGCTAGCTTGATATTGTTGCGCTCCTTACAAATTATAAAAACAATTATTTTAAAACTAATATTCTGACTTCCCCTGTAAGTATTTCAAATGGATTTGCTGTGTTATTTGGGTTAATGTTGTTAGAGAATAAATAATAAATTGTCTAATCTCTCTATAATCTCGGGTTTTTAGATGAGATGACAATTCTTTATGGTATCAGAGTCTCTGGCTAACGCCAAGGTCCTGAGTTCAAAACTCACAAACAACAATTCCACTCACATTAAATATTCACTTGATGGGCCTCCCAAAAAAGAGGAACAAATCGGCCCACAAGTGAGGGGAGTGTTAGCAAATAAATAATAATAAATTATCTAATCTCTTTAAAAGCTCGGGCTTTTAGATGATACGACAATTCTTTAAATGTATACCATATCGAGAAAAAGTATTTCACAATATGCTTTAGCATATAATATATCTAAAATTATCCACAAATCTTATATATTTTACGTAAGAATCCATGAATCCTCTCATAAATAATATACGGGTTACTTTAGCATTTTGCTTTTGTTGTCATATGTACAAGTATGCCACATCCACGAGAGCTGACTACAATTGACCATTGTTTTGTCCGATTGGAGATTCCACCGCATGAATAATCTGACCATTAATTTGGCTAGCTTCTCGACTGCCAATTTTGGATTGGGCATCTTGATTCAGATTTAGCTTCCCGAAACATTATACTTACGATTTGTTTTTTTTCTATCTCATCAGAATAATGCCTTATATAATAGATCTAACCATATATGATATATTATCATCCAACATTGTGAATATACCATATTTTGATGGTTGAATCTAACACATATGATAGTGCCTCATTGGATAATCAAGAACATTACTATAATGACTGCAACTATAGAGTCTATGTCACATATTATTAATTTTGAACCAGCGACGAAGACATAACTCAATATTATGAGGTTGTCCGAATTAGGTACGATTAAATGACTATAACAATTTAGAGTGTTGGTCTAAAAGATAAAATTTCTGAAAATTAACACTAAAAAATTTACCTCGTCTCATTATCGAAAAGATAATTTCCATGCATATTTTCCTAACAATTTTTTTATAAATATATTACATCCCAATGCTTTTATCAATAATATATACACATTATTTATCCTAATTAATTACTGAGTTCGAAAATACGAGCAAAAAGACATCGATTGAAGTTTATTGAAGAGTGGAAAGATTCTTGATTAAAGAGAAATTTCAACTCCTCGAAGATAACATGTCTGTGCTATAAAATTTCACTAATCATGCATAAGTTACAGAGTTTAAGGAATATTAATAGAGAGCTGCCAATGAAGAATACAGAAAGCAAGAGAGAAACCAATATGTGTGATGAATACAGAACAATGAACCGTGGAGAATTATATGTAATAACCTTCAGACATATTCAATGTAATCTCATTTATATCAATAAAAAAAGCGAAGTTTCATGTTTTTTTGGTAGATGGATAAACACCAACAACTAATTAATTGGAAGATTATAAATATGGACCAGAATTTTAAATTTGCCTGGTTTTCCCACCATGAAACCTAGCCCCTCTTGATCTTACGAAACATGCTGACTTGCTAAAACAATTAGTAGTTATGAACTTGGTAAGAACCAATTATTTACAATAAAACTGATGATTTCTTCTTCATCATCTTCCGTTTCTTCTTAGAACTGTGGGTTCCCTTCTTCTCAGCTATGGTATCGAGCTTCGGTTTCCAGTGGTTTCGTCTGATAAGGACAACCAGCTGCTCATAGTCTTTGCGCAACTGCGGGGTGGTAATGATTAACGTGTTAGCTAACCCCGCGTCTAGTTCTTGCCGTTGACCGTACTCTTCGGAAACCTTTATTCTTAGACTCCCTGCCGGCATCTTTTCTATTTTAAAAGCGGCGGCGCCAAGATTGGTGCTGCAGCGTAGGAAGGACGAGAATGTTAAGATGGACTGGAAAAAATTAGCAGGAAGAAGGAAATAGATATGGCCGGGCTGGAGGCGATGGTTTTGGGGGAGAGCCGAGATTTTCTGGCCTATGTAGAGGCAGTCGGAGTGGCACACCATGTGTTTGGGAAACTCGTCCATTAGCTCTCCGGCTTTGATGGGTCGGTCGTAGTTCATCACTTCACCTCCGCACTTTATCAGCTTTATGGTTTTTCGGTGTTCTTGTGGGTGCACACACCGGCCCCTTATGCCGAAGCAACCTGTGGACACCATCATCTCATTAATCTTGCTCATGATACCACTTCTGCATATATATAACTTTGCGTTTGTTGTATTTGTTAACTACAGTACTTTTAATTTACAAATCGAGATCGACTCAATGGAGAAGATATATATATGTGTGTATATATAATATTCATATATACTCGTTAACACACGACGCCACACGGCGATCAGGTTGGGCGTAGTTACAGTATATTCACAGGGACGATGATGAAAGAGAGGAAGTTGAAGGAACACAAACCCAATTAACCAAATGCCCCGGAAATCTATATATATACACACAGTCGTGAATACGTCATGTTTATGTAAAATTATTAGGTAATTTATTAGCCCCCCAATTTTGTTTCATGCATTTGACGTTGTTTGACTATTTATAATAACATTTTAAAAAAAAACATAAAACGTAGATTATATTAATTAACGAAGGTTTATTACAAGGATAAACCAGTCAAACCTTTTGAAGATAAAAGACTATATAAGACAACATAAGAAAAGAGACAAGTGCCACGCACCACCAATAAACTCCCCAGTATAAGTTAACTAAAAGACCCATAAGTGCATGGCATAGTAACATAAGTGCAAGCTCGCAAACTGGAAGGTCAGGGACCACTTGAGCCACACGAGTCCCCTTAACCAAGGGAGGTTACAAGAAGGTCGATGTAGGAAACTGTTCCATAATCTCGGAAGGTACACAATAAGATATTCGGGATACAAGAACCGATAACGAACATAAAAGACACAAACTCCCGAATCCCGAATCCGCACCCGGAACGATCTGACCAAAAGAGACCAATACATTGGACACGATACCATATTTTAGTCATGTTATTTAAGTGGTGTTTGTAAATCCTTCAAAAATATGTTTATATATTTTTCAGACCAAAAAAATAAATTTGTGTATTTGATATGATTGTTTCTGTTATTGCTTCTCTAAAATAAAGCATGTAAAAACAGAAATAAAGAAGTAAGTCATGACATACTTTTGACTAATTTAACTTATGTGATGCCAATTTTGTAATTAATTAAAGTTTATTAAACTGTTTTAATTTTAATTTTAATAGCAAATACTCAATATTTTTGCTTTAAAATATTTTTTTTCAATTTTAAGTAAAAGTAATATATAAGTAATATATAAGCGTTTTAAATAAGAAATCGTAGCGTATACAATTGCTTTTCTTTCTTTCTTGTTTTTGAGCAAGTAGTGCATACAATTTCATATGATCCAACTTTGTTCAAATAATAATGAGCTGCTTTTTTTTGACTCGTGATTTCTCATGTTCTAGAAGTAGAATGAGAATTTTGGCTACCCACCAATTTAAAATTGCATTTGATCCAGCTTACCTAATGGAATGGAATGATCAACTAAGTTAAATTTATATAGTATATAATCATCTTTGAATATGTTGCCTAATTAACCTACCATAAAAAATAATATTAATTATCATTTTCAGTTGAATGATTTTCTGGTTGAATAAAATGTTGAATTTACACAATTTCATCAAAATGTTTATTCATATTATTCAGAGAACGGTTGGTGCATCTCTCGTAAAAAAAATGAGAGTTAATTAGAATTTTCTTGAAAACCTTTTTGTTTATCCTTATCTGTTTAAATTAAGGATGGTTAGAAGTTTACGCTTAATTCAACTAGATTTTTCCTCTTTAAAAAAAGGACAAGGTCAGGGAGATGTCGGGCTCATTAGGCCTAATGTAGACAGTCTTTCTTGCAATGTAAGAGCCTATTTCCATGATTCGAACACATGACCTCCAGATCACATAGTAACAATTTTACCGTTGCGTCAAGGTTCACCCCTTATATTTTTCTTCTTTATTATTTGTTAATAGTTGCTTACTTATTATCAACAAAGCTATTGGGGGTATTTTCAATATATACTCTTACAAAGAATAGCTGAACCTACCACCATACAAGCTGGGTTTACTGCATGTCTAGCAGTTATATTAAATAAGTAAAAAGGGATAAACCTGATATCAATGGCTTGTCCCAATAATTGTCATATTCTCGTAATTAGGAATGACTTAAATTAGAGTCTTGTTAAATACAAAAAAAAAAATCTCCTTCCCATGATTAAAAAAAATATAGATAAACCCATTATACGAAACTCTATCTATTGTTCATATTATTTATTTCTTTATTTAAAACAAGATATTAAAATTAATAATTATTATATGATAGAGTAAACTCATGAGTCAATAAATTATGCATTTAATTAACTAATTAGAACTCTTGTATATCATAATATGAACTAATCCACTAAGACGTGAATTATTTTTAAAAATAGAATACACACCTAAATTTGAGTAGAAAAAAAATAATATTTCTCTAATTCTCTATCACAAAAATATATTTTCATATATATATATATATATATATATATATATATAGTTGGCACATATTTGACATAGAATTCATGTTTACTATTTAAGGTTGTATACTACATAAAAAAAAATATTCCTCCTCGTACAAAACATACCTCTCGGCATTAGATATTGAGAATTGATAACCCCACGTTTTGCGTGTACTTTGAAATTGTTGGTTGAGAGATTGAGTGATGCATAAAAGTACTTGAGAGCTTTAGCCTGTTCATTATTACTTTTACATGCCTAATTCTCAAGGAAGGAATTAATTTAGAATCAATTAAGGAATAAAAATTTACTTTTGTTGATGTGCTGGTTTGGCCTGAACCGACTAGAAAAAAATATATTAATCGATTGTTGATGCGCGAAACTTCAAATATTAATTTTTTCGATTTATAGTAAGATGGACATCATGTTTATTAAAAAAAGTTAGTCAGTCATTTGATTATTTTTTTTCCATTCAATTACATTAGCATGCTCGTTTTTTTATTTTTATTTTATGATACACGGATTTGGCCTGAACCAACTAGGAAAAAAAATATCTGAATCGGTTGTTGATGCGTGCAGCTTCAAATGTTATTTTTTCACATTCAATTACAGTAGCATGCTCGTTTTTTTTATAAAAAAAAAATTGTTAAAGCCAGTCATTTAAAATATTATTTTCAATCAAATTAGGAAAAAAAATTGAACAACATACTGGTAACTGGCACCGCGCCTTATGCGGTGCCAATAAAAACTAGTATATATACATATATGATGGATGCACATATATCTACCCATTTTAGACCTTAAGAGATCAGATAGAAGTTGTCCATTTAATCAATTCAAATGGGAGATGAGAAGCCATGGGTTATCAACATAAACAATGAACTCAGCATGTCTAATACTTCTACTGAATCGACACGATGGAGTAAGCGATCCATCTACCGAGTTTCGGCTTGCGTCACTGATCTCAACAAGAAAGCTTACAAGCCACAGATCGTGTCCGTTGGACCTTACCATCATGGGGAGGAAAACTTGACGGCGATGGAGGAGCACAAGCGCCGTGCTCTCCTTCACTTTCTCAAAAGATCCAAGAAACCCCTCAAAAGCTTCATTGAAGCAATAGCTCCAGTGGTGCAGGATCTCAAAGATGCCTATGATCAATTAAGAGATCTCAAGTGGCACCAAGATACCGAAGCTTTCATGGAGCTCATGATCATAGACGGCTGCTTCATCTTGGAAATATTGCGTGCTACCTCTGAGTCCCAGACAATTACTACTGATGGTGATAATCAGACAACGGACCACGATTACGCTGCTAATGATCCCATCTTTAGCAGCCATGGTAAGCTCTACATTGTTCCCTATCTAAAGCGCGACATGCTGATGCTCGAGAATCAGATACCCATGCTGGTACTTGAAAAGCTAGTTGCTGTTCAAAATGACAGTTCCTTCATAAAGGTCAAGATTCATTTTATATCAGTTAAATGCACACCCTCGCTTTCCCTTAATTTATATCTATCTATATTCAGTAAATTTGTGGGGACTTCTACATGTAACTGTATCTATATTATTCCAGAGAGGCAAGGATTTGACGAAAGTGATTCTCAAGTTCTTTTCTCAAACATCAGTGAAGAAAACGGAGTCATTCGGCAAGTGCTTGCACATATTAGACGTGTATAGAAAGAGCCTACTTTTTGAAGTCGACCATCGTGTAAATAAAAGCAAAACACAGAGTGATCACAACCACGATATCAACCAGGGTGGAGACGAGATCATACGGTCAGCCACAGAGCTCATCGAAGCTGGAATTCAGATAGAAAAAAGTAATACGAGAAGCCTCAAAGACATATCATTCCGGGGAGGGGTTCTCAAGCTTCCACTCATTGTGGTGGACGACGCACTCGAGTCACTATACCTGAACCTAATAGCATTCGAGAGGTTCCATGTGGGGGCAGGGAATGAGATCACTTCCTACATTTTCTTATGGATAACATAATTGACAATGCCAGAGATGTGAGCCTGTTGCATTCATGCCGTATCATACAGAACGCACTCGGCAGTGACAAAGCAGTGGCAAACTTGTTTAACTCGTTGTCCAAAGACATAACACTTGATCCCAATAGCAGCTTAGACGTGGTGCATAAGAAGGTTAGCCATTATTGCCAGAAGCCCTGGCACAAATACAGAGCTAATCTCATGCATACCTATTTCACTAATCCGTGGGCCATTCTTTCCGTAATTGCTGCAAATTTCTTTTTGCACTCACCATCATCCAGACCGTATACAGTGTCTTAAGCTACGTTGCACCCTCTACCTGATACAACAGTCTAGCTCCGCAGTATTTATTGGTGTGCACGTGTGTAAGTGTGTGGGTGTGTTCATATTTTCTCTTTGACGTTTTGAGTTTTTTTTATTTCATATTGCGTGCCAAATTGAGCAATAAAAGAATTTCAAACCTCTTAACAGCTCCTAAAGTAGTGTACGCATGTAGAAGGATAAATGATTTTCTTGTCCAGAACGACTATTTCTTCGAGTCTATCAATCATTTTTACCAAAACTAAGAAGGAAAAATGAGGGGGGAGGGGTCTCTCTGCAGCTTGCCATCAGCCATGACTAACTTCTTCATCTTTTCTTCGCACCAAAATAGTTGTTCTTTGCTAATCTTCGATATTCGGAGGACCCTTGACAATACTTTCACATCTACAACCCCGAGCACCATGTACATGTTCTCTCTTGATTTCTTTTTATAGCCCTTGCTCCGCTTCCACAGCTCTTTCAGTTTCATTGCTTTCTGCAATTTCATGAATTTAGTTTGATCATGTAATAATGTTTTACCAAACCAAGAAACCTTAATATCTTAAAACCTTACAACCAACCGATTTTATGTTTTTCCCCTAATGGAGAAATAACCTTACGAAACTGAGATGAAATTACTAGCATCGTCAAGAGAGAAATAGGGTAAGAGAAGGCTTCACCTTCTCAAGAGAAGATTGAATCTGTTCAACAGGTGTAACCATTTGGTTTTGAGTTCGAAATAAATTATCCAAGCCGCTTGATTTTTTCTTGTCCGTCTTAACAAATTGGTGAAAGCTTAAGATTGAGCTTTCAATTATTCTAATCAAATCTGAGGCGAGTACCATATCTGATGCTCCTTCTCCAGTGTTTTGCCGGTCAAAACCTAAAGCCATAGAGATGTAGTCAGAAAACAAGAAGCAAAAAAACAAAATCAAGGTTTAATAATTATTCAATAAAGGAAATCATTGATCAGTGGAAAAATAATTGGTCAACGAAGATTACATCATAAATGTACAAGGAGTTGACCAACATTGAACTAAGACATCAATAAAAAGGAGGATGATACAAAGGGAAAATTTTCAAGTATTTGTAATCAATTTCTATTATTTTATGATTCCTACAAATCAGCGAGGGAAGAGTCGAAAATGGGTTAACATTTCAATGTTAGAAGATCTGATAATATTGTTGAATATCAAGTCCTGGAATCGCCTTCTTCTCTATGGGATAAGTATGTGGAAATTGGAAGTTACAATGAACACTGCATAAATATTAGAGCAGAAAGACCACCAATAGAAGTTCCTGATCTATTGGTCAACGAAATATGTTCTAAAACAATCTTCAGATCAGCATACATGCCTTTGAAGATAGGAAAACAAAGAGAGAGAGAAAAAAGTTGTTCTCAAGTAGATAAGTCAGGTAAAGCTCGTCTTAGGAACGGACTGTTATGAGCCCACGACATTTTATATATATTTCCATCATTCATACCTTGGATCTTTGGCACCTGGAGAAGTTTGGGCAAAGATTTTCTTGCTCGAAAGTATATCTCTGGTCTCAAACCCACCTCAAAAGGTTCATTTTCAATGAACCTTTGCAACAGAACCTGAAACTGCTGAAACTGCTGAGCACTGTGGTTGTAAGAGGTGAAGCTTTGAGGTTGGCTAGATACTTTCTGACTCAACTGAGTGTATTGGCAGTGGAGCACCTCCCAAGCCAAGCACATTTGAGCCACATATGCAGTTTCAAGCTCGTGCAAAGGGTCATTAACTGCCTGCTGTAAGTGCTCGTTTTCATGTTTTGATCCCTCAAATTTTCTCAAGGAAAGGCACCCAAGGGGTGAAGAAAGCTTTCTAGATGAAGATCTCTGAGGTGGAGTCGATAGCACTTGAGATCCTGAAGCATTTTAAGCCTTAGTGTTCGTATTGGTTCAGAAACACATAATATAGCTGCCTCACCAAGTCCTGAAAACTTATTCCAGGCTTTATTAAACCTCAGTTTCATGGTCTAATCAAGTTAATACTTGCAACAAAATTGTTACACTGAATTTTAATGGATCTAAGCATTTCAAGCAGTCACAGACAATTTTTTAAGAATGAAAATTATTAGAAATTTCAATATAAATGAAATATATAATTATAATCTTCACCAAAGGTCGATTTTAGATAAGGCAATCATCTATAAGGAAGTAAAATTCTTCTTTATGAGCTTGCGTAGTTAACTTCATGATGCATAAGCTACCCTGATACAGAAGTATGAACAGAATCCAGGCACAGCTGGCAAGTTGGAGATGAAGCAACAAAGTTGAATGGCACAGTGACCAAAAACTCAAATAAACTTCTTGGCAAAAGCACTTGCCCGCAAATGTTTATACTTCGAAACGATCCCTGGTACAATCTGGAATTACAACGCCACTCAAATTCGTATTAAAAGTTTAAGTTCTTACACGTGATGGACATTTAATATTTCTAAACGTGCCGTTCAAGCTAGTTTTTTGGAGGATCGCATCATAACGCTGAACTCTGGTTTTGGTCTCCTCTTATTAACCACATTTAAAATCCCATCGCTAGCGAACATTCAGCATATATTCTGTTTACCCTTTTCATTTAATACGGTGATGATATTAGCTTGCTAAGTGATCCTGTAACATAAAAGTGCCTTTTTTATGTGAATATCATAAGATTGAAGATAATACTAAAAAGTAGAGATAAAGATTCTAAGCACAAGTAAATTGAAAAGGAAAACAAGTAAAGATCCCATTATTTATAGTGATGAGAAAAATTACCAAATTCTAGCAGTTGCTGGGCACTTGAGCGATCGAAAAACAGCATGCGCTCACAATATATGTCATACACAGCATCAAAACCAGACCAAAACTGTCTCCCTTCTGCTTCTACATCCCTCCACTCACAAGCGCTGGTACCCCCTTCTTCCTCCTTTTCTTCCTCATCTGCAGGAGAACTTTCCTCAGGTATCAACACCATGAAGCTGTTACTTTTTAACTCTTTCAGCCTCTTCTTCACCTCATTTGTGATGAAATCATCATCGTCATCTTCCATTTCAGCATTAGTTGAATCAACATGAACTGATTTACCCGATACATCACAGTCCCCATTCCTGGGCACCTCTGGCTTTTGCACTGGCTGATCACGAATAACATTTTTGGCATCTGGTTTATGGGCATTCCTAAACTTCTTCAGCTTGAAGAAATCCATAACTGAAATGGTTGCGCAGCTGCGTTCAATCACCTTCTCCTCCTACGATATTGGCAGATTTAGAATCACGAAAACTCTATTATTTCTTTTCAACATATACCGAAAGCCATATAACTAATTATATGGTGAGACAAAAAAAATATTTTCCACTGGGAAAAGTAACATGGTTTTAGTCTCTGGAGAATCAAAACCCCTTTTACGAAATGCAAATGAGATAATAGAACCCTGAGAAGGCATATATTATTATCAATCATTTCAACCATCCAAAGAATCTTTAAATTCGTCATCGGATCCACAATCTTTAGTGCGGTGGTGTAAGGAGGTGGGCCTTAAACTTTCCATTGGTCACGAACATTTTCACACTGTTAATACGCTTCTGATCAAGTTCAAAGGCGAGTTTTACGCACAAGGGCAATCCAAACGAATAGTTAACGGAGCTAGGACTAAGAGTCACCACCACAAAGAAAAATTTATAAAGCACACTGCTTTTTTTCCATCCTGAATAATTTTTCGAAAAATACAGATGGAAGATTTAGGACCAATGAGTCCCCAGCCACAAAAAAGAATATATTCTTTTCCACATATAACCATCTCGAACCTCCAATAGTCCCCCGCCACCGTGCTCCCAAAAAACAGAGGAAAACAACAAGGGAAAACAGATTGATGAAAGTAAAAGAAAGAAAAAGAAACAATGTTTTTATCTTTAAAGAACCATAATTATGGTACTAACGAAGTAAGGGCAAAGAAACACTTCCAAAATGAACGTCGCAACAGTTAAGACTCCATCGAGCAGCCAGCTCAAAGGAACGAAACCCTAAGAGAGAAAAAGGAAATGGTATGTTTGAGGTCACAGAGAGTACCTATACGGTTGGTTTAACGAAATCCGTATCATGCAATAAATGCCAGATTTTCACAATTCGAATGAAATGCTGGATTCCCATAACGGAGCTTTAGCCTAGATTTTGGTTAGGGGTGTTCATAGGGTGAGATCAATCTTGACTCGATTCGGAATCGAATCGGTTAGTCTGGTTTAGAACCGAAACCAGGCTAATCGATTTCGAACCACTCCGAAACCGGTAAAAAATCAGTTCGGGGCGGTTTCATGCCTTCAAACAAGTAGCATCATCGGTTCCGGTGCTATCGGTTCCGACTCTGAGACCAGAATCGGTAAGTTTGGGAAAAAAAAATTTTAAAAACATGTCAGCAAAGTCGTTGCCTTGCTGAACGTTTCGTTCACATTTTATTTATTTATTTGCTTTTTAAAAATATATATATATATAAATAGGTGTGTTGTGGTTTGTAAATCCTCACAATTCATTCTTGCAAAGTTGTATACTTCAATCTCGTATTTTTCTCTCTGTTGTGCTATCTACATCTTACTTATATAATAATGGCATCTTCATCTAGCAGTGGCGCTGGTCGTAGCTGGGGTCGCAGTCGGGGTCTCGTCCCGGGTCGTCTATCACTTAGTTCATCTTCGGCAATGAATTTGCATGTGCCAATTCCCGAGTTAAATGAAAGTTATGATTTTTTTGCTAACATCAATGTTGGTATTTCATCTATGAACGTTGAACTGCAACAACCAGAACAACCTGCCGAACCTCTTGCTGCCCAAGCCCAAGAGATACAACAAGTGGAGTCATCCGGAGCCACTACAACAGCGATTAGAAAATCGACTCGTGCCAAAAGAACTAATATATGTGATCACTTTGAACTCGCTCAAAAAGAAGGTACTACTGAATCTGTTGCAATATGTAAATTATGTAAGATACAATATTCATATAAAGCTGGTGGTTCCAGTGGAGGCACCGGAGCATTTAAAAAACACTTAGTAAAAAACATAATTTTGATGAGACAACATTACAACCATTAGGTGGAGAAGCAACACAAGCACAAATTAATTTCTCACTGGCACGAATTTTATTTTAACTGCTGAAATTAACAGTAGGTCACTTGTTAGATATGTGATTAGATGTGAACAACCTTTTATACAAGCTGAACATGCTGGTTTTATTGAATTTGCTTTGTCTATACAACCCATGTTTAAACATATTTCTAGGCAGACACTAAAAAGAAATTGTATGGACGTATTTGTTGAATATAGAAATACATTGTTTGAATATCTTTCTGGTTTGCCTTGTAGAGTTAGCTTTACAACTGATATTTGGACAAATGTAAATACGGATTCATCTCTTGTTGTCACTTGTCATTTGATTGATAATAATTGGTGTATGCAAAAACGGATTTTGTCTTTAGATGAGTTAGATTGTGCACATACGGGTTATGTAATTGCTAAATATATATTCAACACTTGTAGACATTATAGAATTCAGAATAAGGAATTTTCAATCACATTAGACAACGTTGCATATAACAATGCTGCGATGCATGATTTAAATACCTATACAAAATCAATGGTTAATGGTGTTTTTTTCATGTTAGATGTGCATGTCATGTTATTAATTTGGCTGTTAAAGTTGGTTATGAGGACAAACACTCAGCATGTATTGAGAAAATGAAATACTGTGCTAAATGGTTACGCACGAGCCGTGTTAAGCGTGATTGAAAACAATTATGTTTATCTAATGGTTTAAAGCTTCTTCTTTTTCCATCACCAATAGAAACTAGGTGGAATTTGTTATACAATATGTTGAATGCTATGTTACTTTACAAAAATATTTTAACTCCATTTATAATTCATATCAAACGCCTAATAGTGATGTAAGTATTTATTTGACTGATGAGGATTAAGAATTTGTTGAAAATTATGTATCATTGTTAGGTACTTTCAAAGAAGCGTCTGAACGCTTCTCCGGTGTTACTTATTGTTGGAATCGAAGAGGGGTGGTGAATGAGATTCATTGGCTACTTTAGCGTTTTAAAATGAGTTTGTAAAAAATAAAAGAGTTTGCGCTTGCGGAAGCCTTTAGTCAATCGATAAATGCAAAGAATAAAATAAATAAATGCGTAAAGAAATAATGCGGTAAATGACAAGGATATTTGTTATAGAAGTTCGGCGATGAATCGTCAACGTCTCCTCTTCCCGGTTAGATAACCTCCAACCGAGGTTCCACTAGAAAAATAGATCTTGGCCTTGAGGGCTCCAAGTTAGCCACACAACAACTCTTCCCGAGTTTACAACGCTCTTCCCGAGCACACTACTCTTCCCGAGTACACAAGCTCTTCCCGAGCACAATACTCTTCCCGAGTATACAAAGCTCTTCTCGAGCTACCACCACTCTTCACGAGTCTTCTTGGCCTTAAGTGCTCCAAGGATAGTCACACACTTGCACCAACTAGACTTGTTGATGACTTTACAATTTTCCAACTTGCTTTGGTGTTGGATGACCTTTACAATAACTCAACACACACCTTCACGGTGTACCAACACGAAGAGAACAAGACTCACACACAATAAAAGAATTACAAGCTCCAATACAATGATAATGTATGGAGATTGCAAAGCTTAATTCAAATAATAATTATCAAGACTTTGTGGAAGTTTGTAGGCTTGTTCATTTTCTTCAAAATGCTCCAAAGCATCCATATTTATAGTGTAGAAGGCCCCCTAGGCTCCCACTAGCCGTTGCTTCAAATAAGGCTTGAATCACTCCTCGATCGCCTCGGACATCGCCTCGGGCGATCACCATCGCCGCGCCCCAACGGTCAGCAAAAATCACGGATCGCCTCAGGCGATCAAGAGCAAAAATTAAGGCCGTAGCTTCAGCATGTCCAAATTTTGCATCGCCTCAAACGAACTCCTCATCGCCTCAGGCGTTCCAGCCCATCGCCTCAGGCGTTCGTGCCATCGCCTCGGGCGAACTCCCCGCGCGCATGCCCGCGCATTGCCTCGGCGTCGCCTCTGTCGATGTGCGGGGCGAAGTGCCAAATGGTTGCCATCGCCTCAGGCGTTGGTCACCATCGCCTGGGGCGATCTTCCTCGCATGCTCGCCTAGCCATCGCCTCTGTCGATGTGCGTGGCGATGCCCCGCCTGGCACCCATCGCCTGGGGCGATCCAGGCCAGAATGTGCACACTTGATTTTCTTCATTCCAATCCACTTTTCATCACTTAATCTGCACACTAAGTAGATGCATTAGTATAACAAACACAAGTTTTGTTGATCATCAAAACTCAAAGATTGACCGGGATAATTTAACGCATTAAACGCAACCATGCGTTTAAGGCTCAACAATCTCCCCCTTTTTTATGATCACAAAACTTGATAAACTTGAATAAGTAATATGCATGAAATGTGAGTAAAAATGACTCCCCCTTAACAATTGCATAACACATACAAGTTATCAAGTAAATCATTAAACAAATAGCTCTCCCCCTCAAACCATGCATACATAAGCTTCTCCCCCTCAAACTATGCATGTATTAAGGTTCAAGTTTATCACAAAATTCTCCCCCTTTTTGTGATAATCAAAAAGCATAAAATTCAAATAAACATGGCATAATTTATATGTTGACACATAGCTTCAAATTACTCAAATTTCTCATCAAACAATATTAAATCATATAGAGGTGAATCACAACCATGTGTTTAAGGCACTCAACAATTAATTCTTAAAGTTGCAATCTGTGCATATGTTCATGCATTCATGCCCAAAACAAAATAATAAAAATATCAAGGCATTATAACAAAGCATATACTTGCACATTTTCATATAGCATATTCAAATTTGAATGCAAAGCATATCAAGCTACTTACTATAAAAGGATAAGCATCCATCATGCATTAAACAAATTATGCTAAGGGGTTATTCATTTTACTCCAATGAATATTGAGCTTCATAATTTATTGATCACAATTAATTTGTGCCAATGAATTTTGAAATTGCTCTTTTAACATGTAAAAAGTAAATTTTACCCTCGATGATAAGAGTTTGTTCTTGTCATTGGTCCAACGCCTCGAGCCTCTTCTATGGTGGTGAATAAAACAAACTCCTCCTTTGAGTTGCTTGGCCCTTCATCCTCCATTCCATTGTTGTCCCTACAAGACAAATTTACAATAGGAGGTTCTTTGGTACCCATTTGGTTTTTGGGTCCTAGAGGGTTAGCTTTCAATGGCACTTTTGAAATCCATTTCCACCTCTTATTAGGTTGGTATTGGATTCTAGCACACCTACACTTATTCTTAGTGTGACCATTTTTACAACAATAGTTACAAGTAGTAGAATCATGATTTGCTTTGGCCAACAAGCTTGAAAAAGTTTTTGATTTGCTTGAGAAGCCTAACCCGGCTTTATCAAAGCTACAACGTTGCAAGCCAAGCAATTCATTCATCTTTAAACTACTATCACTAAACTTGGCAAAATATGTCTTTAAATCAAGCACTTGGTTTTTCAAAAAAGTATTTTCTTCTTCCTTCTTAGCCAAGTCTAGCTTAAGCACTTTGTTGCTCTTTTTTGGTTTTACCAAGACAATCAATGAGTTCATTATAAGCATCTAATAATTCATCATAAGATGGTACCTCATTGTCGCTTTCATCTCCTTCACCTTCATCTCCAAGAGCCATTAAACAAAGATTGGTGGCTTCTTCTTCATCGGAGTCGCTATCACTCCATGTGGCTTTGAACGCCTTCTTCTTCCCTTTGTCCTCATTCTTCTTCCTAGGACATTTGTTAGCATAATGGCCTATTTCTTGACAATTGTAACAAGTTACCTCATTTTTGGATTCTTGTTTGGTAGCATTGGAGGTCTTTGACTTGCTATGTTTGTTGAAGAGCTTCTTGAACTTCTTTGTGAACAACCTCATCTCTTCATCATCATTATCTTCTTCATCATCGGAGTGGTCTTTCCTTCCAACCAAGGCAATCCCATTTCTTTTGGATCTATCATCCTCCTTTACTTCTCTCCTTGTGGCAACTTCAAGCTCATGGGTCACCAAAGTGCCATGGAGCTCATCAAGGTCATAAGATGCGCTCTCCCCTTTGTTGGACTCGATGATGGCCGTCCTTTTTGCATCACATTCCTTAGGCAAGGCTCTTAGGGCTCTCCTCCATATTTGCTTTGGAGGGTACTTCTCTCCAAGTTGGGCAAGCTCATTGATAATTAGGGTGAGCCTCCTAAACATTGAATCCACTTCTTCTCCGGACTCCATCTCAAATGTCTCATATTTGAGTTGTAGGAGATCTATCTTTGTCTCCTTTACTTGGTTGGTTCCTTCATGACAAATTTGTAATTTGTCTCATATCTCCTTAGCCGTTGAGCACATCGAGATCCGGTTGTACTCCTTCATATCTAAGGCACAATGCAAAATATTAATAGCTTTAGCATTTTGTGATATTAAAATCATATCCGCTCTAGTGAAATCGTCCATTTCTTTGGGAACATTAATTGCCCCAACTTCCTTTAAAGGAATATGTGGACATTTCACAATGATTTTCCATAGATCATAATCTACGGACTGGATGTATAGAGAAATTCTATTCTTCCAATAACCGTAGTTATCACCCGTGAAAAACGGAGGGTGATTCATCGATTGACCTTGAGCAAACTCATTTGCTAGATTAGCCATAAAAAAGATTTTGATTTAAAAACAAAAATCAAATGGCTCTGATACCACTTGTTGGAATCGAAGAGGGGGGTGAATGAGATTCCTTGGCTACTTTAGCGTTTTAAAATGAGTTTGTAAAAAATAAAAGAGTTTGCGCTTGCGGAAGCCTTTAGTCAATCGATAAATGCAAAGAATAAAATAAATAAATGCGTAAAGAAATAATGCGGTAAATGACAAGGATATTTGTTATAGAAGTTCGGCGATGAATCGCCAACGTCTCCTCTTCCCGGTTAGATAACCTCCAACCGAGGTTCCACTAGAAAAATAGATCTTGGCCTTGAGGGCTCCAAGTTAGCCACACAACAACTCTTCCCGAGTTTACAACGCTCTTCCCGAGCACACTACTCTTCTCGAGTACACAAGCTCTTCCTGAGCACAATACTCTTCCCGAGTATACAAAGCTCTTCCCGAGCTACCAACACTCTTCACGAGTCTTCTTGGCCTTAAGGGCTCCAAGGATAGCCACACACTTGCACCAACTAGACTTGTTGATGACTTTACAATTTTCCAACTTGCTTTGGTGTTGGAGGACCTTTACAATAACTCAACACACACCTTCACGGTGTACCAACACGAAGAGAACAAGACTCACACACAATAAAAGAATTACAAGCTCCAATACAATGACAATGTATGGAGATTGCAAAGCTTAATTCAAATAATAATTATCAAGACTTTGTGGAAGTTTGTAGGCTTGTTCCTTTTCTTCAAAATGCTCCAAAGCATCCATATTTATAGTGTAGAAGGCCCCCTAGACTCCTATTAGCCGTTGCTTCAAATAAGGCTTGAATCACTCCTCGATCGCCTCGGGCGATCACCATCGCTGCGCCCCAACGGTCAGCAATAATCACGGATCGCCTCAGGCGATCAAGAGCAAAAATTAAGGCCGTAGCTTCAGCATGTCCAAATTTTGCATCGCCTCAAACGAACTCCTCATCGCCTCAGGCGCTCCAGCCCATCGCCTCAGGCGTTCGTGCCATCGCCTCGGACGAACTCCCCGCGCGCATGCCCGCGCATTGCCTCGGCGTCGCCTCTGTCGATGTGCGGGGCGAAGTGCCAAATGGTTGCCATCGCCTCAGGCGTTGGTCACCATCGCCTGGGGCGATCTTCCTCGCATGCTCGCCTAGCCATCGCCTCTGTCGATGTGCGTGGCGATGCCCCGCCTGGCACCCATCGCCTGGGGCGATGATCACCATCGCCTGGGGCGATCCATGCCAGAATGTGCACACTTGATTTTCTTCATTCCAATCCACTTTTCATCACTTAATCTGCACACTAAGTAGATGCATTAGTATAACAAACACAAGTTTTGTTGATCATCAAAACTCAAAGATTGACCGGGGATAATTTAACGCATTAAACGCAACCATGCGTTTAAGGCTCAACACTTATCCTTCCGTTTATTTTCTTCCTTTAGTATTTAACATGTTTGATAAGTTTATAGAATTTAGAAATTACTATAACTTGCATGCTTTTGTTAGTGCAATGTAAACTAAATTTATAAAGTATTGGGAACAAATCTCACACGTGCACTGCATCGCAACATTGCTAGATCCTAGTCAATGTTTATCTTCATTTGAGATATGTTTTGAATATTATGCTAAATTTTTGGGGAAGGTTGTTGACGATCAAAAGACGTCTACAATGCAATCTCTCCAAAATATGTTCCAATTGTATTATAATCAACTTGCAAGTGAATCATCGCAACAAACGTCTGCTGAAGAACAACCCCAAGCTCAAACTAAAGGTGGGGGCATCAATTTGCTTAGGATGCTGGGCAGGAAAAAACTTAAGAGAAAATGACATTCTACTAGCACGTCGACTGAGTTGTAAATTTAATCCTGCAAACCATATATGAGATTAAAAATTAATCCAAAAACTATTAAACCCTATCATGCAAACCAGACATGACCTAACCCTAGTTTCCATAGCCACGGCCATTTTCTTTGATCAAAAGGGAGGATGACTGTGTTTTATTATCATATTATATGTAATTTGTAGAGTGAAAATTAATATTTTTATTAAATTTAAAACTATTGTGTAATATTATTTACGATTGATTAATTTTTATATTATATTCAAATTATTATAAATTAATACTCTATTATTTGCTTGATTTAAAATGTGGATGTGCATAATATTGTTTTTCATGGTTTGCAACTTTGCATAAACACATGCATATGTTGATATTTATATTCTATTTTTTTTTATGAGGGCAGACTCGAAGTTGAGTCAATTCTAAAGGGGATATAAAATTTTATCATCCTAGTAAGACTAGAATATCACTTATACTATTTATAAATGTTTAAAAATTGATATTATTCCGTGTGTGTGCCGTTTTATGAATACGCCACGTAAATAATGGGCTAATTGGACTATAATATATTCCCAGGCGCATAACGGGGCCTCTAATGGCTATAGGGCCTTTCATGATTTTATCAGACCCGGTCAGTTTTTTGATGTATAACGTATAACAAAAGTAAAGGGAAATATTATTTTAAAAATATAGAGCTTCCCAGTCTTATCATGATAGATAAATATTTATGTCTACTTTTGACAGACTCGAGATGATAGAATGTGATACCACAAAAAAGGTTAGGAATATGAATATTTGATGTAGATTGATTTTATAGTAAAACAAGATAAGGATGATAAAATTCCCCCACTTTACAAAAGTTGTAAAGGTCACTATACGATACACTTCCGACTTGTGACATTGTTTTAACATTTAACTTTATCACTCGAATTTCTAAAAATTTGGGTTGAAATTTCAATCAAATCTAAAATTTGGGTTGAAATTTCAATCAATTTTAAAATGTTCTAACTTCCTGGAATCAAATTACAGAATAAATAACAAATGATTTTCTAAGCATACTGTTATAAGAAAGATTGTTGTTTATTTTCTTATAAAACTTTAATTAGTTGGATATATTTTAAACAATATTTATTATTTCCTACAATGCAATATTTCTTAAAATTTGTATAAAAAAAATACAATGTATATTTTTCGTCTAGATTTTTTACTTTCTGAAGCCATGCCATGTCAGATTCCAAGTAATGTCTTGGCTCGTGTTTTCGGTTAGTTTGATGTTACCCTTAAGAACATTGATGTGATATGTTCAGTTGCTCGCTCTTTTTGCCTTAAAGTTTGTTTTAATTAAACATTGGATATGAACTGATATGATACACATAACATGAATCACATATCTTGCATGCAGGATGCACCACTGGCGGTAAATGAGATTTGTTTCTAACGTCGTGATTAGTGAGACAGTTCGATTCCCATTTCTGAGAACGTTCAGCATGAATATTCTATTATAATGGGCATTCAAGAATCATAATTATCCTCGAAGGTAAATCAAATCATTGGATACAATATTGCCATGCAACAACTAATAGCGTGTTTTCGTTGAGTGTTCACTGGCATTTTGAGAACTTATCACCCCAATTAATAAGTATTACTAAATACTTTGATATATATTAATTAAAATTTTATGTATGAAAAAAAAAAGGATTACGATGATAAAATTCCGCACTCAATCGGAATCAGCAATTAGGAGCACCTTCGACTATCAATCACGCCTCACTTTCTCCTGTCTTCTTCTCTCACTCCTCCTCTGACAAAAATCTTGATCTGGTCAAGTTTTGGATTGGAAAACCAGCTGGAATTGATTGGCCATCGGATTTGTTTGATTTGAAAATGCCGTCTGTATTTGGAGGTCCATTGACCACCTTCGAGGATGCCGAGAAGGAGAGCGAGTATGGATACGTTCGCAAGGTCTTCCACCTGCTATTATTTAGCTTCTAAACTTGTACCTTTTTTCTATTATAATTATCTGGTACTTAGCTCTGTAATTCCTCAAGTTGGCATAATTCCCTTGATTTCGTTTCTGCATCTGCTAAACCGATACTTTGACTGTTTAATCACATTGATTCGTAAGATTATCGTAATTTTCTTCATTCCTTTGTATGGCGTTGAGTGTTTAGCAGTGACTTAATGGTGCAATTTTTTATTGTTTGAAAGCCGAAAGTTTCTGGCATTAGTGCTGCCCGTTGAACCAATCGAGTACTAAACACGATGTTTGGTTTTATATTTTTTCGATTGTTCAGAAATGCCACCCTCTTATAGTGCTGGGCAGATCTTTTCATTTGGTTGTGTCAGAGTTTCCTGGCCTGGATCTAGTAATTCTTTGTCAATTTGTGATATTTTTGAAACTCCTTATGAATTAGTTTGGCCTTTTTGCGTTGGTTCTGTGGAATTTCCTAACGTAGAACCATGAAGTATTCCATTTCTACTTACTTTAGTCTGCACACATGGTTGGCGGTCGTATATGGTTTCCCATGATGCTTGTAATACTTCGTAGTATCTATGGTGTTGATAATATCTATCTGTGCTGGTGTTATCATTGCATTTAACATGCTCTTCTTGTTCTGCTGAATATAAGAACTCATTTCAAAGAGGTGTTATTATCCCAGCAAATGTAACATAAGTTTCTGTGTAGTTTGATGAAATATTTAATTTAGGATTTAACACAATAAGTGTAACTTGCGAATAAGTCGTGTCTGTTATGAGAAGTTGTGTTTTTTGTTTGTGTCTCAATAGTGGTGTTGATTATGAATCTAGCCATACGTTGTTAAACAATGTTCGTACAACCTAATTCCGTGGTGGCATATATAGAAGAGGAGACGAATGTGGCATAGTGGTATATTTGTGAATTTGTGAGGGTTAATGTTTTATTAACCATTTGGTTTCAAATTTATTTTTGGGATGTATTTCTTTCTAATGAGATTACCAGTACAATATTTTTTACACTTGTAACGGATGTAAAGGGTTTCATGTCAAAAGACAACCAGCATTTCTTCTAGCATTACACATCATTTCTTTATCGTAGGTTTCTGGACCAGTGGTTGTTGCTGATGGAATGGCAGGTGCTGCTATGTATGAACTTGTTCGTGTTGGACATGACAATCTTATTGGTGAAATTATTCGATTGGAAGGAGATTCTGCCACTATTCAAGGTTGGTGCATGTTGAATCCATCAAACTAATTTTTTCTTGGGTTCAAGTTAATGTATCTTGTTCAACCCCAAGTCTTTCTCGACTCTATCTTAGCAATGCTATACCCCACCTTTTCTGTCGTTGTCCAAGCTATTTTTTTCCTCATCTATGTTTCAATATTCAAATAAAATATGACGCCCAGATGATGATTATGTGATTCATTTGGTTCTTTTATTGAAGTTTACGAGGAAACAGCTGGGCTAACGGTGAATGATCCCGTTCTTCGAACACACAAGGTTATTGTCATCTTTAATTCCTAAAGTTTGGCATTTTTGTTGGTTTGTCTATGTACTTAATTTTCACTACACCTATCTACCAACTTTTTACAGCCATTATCTGTGGAATTGGGTCCCGGAATTTTGGGAAATATCTTTGATGGTATTCAGGTTTGTATATTTCTACTTGTTCACAAAAAGTTTCACTTTTTCCGTGCAATAGTTGTATAGTTTTTCGTACAGCTTGCATAATGTTATCTCTTTCTTTTTTGTTGGGTAAATACTCGATGCAGAGACCTCTAAAAACAATTGCCATAAAATCTGGTGATGTTTATATTCCTCGTGGTGTATCTGTCCCTGCACTTGACAAAGATACCCTCTGGGAATTTCAGCCAAAGAAAATAGGTAATTATATATTTTACTTTAACATTGTTGCTTCAAAGTAGAATACTTGTTGTTACTCAATGACATCCTTGATGATTAAGCTAGTGTGATTTTCAATGGCAGGAGAGGGAGATATTTTGACAGCTGGCGACCTATATGCTGTAAGTTTGACAGAAATATATACTATGTAGAAAGTGAATATTTTACCAATGAAATGTTACTACTCAATTCATCTATACTTTGTAATTTGTGGCACTATCTCCACGCAGACCGTATTTGAGAACAGTTTGATGCAACATCATGTTGCACTTCCTCCTGATGCTATGGGGAAGATATCCTATATTGCCCCAGCTGGTCAATACTCATTGAAGGTATGCCACATTGTCAAATAGTGATTTGGCGTATATCATTCCCATGATATTTTTGTGGGATGGTCCAACTTCAAATTCACTGTATTAACTCTCCTATGCAGGACACTGTCCTTGAGCTTGAGTTTCAAGGCGTCAAAAAGAAATTTACCATGCTTCAGGTCGTCTTTCTAATGTCTTTTTTTTAATGTGCGACTGTTTCATCAGTTATGGAATGGGTTGAAGAATTCAATTTGATATGCCTCCTTTTCTGCAGACTTGGCCTGTGCGTACACCTAGGCCTGTAGCTTCAAAACTTGCTGCCGATACTCCTCTCTTGACTGGACAGGTGACTATGCCTGATGAATTATTTTTCCCAACTCAATATCCATTTTATGAATGGTTACTCTGTAAAGGTTGCACAACTGATGGCTTCATTATATTCAGCGTGTTCTTGATGCCTTGTTTCCCTCTGTACTTGGTGGTACCTGTGCCATTCCGGGTGCATTTGGTTGTGGAAAAACAGTTATTAGTCAGGCTCTTTCCAAGGTGAACTGCATAAGTTTCTTCATCTATTTCATTTGTTGACAATTTTCTGAGACAAAATTGCATCAGTTACAAACCTATTTTAATTGTCTCTTCTTCCTGTGGTAAAAAATGCAGTACTCTAACTCCGACACTGTAGTTTATGTTGGCTGCGGGGAAAGAGGAAATGAAATGGCAGAGGTACCTAGTTCACTCTCTAGTTCAGTATATTATCGTGGCATCATCAAAGTCTATAATAGATATCAACTACAGGTGCTTATGGATTTTCCTCAATTGACAATGACACTACCTGATGGCCGAGAGGAATCCGTCATGAAGCGTACTACACTGGTGGCTAACACCTCAAATATGCCTGTGGCTGCTCGTGAGGCTTCAATTTACACAGGTAACTGAACTACTATTTTGTTTATACGCTCAATGTACCTGTTTCCTAGAAAATGATGTGAAAGTACATAAGTACTTATCACATTCATCTGAAAGGGAGTGAGACCTTCTTCATGAGGTAAGAATGCCAGATAAAAATGATTTCAAATTTATGTAGAGTCTATGTTTTGGAAGTGATGTGATTTTCTGTTGTTTTTTAAAATTAAATTATGGGTCAAGGAACAACTTAAGCCCTCAAGTTACTGGAGTGACTGACCCTTGACATGGTTTTGTTATTAAATCTATTTAGAAACGTGTGCCGTTTATCCTATTCATGGATCAAGTCTATCATCTCTCTATTTCTCCAGTCCTCTTTGACCGTAAAAATATGGTTTTATGGAATAGCTAGTAGCAATCTTGAGTTTTGGTTGTTCAGGAATCACAATTGCGGAATATTTTAGAGATATGGGCTACAATGTCAGTATGATGGCAGATTCAACATCTCGTTGGGCAGAGGCATTGCGTGAAATTTCTGGTCGACTGGTATGTATCCGTTAATTGCTTCAACATAATTATTGGCTTATTTGACCATTACTTCTCTGGTTGTGTCCTTGTGGAGATTTCATTCCCTTTGAGCTTTAGATTACTTTTGTGGGTATTTGATGTTTAATACTGCCAGACTATCGTAGCAGTCATTGTTAAAACCTGTGCTATCCTGTATTTTTTGAGAACTGTAAGGTAAAGATGCTTTTAAATATCACATTGAATGCATAAGAGCACAATCTTATGTGCTATAGTTGTAATTATTGTTATTGATTATGAAACAACCATATACATGGGTGCCAAAGTGTTGCCCTAATGCATGACATTTTTTGTGTTTAGTTAATGGAGACTGGAGAAAGTAAACCTATGTTTTTATCATTTTAGTTTAAATGCACTTTCCTTGGTTCTAGACCCCCTTATTATTCCCTGAATATTGTGTGATTATTTTGTTTCTGTAAGCACTTTATAATTTTTACTTGGTTAAGAAGCACCGCTTTTCACTTTTTACAGGCTGAAATGCCTGCAGACAGTGGATATCCTGCTTATTTAGCGGCACGTCTCGCATCCTTTTATGAGCGTGCTGGTAAGGTTAAATGTCTCGGTGGACCTGAAAGAACTGGAAGTGTGACAATTGTTGGAGCTGTCTCTCCTCCAGGAGGAGATTTCTCAGACCCTGTTACATCTGCGACTCTAAGTATCGTTCAGGTATTATCCGGATACTGAACAACTTGAAAAACTTGAAAATTATTCTCTGTCACAGGTATATATTGAGATATTGCCATGTTTCAGGTTTTTTGGGGTCTTGATAAAAAATTGGCTCAGAGGAAACATTTCCCTTCTGTAAACTGGCTTATATCTTATTCAAAATATTCTGGGGTATGTTTTATTACTTCCAATAATGCTTAATACCTTTTGTGAGTTTAAAATAATATCTGAATTTGGTGCATGTTACTGTTTATATTTTTTATCCTTACTTGAAATAATTTTTTTCACCTGCTGAAATGCTTAACTTTTTCAAGGCACTGGAATCCTTCTATGAGAAGTTCGATCCGGATTTTATAGACATCAGGACAAAAGCTCGTGAAGTGCTGCAAAGAGAGGATGATTTGAATGAGATTGTGCAGGTTCGTGCTTATTTTGTTTCTGAATGTGCTTTTCCAGTATTGAGGTGGGCGCTAAAGAGAAAACATTAAGTTATGAAATCGATTAACCCTCTCGGTCTTTTTCCAATGTTTGGTGGTTAACGCCAAATATGACGTTTGAATTAGAATGCAGATATTTAGAGTTATGAAGCTGTCCCTTCAATTGTCCTGGCATATCTGGAGTTTGGTTCTATTGGGCCATTAACTATTGCATTTCCAATCTCCAGCTTTAGGCACCTATTTGCGACCTATACTCTTATAATTATGTAGTGCAGATTCCAATTAATATCGTTAACAGTGGAAGATGTAGAAATTTGATATGATCGAGCTTTAGGTTTTTCATTTGAAATCTGGTTATTTTACCACTTGCAGCTGGTCGGAAAAGATGCTTTAGCTGAAACAGACAAAATTACCCTGGAAACTGCAAAGCTTTTGAGGGAAGACTACCTCGCGCAGAATGCATTTACTCCGTTAGTGCTGGCATACCTATTCTGACTTGGTATCCCTACTCAAATGATTAATTTTCAGATATTTTTGCATTTTTAATTGGTGACAGGTATGATAAATTTTGCCCATTCTACAAGTCCGTCTGGATGATGCGCAACATTATTCATTTCTATAATTTAGCTAATCAGGTAAAGTAGTTAATACATGTATTTTAATCATTTTCATTTCGTGTTTGTTCGAAGAGTTGGAGTAAAAGTAATACTCATTAGATATATCTGAAGAAAACTGTTCTTATTTTGGTTCCCCAACCTAAAAAACCCCTAATTAGTTGTCACAAATATTAGGTTACGGAGAACTGTTCAAGATAAATTACTTGATGGCTTTTTTGGCATATTAACAAGCTGCTCTTGATTTATATATGATTCCATATGCAGGCAGTGGAGCGGGGAGCTGGCATGGATGGACAGAAAATAACTTACACCCTCATCAAGCATCGCCTAGGAGATTTGTTTTATCGTTTGGTGTAAGTGAATCTTTGGTATAGGTGAAAAGGATTGGTTAAAATGAACTAACCTACCAAATAGATTTAATTTGATATTCAGTTGGTGACTTTGATGAATCGGTGTTTAACTTTTAAAAAATCAAATATTTAGAGATGCGTTTCGATTATTTATATCAAGACCAGTAGACGAGTAAGATGAATTGGGGCAAAAATTCTTTCTTGAACATGTTTTGGTTTGGTTAATTTGGTGTTTTGGTTATTTTGTTTCAGTTTGTTTGATTTGTGCAACTCGGTTCAGTTTGTTAGTTTGTGTGTAAAACTCGGTCATTTTGTTTGGTTCAAAGGTAAGTTCGGTTTGCTTGGTAACCCAAAAGAGCAACTGCACACCCCTAATCGTCACCGAAGAACAAAACTTAGTTGTATGTTTGAAAAATTCAGAGGGCGAAAAAACCTCGTCACACAATACACATTTTATGGAGCTTGTGTATTGATGGTAATTTTTGACTTCACTGCTCCTCAATTATGCAGGTCCCAAAAATTTGAGGATCCCGCAGAAGGAGAGGAAACCCTGGTTGCAAAATTTAATAAACTCCATGATGATTTGACTGCTGGTTTCCGCAATCTTGAGGATGAAACCAGGTGAAATGTATCGGTATTTATTGAGTAAATTAATATAAAGCGGCAGGAAACAATAGCTGTGAGGCTTTCTCACTGGTTCAATATGGTTCTTGTAGCTTGTACTTTTGCGAGTGCCCCATGATTTTTGACGAGTAATAAGAGGGTATCAGTCAAGGGATACTTTTTAAATTTTATTGTGGCTTGAATAAACTGTAGTTGTACAATAGTGAGATGTGCAATTATTTATCCATATAAACAATTGATATAAACCAGCAAGAATTTTGAAGTCTAAATTCTATGGTGTGTTTACGTTCATATGCTCTACAATGAACAATATCAAAAAATGTTCTACTGATCGATCCCAATTTAATTGTACGGGTTCTGCTATCTGCACATATTAAACATTCAATAGCCTGTTTGAGAAATTTCAAAACTAAGAGTCAACTATTCCTTCGAAGCTTCGATGTCAGCAAGGGAAAAAAAACATGCTGACATTTCTCATGCGGAGAAGTTGACTATGATAGTAAATAATTCAAACCATCGGTGGTGGTCTAATGTTTCTCATAACAGTTATCCACTGCCTGCTCTATTATTTGGGACGTAGAACTGGAAAAAGATTGTAGCATAGCATTTGTAAACGATGGTAAGTTAAATTACATTTTTATTTTCATTGTAGGGATAATTTATTTGGAATATAAATTGATGTGTACCAAGATATTACTAATAACTTTGTTTGTGTATTAATGTACGGAGATAACAGAGTAATTTTCTTGTGTGTAATGGAATTTTTGTTACAAATAACTGTTTATTTTGCCTACTAGTCAACTCCATGCATGCATCTGCAGTACGTTTATCCAACAGCTTTTTTTCTGAACAGATGATCTCGATCAAGTTTAACCTAAAAGAATTTCTGATATACTCGTTCATGACAAATATTTAAAGCTGACTGGTAGACAAAAACATGCACAGACCGTTGGTTATATATATATGAGATTACATAAAAATAATGCATGGATTGAGCAAAATGGCTTCTCCAATAACTTCAACTCCCCCAACTCCTGAAGAAGAAGAAGATGGTGATCTTCCGGTCAGTGTAGGACCTGGTCATTACAAATACTCATTCCCCTTCGACGACCACCCTCTGCTAACTGAAAACGTCTTCGCTCCATCATGGTCCACATTTTCCTTGGACCACAATCACACTTCTGAGTACGAAACCTCCTCTTGTCTGCGACAATTGTAAGCGCACATTCGACCATCCTTATTTTTTAACATTCACTTTCAGTACTTACGTATTTGAAAAAACTATTTTTTAATTAAATTTTAATTTACCTGATCAAATTTGCCTTGTTCTGTTTTCATTTTGTGAAATCCAGGTTACAGTGGTTGGTGTTAAAATGTGGCTGTTGTTGTACCTCTCTTTGAGATTACAATCATATAATTGTGCTTGTCCACTACAAACCAACACAATACTGCGCAATAATTATAGTCAACTTTAATCTTGTTTTCAAGATTTCAACGTCCATATTGGACAACCTTCATACTCTTCTAAAGAAATATACAGTGTGATTGAAGATTATAGTTTTTTTCTGCTAGGTCATCACCACGGTGTTTATTTATGTACAGATCCTGTTTAATCAATTCTTCTCCCCAAACTATGATATTTACAAATACACAAGTTGCAATGACAAAACCTTGCATTTCCACCAACAGCATGTACATCATCATATTTATAAACACAAATTCGACTAAGCTTCGGCTTCGACTCTCAACACCAATCCATGCTAATCTTTACATCCTTCCCCCACTTCCTCTTCCTGTAATGATGTGTTGCTTGATGTTGTCTCATCTTCAGATGAATGAGAAGGTGCATCTGCAATCAAACACATGATAACTGATTTTTATATTTCATAATATAATGGAGTTTTGCCACAACCAAAACAAAATAAACTCCGATACAGAAGGGAAAAAATATTCTCGTGAGAAGGAACATAGAAATTTCAAGTGGTTTTGGTCAGGTCACAAACTTTTCAGCAGAAATACATCAGACAGGGATAACTGTGAATTGTTTGTCTCATCGTTCTCACACTCAAAATTTCTAGGGAAGAAAATGGAAAAGATTAACAGCCTCAGACCGTCCTAGTTCAAAACACTATTACAATTCAACAAATGGCATGTCTCTTCAACTGTGCTTCTAAAAGTCATCATCGGCCATCTCAGGACTAAGTAGAGAATAAAAACAAAAACAATACACCTTGAGAAGTAAAATCGCTCATTTGGTCTGTTTGGCAGTGAAGAAAGCTTTTAAACAAAAAACTTGCCCTCCCCTCTCAGAGAGACATTGATTTGTCAATAGATCGAAATGAGCAGTATAACCGTAGATGATAAAGGAATCTCCATATAGTGCGACTTAGAAGGTATCACGATCAGTGACTCCAAAACACACCAAATAGTTCCAAAATTTTTATTTTCGATCAAAGTGGCTTGAGTTTTATTTTGTTTTTTCATAAAAAAGTAAGTATATTATGAGAAGGGGTTACTTGGAATTGGAAATTTGGTGTGTAAATGAAGTTATATTGCAAGTATCTCTAACTAAATAATACAGTATAACAATACAATATGATATAGATAGATACAACATGAAAAGTTATAGCAGTAAAAGAAATTGAAGATAAAACTGAGTCCGGAAATATACGAGTCACTGCAGCATTTCATGTCAGATTACAAACATTCAACAGAGATTTATCAGACAGGGATAACTGTAATGATTGTTATCATCATTCTTGAATATTGCAGACTCAAGGGTTTAAATTTAATAATGAAAAAAAATGCCATTCATCAAAGCTACTTCTAACTCTTATCAATAATTGTTTCACAGATTATGAGTATGTGAAGCCTCAGTCCGTCCTAGTTCAAATCCAATCATCATTATTACTGATGTTTTATTTCAGGATAACTTTAAGATATCATCACTGGCTTCCCCATGAGACTGGATATATGATTCTGAAACTACGAGGCCACAAAATTTAAGCAACACAGTTTTTTTTTGTGAAAAGGGGATATGTTATTCTGAGAGCAGACTTCCACTAACTAAATCGCAAGGATAAAGGTGAACTGAAATTTGTTCACATCAACAATCCAAATCATGCTCTGAGATAAAGAACATAAACATGAAACCGGAAGAACATGGGAAAACTTGAAAAAATAGCAGGTAAGAGTTTGATGGAATCAGCAATCGAGGCATCAGATCTTCCTATTCAGCTGAGTATCATCACACCCAATGTGAATTGAGCACTCCACTCTAACGAGTACATCATTTGCCAATTTACGCTCACCGTGTGGGATAAAAACATACGCACCCTAGAACTAGACTGCAACTAATAAACAAAGAAACACCCATTCAACATTAAAACCCGTAAAAGATAACATAACCGATAATTGTAATTTTGGTCAATCGTAAAAAAGGCACATGACCCAGAGCGAGCTATAGTTCCTCTCCCCTCAATAAAAAAAACATAGTATTTTGAATTTCCTACATAAATTTCCGGGATAGGCCAGGTAAGGACAAAAAAGGCTAATGGAAGTTTGTTTGCTTGAAAAGATGGAAGCTTCGATTTAAACGCAAACTGAAAACATACATATCCTGTAATAAAATGCAATGAACAAAACCCATACCATTACTGATGTAGAAAGAAGAGGAAGGCCAGCCGTGAAGGGATGTGAGGGACAAATACTCCTCATAAGTTAGGGTGTTGGCCAGCTTGTCAACAATCTGTTCGATTCCGTATGATTTTCTGCGCGGCGGAACCCAATATGAGGCTCCAGGAACGAAATGCAACCAATCCGGTTTGGATCTCTTGATGATGATGCTATGGATGGCGTCCTCGATCCTCTGCACCGCCCTAGCTTCAGCCTCCGCCGAGCTCAGCTCCTTGCTCTCCGGCCGGTCAGATAGGAAGCGCTGCGCCACCAGTCGGATTCGTACGTGACTTACCACGGGAGAGGCGGATCTGAATAGGGCTTGAGAGACAAATCTAGCCATACGTTGTTAAACAACGTTCGCACTTCGCACAACCTAATTTCGCGGTGGTATATATAGAGGAGGAGACGAATGTGGCAGAGTAGTAAATTTGTGAATTTGTGAGGGATAAATTTATATTTAAAGATATTGATCTAGGGCTGAGCTGGAAATGACTTCATGATGGGCTCTTATCTGGACTCAAAAAACAGAACAGGCTAAAATTTGTATAATGGGCCAGGGCCTCGCCAATTTTTCTAGTGTAAAATAATAAACTTAAAACACGAAGCTAGTGGTATTGACTATGTACTGTCGTTGGACGATAAATATTGATTATGTATCGCTGTTAGACGATGAATATTGTGTGTCGTTATTGGATGATGAGTATTGATTGTGTATTGTCGTTGGGCGATGAGTATTATGTACTATTGTTGGGCGATACATATTGTTTGTGTATCATCGTTGAAAACGACTAATATTGATTGTGTACCATTGTTAGACGATGCGTGGTGTGTACCATCATTTAAATATATTAACTAATTTTAAATTTTTTTATTGAACTGAAAAAAATTAAATTTATTAGTATTTAATAATAATAATAATAGATTGTTTTCAACATCTTATCGAATAGCTTCTCTCTCAATGAGAAGCACTTAGCTTCTTCGTGAAGCCTTTCCTACCCTCTGCGCGATCTTTGTACTTTATGCTAGTTATCGCCGCTCACAATGGATCTTGTGTTCTTTTGGGTGTTGGTTTTGTTGTTTTTTGGTGTTGTGGTGAATGGATGTGGTCGTAGTATTTCTGTTGTGTTTGGTGGTGGTGGCTATGGTAGTGGTGGTGTTGATACGGGTGGTAGAGAAGGGGCTGTCTGCGGGAGGTGGTGGCGGTGGAGGTTGGCACACCTGTAGAGCTAGTGGTGGGTTCGGTGCCGGAGGTGGGTGGGTGGAGGTTTTGGGTTCGATGGTGGTCTGTGGGGAGCTCTTGGATGCTGCACGGCTCTTGGGGATGGAGCCGGTGTGTCGCAATCGGAGTGGTGTAATGAGTGTCTGGTGGGTCCGAGGACCAGGGCTCTGTGTCATTGCAGGAGGTGGCCTTGGAGGTGGTTCTGGGTGGCGGCAGTTGTGGGCCGATGGGGGTAGATGCTGGTGGGCGGGTGCTTGGCGGAAGGGCTGGTGGGTGGGCTTTCGGTGGGGTTGGGACCTTATCCATTTGGCGGTGGCTGCGAGGCTGCCCCCATCGTGCAGCCTGATTTTTTTGTGTGGTCACGTGCGGGATTGGGGGTGGGATGACAATGGGGATTTATTCTTGGCTACCTCATGGAGTGGTGCCCCATGGGGTAGTCTCATCCATTGGAATATACCCATCCAATGGATGAGACTATCCATGGGGTAGCCAATACCATTTCGACAATGGGATGGGTCCAAACTCGGACCCGTATTGAACCCGTCTCGTCAGCCAGGTCTGGACCTGCTTTAATTTGGTTTGAAAGTGGGGATTTGCCGAACCCGTCCAGATCGGCCCCGCTATACATTTTTTATTTTTTTAAAAAAAAATTGATATTGAATATACATTTTACTTCTTTGATTGAACAATAAAGTGTCATTATTTAATTTTATATCAAAATTCATGTGTTTATGTTAAAGAAGTTGGACATTTTGAAGAAGGGAGCAAATTAATAAATATTTAATAGCTTAAAGATAGTTTGGCAATGTTTATTATATATATTTACTAGAGAGAATATGGTTTGAATAGTTCACGACGTGCCCCTGATGCTTTGCATCCGTAAGTATTCCTTGATATTTATTATGTAGTAAGCTTAATAAGTAAATTGAAGGGGAAAATGGAAGATCAACACCTGCAGGATGGATATGATTAAAACGAAAAAATGTACTGATTTTAACTTATCTACAATGCAATACGGTGACTTATTTCATAGTGATGAATACATTAGTGTATCTGGAAATGTCAATGAGGAAGAATACGGTGGTCTACATGTGCCCGTGCCCGTGCCTTAAATTATCTCAGATAGAGCTATTCCAAAGAAAGATTTGTTTGGTCATTGATATCTGTTGTTGGTATATTTTGTCTTGGCTCAGGGTGTTCATGGGCCGGATCGGACCGGATTCGGACCGGATCCGACCGATCCCGGACTCCTTTCGAGTGGAACCGGACCAATCCGGTTCTGAACCGGATTGGTCCGGTTCCGGTTCCATGGCAAATGCCATGGAACCGATCCGGTTCGGAACCCCGGGTCCGATTTGCCGGATTGGACCGGGTTAAACCGGTTCCAACCGGAACCGGTTTAGCCAACCCGTTTTTTTTTTTTTTTCAACTTGAATCGTAAAGGAATATATCATTTATTGAATATGGAAAACAACATAAAAGATACATCATTTGAAATTCATAACAAAAATACATTACTCATCATACGATAAACGAACGACATCAACTCAATATCATCTCTAAATTCAATAAATTTGCAAAACATGTTAAATACAAGTGGTAGAAAATAATGAGAAGTAGGATTACAAACACCGGAGAAACGATCTGTTGCATCTTTAAAGGTTGATAACAAAGCAGTTAAATTTTTAACAAAAAACCAATCCTTATCAGACAATAAATAACTTTCATCACTTTCAGGCATTTGATAAGAGTTATAAAAAGAAGTTAAAGCATCTTGATAAGGTAACATCGATTCTAACATTTTGTGCAAAGATTCCATCGACTTACAATGGGCGGTGGAAAAAGAGTAAACCGAAGGTTCTGACTTGCACACGTATGTTTCCAATCACGCTTAATGCGTGATTGTCGTATCCATTGACAACAATTTTTAAGTTTGTCTATGCTACTACATTCAGCATCTTCATAACCATCTTTTACTGCTAAATTAATTATATGGCATGCACATCTAACATGGAAAAAAACACCATTAAGCATTGGTCGTAAATATATTTTAAGTTCACGCATTGCCGCGTTATTATTTGAAGCGTTGTCAAGTGTAATCGAACAAATTTTATCTGCAATTCCATAAAATCTACAAACATTAACAATATATTTAGCAATTTGGGAACTAGTATGTGCAGATTTTAATTCATCCAGTGACAAAATTCTTTTCTGCAAACACCAGTTATCATCAATCCAATGACCAGTAATAACAAGAAAAGAAAGTAATGCGGTATTCGTCCAAATATCAGTAGTTAAACTTAATCTGCAGTTAATAGAAGAAAGATGATCAACTAAAGTCTTACGGTAATCAAGAAACATATCGACAATATTTCTTTTCAAAGTATGCCTAGAAATATGTCTAAAACATGGTTGGATACCAGAAGAAAATTCAACAAAGCCATCTTTTTCAGAAAACAAAAAAGGAAGTTCGCATCTTACAATAAAACGAACGAATAATCTTTTGTTCATTTCCGGTGTTAAGATAAAATTAGTGCCAGACTGGGGATTAATTTGAAGTTGGGTTGGTTCTCTACCTAATGGTTGTAAAGTAACATCATCAAAATTATGTTTTTTAACTAGATGTTTCTTAAAAGTTCCGGTACCGCCAGCGGAACCACCTGTTTTATAATTATATGTGGTTTTACATATTTTACAAATAACAACAGATTCGTTCGTACCTGGTTTTGTCTCGACGTCAAAATGATCCCATACCTTGCTTCGTTTGGGACGGTTACTCGTGCGACTCGAAGCGGCAGTAGTCGCGGATGACCCGCCAGGGGCCGGATTTTGGGGGGGCCGCCGGTTCTGCAACGTGTTCCGCTTCTTCAACATCATAAGCATTATCAAACTCGGCAAAAATATCATAATTTTCTTGGAATAAATGTGGATTTGAGGCACCACCACGACCACCACGACCACGACGACCAGTAGAAGAAGATGCCATCGTATTAGTGGAAATATGGAAAAACGAGATAATTGTAATCAAGATTAGGATTGTAAGAGTAAGAGAGTTGGAGATGAAAAATTGAAGAGGAAAAATGAGGTATATATATAAGCAAAAATTTTTAAATATGGAAAAACGAGATAATTGTAATCAAGATTAGGATTGTAAGAGTAAGAGAGTTGGAGATGAAAAATTGAAGAGGAAAAATGAGGTATATATAGAAGCCAAAATTTTTTTTTTTTAAAAAATTTTTTTTTTTTTTAATTAAGCCGTTGCCCAACGGCTATTTTAGCCGTTGGGCAACGGCAGTCCGTTGGCCAACGGCTACAATGCCGTTGGCCAACGGAACCCCCCCCCCCTTTTTTTTTAATTTTTCACCGGTTCCGGTTCCGGTCCGGAACCGGAACCGATGGAATCGGAACCGCCGGATTGGCGGTTCCGGACTTGTGGAACCGATCCGATCCGGGTAAAACCCGGATCGGATCCCGGTTTATAACCGGATCAACCGGTTCCAGTTTGGAACCGGAACCGACCGGACCGGTTCTGGACCGGTTCCGATTGACCCGGTCCATTAACCACCCTGAGTCTTGGCTATGGAGCTACAATTATTCATGGCATTTAGAACTTGTGGACTTCTCAGGTGACTTATCATGACTTATAAAAAACCTTTTCATTTTACCAAGTGACATTAATTTAAGGATATGTACTGTAACAGTATCATTAATATTCTCTTCAGCCTCCTAAACATATAGAGTATGCTGCTTTAGTGATCGGTGGCGGTCGATCGCCACATAATTTTTAGAAAAAAAAATCTATAGTGTTGTGTCGTGCCCGTGCCAGGCCACGGGCTGGCATTCCTTGGCGTGGCACGGCACAACACTGTAGCAAAACGGGTCGTGTCGTGCCGCTCTGCGTCGTACCCGTGTCGTGCCTCGTGCCGTCCGCTCCGTTTGACATCTCTACTAGACCTTTTACAGCGAGCATGGTGAATATATGTTATAAGGAGCGAGACAGTTGTCCCCCTCAAAGAAAAGAAATTTTAGTACCCTAAAAGAAAGTCTATTTTTAAAAAAAATTATTTTGCCCCTCCAAAATTGAAATTTGTCCCCCCAAATCGAGAACGTGTCTTGCATTTGTTTAAATTATAAGGGGTATAAAATATCAAATTTTAATGTATTATTATTAGTGAAGTACTGGTGTTTAGAAATGAAATTTTTTTGAGACACTATATAGCAAATAAATATTGAATATTATTGTCAAAGGGATGAATTTTATATAGTGAGGGGTTTTTTATGTGGCTTTCACTTTGTGAGGTAAAGGCAGGTAAGAACTTATGTTTCTTAATAATCAAATTTACTTTTAATAATGCATTAATATATGCAAGCAGCTTATTTAACTGTTGGGCAGATGTAGATTCTAATGTTGGCGGTAATGTTAGGTTGGAATCTGGTAGGCTTATTTCCACTTCACTTGTTGGCGTTTGGTAAAGAAACGATGTAAAGATGAACAAAAGGAAACTTAATTAATTTATAACCAGGATATATATTTTTAAGTGTCGTGTCCTAAATTTCCCCTACTCTTGTTGTCGTATATATATTGATCCAACATTTTTATTCTAGAACCATAATAAACTTAACTAAAAATGGAAGAATCTGATGTAATCAATAGTTTTATTTCTGCTCGAGAAATTCTGAAGAGCAGTATAGAAAAATCAAGAAACATAGCCATATCAATTGAAGAAACTGGCTCAAGATTGAAAGAAACAAGCGACAAAGTGGATGTTTTACGAGCTTCTATAAAAAAGATGGCTCGTAAATGTGCTGTCTATGAGATTAGAGGTCCCGTTGATCGAGCACTTGGGCCTGCTGCTGCTGTTTTGAAGGTAGTGGACGTTGTATGTGAGCTGCAAGATTCGTTACTGACGGTGGACCCTAGAACCGATTTGCACCCATATCTTGCAAATGTCAAACGCCTTCAAGAGGCACACAAGCTTCTTGTGGATAACTGCAGATTGGTTCTCATGTGGCTTGAGGATGTAATCCAATTCTTGAAAAACATCCACGGAGCTGATGATGATTCGTACCTTAATAATGTCTCAAAAGCAATGATCATATTATTGGAACTGCAGGAGAGAGACGTCTGTGTTTGCCGAAATGGTGGCGTTTTGGCATCTGCTCTCGACAAGCTGGAGAGTGCATATATGCATCTCTTGATGGACTATAGTTCTCTATTTCCAGCCCAGGAGTATTACGAGGATTACTCGAGCTTATCGTATTTTCCAGCTCATGTTATTCAAGATTTGCAATCTATCACTGAAGTATTGGCAGCTAACAATAGGCTTCACAGATGCATATCAATATTCACAGGGGTTCGGAGTGCAAATGTTCAAGCTACTTTACAAGTCCTCAGTGCCGATTATGTTGGAATACAATTATCTGAATTTGACAGTGTGCAAATTGTGGAAGGCTACCTTGATATATGGGATAAGCACATGGACTTTTGTGTGAGGCATTTGCTACAGATAGAATACAGGCTTTGCAATGAGGTGTACATGAAATCTGGATCCGAGGTATGGATTAATTGCTTTGCGAAGATTACATCACAATGTGGGTTTAATGAGATTTTGGAATTTGGAAGCAGTGTTACTAAATGCAAGAAGGATGCAATCAAGCTCTTGATGCTGCTGAAAATATTTGGGACTTTAGACAAACTGCGGTTAAACTTCAACGAACTGTTCGGTGGGAAATTTTGTGTCGAGATTCGAAATCAGACAAGGGATCTTGTCAAGAAAGTTGTTGATGGGGCATACGGAATTTTCCGGGAACTATTGAAGCAAGTGGAGCTGCAGAAAGAAATTAGTCCACCACCAGATGGCAGTATCCCAAGAACAGTTCGTTTCGTGACTGAATACTGCAACCAGCTTCTCGAGGATGATAATAGCTTAATTCTTAGGCGTATTTTGGAGATACATCAAGAATGGAACAACACAAGATTTGAAGAGGGTCATCTCTTCAACGTAATCAGCAACATAATGGGAGCATTGGAGCTCAATTTAGAGAGTTGGGCCAAAACATATGATGATTTGGCACTCTCCAGCCTTTTCATGACAAATAATTATTGGTACTTGTGCAACAATACCAGTGGGACCAAGCTTGGGGGCGTAATGGGCCATACTTGGTTATGGGCAAAAGAAAAAGCAATAGAGTATTATGCTGCATTGTATTTGAAAGAAAGTTGGGAAAAACTATTGGTGGTTTTAGGTGAAGGAGACCTTGTGTTGTTCGATGGGGGCAGGGCCATTGATCGTAATCTGGTGAAGAAAAGAATTGGAATGTTCAGTGACGCATTTGATAATATGTACAAAAAACAATCCGAATGGGTATTTTCTGATAAAGCCTTAAGATTGAAGACATGCCAGCTTGTTGCAAAGGCTATTGTTCCATCTTATAAGAGCTATTTGCAAAAATTTATGCCTGAGTTTGATATGGGAAATCATGTAAGGTACACAGCTGAGAGCTTAGAGAATTCAATCAATTCTTTGTTCCAAATGAAACTTGGAAAATTTGAAGGCATGAAATGTACAGATATGATTGGCATTATGAAGAATGATGTTATCGATCACTTCTCCTCCTCCCCTGCAGCAGCATGATTTGATCAACCGAAACACAGTTTTGCTCTTACAGCAGTCAAAATTCTACATAATATGACCAATGTATCTTTCTTTTGAAACTTCTCCATAAATGTAATTTTCATTTTGTTAGCTCCACGATAGAAGTTCTGTATAAAGATTTATTTTCGATAACGCGTCTAAATCCTCCTTGTTCCTCAGTGGCTCCTTTGATCGAAGGATTTCATTCCGTCCGAATATATTAACTTAACTAATTAAGCCCGCCAGGGTGATTTTTTTGAGTTGTAGAAAAAATATATTAGCAATAATAACTGAAGAATCCCTTCCTAACCTAGGGAGTTTAAGTTGCATTATTGGTTCCTAACTGGAAGAGTATACAAATACTTTAGATTCATAAACTAGATGTGAAAAGTTATATGTATTCCATTATTAATCAAGAAACCTCTTTCCTGAGCTCCTGAGCCTAGCACAGCTGGTAAATAGCTCATATCCACTTTGGACAGACTCGAGTTCAAGTGCCGTAGTGTGCGGAAAAATATTTAACCCCTACCACTTTCCAAAAAAAGAAAAAAGAAACCTCTTTCCAATACAATATTTCATTGTATGTCCATCACTATCTGTCTATGAATCAAAGAATAGAACAAAATACAACATCAACTCATCATCAGGCAAAATCCTACCTACACAAGACGATCTAGTTGAAGGACCTCTTGCTTATCTCATCCGCTCCCTACGAAACTTCAGACTAACATGCCTGCAACCAAAAATACCCAACAAGATTAAATCTTTGAGATTTTCAAGAAAAGTTACGCTTCATTAAAAGCACAGAGAAGAGTAGATAATTACCTTTCCATCATCAGAAGAGTAGCCCGAGGATTTGTACCGGGAGATACTTTAAACATTGAACCATCAACAACTCTTAGACCATCATTTCCAATCATTTTGAGATTCTTGTCAATTACCTTTCCCACTAGGCATCCACCACTTGGTTTGATGCTACATCAAAGCATTGGATGGAACCATGGATAAGAGTATTCATAGTTTGATACCGTTAAGGGTAGTGACCATGTGTAGCAACCAATAAAGCACATCCACCATGGTAGTGTCATATGGTGCTCACCGTACACCTGCAGAACTCTCTCATCTCTTCAATTGACTGATCAACAGGCAGTTCAGGCCCAACATATCTAAACTATCGAGCACCATGTTGAAATTGTGGCTCTTCTAGAAGAACTGTAAAAAAAATCATCTATGTTTATAAATGTTTCTTCCTGTAGCAATTCATGCCTCGGAAAGCCATAGTCAAGATTGTAACAATACAAATTCAAATTGGTGATCTCTTGTCAAAAGACTTTTTACCTATATAAAACCCTAAGTTCATCCTCTTCCAGATCATCCTTCACCTGAATATTCTCAAAACCAAACTTTTGTATAATAGTTTTTGTGTTTGTATATATGAGAGTTTGTATAAGAGTTTGAATTGATGCTGAAAATCCTTAATTTCATTGAAGGAACGTATGTGTATTCATACAACTACAACATATCATAAAAGAAATCCTAATGAGTTATGTTGAAGGGATTTCACTAATTAACGGATTATACAATCATTCAAAATTCAAATGAGAAGATTTGTGGATGAGGAGCATTATCCAATATCTCTCATACACCCCCGCAAAATTGGCGTGCCATCGGCAATGGCAATTTTGGACCGAAGGAGTTGAAATTGTGGGCGAGCAATAGGTTTGGTGAGTAATCTGCTAGTTGATCATGAGTGCTAATATGGGACACACGAAGAAGTCCTTTTGCCACAAGATCACGAACAAAGTGGATGTCAATGGAGATGTGCTTCATGCGAGAATGCATGATCGGATGAAGGGAAAGGTGGGTTGCACCGATGTTGTCACAGTAAATTATAAGAGGTAGTCCAAGCGGTAATAATAATCTGCTGAAGAGATTCTGTAGCCACCGAATCTCGCAAGAGACAGTTGCTAAAGCACGATATTCAGCTTATGTGGATGACCTGGATACGGACTTTTGTTTACGAGAGCTCCAAGCAATGGGGTTCGAGCCAAGGAACACAATATATGCAGAAGTTGATGTCATATCAAGACGATTGCCAGCCCAATCAGCGTCAGAATAACCAGTTAGAGTGGCTGCAAGACTACGACGAAGAAGAAGGCCATGGGATACAGTGCCCTTGAGATATCGAAAAATACGCTTGAATGCACACCAGTGATCAGCTGTGGGATGAACTGAATATTGAGCAAGACGATTTACAGCAAAGGCAATGTCAGGGCATGTTAAGGCAAGATATTGAAGTTCACTAATTGCCTTGTGAAAGTGCGTTATATCACATGAAGCAGCCGAAGCATTGAAAATTTGAGAGGTTGTCATGGGGTGGTAAGAGGACGTGCACCGTCCATCTTATGGCGTTGTAAAATGTCTAGAATATATTTGCGTTGCGAGAGAGAAGGCCCTCACGACAAGGAATGACCTCAACACCAAGAAAGTATGATAATGAGCCAAGATCCTTGATGGCGAAAATGTTACTGAGATATGTGATCACAACATCAATAAGTTTGTTGTCACTGCCCGTAAGCACAAGATCATCAACATAAACAAGCATGTACAAATGCGTAGTCCCACGATGATATAAATATAGAGACGTATCAGACAGAAGAGATTGCCTTAGACCGTAGAGAGATTTGCGCAATCAACAAACATGTGAAGGATGAGTAGTGTCAATAAAGCCTGGTGGTTGCTTCTTTTAGACAACCTCAGACAAGGTTCCATGAAGGAAAGCATTACTAACATCACGGATGGGTCAGTTATGCATTAGAGCAATGGAGAGCACCGTGTGAATAGTGATAGGCTTGACCACAAGACTGAATGTTTCAGAATAATCCAAGCCAGGGCATTGGTGGAACCCTTTTGCAACAGGACGTGCCTTGTATTTTTCGATAGAACCATTAGACTTTCGTTTAATGCGGAAGACCCGTTTGCACCCAATGATATTGGAAGCAAGATGTGTCGGAACCAGGTCCCACGTACCATGGCGACGTAGACCATTAATTTCATCAGACATAGCGTTCCGCCAGTGAGGATACTTCATAGCCAAAGTGACACAAGTAGGCTCAATATCTGGTGGTAATGGATGTTTCATGGCAAGATGGGTAAGTTTAGGTTTAAAAATATTATTCATTGAGCGGGTCAGCATGGAATGAGTTCGAGGAGGTGATTGGAGCTGTTGTGAATCAAGGACTGTAGGAGGATCCAGCGGCTGAAAGTCGACAGAATCGGATGAATCAGACGCATCCGCTGGTGCTATGATGGCCAGCTTGCGTGAAGCAGTAGGCAACAATGGTTGAGCAATTGGAGATGAGGAGCAGCATGTAGTTCGTGAAGAGCAACAAGATGCAGCAGTAGAGGTAGATTGTAATATAGCAGAATGCTGAATAGGAAGTTGATCCTCACAAAAATGAACATGCCTTGATAGAAATAAGGCCGAGAGAATAAATCATATCATTTATAAGCACTTTGGGATAGAGAGTACCCAAGAAATAAGCACGGTCTTGAGGGAGAAACAAGCTTGTGACTAGAGTATGGCTTGAGCCACGAAAAACATAGGCATCCAAATATCCGTAATTTGACATAATTCGATGGTTTGTGGAAAAGGGCATCAAATGGGTTGCGACCATTAAGCACGGATGTAGGGAGCCGATTAATAAGATATGTCGATGTTTCAAGTGCATAAGACCAAAATTCAAGCGGTAAAGACGCATGATGAAGTAGGGGTCGACCAGTGGTGACAAGATGACGATGACGACGTTCAACTGTACCATTTGTTGCGGTGTTTGAGGCGCAGTGGTATACCAAGAAATGCCATGAGATGCAAAATATCGACGAAGACCCTGAAACTCTCCACCATTGTCAGAATAATTTTTTTTTTAACTTTTTCACCAAATTGACATTCCACCATAATATGAAAAAGTGGAAAAATATCAGCCATTTGAGATTTTTCTAGAAGTGGATAGAGCCATAAATAATTTGTAAAGTGGTCAACAATAAGTAAGTAGTAACGGTGACCACCACTAGAAGCAAACTTTGTAGGACCCCAGACATCAGCATAGTGGTGTCAAACGGGCCTTGCCGTGCCGGCACGATTCGAAAATGGGCCGTGCCGTGTCGGCCCATTTCCACAAGGGGTCGGGCCCGGCACGGCCCATAGGCACGGCCCCTACGTGCCGTGCCATGGGTCGTGCCGTGCCGGCACGGCCCATTTCAATTTTTTTTATTTTTGGTGTAGCGATCGATCGCTGCCTAACTGGCGATCGATCGCCACATATGACCTAACTGGGCGATCGATCGCCAGTATCGCCAGTTAGGTGGCGATCGATCGCTACCAGTTTTAAAATAAAATAAAAAAATTTACTATTCGTGCCGTGCCGTGCCGGCCCATGCTACAGTGCCGTGCCGTGCCTCGTGCCGTTCGCTCCGTTTGACATCTCTACATCAGCATATATAAATTCTAAACAGCGCGAACTCGTGAGAGATGTGTCATGGAAAGGTAATTGCGTACTTTTATTAACTTCACAAGAAATTCAAGAATTGAAATTACGAGTAACAGCCTTATTGAGTGGCAAACAATTTTTATTCACTACGCTAGAACACAACTTCAATGGTGGGTGACCCAGACGATGATGCCAGTGACTAAGAGATGTCTGAATACCAACGTGAGCAAGAGGTATAGGCAGGCAAGATGTACTTGGAGGAAGTTTGGATGTGATAAATCCCATTTTCACATTTTCCGCGGAATAGGCACACTCCCTTGATTGGATCCTTCACAATTAAATAAAAGGGATGAAATCCAATGCTGACATTGTTAGCCTTAGTAAATTGATCCGAACAAAAGATTCCGACGAGCCGTAGGAACACACATAACATTAGATAATGTAAAATTTCGTGACGGATGCCGAATAGAAGAGCTACCAATATGCGTAATAGGCAAATCTGTACCATCAGCGATTGTGACCTCATCAGGGCCGTCATACTCAAAATGAAGAGATAAATTGGAAAGGTCGGAGGTAAGACTATGAAAAGCCCCGGAATCCATGAGCCATTGATTTCCATTAGGAGTCGTTGGCGGTGTAAACGCAGCATGGGCAGTGGGTTGTATTTGACGACATTGTCGTACCATATGTCCAGGAATGCCACAATACTGACAAATGATTGGAGATCGATTCTGAGGTGGATGAGCAGAAGGAGAGTATTGGCCTTGGTACTGTCTTGGTGGCTGCTTGCCACGCCCACAACCATTATTAATATGTTGATTGCCCCTGTAATGCTGCTGGAATTGTAGCGGCTATGATTGTTGTTGCGGGGATGATTTACGCTTGATTAGCAGTTGCAATAAGATTGGTGTTTTAAGATACGCCTCATGAGAGTCAAGGAGGTCATGCAATTCTTCAAATGCGAGAGATGTCTCACGAACACGTATAGGAGCTGCAATCTCCCTATACGTAGCATCAAGCCCGTTCAAGACATATAGTGTAATGTCATCATCTATCAAGGGCTTGTCAATCGCAGCCAACTCATCTATTTTAGCCTTTATGGACTGAAGGAAGGCAGAGATAGATTGTGAGCCAATAGTGGCGAGAGAAAGATCCTCCTTTAGTTGCATGACTCGTGTGCGTGGGCGAGCGGGAGAGAATGGACCAAGCCTCAGCCGAGGAGGTAGCAGAAGCAACCATCGGCTTAATATCTACCGATAATGAGCCAAGAAGATCAGAGAGGATTAACTGATCTTGACGAAACCAATGAATGAAATCATTGGAAGGCGCTGCATCATTTCCAGGAGATGGGCGAGACATTACACCAGTAAGATAACCCAAAGATCGTAGCCATTAAACATAGAGACTACAAGATTACGCCAGGATGGATAATTTGTGGATGCGAGGGAGAGAGGTATCTGTTGGTGGGCATTAATGGCAACAAGAAGTTCATCAGTGGGGCAAAGTAGGCGGTTTGGAGGATGTGGGGTTGCTGTAGTTTTATCGGAAGCCATTAAAGCGGAGGATGTAGGATCGAAAATAAATTAGTCTCGTTAGAGGTTTCCTGCTGATACCATATAAGAGTTTGAATTGATGCTGAAAATCCTTAATTCATTGAAGGACCGTATCTGTATTTTTACAACTACAGCATATCATAAAAGAAATCCTAATGAGCTATGTTGAAGGGATTTCACTAATTATTATACAATCATTCAAAATTCAAATGAGAAGATTTGTGGATGAGGATCATTATCCAATATCTCTGATAGTTTGTAATTATCAAATTTGAAGTAATGAACTTGTCTTTTGACTCCCGTAGACGTAGGTGAATTATAAAGCCATGTAAATCTTTGTGTTCTTATATCTGTATATGATTATATTTAATTTTGCTGTCTTTAAACTTTAGTTGTATATGGAAGCTATTACATTTATATTAGACTTTCCATTCGTATAACCACATATTTTTATTTTGGATTAACTCAAACTTGAGTCCATACAAAGGGCAGAGGGTGAGAAAACACCCACAACTCTTTTTATCTGCTTTTGTTGGTTAAAACTTAAAATGTATCTTTTAATAAGTGTTGAGACAATTAAAATCAGTTTTAGCTTCAATAATTTCACCTAACTTCTTCAAAGCAGGAAAATTCCTGCTGATTCCCATGAAACCAGTTTGTGTACGTGTTTGGTACATGTATTTACATAGGCATGATTTCTTGTCTGGCTTGACGATGACTTTGGGGACACTGCAAGAAATTTCCATCTTTCGTTCACATAAATAAGGTTAATCGTTTGGCTTGAGCCGCAACATGTCGCAATCTATTTGAGCATTGGCTTTGTTTTTTCATTTGAATGGTGTGAGGAGTGTTTAGGGGTCTTTTTTCTTTCTTTTTTTATTTATTAATTTGAGCCGCAACATGTCACAATTAATTCTTTTTTTTCATTATAAATATAATTGAAAATTAAAGATGTACGGTTATTTTGGGAAAATACAAATAAAAACAAAATGCTTTAACCAAAGAGACTACATCACTAATGATCCCATGTTTATAAATAGTATAGACAATATATAATTAATACATTATGTAATATATTTAACATATAAGTAAATAATGATAGTGATAAAAAGACTCATTCACCGATTCACGAGTTTTCAAAAAGTCTCATAAAAATTTAAATTTGACAACAATCAAACGGTTGACGAAATAGTTTGGATAATGTTAAAGAGTTGTCCCAAGTTATCTTAGCTCTTAATAAAATACATATATTAGTAGGTTACTCAACTTATTACCAATTAGTTTTCAGTCAGAACCTCGTATATTCTTAATATGATATCACAACAGGCTTTTCATATGATTGGTTATTCCGCATGTATGCTCACCGCCACCCTTTTACCAATTACCCATAGTTTTAGAAATTGGGCCGAACCGGTGGTCTAATTTTTAGAATATTTTATTTTAATTAAAATTATTATTCACATGGATATACATTTAAAAATGTTTTAATAACGTTTCACATATAATATTTTATGTCATTTAACTGACACAGTTACACAGAACATTCCAAAAATTACTTATATTTTCGATCAATTTGTGTGACAATTGACAAATAAGAAATTAGCCATTCTTCCTCTCCCTCTTCTCCCTTCGTTTTCCATGGAGTTCGTTGATTTTCCTCTGCAAGCAACCTTTATTAAATCCAAAGTCTTTGGATGATTCATTTATTAATATATTGAGTTGCAATCAATCACAAAACCAGGTGCTGTATCGCAGTAAACAAAACAAACCCCTTTTCTTGTTCTTGGATTTGAGAGCTGTTTTTGGGATAATAACTAATGAGAACTCTTCAACCGCCACCGTCCGCCACCGCATCCAATCGTTCCAACCGCCGTCTCCCTGACCTCACCGTCCCCTTGCCACAACGAGACTTTTCCCTCGCCGTGCCTCTCCCTCTGCCACCCAGCTCGGCCCCTTCCTCCGGCTCCAGTGGTGGCTTCAACTACGCTGATCTGGACCGCGTCAGCCGCATCGGCAGCGGCGTGGGAGGAACTGTGTACAAAGTACTCCATCGGCCCACCGGGAAACTCTACGCTCTAAAAGTGATATACGGCAACCACGAAGAATCAGTACGGCGCCAGATCTGCCGTGAAATCGAGATACTCCGCGACGTAAACAATACCAACGTCGTCAAATGTCACTGCATGTACGATCAAAGTGGCGAAATTCAAGTCCTCCTGGAGTACCTTGACAAGGGTTCTCTTGAAGGTGCACACATCCCCCATGAATCCACTCTATCCGATCTCACCCGTCAGATTCTCTCCGGTCTGTGCTATCTCCACAAGCGTAAAATCGTCCATCGAGACATCAAGCCCTCCAATTTACTGGTGAATTCTCGCAGAGATGTCAAGATCGCTGACTTCGGCGTGTCTCGAGTTTTAGCTCAAACAATGGATCCCTGCAATTCAGCTGTTGGCACTATAGCCTATATGAGCCCCGAAAGAATCAATACTGATCTTAATCATGGCAAGTACGATGGTTATGCAGGGGATATATGGAGCTTAGGTGTTAGCATTCTTGAGTTTTACTTGGGAAAATTCCCATTTGCTGTTGGGAGGCAAGGTGATTGGGCTAGCCTTATGATTGCTATTTGTATGTCCCAGCCACCGGAGGCACCGGCCACAGCTAGGCGAGAGTTTAGGGACTTCATCGCTTGTTGTCTTCAGATGGATCCCGCCAGGCGGTGGACTGCTGGCCAGCTTTTGAGGCATCCTTTCATTACGCAGTATGCTTCTCCAGGGAGTAACGGAAGTGGAAGTAATCAGGTGCATCAGTCCCATCAATTATTACCTCCGCCGCCTCATTTTTCCACATCTTGATTAGTTTTATCTAATTTTATTTCTTATTACTTGTTAACTTTGATGGGGTTGCTTGAAATTATGTAACTTGTTACGCCATGTTCTTCATAGTGGGTTGCCGAGTGGTGGGTATCTGGGAGTCTCACGATTATGAATCAATCTTGTCTTCAGTGAATAAATTGATTATGCTGCATTATAGTAAAAAAGAGATGAGTTCTATTCCCGGCTTCATTTCCAAGTTTTGGTGATGCATTTTACTATTTGGATAAGAAATTGATGTTTACTAGGGTTGATTTTCTTTTTACGTCAACCCGCAAATTGGCCATCTGAGTTCATCACGGGCTATTTTTGAATATTATATGTATAGTTCCTACTATTCCAAAATGATATGCATAATTAATCAAATTAAGATCTGTTACCCTGGTAAAAGTGTGGACTCTGCAAAACATGACTTGGGCAAAGACCTCTACCTCGACCACCCCAGGTAGGTCTTCCAAGAAAACCTCCAGCTCAGGTCGACATCCAAGTAGACCTCCACCCCAGGTCATCTCCTCTAGAAGGACCTCTACCTCGACCACCCAGGTCGACCTCCAGGATGACCTCTACCTCGACCACCCCGGGTCGGCCTTCCAAGAAGGCCTTCAGCTTGTCTTCTCTACCATCAGCTTCCCGATGTCGGTCTGATAGTTAAGTCCGAGTTTATACTACGTGACACCTTAAAAGCATGTGAATAAGGCCCTAGCTGGGCTACGAGGGAAGTCATACCCTTGGCTCCAGAAGATGAAGAGATGAACTGGAGCACAAGCTCTCGGGCAGCCCCATGCACCCAGTGTGGTCCCCCTGTTAATGTTATAAGGCCCATTTGCCATGACCCATTTTACTACAACCCATTTCCCTTAAATAAAAGGAGGAGCTATCAGTTTTTAGGTCATAAGTTTTCTCCTTCAAGGGAGCTGCCACACTTTCTTCTCGTGTTATCCCCTTTTTTCTTTTCATGTATTTTTATTTGCTTAATGCTTGTACAGAAACTCTGTAATCATTTGTTCATAGTGGAATTTATACTGAATTAGGTCCAGTGGTTTTTTCCATCGGGGTTTTCCAAGTAAAAAATCTTGATGTCCATTTATTTTTTGCATATAAATTTATTATTACGAATCGAACCAAAAAATAAGATAACAAAGATCTATGAAGAAGATGCTACCTTTGGTCCTTTTTCCACAAATGTTAATCGATATATACTTGTTAAATGTGCATTCATCTCTCATCGCGTGAATAGATGACAGGTTCGATTATTTTACGCTACTCTTTTTATTATGGATAGATACTAAGCTAAAAGGCAGGGGCTTGGCTGCACATCCTCCATTTCCTCTCTTGGAATTCTTGTCTTGTCCTACTAAGAAGCCTTTTGGATGTGTTGGGTTCATATCTTCCATGTTGTTCTGCCACCATCTTTGCTAGATTATCTGTGCAATTATGGTGAGTGCTTAGTTTAGTGCTAAAGCCTGATAGCCTTATGATAAGCTTTGGACATAGGATAAGATTTGTTTTTTTTGTTTTGTTTTAGAAGATCATGTGAGCTAGTTTGGAGGAAACTTTTAAATCTTTCACCTTTTTGCTTTATGCAAGGACATCCCAATTATAAAGCACAAACCAGACATGTGATCTTTGTATTGTTAGCTTTTATGTTTATTACTGCTTTCTCATTGTGCCCATCCATGTTACCTTGTCTATCACAATATAATTAAGATGCTTTGGCGCTTGTACTGGAGGATTGCCTAAGCCTGCTCTCTGTTTACTATTGGTTGTTAATCGACCCCAATCGATTCAACAGATTTACAGTAGCCATATTTTATGCAATATTAAAAAAATTATGCATTTCGCCCCTCCCCGATAAAAAAAATGCATGATTGCATAATATATATTTTTTTTAAAAAAAGATCATTTTGACATGAGTTTCTTGGGAATTGGGCTGTAATTTAAGGCTGGAGGAAAAAAGAGAGGGAGGGGAGTTTAGTTTTGAGTTTTGACGGGTTCAAAAGGAAGAGGTGAGTCAGTTAACACCAAAACAAGATACATGTTATGACTTTGTGAGCGTCATCAGCAATTGACTAATTTAATGTCAAATGTGAAACCGGTAAGATCTATGTCGGATGCTGGATTTTGTTACCTCATTGAGTTCGTCATATAATGCAACCAAATATAAGAGGCAAGTGATGATGATTAATCAATTAATTAAGTACTCCGACATATTAATAGATGACTATCGAGCCGAACTTTAATAAAATTTTAGTACTCGAGTTTGAGCTCGAATTCGAATTGGAATACACATTAGAAGTTCAAATTTTCATTATTTTTGGTTCGAATTTTGTTCGAAACAAAACTTGAATTCGAGCTCGATTCGATATTTTCGAACTCGAATTCGAGCCACTGCTAACTTTGAAAACCCAAAAAATTGTTGTTGAAAAGGTTGAATCCATAGTTGAAGAAAACAAAGAAATTATAGTTCATGAAGTCACCGCCCTTACCCGTGCTAAGTGAAGGAAAAGCCAAAAGATGAACCAGCTGCGGAGGTGGAAAACAACAACGCATCTTCCACAGGGCCAGAGACTTCAAGGTGAAAGAAGTCTTCTCCATGTTGAAAAATGTGGTGGCGTGGAGGTAAGAGTTCAAAATCCGAAAGTTATTCATTATTGGCAGCATGAATCTTGCCCTTGCAGGGAGGCGGAGTGGATTTGAAAATAAATTAGCTTAGGGTTTTGGCAAAAGGGAAGACGTAAGATGGTATTTAATGATTAATGTATATATAATATTAAAGTTTCCGAACATTTCGTGAATCGAACAATATAAATATATAATTTGGTCTCAAGTTCGATTCGACATGTTCGAGTTTAGATCGAATTCGATAATTTTGAATATAAATAAAATCTTTATCGAGTTGGCTCGAAAAAATTACGAACCATCTCGATTCACTTACACATATAGATATGACACAATTTCAGTAGCTAGATATGCATTTATATTAGCCATTGGTTAAGCAACGATTGGGTCAATAAATTTAAATATCTTCGGGCTTGTGTTTCCTTTACGTGAACCTATATTAATATAGCATACCAAGGTCGATATTTTTGGAAGGGGTGGCTTATTGCATTGAGCATGTAGAAAGCCTAGAACACAACCCAACTTAGGTGTATCTAAAATCCACCGTTCAATTTAAAGCAGCCAGAAATATCTTATGACTTTATTCTTAACTTTTGGTTACCTACTTTTTTTAGAGAAGTAATAATAGAAACGATGAATCAAACACCTGAAGTATAATTTTTGATCTGAAAAACAGATACAATTTTTTTTTAAGTGGGGAGGAGGATTTTGTAAATTTTTTTGGATAAGTGCTCAGTAGGGTTGCTTATTGGCTTAACCCGGTCCGGTCCGGACCGGAATCGGCCGGTTCTGGGTCCGTTAAGGACGGAATCGGTCCGCTCCGATAAGGAACTTGATCGGGTCCGGTTCCGGTTCCACCGGTTTCGGGTTGGACCGGTTCCAACCCGGAACCGGTATTTTAGAATTTTAATTTTTTTTTTCGAAAAATTAAGGTATAACTTGTTGTGTGGAGAATTCGAACACGCAACCATCACATTTTACTCTATAACTCTAACAAATTGAGCTAATGAACCATTGTGTTTGTAAACTAACATCAAATATATTTATCTATATTTAAAAAAATTAATTTTTTAAAAATTAACGGATCCGGTTCCGGTTCAACCCGGAATCGGATCCGTTTAATCCGGAACCGGTAAGATACCGGTTCCGGAACGGTAGAACCGATCCGGATCGGTATCTTACCGGTTCGGAACCGGTTAGTCCGGTTCCGGTTTCGGATCGGGTCCGGATCGACCTGGTCCGATAAGCACCCCTAGTGCTCAGATTCGAACCCAAATTATCCCAAAAGAAATATGAATATTTACAATCAGGCTAAGATGGCTTGGATAAATATTTTTAGAAGCATTTACGAACATACATTTGGTCACTCAAAGGCCTTGTGTACTCTAGTTTTAATAATATATGTGTGTGCATATTCTTATAGTCAAGGGTCAAAAAATCCTAGGAATTTATTTTGCAGAAGAAGCATCGATCATCATTACGTTGTTACACTTAAAATCATGTTAGTGAAATAATTTTACTATTTCCCTTAGAAAAAAATAATAATTAAAACTTAGGAAGCACACCACATGAAAACTCAAAATAAAAAATATACCCGATAATATTTTATCATAACATTATCCAATATTTTGAAGCAAGTAGACAGGTACAAATCTACAGACGAATTGTATTTCGCCACCGTTATATTTTGAATTATTGCTCCTCAAAACACCCAATTAGTTGAATTATCTGCCTTCTAAAAAGATATTTAGGATTCCAAATATGTATTTCCAAAACCAATTTTACCCTAATTTTGGAAATCCTTTAAATCTTTGTTTTAATTATTAATAAGAAAAATCAGGTTGTAAAACATAAATTTTGAAACTCCAGACTATACTACACAAATTTATCAATAAAAATTTATCTTCAACAATATAAAGTTTTAAATTTTAGTAAATAGTAATTTTTATTCAGTGTAAATTTTATTTTGCTTACACTTTCTGTCAGTGACTGCATCATGCTGGTTGCTTAAACTTGCTGTCTCTTTTTTCAGCTCAATAGCCCTCTGGATGAGGTATGTGAATATGCTCTAATCTTGTTGGAAGAGCGGTCGTATATTGTTTGTAATTTGAGAAATATGTCAAAGTTCAGATGCATGTCTTACATAAGATGAAATAGGATCTTTCTACGCCCATTGCACGTGCACACTTCAGAGTCAAAGAACTAACTATTCTGTCCTCAATGTTGTTAAAGTTAAGGGAATCTAATGAAGAAGATTCTGATAACAATGAGGAAGCTGAGATTGCCCAATGCGAAGCAATTGCATGGCTTGCTTTGTTGATATTTGTTCTATCTGGTTATCTTGTCGATGCATTACAGGTATTCTGGAGTACCATACAAGCAAAAGTTCAAGAATTATAAGTAAAGAAGAAAAGATGATCAAAGTTACTAGGTTTTTTCCTTCCTTTTGTTATCTCCAGGGAGCATCTGATTCAATGAAAGTTGTCACGCCCTGAGATCGGGTCGATAACACCGGCGTTGATTCCAAATATTAATTCAAAATCAACAAGCCTCGTGTACAGATCTATGATAAAAACCAGTCTATTTATTCCATAGAAAATAATAACTGTCTTTTACAATTGATATTACAAAATACAATTGTCTCGGATTAAATGCGGAAGCGTAAATAAAACTAATAAATTCTTGAAGGTTCTTTGTGGATCATCATCTCCAAAATTGTTCTTGTAATTCTTCCTCGATCTCTTCTTTTCGTCTTTGTCTGGGAGGGGAGGTAAGGGGTGAGTATTTGGGAAAATACTCAGCAAGTAGGGGCCGATTGAACATAGTAAAAACACATATATTTTCATAGCAGAAATCATTTTAAACAATTCTTTATCAAATCCATAGATCTTGGCATATAAACACATAAACACATATCTCCACATATTCACATATCGACTTATTGGATTCAAGAGGTGACTCCCGTGGTATAGCACTTTGCTCTTAAGGATCAAGAGGTGACTCCCATGCATGTGGCACGCCCACATCATGTGGCACTTTGCCCCGCCGAATCAAGTGGTGTCTCATACACACGTAGCACGATGCTCCGCAAGGTCCTTCATTCATGATCATGTCAAATACTTGTTTAGCTTTAAAAACATACTTTTCATAGGGTTGTTCAATCGAGATTTAAAGCATACATATAGTTTTGAAAACGAAATGAAGTTGTAGCAAAAGCCCACTTACCTGTTAAATAACCGAAGCGTGCTAAGATGAGATCCGGGTTGAGAAAATGGTATGAATCTCCTCCTCTCTTCTTGAAGGTTTCGAAAATGTGTGTATGTGTTGTGTGATTCTTTCAAAATTGCTAAGTGTAGAGTAAGATTTTCTTGGCATGATATGTTGTGGTTTTCAAAGGTGTTGATTCTTGGAAGAATAGCCCTTTCTTTGGGTGGGATTTGAGGTGTTTTAAAATCATGAGAAATTAATTAAATTCCTAAACTTTGGCCATTACAATTGAATAATCATCAATATCATGATTGATAAGGAAAAAGAATGGGTTTAGGCCATTAGTGACATGATTTGAGCCAACTAATGATTTGGTGACGTCAATGTAATAAATGGATGTTATCAAAGGCTAATAAAATGGCTAATGTCAAATTGGATCATGCAACTAAATGGATACCATGATTTGGGCAAGACATTTGAATGAATCAATTAAATGAGACAAAATGAATAAATGATTTTGGGTGTTTATTGTAGGAAGAATAGTTGATCAATACCAAAACTTTTGCCCTTTAATGACACAATTTGAGCAAGGTACTAAATGTCATTAATGAGATTGAATGATAGCATTTGATATGGTTGAATGAGATTAAATGGTGGCATGATTGAGTGATACAATTGCATGACCTTGAATGACTAGTGTTATGACTTTAGCAAGTCAATGAATGGCTATCATGATTTGGAAAGGCAAATGATTAGGCAAATTTTCGGGGCTTCACATCCCTCCCTCCTTATTGAAAGTTTCGTCCTCGAAACTTGAGTCTGCTCGATCTTGATGAGACATTTATATTTCTCTGGCATCTTTTCTTCCGGTTCCCAAGTGACCTCTTTATACATATGGTTTGAACTTTGGACTTGGCGTATGGAATGGTCTTTCATCTCAGTACTTGATCCTTTGAGTCCACGTTCCAGATCGGAATTTCTTCGTACTTCATAGGTTCATTCCTGCTTCCTTCGACAACTAAAGGTTATACATGGTTCGGATTGGCAATGAATATCTCCGCAGTCTTGGTACGAGGAAAATATTATGATTTTTGGATAGGCTTCGGGTGGGTGCTATTTTGATTTTGTTGGGACCGTCATTGTCGAAAGTAAATCACTTAGGGCAAAAAGTTTGCTCCGAATTTCGTATTGAAGTCGAGGCTCAAACGTGTAGCATATCCTCTAGGGTTTGAGTTGCCCTTTCGGTCTGACCATCGATTTGGAGGTAATATACGGTATTAAAAGTCACAAGAGTACTTATCGGTTATTGAAAGCTCTCTCAAAGTTGCGACACAAATTGTGGGTCTCTGTTAGAAGCCGACGAGACTGGCTTCCTACATTCGTTGGTTTAATGTTTCGTCTGAGCTCTTACTTAGTCGAACCAAGAACCAAATCTACAAGTATTTCTTCTATCGAACTTCCGTCATGTACTCTAATGAGATTATCTTAGCTTTAAGAAAGCGAATGAAAAGAGTTTCTAGTTGAATGAGTTTTCTTTGTCAAAATGATCAATGATAGGATAAAAGTCTCTTATAAAGGTTGTTCAATACAATCCAAAAATTTCTTAAGGGGATGCAAAGTGAATGATCAACTTTTTGTGAGTTTGAAACGATCAAAACAATTGTTGAATACTACAAGAATTTGCAAGGATGACATACATTATTCTAGGATACAATCTCATGAAAGAGATGAAATGAAATTTCCAAGAAGGTGGAAAGATAGAAAATGTATGTACTTTTGTGCATCAACTTAAAATAAGTTTTGCAAGATGATATTCGAAATTTTTTTGTTTGATATGAAGAAGATCAAGGCCATATCAAACACAAGCAATCATATGGTCTCAAAAATGAATTAATAAACAAATGATGTATCGAACTTTAATGAAGAACGATAACCACATTAACCAAAGAATAATTGGGTAATAATGAAACAACAATTTACTATGAAGGTCAGAAGTACTAAAAATCATTGAATTCACAAGTAAGGTATGTTTTAAATGAATCCCGACTATTTAAAGTAGATGTGATGTAAGAATAATTCCAAGATGGATCAATAGTTGGATAAGTATTTGTACAAATGAGCTTATGAACGAAAGAAATTTGAGGGTACAATGAATAGATTGAATAATTCTTCTAATGAAATAGTATGGTCTTATATAGGTTTGCCAAATGAAATATGAGTTCAAGAGGATAACATTAGCAAATTTGAAGGAAGACAAATGGTTTTCTTGATTGAAATGAATTTTTATCGAATTTCGAAATGTGGGAAATAGATTTCTAATACCCTAAAAGTTTGAGGGACTAATCTATTATATCTTATTTCACCCAAATGATTATATCAATTTGAATCCAAAGTATTATAATATATACCCAAGTTATGGAGATACATATATCTTAAATTATGTGTCCCAAAAGTATAACATTACTTACTTAAGCTCTAAGGATCTCAAAAAGAATACGGAGGTCATGTCATCGACTATTCGAGTTAGCCCGATATTTCACTTGAATTAAGTTTCATGGAATTGGGTGAAAAATTTCAAAACGATCTCCATAAAGAATCTAATAAAGTATGAACTCGAATTTATTGAGTGGTTTGGGAACTAAAATTCTCGAAGTTAGCCCAAGAATAAAAATTCAAGAAATTGGACGTAATACGATTGGATTGAGTTCATAGTGATTACAAAGAGGAATATCATTTTTCAAAATATTAATAGGTTTAAAGTTGTTGCGTGGGAGCATAACCGAGGAATAACACAATTCGAGACACGCCCGGAGAGTAAATTAAAATTTATTAATTAAACTTAGAGGTTCACGACGAAATCCTAAACAAAGAAAATCATTACTAGAATACCAAAGAAATATTCATTATTGTTCTTATCACATCGTATACTACAAAGTCTAGTCTATTGATACTCCGTCTCTTAATTCCTCTTCAACATTTTCCTCTACTATAGGATTTTTCTCGAGATCTTCTTCTTCCATCAGCAAATTGATCACAGACTGCTTGTAGGCGACTTCATGTGCTAATTCATTCTTCTTGATTAATGGCAATGGTCTGGACATTAGGTTTGTTCTCCCTTAGCTTGTCTAGAGGGGCGTTGTGGTCCATTCTAATCTTCCTTTTGTCTGCTTCCGTACAATCTGCGATTTGGTGCCCAATCTCCCCACATCGGAAGCAAGCTCCGCTCACTTTACGACATTTACGAGTATGTACTGGTTTACAGATGAGGCACCTCTGGGAATTCCTAATAGTCAGATTAGACGTGGATCCCTTATGATGATTAATGGACTGATTTGGCCTTTTGATTTTTTGACCACTGCCGGTGGGCATGATAGGGGAAGGTCGCTTACGCTTGAACTTCTCTTCACCTTGCAGGTTGTCGTTGATGTCCTCTTGATTGTTGAGGGCGAACAACGTTCCTATGCTTGTTTCTGTCAGGTGCTTGTTTGTAGTCTCAAGGGCATCAATTTGGGCCTTTTGATTTTCCAACTGCTGTTCCAAGGCCTGATTCCTCGCAGCTTCAGCTCTATGAAGTGCGTCAAGCCTCATTATCTCCTCTAAGAGCTCCTCATTTGTGCGGTCATAGAAGTAAGAGGATTGGTGGGCATCCTGGTGCAAATGATCCAATATCTTGAGAAGCTCGGTCTTGTCATGTTTTTCACTAGACAAGGACTCCTTGATCTCTTCCATTTCGTGATCCAAATTTTGGATTCTATCGGACGCTGCGCAGGTCGTCATTACCTAATCCAAGAGAGGAGCGGTTAAGCCGACATATTATTATTTTTATTATTATTATTATTATTATTACAATTTACTAAATGTAGATGATAGAGGATGTAGAGCAACAAATGCAAAGAATTTTAATTTATTTTATCTTATTGGGAATTAGGGTTCTATGGGAACATTTTCGGCTTCAGAAATTGATCACTCGAGGTTTGGAATTTCGAAATTGTTAAGGGGCTTTTGATAAACATGTTATGAGGGTTCATAACCCAGATTTAATTTTAAAATGGCACTCGAAATAGGGGAAATCGAAGCCCGAAATTTATCAAATTAGGGTTCTTGGACGAGAATCTCGATCCAAAATTGACCATCTTCCCATGTTTGTGATTTCGATTGGATAGAGGGCTTTTGTTCTACATGATATAAGGATCATAAACCCAGAATTAATTTGAAATTGATGTTCGGATTGATGGAGAATTCGTTGGTCGAAATTTTCGTCATTTAGGGTTCTAAGGGGCGTGAATTGTGGTTCCAAATTGGCGTCCCATCCTTGTCTGTAATCCGACGAAATCATAGGGATTTTATTACTGACATGATTTCGAGCAAGATCACGAAATTAATTGGATTTTTGTATTCGAATTGCCTGTCAAATCGAATGCTGAAATTTTGCCAAAATTAGGGTTCTTGAGCGTGAAATACGATCGGTAATCGTTGATTGAAACTTGAAATTAGTTTAGGGCTTTTGTTATTCATGTCTAGACGATCATTAACACATATTTCATTTCAATTTTTTGTGCTCGGATTTTGAACGAAATTTATGGCCGAAATTAATGCAGATTAGGGTTTCGTAGGGTGCAAAGTGTGATCCGCAATTGACGTCTTTCCTTCGTTTGTGATTTGATAACGCCATAGGGATTTTATTAGGGATGATAATTTGAGTATTAACCCGAAATTAATTTGAAATTTATGTTCGGATGATTGAGGAAATCAAGGGCCAAAGTTTGGGATTTCAGGGTTCCTGAGGCGTGAAGTTCGCCATGAATTTGATCGTCTTACGTCGCTTATGAATTCAATCAAATGGAGGGCTTTGGAACGATGTGTTTCAAAGACTAAAAACCCAGATTTAATTTCGGAATGGTGTTCGGAAATGAGAGGAATCAATGGCCAATTTCTAGGCGTTATTTTCTTTTTTTTAGGGTTCTTGAGGCGTGGATCTTCAATGACGAAATTGGCCAAACAATCGAAGTCCGATGGAGTAGGCGGTTCAGATGGTTGGCCGGCAGTCGTCTTTCCGGCGGTGGCGAGGTGGCGGCGGTGTGGAGGCGGCGGGAAAACCTTAGTCTAGGGTTTTCGATTTTTTTTATTTTTCTTGAATTTTCAGATTGTAATTAAATTTTTTTTTGATTCCCAACTGAATTTTGATTCAAACTGTTGGTACGTTCGATCCGGGAATTATAATCTGTATTTTATCAACCAAAACTCTTTTCCCATCGGGATCATGGAACCTGGTTTTGCTCTGATACCACTAAAATGTCACGCCCCGAGACCGGGGTCGATAACACCGGCGTTGATTCCAAACATTAATTCAAAATCAACAAGCCTCGTGTACAGATCTATGATAAAAACCAGTCTATTTATTCCATAGAAAATAATAATCGTCTTTTAATATTGATATTACAAAATACAATTGTCTCGGATTAAATCAAATATGTGGAAGCGTAAATAAAACTAATAAATTCTTGAAGGTTCTTCGTTGATCATCATCTCCAAAATTGTTCTTGTAATTCTTCCTCGATCTCTTCTTTTCGTCTTTGTCTGGGAGGGGAGGTAATGAGTGAGTATTTGGGAAAATACTCAGCAAGTAGGGGCCGATTGAACATAGTAAAAACACATATATTTTCATAGCAGAAATCCTTTTAAACAATTCTTTATCAAATCCATAGATCTTGGCATATAAACACATAAACACATATCTCCACATATTCACATATCGACTTATTGGATTCAAGAGGTGGCTCCCGTGGTATAGCACTTTGCTCTTAAGGATCAAGAGGTGACTCCCATGCATGTGGCACGCCCACATCATGTGGCACTTTGCCCCGCCGAATCAAGTGGTGTCTCATACACACGTAGCACGATGATCTGCAAGGTCCTTCATTCATGATCATGTCACATACTTGTTTAGCTTTAAAAACATACTTTTCATAGGGTTGTTCAATCGAGATTTAAAGCATACATATAGTTTTGAAAACGAAATGAAGTTGTAGCAAAAACCCACTTACCTGTTAAATAACCGAAGCGTGCTAAGATGAGATCCGGGTTGAGAAAATGGTGTGAATCTCCTCCTCTCTTCTTGAAGGTTTCGAAAATGTGTGTATGTGTTGTGTGATTCTTTCAAAATTGCTAAGTGTAGAGTAAGATTTTCTTGGCATGATATGTTGTGGTTTTCAAAGGTGTTGATTCTTGGAAAAATGACCCTTTCTTTGGGTGGGATTTGAGGTGTTTTAAAAGCATGAGAAATTAATTAAATTCTTAAACTTTGGCCATTACAATTGAATAATCATCAATGTCATGATTGATAAGGAAAAATAATGGGTTTAGGTCATTAGTGACATGATTTGAGCCAACTAATGATTTGGTGACGTCAAGGTAATGAATGGATGTTATCAAAGGCTAATAAAATGGCTAATGTCAAATTTGATCATGCAACTAAATGGATACCATGATTTGGGCAAGGCATTTGAATGAGTCAATTAAATGAGACAAAATGAATAAATGATTTTGGGTGTTTATTGTAGGAAGAATAGTTGATCAATACCAAAACTTTTGCCCTTTAATGACACAATTTGAGCAAGGTACTAAATGTCATTAATGAGATTGAATATAGCATTTGATAGGGTTGAATGTGATTAAATGGTGGCATGATTGAGTGATACAATTGCATGACCTTGAATGACTAGCGTTATGACTTTAGCAAGTCAATGAATGGCTATCATGATTTGGAAAGGCAAATGATTAGGCAAATTTCCGGGGCTTCACAAAAGTACATGTCTATTTTATTAGTGTCATTTTACTTCTGATAGTGGGAAACACTGCAGAACATGCCAGTGCTATCATGTTTGCTGTGAAGGATAATCTTGTGAGTGTAGAAAACACCAGAGATTTTACAGTCATCGCTTCTATGTGGTTCTGTAAAATTAATGTTTCTGCTTCCAGGATATTACCATCGGAGTTGCAATTGGAACATCTACTCAGATATCTAAGTTCGTGGTAAGGCCTTGTTTGACAGAGTCTTTATCCTTGAATCTCGATGAAGTACCTTCATGTGGAGATGTACGGAAATCTAGCTTACGATCTTTCTTTATTCTTGCTGATAAGTTCTAACTTGATTATGAGGTTTTAAGAGCTTCAAATTTAGCGCTACATGCACATATAGGTTGGCAAGCTTATGATTGTGGGGTTTCAAAAATTTCATATTTCACTTGTGTCTTGTTCGTTCCTTGTCCAAGTGCTGTGTGTGCTTGGTAGAGGTTTTCTGTCAGAGTTCTTTATGCACTTGGGTTCAGCGGGTTAAGCGTGTAGTCGTCTGGTTAGCTTTATGCTCCGGTGAGACGGCAGATTCACGGTGGTACGGTGGTTCAGTGTGGTGCGGTGGTTCTCGACGGTGGTTCTGTTCGGCTGGGTGCTGGACGTGTGTTCATGTCTGTTGCTGTGTGTGTGCTGACTGGTTCTGTCCGGTGGGAGATTTGGTCGGGCAGGAGTGTGGTGTTGGGTGTTGCCTTCACCTTCCGGCCTTTACCTAGGTTTCTCGGTGAAGTAGATTGGGAAAACAGCAGATCTGAGCCTGACTCGATATCCTTTTGATATTAGTATTATATTTGTATATTGTGTATTTGTATTTGGTATCCACCTTGACATCGATATGTGTACCTGCAAAACACTAGGTTTCTTTGCGCAAATTGATCCATCAAATAGTGGGTCCTGATGATCCATAATTCACCATTTACATCACTCGTCAGAGGTGCCAATTGGGCCAACAACACTCGGCGAAACAAGATGTAATATGGAACTGATATTATTATAATTATTTATATAAAATGCATAGCAGACACAAAAGGCAAGAAATTACCAGCATTCTTTCTTTCTACTCTGTATCCGCCTAACCCCTAGAGTAGGTGGTGCTACTTAATTAACTGCTAAAACAAGCTTGTCAACGGGACATGGCATCAGTACAAATGGGTTATAACTATTATTATATAATAATTAGATACGGTGAATGAGATCATCAAACTCCGGTAAAAACCTTACTGACGTGACTCTCTATGTTTACGCTTTCAGATTCAATATATTATTGATTAGATCTTGGCTAATCCATGAATTTACCACATGTTGTCGGCTATAGATGTCAAACAGGTCATGTCGGCCTAACACGGCCCACAAATTCGTGTCACCCGACACGGCCAGCAACAGAGATGGACCATGCCTAGCACAGCTCGTCTTCATTTTCGCGAGGCCTAGCGAGGCCCATAGGCCCGTGGCCTATACACGGCACGGCCCAAATCATATTTTTAAATTTTTTTTTTCGTTTTTTTAATTATTTTGTTTACTTTTAATTATTTAAATATAATAATATTATAAAAATATATATTGTCACAATATACTAGTAAATAAAAATTTATTGACTACGAATTGAAAAACTACAAATTACAATGTACAAAACAAAATAATAAATTACGAAAGAGTTTAAAAAAATATGCTAGTTTTCTTCATTTTCATCCGAAGAAACATCATGTCCTCCCAAACCTTGTAAGCGGCTATCAGCATCCAACCAATCCTTTAAAAGAATACGCATCTCCACAATATTTGGTTTCATTCTACTTCTTTTTTCATCAATGACTCTTCAATCTGCACTAAAACAAGACTCCGATGGAACTGTGGATATCGGAGGAGTTAGTAGATCACATGTCAATATGAAAAGTACTGGCCAAAGTCTAGCATTGTCTTTCCACCATGCCAAAACATCAAAAGTTTCTAATTCTTGTTCACTGAAATTTATGACTTGGTTTAAATATGACTGAAGCTCAGTAAATGAAGATGTATTAGAACTAGAACTAGAAGAAGCGGAAGTAGTGTCTTGTCTTCTTCTTAACATTGTCCACACAGAACCCTTACTATTACCATGAGAATGCATAAACTTTTGAAGTCTTGTTTCTAGCAACTGAACCATTAAGAAATTTAAGATTAGTTTTTTATTTTTTCTAAATGAAGCTCAAGTGGTTTCAATCCATCTTGCACACACAAATTTAAAATATGATATGCACAACGAATATGAAAAAGATCATCATTTTAAAATTGGTTTCAAATAAGTTTTTAATATAGTAATTGCAACGGTATTATTAGTTGCATTATCAAATGAAATAGAAAAGATTTTATTACTAATATTGTATTCATTAGTAACTTGGATAATGACATTAGAAATAACTCCATCCGTATGAGACCAATTTTATTAAACCTAATTTTTTTATGTAACACCCAATTATCGTCAATCCAATGTCTTGTAACACATAGATATGATGCATTGCCAAGATAAGTTGTCCAAATATCACTTGTTAGTGCTGCTTTCGAAGAAAGATTACCTAAATACGTAATTAAATTTACTTTATATTCATTAAAAATTGAGAATGCATCCATCCGATTTAATAGTATTCCTTAAAAATCGTTTATATTGATGTTGCAAACCTAAATGAATATAATTAGTGAATTTCGCATCCGCCCCCATTGAAAAAAGTTTCTCTGCCCATACTATGTATTTAGCTAATTCTCTCATATCTCTTTCAACATTATAAGTGAAAATACATAAACTTGAACTACTACTATCAGTACCGAATTGTGAAAGAGTAGTCTGGTTACCATAAGTTGGTTCTCTTTCATGTTTAACCACGTGTCTTAGTAAATGACTTGTACCATCAGAAGAAACATATGCATAATCTTTTTTACAGTTTTTACAAACTGCCCATGATCCATTTTCATCAACATTTTCTACATCGAATAGTTGCCATATATTATTAGTTCTTTTTTTGAAGTTCTTCTATTTGATGATTGAATATTTGGTGTGCTTTCTTCATTTTCTTGAAATTGATCTATTTCATCATTATAATTCACATTATAAGATGAATCGGCTATTATCTATATAGACTACTATTATCTAATGCAACAAATATAAAAGTTACCAAAGATTTGCTAGGAGGAATATTGACTTTGTTGATTGTGCTTGTATTGGCAAACGTAAGACGAAATTTTTTTCTTCTTGTGAACAAATTGAGAGTATAGCGTTTCAAGTATATAGAGCTTAGAGATCGAGAGGATAAAATATTTCCTCAACACACACCTATTTATAACAACAACAACAAAAAAGTTTTTTTATTTAAAAAATTGAACGACATTTTTTTTTACCGTTAGCCATTGACAATCGATCGCCAAGCCGTGTATAACCTACCGCATCTCGGAGATCGATCGTCATATAATTGGTCATCGATCGCTGATTTATGAAAAAAAACAAATTTACAGTGTCGTGTCGTGCCCGTGCTAGCCCACGAGCTGACATCCCTTGGCCGGTACGACCCATGTTCCGGTCCGTGCCTGGCACGACATGATACTGTAGTAAAACGGGCCGTGTCGCTCCGCATCGTGCCGTGCTGCTCCACATCATATTGTACCTCGTACCGTCCGCTCCGTTTGACATCTCTAATGTCGGTTATTACCCGAATAATCCAATTTTTTTGTTCTTATAATGCAAATAAATTTTATTTTTATTCTATAAAACACAAGATCCAACCCGCGCCGATTTGCTTGGTCTGTGTATTGGTTTTTTTGAGGTCGAAAGGGGGGAGAGACGAAAACGAAACAGAGTCGTAGCAAAAGTCAAACTGAAGTGTACAAGGGGAATTTTAACCTAAGAGCAGATCAATGGCCTAAAATTATTGGGGTGTGTTGATCCCGTAGAGTCAGGGTAAATTCCCGTGTACAAGAAACAATTTTATAAATTTGGGGGAGAATATGAAGAAACATTAGGCTGAAGCCACATCAGTTGAAGAAGAAACGATGAAAAGGGGAAAAGTCAGTGGATGAATTGATCCCGCTGCGGTAGAAGAAAGGGGGAAAATGTCGAAATTGACTGTGTTCCTTAGCATAGTGTGGGCTCTAAGCTTGCTTTATGGAGAGTGGTTTGCATTTTTGGTACCTTCACTGTGGACTTGTTCGTGGCCGCATCTTCGTCGTACATCCCTTCGTTCGGTAAAAATCTAATTGTAAAGGTTGAATCTTGATTTGTTGTTTCCGTGTCTTACTCCATTGATATGTGATGTACTTTTCTCAGCGTAAGTCGAAACAAGTAGAAGAATATTGTATTTTTTGCTTGGTCTAAATGTTGGTTTATAGATGAAGACAGCAAAATTTAGACGTGCTAAAAAACCACCTCTGTTTTTTTTCCTTCAGACTGCTAAAGCCTCCACTGCAGAACTGAATTTTCAATTAAAAACAATTAGCATGTTGAATTTTCTATATGTTGGTTTGTGGTCTGTGGATGAAGACGGCAAAATGCAGAGGTGCTCAAAAACCACCTCTCTGTTTTCCCCCCTTCAAACTGCTAAAGCCTCCTCTGCAAGTCAATGACCTGAAAACCCTGTATGCATATTGACATATTTTTTTCCGGTACACATGCACGTTAAGCGCCAATATAGCAAATTATATTGAATGGTCGAAAATCTAAAATGACATTTTTAATTAAATAGAAAAATATATATTTATGTTTTCATGTTATATAGCATATTGAAGATTTTAATTATTTGAAATCCAGGAAAAAAGCTATTTATATTTTATTATTATATTCAAAATGTCATCAATTTTGAACACTTTAATTATTTTGGTTGATATAATCTCATGTAATGTGGTCTGAAAAGCATGCGTACCACAAAAAAATTGTGGGCAAGGGTGTTTAGCTCATTAAATTTTCAGAGGTGTTTTTTAACTACAAATTTAACTATACAGGGTACAAGGGATTTTATTAGAAGATTTTTTTAGCTCATTGATTTTCCACATGGGGGGTTTTAGCAAAGTTTAAATTTACAGGGGTGGTTTTTACAATTTACTTAATGCAGAGGAAATGTTCATATTAAATATTTATTCGTCTGTTTTTATTGCTTTTTTAAGCATGTGAGATTTAATTTAGCTTTATTGCTTTTTAAGTCCTAGTGTTAATCCTAGATCCAAATGAATCCTTTATGAACTTTCAATTATGCTTATGTTGCATGAATAGGGGAAAATATGCGTTCTTACAGATCATATCTCTGTAACTCTCAGCTGAAAGAAGCCGATGAGCCGAGTAATTTTGTAAAAGTTGCGGTCATTGCTGATCCTCAGGTAACTGTTTTCATAAATACATACTTGTGTCAATGTTATTCCTGTTTATATTAATTGTGTCCAATCTATTTAACCAATTGGTGTTGACATGCTTTTTTTTATGATGATAGCTTATGGATAGAACCTCCCTTCCTCTTGCTCCAAAGTCACTTGCTCTGGAGATCACACAGTTCTATACAGATTTGAACATGCGCAGGGCGTTTCTCTTATCTATGTTACCCTTCAATCCAGATGTCATTTTGTTTCTTGGTGATTACTTTGATGGGGGTGATTTCCTGTCAGATGAAGAGTAAGTGTAATTTCATAAATATGTGAGAAAGTTAGATTTCCTAAGTTTTTTATGAAGGAGTTTCCATTGATCAGGACTCAAGATATGTTGGTTTTATGTGTAAAACCCCGAACTTCTGCTTTTACAACAACAACAAAGCCTTTAATCCCAATGAATTGGGGTAGGCTACATGAACAATGGAGAGAATCAAGTCGGGTCGGACACATGCGTCAGTCTTCTCCAAACGCTTCTATCGGTCAACATATCTAAAATAATACTTCTGTTTCTGAAACTTAAAACCTTCCATATTTTTGTTCTGCGCTTCTTTTGGCCCTGCTATGCTTGGCAAGACCACAAAAGTTGGAGATTGATTTTTTTTCCGTCAAGCTCTATCTTTTATGAGTTGTCATACAAATTTCAGATGGTTGGATTAATTTTTTTCATAAGAAGTTGCCTCAGCAACTTGAAAATTATTTGCTTTATCAGGTTAAGGTAGACACACAATTAAACTTTACTTGGTTGGTACTTCTGTTTTAGCATTAGAAAATAGAGTTATCACTCCTTTGGCTCATCTTTCTGTATGAAAAACAATTATTGTTCCAAAGCTTCTGTTCCTTGTATGAATATTTTATGATGCATACCTGATGAGATAATAATTGACCAATTTGTTTTACAATTTCTATTGCGGGTGACAATTTTATTTAGGCCTAAATATTTACCTCAACCTTTTCCCTTTGGCAGTGTTGACTTTTATCGTATAACAGTTGGCAGGATTCTTTGAGCCGTTTTAAGCATATTTTTAACCTGGATATGCTACAACAAACTTCAAGTATCAAAGTCTACCATCTCTCTGGAAACCATGATATTGGCTATGCAGCTGTCAATTCTCATAAGCCAGACGTATGTCAATTCCTACTCCTCCAGTACTTATTTTAAACGTATATATTTAGGTAGCAATTGAAGCCATACTGAGTTTCAATTATGTGTGCATTTTGCACTGTGAAGGATGCTTCTCTGTTTCTTATCTTCACTTTTAAATTATTGCAGATTATCAAACGCTATGAGAAAGAATTCGGAGCTAGGAACTTTAAAGTTACACTGGGAAAAGTGGAGTTCATTGCCGTTGATGCACAAACCTTGGATGGTAAGAACTATCAAAATGAATGAACTCACTTAGTGGCTAATCCCTGGCACCTGTTTTCCAAGCTTCAAGTGCACCTCTGTATCGACTTCATCTTGTGTTATAATTCAGTCTGTAATTCATATTTGTTACAGACTTGGTTGCTACAGCAATGTGAAGATTTATGTTTCATATGGAAACAAAAAAACTCATCTTTTGGAAGTGGCATAGCTTTGGTTGATCTCTGACATCAGGGAACGACGCTTGAGTTTTTACCCATTCGACTGTAGGAAAATATTTATCATTAGTGTTAGGAATGGAAGCTTTCCCTGTTCTTGAAAGTACAATCCATGATCACTTTGGGGTTGGATTTAACTTGTTGAAATTTTCTATGGCGAGGGGGATGAAAGTGGTTTAGAATTCAACATGTTTTTGAGATTTGTATACTATCTGGCACAAACTAGGGCATAAAATTTATGTTTCTGTTGCAGGCCATCCACAAAGTGACCTCACATCAGCCACTTGGAATTACATCAGAAGTGTCTTTACAGGTATATCATACTGACTGCAGGTTGGAAATATTGTTAGAGTTTATTCAAGGAAAGATTATATGTACCTAAAACATTGATGCATTTATATAGATATCAATTCTACTCCAAGGGTTTTATTGACTCATATCCCTCTATATCGGCCGGATTGGTCTCCCTGTGGCCCTCATCGTTCCTCAAAAATTATCAATCAGGTATTTGAGGATATTCTTTCCATTGCCTTTACTAGATGATGTGTTTCAGGAATAATGCTACATCTTGTTCTAGAGTCCGTTTCAGCATCATTATCATCCAATATGATCATTCATCCTTCTTTTTGTTCATTGCAGAGAATAAACCGGGATCATCATACTCAAGAAATCTCGTGAGCCATATTTCTTTCTTTGTACTGGCCTCTTGGGATCATGTTTAACTAATTTGGTCTGCATTATTTGATCAATCTTTTTGGTTCATCAACTGGTACAGGTACCAGAATTACATCACTGAAAACTCGACGAACGACCTTATGGACTTGATCAGACCCGTATGTCTTGTTTTTCTTCCTTGATTTAAATTATGAACAAAGAAAAGATGAAATACCATGTCATGTTATTGAAACTATGAGAACAAATTTGTTTTTTATAGGAACTGGTCTTGTCCGGTCATGATCACGATCAATGTACAGTTACTCACACAGCTAAGAATGGTCCAGTGAGCGAGGTATGAGCTCTTTGTCCTTCCTTTCTCTACCATGTATAATCCATGATGGAATTTGCTGTTGTTTTTATCTTTTTTTGAAAATTTCCAGCATACTTTAGGAACTGTGAGCTGGCAGCAAGGAAACTTATATCCTTCCTTTATGTTATTATCGGTCGGTAATTCAACATCAAATAGAACCACTCCAGATAATGCCATATCAACCCACTTATGCTTCCTTCCGATGCAAACACACATTTACATATGGTAATTTGGCTGAATTAGCTAAGTGCAATTATTTCTGTTGTAATACTTCATTATTTATCTTAGATGCCACTCTGAAATTCAGTGTGTTTGATTGTGTCAGGTATTTATCACTCTTTGCAATAACCCTTGTGATTGCCCTTCTTGGGCCGGTAAATGAAGTTCTCATTTTACACAAGCTCGGTGCTTTGATAGGTTGTCTCAGAAACTTATTCAACTTCAGCAGTTTTGTCAACTCCATGAAAGAGAAAAACGAAGACGAGAACTGTGAGTATGAAGAGATTTGGGATGCAGAAGGATCGATGCACCTAATCAAGAAAACCTCAAAGGCTACAACAAAACCCTCGGACGAGAGGGACTCGATGGAGAGGTAGGTCACCATGCATATGAATCTTTTTCAATATATGCATTGCTTCTTTTAATCAGATGTATTTGTCCTGCCATATGCAGAGGCAATGCTGTTCTGAGGTCAGCAGCTAGGAAACAGACCACCCCAGAAATTGATATTAGTATACACATGGAATCGGATGTTAAATTACCAACAAGATCACATAGATCAAAGGAAAGAATCATAATCTGGAGATTATTGCGAACATTTCGAGTGCTTGTCATAGTTGCAGCCATCAACGTTCCGCTTTATGTGCTGCTGGTGTTCAAAGACTGGATTGACAAATAAATGGATATGACGCCTGCCTTCCTCATAATATATACTGATATATCCAATATGCAGACGGAAAAATATTTGCTGTTATTTTTTGAGGACAAGCTTCGGATCACAAATTTTTCCTTGACTTGAACGGAAAGTACTTTCGTTGTAACATTAGAACAGTTTTTAAAAAGTTGGAGCTTCACAGACGACATGGTCTTTGTTATTTTCCTTCATTATTCTCACCCAATTTACATTATAGTCATTGATTCTTAATATGTGACTGACCCTTGAAAGAACATTGATTTCTAGTACTAAGTACAGCCGACAATATTTGACTTACTGGAATAAAATCCTGATACCAAGTTGTTTGTTGAAATGCAAATTAATTGGTTGGGTTAGGAGTGTTGATTGGATGATAATAATTGGACATTATTCTTCAGGATTTATGTATGGCCGTAATATTTTGCTGACAAAGCAGGTTAGCATAATAGGGGACAAATCTAAGATTCTAATCTGATTTCCACCTAATCCATTTGTTTCTTATTGTTTAAATTTCTCCTCCGACACAGACTTGCAAGTATGGCAGATGAGGGAAGACTGAAGAGTCGATGCTGGGGAAAAAGTGTGGGTCCCACAAATGTGGGCCCATATTTCCAAAAAGAATTTGAATGCATTTTTTGGGCAGATGAATAAGAATCAACTATTCAACAAATGATAATAATAATAATAATAATAATAATAATAAATTACAAAAATAATCTTATAATTTGATCTAAATTTCACTCTGCAATCATTATTTGAAAAATCACAATTTGCATTTTCAACTTTCATAAATTGTATCACTTCACATCCTCTTGACTCGCTTTGATATTTTTATAAAAAAATTCATTGCTGCATTCCATCATCACTTTACATCATCAGATATAACGTTCCTTAAGCTAACTATTGCAATATTTGGATTTTTAAAAAAATTTGTAATAGCTAGCTTAAGTGACTCTAAATTTGAGGATGCGTGACAATAATGAAATGTGGAGATAAATGTTCGATGAAAATACCAAACTGAGTGAATATGCAAAATATTACAATTTATGAAAGTTGAGAATGTAACTGTTATTTTCTAAACATAGTTGCAAAGTGAAATTTAGATCAAACTATATGATGTTATGTAGTTTTCCCTTACAATAACCATTAGAAACTAATTGGTTTTTTTATTAATTCATGATTAATCTTTAACCAGATATCTTTCACTTTATTGATGGTTGGTCTCAGTTCTAAATAGAATAGTTTTACGCAAATCAATTGAAAGTTCATCGCACGATTCTATAAGATACGCGCACTCGCACACACACCAAGTAGTATTTTAGTATCTTGAAGAAGTCATGAAGCAAGAAGTGGAATGCAATTACGATATTGAACAGAAATAGATAGAAAATAGGATACATTTATTTATCGCTCCCTAGCCAAGAGCCTTATTCAACAAAGAAGGGAGAAATTACACAGAATTCTGATCAACATAACATTCTCTGATCATAATCATGACTCCGCATCATCTCCCTGCCATGCTGCTCATTCACCACTCGAAAGTTCCATTCAGTTTTCATTCGAAAGGAGGGAAAATTACACATAATTTCTGTATCGTTAGCTTCGATTTCAAGATGTACGATTCCTTTTTAAAAGCTTCAACCAGCATAGTTAATCTCCGTATATATTTCAATCTTTCCTCAGCCAAAAAAACCTAATGAAGTAGGCTAAAAAAGTTGCATTCTAAGGAAAGATGAGCTATATATACTAATTAGAGAATACCATGCACAAAATAAGCCGTGGTGGAAAAACAAGCTGGACCCTTTAACCCGACTAATCAATACTTGAAGCCAAACAAAAGGTAAGATTATTAGAATGATCATCGTGATGGAAGGGAAATTAATCTTGCTCCTCCAATGCTTATGAACTTTGAAGAAAATCTTTACTTTTGAATGGCTATTATCAAAACGGGAAATTAATTTAGATATGCAAATTAAGTATATATAGATGGATAGATTATATATATGTGATAAGTTAATTTTGGTGAAAGGGTATAAATAATTTAATCATCTCCTTGAATGTACCAACAGAGCAACATGGTGGCGCATCGACGGAGAATGTAAATTCGAGCTCGTTGTTCTTTGACCAAAGAAGAGCATTTCCTTGTGAAGCCTCCTGTGTTTTTCTTTGATGCAGCAGCGTGAACTCCTCTATTGGGTTTGTATTGTTTTTTTAACTCGGCCATTACAACTTTTTTCTTGAGTTTTCGGTTTGAATTGGAGATAAAATGTGAACAGAAATCTTGAACCCAAGAAAGAAATCTCTGGGAAAAAAAGCTCTCAAATGAATGGAGCTGAACCTTGGAGATATAATACAGGTGGGATCGGATCTTTAGTTTTTTATAGTAAAGTTTAGTTGACGGGGTTTGGAAAATGGGGGAGTGAACTTGGTCAGGTTCGAAAACTGAGGGATATGCATGGGAGATTGTACCAGAATTATACATTTTTTTTATATACCTTTTTTAACAAATATAAGGAAGCTGGGGCGGGTTGGGTGGTTGAGCGAGAAATTCTTCGATACACCCGATATGAAGCCCATACAAGGTTTATTGAAGGATTTCCCCGGTTGGGGTTTTGGAAAAATATATATAAATTCAAGAAAAAAGTAATGAGGTGAAGTGGGATTTAAGCGAGTTGGATTAATGAGTTGTATTGTATTGGAGTGAGAGATGGATTAAAAAATTAATGGCATCGGGGTTGCTTAATCAAGAATATATATTATTAATAGTAGTGATATTGGGAACAGTGAGTCCGTCCCATGCCAGCTAGTTTAATTAATTAAATGGCTTTGCACTGACTCCAACTAATGACAACTTGTTTTCAGAATTACACACATTCAATTTCAATGTATTTACACAGAGAGCCTTTACTTCAAAGCAAGGGCGGATCATGTAGCTCGTGACCTGCGCTACAACTCAAGGTGAATTTATTATTATTATTATTATTTATATTATTTTATCTATGTTCAGCTCTTATTTCTGTCTCTTTATGAACATAAACGTGAGACAAAATCTTGGAACGAAAAGAGCTGCAGTCCGGTCTCGCACACTCGGTCTTGCAGCCCTCATGAATTTTATTCTACAACATCTGTATAATGTCATATTGAAATCCCGATGTACAAATTAAGTCTTATCACTCCCTCAAATTAGGATATATTTTGCATGTGAGTTCTGAGATTTGGTAATCTTTTATGTTGTATTTCAGTAATCTTAGGTGATTTGGTCTACAGACAATTGATATCCCAATAGATTCACATGTTCATCCCTTTCAAAGATGCTTATATCAGATCATTACATTTGTTTTTTCACGTATATAGATCATTATTTTATATATAAGAATTGAACTGTGCATAAATCTCTGAGAATTTTTTTATAAAAGGTGAAAAGTTGAGGGGAAAATTGCAATTTAGAGATATCAAAGATGATTCAAATATGTCCGATATCGATTATATGAATATGTGTGAAAAGTTGAGGGAAAAATTGCAATTTTGACCTTTTATATTTGTTATTTTGCAATTTTTAAACAAAATTTTAAAAAAAGTTATCCCTCCCAAGAAAGCTCCCCTATTTTGTTTCTTCCCCGTAGACAGACTTGAGTTCTCCCCTCTCTGTCGTATTCTGTTTCTCCATCTCCGAACAGCTGGTTAGTCCCTAACCAGTTATTCTTAGAAACCCATTATAATAACTAAGCTTCAACAAGTCGATTTCTACACTAGCGGCTTCGTCCATTTTATTATTTTCTCTTTTAATAAATTGAAATCACTATATTGGCATGTTAACAAATTATTGTTACTAGCATTTCTGGGGACTCCTTACGTTAGTGAGTGCTGTTTTTGCCTTCAATTTCGGGACATTCAAAGCTACATCGTTTGTAAGATGTGGTGGAGGTAGAGGTCAGCTATATTTGAGTAACTATATACTCCAATAGGTAAAACTTGAAAGAATGAGGCAGTGAAGTGAATTTCCAGGTATGTGTCGAGCAGGAGAACCACCCACAGCCCCTTGGGGAGCGTAAAAATTGTTTGTTAGCAGTAACATATTTATTCTCATTATTCAACAATATGAACATATAACAGTTCAAAGTTGGCCATAATTGTACATCAGGCCTAGCTTGGAAGGAAATTCATAACAAAATAATATATTACATGTCCAACCAACACATTGCACCAAACTAATTTAAAACAATGGAATTGCTGAAGCTACGATCATACATCAGGATCAAGAATAATTAGCCAATATCAAATCGCAGGATGTGTTTCACCTGCTCGAATAAACTCCAAAACAGCTAGTTACCACTGCCATGTACTCCAGTTATATACATGCCAACAAAGTCGATATGGGTTGTTAATTAAAGAATTGGACAAAATAATCTGGTAGCTCAACGCCTCTTTTCATCATTGCTAATTACGGCATCTAGAAAAACATAATGTTTTCCTTTTGAGTTTACATGAATACACATGACATCATTCACTCATCCTCTGCAATAAAATTCGGAAGTTCACCCCGGCATAGGTATTCATCGCATAGAGATGCTGATCCCCAGTCCTTACGAAGCCGCAAAATATCTTCCGTAAATGTAGATCCAGAGGATCCAATAAACACATTAGACAGAGCACAGATAGTTTTATCCAACATTGCTTCCACCTTCATAGTGAAAATTCAAATTTGATGCAAGTTGTGAGTTTATTTGAAAGTTACTTTCGCAGACTTCAACAGTTTTCGAAATGCTTTCTAATTCCAACTATTTACGGAAGATTTCTGATTTATTTAGTGCTGTTAAAATCAGGAGCTAACATGATCGAGTTTATGTTGTGCTAAAAGTTATACTACCTTTAACATAAAACACCACACTAATTGTGAAAAATGACAATATCATACTTCATCCAGATATAAATGACAAGCAATTCAAACGATTTAAAAAAACAAGCAATAGAAAGATCACCTGAGGATCTTCCTCAAGTCCATGTCTGTACAACAAAGCATCCCACTTTTCAGCTGAATTACGTCCCGGTCTATTTACAAGTGGTACAGTCTTCCCATTCCAGGAAATGAGTGACTGCAACAAACCAGTTTCACTTCCTGCAGCATCAGTAGAAAGATATATCACAGGAGTACCGGCCCTTTCAACCACTCGATTTATGCAATCTGCGGCTTGAGGGACAGGATAAAAGCAGCTTGGTTCCTTGGCATTGCTAGAAAACCATTAACAGAGTTCTATAAGAGGTTAATAAAGCCTACTGAACAATGTGGAAACAAGACCTGAAATGAATGAGAACAAACCAGAACTTCAAGAAACCATGGCGCCGAAAATGAAGAGCTGTGAAGTCCTTCCCCAGGAATGTCTGAATAAAACGTTGAGCGGTGAGCAAAATAAGCCGATGTGGCTCAAGCAAAGTCTTACATTTGTGAGCAATAGGACCACCAGGCTGCATTACCCACTGCCTCTCCAAATCTGCAAAGAACACATCTCCAATTGCGATAACATCATCATCCGAGGTAAACTTACCCAAAACATCCTGAGCTGTTCTTTTATTTGGATTCTTAACATCCTCCTTCCAAACAGCTTCAATCTTACTCAATGTGAGCCCCAACCCCTTCAACTTCTTCACATGATCATCGTCAATAAAACAAGGCTGCGGCAGTGAGAAATAACAAAAGAACTTGTCAATATGCACAGAATTCTTCTTACTATCAGACAACTCCTCAAATGTTACCACAACTTTCCTTCCCAAACACTTGTTAATGTGTTCAATATCCAAAACCCGATGGAACTCGTAATCAACCTTTGCACTAGGGATCACCAAAACACGATTAAGCAAAGCTGCAAAGAACATATGCTTCTCCAAACATATCAGATGATTCGACATTTGACCAGAAGCACAAATGGCAAACAAATACTTGTTCGATTTTGGCTTCCACTCGATGGTCTTCCTCTCAAATAAACTCTGATCCACCTTCCTGCACCTACTCCAACCCTCAAAACTTGAATCCGTGTCGTTCTCAACTAAATCCGCAAAATTCCCATTTTCATGTGATGCCAGAAGAATTCCTTGAATTTGTTTGTTCAAAGAAATTTGGCTAAAAACACTTGATTTCAAATCTTCAAACATTGAAGACGAAAAAATGTTCTTATCATTATTATTGACAGAAGTCAAATTCACCAAAGAACTATTATTCACATCATCAAAATATGATTTTTGAATAAATGTTGTTCGATTCCACGTTTTAAAAAGCTCAATTTCCTGCTGCTTAAGTAAATACAGAGCGCGCAATTCAGACTCGCGCATACTATTAACCGAAGGATTGTCGCCGAGATCCTTAATCATCGGGACGTCCCATTGAAACAGATTCTTCAAGTCCGTTGTAAAATAGAGTACCAAAATTATCACGGTCAGGAAAACGGCAAAAAGATACCTCTTATTGCATTTGCGGGAGGTGCCCGAGATTTGGTCCTTAAAACCATCGATTTGGAAAGAGGAACGGCGATGATTGGCGGAATTGACGACGTCGTTGGGCCTCGCATTCTGAGAAATTAGGTTTTCGTGATCGTGCTCTTCGTCTGAGTACTCGCGTTCCATCATAATTTTCCCCTTTCTTACAAGTTGAGCTAAAAGCACAGAAATGGCATAGAGAGAGAGTGTGTGCCCTTAGTTTTTATGTAATGGAAAGAGTGACAACTGATTTCCATTAATGGATCTGTGGTGGTTGATCGGCAGAGAAAGTTCGTCGGTGGAGAGCGACCCACTAACGGTAAAGTGTTGGACTGGGCATTTATACAGTTGGTGGGTCGGCCCAATATATACGGGTAATATTTCATTGGACTCTAATGGAATCCAGATCTGTGTTACATCACAAATTATAACTCGCTTCCATTTATTGATATCAAATTTTATAGTTACTAGTAGACGACGCACACGCGTTACGTGTGTAACGTAATATATAATGCATATGAATTGATTCGTGTAATAAATAAATGAGACATATACATTGGTTAATATTACAATTCAAAAGATGCAACAAAAAACCACAACAAACCATTGGAGGGGGTAGTTTGGTAAATTCAAATTTGCCATACCAATGTAGTTATTATAAGGGGCTTATGCATTATGATATAGTAAGATTAAATACACAGTTAATGCAATATATCATTCAAATATATATATATATATAAATATATATATATAAATATATATATATATATATATATATATATATATATATATATTTTGAACTACATAACTCTAAATAAGAGGTGAAGAGTGAAGATCACTAGGCAAGAAACCAAAGATAGCAACATACTTTACAAGTGTATGAGCTACCTTGTTAGCACTTCGTCAACAATGTTGAACCTTAATCCTGATGCACATAACCCTCGAATAGAAGGCAACTAGATGGTCGTCAGCATGTCTTGGATAAAACTCATGTATAGCTGTGACTACGTTGATAGCATCGGACTCCAACAAAACCATAAGTCCAGTGATGATCTTGCTACTAGCATACCATCTCGGACCGTTATGAGTTCAGCAGTAAACAGGAAAAATCGACCATGAAAATTTTCTTGCATGTGTGAGTAAAACCACCCATCGTTCGTCAAGATTACAACAACAATACCCCAAAAAGAATAGGAAGGTTGAACAACAGCGTCGACATTAATCTTTACAGCACCAGAACATGGTGGCCGCCATATGGCAGACTGGGACAAAAAGTTGTTGCCTGGACAATGAAGAATGTGTGTTTGACGGTTTGTTTGATGATGCCCTTAAGGGTAGTGTCCTTAGGGGCATCATCAATGTTTCCGTGTTTGACAAGATAAAAAAGACTCCTACAATGACATAGTACGAGATATAATTAATACTGAAGAGTCAATGCAGTGCTGAAACACGAAATTATTACGTGCCAACCATAAACTCCAACATATCATAGCCATAGCCGTTAAATTCGAACCATCCTCGAACTTGAAAATCCAATGCCATAAAACAATGAATGAATCTCCACGAAACCGGCTAAGGAGAGGCCAAAGTGTAGATAATTGTCACACCTTGTGTGACCTTTTACACTTGTCAAAGCCAAATTTTTTTTTAAAATTAAGATATCAATATGATAATTAAGAAAGTCGTTTACACTAATTGACCACGTACAACTTAGGCCCAGTAATACGCATATTCGTCGAGTATAGTATATGGATTTCAGCCCTCTCATGAGAGCAAGGTGGCGACTGAATAAGATATAGCTAAAAGTTATATATAAAAATTTGGAGTCCAAAGGAATCAACGAGTATATTCTGTTCAAAAAAAGTATTTGGAACAAACTGATACGTGTATGCAAATCGACTTGATTCATTCTATAATTTATGTAGCATATCGTAATTTATTGTGATTAAACACTTATTTATTATTGAGGAATCCAAACTACCTTAAATTTGGTTCAATTTTGAAAGGCTATGACAAAGTCAACCAAATTGAACTACCTGTAAACTCAAGACCATGGATCAAGACCCCATAAGGAATACGCACGCGTAAGCCGAGTCATTATGTAATCAGTCCTTGGAAATATTAATTTGATATTAGTACGATCTACCGATCAATTTGATTACTTTTTAAAAAGTAATCTTGAATAATAGGATAAATTTGCCTTGAGGTTTTCATAAAATTGAATAATTCGTAAATAAGATTTCAAATTTAAATTTATTAAAACAAATTCAAATAATCATCATAGTATATTATCATCAAAGTTTGTTTTAAAAAAAATTGATTGTGTCTAGGCATAATGTAGCATTAAAATAAGATAGATGAAGCATCTAATAATATATAAAAGAAGAGTCGGTGACAAATTATCATGTATCTCTAATAAACGTTTTAGCACATATGTCTTTTAAATATGTAGTTTATACCCTTTATATTTTGAAAATATGCAGTTTTTCCTCTATAATTTTTAAAATAGATAGTTTATCTACTGTAATTTTGCAATGATTTGCAAAATATAGCACAATGTTCTCTTACATGAATGATATGTTTTGCACATATTCACAAATCAAATGGGGTAAACTCCATATTTTCAAAATATATAGGTAAGCTACCTATTTTGAAAATAAAAAATGTGTAAACTGTCTATTTTAAACAATATAGATATAAATTGTGCATTTGAAAAAATACATGAGTTGGTTGGAAAAAACAAAAAGTGAAAGCAAAGAGCAGCAATACGTATATATAATATCGATTTCATCATTTGGTTGGAAATGTTGTTCAGATGGCGACCGTTGTTTACCGCTTTTTCCTCCTTAATTTCTGTACTCAACGAGCACAAATCTGGGGATCGGATCCTTACAAATGTACACACATAAAGCAAATTTATGGAATTTTGTCTCTATTAAATTTAAAAAGGAAAAAAAGTGTGAATGGTCTTCAGAATCGAGAGACGAAAGACCCCAATAATTGCTTCCATGTTTATTATGATGGACAATTCAACCAACCAATCATAAAATCCCTATAATTCTTTCACAATCTGTATGAATTTTTACACAATATTGACGTAATACTCTGCAAACCACGCCAATCAGAAAAATCACATTAGGCGAGCCATGTGCGATAGGTTTGACTGAGAAAGACATCCTCGATTATTTACTCCACCAACCCGACCACCCGATGAGGTCCGTTTAAATGTAGTATTATATATATGCGTGTCTGTGAGAGAGAGAGAAATACAAACATTAGACTTAAAATTCCGATACAGAAAGCAAACTTTGATTAAGTAATGTTGCAGTTATATATTCAATGGTTCATGATTAGAGAATCTAGAGTAATTCACACAAAAAAAAAAGAAAAAAGAATCTAGAGTAAATCATAGAAATGAGAGAAGAAAAAGAAAAAGCAAAATGATGAATTATTGAACATGCTTGTCGCAAGAAAGGGATTTACTCTAGTAAAAGACTTCACTCGTGGCCAAGGCAATAAAGAATGTTGACTATGGTCCATTTTCCCAAAAAGCCCTCGTGTTTTTGTTTTACCAAATAATTTGTTATAAGTAAATTTTTTGTTGAACTCTTTGGAGGAGATCCGAGTTCGAGTCGTGTCTGATATAAAAATTGATTTAGTATATCTCCACCACAAAAAAAAAATAATAAGTAAATTTTATTTTAATTTCCACTCAATTTAACCTCAACAAGAAAATTGTTCAGTCGCATGTGAATCCAAAAGTCCAACTTTATGACCTACAATTAGAGCTGCCTAGAAAATCCCTGTAAAACCGAAAAATTATTAACATTTTGCTTACTTGTCATTCAAAAATATTGTGTGTTATTAATAAGAAGACAAATTTGAACACTCTACAACTTGTATTTTCTCTTGGTCAAACTGCACACAAACTTTGAGAAAATTCTTATATTGACCTTATTTTGTCATACACCAACATATATACAGACACATACATATGTATTAAATGTATGGGCAACTTAAAATATGAGTGCCTATGTATATGTTGTTAGTAACCAAGTGTGCATATTGTGTAGAATTTATATACACCATTTATATATATTTTATTAATTTCAAATATTAGAAATAAATACAGTATATTATTTATCAGAAGAGAGATGTCAAAGATTTTTAGAAAAAAAAAATCAAAAATTCAATGATTATTATTACATATATTATAGAAATAACAATTAAAGCATACCAAGCAATCAATGAAGCTATTCTACATATTTCATATATTATGTGTAAGATATTATATATATGCATAATTAACTTTAAATATTAGAAAACTCAACGTGTCATATGTGTATTTTAGAAAATAAAATAACAGATCAAAATATTAAAGAGAGTTAATATATATGATATTTTGATTAAAATGAAATCTATACCAAAAAAACTAATATATTTATTTTATATTTGTAAATATAAGAAAAAATAATAGAGATGAAAAAATAGTGAAAATTAACGACAGATACTATAAAACACTTGACATGAGGGGAGAGCATCCAAGAAGAAGGATAATCCAATGTAGTTGGTGGATTTCTTCTCTTGCCCCGTTCAAAATGTGAGCTTCATTAACACCTTAAGCCTAAGTCTCCGCTGACTGCTCTTTCTTGCAACTAGCGGTTAGTTGGACCCGAATGAATCTCATCTTTCCCACTATTTGATAAGATGGACGAGTTGATTTTCTTGAATCTTCTTATTATGTATAAATGCTGACGATTTTTCTAAAGGGTCCAACTTCATCTTCATCTTCCCTTTTGCTTCCTCCATATTTCTTATGAGTTTCATCTAAATGTTCTATGATAGACAATATATATCTTTCTTGGGTTTTGCTCGAAATCTCAGTATTTAGTTAGAATTTCAACAACCAGTAGGGGATTAGCTCCATATTGAAGCCAAATTTTGCGTAATCACGAGAAAATCTTGTCTGGGATCTCCTTATTTACCCAACTTTTTTTTTTGTTGAGATTTCAATATTGTAGAGCTAAAACAAAATTTTCTGCTGAATTTCAAGAAATCCCATCTTCATTCTGATTATTTTCCGCCTTCGAAATCTCGTCGAAAACCGAAAAAACTCTCAGCTTTTTCTCGTACGTCCTGGGATCTGAAGAAAATGCCAGACTCGGGGGATGCCCGGGGTGGGAAGTTTGGTGACTCAAGTGTGATTGAGCTCACGGGGAAGATCATGGTGGTGACAATAATCCTCCTCTTTTTCGTTGTAGTTTTTGTCTTCTGCCTCCACCTCTACGCCAAATGGTTCTGGTACCGCCGCCAAGTTAATCCCACAGCCACCACTCGGCGCCGGCGCCGGCTTGACTTTCTCCGCTGGCCAACAAGAAATAGCAGCTGTTGCTGCCTTGCGCCGTGGCCTAGACCCTTCAGTCCTCAAAACCATTCCCATCACTTTGTTTGATCACACAGAGTTCAAAGATGGGCTAGAATGTGCAGTGTGTCTCTGTGAAGTCTCCGAAGGTGAAAAGGCCAGATTTTTACCGAAATGCCATCATGGGTTCCATGCAGAATGCATTGACATGTGGTTCCAATCACATTCTACTTGTCCCCTCTGTAGAAACCCTGTTGCAAATCAGAGCCAATCCTCTGAGAATTCTGCTTCTGATTCAACATTAGAACCTATACACCAAATTCCAGCAGTGGACAATCCAGGTTTTTCGACAGAAACTCCAAATTTTCCAACCAATGTATTATTCTGGGGTGATGAAACTCAAGTTAGCACTTTTGGTCCAAACTGTGTGGAGGAAGATCATCAAAGTTGTACTATTAATGAGCCATCTACTTCATCCTCATCATCGATATCTAGGAGTAATCGGCCCGATGGTGTATTGGTGATTGATATTCCAAGACAGATTACTGAAGAGGATGATCAAAAGTCACCAATGCCAACGAGACTCAGAACGCTTAAAAGGCTCTTGAGTGGTAATAGAAGAACCAATCCTTCTAGTCCTAGGAATTTTGATCTGGAGCATGGAGTCCGAGGACAAAGTTAATTGCTCCATTTTCATACACTATAAAATTGTTTTGTAAACTCCATGATGATGTTTTTTTTTTAAATTTTTGATGGAGATGAAAGGTTGGATATTTAAATGATTCTTGAATATATCTAAAACAGAAGCACTAGCAGTGGATATACTGTATGTTTGATAGACGTATAGTTTTGCTTCTCTGTAAAGAAGGAAAAGTTTCCATCTCTTACAGAAGAGTAAAAAACCGTAGGTTGAATTTGTGAATAATTGCAAGAAATGAGGGTGTATTTCTTCATAAATTTTTAGCATTTTTTTTGTCTTTCCTTCTGTAACTTTTTCCACGCTTTCTACCAATTCTTCTGTAACGGTTATATGGTGAAATTATCAGCACAAATTTCCAATAATCTGTGTCAAGAATTCATATCCTATATGGCAATATATATGACATTAATTGGAACTCGTTAAGTAGGCAAGATGGGCAATTGCACAATTTTCTTTTCATCGACAATGATTATTTCTCACCACTCAAACATCACATAGAAACTACATAAAAAGGCATATAAGATATAACATTTTCTGGTTTTTTGCTAAGTCACCAAGTAAACGGGTCCATATGAATGAACCCAATGCGGATTCTTAAGCTGGTCAAGACATATATAAGGGACCTGATTATAATCCTCTACTCGCTTGGTCGAACTGAAAATACCGGTTAGAGGACCAGATGCCGATCGCTGTGTTCTGCTAGGAGTGACGCTGCCCGCACTTCCTGGGATTGAACCAGAAACATGAACATGGCCACACCCTGGCTTAGAAATGCTGGTGCCACTCATGATAGATTTGTTATTGGAATTGTTCTTCTTGTCAATCTTGAACCAAAAAAAGATCGATTTTTTCCAAGATTTTTTGTACTTTTTGTCCCTATCCAATTGTTGTTTTGCTGCTGCTCCAATATCTGTTATATTTAATCTTTCCTGCCTTGTGTTTTTTCTTGCTTCTTCCAAAGACTGAAATGGAAACCAGCTAAATTTATCAACTGACTTCAAGAACTGAAGAGTAGTGTCCCCAAAAGCAAAGGGCACAAATTTTTACATGGATAAAGAATAAACCTGTGCAAATCCTGCCTGGTAATCAAGCTCATAGCTGCAGCAATCTTCTGTTTCATGTTTCGGATACATTGGAGACACATTCATCCTTGTCTGCAAAAGATGTGAACGCCAAAATGTTTTATATTTCACTCCATCCGGTCCATTAAAATCTTCAAGTTTTCTAGTAATTATCCCTTCAACAAAAGTGCTCTTGGTTGCATTAGAATTCACGAAAATTATGGTGATCGGTTAATAAAGAAAGATTATTATAAAAGCAACAAGTAGAGGATTCGTAGTGCTCTTGGTTGCATTAGAATTCACGAAAAATTATGGTGATTGGTTAAAAAAGATTACTATCAAAGCTATGTGAAGTATATATTTTTTTGGTTTTAAAATGGGAAAATGTAAATATTTGTCATTCTGTGATCCTTGGAACTCACAAATTCGTATGTATACTTTAGATAAGAAGTGGGGGATTGAGTTTTCTATGACGCAATAAACGGTGGCTCAAAATAAGCTTTGTCTTTCTCGAGTGTCCACTGTTCACACTCAGCAGAAAAGCACAAAAGAAAGGGTGATAAGGCAATCCGAGGATTTCATGCAATATGATAATAAACTTTTAAATTATCCCCTAATAAAGGGCTTAATCGACGTTTCCAAATATTAAATGGCTGCATTAATTTTCAAAACATCTAATTTCCGAACTACATCCTACTAGATCAGATCAAGTGGTCATAAATGACCCTGAACCAACCCATTGTTCACTGTTTTATTTTAATTTTTGTTATTAAATTTTAATATATGTTATGGGTGTAGTTGAACACATGACCTCCAACTTGAAAAATTAGCTTTGAGTACTAAGATATAAAAGACTTGTTGATCTAAATAGAGTCTTCTAATTTATATATATTAATCAAACAAATGTATCTTACATATTTTGATTATTTGAGTTTGAATTTATTTCACGTTATTTTATGATTAATCAATGTAGGAAAGCACATTCAAATATTTTTAATGTTTTTTTAAAAAATAGTCAAACCGTAACTGTTGGTTAACCATAACCGAAACATGATTTAACGATTTTTAATTAATTTTTTAAATGATAAATTTTTGGAGTTAGATAAATTTGAATCTCACATAGTTATATAAAGATTTCATAAGCTCTTGTAAAGTTGTTAATAGAATTACGTGGAATTTTGTTACAAAATTTTAGACATTTATAAAAAAATTTAATGGCTTTTTTTTTTTTTTGACATTTTTCCAAATAATAAAATTGACATGTTGAACAGAGTTTTCTTCAGTTCGAGTGATGACAATTACTCCCTACTTGATTCGTCCCCGAAAAACTTCTCGAAAATCAAAGTCAATAGCACCCCAGTTGGTTTTTATTCAAACTCGATTGGATCCAAATCGAAAGTACAAACTCAATGGAGTGGTAAGTTTCGAAATCAAATTGGAATTCAAGTTTTTAAACATATCTTGATTTTTATGATAAAAATATATAAGAAATACTAGTTCTTTTGTATATACATATCATTTTTATTTTTAAAATAATTATTTTTGCGAGTTTTTAGAAAAAGTATAATTAATTTACTTATTGAAAATTGAACCACTATATATTGTTATTTTTTTGTAGTAGTTTTTTTAGAGGATAAGATTTCTAACCAATTAAACTTCTAGATTAATTTAAAAACAGTGGTAGCATTTGTAATTTGATAATGATAATATCAAGATATCAAATTAGTATGAATACAGAAAGAATACCAACCTTCCCATTTCAAACTGATAATAATCAAATAATGAAAATACACAAGCAAAATCCTTCTATTTAAAGGAATCAAGTCATACAAAAATTGTATATCTGCCCCCAAAAACTAATCCATATACAACTTCACTTCCATTCCAAGCATAAAAAATCAAAGGGGAAGACACAGCCAGGTGAAGGGTCATCAAATATTCAGACTAACACACTAACAATGGCCTTAACTACATTTGTTCTTTCCTACAAATAACAATCAATTCTCCTTCTAAGGAGAATCAAAAAACAAACTGATTCACAAAAGAATATATGAGCATGGAGAAACTGACATGGGATTTAACTCTCACTTTTTGGGTTAAAATGTACAAGTAAATGGCCCTTACTCAGTGAGGTCACACTCTGCTTTATTCTCGTCGCATAGATCTGTCTGTGATTTGCTGGGAGTGATTGTAGCAGAAGACCATTGATCTGGAACCATCAGAAAATACGTTGTCATGGCTTTTCTGAACCTCCTCTTGTATTGCTTAGGGGAAATTACAGTTGGTGAAGAATTTTTGGGTCCGCCAAGGAAGCCCGATGCCTTAACCCATGTCTCTAGGTGCTTGTCCCATGTATACTGTCTCATGAAATCTATAATCCCGAGAACGAGCTCATGCTTCTCTTCATCGACCCCAACCAGTAACGAGTAATCCATCACATCTACTGACTGCATTAAAATATTTTGTTCGTTCCATATGTTAATTAATCTAATCTGTTTCTGGTCAAATGTTGGTTCTTATCCTTGACCAAATCAAGAATGAAAAAACCAAATATATGTGCATGTCATGCGCCAAAGACAATTATGCACTGAAAGAATCAAGGATCAACTACAAGAAGACAAACGGTTCTTGTACACATCCACCTTATGCTTGGATTGTAACAAATAAGCTATAATAAGAAAGACAAACTTACAGCAAGAAAAGCCGTATCATTCCAGATTGCCCTTTGTAATAATCTCTTGGCCTTGTTTCCAACAAAAATTGGGGAAGTAGGCATAGCTTCAATCAAGTTCTGATCCAGTAAAATCTTATTACTTCCAGAAGAATCAGGATTATACCGAGACCTGGAAGATCCTTTAAGATCATAGAGCCGTGTCAGATTTCTACCAAACAGAAGATTCTCCATAACTAGCAAGTCCATTTTGGATTCCTTCCCGCCTTTGAGATGCTTAGATGTGACCTTCTCCAATAAAAAAAACCAGACAGATATGGGAGGTATTTCAGAAAAACCACGAGCCAGCTTATTTTGCGCTAATGAAAGTGCAGATATCTACTTTGACGGGGTATCTAACCAAGAGAGTAAACAAAAATAAAACCGTACTATTAAGATGAGCATCTAAAGGATTTGAGTGTGTGTGACCATAGGTAGAAAAATAAATTACTTTTAACTAATTTGATTAAGTTCCTTGCTTACCTGATAAATTCCAAGGATCTTTGCTAGGGATGTTGGGCTTCCCGAGCGTACTGATTCTGAAAGATACTTGAAATATCCAGGAGCAAACTTAATGAAAGATTCAAGCTCAGTCTTTGTCACTTGCTTTATGATAAACCGATCATCCAAGGTTTTAGCAAAAAATACATTGCTCTTGCCACCTTGAGCTCCCCACTTCTTACATCGGCTAAGGGATTTAATAAAATCCATTTCGGATGGACAACATATACTCCTAAGAGCTTCAAAACGCTTTGCATAGTAACACGTAACTGCATATTTCACCTTTCCAAGGGGTCCATCATCTGCAAAAGACACTCTGGCGTGCAAAGCTTTTGTATAAGACAGTGGATCCACAGGCAACGAGCTACGAATAGTTGATAAGGATAAGATGCTCTCATCTCCAGGTCCAATACTTTTGTAAGAGTCCAGCACCATTTCGTCCAAAGAATGAAAGGATTGAAAATGCCCGGAATCAAGGGATAACGCAGAAAACATGGAGTCAGCAATGTCCTTAGATCTCTCTGGCTCATTAGAAATTTGGGCAACATAATCAGGAGAAACAAGTGCATAAGCTACGATACTAGTGGGTTCATCATCATACACTGGAATAACCGTGTCATTAACCCCCACAGGCAGAAGCATCTTGGCCCCACCTTGGAGTTCAGACTCCCGAAATGATGAAATGTAAACTGGATCATATTCGCTGAGCGTATCCAGTTTCTGGTCAGTTCCTACAAAATTTTTGTTTAATGATCGATAGAAACTTATAAATGGCATACCCAACCAGCTTATAGTGTCTTCAATATTATCAGAACCTCTCGTTGACAAAACAGAAGGCGATCGAGATATCTTTGGCATGCTTAAATCCTCCCCCGTGTCTTCCACATCCAAATTTTCAGATATGCCAACTGCATATGAAGTGTCTGCTCCCACTGATTCAGAAGAGTTATCGTTCTTGGGGACCCCAGTACCAGGGTGGTTTTCACCAGTCCACGCTGCCTCAAGAGTATCTGATAAACAAATAAGATTTCGCCCATCCGAGAGGGATCTATAGACAGGAACATTTGACTCCAGAGGATCAGATTCACTGGTTTTCACCCCAACAAAAAGTGTATTTGGATCTTGATTTCCACTCCCTGAGTTCAGAGACACATCAGTTCGTTGATGAACAACCTCAGAAGAATTGCTGACCCCTTCATCAGGATTTTGGTCAGGTTTTTCATCTACCGGAATAGATTCAGAAGAACACAAAACTTCACCAGTCTTAACAGGGACATTTATATCATGAAGATTCTCACCAACGCTATGGGATTTCTGAATGGGTTCTGAAGATGAGACTTCCACATCACCTGGTTGGTTTTTGTCATCGAAACTATCGGCGTATATCAGGCGGTGGTCCCACATATAAGACTGGAAAACTATTTGTCGTCTGAGACGATACAGCTCAAGAACATTTATGGCAGGCACCCCTGTTTTTGCCTCCGTCTTCATTATTTTTTGGAAGGATTCCTGCCAAATTAGGAACATGTGTTGGTGCCTACAATAAGTGTAAAAGAACTAAAAACATCATTTCTAAAACTATTCCTAATATTGTTCAACAAGTAACAAAGTGTCTATTTTCTATATATTTTCACAATTGGCCTTTCTACATTATTCCAAAAAACTAGCTTTACTTCAATACAAGTTTAATGTTATTCGGTTAAAATAAAAGCAAAAAAGGCAACACTGAAGATTTATTCAATCATCAATCAACACTATATTTGACATCCTGAAATTCATTGTGGGAAAAAATCTAAGTCTAGAAATCAATGGCACGCCGCCAGGCAAAAATGTTAGCATACCAAGTGAAGAGAAGAGTATGGTATGCTATGAAATAAGGATAAAATTTCAATATGAAAAGACCATCAACAGGAAATATCACAACAAAGGTAACTGCATAACGACAATTTTAGAGAAAGGCTCATCTCAGATGAATCACTAAAATGGTTTTGAGCTATGATTCCATCTATACGAGGGAAACAATGTTTTTTCCTATTAAATACTTGTTTTGAAAGCAATAGTACTTATAAAGCTGGACTAGAATTGGGATTTTACAAATCAAAGCTATGTGAAATATGTACACACTCATTAGGTCTCCAAAATACAATATCCAACCACATTTTATTTAACTACCAACTCTGCAATAAGGTAATAGAATCAATTGACCACCAAAATACTATATGCAATCACTGTTTCACCAAAACCATGCATACAGCAAGCAAGGGGCCATGTAAGAGCATTAATACTGCAACAGAGATATGCAGTTCCATTGATAGTCATATGAAAATAAACAAAAATATTGTCAGCATATAATCCATGACCTTCAATATGGAAAAATAACTGAAATTTGAAATTAATATCAGACCTCAAATTCTTCCTTCTCTTTCTGCAACATCCCTTCCAAATCTGTTATTTGGCGCCTTGATTCAGGGATTTTAATGCCATTATTGAGCTGGCCCTTTCTTTCTACCAGAAGACGAAGAGAATTAAGAACTTCAGAGAACAAAAGCTCTGCCCGGCAAGCCACCTGTCAGATTAGAAAGACAAAAGATTGGGCCATAGAACAAAGGAAATACAACTGAAAATACGATGACACTCAATAACCTCATCCAATTCTTTTTCAATCCACTCCTGACTTCCATAATTAAAATCAAGTTTTGGGGGAGGCAGGTAGACTGAGTGAACATCTATGGACGCATACCGAAAGCAAGCAACCATTTTCCCAAACCTGCAAGGAACATTGAATCATAAAACTTCTGAAAACAAAGAGGAACCCACCCGCCCCAAATATGATAATTGAGTGTATTCGTAATATATATGGTGTGGATGGGTGCAAATATGTTTGTGTATGTGGATTACATGTGTGTGTGTGGAGAGAGAGAGAGAGAGAGAGAGAGAGAGAGAGAGAGAGAGAGAGAGAGAGAGAGAGAGAGAGAGAGAGAGAGAGAGTAACTGAGCAAGAGAATAGAGACAATACCCATAAAACCGAAGACAGTCTCTATGTAAAGAATGGCCGCAGCTTGCCACTCTGCTTGCTGCTGCATGATTTGAAAAGCTTAGCTCCAAAAACTTTCCGAAGGACAGTCCCCATGCAGCATCAGACATCACAACCCTTTGAGTTGCAGGCGGGAACCCATTAGTTCTCGGGCACTTTAGGCAACGATGCCACATCCAAATCTTTCCTTCTTTTTCACCTCGAAGAAGAATTTCTGGCAGTTTCTTAACTGAGATTGTAAGAGTACCTTGTAGATGAGTATAACATTGAACATGAGCTTCTGCGGGCATCTCACATGAGCGGCATCTATAACCCTGTCAAACATATCAGATTCTTAGTACCACATAGGTCTAAGACAATTCAAGGAAAAAAACACAAGTACAAAGCTTATTAATGATTATCCTTCCATGGCCCACCTGATCAAATAAATGGTCTCGCAGAAAACGACCCAATGGCTTGTCAAAGTTTCCATAGTATTTTATCCGAAACAAATGGGATCTTTCACAGACGGTTCCATTCCACACACATCGTGATGATAAGGAAACTAAGATGCTTTGATGGTCTGATGGGGAAGGAGGAAACTCTTCCTTTAAACCAGGTTGTTCGTCAAGAATTTTTTTATCAGTGAGAAAAAATGGTGGATTTGAACTATCTACGTTTGCATCCAGATTGCAGATATTATTATTCATATTTTTGATAGTTAAATCACCAAAAACATTTGCACTAAGAAAATCTATGGTACCAGCCAGTCCATCCGCTTCAATTTTTTTTGCCTCCGAAGTCATGGCAAAATCTACTACGGCTTCCCCTGATGTGTGGGAGGCAGATGGTTCGTTCAAGGGACAGTGCTGATAATCGTTCACATAGGATGAGACAAGAGCTTTGGGATTCTGAAAACTCATAGGAGCAGGAAGATTAGACGTCTCTGTACATTCATTTTTGTGGAAGGACGTAATTGCAGCCTTTACCAAATCTGAAGTGGGCAGACTATTTGATCTATGTGGTTCACTGACAGACTGAATTCCGGGAGTTTGTTCGTTGGCAGGGATGGTAAACCCAGTAATAGATGAGATGGACCTCTCAATCATGGATGACTTTTCAGGAATTGCCACTGTAATTGCAGTGTTTAATGGTAGTTCTGGCAGAGAGGCACCTTCATCAGCAAGAAAAGATGTCTCCATAGCCAAGTGATAAGCCGCAAAAATCCCATATTGTACAACATGCTTTACTTTCTTTAACTCATCCCCATTGGCACCTCGAAGTAATATCTGAAGCAATAAACATTTCAACACATCACCAGAACAGTTAGAATTTGAGAGAGAGTTAGTACACCTTAAGGTAGTAAAAAAGTTGAAAGAATGGAGAACATGGTGATTTCTTGGTAGACTTCAACAATGTTAAGCATATAAGTTCAGAGAATAAGCTCTGCAAGATATTAAATTCTCTAGCAGTCTCAAAAATTAAAATTGCACTAGCTGTGATATCAATTTGGTGTTCAAAAGAATGCTGAAAGATACTACTTTCATTATTTTACCAACATCAGTATCACTATTTTTATTCTGGAAATAGACATACCGTGCATCCCAACGGCTTTGGACAACCTTCAAAATACATCAGAGTCTTCACCAGCTTCTTTCCACTCTGTCCAGCCGATCCATGCTCTTCTAAAAACCTTTCGACATGGAACGTGTCACAGTACCCCAATTTGTGAGATGATAGGCCATCAATTGAAGGAACTATTTGGCCACCCGTGCAGCGGGCTATGCGTTCCAAGAGTGGCCTTTTGATATTTAGAACAAGTGATATATCTTTCTCAAGCAGATACTCCTGTGCATGTCGCGAAACAGATTTCTCCACCAAAAGAATGTCAGGATGCTGTGCATCTATTTTCGCAACCGCCATCTTAAGATGATCCATTTCCTGGAAATGAATGTAAATAAAATAGCAAGAACCAGAAAAAAATGCATCAATAGTTTCACATAAAAGAAAATAGCATAATGTGGAAACCATGTCTTGTATCTTCATGTGTGGTGAACTTGCAAGGAAAGTTCGAGAATTATTTGCTGGGGTATTTGGGTTTAATTGGCAGAATCAGATAGCAGATGGAAGGTTGGTACAAGTTAATTGTTGATGCATGTGCTGAAGGTGAGCCTAAAGAGGCATCGATTGGGGGAATTATTTTGGGGATTATCTACTGTTGAATTGTTATCTCATCTAAAAGCTCGAGCTTATAGACAGATTGAACAATTTATTATTTATTGTCTAACACTCTCCTTCACTTGTGGACCGATTTATTCCTATTTTTTTGGGAGGCCAATGAAAGCGATATTTCATGCCGATTTATTTCTATTTTTTTGGGAGGCCCATCAAGTGGATATTTCATGGGTGGAGTTGTTGTTTTTGAGTTTTGAACACAGGACCTCGACGTTAGCCAGAAGCTCTGATACCATGTTGAATTGTCGTCTCATCTAAAAGCTCGAGCTTATAGAGAGATTGGACAATTTATTATTTATACTCTACCATCTATGAAATGTGGCGTTGGCATTCAAAGAACTTTTTAGGGCAAAATAAAAACATATTTGGGGAACGTTTTACGATCTGGGTATGGCTCCAAATATGTGTTAGTTTCATCTTTCCAATGCGGGAATAAGCATGCACATTGATCCAATCTAAGCATGTCAAATGAGAGTTAATGAACTTCGTATTCCGAAACCAGAAGATTTACTATTCACGGCCAGTAACATTCTCTAATTTTTCAGGTAAGGAAACATGGTGGCTCATCCATTGGTTAACCTGGCCCTTTATGGAGAGAAATTTCTACATTTTTTGTGCTGAAATTCCTGAACTATTCTAGCTTTGTTGAAAATTGTCATAATTGGTTTCTTGAATAAGAATGAGCTAATCTTTTGTCCTTTTCATGGTGAGAAATCTGCCATAATTCAGCTCTCACGGATGCCAAACCCCTCTTTAGGCACAGATTTTACTTAAAAAAATTAATAATATCAACAAAGTAAACATTCACGCTTTGCCTAAAATCCTTGAAAAAGAATAATCAACTCAACCTGCTGCAACAAAGTATCAAAGCTTGAAAGAGCATTAGAAATACGCTGGTATTCAAGAGCCCCCCCAAGCATTAGCACACGAGGTTTCTCAATTTTTGAAGTCATCCGTCGATGAGCCACATTTTTCTTGCAAACAACTCCTTTAACCACCATACTATCAAGGATTAAGAAAAATGAAGTTTGTAAGGCTGCACGATTGTAATATATTGAAAAAAAGAGTGGAAATCTGCATTAATATTGAGGAATAAAGCAGTCTTAAAATCTAAAAAGTATCGATTTTTCTATCGTGAAGACAATCCCAGAATCAATTGATATCATTTATAATGATTCATCGGTATAACAGACTGATTCTAACCTTATTTGATTAGGAAAATAGATACATATTCATATTAAACCATCAAATTAATCACCGTTTCATTCGATTGTATCACATTAGGAATAAAGCAAATGAAGAAGACTCAAATCATCCTGAAACCACATATACAAAAAAGATAAATAAAAAGGAAATCAATACCCTTCCTATAGATCCCCTCCATTCCTGACCTACAAAATACTTGAAACAGATCGAGATCAGTTGAATAAACCAGGTTAACATTTCTCACAAAATCATATTTTTGCCAACTAAACCCAATTCTTCTTCTCAGACATTTCCTTAGACAACAGGGCCCAGGACTTACCCATGGCCTCGGACTTCCAATCCCCCAATGTACAATTTTCTAAAGAGCACAGCAACTTAAGTAGCAGAGATATGACTGAGAATTGTGTGCAAACCCAAAAACAGTTTTCATCTATTATCAGGAAGGATATCTATATATTTCTAATGACCAAGTGTTGAGATGAAACAGCTTCATTTTAATAAAATCCGTTAAAAAATACAAGGTGAAAAAATAAATTTACTTCTGAAGAGTTGGTCATGCATATAATCACCTATGTCACAACTGTTTTCCAAATTGATCTCAAATTCAACTCTGTTTCATTTTTTCGTTGGTTCAAACGATCTGTTCTCAGAAGACCAATGGATTGATACCCAAAAATTCATATATGAAGCCCCACATTCTGAGAAAAGACTAGCAGGCCCTATAAAATAAACATAACAAGAACAGAACAAGAAATCAAGCTATCACCTCTCACTACGACGCCCAGAAGCCAAACATTTGACTTTCACATAGCCACCTGGATCCATCTGCCCGCCCTTGCTCATATCAGGTTTTAACAATGTAGCAGCCTCCCATGACAATGCCGTGATTATTTCTACCCAACTCTCTCTGTCTCTGTCAGTGTCCTCCCCCGTAGTAAGATTCTCTACCTGCAAGAGTTGTGCTATTAAAGCACGGAAATGACAGTCAACCACGCTTTTAATGGCTTTATTGTGCTCCTCGTTTGATTTGTCCCTGCTTCGATACTCTCCACTGCCAAAGCTGCTTGAATTGCGCAAATATCCCCATTCTCCAGCAGCATCTCCATCATCGTCATCCTCAAACAAAACTGCATCCCTTTCATATTCTTCATCTTCTGGTTCAGGAGGGAGCCATAGAACTCCATTGTTTTCAAAATCAACGGGTTCGGTCTTAACATCTTCAGCAACATATAAAGAAGAAGGTGCCACATCATCGTCAACGATGTCATGCTCAGCACCTTTATCCACGATCTGCTGAACTTCACCAGAAGCCTGCGAATAAAAAATATCACGTAATGGAGAACTGCTCCGACTTTCTGAATCAAGGGCAATGCTTTCAGGATGAACTTTATGGGATTCATAGCCATTGTCCATATCTTCAAATTGAACATGGCCATAATAGCCATTAATCTGTGAAAATGGACCAGTCCTCGAACCCAAGTGATATACTCCATATTCATCATCATCATCATCATCATCACTCCTGTAAAGAGAATTTTCCAGTAACAATTAGTTATCATATCAACAAGTTAGTCATGAATAAACTAAATCAAGAGGACAGTGTTACAGTAGATTGGTAATAACTTATTAGGGGTAAAAGTTCTCATGATGCTGAAGGCACGAAGGCACCTGTGTCCTTAGTTTCTTTAGCATATGTCAGCAATCATATGCTATAGAAAACAGTTAATACGATGTAGCATGAAACAAAAAAAAAGAGCCTTGATCGGAATAAAACTTCAGGTGCAATGTCTCCCGCCCATATTGAACCTGCTATCATGCACACTTTGGGTGAAATCCTAAAGTCGCTAACTGTGTAAGTAAAGTACTGTTAACTATCTAAGCAACCTACGCTTTCTGATAATAGATAAGATCTAACTGATTAGTTCAAGCAGTCAAAAACAAAATGCAGCAAGAAGAACCTGTTTGAGCATAATCCATATTTGTTTTGAGACAAGTTCTGTTCTCCTATCTCCACCGTATAATCATTGCTTGTTGCTGCTGTAACACTTTGTCTTTTTATAGTAGTCTCCATTGTTTCCGATTGAGGTGGGCTAACTACACAAGACTGAGGTATTGAAACAAAGGTAACGCTACTACTGTCACAGGTTCCACAGGATTTGGTGCTGATAAAACTAGTGGCAGATGGTGATGTGCTGATGAAGTCCACTTTGGGAACCTGGATTCCATCATCAACAGGTGCCGATAAACCTTGATGCCATTGTCTGAAACAATAATTACAGACCCTAATCTTATCCCACTCTTCCTGTGGAATCTCAGGTTCACTGGATGGTGTAGGAATCCAATTTGAAGTACACTTTCCGCAAAAGATTCGGCCGCAGAGGCGACAGTGGTGCCTACGGTTAAATAAGGTGAACTGCGTATCACACTCGTAGCATACTCCGCAGCTCTGATCGGGCATCCAAAAATCCCTTGACACATGAGCTGGCTCGGACCGCCAAGGGATCCAGGACTTTAACAACCCTACCAGATCGGAGAAATTCTTATTGGGGGCGTCCATAGACTTCTTATTTTCCCTCTCATTTTGATATTCTCATTTGATAACTACGCCATCCACTTGTAAACCCTTCCCCCAAGCATCAATAACAGAGACGTGCCAATTATCCAATTTCAAAATGAGTCACTCACAAAGATTAATCAAACGCCTAATGTAAGATTTTCAAACCTTCTGGAAAGCCTTCAGAGACTTCTTAACCAATCCTCAGAAAACACTCTAGATGCCCAGAGATACAGAATACATGATTTCCTTAGATCAACACCCAACAACAATGACTGCATGAACTGCAATAATTCTTATTTTTTTCCCTTATAACACGACCATTAATATCAACATTAATCCCCCAACACTAAATCTAACACAAAAACTCAAAGAATTGAATCCAACCCCGTGGCGCTTCCGTCAACAACTTCAACAATTTCCACAAACAGAAACCCTAAATGTATCAATTATCAATTCGGATATCCTAAACCCGATCTATATTCGGAATTCAAACACTAACCCACTACTTAAATTTAAAATTCAAGATATGTAAGAATCGAAATGGCAAAAATTAATCAAAAATCTATAACCCCAAGAAAACAGCAACAAAATAAAAGAATTCAAGCCTTCCCTTGTACATGAAACAATAAAATTAAGCACAAACAAATCCTGGATGAAATCTAATGCCAATCGCTTTGTCAGCAAATCACTCTCAACTCGTAATTCAGGTGGATTCTAATTCGAGAAAAGCGCTGCATGACTGCCCAATCTTTCATTATTTCTTCCCCATAATCATTGTAAATACATCGATCACACGCAGAAGAGGTAAATTCATTGTTTTCCCCACACATTCATAAATAATGAAGAAAAAATTTGTGTCATCAAATCAAATTATTATAATTTATCACAATAAATAATATTGTGAAGGGGAGAGATGGGCTATAGCCTATATATATATATATATATATATATATGTTAAAAAAACGAGGTTATATATATATATATATATATGCAATGTTTACTTATATGGATAAAGAAGGATAGGATAATTAATTATAATCAATCATGTGTTTACTTATAAAAAATTCCAAATTTTTCTCATCTGTGGGGCCCATCATTTCATGATTAAGCCTAATTATATCTCTTTCCTTTTCGATTTATGTTGTATTTAAAATTATTTAAAACTTTTTTAATAATTAAAACTTTAAACAATTTATTAAATTGGAAATATATAAAATAGATTTAATAAAAATAATCTAATGAATAATATTTATAAAAAAATTTGTGCAAATTTATAATTTTTTTAACTATATTAATATACAAATAATTTTGATAAATATATATACTAAAATAATAAAATTATGTAATATTTATTTTGACAGTAAAAAAAGAATAATAGACAAGAAATAAATAATAAATGGTGAAAATTTGATGAAAATTATTAAGATAAATAAAAAATATTATTTAAATAAGTAAAACAATAAATAAAAAATGGACCATATATATATATTTTTTTTTACAATTGGTAGAGAGGGATTAGAACTCTAGACCAATTATAAAGGATGAGCCTTTTACAATTATAAGATGATTTGAAATTGTTAAATGAATTAATTTCAAAGTGTAAGGACCCTAATCCTTAAGTGCGGAATCAAGGCATAATAGAGCTAAAGTAATTCAATCAGAGCACTAAAGAACATGTTGAGTCTATGAGCTTAAGCATTTACATGCCAAAATAAAGGACTACAAAAAGGATTAATTACATTCCAATCAATGAATAGTTTTATACTACTCCTAGAGTAGATACTATCCAAAATAATCCTGTCCTTTAATCCTCAAAGAATGCTTCACAAGCTCACCACCTCAACCCGTTCAAGCTTGCTATCATGCCCAAAAGGTACCTACAAGGACAACCCCCAAACATGAGCAATAATAATCATTCATATTCAACACAATATGAAGATAAAGCGTAAATGCATAATCAATATGAAACACTTCCTGTTTCCCGTGCATTTCAAACGCTTCCCGTTTGGTTGTCCCTGTACCAGAACTCATGAGTATAATCAATAGATTATTTTTTAATGGCCAAACATGTCATGACATCATATACCATCTCAACTGTACCACATATTGGTCACCATTCCCTAGTCTGTCCATCACAGTGTATTTTAATGCCCCTCGCTTATATTCATATGGGCGGCATAGGATAACCTCGCTACAATGGACATGCGGCGCTCCCACCCCTCGCTTCACAGAGAGCGGCAAATACCCTTTCCTCGCCCCATATGACAACCACGCTCAAATGTGACATGCGGCGCTCCCACCCCTCGCTTCACATTTAGCGGAACCAATACAAAAAGCGGCAAGCATTAAAATCATCAAAGGATGACCACGACTCATGGGATGTGCATCCAATAATCATAATATGCATCTATCATCAATATGCATCAATTACCATGTATATGCATCCACAATGCAATACCTCATATGGCATAAATCAACATGTATATGCATCCACAATGCAATACCACATATATACCCGCATCCACAATGCATAATCAATGAGTATATAAAATACATGTTACCGTTGGGTGCCCGTACGTCCACTACGTACCTTTCCAAAATGTGGAATGTGGTTGGACCTCAATTCCTTGGCTGCGTTGCCACCTGGGTTGGTTCTACATATTCACAAATACCAATATTAGAACCCAATAATAGTCCAATACCAAAAATCCCACAAAAACACCCAAAAACACCATTTTTGGTGTCTCGCGATCGATCGCCATCAAGCCCCGATCGATCGCGAGAACACACTGCCTCGCCCAACAATTTTGCACAATCCGCGATCGATCGCGGCCTCGCCGATCGATCGCGCCAAGCTCGCGATCGATCGCTGAGGCTTACTGCCTCAGCCCTGCTGCTCGCGATCGATCGCGAGCGGACGCCGATCGATCGCCGAGCTGCGGGAAATCGAGATTCGGGCACTATTCACCCTTCTCCTTCCCAAATCCAAACAAACCCACATAACTCAACAACAACCATACCCAACTACTCAAAACCAACAATAAACAACATCATAAACTCAAATATACAACATCCAACTAAAACACTACCAAAATCACAACACCCAACACAAACCCATTTAAAACCATACCAAACTCAAATAAAACCTTGCAAAATTAACACATGAGGTACCCATACCTCTTGGGGATCTCAAATCACCCAACAATCTCCTCAAAACAAGATTTTGCAAGCACTTCTCTTTACCCCAAAGTTGGAACTCGAAAATTGGAAGAAGGGTTTGTGTGGGAGTTGATTTGGTAAAGTAAAAAGAGTGGATGGGGTGGGGTTGGGTATAAAGGTGAGTTTTAAATTAAAAAGCATGCCAAACAATTCCATGGTGTATAAAACACCCCAACATGATATTTTTCAAAGCATTTACTCAAAATGCACCATAATATCAATTAACACATGATTTCTCATAAATTGCTAACCAAGGCAAATAAATCATGCTTCCCATAATATTTACCCAACATGCACCACATGCACCCTGAAATGCAATCCCGGGTCACCCTACCCACATGGCCATGCATTTCCACATAAGGTAAATAAATCTCAACACATAATCAATTACCACATAATTAATCATGTACTCACAATTTAAAGCCAATTAGCAATTAATCATTTCGGGGATGTCACAATACTCCCCTACTTATAAGATTTCGTCCTCGAAATCACATGCACTTACCCCAACAGAAACTAAACATAAACTCATACCAGAGAATAGTTCCGGGTAGTGCTGCACCATATGCTGCTCCGTCTCCCACGTAGCCTCCTCGACACCCCTGCGATCCCACTGAACTTTGATCATCGGTATCACTTTGTTCCGAAGTCTACGGTCTGCTCTGTCCAGAATTCTAACAGGCCGTTCCACATAAGATATATCTGACTCTAACTGAACTTCGGAAGGCTGTAACACGTGAGACGGATCCGGCTCATACTTCCGCAGCATCGATACATGAAACACATCATGTATACCAGATAAAGAAGGCGGCAAAGCCAGTCGGTATGCCAATGTGCCAATGCGCTGCAAAATCTCGTACGGTCCCACAAACCTCGGAGACAGTTTCCCGCGCATCCCAAACCGCACAACGCCTCTGAAAGTCGAGATCTTCAAAAAGACCTTATCTCCCAACTGAAACTCTAACGGTCTCCGCCGTTTATTTGCATAAGCTGCCTGTCTGTCCTGGGCTGCTTTCATTTTCTGCCTTATAGTCTTTATCTTCTCTTCCATTTCCCGGATCAACTCAGGCCCTCCGACTGATCTACTGTCCAAATCATCCCAACACAAGGGTGATCTACATCGTCTGCCATAAAGAGCTTCAAACGGAGCCATCTGAATACTTGCCTGGTAGCTATTGTTATAAGAAAACTCTACCAGAGGCACTGAATCCTGCCAAGAAGCATCGAACTCCAATACACAAGCTCTTAACATGTCCTCGAGCGTCTGTATAGTGCGCTCGGTCTGGCCATCCGTCTGAGGATGATAAGCAGTGCTCAATCTGACCTCAGTTCCCAAAGCTGACTGAAGGCCTTCCCAGAAATGAGATGTGAATCGCGGATCTCGATCTGACACAATGGAGACGGGGATCCCATGCAATCTCACCACATCTCTAATATACAACTGCGCCATCCTCAAAAATGTAAATGTCATGCTATAGGGGATAAAGTGGGCTACCTTGGTCAATCTGTCCACAATCACCCAAATAGCATCGAAGCCTGAAGCACTCCTCGGCAAATGAGTCACGAAGTCCATGGAAATGTGCTCCCACTTCCACTTCGGTATCTCCAAGCTTCTCAACTCGCCGCCAGGTCTCTGTCTCTCTGCCTTAACCTGCTGGCAGATCAAACACCTCTTCACAAAAGCGACGACATCAGACTTCATTCTCTTCCACCAAAACTGACCACGCAGATCTCTGTACATCTTCTTCCCGCCTGGGTGGATGCTAAGTCTACTACTGTGAGCTCGCTCCAAGATTTCCTTACGTAACTCCGGCGTACTTGGAACTACCCAGCGGTTACCCAATCTCAAAGATCCGTCGTCGGCCACTCTGAACTTCGTCGGCTGACCAAGATGCACTATAGACAACCATCTCTGAACCTCAGCATCTGATCTCTGAGCTCTCCTGATGTTCTCATAAATATCTGGCTCAGCTAATAAGGTAGAGACATACACTGGTGCTGCATCTATATCAAAATCATAGCCGAGATGGCAAGGAGGTCATCATAGCCGACAGATGGATGACGTCCTCAGCAGAACTCCTCACTTTCCGGCTCAAGGCGTCCGCTGTCAAATTGGCTTTCCCGGGATGGTACTCAATCTCGCAATCATAGTCCTTGAGTAGGTCCATCAATCTCCTCTGTCTCATGTTCAGCTCTGCCTGAGTGAATAGAAACTTGAGGCTCTTGTGATCCGTGTATATGGTGAAAGAAGTGCCATATAAGTAATGCCTCCAAATCTTCAGGGCGAAGATAATAGCCGCCAATTCCAAGTCATGAACTGGATATCTGGTCTCATGCGGCTTCAACTGCCTCGATGCATAAGCTACCACATGCTTATCTTGCATCAAAACACATCCAAGGCCCTGCAGTGATGCATCCGTATACAGAACAAATCTGGAGTTCTCCGTCGGGATCACTAACACTGGCGCCGTCGTCAACCGGTGCTTCAACTCCTGGAAGCTCTCCTCACAAGCTTCTGACCAAAAGAAAGGCACTCCCTTCTGAGTCAACTGAGTCAGCGGCTTGGCAATCTTCGAAAAGCCCTCGACAAAGCGCCGATAATACCCGGCCAAACCAAGAAAACTCCGGATCTCAGGTACAGAAGTGGGGGCAGCCCACTCCATCACAGCCTCAATCTTCTTCGGGTCCACTGATATCCCGCTGCTCGAAATGACATGCCCCAGAAACACTACACTGCTCAGCCAAAACTCGCACTTACTGAGCTTAGCATACAACTGATGCTCTCTAAGAATCTGAAGCACTGTCCTCAAGTGTTTCACATGATCTTCCTCACTCCGGGAGTAGATAAGAATGTCGTCAATAAACACGATGACGAACTGATCAAGATACGGCTGAAACACTCTGTTCATCAGACTCATAAAGACGGCCGGGGCGTTCGTCACACCGAACGGCATTACTAAGAACTCATAATGCCCGTATCGAGTCCGGAACGCTGTCTTCTGCACATCTTCCTCTCTGACCCGAATCTGATGATACCCGGATCTCAAATCAATCTTGCTATACACCCTGGTACCTTGCAACTGATCAAACAAGTCGTCTATCCTTGGGAGAGGATACTTGTTCTTCACTGTAGCCTTGTTCAGCTGCCGGTAATCGATGCACAACCGCATCGAACCGTCCTTCTTCTTCACAAAGAGAACTGGTGCGCCCCATGGCGACACGCTCGGGCGTATATAACCCTTGTCAAGGAGATCCTGCAACTGTTCTTTCAACTCTCTCAACTCTGCCGGTGCCATCCTATAAGGTGCACGAGAGATAGCGGATGTCCCTGGCAACAACTCGATCCCAAATTCAACTTCCCTGGCCGGTGGAAATCCTGGGATCTCTTCTGGAAATACATCAGCAAATTCTGCCACAACTGGTACATCCTCAACCCTCAGTTCTTTACTCTTTCCAGACGTGTCCGCGGCATAAATAAGATAGCCCGTGTGCCCACGTTCCAACAGCTGAGACATCTTGATCGCTGAAATCAACGGAATCTTCGCACGAGACCCGTTGCCAATGAAAGTCCACTGACTGCCCAACTCAGGTCTGAACTTCACTGTTCTCTGCCGGCAATCTACCACTGCCTGATATTTGTTCAGAACATCAATTCCCAAGATGCAGTCGAAGTCTGACATACCCAGCACAATCAAGTCTGATCTCAACTCGTTGCCCTCAAAATAAATGAGGCTATCTGCCAAGAACTGATCAGCAACGACGTTTCTTCCAGTGGGTGTCGAGACCAATAGAGGCGTGGGCAAAGAAGACGTGCGCATATGGTGTCTTTCCACAAATCCCACAGACACAAAGGAATGGGAGGCACCTGTATCTATCAAAACAAAAGCAGGGTACGTAAATAAATGACACGTACCGGCAATCACCTCTTCTGGAGCTGCCTGAGCCTGCTCCCTGGTCAGTGCATATACTTGTCCCTGGGGTGGTCCCACTGTCTGACCTCCCGATGGACGAGGCCCAAATTGCTGCCTCTGCTGCACTGTCCTGTCCTCAAACCTTGGCCTGTTGCCCTGATACTCTGACTGGCCTCCCCTGGTGGGACAATACCGAGCAATGTGGCCCATCTTGCCACAGACATAACATGCAGGACACTTGTTTGAAGAATGTGGTCCTCCACAATTGTTGCACCTAGGCTCTCCCGGCCTATCCCCTTGTGAAGATCCTCGACTGGCGGACCAATTTCCTTTCTTGCCATCCTGTTTCTGACCAAAATGTTTCTTCCCACCATACCGTGAAGATGAAGAGGCACCACGGGGCTTAAATGGCTCACCCCGAGGCCTCAAACTGTCACTAGTCTGCCTCTGTTGCGGTACCGGTGGTGGCATGGCATAAGCTCCCACTCCTAGCTCAGCAAGCTCCGCTCTTGTGAGAGCATCATCAAAAGAAGTTGGGTTATTGATGATAACCCGGTCATAGAGCTCCGGTCGCAGTCCTTTCATGAAATTTCTCATCTTGGCACGTCCATCAGAGGCAATATGGGGGACATACCTCAGTAGTGACGAGTACTGTGTGGCATAGTCTGCCACTGTCATGTTCCCCTGCCTCAGGCTTGCAAATTCATCCTCTTTTGTCTGTCTTGCTGCCGCGGAGAAGTATCGGTTCAAGAACCTGGTCCTGAAGAGCGTCCAGTCAATCACAGCACCCAGTGCTCTCATCTCCATCACTGTGCTCCTCCACCACATCAATGGTTTCTTAGCCAACTGGAACTCCGCCAGCCTCAGCCAAGCAGTAATAGCACACGGAGCCGATACAAAGATCTGTTCAAGTCTCTCCAGCCACTCTTCAGCTTCTTCTCCGGACTCTGTCCCCTCAAACCGGGGCGGATGATAAGACAGAAACTGAGTCAAGCTAATCTCACCCGGTAGCAATAACTGGACCACTGGTTCCATTCCTACAGCCGGTGGAGGTAGAGGATTAGCCTGTCCAATACTCGCATTTACACTCCCAACATCTCCGACTTCCTCATTAGCAGCCATGCTGTAACACAAATGTTAACAACAATCCAAAGCAATATATAACATGTCGTTAGATAACAGGAGTGATATAAGCATGTTAGTATAACAGGATATACAGTAATATGCACCACATGCATAAACATGCTTCAAATGTAAGCACCTAGCCAAACATGCTAAGGCTACCCTTCACTCGTTCCCGGGTTCTCTAACCACTGCTCTGATACCACTAATGTAAGGACCCTAATCCTTAAGTGCGGAATCAAGGCATAATAGAGCTAAAGTAATTCAATCAGAGCACTAAAGAACATGTTGAGTCTATGAGCTTAAGCATTTACATGCCAAAATAAAGGACTACAAAAAGGATTAATTACATTCCAATCAATGAATAGTTTTATACTACTCCTAGAGTAGATACTATCCAAAATAATCCTGTCCTTTAATCCTCAAAGAATGCTTCACAAGCTCACCACCTCAACCCGTTCAAGCTTGCTATCATGCCCAAAAGGTACCTACAAGGACAACCCCCAAACATGAGCAATAATAATCATTCATATTCAACACAATATGAAGATAAAGCGTAAATGCATAATCAATATGAAACACTTCCTGTTTCCCGTGCATTTCAAACGCTTCCCGTTTGGTTGTCCCTGTACCAGAACTCATGAGTATAATCAATAGATTATTTTTTAATGGCCAAACATGTCATGACATCATATACCATCTCAACTGTACCACATATTGGTCACCATTCCCTAGTCTGTCCATCACAGTGTATTTTAATGCCCCTCGCTTATATTCATATGGGCGGCATAGGATAACCTCGCTACAATGGACATGCGGCGCTCCCACCCCTCGCTTCACAGAGAGCGGCAAATACCCTTTCCTCGCCCCATATGACAACCACGCTCAAATGTGACATGCGGCGCTCCCACCCCTCGCTTCACATTTAGCGGAACCAATACAAAAAGCGGCAAGCATTAAAATCATCAAAGGATGACCACGACTCATGGGATGTGCATCCAATAATCATAATATGCATCTATCATCAATATGCATCAATTACCATGTATATGCATCCACAATGCAATACCTCATATGGCATAAATCAACATGTATATGCATCCACAATGCAATACCACATATATACCCGCATCCACAATGCATAATCAATGAGTATATAAAATACATGTTACCGTTGGGTGCCCGTACGTCCACTACGTACCTTTCCAAAATGTGGAATGTGGTTGGACCTCAATTCCTTGGCTGCGTTGCCACCTGGGTTGGTTCTACATATTCACAAATACCAATATTAGAACCCAATAATAGTCCAATACCAAAAATCCCACAAAAACACCCAAAAACACCATTTTTGGTGTCTCGCGATCGATCGCCATCAAGCCCCGATCGATCGCGAGAACACACTGCCTCGCCCAACAATTTTGCACAATCCGCGATCGATCGCGGCCTCGCCGATCGATCGCGCCAAGCTCGCGATCGATCGCTGAGGCTTACTGCCTCAGCCCTGCTGCTCGCGATCGATCGCGAGCGGACGCCGATCGATCGCCGAGCTGCGGGAAATCGAGATTCGGGCACTATTCACCCTTCTCCTTCCCAAATCCAAACAAACCCACATAACTCAACAACAACCATACCCAACTACTCAAAACCAACAATAAACAACATCATAAACTCAAATATACAACATCCAACTAAAATACTACCAAAATCACAACACCCAACACAAACCCATTTAAAACCATACCAAACTCAAATAAAACCTTGCAAAATTAACACATGAGGTACCCATACCTCTTGGGGATCTCAAATCACCCAACAATCTCCTCAAAACAAGATTTTGCAAGCACTTCTCTTTACCCCAAAGTTGGAACTCGAAAATTGGAAGAAGGGTTTGTGTGGGAGTTGATTTGGTAAAGTAAAAAGAGTGGATGGGGTGGGGTTGGGTATAAAGCTGAGTTTTAAATTAAAAAGCATGCCAAACAATTCCATGGTGTATAAAACACCCCAACATGATATTTTTCAAAGCATTTACTCAAAATGCACCATAATATCAATTAACACATGATTTCTCATAAATTGCTAACCAAGGCAAATAAATCATGCTTCCCATAATATTTACCCAACATGCACCACTGCACCCTGAAATGCAATCCCGGGTCACCCTACCCACATGGCCATGCATTTCCACATAAGGTAAATAAATCTCAACACATAATCAATTACCACATAATTAATCATGTACTCACAATTTAAAGCCAATTAGCAATTAATCATTTCGGGGATGTCACACAAAGGTTATTAACATGACATTGAGACGCGCTTTTAAAATTGATTTGTTATTGTGATACAAATAATCTAATAAATCGGTTTTTAGAGTTTTCAAGATATTGATTAACCCTCGAAAATCCATAATAAATTTAACTCAAATTAAGAATTCCAAAAAAGTTCATATTATTGCTCACATTTATATGATAATTTAAAAAATTCTCAACAGATTGAAACGAAGTCCAAATTCAGTAAAGTAATTGATTTTCAATATTATCCTTAATGCCTTGTTTCTTAAAATTTAGATCAGTTTTGAAACTAGACATTTGAAGACCATACTGTAACTAGGAGTTGCCTCTTAATTACTAAAAATAAATTACATTTATATATGTAGCATAATTCGAACATATATATCCCTACATCCATAATTCAGTCAATTGTTTATGTTGGAAAATCTTGCATAAAAGAGTCGGGTATTTGATATACCTGATTATGCCTGTTTGCAGCGCAAATCTGATGTTCTGTTCTATCGGCGCTTGTCAGAAAAGATCTACTTTGTCTCTTTACCATTTAAGGTAACTTCAGTCTCCGATCCATTTCAGCATTAATTGCAGCATTAAATGCTTCAATAAATAGCCGTTAGGTATTTCAGACCGGTAGACAATGTTTGCGGCTGTATTAAGTTCTCATCTGTTCTGCATTGATCTGGTTGACTCTAATCTGATCTGCATCGTTCTGATTTCATCGATCTGGTCTGTTTTGACTTTTTGTTGACTCTGATCTGGTACACATCGATCTGGTCTGTTTTGTCATCTTTAAAATCCGGAACTAACACCTGCCTTATTTGGGTTGACGGTCAGGGTATTACATTGTGCCTAATATGGATATCTATTGGACATTGGGCCACCAACCCAACCCAATGAATGTATTGGACATTGGGTCATAAGCCAAACCCATATACATCTACAGTTTATAAGACAATCATGTGGGATATCTCTTACTTGTTGCATCAATACTTATTTTATAGATTATAACTAGTAAAAATAATAATCAAATTCGTCATATAAGTATCATTTAGTGCAAAAGACCAAAATGAAATTGATACGAATTCGAACCGTAAACGACTCAAAACTGAACTTTTTATTGTTTTATACAATACACTATCTTTAATTTTAATTTAAGTGTTACCCCTCCTTTTGGTTCGCGTTGGTAACAAATGAATTTATGTATGGGAAAGTATGTGTTGTTTTGCGGAGTCGCAATTGGGGCCGGAATCCGGAGGATCCTCTCGTTTTTCTTCCTGGATCTCCGATGATTGGATCCTTTCTTAGAGGAAGGCTCTCTCCCTTTTATAGGGGGGGGGGGGATGCCAAGGGTTCTGGTCTGCCGGGGATTCTGGAGACAATATCTGAAACCGAGGGGGGACCACAGATGGGGGACCATCTGCATCTGTTGCCTACTTCGTACGATCCTTTTGCTCTGGTGATTCTCTGTGTCCGAGAATATGCTTTTCGTATCTGCAGTGCTTGGCCACCCTTTGATTGGTTAGCAGGTCCAGCTTTTGCTTTAATAGGTGTCCGATTCCTGCAACCCTAGTCCCGGTACACAGGACCACCCTAGGTGGTCCCAGCTCGCCTATCATGTCCAATGACTGCCCGTCCCGACCTATTGAGGAAACCGCGCCTCAGCCCGGCTGCCTTGCTAAAGATAGGCCGTCCTGCTTTGATGAGGGGCCGCGCCTCAGCTTGGGCGGCATGCTCCATGGCGGACCTCCCCGGCCTCTTGGTGTACTTCCTCGCCACCCCGGCTCGGAAACGATAGTGGCTGCTGGACAGAGGTGATCGCGCCGCAATAAGCTTGGTAGGGCCGGGTCGGGCGGATAGCTCGACAAGGATAACCCGGGATGGGCAGTGAATTTTCTTTGTTGACTAAATGGGCCCCCCACTGATGGCCCAAATAAAGTTCGGACCCTCAAGACCTACTGGGCCTCCAGAACCAGGGATATCATCAGTATCCCCATCTAGTCGAGCTAGTGCAGCGCTGCCTCGACTAATGGGCTTGTGGCGAACTTTATTGGTTCTTGACCCCCGGTCCTTTGACTAGACAACTTCTGGCCTCGGGGTGACAACTATCCCGTACCAAACCCTAGTAAGCCGTCAGGCCACGTGCCCGTATCTGGTGCTCCGACCGTTCATCTCCCTTCATCTGCATCGTTGGTTTGGGCCAGGCTTTCCTCGGCCCACGAGCCACATCTTCTATAAATTGAGGCTCTCGAGTCATTTTCCCCCATTTGCGCTCTAGGTCGGATCAATTGCCTCTCCCAAAAATCCTGTAAGTCAGCTCTGCCTTCCTTTGTGTTAATGTCGCACTCTACTTCTTCCACTTCCGGTGCCCTCTTTCGAGGGGGGGACGAGGAGGCCGAGGGGTCTGATCTACCCAGTCCCTCGGGTCGGAGGTCAGATGCTCCTGAGGGAGACATTCCCGAGGCGGTGCCCCTCCGACAAGTCCCTCCTAGGGTATTTGACCCTAGTCTCCCCACCTTCGAGGTTCTCGACCCGAGGAGCCTGGCCCAGGCCGGACTTCCTTGGTACGAGATCCTCGACTCGTGTGTTTCCCCTGAGGCCGAGCACCTTCTCCGCACGTGGTTTATCCCCCCAGATCACGACGTACGGGTCCCTAGGGCTGGTGAGCGTCCGCACCTCCCCCCGCCCGAGTATTTTCCCTTCTTCCTCGAGCAGCTTAAAAGCGGACTCCGCTTTCCTATCCCCCTTCCCTTCCAGGAGTTCTCCCACTATCACTGCGTCTCTCTGAGCCAGCTCACCCCCAATTCCTACCAGAGCCTAGTATCTGTCATTGCCCTCTTCCGATCATTGGGTCTGCCTTTCTCCCCTACCCTTCTTAATTATTTTTTCCAAGTTAAGAAAACCCCCTCTCCCGGGGCGTTTTACTTTGGTGCCCGGACCTTTTACAAATTTCTAAACAACATCCCGAGCTCCCGTAAGGGATGGAAACAGAGCTTCTTTTTTGTCAAACCACCACGACGCTGGGCTTGTCCAATGGCCTGGCGAGATACCCTACCTACCCCTCGACCTCTGCCCAAAAAATATAAAGATGACGTGTTCTTTCAAACGGTTATCTCAACCCTTGGGGGTCGGCGTTTTGATTCAGCTGCCCTAATCAGGGAGGACGTACTCAGGCGTTTTGGGCTGAGCTCCTATCCAGACGTCCCTGGTGGTACGTTCTTCCTCCCCGGCCCCGCTTATGATATTTAAATATATACATTTATAGTTATTATTTTTTTTTTTTTGTCTGAGCTGAATCTTTTGTCTTGTAGATAACATGTCTCTCCAGCAGCTACTGTCCACCATGGCGTCTCAGAAAAAGGCGGGGAAAGGTGCGGCCGGGGCGGGCCCTTCGAGCCAACCCCCCAGTGCGCCCGATGCTCCCCCAAACCACCCGTTTCCAGTGGCCAGCCCTCCTCGCGCCGAGGAGGTTGGGTTGGAGACAGGCCTGAGGAAAAGAAAAAGGGACGGAGGTGCAGCTAGGGTCCGGACGCGGGAAGAGGTGGCTACCTCCCCGGTTATTCATGAGATCGACACCCCACCTGCTTCCCCCCCCAGTCATCTATCAGTCGCTCCTGCCGACCCGGGTTCACCAGGGGTACCAGTGGGCTATACCCGAGATGTCAGCCTTATCAACTCTGCCCCTTCAGGTCTGTCCGCCCGGATCGTCGAGTGTCTGACCTCCTCCGCTGATCAGCAAGTCTTGTCCGAGCTGAGGTGGAAACCCCTAGCAGAGGAAGGTGTATCCCGGGCCCTATCAGTAAGTTTTTTTTTTTTTTTTTTGTTTGCTGAGTCCCTCTCCCCCTTTTCTCTGCAGGGCCTAGTGATGATGTGCGAGAGCCTTCGTCGGGGTGCAAACTACGGCCAATCAGCAAGAGACGCGAAGAAAACAGCTCGGGAGGCAAAGTCAGAAGCTGAGAATGCTAGAGCTAAATCGGAGGCGGACGCTGCCCAACTGGAGTCTTATAGGGCCTCGATGACCCGACTTCGAGCGGAGGCGGAACAGCTCCGTGTTGCTCTGGTCGGGAAGGAGCGAGAACTTTCCCATGTCGGGGCTGAGCTTGAAAAGGTTAGGTCCGAGTTGGAGTCCTATGTAGCAGGTGAATCAGACCGACGCGAAGCCTTTATTAAGTCGGAGGAATTTACGAGCATGCTGGCCTCCAAGGCTTTTAAGTTTCTGGACCTCGGCTTCGAGGGGTGCAAGGGCCAGTTCAAAGCCCAGGGCTTCCCGCCCAGTGACCAGGACCCTGACGACTTCCTGGACCTTAATGCCATCATTGCCAGCATCCCCCCCGACTTCATCAAGTAGTCTGAACTGCTTTTGACATAACCGTTGTATCTCTCTTTTTTTTTTTTTTTTTTTTTTTTTTTTTTTTTTTTAAATGTGCCTCGGAGGCACCCCTTTGTACTGAAGTCATTTTGAATTTTGATTGCCTTGACTTGTTAGGAATTGGTTTCTCGCAATTTTACGAGTGTCCCGACCCGTTATATCAGCCGAGCCAACCCGTGATTTCACATTGGGATTGATCCAAACAATACAACTTAAACATAATTCCCCGGGCAGAACTGGATGCCGCATAGCGCCTTCGTGTAACCGCGACTAACATAATTCTAACAAAATTAAATCTTAAAACAGTGCTAACCTGTTAATCCACATACTCCAAGATGCACAAAGGATCAATCCGACCCGATCTCAGGGAATAATTATTTCCAAGCAGATGATGTCCTCCTGACCCGCGCTCCTACACCCGAGCTTTATGAGGCAAAGAGGACCTGCACTTTAAATTGGTGCCAGGGCCTCATACACCTGGGCTTTAGCATGCAGGGCGGACCTGTGCTTTTAATTGGTGCCAGGGCCTCATACACCTGGGCTTTAGTGACAGGGATGACCTGCACTTTTAATTTGTGCCAGGGCCTCATACACCTGGGCTTTAGCATGCAGGGCGGACCTGTGCTTTTAATTGGTGCCAGGGCCTCATACACCTGGGCTTTAGTGACAGGGATGATCTGCACTTTTAATTTGTGCCAGGGCCTCATACACCTGGGCTTTAGCATGCAGGGCGGACCTGCATTTTTAATTTCGTACAAGAGATTTAAAGGAAAAATTCATTAAAAAACAGCGTTCGTACATTGAATTGAAATAACTGCCTAGGAATAATATTTTCTGAGGTGATATGCATTCCAAGGTCTTTTTAGGCGTCGGCCTCCGTCCTCCTCTAAGTAGTACGACCCGGAACTCAGCTTCTGGACTACTTTGTATGGTCCCTCCCATCGGGGGTCAAGCTTTCTTACATCCCCTGCTGGGTTGACCTTTTTGAGGACGAGGTCTCCCACCTGAAAACTTCGGGGTACCACCCTTTTGTTGTAGGCTCTGACTATCTTGCTGCGGTAAGCCTCCATCCTTATAGCCGCCCTTTCCTGTTTCTCATAGATCAGGTCCAAGTCCAGAGCCCGGTTTTCCTCATTGTCGCCATCATATGCCTGGACCCTGGCAGAGGTCTTTCCGACCTCAGCCGGTAGCACGGCCTCCGTTCCATATACCATGCTGAAAGGCGTTTCTCCAGTTGGGACGCGAGCTGTCGTTCTGTAAGCCCACAACACACTTGGTAACTCGTCCACCCAGTCCTTGCCAACCCCGTACAGTCTGGCCTTCAAAGCTTGAACAATTGATCGGTTGGTGACCTCTGTCTGCCCGTTGCTCTGCGGATAACCTACTGATGTAAAGGCTTGTTCGATCTTCATTTCCTTGCACCAAGCCATTAACCTCTGCCCCTGGAACTGCCTCCCATTGTCTGATATTAATTTCCTGGGTACTCCAAAACGGCAAACTATATTCTTCCACAGAAAGTCCAGCACATTCTCCTCGGCGATCTTGGCTAAAGGCTCGGCCTCGACCCATTTCGAGAAATAATCTACAGCCACCAACAGAAATTTCTTTTGCTTCGGGGCCACCGGGAAAGGTCCCACGATATCCAAGCCCCATTTATCGAAAGGGCAGGCCGATGTTACTGCTTTCATGAGACTTGCTGGCCTTGACTGGAACTTACTGTTCCTCTGACAACCCTCACAAGTGACTACAGTCCTGATCGCGTCATTCCTCAGGGTAGGCCAAAATATCCAGCAAGGAGAGTCTTTCTGGCCAGGGCCAACCCCCCGAGATGATCTCCACAGCATCCCTCGTGAATTTCTCTCAGCACATATTCTGCCTCTTCCGAGTTGAGACATCGGAGGAGGGGCCCGGCAAATGATCTCTTATATAACACATCCTCTATCAGAACAAAACGGAATGCATGCCTCTTCACCCGTCGGGCTTGGTTCTTATCAGCGGGTACTTCCAGCTTTCTTAAGTAGTTCAAAATCGGAGCCATCCAACCCAACACCTCGGGGGCCTCGGTGACGGGCCGAGCTGCCGGAATCAACTCTGTCTGAAATATGTACTCCCTCTGCGACAAAGGAACCAGGGATGTTGACCACTTGGAGAGCTCATCGGCCTCCTGATTATCCTCCCTAGGGATCTGCACTATGCTCCATTCCACGAAACTTTCTGACATCTCCTGTATAGCCTTCAAGTATTCTATCATCTTCTCGCTTTTGGCTTCGTAATTCCCTTTCACCTGCTGAGTGGCCAGCTGGGAGTCCGAGTGAAGGATCACTCGGCTGGCACCGACCTCTTTTGCCAACCTCAGCCCGATCAGTATAGCCTCGTACTCTGCTTCATTATTAGAAGCCCGGAAGTCTAATCTGATAATGACCTTCATTTTCTCACCCGCGGGGGATATCAGAACAATCCCCACTCCACTGCCTTCACTGTTAGCTGCTCCATCCACGTACACCTTCCAGGGCTCCTCAGCTTCAACCTCTATCATTTCCGCGATGAAATCTGATAAAGCCTGGGCTTTGATGGATGACCGAGGTTGGTAGGTTACGTCGTACTCGCCGAGCTCGATTGTCCATTTCACCAATCTACCCGATACATCAGGCTGGGTCATTATCCTCCCCATGGGGCTGTTGGTTAGCACTGAGATGGGGGTGTGACAAAAAGTAGGGTCTCAGCCTCCTTGCGGTTAGGACCAAAGCTAATGCCAATTTTTCGACCTCTGGGTATCTGAGTTCCGCCCCTTTCAGTGCATGGCTGACATAGTACACCGGCCTCTGGTCCGTACCGTCTTGTTTTATCAGTACCGAGCTAACAGCGCTTTCTGTAGCAGACAAGTAGATCTATAACCTCTCGCCGGGCTCCGGCTTTACCAGGACTGGTAGCTCAGCTAAGTGCTTCTTCAGGTCAGAGAAAGCTTCCTCGCACTCGTCGTCCCAAGCGAACTTTTTCGCCTTTCTTAGCACTCGGAAGAAAGGGTAACTCCTATGAGCTGACCTGGAAATAAAACGAGCTAAGGACGCAATCCTCCCTGTCAGTTTTTGCACCTCTTTTATGCTGCGAGGTGAGGTCATTTCTTGAATTGCTTTTTCCGGGTTGACCTCGATTCCCCTCTCTGTTACCATGAAACCCAAGAATTTACCGCTCTTCACACCAAATGCGCACTTAGCTGGATTTAATTTCAGACCAAACCTGCTTAGTGTGGCAAAAGTTTCCTCTAAGTCGGGCAGTAGGTCTGCCTGGCCTTTAGATTTTACCAAGATGTCATCCACATAAACCTCAATGTTCCTTCCCGCCTGGTTTTCGAACACTTTGTCCATCAACCTCTGGTATGTGGCCCCGGCGTTCTTGAGGCCAAAGGGCATGACCACATAGCAGAATGTTCCATCCGACGTGATAAAACTGACCTTATCTTGGTCCTCTTTCGCCAAGGGTATTTGGTGATATCCTTGGTACGCGTCCATGAAACTTAACAGCTCATACCCCGAGGTGGAGTCCACCAGCTGATCGATCCGAGGTAGGGGATAACAGTCCTTGGGACAGGCTTTGTTCAAATTACGAAAGTCGATGCACATCCTCCATTTTCCCGCCGACTTGGGAACCAAAACCACGTTTGACAACCAAGTGGGGAATTGTACCTCCCTTATCTGTCCGGCCCTCAGCAAGGTCTGAACCTCGGCTCGGATAATTCTGTCTTTATCTGGTCCAAAATGCCTCTTCTTTTGCCGGGTCACTTTTACTTCTGGATTGACATTTAACCTGTGCTGGGCTACAGAGGGCAACACCCCTGTTAACTCGGTCGGGGACCAGGCGAATATTCCGGCATGCTTGGACAGGCATTTCGATAAGTCGTGCTTCAGGACGCTGTCTAGGTCAGCCGCTACTCTCGTGGTTTTATCGGGCTGTCCTGGGACTAATATGATTTCCTCTTCCCCGTCCCGCATCGCCTGCACTTCCTGCACCATCTGCACCCCCATATCCTCCCGTCCTTCATCACCGCCCCTTCGGGATCTTTTGACCTCTAACTTCACAGTTTCCGCGTAGCATTTCTTTGATGAGGGCTGGTCTCCCCTAACTTCCCCCACTCTTTTTCCTACAGGGAACTTTATCTTTTGGTGGAAGGTTGAGGCCACCGCCCTGAACTCGTTCATCGCTGGTCTCCCCAGAATGATGTTGTATGAAGACGAGGCCGCCACAATGGTGAATGTGACCAGCCTTGTTTTCCGGTCTTCGTTACCTCCCAGGGAAAGGGGCAGGGAAATCTGACCGAGGGGGTACACGGTGTGCCCAGCGAAGCCAAATAGTGGGGTGTTGATTGGTTCGAGGTGATACCCTCCTAAGTCCATCTGCCGAAAAGCTTCATCAAACAACACGTTCACGGAACTACCTGTGTCTACAAACACCCTCCCGACTTCATAATTGGCAACAGTGGCTCGTATGACCAAGGCATCATTATGGGGTGTGCAAATGTTTTCCAGATCTCGCGGCCCAAAACTGACAACCACTTCCTCCTCGGCTCCACAAATCCCTCCTACACTCAGGGTCTCTCTCCTGCTGACAGCCTTCCTAGCCCTGTTGGAATCCCCATCCGTTGTCCCGCCCGAGATCATGTTTATGACTCCCCGCTTTGGGGAGTCAGCACGGTTAGGGTTGACGTCATTTAAGCTCCTTGGGGGTCCTCGAGCACGTCCTCTACCACGGAATGGAGGACGGAAGTTGGTCCGTCCCCCTCTCCCTCTTGTCCACGACGGTCCTCGACCCCTTCCCCGAGGAAGATTATCCCCTTGTGGGACGGGTCGGGACAACAACTGCTTGAACTGGGAACTGTTCTGTATTGCCTTCTCCAGCTCCTCATCCAAACGATGGCAATCTTGTGTGGTGTGTCCAGTCGCTTGGTGGAAGATGCAGTATTTCTCCGGGGCCTCCTTGCTCGGCTCCACACTAGCTGGTGCCGGCTTTTGCAACACCTGTTTGTCTTCACATATGCGGACGGCCTCCTCCTTGGAGACCTTCAACGGCGTATAATGGGAAAATCGACCGAGTTGTGCCCCTTCCACTGGCCTCTTCTCGCCCTGGCTGATCCGTTTCTCCCCAGTCCTCCGTACTTCCTTCCTCCTCAGTTGCTGGGCCTCCTCCACGTTGATGTACTTCTCCGCTCTGGTGAGCAGATCATCATAGGTAACAGGAGGCTTCTTTACCAATGATCGGAAGAAGTCTCCTCCTCTCAGGCCTTGGGTGAAGGCGCTGATCAGGATTTCCGCCGGGCAGGCCGGTATTTCGAGTATCACAGTATTGAAGTTTTTGATATACTCCCGCAACGACTCATCCTCGGCCTGCCTCATCTCGAACAAGCTCAGAGAGGTCTTCTTATACCGCTTGCTGCTGGCATACTGATGCAAGAACGCGGAGCTAAATCCGGCGAAGGAAGTAATGGAGCCCGGCTCCAACTGATTGAACCACTTCTGGGCCGACCTCACCAAAGTGGTTAGGAACACCTTGCACTTAAGGCGATCCGAGTAACAATGTAGCATGGCAGCATTTTCGAACCTGCCCAGGTGTTCCTCTGGGTCCGTGCTCCCGTCATATTCCCCAGCATTGGGGGGTCGGAAGTTATTTGGGAGTTCCTCGTTGACTATTTCACCCGAGAAAGGGGTTCCCCTCCTGACAGAGGTACCCCCCATCCCTTTCTTCATCCTCTGGACCTCGTCCTTCAGCTCCTCCACCTGGCCCTCCAGGTCTGGAACAGCAATCGCTTTAGGACGAGAAGTTGCTCCTTGTTCGGGATCCTTCATCTGTTGGGAGCTTTCCCCATGCACTCCCTCGGACGGACCTTCCTTTTTCCTCATGGTCTGTTCCACCGTAACTGCAATCAGTCTAGTGAGCTGCTCCAGTGTTAAAGCCCCCACTGTCATGTTTACCCCGGGCAGTCGCTGCTCCTCGCCATTGGTGGAGGCGTGGTGCTCTCGATTTTCTTCTGCTTCCGTTCTTCTTGTTCTTACCATCGTCTCAACGTCTTCCGCTCAAATCTTCCCACGGACGGCGCCAATTTGTTACCCCTCCTTTTGGTTCGCGTTGGTAACAAATGAATTTATGTATGGGAAAGTATGTGTTGTTTTGCGGAGTCGCAATTGGGGCCGGAATCCGGAGGATCCTCTCGTTTTTCTTCCTGGATCTCCGATGATTGGATCCTTTCTTAGAGGAAGGCTCTCTCCCTTTTATAGGGGGGGGGATGCCAAGGGTTCTGGTCTGCACCTGCGAAAGAATAAATGATTCATAGTTACGACAAATCATGATACACAATCCTTTCGTTGCATCATGTTCCACCTTTACGTGTATACTGATCGAGCATGATTGAATAACAGGCCATCAAAGATGTTGTTTGTTGTCTTTTTCATGACTTATACAATGATCTTTGTATGAGCACTCATGTCTGAGTCATATGTATCCTGTCTGCCCGATGATTTATAACTATAAGATGTTGTCCTCTTGCTTTTTGTCCTATGGGTCAGAGCAGGGTCATTGATTGTTGGTCGTTTACAGCATCTAAGGTGTTGTTTGAACTATCACTTGGGTCGGCATAGACAAACCTGCAGGTACATGCTGAAGTCCCACTGGAGAAACTTGTGGGAGAAACAAGTTTCTTGAATTCTTGCTTCTGAAGATGAAGTACATTTTGTAGGTGTCTTGTCTCCAGGGCACATGTAATTGATATTCATCACATAATAAACGTAGGAAGAAAAACTAGACATTCAACTGCCTAATTAAATATAATCATTTTTTGGGCAAAATTTGATCAAAAATAAATTATCGACATCGATTTTTTCTTCCTTTCCAGTATGTTACTCAAGGTTGCTTTTTTCAGCGTAAAGTATATTTGTCATTGCATAGCCACCATTCAAATTTATGTAATATTGTGTTGGTTCTGTTTTCTTAAAACAAATAGACAAAGCATAAGAAGATCACAAATACTCTGTTATTATAAAATGCTCGAAACAGTAAAAAACTTACAACAAACAGTTGAAATAAACTGGGCAGAAACTTTGTTGTTGGACGAGGCCACAGTAAACCGTGTGCCCGTAAACTCTAAATTGCCCGCCTACAACTTCTGGCCTCCTGGACAAGAGAGTTCCAAGGTACAACGTCCCAAACACCTCTGTATGGGTTGAAGCAGAAACCCAGACAGACTCACTCGAACACTAAGAAGTGTGTAGTACTCTCAAGAAGATGATATGATATGCAAATGCAAATTCGGGATGAGATAAAGAATGAGGCTGGAGCAGCTTATATAACTGCAACAGCAGGCCTACCAAAGGCCACAACTTAAATGACAATGCATAGTGGGTGAGATGAAAAGTCTCAACACTTAACATCATATTCATTTCGGATTTAAGTCTCACACTTAAATCTGACATCAATTCTGCAGGTAGGTAAAAAGTCTCAAACTTAATACTCAGCAGAATATGAAAAGTCAGGCATATGAAAAGTCATTTCAGAAATCCGTGTAGTAAAAAGATAGGACTGCCTTCGCGGCAGCGACACGCGCGGCGCGGCGTGGCGAGGCGAGTCGAGTCGAGACGAGACGAGACGTGACGTGCCGAGCCGAGCAGACGGCGCGCGAGGGGCACCCATCTTTACTACTTAACTACACTCTATTGATTTATATCTCATTATAAACAAACCATAAGTGTATCATAATCTCAATGTGAGATTTCTTTAGCCTAATTGCCTTTCATAATAACTTACCATAATTTTGTTCTCATTAACAAAATATAACATAATTATTGGGCTCTTATTATTAACCCAATAATCCAATTATTATTAATCCAACATATTGGACATAACCTCATCATGTTGTGCCTTTTTGTAATGTTTTAACTTGGAAAGCACAAGTACTATACTCTTTGTTCTTTTCCTCTTCATGAAGAAAACCTAATACAACGCCAAAAAATTCCAACCATTTCTTTGTTAATACTTCAAAGAAACACCATTTTCTAACAAAGAATTGGAACCTTCTTTCGGTTATATATACTTCTTTCTTGAATTCAAGAAGTCATTAGCTATGGCTTCTGGTGCAGGAAAATCAGCAGCATTTGCTCTTTTAATACTCAATGTTTTCCTCTATTTCATTGTCATTGCTATTGCAGCATGGGCAGTAAAACATGGAATCGAACGATCCCGCGAAACAGGTATTGTTACCCCTCCTTTTGGTTCGCGTTGGTAACAAATGAATTTATGTATGGGAAAGTATGTGTTGTTTTGCGGAGTCGCAATTGGGGCCGGAATCCGGAGGATCCTCTCGTTTTTCTTCCTGGATCTCCGATGATTGGATCCTTTCTTAGAGGAAGGCTCTCTCCCTTTTATAGGGGGGGGGGATGCCAAGGGTTCTGGTCTGCCGGGGATTCTGGAGACAATATCTGAAACCGAGGGGGGACCACAGATGGGGGACCATCTGCATCTGTTGCCTACTTCGTACGATCCTTTTGCTCTGGTGATTCTCTGTGTCCGAGAATATGCTTTTCGTATCTGCAGTGCTTGGCCACCCTTTGATTGGTTAGCAGGTCCAGCTTTTGCTTTAATAGGTGTCCGATTCCTGCAACCCTAGTCCCGGTACACAGGACCACCCTAGGTGGTCCCAGCTCGCCTATCATGTCCAATGACTGCCCGTCCCGACCTATTGAGGAAACCGCGCCTCAGCCCGGCTGCCTTGCTAAAGATAGGCCGTCCTGCTTTGATGAGGGGCCGCGCCTCAGCTTGGGCGGCATGCTCCATGGCGGACCTCCCCGGCCTCTTGGTGTACTTCCTCGCCACCCCGGCTCGGAAACGATAGTGGCTGCTGGACAGAGGTGATCGCGCCGCAATAAGCTTGGTAGGGCCGGGTCGGGCGGATAGCTCGACAAGGATAACCCGGGATGGGCAGTGAATTTTCTTTGTTGACTAAATGGGCCCCCCACTGATGGCCCAAATAAAGTTCGGACCCTCAAGACCTACTGGGCCTCCAGAACCAGGGATATCATTAAGGATGAATAAAGAGTTTTTGGTTTAAATCGAAATCAATCTGTATATTTTTCATCTTTTGTTTATTAATGAACTTGTGTTGGTTTGGGTTTGAAAAATTCTTAAACCAAAACCTCTTGAAGCAAATAGTGTTTTGAGTTAAAGAGTGGCGTGGATAAAAACTATATTACACCAAACTTTTCCAAATCAAATGATAGATAAACAAATAAATAAAAACTATATAATGATTGGCAATTAGTGGAGTAGTCAACATATCTATTACTATATATATATATATTTATATATATATATATATATATATTTATCACGTAATATTTATAATTACATATTTATAATGTAATTTTATACCATATAAAATTTTTAAAAAAATTCACATAAAATTATATGTTCACGCATCGCGTGCAAAAAATCGCTAGTATCTTATAAAGAGCTAGATCATAACTTGTAAACTCCTAATGTGGGACAATTCTCAACACGTCCCCTCACATGTGATATTATATAAGTCAAACACGTGAACTAATAACACGGATGATGGTGAGCATGCGGGCTGAGTAGCAATCGTATGAAAAGCCTGCTCTGACACCATATTAAAAATACATGAGATTCTAATTCAGAATCAATTGAAAATTAATTGAGTAGTTCGTGTATCTTATAAAAAACTACTATAGCGTAAACTCTAAATATGTTATAATTCTCACCAGATACATTATATTTTCTAACCCCATTTTAACATGTGTCCAACCAATTTCTTATAACATGTAAAGCTTGTGACTTCCGTAATCAATTTACTAGTTGTATGTACATACCTGTATTTCTAAAAATATGATTGGATCACAATTTTTTTAAGATAAACCAATTCCGGGTACGCAAACCTTCGATCTGTACTTTTGGATTCTGTTTTAAATTGTCTGGACCATCTTATTTGTTTGCCAAAAATGTCAAATTAGTTCGATTATCTGATTCAGGTCTGCCGAATCATTATATGCTAGTATCCAGTTTATCCCTGGAGTGACGGATCAGCGGCCAATTGGACTTGCGGCTATAAGATCCATGTCTTAATATATAGACTCCACGTCTCAAATCAATTGAGGCCATTGAATCTGACCAGGTTCGTCACTATTGCACTCAATTTACATCAATCTATCCGAATACTTTGTCTGGAGTTAGTAAACTCGATTCCGCTCAATGTTTTATTGAGGTCACTTCAAATTCCTTATCAGAAATTCGGAGCTACAACTCTAATATATTTGGGGCCATGAGATCCACATACCTATTGAGACTATGAGATCCATATAATAAATACAATGGGGCATTGATGTTAGGTTCAGGCTATCAAATTTCCCCTTATTCGGATATTTGGAACAGGTTAGAGACTATCGTTCAAAATGTCAGATGACAAAGCTAAATCTATTCTCATTTTTGTACGAAAATAAAAAAGCTATGGTTCGAGTGAGATCCAAGTATTATGAAAAGAATCTCAGTACTTCAACTTTCGAAAAATGTTCACCAAAGGTTCGTTCATGATATAAAGCAATTAAAAATAATGGACATTTTTTTATGATCAATTGGTTAACTAAGAAATATATATTAACACCGGTTGTTATCCCATGTATATCGTTTTGTTATAACTACCACTGAATGTGAATATTTTCATCTATGTTGAATGTGAATATCATCGGCCAATGATTGACCTGCCCTTAAGAACAGTACATTTAAGGACATCATCAACCATATAAAAGGGCTGGGGGTAATAATACATGCAAACGTACTAAATTTAAAATAAGACTTAATAATACAATAAGGCCACACTTGATATGTGTGATATGATAACTGATTAATAGATAATTTGATGGGTAAATAGATGATTATTAAAGTAATGGATAAACAATCTTATGTTTGGTATGTATGATTAGTAAGATATGGATAATAATATTAGGCTTGGTACAATTGATTAAACATTGGATAGATGTAAATCAAGCACTAAATAACCGAAATACCCTTTAATAAGTTTTCTTATTAGAATATTCCACGGGCTCATATGAAAATGTTTGATTTTTCAACACGCCATTTATTAACAATTGTTTGCACGGTCACATTGTATTTTCAGTCTCCCTGTCTCAAATTGGTACGAGTAAACATTAGCCGATACCTTCATAAACACCATTCAATCTTTGAAAGCAAGTGGATCAACAAAGATACACAGAACATGAGAATTAAAAACACTTGCAAACAAAATACCACAAACTAGTGGCCAGTAGCATATTACAACGGCTAGTATTTCAAATTCCATGATCATGGTTCCCAGGACACAGCCCACGAATTGATTTCCACAAACAAAACTAACCTTCAATTTCCTTCAAATATTGTGGACATTACACAACAGATAAGACTCACTTATGTACTAAATCCCTACAAAAGCAACAAATTCTGCCCATTTATCTCCTACAAACAAAAGCCAAACAAAATGCCTAGGAGACAAACTAAACCATATTAAACCAAATATGGTTAAATACGAAACAATTTCAACTAAAATATCAAACCCCTTTTGAAAAATGTACAAACATTACCGGAGACTAGGTCTCAGCATATGTTAAACAAGATTGTTATACACATGGGTTTTTAACAGGCTTCGATGATTTACATGAGACGAGGAGACGAAGACGTGAGGGTGTTGCAGACGGAGGAGCCGATCCTCTTCTCCACTGTGAACGAGTTCTACAATTACATCGATGAAAATGCGTGATGTGCAAGATCGTAAAACAAAAGAGTTTACAATAAGCATCGTTGATTTACGAGATACACGAGGCGAAGGCTTTAAGGTGTTGCATACAGACGAACAAAAAATTACAGTGTTTGTGTTCAGTGTCATTTATCATCGTTAATTTATCATCGTTAAAGTGGTCTGGATACGTGTATTTTCCTACTTCAGTCTTGGACTCACTTTTGATCTATGGCAATTTATCGATAGCAAAAAAAAAGAAAAAAGGTTTTAGTAGGCCTATGACAAGAGAGGTATTTGCGATTGTGTTAGTGCAGGCAAGGGTATCATGCTATCTTCCGACAGCACGAAGGGGATGGAGCGGGTAAGGGATTCAACCAGAATGAAATATTATTTAATCGTGTAAATGCCATGTCACTTCTAGCAGCAAGCTCAGGCTCGGGCACAAATATTGCAAATCGTACGCACACACATGCCTGGAGTTCACTTTTCGTTCACTACGTGAACTCAAGCTCATTAAGGCAGGCTGTCACGATTGAATGATATTGTAGAATTTCCCTACCATTTTATTCTCTTCCACTTTCGCCCAGGCAGGTCGAGAGACCCAAAGGTCGCCTTCTCCACTTCGAACAACTTCTACAAACAGGTTGAAAGTGTTATGCCGGCTAGGGTTAAAATTATTTGGTCTGGTTTAGGGCAAACGAACTGTTGAAGAAATTATTGTTAAACCCAATGTGGTAGTTGGGACAATTATCCAGCAATTAATTACAACAATCACAGGCCAATGGGACTCCCTCATGTTTTTAACAAACGAGAGAAACAAGGGTTAAATAATTAGTCATCCTCTAATCCTCTATAATCACGCTAACCAAGCGGGAAGCTTAAATTTATGAATTTGCCTAATGATATATCAAGTAAGGGATTTTTGTGGTATCTATTTTGGTATCAAACGCGTGTTACTTATTTGAAAATGGGTAGGAAATATAAATTTATGAAATTAATATTAAATTACAACCATACTACTAATCATATTTATGTGATATTTGTGACACTTATAAGTCATATATTACATGGCACAACCACTAGTTTTATAAAAATGCACAGCATGCAGATTGCAGCAGAATTCCAAAATATAAGACTAATATAAATATTAAAGGGAGAAAAACAAATGCAAGTTGCTGTATATTAGTGTACAGGTGAAGAATTTGTGTGGTCTGAATGGTCACTTGCATAATCAATATGTCAACATGGAGGGAAGCATCGTTTTAGTGTACATTGTATATGAAATGGATAGTGCTTCAATGTGTAGGTCCTGTAGGACCAAAATACCTAGTTATCTTCCTCAACTTGTTTTTCAATTTGAGCACACTCGTGAACTATACGGAACCAAGATTTTTTCCAGGTGGAGATATCAAGTAAAACCAAAAGGTAAGTGTGCGACCAAGACAGATTTCTTGATGTTGGCTTAAGGACACTTTGAGAGAAAAAAAATTTAAGTTTTTTTTTTGGCACGTGACAGAAGATGATGGCATTAAGGGTCATCATCAAACTAACCGAATACGACATTCACAAATCACTCAATAGATTGCAATAAAGTATCAGCGCACACCACTGACTAACACGCAATATAAAATGAAGAGTTATATTGGTCCCTTCTATGAGTCTTATAGTACAAGGCAGATTAGTACTCCAGAGATCCTTACAAATATTTTGGGCACAACCAAGTTTTTTACATGGCAAAAGTGTATCCTCAATCACTTTCCTCTTCTACTACTATTTCATCCAAACAAGAAGTATTCACCCTGTTGATGAAATCTCTCATACTCGGCACCAACGGTTGCACTGTGTTCGATTCAGCCGGCGACATCGTTTATCGAGTTGATAATTACCATGTAAAATGTAGCAACCAAGTCGATATCATGGATGTTAAGGGCAAAGTTCTATTCACTATAGTTACAAAGGTAAAAGATATTTACTTACCTATTTCTGAAAAACTTGGTTAATGACTTTCTTTTTACCATTCGATACATGTTACTTTTTTCAGAACTCCACGTTCTTGGGTTGTGGGAGGGTTACAGATCAACTAACACAGGTACAAAAAAGGAGAAACCTGAGTTTAGTGTGACAAAGTTAGTTAACATTAGGAAAATTCTGGGATTTCATGGTGGGGTTTCATCGTATAAGGTTGTGATCGGTTTGGATCAGAAACAGCCCCCGAAATATGTCATGGAAGCTCAAATTTGCAAGTCTTCTTTCAAGATAATGGACAACTTTGGTGGTCTTGTTGCTGAGGTAATGAATTTATAAATTACTGCAAAAAGAAACACTCATATCTTCGTTTTTGGGACTCTTGATTAAATATTGATTATAGCTGTGTATTAATTCTAGTACAGGTTAAAAGAAAGATAACTAATAGTGGAGTTGTTCTTGGAGAAGATGTGTTAACAATGGTGGTGGAGCCCTATAAGGATCATTGTCTTATTATGGGACTTGTGGTTGTTTTTGCTCTCATCCACCGCAAAATGTGAATTTTGTCTGAACTTTTGACTGAAAACACCACCATTTCTTGCTTGAGATAAGGTGATTACATCATACCCTTTTAAATAATTAAACTTGATAAATCTTAATTATTTGTTATTTTGAATTGAATCTTACGTTTATTGATGTTAATAATAGGGGATTGAGGAAAAAGGACGAAGAAGGAGGAGGAGGAGGAGATGGAGCAATTGTCAAGAACTTTCACCTCAACTATTACGGGTTTCTCATAAAATGTGACATGTGGGAAGACCTAATTAGCATTTGTTTTCTAACCTGACGAGGACTTTCAATCAATCGATTTCGGGTCTATTTTCATTCTCTATGGCTTGAGTTGCCACAATTTGGCTTTCAATTTGTAGCTAGCTGTCCAATACATACAAATAAGACCATGTATTTAGATAATTTCGTCACTGCCCATTTTGACACCTCTACTCATAAATCCACTTTTAAAGTAAAGAACTCGGGATGTGAGCGGGAAGAGTTTTGCCGGGTTCGGGTAACCAAGGATCATCCGACGTGTACCCGACAAGTCGATTCTTTTTTTTTATTATTTCATTTTTCTTTTTGAAAAAGAAACACGAAAGATAATTAGAGGAATTTGCAAAAGGTACAAAATTGTTTTAGCAATTTATTTTTTTTATTAGAAAAGCAAAACTCTATTATGCGCATAAACCTCAACAGTTAGTCTCAAAAGCACCGGATAACTCCCTAATTCCAACGGCGATTTCGCTTTTCTTCCGCATAATCGCACAAGTTCTGATTCACATTCGGTTCCTTTCCTCCCCAAAACAGGACAAATTCAACACCAGAACCCTCACACAATACAAACAGATGTGGCATAGGTCAGCTTCGTTCATTCTCGACAATCAGCACCTAAACGACACCGGAACGAACCCTGTCAGCCGAACCCTTTCCTCCGCTTCGAACGTCATGGCCCGCAGAAAACCCTAACCCTCAAGTCTCTCTTTACTACCAAACACGCGCGGCACACCATGGGGTTGTCACGAGTGATTGGCTGGCTCAGGCGCAATCCGCCGTTGGGCACCACCAGATGATACATTTTCTGAGGACTTATACGTCCGGCGGAGAGGAAGATAAGAAGCTTAGTGTGGTAGGATGAGTTTAATAACTGGCGGCACAGCCGGATTGGCTGAGGCGTGGCGGCAATTAGGGCTTTGTCTTCGGTTATTCGATCGAGTCAAGCTACCACTATGATGGAGCTTGAAATTGAGCTCAAAAAGAGCTTCTGATTCGCTGAAAGTACGTGGTTGTTATTTTTATTATTTGTGCTTTATCTTGAAGTTCGCCCTTTTACGTTTTTACTTGTTTGATGTTAGAAACAAAGTATCAGAAAACTTAAGGTTCGATTATGGAGATGAATTTTACTCACAAGATTCATAATTTCGTAGGTTGCATCACATTGTGAGTTTGAAGAAAATTTAACAAACAATACAAACAACGTATGCATGAGATCACAGGAACTTTACCACTTTTCATCCATTCTCTCCATAAATGAATCAATATATCTTGGTCAAACGTTTGTTCTCATCTAGTTGATGCTTTGCTGTTCTTAAACGATATTTTATTCGCTCTTATAAAGTTGAATGATTCCTGTCGTTTTGAAAATGCTTAGATACAGTTGAAGTTCCTGATGTTTTGATTACTTGACTAAGAGGTGTTTTGTAATGTCTTGGTGTTGGAGAATGCACACATCTACAAATAAATTTTATATGTTAGATAATCCTCCTCTTGGTCTTTTGCAGTCATGGGACACAACTTCTATCTCTTTAACAGTGGATGCGATCTGTTCATGCGTTATGTGACAAGAACTTCGGCCTTAGAATATGAGGACTTTGGTTCAGCAAAGTCTCGATTGCTCGAACGTGCTGAGGAAGTTTGGGGAGATATCATACAGGGTATCCATTTGCAAGATGATTTAAATTCTCTAATTATTGTCATTCTTCACATGTCAAATTGCATTTTGTCGCTGCATCAATGCTTATTTTACTGACCTGGAAAAGCTGTTAAAAAATCTCAGGCACGGAAAATCATTGCGATGCTTAGTCAAGATTTTATTTTTGATGGTTGTACAATTCTGATCCATGGATTCTCTCGGGTAGTGTTGGAAGTCTTGAGAACAGCGGCTCAGAACAAAAAAACTCTTTCGAGTTTTTTGCACAGGTGTTTATTCTTGTGTCCACTTCTTGCTATTTGTATTTTAAGGGCTGAATAAGTTTAAGTTAATATGCATCGAAGTTTGATAAATATTCCTAGTTTCTTATGTCCAAATTACAATAAGAGAAAGAGCTTGTATGTGCTGGGTTTGTGAATGTTGTATGGAAGCATGCATAACTTCTGATTTATACTATGTTGGTGTATTAACGAGCACAATCTTCCTGATGTGGCAATTTACATGTGTTATGTGTACCTGGATACGTTAATGTTGAGTATTTTAAAGAAGCAGCAGATTAAACCATATGAATTCACCGGCTTGACTTTTACAAATTAGAAGATTGACTAAGCATAGTTAACTTTGAAATGCAGAAGGGAGACCAGACCGAACTGGGTTACGATTATCCAACGAACTCACCAAGCTTGATGTTCCTGTTAAGCTCTTAATCGACTCTGCTGTGGCATATAGCATGGACGAAGTAGATATGGTGTTTGTTGGTGCCGATGGAGTAGTTGAAAGCGGAGGTATAATAAATATGATGGGTACCTACCAAATTGCATTGGTCGCTAAGAGCATGAACAAACCAGTATATGTCGCTGCCGAAAGTTACAAGGTAATCTGAAACGATTTGTTTTCGTATATGATAAATGAAGTCACCATATTTTAAGTCATCTCAAGAAAAAGGATAATCAAACCGCCATTTCTGCATGTTGGATTTAGTTCATTATTTTGCATATGAAAGTTTCAGATAGCACTTTGGCTGAACCCGCTATGATATTAATTTACTTGACTTGCAGTTTGCTCGTATGTATCCACTAGACCAAAAAGACATGGTGCCTGCCTTACGACCCATTGATTTTGGGGTACCAATCCCATCGAAGGTTGAGGTTGAAACATCTGCCCGAGATTATACCCCACCACAGTATCTTACCTTGCTTTTTACAGATTTAGGTGTTCTAACCCCGTCTGTGGTAAGTGATGAACTCATCCAACTTTACCTATGACAAAGGTTGCCTAAGATTGTTGCTAGAGTTGCAGTATTGTTGTATTCAAGTGATAGATTGGGCGTATTTTCCCCTTTTTTGCTACAATCCAAGTAGCATTGCGATTTAGAATACTGCTTTCTTTTGCCGCTTTTCTACAACATTTTGACTCTGCTCGAGTCTTAGTTATCAGTTATATTAGTTGTAGTTTTCCTTTGCTGCAAAAGAGAGGAAAGATTCGTTGAGTGGCGGCTGGATCATGTAATGTTGTATTTGCTTGGATATATTTCCAACTACTGTCAAATAATTCACTGGCTTGAGCATTATTTAAGTGGGGTACAGACTTTTTATTTCAAAAACTTAATAATTACTCAGTGTTGAATTTACGTTCTTACTACCTTTGAATTTTTGGAATATAACATCATTGTTATTCCATTATCAAGTTGTGGGGCTTTGTAGTTTTGCTAGGCTACGTATGGGGGGTGAAGTGTAAAATTGTAGTATTTTGGATACGTTTTCGGTTTTCCACATCTTCGAATTCAGAAAATGTAATCAAATTTATCACTATAATTTATCTGTAAGCTTTTAATAATAATTATACTTTCTTCACAATTTCTAAATATTTTTATTGTTATATTATATTATATCATAACCTAATCAGTTATAACTTAAAACTCTATATATATATAACCTATAGTTTGTCCTTAGTGAAAGTGGGAAGAAAGCGAAATGCATCGAACTTTTTTCTT